>OY776103.1:21439858-23839858 GCA_963675205.1 Catocala nupta | reverse complement strand
ATTCTTATTATTTATTCTATCTATTATAGATTTAGATTATATCTACGGTTTCGTGATGAAGCCGGAAGGTAGCCTACTTTTTATCTACGTAACTTAATTCAGTCATACTTGGGCTCGTTGGAATTATTTATTACCTAGATGATGTCTACAGTCTCTTGATCGTCGTGGGAGGTGGCCATAAGTTCTTTTTATCTACTAAACATAAGGCCATCGTGGTTATGTAGTTTCTTGATAAATGGCTACTCTATCTGCGTCGAGACCACTACTGCCATTGTCCCGTGTGTTGGTAAGAAAGTGATATTTATTTTGCCATAGGTTTCTTGTGTACTGTATTGTTTTACTTAGTACCAATAATATTAGTTTAGTCTGGATATTTGTTTTATAATCATGCGTAAATCGTTGAAAAGATTTGGACGAAACTTCGCACATAGATGAAGCATGTTTTATGTTAGTGCAAATGACTCTTTTTATGGCAGGTACACCTGTGAGCAATAGTGGGCTGAAACTAGTATAATTGAAATATAAATCTGCAAATTGAAATAACATTGGTAATAACATTTAAAAAAGTAATAATAAATTTTTTCGTCGTTCGAATGTTGTCAAAGGCAGAACGTTATTTCATGCTCTCTCAATTTTTAAATCATAAGTGGTGTTAAAAGTTGTCGTTTGTGAAAACTATGTGAATGACATGTAATGTGAAATTTAAATTGTGATACGTCTATGTGAACTGAAAATTTTTACAAAAAACAGTGATAAATATCAGTTAAACATTTAAAAAAGACTGTTTTCTGTTAGTGTTTCTGACCTACAGCAACCCGCGGTGCGCTCGATACTCCCCGTACGACTCCTACCATCGCTCGTTGACTCCTGCGCACGTCCGACGATTGTACTCAACAATTTCGCAGTTTCAATTATCGTGCCTGTGGCGCTGCGTATAAGGCCATCGCTTTGTATTGGAGACTATAGCACCCGGTTCGAACCCCACTTCCTATACACTTTTTGTAATGTCATTTACTTTCTACAAATAAAATTAACCAAGGGATACAACAAAACGTTAACACAATGGAGCATGACCATCAAATAGATAATAATAATTATAACTTATAGAAAACTACAACGATCAAGTTCACTTTGTGTTATATCTTCAAATGGATCACTATAATAACGACAAAAAAAAGCTATTGCAAGATGAACTATGAAGCGCAAATCAAGATATAGAAAATTTAAATTTAGAATATACTAATTTAAAACGTGAACTAGGAAAATTTAAACATGTAATAGAGATTTATAAAACAGTAGGAACGTCTGAAAGTACACCGACACCAAAATCAGGAAGGAAAAAACGTCAAAATCACCGAAACACAAACAATATATCTCAACTACAAGCTGTTAAACATAAACAGTACAAACTATTAAAGGAAACGGACTGTCTAACTAACTGCTCAACTCCACAAGTACAAAAACCAAAAAAACCTAATAATAATAAAGGAAACAATTACAATTCAAAGTTACACTCAAACTGTGTGGTAAAACTTAAAATATGTATACTGAGCAGTAATAAAAATAACAACTTGCTATCCGCTGCTGAATTTACATTTGAAGATAAGTACAAACTATGTTACTACCTGAAGCCTCGTGGAAATACAGAAGAACTGCTTAACGGACTGGACACGAAGTTAAAAAACTATACTATGAACGACTTCTGTGTCATATTCCTGGGAGAAGAAGACTTTAAGAGAACCGGCAACGATTATATTCCACATATAATAATAATAAATATTTTTATTTTCAATAATATTATTATATTTTTGCTAACCTATAGGGATATTCTCTTTGATACTAGCTTATTCAACTGTCGAGTGGAATCATATAATAACCGCCTTTACCTGGATGTATTGTCACACGACATGCATTTCTTTTAGACAGTAATCTCAATCTACAATATGACTACACCATGTCATGACTTGGAGTATAACCAGAAAGATAAACAAGTGGATGATGAACCAAACCACAACATTTTCTTGACTATTTATATATAGGTATATCATGCACCAGAATATTGCAGGATTGCTAGCGAAGTCCAACGCGTTTACGTTCTGCCTACAAGAGTTAACAGAAAATAATATACGCGTAGATAATTTATTCATTACGGAACACTTCATGATGGCAAGCTATGAAAAACATCTTAACATACACAACTACTGCTTGGCTGCCTGCTTCTGTCGGAAAGAGAGCAAGAGAGGTGGCGCATGTATCTTAGTTAGGAATGGACATCAATGGAGAGAATTATTTAAAATAGCCAAAATATCCACAACTGGTGTCTTTGAATGTTGCGCCATCGAACTTATTAACTACAGAATCGTTTTCGTTTGTATATATAGAGTACCAAATCCTAATAATTTTCACGAGTGTATGGATAAACTGGAAATTATATTACGTATTTTAGTACAAAAATGCTATAAAAATATAGTTTTAACGGGCGACTTTAATATTGACGTTTTAAACAGAAACAATCAATATATTGAATTTGAAAATTATTAGTAAATTACAATTTGAATCTTGCACTTTATCAATCAACTCGCCTTAAGACATGTATTGACAATTTTGCGCACAACTTTAACAAGTCGTATAGCACGTAAGTGTTAGAATTAGCGTTATCTCACCACAGGGCGCAGATACTTAAATGTCCTATTAATATAGATAGTAGTATAAATCAATGGCGAACCCTTAAACGAGACTATAATAATGAACATATTAACAAATTTAAATCGTATTTAAGTAGTATGACTTTTCAAAGGTTTTTGAAGCCAATTAAATAAATGTGGCATATAACGTATTTATAGACGTATATTCATTTTTATATAGGCAGTGTTTTCCTGAAACTGTAATTTCTGTAAATTTATTTAAAAAGCAGAAATGGATATCACGTGGTACAAAGAATTGCAGCATAAAGACACGCCATTTATTGTGGCAGGCACGATTAAAATCAACTCAACAAAATAAGGACCGTTTTAAGAATTATTCTTAGCTATATAAAAATATCACACAGTTAACTCAACGCGCACAAAACAATCACAAAATAACAACATCTAGAAATAAGTTACTTGGCAAATAATCAATCAAAACAAACTAAACATACCAAAGAACTATATTAATTTAATTCAAGAAAATGACACTGCTATTGTAGATCAAAAACGTATTTCAAATTTATTTAACAACTACTTTATTGATAAGATTCAGCCTAAAATCAATTCCGGGACTAAAGTTACAAAATACATTTTAAACAGGGAAAAATCCATGTTCATGGCCCGGTGTTTACCACAGGACGAACTGAAAATAATTGAAAGCCTTACACACAGCACAGGCTACGATGGTATACAAGCAAAAATTATTAAAGCAGTAGCGAAAGAGATTTGTAAGCCAGCTCACATAATTAATTTAAGCATTTATGAAGGCACGTTTCCTGATACGTTAAAAAATGTAGTAAAGCCATTACATAAAAAATCTTATAAAGAATTATAAGATAACTACAGACCAATTTCTCTAATTTCAATATTTTCCAAAATATTTTAATCCTATATTTATAAAGAGCTTAATACGTATATAGAAAAACATAGCATACTCTATAACGAACAAAAAGGATTTAGAAAAAACAAAACTATTAATAGAGACTTTTTATACACAGTTATGACAAATATAGAAATAACCCAGACTGTGAAATTTTTTGTGATATATCGCAAGCATTCGATTACGTAAAACATGATATACTATTACAAAAACTTGAGACTTACGGTATTCAAGGAAATATTCTAAAACTCTTTCAGTCTTACTTATATGGTAGGAAACAAGTAACGGAAATCAGTAGGATTAATGGTGACTCTAAACGAGGGGAAATATTCTTATTTGAAGAACGTACCGTTATCTATGGTGTATCTCAAGGAAGTGTACTAGGACCTTCTCTCTTTACGCTTTATATCAATGATTTACCAAGATCTATTAATCATCCCATGACACTATTCGCAGATGACAGTACGATCACTATACCTTGTCGCCATCGAGATTTGTATAAATTTGATGTAAACAATACGTTAAATAAAACAATCGAATGGCTAGATAACAATAATTTGAAAATAAATATTAATAAAACGGTAATTATACACTTCGGCCAAAGTGCATTGACATTGCCTAAATTTGACATTAAATATAATAATAATACTACTGACGCTTTTAATACTACAAAGCTTCTAGGTTTAACAATTGACCGTAACTTAAATTGGAAGGCTCATATTGTGCCGTATAGACGCATTTGTGTGCTGGATTGGTGGAGAATAAAAGCCAGGCGGATTCTTGCTTGTAGATGTTCTTTATTAGGAGTGTTCTTCCTATTACTGCTGCCCGCTGACTGTACCGATACCGCAATTCAACCCGTCTTTTATACTAAATTTGCAAAAAAATGTAGGCACTGTGATTGGTTAATAATTAGGACGCAAAATTTTCGACCAATGAGAGCAAAGGGGTGAAGTCGGTGCAGTGAGCTTAATTACAACGAATCTTTACCAGAACGAGACCCGCGTTACAATTTTGCGTTTTTCACAATAAATTTCAATGATAACATACTGTAAACCATATGTTCTTAGTTTCTACGCATCATAAACTATACAGGAAAATATAAAACATACAATAACAAGACATAAAATGTAACATAAGTCGTACTGCTTACCCCTACGTACTTTACACTATGAATTCTATACAAACAAACTATTCTATACGAATAAATCAGATAAGATCAAAACAATCATGAATCTTATGAAAACAAACATAAAACTATATAAAACGCGAATCAGAATATGAGAATATAAACCTTATAAACTATCACGTAAAAACTATACTAACACGTAAATACTATGCACTGTCTTTACAGTTCGCTATTCACTTAGTTCACTATAATTCACTGTCTATACACTTGTCCCGCACACGTATTGAGACTATTTGTAAAAGAATTAGTAGCAGTGCATTTGCTTTATACACGGTGTCGTAGACTCTTAATATAAATTATTTGATAACAGCATATTACGGGCTGTCTGAATCCATTTACTCAATATATGGGGGGTGATCTTTAGGGGCAATTCAGCCAACAAGGAAATCGCTTTTAAAGCCCAAAAGCGATGTGTAAGGTCAACGTTAAGATTGGACATCAGAGTTTCTTGTAAGCCGTATTTCATACGCTTAATCCTGACACTACCGTCCCTCTACATATTAGAAACGGCATTATTTGTCAAAAGGAATCTATTTCCGCGTATGGCGGTATTTCTCCCGAAATCGACGCGATAAAAATATACTTTGCCTGCATCAGTCTAGGTACGCAAAAGTGTTATTTGCATGGCTCCAATTCTTTATAATAAATTTCCCAAAAGTTGGCAAGATCTAACTAGCGAAGCATAGCAAAAAGTAAAATCATTTCTTGTTGCAAAAGTCTATTAAAATGTTAGTGACTTTTTAAATAATACAGATTTGATATAATTAAGTACCTAATTAGATTAGACATTTGACATAATATTTATTAATTGACATTAGATTTAATATAAATATAATTACTTGACATTGTATAGATTATTGAAATTAAACTACTATATACGGATTTTATCGCGTTGTTTATTTATCACTGTATCGGGGAAAGTGTAAACCAAAAATAAATAGATTTAATAGTTTAAATAATTTTATTAGCTTATAAATTAGTCAAATAAAATCAATAGTAGTAGTAGAGTAATATTTTCAAAATTTTGTAATACAGTGATAAATAAACAACGCGATAAAATCCGTATATAGTAGTTTAATTTCAATGAATAACATTCGCGTAAACAGAAGACAATATTATTGTATACATTAATCATTTATGGACTGATTATTATTAGTTCATTAATATATACACATTTATATAATGTTAACTGTATATTTGTTGCTGTTACTATTTATCCTTTATTATTAATTAATCAGAATGATATTTGCACGCCATTGTATGGCAAACATGTGTAGAACTTTCTTCAACTTTATATCTTGCATGCAATTGTTTATCGTATGTACACATGTGTTTGAGTGAATATTCCTAGCTAAGTTTTAGCTCTATAATATTTTATTGTTTTCCTCTACCGGCGCAAAAGTTTGACTAACTTTGCTTGTCAAAACCGCTTTAAGAATTTGTTTACAATTTGGTGTATTATTGGAATTCATCCAATATTCTACATGAAGCGGGGTATTCAAATTGATAGATTAATCTTCTTATGTATGCGTGTAAAGTAGTATTCGCGACAAACTGCAAGTTTCTGAATATATATTAATATGAAAATCGCGTAACACCGTACAGCCACCGCACATTGATCATCACAAGATGGCGCGTCGAGGCGCCTCTTCGGCAAAGTTTTGGCATGAATACGCTATAGTTCAGGCTGGTTGTAGCCAGGCAACAATTTAGACGTTGCAGTATAAATATTATGAATACAAAAATGTATCGTGAAGACGATAAGCATCTTTGACATAACTCATTGTGGGTAGGTGACGTAGCGATATTTGCTGTGTATTGAATTAAAATAGGCACCGACGGACATTTATTAATACATCAAAAGTTATGTATAGTTAATACATTATTTAAAAAAGAATAGTAATTACTAAAAAGTATTTGTAATGGACAGTAATAACATAATAATATAACGCTTAGTTTTTTCAAATACTAATCATGTGACACGAAACATTTATACGCAGAATTAATTAGTTAATTGCAAGCAATTTGGCCACTTTAACGTGTTAAACGAGTTGTTTTTTTTTATAATTATCGTATCAATTTATCCGCTAAACGTTTTAAATCGTGACAATCAAAATTAATTATGTTCAAATCGCGTGACAATATTTTACAAATAATAAATGTTACTACTACAGGTGATGGTAGGTTGACAACCTCTGGCGTGATGCGTATACCACTGACACCTGTCAATGAATTGATACCTGAGTTTTTAAACTTAATTTGCAATAAGTCTACTAGTTTAAAACATACAAACATTGTCGCCTGTATATTTACGAGGACCTAGATAATGTTGATGATGATTGATGTTTTGATGACCAGCCCAAATACATTGTTACTTAAGTTATTTAAATTTTTCAGTAAAAATGGCGACTGACCTGACGTATTATTATAGTTATGTTTATAATATAATATAAAATAAACAAGGTTAGTGCATATGCAACAATAAGAGAAAAGCTAAACGTTATTTGATTGCCAACGTGTACGTGTGTCCAATATGACGCTAGTTGTTTACGATAGAAAATCATTCTGAGTATATGTTTTAGTCATTTAAGTGCTTGTACTAGAACAATGCGTTGGCCTGTACTGACTTGTAGCGAAACATTCAAAGAGATTCGAGGAAAACCAAGGAGAAAGTCAACCGATTGGGAAGAAGCCTGTCTTGCTACCATCATTATAATAATAATAATATTCTACCACATACACACAACACTATCTAGCTCAAACTAAGCAGAGCTTGTACTATGGGTACTAGACAATGGATAAACATACATATATACTTTTTTTTTGTAAATTCATACATATTATACATACTCGTAGAAACACCCAGACCAAGACAAACATCCATGTTCATGCACACAAATATTTGTCTTGTGCGGGAATCGAACCCGCGACCTCAGGCGTGGCAGTCGGTTACACTAACCACTACGCTATCAAGGCCGAATGCTCGCACTGTTTCATGGTATATTATGTTTAAATAGCACAAGTCTTTTTCCAACTTAACATGATGTTTTTTTATTTATTACTATTTGCTGTCCATGTTGCTAGCTAATATTATAAATGCAAATCTGAGTTTGTCTGCTTGTTACGTTTTCACACCTAAATACTCGATCGATTATCATGAAATTTTGTATACATGTTATCATGTTACAGAAAACGACATAAAATATCACTCATCTAGAAAAAGTGCTGTTCACGAACGAGCGAAACCGCGGGCAAAAACGAGTAATATATACACAATATTTTATAAAGTTGTCCGCAGTTAGGGAGTCGACGGTATTACATACTGCCATGCCTCGGAAAGCACGTAACGCTTTTGGTCCTGCACGTGATATCTCGCCGGTCGTGTCAGATTACCGTACAGATCGGCATGTGAGAGTTAAGAACAAAGAAAGCACGTATATTTGTGCTCACACTATTGCACTATTATATTTTGTCCACAGGCCAGTTTCTGTTAAAATTGACCGTCGTGTTCGAAATTCGGTCTAAAGGAACAACTTTTATTTATCAAATTATATCCTTAATTATGACTCGGTACACATTTCTATTATACGCTTTTATATATTATACATTAAAGAAATTTGCTATTTATCAAAATCCTGGAATTTGCCAAACGAAATTACCGCCAAGAAGTTAATTTAGTTCAGAATTTTAATAATTTTTCCGCTCAGATGAATAGCTAAGTAAAGACGTACTTCCTTCATTATTTTTCTATTTATTATTAACCTAAGCGGCATCTTACACTCATTCATTATTTTTGTATTACAAAAACGATCGCCAGGTGGAAAAGAGAGGATAGCTTTTAAGTAATTAGGTCACCGTGACTTATGGGCTCCGAAGAATAGGAGCTCTTTATAGTCAGATATTTAAAACATAAGTATTGCCACACCGTACTTTTTCTTTTCTTTATTTTAAACAAAGGCAATTCCCGCACTAGTACTAATTATTTCTGTGTCACGGGGGCCTTTATAAACATTCAAACAACGGACACAAAGTACACCCAGAATCGGAACAGCCATTTGTGGATCACACAAAGTTTTGTCCCGTTGAGATTCACTCGACACAGTGACAGAGGCTAGGCGACCTCATAAACCACTACGCCAGCCGTGCTGTTAAAGCTAAGATCGCACGAAGAAGTATCCACACAAAAAGAGTGAGCTCATGCATAAGATTAATAACGACAATTTACCCACAGTTTTCTATACAAGTGAACGTAATAATTATATATTTATTATTCACATGTAATGTTGGCATTATGTGTCAGATGACAATATTAACTTTTACAAAGATGACTATCCTAACTTTCCTAACTTAAATGCAAATGTGAGTGTATTTCTTTATATCTTACAATTTTACGCCTTAACTACTCGATCGACCGACATGAAATTTCGCAGAATTAGGAGTAGAAAAATTGGATACCTTTCATCCAAAAAAAAGTCCTGTTTCCGAGGTATACAAATGTATAGACAAAATCTACATTAAAGAGAGCAAAGCTGCGGTCAGTATCAATCAATCAATTATAAAATAAAACAAGACTACTCATGTAATATAAACTCGAGACTATTATAATACACTTGAATACAGAGTTAAATGATTTAAAATCCATTTCATGGTTTTTCATTGTTCGAAACACGTTACTAATTAAAAAAATACTTCGGTGCATCGGCATAATGTATTTATTAATGAACACAAATAAAGTACACAGGAATTATGTTATCTGATATAAGTGAATATTAAATTTTTAATATAATATTATTTAATATTTGGCCGTCAGTAAGTAAGCAATTGCGCAAAATGTAACGTCTTTTTGTAGAGTGCGATACCCATGTCGGGTAAAATTTATTGAATTTACAGGTAAACCATTTAGAGGATCATCATTAGATTATACAAAACGTAACTTTGAGAGTTCGTATAGTATATTTAAATAGTTCAATGTTACAAAATAGTTCTTAGAAAATAAGCCTCGTTATATCTGTACAGCAGTTTGATTTCAATGTGAAACATTTGCGTAAACGTAAGACAATAATTGAAAAAAGAGTTACCGTTAGCACAGAAGTGATAATAGTTATGAACATTTAATTATATATCAACATATTTTGTGTGTGTGAGGTGCTGAATGAGCACAATTTACTTACGTTACTAAAAAATGTTTTATATCAGTAAAATATAGATCAAACTACAAACATGTTTATGAGCTATCTACACAAACACATACACGGCTAAAATTGCAAATTTCTTCAGTAACAGCGCAGAATAGATAATAGTGTTTTCCTATGGTAACACTACGGAATCTGAGGCGATATTCGATTGAGGGCCAAACGCTGATTCCTTCTACCATACTGCTAGACCTTTTGTTTAGCTGTAGGCATAATGTTTTGTATTTATTTAGCGACCCTTCCCGGCTTCACATGGGTAGTACAAAACATTAACAAATTATACATCTCAACCTTCTTCATGAATCACTCTGTCTACTGGTGAAAACCATATGAAAATCCGTTCAGTCGTTTTTGAGTTTATCGCGTACAGACGCGGCGGAGATCTTTGTTTTGTAATATGTTATGTAGTTTTGTTTATATCAGACGAAAACTATGAAAAACCTGTCAACGATAAATAAAAATGAAACGCCTCAAGCGAGCAAAAAGTTACATTAAGTGTAACGCAAATAAATCAAAGCAATTTTCTTGGCAATTTTCTTGCTTTCTCTGTAACATTTTCGTTGTATATAACACACAATTTGTGATTGAACTTATGGCATTAAATGATTGATTAATTGAAATCCATTCACGCACAACTAAAAATAGACGCAACACAATTTTCTATCATGTTTATTCGTACACATAATAGATTGATAATTACCGCGGTTGGCATTTGTTCGCGTGTCCACAATATCGTGACTTACTTTCCACGTGAAACATTTGCAAGATCATTGCGGCTGGAAAGTATTTTTCTAGAGATCCTTCTTACTAAGTTGGCTTACTGACCAGCAGGATCTAATAGCTAAGCTTGTTTTAGCTTTAAGTTTTCTAGGCGTTTATTAGGTGTGTAAAAGTGAAAAGTGAAGCTTTATAAATTAATGATTGGGAGCTACGTTTGCTAACAAACTATTTTGCAGCCCCGCTACTGTATGTGTGCCGAGTATTGTGGGTTCGAATATCACATGGGACAAAAATTTGTGTGAGATGGTTGTTCTGTGTCTGGGTGTTCTTTATGTCCGTTATTTGAATGTTTGTAAAGGTGCAGGAGTTGTCAATTCTAAATTTAAAAATGTTTGGCAGAAGTACGCATTGTTTTACATTTGATGTTTTTTACGGCGAATAAATATGATTCCCTCCTTAAAAATTCTACCAGAAAAAGTATTCGTAGTGTATATTTATTGGCTGTAATAGTCAAATTCCGTGTCTTTCAGTAATCCTGTTTTGTTGTTAAACTTCCCAGCGTTGGCAGTAAGTTTCTTAACTAAGTAAGCTTAAGAACTTATTACAGATTGTTTTCTATATCAAATTTGATTTTGAAACACTTCAGTATCTCTTCAGTGCTTCTTATTGTAAGATTTAATACATAATTTCGAATTTGGCCTATAACTTTCAAATGCATATTCTCACCTTGTAATTATACTTCTACTAAGTTAGGCTGTTTATTTTTAAGTTCATCAAATTCCATTAGCAATAGTCGTTTTATAAAGAAGTGTTCTTTTCTTTCCGAAATCATAGACAACATAACGGTGTAATACATTTCAGTGGTTAATAGTTTTAAGAATGTCCTCAAAAATATGGTTTGCTGTTATTCCAGAAAATTGCGTCGCTTGTGCGTGCAGCGTAACAGCCCTTGTCTTGTAAGGTTAACTACACGCAATAGTGACATCTTTAATGTCACTTGCAGCAAAAGACTACAAGATATAAAAAAAAAACTGTCGTGCCTTGATCCAGAAAAAGTCACTACCTGTCTAAATACTGATATAATATATTATGTTTTCTGTCTTTGAGTTACTCTGTGTGCAAGCGAGAAAAACTCATTGAGTTTTTATAACAATAGTATAATGATGACTCCAAAAGAAAATGTCAAATTCAAATTCAATAACGAACGCCGAAGAGCAGCGTATGTTACACTATACTGGTTATTTCGCTTTATGAGGTAAAATTCATAGTGATGTTTCTCCTCAAGAACTGGTTGTACCTCAATTTTAATATCCAGATCCTAACTAATATTATAAATGCGAATGTGAGTCTGCTTGTTCGTTACGCTTTGACGTCTTAACTACTCGATCGATCATTATGAAATTTCGCATAAGCAGCAGTATAGAAGAGGACATTGGGAACCGTTCATAAAAAAGTACTGTTCCTAAAGTATAGTAGTAACTAATTCACGTTCCATTCATTTCATTCATCCCATAAATGTAAATATAAATCCATTTTATAGTTTAGTTCATGTAATCTTGACGTTCATAAGTGTTACTTTGTGACTTAAATGAAGGCAGACAGATATGTTATCATTTGCTATATTTAATTTTCAAGTCAAACAGAAATGCTTTACAAACGTTCCTCATTCTACAAACGACGTAGACGCACCAAATGTTATGTTTAAGACGGTAGATAAAATCTTAATTGATTTAATATATTAATTTTCTAGCCAGAAAACGATGTGAAAAACTAACGATTATTATTTGTTTCCAACAACTGGGTTCGAACCAGTTAGTTCCACTTGAAAACTCAGAACTAATAACTATCACGGATTACCTGTAATAACTATTACTTGTAAGTAAATAGTTTATATGTTTTCAAAGAAAATTTATCACTACGACGGTAACGGATAAAATTGTTATGAGCATGAATTCTTCTAGTTGCACAGTGTGATTCGGAGAAATTTTATGTCTTAACTTTAACAATAAAAGAATTATAAGATTAAATATGTCGTTATGTGCTAGTTAATATGTTTACCATCTAGGTTTTCCTGTGGCTTCACCTGCGTGAATGCCAAGGGAACTCATGCCGGGATAAGAAATATTATGTGTATATTATGTATGTATGGGTGCGGTCTGTGTGCCAAGTTTTATTTAATCCATTCTCTGATTTACGAGTAATTGATTTCTTTTAATGGGATGGGAGGCAAACGATCAGACGGATCACCTGATGGTAATCGATTACCGCCGCCCATGGAACATGCAATGCCAGAACATGGAGCATGCAACACCAGAGGAGTTACAAGTGCGTTGCCGGCCTTTTAAATAGGAGTATGCTCTTTTCTTGAAGGTTTGAAAATCGTATTGGTCCGGAAGTACCGCAAGTGTGAGTTCACTCCACAGTTTTGTTGTGTGAGGCAGAAAATTTCTGGAAAAGCACACAGTTGTGGACTGCCAACCATCTAAATGATGGGGATGGAAATTCTGACGCGTAGGATGAAAACGAAAATTTTTCGATATCCTATTTTTCTGATTTTTTTACTAATGATATTATTAATACGCCTATTATATCGCCGAAAGGATTTTTTGTTAATGGATTTTGATGCGATTTAATCTCTATGTTCCATCCATTAAGGGCACTAGGTCCACCGACGGAATGTAACGAAGAAATAAAGAGATTTATATAATTTTTATTTCATTTTATTTTATTCGGAAAAGAAACAGTTTCTATTACTATTTACAAATCTTATAAATTATCTATAAACCATTTATATGATTTCGCATATGACTATCTAAGGCTTAATAGATTTTACTTATAGTGCTATACAAAATTAACATTGATATAAAAAATTAAACAATTACAATGCTGATGTAAGGAAAATGAATTACAATTGAGAAGTTTAAGGCGCCCATTGAAACCATTGATAGGAGAGTGTGTTTAAATATTTAGATGGACGTGTGTTTAATAAATCAAGTTCAGGGCAGTCAACCAGTGTCTTGATTAGATTAACAAATCTACTACTAATTTTTGTAAGATCAGCAGATCTTACAAAAAATTAGTAGTCTCTATAATTAGTGGTATCATGAGGAACATCGAGGAGAATAGGTGTTCTTACCGATCTGGTGGGCAATCTGAGGTGTAATATAGAACGGAGGTTCTATTCTAACTAGCTTCTGTCTGCAGATTCACTCTGGAACAGTACTTTTTCTAAATTATTGTTATTATGTTCTCTTCTGTACCCCTGACATGGGTATGCAAAATTTCATAATGGTCGGTTATGTAGTTAAGGCGTGAAGGCATTACAAACAATCGATCTCACATTCGCTTATGTAATATTAAGTTAAGATACATAAATAGTCGTGTGCCTATATATGGGTACTTATACCCATGAAAAGGTAGGTAGATGTGCACTACGTGCTACAACAGAGAATATCTTATCAGAAAAACCAATTCATTATTATTATTATTCATTTATTCATAAAAATATAAGCTTACAGTATAGGTACACCAAATCACTTATATCTATGCTAACTATACTAAAATAAATTATATAATACTACAATGTTAACAGGATCTTAGACTAACAAAAAGGAAATAAGATAAAAATAAAAACAAAAATAACCTCTATGTAGGAACTATGATATTACATTTTACATAGGTAAATATAAATATGTTTTAATATTACATTCCGGGTGTCAAAAAATATGTCTGCATCTGGACTATATTGAAGGAACTCAATAACACTTTCATTTCAATTAACGGCTGTTGCTTTCACTAATGGTGCACATCCAAGGCTTATGGAAACCCATAAAACACATACTACTTCAATCCAAATTTTCCTATTCACATGCGTAAAAAAAATAAGTGAAAACATACGGAATCTCAGATCCAGTATTGTATAGTTTTTCACACGATTTTCCCCTGTGTAATGTGATTTAATTATTCATTCTGTGTGTAGAGGACTCTCATTCTTTTTCAACAATCCTATGTATATTTATAGATATCACAATTAGTTTCCAATGGCTGTTGAGTGTCCAAGTTTCTGTGTCTTATGCTTTGAAATGTTGTACGTCTTATTATATAAAACCATTTAATTAATTTTATCTAAAGATTGGTCTCGTGGTATGTTTGTAATTATGTTTGTATGCAATTGTAAAGTTCTTGGTTCGATTTACGGATAGGGCAAAGTGATATAGGGTTGTTTAATTAAACAAAATATCAGTAATAGCACGTACATGGCATTATGCCTACTGGAGAGCTATATTTTCTGCTTAACCTTTCGAAAATAAGCAGGTGAGATTCTATATACATAAACTTTTTACATCATTCTGTTTAGTAACAGTGCGTAACAGAGATAGTGATAAGGCTAGTCGTGTGAATAATCATAACTACCAAAATTGATTATTATAGGTAAGTAAATATTTAAAAATCTCAGTTTTCTCTTCATTATTTTTCCAGCCTTTATCTGCAACTTGACCACGGAGTCATTTACGTGCATCATCAGACAGGAAGGCGTAGTGGTTTAAGTGAACACCTCGGCACTGCAGCCGCGCTGAATGTTGTGGGTTGGAAGCCTAAACGGGACAACATTTGCCTGATTCACGAATAGTTGTACCGAGTCTAGAAACACCCAGACTATACAAACATTAAAAAAACGGACACAAAGAACACTTTGTGTCACTTTTTTAATGTTTGTAATGTCTCCTGCGATACAGGAAATAATCCAAGAGCGGCAGCTGCCTTTTAAAAATGAAATAAACTAATTACTATAAGATATTCATCCTTCTTTCATTGAATCAAGTTGGACCTGGCGTTTGATTTGTCATAGCTTTATTTTTTAATTTATCGCAATGTAGGCTATCTGACTGTTCGTTGTCCTATATCGAGAGAATGAACAAATACCGACTGTTTGTATTTGTGATCCAGTGTAGCCCCACGTGACAAGAATTTATTAGTGTCAGAGCCATTCTTTCAAAGAAATAAGAACATAGGACATACTCAGTGGTATCTAGGATTTAAAAATAGGACAGGCTCAGTATACATATTGGTGCCAATTCTGTTGTCACAAAATTCTCTTATCTTAGCTAAAAATCTCTAAAATTTATTTTAGTCCTGTCACTTTAAGCGATTTCAGAACACAAAATGTCGTTTGACAGGACTAAACTAAATTTTAAAGATTTTTAGCTAAGATAAGAGAATTTTGTGACAACAGAATTGGCACCATTGTTTGAAAGGAAATAGAGTAAAGTCCATTTTGTACCGTGTAATTAGGTATTGCTGCAAAGTGGGAGATGAAAAAGGAGGCTCGTAAAGTTATTAGGCAATAACCTCACGGTCTACAGGGTGTCCGGTAATTAATGGATAACCTGGAAATCTCTTATAGTGGACATGACGGCGGTTCAGAAAAAAATATGAAAAAAAATCTAACCTAACTACTACCTGAGATATGTGTTTTTTTTTAATTACCATATATAACTTTCTTGTATACTACGACCATAAATGAATGAAATCCATAGATTTTTTGTTGTTTTATTATTAAACACTAATTATGCTAACAGTCAAAAGTATGCTATGCTATAATAGCTTGCACTTTATAATATATATATATTTTTTTTCTTTTTCTTTTTTCTGAACGGCCTTCATTTTTACTATAAGATATTTCAAGGTTATCCATTTATTACCGGACAACCTGTATATGGAGTCTGAAGAAGAACAGGCGTTCTTCTTATTGGTTTTATATTCTCGTTTAGCTGAAGGTGGCAATTGTGAATGGAAAAATGATAAATGTAAATTTCAGTATAATTATGTTAGTTAGTTTAACTTGGAGTTCATAAGTGTTACCTGCTATAGACTATATGATTCAAATGAATAATATATTTCTCTATATTTTTTCAGTTTGACATCCATTGCGTAAATGAGCTCACTAAAACACACTGAAGAACATGCTAATCGCACACTATTGATAAATTAAATATAATAAAACAAGTTTTTATTTCAGATCAAAGATTCATAAAGCGTTTGTATCACCTTAGCCATTTGTTAGTAAATAAAAATAAATATGTTTTTTATGCCAATTAGCAATACGTAGGTTTGGTCGCATTTATCTACACGCCCAGTGCTTTATAAACGGTCTATATATTTTATCAGGCAGAGTTGCTACGATATTGCTAGAACCTCTAATTCGCCGAAGCATCGATGCAGATTGCTTGCGTATGCCGTCTTAAAATCATCCAGCCCTTCGTCCAGAAACATGCCCGGAGCTCTACAGAACCGAGCCTGTCCCAACGACATGTTAAATGAATTAATGTTACACGTGCAGAACGCTATACGCCTTCATTAAGAAGACTTTTGAGCTTATTATGAAGGTGAATGTGAAATCCTTATAATTATATAATAATAATAATATCAGCCCTGTATTTAACTGTCCCACTGCCGAGCACGGGCCTCTTCTCAGTGTGAGAAGGGTTAGGCCATAGTCCACCACGCTGGCCTAGTGCGGGTTGTCAGACTTCACATATCTTCGAGAACATTATAGAGAACTCTCAGACATGCAGGTTTCCTCACGATGTTTTCCTTCACCGTTAAAGCAAGCGATAATTAACTATTTAATACGCATATAACTTCGAAAAGTCAGAGATGCGAACTCGAGACCTCTTCGTGGCAGTCGATAATCAATTTAAAAAAAAAGAAATATATTTAATTTTGTTTTCATGCTCAACAGTCTTGCAATTTCAGTCAGAATATAGTTATGATATCTTCATAGCCTTTATAGTAGCTGTATAGGTAGTCCGCTCGCCCCGGCGGAGGGACATGCGTCATAGCATTCCCCCTAGAAAAAAAAAGAAAAAAAAAAGGCCGTAAAATTAGTGAGTACCCTCGTGTATGAGTCACATACTCTAAATGCAGCTAGACACGGAAGGCAGTGCCTAAACCGACTAATCCTCACAAAACAATTGAATGTTTGCTTACTAGATTATACAAACTTTTGTACATAACTAAGATTATTATCAACAAACGTCTCGTCTAATGTTCAGCACTTATCGTACTATGGACGCTAGTTACACTATGGCAAAACTGCACGTACCCGCTCCTTTAATAAAAGTTACTGTATAAATAGATTCTGGAAAGTACTACCCACAAGTCCACTCAAGTCTCCTGAAGGCTGGATATACTTCCCCAGAAAAGGTGCTCCAGTTTGATTAAATTCAAAATGAAACGAGAAACTTTCTGATCTTCGCAACTCAAGCATCGCTATGTTTAGAAGCTTCTAATTGATCCTCACTGACTTCACTTCAAAAGAAACGACGATATTTATAACAGGTGCTATAATTTCTTTATGCGGGGTCTACCTTAACCAACAAGTTTCTATGACAACCAAAGTTAAATACAATAGGTACAAACTCGAACCCTTTCAAGAGCCCTACAGTCCAAAACATTTCTTAGAAAAGAAACTCAAACTCGTCAAAGCGACATCATAATGGCCGAACGTATAGTAATGATCATTACTCGTATTTACCCGTATTGCGGTGGATGAATAGCACAATGGCAACTGAACAATGTACGGGAAAGCTTTTACTGTTACAGTTGTAGAATGTACTGACATACGGACGACTAGGAGCTGGATAGTATGACTGTATTTGCAGCTATCAAAAACCATTCAGTACTAACTAATATATGATAGTATTTTAGTATTTTCTCATCAACATTTGTATTTTAATGAGAAAATACTAATGTATGAGATGATTTCGGCATTGATGACATAAAAAATTACCAACAAAATGGGTATACTTTAACACCTTAAAGTATACCCATTTTGTTGGTAATTTTCTATGTCATCCATGCCGTCTTCACCATCCGACTTTCCTATAATGGGTATACTTTAAGGTGAATGGTTATAGGAGAGTCGGATGGTGAAGACCTATGCACGCAGATTAGAGATATTTTAGAAATTGACCAGTTTAAGAATGAGCTTATCTTCACCTTAATACAGTCAGTGGCTTATGCTATTCAATAACATACATCTAAACATCTTTAGAAACTTTCACATTTAGCATAGGTAACTAAGCTTAAAGTAAGACGATATTTTGATTAAAAATATTTTTACCAATTCCTAACTAAACTTGGTTGCCGTGTGTCACAAAGCGTTTTACATACAAACAAATATAATTTTCAGGAATTCGCAATCACGAAAGCCTTGCATATAAGTCTAAGGTTTTATTTCTTACTGTAGGTTTAGAAAGTATTACCATGTGCAAAGATATTCGTTCAAACAGATGATGAAGTCAGCTTGAGACAAAGAAGAAAATTGGAATTGCGAACGATCTTTTCTTTGTGTTTTCACGTCTAAAACTCGTGTTTCCTAAGTAGAATTTTCTAAATGCTATATCAGCTTGCTATCAGATTATTTCTACTCATTGTAAGAAAACTTTATTTTAATAATATAAGCGAACTTGCGACAAAGCGTCCCTGTGTTCCATATTCATACAACTTCAGATCTGTACCTACTCTTAACACAATCAATAAATTTTACTAAATAGGTTAAAATAATTTCACTAATTTGAAACCCAAAATGCTAAAATATTATAACTTTTACAAAATAGGGTATCTAACTGTTTCGCAAATGAATTGATTTTGGTTAACACTTGAATTAATCTTATTACATTTATTTTCATTACTATACTTAAACAGGTATCCATTATAAAGCCAGATAGAGGTAGGAAAAGGTGTGACGTTTACATTTCGCCAACTGTTTCAGGTCTAACATAATTGAGGCGAGATGATTGGCATCCATCGGGCACATTTCCAAACTACATGCGTTCTATCGAACATTTCTTGTCAATAAAACATTTGGAAATAGAAAATCAAACCACTTTTAAGGTTGCAATAATTCCCTAAAACCAGCAAGGCAAGACAAATCGAAATATAATATAGAAAGCGATTGAGAATATTGCCTTCACGCTCCTGTCATAAAAGAAAAGCAAGCCTACGCTGTGGAAAATTGCTCTTCAAAAATATCAGGCGCTACAAATTAAAGTGGGAGAACGTGTGGGTAGCATTTGAAGAATGAATTTTCGATTGCGGCGAACATTGCGCAAATGTAATTTACCTAGAAATGTGCGAAACAGTTGACTGTGGTAAAAGTGTTGTTTTATTTATGGTCCTATTAGCTTATACTCGCTACATTATTTACCTTCAGTTTAATAATAATTATGTACTAAGTCGCGGGTAATGAATATTTAAAACATCCATGTTCTTCCCAAGGGCTTCAGCTATCTCCATATTACATTTCCCCAACATCAATGGTTACAAGTCGAGACAACGTAACAAGCAGTCTGTTTTTTTAGCAAAAGTATTTTCTAGAATTGGCGTCTAAGACCTGCTTTAGTTTAAAAAATAGATGATTTTAATATGATTAAATAAAATCAAATGGAATGTTATTGCAAAAATCTCTGCATATGATCGCAATATTATCAAATTGAACTGCATAGATATCTCAATCGTTCAAGTAAGGCTGTTCAATTAATTCTGAATGGCCCGTTATTTGGAATCCATGTGGGTTGGCAGAGCACTTAATCGCCCGCAAATCGGCTTAGCTGATGCGCTGTTATAGCATTGGCAACAAACTACTGCTGCAAATACTGCTAGCCGATTATTGTTGGCAGTTATGTTCTAATTCGCTGGCAGACCTGGGCACTGGGCAGTTTTTGTTTAAATGGTAATTTTGGCACTGTCACTTAGCCTAATTTGCGGTGTCAATACACTAGGATATAGCCATCATAGCTTTTAGCCGTGTTTTCAACTATAGGAAATCAGTATTGACATAACAGGCACGACAAGCTTTTGTGTACATAGTGGAAGGATCGTTTTTTTTATACAACTTTCAAACAACAATGAATGCCTTCATACTATAGATAGAATGTCTGATTTAGCCCTCTAATACCGTTTTGGTTTCAATTGCTTCGCAGCAATTTTACACCTAATCAATTATCACCATAGTGCATGGAATTTTAAATTTGTGGTAACTATGTTATGGTGAAGATTTGAGAAAATCAGCTTGAAAGTAATTAAACACGCGATTCCTGAAACACAAATCATCACAACAATAACAGCATTTTAAATAAAGAAATAGACATTACTATACGTATATGTCCACCTATGCATCCATACACAAGACAATAGAACAAGACATATTATGGTATAATTATGTGCCTGCCACACACAATTTGCTCCATATTTATATGGCTTCAGTCCAATACTTTATTACTCTGCAATAAAAAAATTAAAATAGATACATTATGAATACATTAAAAATTGTTTTGCAATATAAATATTGAATACATTTATAATTTATTATTCGGTCGTAAATAATGAATATATTCGCACCGATTTCACTTCAATTTGCACCTAGAGCCCTACTAAGAACCGATATCGACTATGTTCCAGTAAGATAACTATCGGAAAAATACCAACAGCTTTTAGAACTAAAGTGTCAGTCAGCCAAGAAACACAGCGTATTGCCGTAGCCATTGAAGCCATAGCATTTGGACGCTTGTAAAATCAAAGTTACATACATTGTTAGCGCATCGACGGTACTGCAAAAACGTTGTATCCCTAGTGGAAGTGACAAGCCCCTGGATCCCCCCTACTATTTCAAAGTGCTTTTGTTCTACGGTATAATTATCTGGCTGATTCTTGAAATAAAATATATTCTACGTAGAGTTCTGCTGTAGTCTAATAAACGTCAAAAGTAAACTGAAACATGGACTTATTGTCATTAACGTTTATTTCAATTAATACGAGTACGTGCACTATTTATCCATTTGTGATATTTATAGTACTAAATCAAATTGGAACTCTTTTTATATTATAATTTTTTATTACTATTTTTCTTATTAAATTTTCAATACTGTATTTGATACACTAACTACACTGATACTAACCAGTAGTACACTAACAATTAAACTGTAAAAAAATTGCAACTATAATTGCAACATCTTGCATGCAATTGTTTGCGCACACACACGTTTATGGCAATAAATTATCTCATCTTATCTTATCTTTTGAACAGGTTGACTCATAAGGCCTGTATAGTTTATCACATAAATAATTTATTTTTGCTAATGAGTAGTACTACATGGTAGAGCTACAAAATATTAAATATTTGCTTAAAAGTACAGATTTATTCGCAATCAATGTACACTTGATTGACTTTTATTTGAATTTACTCTATACGCCATTTTTAATGTGTGTATTTAATAAACTTTAAAAGAGAACATTATTTATTTGATGTCTGATTTTATTTACAAAGGACACGATATTTTTAAATATATACGACATGAAATTAAAATGGCGGCACTTAGATACTTACTTAAAATCGGGGCTTGTTTTGTTACAATGTACGATCCAAAAGTTATAACAATAAAATTACCTAGTAGTTTGAACTCACATTAGCGTAGACATAACATGCAAAAGAAATTGACGAAAATAGAGGTAAAATAATAAAATTAGATATTATAAACATACACAGAAAAGCAAAAAATACAATGGGGCTAATTTGGAGATTTTGTATCTTATGATTATATACTTATATTCGCTTTATTTTTAAATGGCTTACTTTTTAACTGCCACTTATAAACAGGTTATACTTTGATTCGATAGTAGTCGAATGGATAAGGCGATCGATATAGAGATCGTGGGTTCGAATGCCGCTCATTACACTGCCGACGTAAGCCTACTCTTAACATAACCTTATTTGCTTAACGGGAGAAATTAAAAAGGAACAAACTAATTTATAAACATAATTATGTACATTAATGTTATAAAATATAAATAACCTTTTCCACTTATTAACCCCACAATTTAAATGACCACTTCTATGATTGGATAGTTATATAGATAGCCTTTGGAATCTTATTAATGCCAGCCAACCAAAGGACTAGTCAAAAATGAATTTTGGTTCTCATCGTCAACAAATGGATCGCATCATTCATACATATGGATACACGGTTGTTCCACCTCGCTTGGAAGGAATAGCTACGTTCCCGGAATTCCCCGTTTGCTTTATAAATAAACTTCAGACAGACTGGGAACAAACGTTATTTTCAATTCTGTTCACGAATAATGTCATATACAGGTAGTATTTCACTACTAACATTTTAAATTGTCAAAAATTTATTGCTGCGACTTGAATATAAAAACCGACAGTAAATTTGTACAGACGACAGATACAAAAACAGACAAAAAAATGTTCCTTTAAAGTGCAACATAAAAATGCATTATATGTACATAAAAATAAACATAAAATGTCTAGGTCCTGTATACATGTAGTTAATCTTGTTTATCTCGTGTAGTGTAATTTAACGCATGAAGTATCTCATATCATTTAGTTTGTACGACGTACAGTCACAAACGCAAGACATTACGTATATGTTCTTAATAAAAATATCCTATTAATACTCGGGAGAATGTTTATGCATAGTGAAGCAGCAATCTAAATCCTTTGAATTGTACGTTAATTTAATTCTAACATATCAATCATGTTCATTATTTTTTAAATCTTCCTCGTGACAAGCGTAGCCCATGTGTATAATTTTGAAAAGTCGGAGGTGTGTGCCTTGGGGTTCATCTCGAGACATCTGTGTGGAAGTCCAGCGATTTTCCAATGCTGTCCAATCGCTGCGTTATTTTGTTTATAAATGAGTTTATTATTATTCACTAGATTTCGCCCTGTTATTGTATACGTTTTTTATTAAATTTATTTATTTACATTCATAAATGTCTAATATGCCTATTAGCGATGCTGTGATTATGGAAAGTCTACAAAACGTTTATGAATAATTTTTTTACTGAACATAATATTATATGAGGCTGACTAAGAATTTTAACTACTGCACAGTTGAAACTTTCCTACAAAGAATTGTTTAATAAGTTGCTAGATTTTTTTTTACGTGTATGAATGCATTGTCGCATATCTTTATCTCTCCGCCGAAAAGATGGACCCGGGAAATGATGGAACGTCGCGGGTAGTACCGACTAAACCTACCACGGTGTGCCAACTCGCTGCCTCGAATAGTGGGTGGGTCGAAACTGAACTGTAAGTTTTCCTATCTAACTTTCAGCATCACTTTTGCCATCGACTGTACACTCCAATGATTTATGATACTAGTTAAATCTCATGTACTTGGTGCTAGACAACGTTAAACGATGTCGACCGCTATTTGTAATTACGTTGTATATTAATAATGTTTGAAAATGTAACTGTTTTAGAGGTTCAAGGTACCAAGATAGCTACGGCAAAAACGAGTTTTGAAAGTTGTATAATTACGTATCCTACTATTGATTATTTTATTGTCTACTAGCTTTTGCCCACGGCTTCGCTCGCGTAAAGGTAGGTTATGTTAGTACTTTTTTTTAAATAATGTATCGCCTATGTTACTTGGTGATAATATAGCTTTAAAATGTTAAAAGAATTTGTAAAATCGGTTGAGTAGTTTTTAAGTTAAATCGTAAGAATTTAACTCAAAATCTACTCAACTCAAACAAACAAAATATCTAATTTGTCCTCTTTGTAATATTAGTATAATTTTCATTATTATTTGCATCTCAGTTTAATATTGGAATACGATTTCATCATACCACATATAGCTGATATTAAAAAAAAAAAAGGTAATTGAGAGGTGTCAAGGGACACCCGGATGGAACGAAGTTCCTTTCGATTAATTAGTGAAGGAATTGTAATAATTTTTTTAAATTAATTAATACATTTCCGAAAATCTAAAAACATCCATAAAAGATACACACCCTACATGGCGCGTGCATAATAATAAGAAGTCTGTTAGCTCGCAGCTGGCCACAAGGTCACGCGTTTTTTCCATAATGAAGTAATCTGCTGGCGCATGAACAGTGCGAGCGAGATAGCGTAACTACTTACGCACGCCGCACAGCTTACAATAGCTTACTATAGCAAAAAGTGTCGTGACAACTTTTCGTAAGAATTTTTTCCGTCTAGCCCCCTTTCACAACGCGCGATAAGGAACTTCGTTCCAAAATATATTTGAAGTCTCTCACTTCTGAGGTAGGTATGAGCTACCTGTGTTACAGAACTCAGTGCCTTCTCACAATTAAAGGAGACCGTCCATATTGGGCTTGAACGTGGACAATCGTCTTATAAACAAAGTAAAATATTAAAAGTTTTGTTTTAATACATAATAAATATTGGTTACTATCCAGTCGTGTGAAATTGACGTATAATAAAAATGATTTATAAAATATTTTGATTTGGTTTAAAATGTGTAACTGAAATGGACAATCCAAATGGCTTGTTTGTGTTGCCTAGTAAAAAAACAGTGGACAAAAATCGGAACAAAGTGTTTAAAATATCACATTTAGAAATATTAACGAAATCTGAAAATACGATAATATTTTTTTCATTATTTACTTTATTCATATTTTGGATACGACAATAATAATAAATGTAAAAATGATATGATATTTGATAAAATGTAACAAGATTGTAAAGTGTGTTGGGTAATTTATTTTCATATTCTAGCAACACTTGACTTATCTGTCAATTCTGTTTACGTCATTCGCTTTGCGATTGTTCGCTCGTATAGTGGATATGAACGTGATTTTGAGTTTGCTATTTTGTGTTTTATTTTATTATTTAACGAACTTGATACTAAACTTCATAGAATAATGTTTTCTACTTAGTTTAGACTACTGAAAATTAATATTGTTATTATAATATAAAATTGTTCACGCCTAGGCCAGGGTCCCATACAAGGTGGTCGGTCTCCTTTGTGCTAAAGAATGCTAGCGGTACATCATATGATTTTCTATTATGTATTTTATTTAATAATACAATTCAAGTACTCCTTACACACACTGTGAGTTTTGACTATAAGGTACCTATATTAATTATAATTGTCTATTACTAATCAAATAATCAACATCAACGATGAAGTAATTTATCAATTATACAAATAATTCGAATAATGTCATTCCGTTATCTATAATGCCCAGCTTAGATTTGTTGTTTTAATTTTCAAATATTGCTATATATGGTCCATACTACCATTGGTTTGGCTAAGTGATATCTGGCCTAACCGAGATTTACAATAGTCATCTAGAATCTATATATTAATACGTGAAGGAAAAACTTTGTACCCCTTTTTACGAAAATTGCGCGGATGGAGGAGTATGAAACTTTTGGCACAGTTAAAGTTTATATGGAGGAGGAGGGTCGGATCGTAATATTTTTATAAAATATGCATTAGAAATACATTAAATTAATGAAAAAGCACTACACGCACAAAACCATGCATTCTACACAAGCAGTCGAATCGCGTTCGTAGTATTTCGGCATTGTTCGGTTGACTTCGTAGAATGCTTCGTAACTATGGTTACATACATATGTATGTGAAGTAGGTGACTAAATGTAATGTGATTATAAGGGTATTAAGTTATAGACAATAAAATTTTAATAACGATCAAATTCTAATTTTACATAAATTATGGGCGAATTTCGACCACTTGGTGACCGCTAATTCTAGATTAATACCTGACTAGCTTTTACCCGTCGCTTCGTTTGAGAACAGGATTCTTTTTCTAGCTGAAAAGTACTATGTCATTTTCAGTATCCCCGACAATGTGTATACGCAATTTTATGATGATCGGTTGAGTTAAGGTGTGGAAGCGTATCAAACAAACAAACTCACATCGCATTTATAATATTAGTTAGAATTAAGATCTTTCGTATTGTTTAAGTTTTGCACCTCGGGTTGCGAAAGTTTCCAGACTCCAAACTGCAACAAGAGAAATTTAATAATTCATTTGACTTTAACAGACACGGTAATCGTGTACTCTCCGCACTTAATACTATCGTGGAAGCCAACCCAGACAGTGATATTTTTGCTGACGACTTGCAAGTCGTGATGAATGTTTGCAATTCCTTTTTTGAAAAGCTATCTCAAATATATACAGGTTATCCGGTAATTAATGGATAACCTTGAAATGTCTTATAATAGAACTGAAGGCCGTTCAGAAAAAATAAAAAATAAATAAACAAAATATATATATATTAAAAAGTGAAAGCTATATTAGCATAGCATACTTTTGACTGTCTATCTATTAGCATAATTAGTGTTTAATAACAAAACAACAAAAAACCGACGGATTTCATTCATTTATGGTCGTAGTATACAAGAAAGTTATACACGGTTATATAAAAAAACACATATCTCAGGTAGTAGTTAGGATAGATTTTTTTTGATATTTTTTCTGAACGGCCATCAGTTCCACTATAAGACATTTCCAGGTTATCCATTAATTACCGGACACCCTGTATAATGTAAATATCTGAATTAGTACAATTGGTTGTAATTGTAACCGTTTGAATTTAATAAATAAATAAATAAAATATAAATAAATAAATAAATAAAGATCGATAGTGGTCGCATTAAATTAAGCATAGAAAGGTAAATAATTAAGACGTTTAATTAACGATTCAGACGTTAGTGTTTTAGTACACGCCCGCTATCGACAGGAACCCACTCGCATTTTAGCTTAGCTGAAAAGGTGAATATGTATTCTAGAAATGTTCAACCCAAATTGTTTCTAGCAATTTGTTCAGCTATTGAATTTAGGATTTTACCCGCGGCTTCGCTCGCGTAACTATAGGTTAATTTAGGTTAACAATTTTCTTTTTTTCTGGAAGAGAGGTACCCTATGTCCTGCTCTATACCCCTGACAACGTGTATGCGGAATTTTATCATGATCGGTCAAGCTGTTAAGGTGTGAAACGAAAAATAAACCAACAATAAAGTCAATTTCGCCTCGATGGCGTAGTGGTTAGTGTAACCGACTGCCACACCTGAAGTCGCGGGTTCGATTCCCGCACAAGTCAAATATTTGTGTGCATGAACATGGATATTTGTATTGGTCTGGGTGTTTCTATGTATAATGTGTATGTATTTGCAAAAAATAAAAGTATATATATATGTTTATCCATTGTCTAGTACTCATAGTACAAGCTCTGCTTAGTTTGGGCTAGATGGTGTTGTGTGTATGTGGTAGAATATTGTTATTATATTATATTATTATATATTAGTTAGGATTCGACTACCTAGGTGGCGTAGCAATAGTGCATACGTCATACTTGAAATCTCAGGGTTGGTCAAAGCGATATTGGGACTTTTTGCCAAGACATTCTTAGCAGCTACACTCTGCCGAATTAACGGCAATACACAAGTGCACTATTACTTGGAACCTAAAAAGAAATCTGTGATATGTGGGCATAATATACTATACATAGCTATATTAAGACAAAACGATTGAAATAAATACTGGTTTATTAATGCAAATATTGTTGAATGGAATTTAAGACGAGAGGGGTGCATTTCATAATGGAAAAGGTACTGTTCCCGAGTGAAAAGCTGCGGGGAAATCTTGTAATACATACATTTATGCTCTCCATGTACAAAGGCAAAGTCAAAGTTGAGTTTCCTTGCGGCGAACATTTTGAGTGACGGAGGTTTGTGCGACTTGTTTATACTCTGAACGTTGCTACATTGCATTGTGTAGGCGTTTCTATTTGACGTTGCTGTGGTATAACTTCTAAGGCGATTATAATAAATTTTATTAAATCATTGTGTTGTGTAGGTTAATTTCGTATAAATTAACCCAGACAACACTAATTAATAAACTCAAAAACGACTGGACCGATTTTATTATTTCTTTGAGATAGCATATAGCATACTCTTCCTTTTATACATAGTCTGACGCTTCTATTATCGAACGGATAGACAGAGATGTTGTTCACGGCAGAATCTCGTGACGATAATTCAGCTCAATTTTGCACGCATTACCAAAGCAATGTGGAATGTCAAAAAGCGTTGAAGGTTTTAACACAACTCACGAGCAAAAGATTTTCGTGTTTAAACTTGTCCGCGGACCCCTTTCTTTCTGCGTACTAAATTAAGCTTAATAAATGGTTATTAAGCTTTATCATTTCGCATATCTTGTAATGAAATTGAACATCAGAGTTGTGACGAAAGTCTCATACGATTGTACACAGAACAATTATGGTATAAACTCGGCTTTTTACAAAACTTGATCCTACAAGAACAAGTTTTAGCTCTCTTATCACATCTGCTCCTATATTTATCTTTCCAACGTGAATAGTCGGGTCTTCGACTCACTAGAGGTATTACACTTACAATTCTCCGACTATGTTTTAATTTGAGGCCTAAAACCATAGTCTGGATTATTGTAGGTGTAAACTTAATAGAAGACGAGGCGCTCGTCAGTAGTCACATCCACTGTCGCCTAGCCACCGAAGCAGTTAGAATTACGTTTTCTAACTTAATTGGAATTGCCATCAGCGAAGACGCAGGCAAATGCTGTCATCCATGGAATTAAAATGGCGAGCCATCTGTATTACTTGGATTACTGAACAATATACATCCAGTTCTAGTAAGAGATAGCTTTAATTCAATTCTTTATTGCTTTCCACGATCCACTACATTGTGGAAAGCAATAGTTGGAAATCTTAGCTTTGTATCAATTATGGATGGCGACGATGGATACTAGCCATATATATTTTTATTTATTATTATTTAGGACGTCTTCCGCACTAGGAACAATTCCTGTGTCGCAGGGACTTTACAAACATTCAAACAACGGACACAAAAAACATCCAGACTCAGAACAATCATTTGTGGATCACACCAATGTTTGTGTGTCCCCACACGGGACAAACATTTGTCCCACAATACTTGGCAATGCGACCACTTAAAACCACTACGCCATCCGTGATGTTAATATATGTGTTGAATATTATAAAATTCATTCAAATCGATCCAGCCGTTTAGGAGGAGTTCACTGTCAACACACATACAGAAGAATTATATATATAAAGAAGATATAACTTTCTTGGAGACTAGTGTCTGCCTCGGTGGCGCAGCTGTATCTAGTTGAATGCAACTGCTGTGTATTGTCAAATTCTAAATAGCAACATGGAGTTGCAGTCTCGCCCACTATAAATGGGACTTAAAATAAAAAGATGGGTGTAAAAACCTCTGACATGCGTAAGACTATATATGTATATGTTAACTGTTTATTGATAAATGTTGTGCTGTCTCCTTACGTCCGTGCGACGTCAAAGGTCCACACTGAAAAACAGCGCTATCGACCACAATATATATGCCGAGTATGCTAAGTGCGTACCAATTAATCACACATTTCATGTATTAGTTGGTTTCTGTATTTACTTGCTTGTCTATTTTTATTTAAAGGTATTTTCTTTATACTGTATCTGTGGCAAATAAACGTATTTTCTTTGTTTCTTTCTATAACTGGAGGTTAACACCTAATGTTATAAGATAATTTCGATTAGTCGGTGCGTCAGAACGCTGGAGTCCAAGAAATGAATAAATAAAGGTTTTCTTAAGTTCCACTTAATAGTGGGCGAGCGTATAGCCGTCTGCGACTCTATGCTGATATTTAGGATTTAACCTTATACCCAGCAGTCGCATTCACTACAGCTACGCTACCGAAGCAGGCACTAGTCTACAGGTTAATCAACAGATTTCCTGTCCTCAATAAGTCCTCATAGTAAGGAATCCATGAGGATTCCTGCAATTGATTTCCAGGTGACAGGCGGCGGACGGGTTTCATGAATTTTTACGGTCTATACCATCACTGTATTCCTCTCTTTGCCTTTGGCGGCGTAAGAGATCGGTCAAATAATCACCGTTCCCCCGGCAAGCTCAGGTATGTCACCCGCAGGCCACCTTCAAAGTAAACAAAACAAAAACACGGCGTACTCTTAATTATATTCAAATTACATAAAGGACTAAAAGGTTTTTTGTTGGTGTGGCTACTTCCTCTCTAAATGGCAGAAACGTAATGGCAACAATCATTTAAGTTCTCGTACCTTAGTGTGTAATTTCCGGTCACGAAAATTGTTCACAGAGTGTTAGTATGGGATTTTGTTCTGGTAAGTGTTTGGTGGACCGATATGTTGGATGAAAACGGCGACAGCCCTGTAAACCCTATTCTTTAATAAAATTAAACCTAATCTGTCAAGTCTTGGAAAACCAGACATAATTAAAAATCCATTGTGTCTGGCACAAGGACACTGAAAGCCTATAATGCTTTCATAGTAAGTCTATAGGACGGCTGTAAATTAACGATTTTTAAACCACCAATTCTTTGGTGATAGTTCGAATGATTTAGTTTAACACGGAAAAGCACTATCATAAGATTTTAGTAACATGGCGTAATTATGTAGTAGTAAGAACGTCACTGCATTTCGTCCAATAAGTATAAGTTTCGGAGACTCACAATGCTAGCTTGTTCATTATTTTCCTAAACGAACGAAATATCAGAGAACTACACTAAAGTCCATTTCTTTAATAAGTATTTTTTATTTAATCCGTACCTTGCAATTGATTTTACTCGCAATTTTGGTCCTGGATTTTATATTAAATACTTTATGGTATCACACCTATATTTGCAAAGGAATTGGCAGAGGTATTTCTCCAGCTGTAGTTAAAGATCGCAGGTAATAGGGGTCGACTCTATTGCCGTTTTACCCAGCACTGACTCTGTGTTGCTAATGAAAATTTATTCACAGAAAATCCTAGTAAAATTTGTCCGCCTCGGATATCGAAGATCTCATGTACAGCAATCGTATACATTACCACTGCGTCAAGGAGGCAGATTCAAATTACCGGTATTTCTAATAGTATTAATGTAATACTGAAAAAGAAAATGTAATACTAAAATAAAGATATAAAAATAAAAGAACGATCACTAAGTACTCCATATGTATTGATAGTCAATAAAACACATCCTAGAAGAGTGCTGTAAAATTTATAGCGCGACGACGATAAAATGTGAAAAGTCACGTCCATTAAAGCAACTGGTTTTTATGACTCAGTATTAGGTTATTGAGTGTTGTGCACTTACTGAGATCAATTGTAATGACTCTTCGATGCGTCTGTAATGGAAGTAAGCTGTATCGAGGGTGGAGTACCTAAAGTAATAATAATATAATAAAATAATATTCTACCACATACACACAACACAATCTAGCCCAAACTAAGCAGAGCTTGTACTATGGGTACTAGACAATGGATAAACATACATATATACTATTTTTTGTAAATACATACATATTATACATAGAAACACTCAGACCAAGACAAACATCCATGTTCATGCACACAAATATTTTTCATGTGCGGGAATCGAACCCGCGGCATCAGGCGTGGCAGTCGGTTAAACTAACCACTACGCCATCGAGGTCGACAATATATTATAGGCCGATAATATATAGTAATGTTAATATTATCTTGAAGTGAAATGATACGGGTTTGAGACTTGCATAGAAATAAAATTATATATACACGGTCTCACGGTTACATCCTCGAACGGGTAGGCAGAGATGTACATCTGCATTTCACCAGCTGTGGCTATAGGTCTCACGTAATAAAGGCCGCGATAATTGATGTATACTGAACCTGTCTTCAGTATACATCAATTATCGCGCCCCTCTAAAGTCTAAACTGTGTTAGACTCCACGCTGCTGTGACTTTTGTGACAGAAAAATTAATTAACACTTTGTGCGACATGAGAATCCAAGCCGAGAGCCCATGCAAAGCAATCACATACGTTACCGGGATCCCTATACATTAGCATAAAATTTTAAGACCTAATATAACTTAGCATAATTTTGTTTGGCATAATTATATTTTCGCATAATATAATTACGCATAACAGCTTACGCATAATTTTTTAAGCATAATTTCTCTAACCATAATAATGATTAAGCATAATATTCTAAAGCATAACTGCAAGCATGCAGCATGCAAGCAAGCATGCAGCAGGCAGAGTTTCTGTCACGGCTCCAACGCTGCGGGCCTCCGGCGGCCCCACGCATCTACACGATTTTAAATTACACTCTAGGGGTAGGACAAACAAGACTACGTGGAGTCGGTTTTGCAGCAATTCGGTTCTGTCACTAACTTTTGTTGCAAACGTTATGCGAATCAAATTTATGCCAAAACAAATTAGTCTTTCAAGATGATTATGCCAACATAAAATGTATGCCTAAAAAAATTATGCCGAAGTATTATTATGCCAAAACAAATTGTGCCAAAATCGTTATGCCGAAGTATATTAGGACAAAGAACATTATGCGAAAAGAAGGGATCCCACGTTACCGCTGCATCACGGAGACAATTACTTTTAATTTGAATATATATAATTCTCTATTGAGTTTATTTAGTCGTTGAGTTGTACATAAATCCCTTTTTTTATTTTAGAAATGCAACTTCTGCTTCGTCGTTTTTGTATCGCAGAAGAGTTTACCAACACAAATTGTTGTTCGGTGTGGGCTTGGTACCCACAACACTCAGAGCAGTGGAAATAGCAAGTCGACAACTTAAACAAGTACGCCATCTGTGCAGTCGAAAATTCTTGACTAAGTTTTGTTTTGGGCGAATGTTCTAACGCTATCTGTTTTGTTCTGCCTTTGAATATAATCGAAATCTATATAATAATACGTGAAGCAAAAACTTTGTATCCCTTTTTACGAAAATTGCGCAGAAGGTAAAAGTATGAAATTTGGTACAGTTACAGTTTATATGGAGAAGGAGGGGCGCATCCTAATATTTTTTATAAAATATGCTTTAGAAATACATTAAATTAATGAAAAAACACAACACGCACACAACCATGCATTTGACACATGCAATCGAATCGCGTTCGTAATATTTCGAAATTGTTCGTCTGACGTCGAACAATTCTTTGGAACTATGGTTACCTATACCTTATTTATATGTAAAAGAGAAAAACAGAAAACAAAGTAGCAAGCTTAGGAATTTTGGTCAAATTTTGACCACTAGGCGACCGCTGGTAGATATAGAAGTACAAAGCACATGCAAAGACTTCATTTAATAGTTTTATTAGATGTTCAATCTTTAAAGGTTTTCAACGTCCACTTTTTATTTCTGACTACACGAGGGATTTCTTCAAAGAAGCTGCAATAATAAAACTCATTAAACACTAATATTTATTCTTCTTTACCAAGCTATTACCTGAATTCATCAAACAGTAAAACAGTTACAATATTTAAAGATCAATTTCGTATCGAATCAAAAGTTTTTTATTGCTCTTAACCCATGATTGGAAGGAATAACAGGAAAAGTTTGGTTACATTTCTTTTGAAGTACCTTTGAGACTTTTCTTGATACAGTTTCTATGATAAAACCATCTACAGATAAAAATGCAGGAGATGAGATCCTCAGAGTTACGTGTAGTGCAACCCAATTCAAAATGTTATTATATGGAAAGGCGAAGAAAATCCAATATGCTTTAGTTTTCGCCCACATAGAGTTGGAAAATGGTATTTTCAGGTTCGCCCCGTTATGTCTGCTACTTCTTGCTTTAAAGTTTCATGTGTATCGCTTCTACAATAGTCAATGTTACGATCGGTCGAAGGTGCAGGTGTCGGGTTAGATAACGTATTATTGGGTTTTTGGATTATTAATTTCTGTAGCAGTATAAAGCTTTTTATGCTTGATAAGTGGCGAAGACCCTCTTTCACAGAGACCTAAACTTAGCTAGACGAATGTGGGTGTGAAGCATTTCTAATATAAAGCAATTTCAATATAAAGCATTCTATGATTATTTCTATTATTTTTATTGCATAAATGTTATTTAATTAAAACACATTATTCGTTTCAATGATCAGATAAACAACAAAATTGTAATTGTGGAAATATTATATAATCTTATGCAATTCAAATATAATTTTCGATACTTAGACTGGCATTTTGTGTATGATTGCCAAATACATATAAGAAGAAAAAACAAGAAGGTAATTATACAATTTCATAATAATTTATTAAAACCACTTTGTACATTATTTCATAAATAAATAAATTCGTAGCTTACAATTACCAATAAGTTAAATGTAATAAATATTTAACTAGTCTATTAATATAAGATATTTTACTACACTTAATTAGAATTGAATATATAATGTAAATTGGCAATGTGATAACTTAAATAAACACAAATACATTTTACAAAACCAATACGGGCATTAAAATTATAATTATGGAAATGGATGTACATATGTATTTCTAGTTTACAAACATATCATTATTATGTTTACATATTGTTTATTATAGTTGGTATTTTTGATTTTAGTTATTAATGGCTTATAACTAACTTGAACAACATCAGATAGCCATAAAGCTAAACATTTTCATTATAACAATTCTGAACATTGAACTACAGGTTGTATTAAAGTGTTGTGGTAATATCGTGGTATTTTTTAATATAATTTTACGGATGTTAGCTGAGACAGCAGAATATTAACTAAATTAATAATACAATCACAAGTACCATGTCGTCTTCAATGTCCCTTACAGACATTAAAAACAACATATTTACTTGTTATTTGAAATATGTTGCACCATTTTCTATTACAAGCTGAAAATTACTAGAAAAACGTTTTGAATATTTTACAAGCTTTCAATATCAATATGAATATTTTTTTGCCAAATTCTAATTCAAATTCCAATCTTGACTGATGCCTTAATAACACTACTAGTTCAATGTATAATAGAACGAATATATTTTACGCAGTTGCATTAAAATGTGTTCAGTTGTAGAAAGCGTATGTGATGCAAACAGATGACAAAATGGTTTGATGCTCTTGCAGCATGGATATTTGAATGCTGTTATAGTTGACATGGCTAAGACAAAAAGACGGGCAATAGTAATCTATGAAAGACGACTTATAAAGAGAAACGATTTGAAATAAATTACAATTGATGTAAAAGACTGATATTTATAAATTGAATGTAGATATTAGAAGATTAGTCGTAAATAAAAATATTTTTCGATATTATAATCATTCAATAAAAACGTAGTCATTGCCTCTCTAAGCTGATAATTACTATTATATGATCCTAAAATAAATAGTTATCTGTAAAGCTTATTTTAAGGCTAAGAGAAAACGCGATCGGTGCTCTTTTTACATGCAAATATATCGCTCAGCTTATGGCTGTTGTTAATGATGCGAGGAACTCGCGCATGTTAACACTGTTGAGAATTATACCCGCGCATGTAGTTTGTGCACATGAACACATAACTCTACCATGGCTACATAGCCTTCGCAATAACTCGCATCATTTACAAAAATCATTAAGTCAATGCTGATGCTAATATAATACTTTTTAAACGCTGTAGATCTTAAAAGAATTTTGGTCTAGTAACATAAGTACCTATATATGTTATCGTAAAGCATAGATTGTGTTATATTTTCTGCATAATACATTCATAAATAACAAAATGTTTCCTTCATACTTAAAAAAAAAAGAAAATTACAGTTGTCTCTTTCACATTGATGAAGAAAAAGAGAGAAGCATTTTCAGGTTTTCTCTTAAGACGTCTAAATATGGCTCTGTATGTCTAAGCAACTGCTCCCGGTGCAGTCATGTACGCTGGTGATGGCGTCGCCCTGTGCTTGCCCATGTTATAAGCGCGGTTCGATGCCCAGTCCTTGCCATAAGCTCCGCTGGCTGAGTAAGCGTAATTACTACCGTAGTCAGCGCTGTAGTCATTGGAGTCGTTGCTGCCGAAGTATGAGTAGTGCGCCATCGGATGGTGATGCTGGAACAGAAAATAATTTTAATATATACATAGCTTCACAGTATATCCCCGAAAGGGTACGCAGAGGTATTTCTTTTTTATTTATTTATAACAAAAATGTGCTGTCCAGTTTGTTGGCTAACACTACACTCATTTAACAAATTAAAATTATGTATACACATTTGAGACATATTAGTTTGAAAATAAATACAATATAGTTATTATTAATGCAGTTAGACTTTTTAGAAATTAAGTTGACTTTGAAATACATTTTATAATAGTAAGACTGTTTACTCTTCAATTTGATCATTAAATATTTGTAACAATATTTCTTTTAACTTTTTCTTAAATATATTTAAGTTGAAACAATTTTCTGGGATCATTATTTTGTTATGTAGTCTTGGTATTATATACATACGTGTTCGTTTACCGTAGTAATTACATGAAACAGGCTCTTTGTATTAGGGCTATATCGCGCTATGTTTTGAGGTCCTACATAGGTAGCGATCAATTGCCTTCTACCGATCACATTACTAAACACAACGTTGCTACTGAGAATTTCCTGACAGGGCAATCCAATAACACTTATCCAAGCGGGAAATCGTACCCGGGATTTCACGATAACAGGGGACAAACGAGGTGATATTATATTTTTAACTGCTCTTTACTTCTCTTAGTTGTGAAACACACTATTTTTTGTCCGTGTTGGATTTGAAGTCTCAAGATTTGACGTACTACTGACAGAGACGAAGCGTCAATTTAAAACAAAGGACCATTTATGCAGTAAAAACGTAATCTTTTATAAAATAATATACTTATTTCCGTACTGCTGTTACAAGAAGCTTCACAAACATTGCATTACTCAAAATCGGAACGGCAAACTATATTTTTTCATGTAGGACTCAAACCTGCAACACAACGTTTTCGAAAGCGATAAAGTGATTATTTCAAACAGTAAATCAATATAATGCTATGTTATATTTTGAAATCAGAGAACAAGTGCGTGTTATCGTTATGTATTAAATTGACAAGGACCGGATTAGTGTAATATATTTTATAAAACAGTATAATGTTTGTTAGCGGGTTTTCTCAAAGTATTAATTTAAAGTTCTCAAAGTCAATAATCATTAAAGTAGGTCACTAAGTAATACTTATGAATATCTAAGTTTATTTGGTTTGCGAGTTTTGTGAAGTTACTGAAGCTACATTTATGTTAGTTGCTAAGTTCAGACAAAGAGTTATAAGCGTCTCAAAGAAAAACAATGGAATTCAAAAATTACATGTATTAAAAATATATAAAATATTTGTTTCTAAGATATAATAATTATGTAATATAAACCTGAATTACCTATCCGCAATCTACCTAGATTATAATATTAATATACGTTTTTCTACGCTTGATGGTTCGGCTCGTGCAATATTCTAAATTGTAAATAGTCAGAATAATCCTGTTAATTTGCCTTTGTATTACACAATTTACACAACCTAAGTTATTCGTTACGTTATAATTTACATATTAATTTCAAATGATGAAATGCAATTGAAACTGTCATCGGAGTGCCAATTCTCGCAATAAAACTGTCGAAAATAGTGTTCCAATCTAGTCTCACCCAAAAATACCACAATTGGTGTTCTTCTAAATTGTCATAACGTCTTATTATTATGTGAACATAAATTGCATATCAGCTCACATTAAATTTGATGATATTAACATTATTAACATTACAAAATTTGATCCAATGTACACAAACTGACTATATAATTTTACAATAACACAAAACAATTTCACGTGAAGGACGTCAATATCTGTAAAAGCTTATCGAGTGCAGATAAATTTATTTATTTCAAACATTTATGTCAACTGAGTGTCTGATAAATAAAGAACTTTATGTGGGAACCCATTGTGATATCAGAGATAGGCAGTACGCTGTAGAAATGTTGTATTTTTAGCAACAATTTTTCGGAAAATTGTTGCTACCAATATACGTTCGCGAGCCAAAAATATAATTGCGTCATCTGTTTTATCATGAGTATTACTGCAAATGTGGCATTACCTTCGGTGGCATATTTCCTCTATTAATAATAAAACTACAAGAAACCAGAACCTCCACACCTATGTCATTTTAGCCTAGCTGAATATTTTAGTAAATATTTGTGTATTAGGGTAAACAACACATACAAACTAGCTAATTTAAAAATATAATCCATTTATTTATGAGATGTCAGGCGTTCGACCTGTGTGCTTATAAATAGGGTAAAATAGGACATAACTATGATGTCAAATTTTAGACAATTTGCTTCGAGGGCACGTTAAATCTGACAAATACACAACATGTGAAATCCATACGTAAACACAGTGTTCAAATCGACGTCATTACGAACACTCGTAAAACTATCGTTACTAAACATTGGGCCTACGGACGCCGTAACGGACGGGAACTGTGCAGTGATCAGAACTTTGATTATGGTGCCAAAGAGGTTCTAACTATATTATTATTACAATGATTGTTTATGTTGGAATCCTAGCTTTGCTTTTAATTAAATAGGAAAAGTTATACTTTCCTTTTATAAAATAGGAAAGATTATAATAATAATATTCTACCACATACACACACAGCACCGTCTAGCCCAAACTAAGCAGAGCTTGTACTATGGGTACTAGACAATGGATAAACATACATATATACTATTTTTTTGTAAATACGTACATATTATACATAGAAACACACAGACCAAGACAAACATCCATGTTCATGCACACAAATGTTTGACTTGTGCGGGAATCGAACCCGTGACCTCAGGCGTAGCAGTCGGTTACACTAACCGCTAAGCCATCGAGGCCACGCTTCTCTTGAAGAATATGATGTGTCCATAAGTAATTTGTAAGAACTGTTTGTGCCATATATAAGACAATAAATACTGAATTTTGTAATTCAAATTTTTTTACTACATATTCGGCAATTTAATCTAAGTACGCGTTATATTTGAAATCATTATTGTTATTAAAGATTGATTGAAAGATTTAACGAGAATGCAAGTAGGTATTTCACAACCCAATTTTCGAAATATTCTTAAGAAATGATTGACAAAAGGGATCTACCGCTTTTTCTCTATTCATTCTACTTCGAAAATAAATAACACGCTTTGACACGAATTGTGTCTACTCACAAATAGTAATTGACGAGAATAATTTAACAGCAAATAAGCCAAAGGAGAACGGTGGATTACTTTCTCAACTTTGACAATGGCATTCTGCCAAGAATGAACACTTATTTCAATTCATCACGTCAGCAATATAAAACATTATTAGATCCGTGTGAGTTTATTAATAAGAGCTTATTGATTGTCATACGGAAAAAGATAATATGATATAATAATATTATAATACTGCCTAAAATCTAAAACGGAAATAATTGGAAGGGGAAGTAAAGGTATTATTTATTAAGTGAACAATTTTTGACCAAGCTGAACCTTTCTTGCATGAATAAAGCGAGTTATGATCTTGCATTGCATGAATAAAGCAAGAGACACATGTAAGTATCGTATAAAATAGAACTCAGCCTACCAATCTTGGAACAGGCGTGATTCTATTTACTGACGTATGTTTTTAAATAAAGTTCCGATTTTCAATAAAATTGTTTATAGATCTGACAACGAATCTCTTTAATTAAGTAACAATCAATACCTTTGTAGAAAATACGTAAAATTAAATTTAATTAATCGCTGTTCAAACTCAAATCACTTAGGACTACACTTAAAATATTGCAATTTCAATTAATAAATTGCTTAGTATCGTTTTTATTACATTTGGTTACAGATTTTATAGTCGTTAGAGGAAACGATATTGAAAATGTTATAAAATGAATCAACAAAAGATAGGAATAATTATTAATTATAAAAATTTGAAACGCTACCTTAAATATTCTCTGGTATATAAATAGTCAATGTCAGAGGAAACAAAATATTGCTGATTTCTATATAGATGCCACCAGCGGAGAAAAATTAGAAGTACTAACTAATGATTCTGCTTCTAGCCTTTTAACAGCATATGGAATGAATCAAATTTCTATTTTTATATAAACAGGATGACATACAACCTATGCAATTAATGCAGCATTTGGACGCTTACAACATAACTTAATAATATGCGAACAACTCGCATGCTGTAAAAAAAAGGACGCACAAAAGATGTATTTCGTAAAATTTGATGTATATATTATATACTGTCACATAATAACAGTAATAAGAAAGTGTATGCACATAAGAAGAACTGAGTAAAGTGATATACACGATTATAAGAAGAAGATTTTGAATCAGAAAATGGTTTTCATCAGACAAAAAGATTAAAATGTATATTACACTCGCATTACGCTAATCCCTCTTTCATGTTGAACTTTTACCAACATTCAAACAATGGACACAAAGATTTAATTAGTTAATCACACTTTTTGTCCATTGTGGATTTGAACAACCATTTTTGGCGCACTACCAGCAACAAGGCAAGTCCATATTCCCCTGTATTCTCTGTTGTACGTGTCAATATAAACACAAACTACGAAAAGAATACCTTGCAAGCCTTCAACGTGCTCAACACGCTTGGTAACAGCAATGCAGCGATCAGCAGTAACTTCTTAATCAGCAACACAGACAGAAGAACTGGGATCAGCAGAAGCTTGGTCTTGATCGTCGCCAGAAGACTGAGAAGTGGCACAATGATCGCCAGCTTCTTCTTCTTGCCACGAGCTGAAAATTAAGAGAGTTTATTACTACTATATTAAGATTGACGATTGATTGACGATGCGGAGGAATATTATGACGCTTTTTGATTTTGCAGTTTTATTTTTCTCTTCAGTTTATATTTTACTTGTAAATAATTTGTATATATATATTATGTTAATTATTTAATTACGTCATTGAATAAAAAAATAATTGTCTATATTAAGTATGTCTTATTGCTTTTAATGATGACTAGAAGTTGCCTCCGACGGTTGTATTTATACCTTTATGAATTTTCTTCTTTTTTATCTTCTTTAAGCTTGTGAAACATACTAGAAATACATATAACTAGGTATGGATGGATGAGAATCCTATGGGAATAAATACAAATAAGCGTTGCTTTGTGCTGTGTTGCATAAATAGGACTAAGCCGGACATAAATTATATACTAACTGCACGGAATTACACAATAATGTCTAAGTTACACAAGCTAGGTATTTGATATTAGTACCCATCCTTTAGTGCTACGTTGTTAAGTGACAGGTGAACAGCAATAATGCACATTGTACAAGATTCCAGAGCAGTTAGACGTATGTAACTCTAGCAAGGCAATTTTTATTTTTAAAGAACTCGGTGTAATCCTTTTAAAGTAGTTTAATTTCTACAAATAAACAAAATTGTCTTACTGTCGTACTGGCAAGTAACAGAGAATGATTATGAACTGAGTGACACTATGCAAACCGGCGTGTATGCATAATATTAGATTGTTTACATACATCTTTAATGGTATTTAAAAAAAAACATTTATTACCTATTTTACTAACGATTTAAAACTATTTAGATTTACACTTGCTCAGTTATTTCGGTTGCTTAATTAGTCACGTTGCATAGATCATGGCGACAGAGCCACGTTCAAATAGAGACTAAGATGTGGTTGTGTGAAAGTTTGGAAAAATAGTTATCAAAGTACTCGAACATCATTTATTTATTGGTGTTCCTGTAATTTTTTGTTATTTTTTGTTCTGATTGGCTTTACGGATCCGTCCGATTATTATAAATATGCTTACTTATAGTGTACATTATATATTTTACTTGATTTTGAGCACTTTTTTTTAATGAAGCTTCTCTATGTCCTTTTTGTTCCTCCGACAACGTGAATGCGTAATTTTATAATGACCTTTCGAGTAGTAAGAGTAACAAACAAAGTAACATTCGCATTTATAATATTAGTTAGGATCTATTTATTAAACTTTATGCACAATACTTTTTGTTTTTCACTGAAGCTTAAAGTCTTTATACCTTTAAAGAATAATATAGCGGCATCTGCGTTACAGCAAACTTCAAGTATATAAACTAAGTATAAACAAAAATTGACGTCACGATAATTCTCAATCTAAACAACAATTTCACGGCCCAAATGGCCAATCAAAACGTGACAATTGAATTGCTACACCGTGTTGCTTCCGCATCATCTGCAGGTCACTTCCCACCGTCTGACCTTAATATTTATGACCTTACAAACTAAGGTAATTGGAATTATACGACTGTTATTTACTACAGTTAATTGTTCTGAATTGTCGTGATTTAAGACAGGTTGACCGCATGCTTGCAATCGTAGTGTTATTGTTATTTTCTGTGAATTTGATTTGATTGTACTGCACGTGTAACACTGTGTGGAAGCTGCTGCTGTGTGTTATGGTTTGGTATTCCATGCGTGAGAATTGTTAGTCTGATCCACAAATTACTGTTCTATGCCTTAGTGCATTTTGTCTCCTTTGAATGTATGTTTGTAATTCCTTTGCAACACATAGCTTGATCCCTCTTGCGACTGTTGTCTTTTTTAACAAAAGTAAAAATCATAAAAACTATTGTTAATATTATTATAAATTGAATGCACAGTGCGGACGCTTGGGAATTAATTGGCCATTGCTACTGCCAATAGTGTTGTTAGTTCGAAATTTACACATGTGAATGGTTGTTTCACTAGAAATGTTATCAGTTGTTTGAATGTTTGTCAGATTTTCCGCGATATATGTATCATTCTTAGTGCGAGAGTTGTAGTATTACAAAATAGTATAAACTGGGCCATGCAGTCAATTTGTTTTTTTTATGATAAAATAGTTACTGCCTATAGTTGGTAGTCATAATAGATTTCAAGATGGTAAACCGTGCTGCGTCAGACTAGGTTACAAGTCAGACCCTAAATATCTAGTTACTGTAAGATTGCCAAAGTGACAAGTTAAGAAATCAGCACAATTTCGAATCGCTTACATTGCCAGATGGATTCCTCTTTGGGTCGTTAAGCACTGAGAATAAAAGGTCCTAATAATTAGTTTTTCACGTTTAATTAGAAGTGACCTCAATCTTCTTGGGATTACGCCTCGAGGCAATATGGACAACGAGACTAAGTAAACGAAAATCTTTTCTAACAATTATGTACTTAATTAATAAAGACAGGGGTCCACTGTCGACGACAAGAGATTTAGATTCAAGATCAAATCATTTGTTTATTACCTAGCTTATACTCGTGGCGTTGCTTCTGTTTTCCGGAATGTAGCCTCGCCAACTTATGAACCAATGCCATACAAAAATCATGTCGTACCGTAGCTATATAAAAGAATAACAAACCGACGACCTACCTACATGCATACATACATATATAGTCATTTGCCCAAGAGGTAGGTGTATTAAACACTAATTTGCCAGCTCCGGTTTCAAGTTCTACGTAATAGGATAAAGACACGGATCAGTTCGCTTGTCAAGTGAAGTCCCGGAATCGATTACCATAACGGACAAATTTAATTGCGTTTTCTATAACAAAATTCTTAAAGTATATGCATGGCAGATGACAATATGCTCGTCTCCAACTAACTAGAACCAAAAAAATCCGGTGTAATGTTGCTACAATACAGCTCTGCCTACCATTTTAAATATCAACAGGCGTAAAAGTAAGTTATATTATATCATAGTAAAATCAAGATCAAATGAAGTATACAATCCTCAAGAGATTCAAAGTATTATTTATTATTCAGCATTTTCTCTGAATGTACAAGACGTGGCTAGTAGCTTGCCAAGAATGTCACCTTGCAAAGGAGAAAGCAATTTCCATTTTTCACTGAAAATAATCTCAAAACATTTGACAGATACTTGGCATTGCTACAAGTCTTATTCTGAAAATCTTAATGTTGTTACTTAAACAACACTAAGATTTTAAGTAATGAAACGAAGAAATAATTTTTCCATGTCTGGCTGTTTTCTGTGTCCTTCTCCCTAGCCTTTATTATTCCCAAGTCACTTGGGTCGGCTTTCTAGTCTAACCGGATTTGACTGGATATTAGTTTTTACACGGAGCGGCTGCCACCTGACCTCCGCAACCCGAAGGCTAACGATACCCTAAGGCTAGACCAGTGTCAGGATATTATAGGGCACTGACTTCCCAATAACGACTGCCATAGATGTTCATGGCAGCCGGGACCGACGGCGTAACGTGCTCTTCTAGGCACGGAGCAGGCGATAATTATCAATCAATACGCACATAATTTCGAAAAGTCATATAACTTCCGAAAGTCAGAGGTTCGCGACGTGTGTTCGAACCCAAAACCCTCTGCATTGCAGTCTGTTGGTCTCCCCACTGACTTTTCTGTGTCCATTATTCTAATATTTTTAAGTGTTTTGTCATGCAGAGATTATTTCTAAAGCAGAAATTATTAAGTTTCTGATGCTTTGTGAATGTTTGTTCCTTTTTTAGGCATAAACCTTTGAATCGATTTTGATGAAACGTGGCACACTTATAGTCTATGTCTTAGGTTAATTTTGTCCCGTGTGGGATTCGAACCCACAACACTCAGCGCAATGGCATTGGCGAGGAGACCACATAAACCACTACGTCATCCGTGCAGTCAGACTTTAACTTGATACCTTAGTGAAACTCTGTTGTCTCTACCACCTCCTACGGGAAACATGCGTGAGTCAATGTATCACGGATTTGTAGATTTGATACCTACATAAGGTAAAGTCATCCCATTGCATTTACGAGAGATAAGTAGCGAGCAGTAACTTGTATCATAAATGTGAAATATGTGAAGATGTCAGGAAGCGTGTTACTTAATCGAGCGTGAACTGTTTGCAACATTTGGATGAAACCTGGTAAGCATACAGGCCGTACCCTACTTTAACACATAGGATATTTATATTACTTTTTAGCCCATTGTCCCGTGATATTCACACAGGTCAAGCCGCGGGCAGAAGCTTGTGTTTTAAAGTAAAGTATTTCATTAAATCAGCTCGAATTGTGTGTTAGAGGCGTTATTAGTATAAAAGCGCATTATCCAGTTCTCGCTTTACACAAGTAGTAAATATTTATGGGATCCCCAGATAGTCGTACCGGGTTTAGATATTAAGGCGTTCGGCAGACAGACAACGATGGACTGTGCAATTTGATCGGCATTATAGAACATAGGTTTTGCTCGCAGCTTCGCTCACATAAAAGTAGGTTAGGTTATGTTAGTAACAGTACCTTTATTAAAATAAAATATAGCCTATGTTATCCGTTGATGATAAAGCTTTCTAATGGTGAAATATTTTTTTAAATCGGTTCTATAGTTTCTGAGTTAAATCCTTACAAACCAACAAACAAGCAAAAATATAATCTTTCAACGTTGTAATATTGGAATAGATATAGATAATATGAAATCCTATGCACGAATGCACACGAAAGACAAAGATATTAAATCTGTTGGTGACCGAGTCCGGCGGACAACAGTCGACAAAAGAAACCAGGACTGGTGCCAAGGCAATCGTACCCTTGGGTAGTCGCAAACAGCAAAGTACAGAGCCAAACATTTCTGTCCGTTGAAACAAAGACGATCGTCTGCAAAACGCGTATCGTACTTGTAAATTTATATCTTCGCGACGTGATATAAAGAAGTTGTGCAGCATTCGATTTTAAAATCGAATTCAGTTTGCACCACATTTTCTAGTTCTTATTTATTCTCCTTGGCGCTTTGGTCGCGCGGTGGTAGAGACAGTAACAGCTGTGAATAATGGAGTCAAGTTCGATTACCGGGTCTGGCAAAGTGCTATTGGGTTTTTGTGGAGAAGTTTTCATTAACAGCACGAGTTTAGAACTGTGCTTGGTAGACGGTAATTTTCTCGCTGCCTATTACTTGGTACCTAATATGCATATACAAGACCTCTGCCTACCCCTCAGAAATATAGGTTTGAGAGTATGTTTAATAGAATTGTACTGCACACCATTGCACTGCGTGCAAAAGTGAGAATTTATAGTCATTAAGTTCAGTATTGTTGTAAAATAAGGTATTTACGTGCATACAATATTGTAACTGATGTCAATGTGAATGGACAATATAAATTGGTTTATCGTCGTATCATTTTTCATCCTGTAAGACAGAACCTACTCCTCAAAATCATTATACCATGTTCAGCTTACATAGCAAATTAGTTTCTAAGACCTTCTTGATTTATCATTATAAAATAATCTACTCAGTCTTTACACCTAAATTGCATGTACACAACAATATAATTTCCTTTAATAAAATCTGTTCAATATAGAGTTACGATCTAGCATGAGTGTAGAAATATCATAAATATCACAAATAGTATTCTCCTAAATAAAAATAAACTTCAAATGTGAAATAAGCTATATTCCAGTTCACATTTGACATTTATTAGCCTATTCTAAACATTTTCTCTGATGTTCTCAAACTACGGGACAATATGTTACTCAATCAAGCAGCATTCTTACCTATAAGAATACTGCTTGATTGAATGGGACACAGCGGCAACGCCATACCAACGCTGAACGTTGTGCAAAAATAATCCTCTTACGATTGAAGTGACATAATTATCGCGGGATTTCATAAATGCTATGATATTTTCCATGTCGTTTTTCCACTTTTGGGTAGAAGGGCGACATAGAAGCATAATATGCTTTAAAAGACAGGGCTCGATTTTTTTAAATGGAGTCTGCATTGTGACTTCTTTATTTAAATATTTTCTTATTTTTGAATGAAGACCATCTCTAAGTGCTCTTTAATAATTTAATAAATTGAAATAACATATTATGATAATAATATTGTAGTCTTTTTCCAACTCTTATATACTTCTGATTAAAATAGTTGCGGGTCCCAAAACAGCCCGAGACTTAACGAGTAGTTATTAAAACTTGGTGTTTATTATGATTACCACTGAACCTGGGTACCCAGGTACTATAGAGGTGGGAGTGAAAGTGAACATACCCAAAAAATACAAGTGATGTAAATATTGAACCGAATTCAGCAATCCAAGAAATGTTTATCCTGTCAATTCAGTTGTTACAAAAATGTTGGTACACACCTGTCTTCGAACTAGGGACATCGCGTTTTTCTCTCAAATTGCTAGCCAGGGAATTATCACCGTTATCAATTTCGTGCTCATCTGGGGATTAAAAAAATATTTGGTCACTAATTTGGTAATTTTTTGAGATGTGTTTGCGATTATTCCGTGGATAAATTAATAAACCGAAAAACATTGAATACCGCATGTTGAACATAAATATAATATTTTATAATAAGTATGACCTAAGTAATCGCTAAATCTAAATAGGTAAATTTTAAAATTCAAATGAAGAAAATAAATTAGTAGACCATAATTTTATTATCTCCCTCCCTCACACGCTTACAGCGGTTAAGTTACAATTTTGTACTGTGCATCCCGTCTTATTTCATTAACGACTACGAGTATAAACAGATTTAGAAACAGTCAATTAACTATTGATTGGATTTTAACAATACTGAATTTAAATTTTGTTTATTATTATTGTATAGTATTTATTTAAAAAAAAAAATATTCAGTTGTCCTATTGACTATACCACAGATATTACTCATATAAATAATTAATCTAGTGTTCCATAGCGCGCTCTTTTTAAACACAGCATCTTATCTTATCTTGTGTGGGGGGCCAGTCAGTATAGACCGGCAACACTTCAACCCAGTGGGATCTTTTGTATCGACTTCCCCAATAACGACTGCCATAGATGTTCATGCTAGCCGGGACCGTACGGCACGGGCACGGAGCAGGCGATAATTGTTAATCAATACGCACATAATTTTGAAAATTCATATAACTTCCGAAAGTCAGAGGTACGCGACGAGGGTTCGAACCCGAGACCCTCTGAATTGCAGTCTATTGGTCTCCCCACTGCTCAATCGCTGCTCTTTAAACCAAGCATTGACCATTGCCGTTTAATGAAATACGCACTCATTGTAAAATTACTTTGGAGAGCCTCTCACCACAAGATCGTGAACAATTAACGTAGAATCAGTAACAAACAAAACATTCGCGATGTTTGGATGGATGCTGGTAAATTACATTTACTTAATTACATTTGGATAAAGCGAGTGCTACATTATTCATGGTTCGTTCCTCGCTTGGGAACAGACTATCCAGGAGTGACATAAATAAATGAATACTTTACGTCATGCTGAGTTTACACAAGAGAGTTTATGCAAAGGCGTTTATATTATACTTTTTGTAAAAGAAAGAAGAAGACTATTATCGCATTACGTTTTATTAGATGTGCTCGTTTCGGGGGGACGGTAAAGTGGTCCTTACTTTACCGTCCATTGGTGCATTGGTGGTTTAGTGAACGCGACTTCTGTGTATGTTAGTTCAAGTTCGATTATCTTACTATTTTGAAATGAACACTACATGCTATTTATTGGTTTTAATGCGTAATTTTTTTGTTATTGTACTATTGCATTACTTGGATGTTTTTAAACCGTTTACCTGTACTTACAATAAATTATGCTATTATTTTATTCATGTATATGTATTTATTTAAATAAATAATAGTTTGACACAAGGTATAAACAACCGAGTTTAGTCATCTGCTGTAGTATTTATTTTATAGCATCATGCATATAACAATATAACATATTGTGTGATTTTTTAGGTTTGTCTGAACGACAACATGTTTTGTCCCGTGTGCGAATCGAATCTGTTACACTTGTCGCTGTGACAATGATAAGGCGTTCACTTTAACCACTACGCCATACGTGACTGGTTATGGACAGTTAGATGTTTACATTCTTTATAAATTAATTTAAATTTTATTTTCATTTAACGTTTTTTTGTACTGAATATGCAAGATACTACTAACTTGCATATTAGGTACAAAAGAACGTTAGCTTGCTAACTATCTGGCAAGATAAACTCGATTGCAATCGAACAGATGGCAACCCTAATCCGACGTGCATGCAGCCAGGCACTTCAATTGCATCTTATGTCGTCCTTACCACATTTATGTCCCTGTTAGCGAATATTACCGAAACTTGCCGAAATTGCAATTTCAAATTGAAGCAATTCATGTGAGATAAACAGCGTTCATAATGTTGCTATTGGCTGTATTGCAGGATATTTAGAATGTTTACACAATATTGTATAATGCACTCGCTGCGAAGCTTGTTTTATATTGAGCTCAGATAAGTTACCTAGCTAGAAATAAAATATTGGTACGAAAAATTTATTGTGTTTATTGAAACTGCAATCAAAACTAAATACTGCCTTGGAACAATGTGTTAGAATATTTTAATCTGTTGTGGAGACAGAATTAGTATTTCGTTTTATGTACCTAGATTTATATCAGTTTCGTTTTGGACATGAAAATGATACGAAAAGAGCCTTCAAAAGTTTACAATTTTGTTTTTGAATATTGATTCATTCAAATTTGTATCGATACTAAATTTTTATTATTGTCATGGATAAAGGCAATCTATGAAGGAGAACTTGAACTAGCGACCTCGACAAAGCCTTTCGTCGCTTTGCTAACTAAACTATGAATGGTTCTACGTCAGAGATTGAAATTTATATTCCGCCTTTAAATATCAGCCATGGTCATAAACTGTCCCATTGCTGTGCAAGGGCCTTTTTTCAGTGTGAGAAGGGTTAGGCCATAGTCCACTACGCTGGCCCAGTATGGATTGGCAGACTTCATATATTTCCGAGAACATTATGCAAAACTCTTAGATATGCAGATCCCTTACGATGTTTTCCTTCATAGCAAAAGCGAGCGATAATCAACTACTTCATACACGCGTAATATTACTTCAAAAGTCAAACATTTATTTCTTACATTCTACCTTAGTAAATAAAAATTAGGAATCTTCTCCCTAGCCTTTATTATTCCCAAGTCACTTGGGATCGGCTTTTCTAGTCTAACCGGATTTGACTTGATATTAGTTGTCGGCCTCGATGGCGTAGTGGTTAGTGTAACCGACTGCTACGCCTGAGGTCGTGGGTTCGATTCCCGCACAAGTCAAACATTTGTGTGCACGAACATGGATGTTTGTCTTGGTCTGGGTGTTTCTATGTATAGTATGTATGTATTTACAAAAAAAAATGTATATATGTATGTTTATCCATTGTCTAGTACCCATAGTACAAGCTCTGCTTAGTTTGGGCTAGATGGTGTTGTGTGTATGTGATAGAATATTTATTTATTTATTTATTATTTACACGGAGCGGCTGCCACCTGACCCCCGCAACACGAAGGCTAACGATACCCTAAGGCTAGACCAGTGTCAGGATATTATAGGGCACTGACTTCCCAGTAACAACTGCCATAGATGTTCATGGCAGCCGGGACCGACGGCTTAACGGGCTCTCCGAGGCACAGAGCAGGCGATAATTGTCAATCAGTACGCACATAATTTCGAAAAGTCATGTATCTGCCGAAAGTCAGAGGTGCGCGATGTGGGTTCGAACCCGAGACCCTCTGCAAAAATTAGGAATAGTAACAATAAATACGGAATGTACCATCAATAGCCGTGCTTTCTATTGTCTCTCTGTAAAGAAATCACTCCAATATCATCTTACTCAAATAGAATGCTTTTTGTACTTCTCCTATACAAATATCCACAAATGGTTTCCTGAAGAGCTAGTGACTACGGATTTCCAATTGCTATTAAGTTAAAATTGTACCTTGTGTTTTTATGTTTTACTTGAGAAAGGAAACTAGCTAAGAAACGGCAGAATGCCGGATCGCTTTTTAATTAAGTTCTTCTAAATTGAATTAAATTACAAATTGATTCCAGGCTTAGCACTGGCTGAGTTGGGAACAAAATAAATTCTTGTTTTATGTACTTACAATATAGATAGCATTCACTGTTCAAGGTGAAAATACATATATACCTACATAATTATTTATGTACACACAGTCTGTGAGTATATCCTTTAAGAGGTATGCTGAGGCATATTATACCGAAATTCCGCCAACTATGATTCAGGTCTCACGTAATAGAAAATGAGGCTATTGCCATCTACCAGGCACAATCCCAGGCAATAACACTTTTATTAACCCGGGAATCAAACCCGAGACTGCATGCACAACGGTCGCATTCACTACCACAGCGCCACTAAGACGTAATACAATAATAATAACACACATACAGCCTGCCTGATAATGACGATTTCGATGACACTTTAATATAAAAATATTTTGGTGCAACTGAAAATGTATATATTCGAATAGCTTTTGCCCGCGAATTCGTATGCGGATAATTTGAAAGCACACAGCTGCCTATCTATATTTTTCTTCCTTTGCATGTAAGAAGAAGCTGATCTACACACATAATACTTGACTTCTAGGCGGTGTACCAAGATGAAACAAGCACCACATTTTAAGTTAAACTTTCAGCAATGCAGTTGTAAAAACCGCGTTAAATTTCGTGCAGCAGTTTCTGCGTGACGCGTATATAAACATACAGACAAAAATTTCTAAAATAATGGCTTTGGCTTCTACAGGCTTTTACAGTTTTCGTTAATATACTATTTATAGACTAGTAACAATTTTAATATATCTTTGTCTTTTAAAAAGACAACTCCTGCACTCGTATAATAATATAATATATAATCGTAATAACAATATAATCATTAAAATGTTACTTTTATGTACATAAATATTTTAATTTAACGAATTAGTTCTCCTTATTGTGCGCGGATAGTATGAGTATATTACAATAAATTTAACATTATTGCCTTTATTGCATCAAACACCTTATTGTCTTGAATTATGATACATGTTCGTTTAATTCGACTGTTTAAAGAAAAGGATGACTATAATTTACGTTGTTTTAATTATTTTAGGACAAAAATATACCTTTATTAAAATGTCAGAAATGGATTCAGTAGCCGATTCTGGACAAATTACTTCAAGAAGTGCGTTTAATATGTTACACGTTGTATACTTGAGGCAAAATTGTAACCTTTATGTTAACAAAACGAGAGTTGATTCAACAGTTCATAATATATTTTATTTATTTGAAATGGAAAACTTACAGCTATAACACATTAAATATTACGGCAGCATAGTCATATGAGAGCCAATTACAAGTTCTCACTTATAAATCTTCTTCTACCTTGCCTTTATTATTCCCAAGTCACTTGGGGTCGGCTTTTCTGGTCTAACCAGATTTGACTGGATATCAGTTTTAACACGGAGCGGCTGGCACCTGACCTCCGCAACCCGAAGGCTAACGATACCCTAAGGCTAGACCAGTGTCAGGATATTATAGGGCACTGACTTCCCAATAACGACTGCCATAGATGTTCATGGCAGCCGGGACCGACGGCTTAACGTGCTCTCCGAGGCACGGAGCAGGCGATAATTGTCAATCAATACGCACATAATTTCGAGAAGTCATATAACTTCCGAAAGTCAGAGGTGCGCGACGTGGGTCCGAACCCGAGACCCTCTGCATTGCAGTCTGTTGCTGCTTATAAATATAGAATAAATTAATTAAAGTGTGCAACAGAGAGCAAACATTAAGTTAATGCTATGTAAGAATATAATAAAATAGTATGTTAAGACTACTTAAAGAATGGTAGACTTAGACACCTTCTTGCATAAGCTTTTCAGTCCAGTAAGCACAATTCAATTTGTTCTCGATTCGCGTTTGATATCCTTACGAAACTTGGTATTACTATTTCCAGTAATATAAAATAACCAGCGAAGTGCAAGCAGGAGTAGCGAACAGAGTGTTCTGTAAAATAATATTGTGACTGCGATGTAACTACAAATTTTCTGTTTTAGGATTTTCCCTTTACTTGTGCTATTAGACATTGCTTCTTGCTAAATTTCATGATTCAAGAGTATTTTCCTACCACCTCCAGATAGCATTTATCTATAAGATAAAAGTCTCGCCATCTCTCTTCTTCAACCTAACATGAGTGAGACAGGATGCGATTTATCTTTCAGATAACTTTTATTTGTAAGTTTATTTGTAGGACTGGCCGTAGGTGTACAGAAAGTATCCTAAAGGTTTTGATGCCCTTGCAAGTGTCAAAATATGCGGCATAAATAGCCAAATATACGGTTGGCTGACTGCGTTGACGTAGGAGTACAATTTTTATAGCTCCTTGGGATTGAAGTAGTTGATATTCATTTTAACTTCATGACGCGATCTACGCATACCCGAGCAAAGGGATCCTGATAGTCAGACAGGCGACTAACGAAATGATTTTATACAGGTAACATTTTCCTTTTGATGTAAGAAACCTTTAAAATAAAAGACTTCACTTTTAAAAGGTTGTAGATTTTCCTGTCTTAGACATTTTATTGAAATATCTATTTTTATTCATAGATATTATAGCTTTCTAAAAGACGAAGATGCCTCGAAGTTACACCACGTCGTTGGTCCTGTGTTTTATGTAAGCTGTTATTTGCGATTGTTAGGTCTTAAGTTTAATTGCGCAATGCAGAAATTTTCTCTTGGAATTTTTTCAGTATCAACAAAGAGTCTAGAGCTCTGCTTGGTCGACAGTTTTAGGTTAGCTCCCTATCGCTTGTGACTTAAAACTAAAGCGAAATGTGGATGTAATACATTTATATCAACTCCTTCTGGAATATACAGGGATACATACACAGCCTCTTTTTTTTTGCTACTAAATGTGGCAAACGAGCTTACGGCCCACTTGATGGTAAGTGGTCCAGAGGCATCACTTGCGCGTTGCCGACCCTTTAGAAAAGAAAGTGGGAAGTGGAAGGAGCGGGTTGAGGGTAAGGGGGTGATTGGGCCGCCGGCACTCTCGCTCACCGAATGAAACACAACAGTAGGAATACTGCTAGTTCACGTCGATATTCTGTGAGAGGGTAGTCCTTCCCCGGTCGATTCATACTGAAATCGGCGAGACTCTACTATATATCCTCGAAAGGGTCACAACCATTTTACGCTAGATTCGATTTTAGGTCTAACATAGAGCGTGCCTATTGTTGTCCATAGGATACAGTTCCAAACTTCATGTTACTACTGCGAATTTCTTGACAAAAAAACCAAGAAATACATTAACCAACACGGGAACCTAATACAAGATCTCGCAACAATCGCATTCACTCCTGCTGCACGACCTATCAACACCAATCTTTTGAATATAAAGCCGTGAATCTAGACATGCATTTTTCCGTTTAGTCATAAGTAGTCCTTATTGATATCAAACAGCGGAACTAATACAGCAAATCAAAGAAACCACAATCTTCAACACTAAAACAAAACTTAAAAACAAAAAGTAAAATTCTCACATTGAATTTTCAATTTAAATATCTCAATCATATTATAATAAGTAAACATTCTACTAAAACAAAGAACAGACATTAAGCCGAACTGACTTCTAAGAATAGGGTAAATAAAATTTTCATCATTATCGGTTGCGGTTAGTTGCTCTGTTTGTTTCTGTGGGTGACCGCAAATATAAATTTCATCCTATATCGACTACAACAAAAATATCTTCATTACTCGCCGTTTTCGGCGATGATTCGATAACATGTTTTGTTTTGGAATAGTACGCAATTGTCGTTGTTATTTTGGTTTGGATGTTGATAACAACTGATGGAAAGTTTTTCTGAATATTATATTAGGGTGTTGCCTATGCCTGTTGTCTTTTGACTAGGTTGAATTGCGTGGTTTTTGAGGCACGATTCTTGTAATAAAATTTGTTCCAACTAAAGATCCGATTGAGTCTATCGTCAAATGTTAATTGAAAAGCAATTTATGTTCACATTGCCATTAATTTTTGTTTAGAAGAATACCATTTGTTACTTATATGACACAGACTAGATCGTCTTTTATTACGAAACGTGGCCCTCTATACAAAATACTAATAGAGACTAAAGTAAAAAAGACTTTGCATGCTGAATATAGAATCGTGAACGAACCGAGACTCTTGCGTGACCGTTCTTATTTGCCGTCTAGCGTCTGCCAGACTAGCGTTATGAATTATGCACTAATCCTTTTCATACTAAGGAAAGGCCTGTGTCACGCAGTGGGAAAGCTTAGAAAAGTGTTGATAGTTATTATTCTTCCAGAAGAGACTATTGTGTATATTGCGATGGTGATCACGCCTTAATTGGTTACGACTTAAAACAATTTCTCTTGAGACTGTTGTACCTGTTGTTTCTCTCCAGAGGTTATTAATTGTTTTAATTAAACCGGCACGTTTAGTGTCGCTAGCAGACGAAGTGGTAAATGGATTAGCTAGGTTTTATAATAAATTATTATACATAATATCAGCTCTGTATTAAACTTTCGTACTACTGGGCATGGGCCGCTTCTCAGTGTGAGAAGGATTAGGCTATAGTAAAGTGGTAAGGTACTTGCAGTATAAGAGTAAATGTATTGATCATGGATATGATACTAGATGTAGAAGATATCAGTTTCTGCCATTGAAAGATAAACATACTGTATCCAACATTATAACACTTTTGAAGCAGTAGGTAGAAATGTCGATAGCTCTGTCTTAATTACTTAAGTTAATATGTGGATACCACGTTAACGACCCGTTCGGCTCAATCAGCCATTAGCATTACCTCGAGCCCACACTAATCACCGACAAAATTATTTTATTATTCGTGCGAGTAGATCTGTCAATCACAACTCTAAAAAGAAATAGCGAGTTTAAGATGTTCAGAACTAAACCCTCAAAGGCAAAAAAAAATCCCTTACGATTTTTCCGGCCCCAATCTAAAATGTGCGACAAACTCATAGGATAGTTAATACATTTCTTGTTTATTTTTATGTATGGTTTACACATTTAAATTCTATTTGCGAATACCTGTCAATAGCTATGATGTTATTTGTTTAAGTTTTATCCTTTGTATTTCAAGCTGTAGGTATTCCGAAAATAATAAAAAAATATTGAAATATTAGTCTACTTCGTTGGCCCAGTGTGAATTGATAGACTTCCCATATCTTCGAGAACATTATGGAGAACTCTCAGACATGCAAGTTTCCTCACGATGTTTTCCTTTACCGTTAAAGCAAGCGATAATTAATTATTTAATACGCATATAACTTCGAAAAGTCAGAGATGCGCGCCTTGGGTTCGAACTCAAGACCTCTGCGTGGCAGTCCAACGGTTTCCCACTAAGCTATCGCTGCTTTTTGATAATTTATATTATTATAGTCTGAGAGAAAACTGTATGATAGCTAGGACTTCAAAGAAAGGTCCTAATATAGTTAATGTTACATATTGAAATCAAACTACTTTTTAAACTGGTTCATTTTAAAACCACTATTTGTTAATATATAAATTGTTGAAACTATTTAAATTTATACATTCACCGATGTTTTGGTTGCTTTCCGATTATTTTAATATATACCCAACATATCTCATTCGATAAAGTAAAAAAGAGGAATGTCTCTCATTGAATCTTGTGTTTTATATCTTAGGTAGTGTTTATTTCGCCTGTCCTATATAGGCTTTTACGCTATGAATTCTTAAAATCGACAGACGCAATTTGTTCTAGTATAAAGTACAACACACATATAGCTTTGAAAGTTAAGGTGTAGCACTCGAATTTGAGACCTCTTATTTGTTAGTCAATCGCCAATATTAATAATGTCTCTATATTCCTTTACAAAATATTCACAAATTTTATAAAGGACGTAAATTAGAGACACAATAATTATATCAATAGTGCAGAATTTAATTGCGAACACGTTTATTTCAGTATGCCATCGTTCCAACCTAGGTCGGCACTCGAAATCCTGACTGATATCATAAATGCGATTATGAGTTTGTTTGTTTATTACGCTTTCACTCGTTAACTACTCGACCGATTATCATGAAATTTCGCATACACAGTGGAATAGAAAAGGACTTAGTGTACCTTTAATTCCGAAAAAAGTACTAAACTAACATAACAAAATCTAGTAATTCATATTCAAAACCCAATCAGTGAGTTAAACAAAAGCTGAATAATTTCGGTAAACCAGGTTAATTTTATAAGTAGGTATAATTTACTTCAACGTTGAATCTTTTGTTAGGTTGTTTGATTAGGACAGTACAATGGTCATTGCAAACAATATGACAGTAATAAGCTTTGAGATAAGTCAAATTTATGTTATCTTCTTGGATATAATTTGAAAGTTATGGACTATGTTGAAAATAATATAAAACTGATCTTAGTATCTTGCCTAAAACTAAGAACAAAGCATATCAAAATACAGACAATTCATGTTTTAATTATTATTAAGAAAACGAAAGTATTTTATTACTCGGTTCGTTTGAGTGAAATAACTAGAAAGTATATATACCACGTTCAAAGTCGTTTTTATTAATAATTTCAAATGATGAAGAGACCTACGTTATTTTAATAAAGCTGAGTTCTAAACAGTAAATGTACATACCAGTGTAACGAATTTACTGTAGAAATAGTCACTTTATTAAAACGACTAGAGACTAGACTAAATAATTAATCAATACATTCCTAGCATTTAGCTTTCCAAAAGCCAAGAATTAATTAATTTACAATGTTTTAATAAATAAGTTGATGAATGAGCTATAGCTCAGTGGGGAGACCAAGAGACTGCAATGCAGATGGTCTCGGGTTCGAACCCATATCGCGCAGCTCTGACTTTCGGAAGTTATATGACTCTTCGAAATTATGTGCGTATTTTGACAATTATCGCCTGCTCCGTGCCTCGGAGAGCACGTTAAGTCATCGGTCCCGGGTGCCGTGAACATCTATGGCAGTCGTTATTGGGAAGTCAGTGCCCTATAATATCCTGACACTGGTCTAGCCTTAGGGTATCGTTAGCCTTCGGGTTGCGGAGGTCAGGTGGCAGCCGATCCGTGTAAAAACTTATATGCAGTCAAATCCGATTAGACCAGAAAAGCCGACCCCAAGTGACTTTGGAATAATAAAGGCTAGGAAGAAGAAGAATTCACTAAATGGTTTATTTACGTGAAACAATATTTAAAATTAAGCTACCTTGTGTGAGAAATAGTGCAATCTGACTCCTTGTCTTAAGATGAAATTACTTGAGCAACACTTAACCTAACATTTAGTTGATAATAATATTATTAAAAGTTTGCTCACCACTGTCATCAACTTCTTCTTCAACAGTCCTCGCCCCTTCAGGTAGATTTACTCTCAGCCCTTTTACTTTGAAAAAGTCTTGCACCAGCTTCATAAAATATTTCGCCAGCTCAGCCCATTCAGACAAGAAGCTCCTTGATTCACTGGCAGCCTTGCTAACATTTCCAGCCTCTTTGATTCCTAGCTTATCAATCGTATCTTCGTCTAGAGGAACTAGGCTGATCATTTGATTAGCTTTGATAGTTACATTTTGATTCAAACTTTCTCCAAAAATAGCCTTCTTTGCTATTTTTACTGCTTTATATTTGACGCAGGATAAAGCTTCACCTCTTAAGAAACAACCGTCTTTTACGTAGCGAAGGTATCCATCTTCTATTGAATGGATGTGTTGGAGTGTAGCAAGAAGTAAGAAAACTTGGAGAAATGATGGCTTAATTGCGGACATTGTGATATCTGAAATAAATAATATGTATTTTAATTTCCTCGCCAATAATTTGTCAAGTCAATGGATTTAGCTGCTCATGGCAATCTGCCTGAGATTAATTAATAAGTAAGGTTGCTCATATGTTATATTTTATGTAGCAGCCTTTATTATAAACTAATCTCAAATATTTAAGTCAATCAGTATTAATAGCTTCTATTAAAAAAACACACACATATAAGCATTACTCAACGTTGAGTGAGTGCTGGTTAAGTAACAGGGATGGTGTCTTGAACAAAGACAAAAGACCATTGTTCAAGGATTTGAGAACTATTCAGCCGAGAGTGGCTAAGTATTGTTTAGCGATATTTTATAAGTTAGGGTGTTAGGTATTTTACTTTTTTCTTTTTATTTTGCTCGTCAAAATGACCACACTCCGCCTGATGGTAAGCAGTCGTGTGGTCTAAGAGCAGTGCCCTCCACATCGTCCATTCGTCCGTTTTAATACAAAAATGTTACTATGATATAAACGAATATTTAAACGATAAATTTAAATAACTCAAATTATGTAAGTATATTTAGAAAATATGTATAATATGTACTTACTTTATAATAAATTAATAATAACTATAATAGAATATTAATTATAATACGTGAGTAATTAAATAAATAGGTATCTTATAAGCTCTAAAATTTATTTCAATATGCTATATGATAATAGAATGCCGTGGCCGACGGAGTCCATAATTGTTCTTTCTACATTTATAAGACCTGACATTATGGAGTGCAATAAACGAATTGAATTGAATTGAATATTTAAACAACGGATGCAAAGAATACCTAAGCTTGGCGTAATCAAATCCATCGTTTTCAACTTTGTTGTGTGTAATTACACACGAGCCATGATTGAACCCGAAATACGTAGCTTATAAAGCGTGTTGATCCAGTCTATCGCAGACATGCTGAGTATTTGATCGCACTACTTCATTCGTGCTAATAACTGCTTTGTTTACACCTCTGGTTATCCTTTCGAGGATATACGCGTAAACCTATTTGTGTATGCTCTCTGTGCGAGGGGATATGATTTTTGGAAATTTATGTTTGCCATGACAGGCTACTTAACGACCCTATGATATTACCATATCTTACTAGTATGAGCTTATAGGTAATGGATAGTCGAAGTGACAAGAATTTCTGGTCGGGATATTAGTGCTGTGTACATATATCGACACTATAAACAAGTTTATTGCATAATACAACTCTGCATGCATGCCCTTTTTGTTGGGTATGAGAACTATGAGATTACGAAGTATGATGCCGGTATCTATCGCAGATATTACCACTTTCCCACCTGTTAGGTATATAAGTGCGAGCCGCTGTACCTTCCAGTGCCCGAAAGCACCTTCAGGGACCAGTTATAGACAGCTCTTGTCTCCAAATCCTAAGACCCAGTTCTCGTAAACGAGCTACCTCATGCCCAAGTAGCACTAATACATAGTGGCATGGTTGCCTCTATGGTTCGATTAGCGGTCGAAATGTTGTTAGTGGACTAACAACATTTCGACCGCTAGCTTGTCTACCCCGAAAAACATCACAGAATCATTTAAATATTTTCCTCGTCTTCTTCAGACAAAAACATTGCAATAATAGCGAAGACTTGAGAATTTGATTTAATTATTCGGTATTAAATGCTCGTCCATTGTTACGCTGCCAGCTCCTATAGTACTTGGCGTACATTATTACATATTACCAAGAAGAACCTCGTCTTATTAAATCACTGTCTGTCGTTGTTCCTTCTTCATTTTCTTAATTATTTCATCTTATTTTCTTATCTAAAGCTGAATTAAAACGGCAATTTTCTTTTGTTATATTCGGCAATTAGCTTGATGCGTAAATATAATAATGAAATTGAGTATTGCTAAGGGAATAGAATAGTCCATTTAATATTTTTTTGTTGTGTTTATCTGTCTATAGAGTCTTTTACGCCATTTAATGCTTTGTCTAGGCTACTGTAATACTGTCAAAGCATCATGAAGAGCCAAGATAGCTGAAGTGTGGCTTTTATCGCGCAATAGATACTTTAAAAATACATATCAGAACAGTTTTCACCACAAAACCCTAATCCTAACATTGTTATACTACATTTTATTGTTTGTCTAATATAAATAATAGTCTAACTGGAATATAAGTAAGTACTGGTCTTACCATCCTAATTACCATGTCTATAGCTGTTTAAAACTTCGGGCAGAAACAAATATTAGAAATATTATGAATTTACTTCGGATTTCTTTCTTTCAAAGTACTGTTACATGGTTCTTTGAACACTTCGTTGTTTCAAGATGATTAAAATTCATGTGTTTCACAGTATGAATATTACGACTAATCGGTCCGAAACTTCGGCATTTACGATTCATGTAAGGCCTTCAGATGCCAAGTTCTGAGTATCTATCATAGTCAACGTGCCTGACTTGCCGAGCAATGTATCGTCGACATTCACGACGGTTGGGACCGACGGCTTTACATACTTTATGAGATGTAGTGGAGCTCGATGTGATAGCACGTAACTCTGTTTTTCGTTAAGTTATGTGCGTATTTAATTGTTAATTGTCGCTAGCTTGAATGTAAAGGAAAATAGTGAGAAAACCTGCATGTCTGAGAGTTCTCCATAATGTTTTCAAAGATATGTGATGTTTGCCAACCCGCATTTGGCCAGCGTGGTGGACAGATGCTTACTCCTTTAAAGTAAGCTGTGCCTAACAGTGGTATTGTTTATATACAGGGGTGTAGTTGCCATCGCACTACAGGACAAAGGCTTCCTCTTAAGTATTTCCAAGAATAAACCATAAGAAAAAGAATAATGCCCAAGAATTGGATTATTATTTATATCAATTTTATATCACTGCCATATGAAGTCCCTTTTTCTTTAGTTTTATTATTATAAAGAGCAGACTAATGATATGCAAAATGCTTACAGATATGCAAAAATTACAAAAGTTTGCTCCGACGGCCAGCAATTAAATTTATCAAAAGTATTATAATAAATAACAAGATCATATGGCTAACGTAATACTTATTAAAATCAGTTAATTTTGGAGAAGACAATTTTGAACTATTATTCAATATTTTATAGTATGCCATATTAATATCATATAAAGGTAGATTTATAAACTAATTAGATTATGAAGGACCCGGATATGAATGAACCCGGATAAATGTCGGGTAGAGCATATTTGGAGAGAGGAATATATATTTTGCACATTAACATTTCGTTCGTGCATCAGCATATATTTTATTCATAATCAGCCAACTTTTCTATACATAGACATCATTACCGACATCACCATCGCACGTCACGTCGATAAAGCTTTAAACGTATTTCCGTGGTGAACTATTTCAGTTTACACGTGCTCTATCTGAAATGAGCAGTATTTGGAACGCTGATTGCGGTTCGCTGAAATCACGTAAGATACGGATGGATAGTCAAACATGTTTATTATTAGGTAATTTGTGTCGCGATATAGCAGGAATAGCCAGCTATGCGTATGATTAATTTCAGTCTTTGACAAATTATTAAATTTGGTTTTGATGTTAATTATATAATTTATTACCAAGGACTTTGTTGAAATCAATATCAGGTATTCGTGACACAAACTGTAAAATAGGACACAAGTTAGTGAACTCACTAACCGATGGTTTTTAATGTTCATAGGTGATACTTTGTACGATGATTTTCAACTATGAATTTCCTACTTAGACTGGTAATCATTCTAGGACCTGGGAGACCTAGAATGATTACCGGTCTGAGTAGGCAATTCTGATTCTCAGAATGCAATGCTGTGCTGCACTAGTAAATGCTGTGCATGAGTTGGATTCAACGTCAGGGTCGGGAAAAGTCTTATTGGGATTCTGGGATCCTGTCTATAATTTCTTAGCAGCAGCACGGAGGTTGGAATTGCGAGCGCAGTGAGGCTCTCCCCATATTAGGTGGCATCTAAAACCATACGTGACGAAATGTGCGTGTTCAATACATATCTGTTTACTCCTTCGGTGACATAGCTTTAGACTATGAACATATATACATATATATATCATATGATACGCATGTAAGTTCTCATTAACAGCTTTGATTCTGGCCACGTGCAATAATTGTAAACAATGAAGGGCTTTTAAAAAGCTGGTAGCATGTAGGTGTAATATAAATCGACTCGAAAATTGACATAAGTGAGTCTGTATATATAATAATTATAATAATATTCTATCACATAAACAACACCATCTAGCCCAGACTAAGCAGAGCTTGTAGTATGGGTACTAGACAATGGATAAACATACATATTATACATAGAAACACCCAGACCAAGACAAACATCCATGTTCATACATACAAATGTTTGACTTGTGCGGGAATCAAACCCGCGACCTCAGGCGTGGCAGTCGGTTACACTAACCACTACGCCACAGAGGCCGCCAAGTATAAAGGTACGAGGTACATTTTAATGAAATTGATTATAATGTTATATAGAATATATGTAGGGTGCGTTCCACTTGGCGCTCTCGACGCTCACGCTCACGACCACGGTTTTTCCCGTTCCACTTGCTTCCGAGCGTTACAATTGTAAACTCAAGTGGAACGGATAATGGAGTGCTTTGAGCGTTGATGTAAATTGAGTGAATTAGAAAAAAAAGGGGAAAGCTTAAAGAGTTTTAAAAGGTTAAATAAAATAATTTTCATTATCGCCATCTTTGTTACCAACTTTATATTGAAAATGGCGCCAAATTTCGCAACGCTCACGACGTTGCGTGGGCGTGAGTAATGACGTCATGAGTGACGTTTTCGCCACGCACATAACGATCGTAGTCGTCAAGTGGAACGGCTAAAGGAGCGTCTTGAGCGTCGTGAACGCCAAGTGGAACGCACCCGTAGTATATCGTTGCTACTTTCTTTTGTATTTAAAGACTTGTCTAGGAATAATTCCTGTGTTGCGGAAACCGTACAAACATTTAAGCAACGATCACAAACAACATCCAAACTCGAAATAACCATTTGTGGATCACACAAATTTTTGTCAAATTTGGGATTCGAACCCATAACGCTCGGCGCGGTGGGAGTGACGAGGCGAACACTTAAACCACTAATATGAAAAATGTAAAAGATTGTGACGGTGTTTGGTTGTTAGTTACTCAATCGCACGGAAACCGATTTAAATGAAATTTGGAACGCATCATATCCTTGATTAACATGTAGGATAATTTTATCCCGTATGCGTTCCCGTAACATTTACGAAGCGAAGTTGCAATCAGAAAAGTGGTTTGCCTTGGTAAATATGAATGTTCTATATTGTAACATTCTTAGAGTTAAACCTGTAGCTCTGTCCATATTACTTTCTACTTCTAAAAGTAAAGTTTTCTAATAATCGTACCACTGCCTCCTGTTTTGCTAATCATTAATCTCACAAATGGCCAAACTTCGCCGGTGTTCGTGTAATGGTCCATAAATAATAAGAAATGAGCTGGCTTCGTTTGTGTTGTCATCAAAGAAAGTGTTATTTCATCAAGTTTGGTCCCGGCGAAAATAAACAATGATTCACCTGAATGGACTATTTGATAAGGTAAATAGCTGTATTTTCCGTTACAATAACAAATAGAACGGTATTTTTTAAATGCTTTATATAAATACTAGGTTTTGCCAGTGGCTTTGCTTGTGTAAATGCAGATTTTGGCAATAAACTTCTATCCCGCGGGACCAGTATTATTTTAAGATAAAAGGAGTAGTTAAGTCGTGAAAGCCTAACAAACAAACTCATATTCGCATTTATAATATTAGTTAATATATAAGACCAACAGACTGCAATGCAGAGGGTCTCGGGTTCGAACCCACGTCACGCACCTCTGACTTTCGGAAGTTATATGACTTTTCGAAATTATGTGCGTATTAATTGACAATTATCGCCTGCTCCGTGCCTCGGAGAGCACGTTAAGCCGTCGGTCCCGGCTGCCATGAACATCTATGTCAGTTGTTACTGGAAAGTCAGTGGCCCTATAATATCCTGACACTGATCTAGCCTTAGGGTATCGTTAGCCTTCGGGTTGCGGAGGTCAGGTGGCAGCCGCTCCGTGTAAAACCTGATATCCTGTCAAATCCGGTTAGACCAGAAAAGCCGACCCCAAGTGACTTGGGAATAATAAAGGCTAGGGAGAAAAGGGAGAAGATATAAATATCTCTCTTGTATAGTAAATTCCTATACTCTATTAATATTGACTCAGAATTTACCGATACCATCTCGATTGCAAAGTTTTGACGTCCAACTATGCCGTAAATGTAAGTAAGTGTGAGTGATAGAAATATTTTGGTTATTATAGTAATTCAGTGATCAAAAGTCCGTTTTAAATTAAAATGAATTTTCATTATGTATGATCATATCATAAAAGATTATACAATTAAATTTTGAATTTGCTAAACGAGTCACCAAAAATGTCAATGTCTTGATTGTGCGTTTGGAAAATAGTGCACTGATTAAGAACTCTAAATAAAAGCGATTGTCGACCCAAATTACTTCAACAAAATGATATATGAAAGGTTCTATTGATTTTATGCCTAGGATAAGAGCACGGACTTACTTTTTCTAATAGATAGTTATCTACAAGAGAAAAACCCTTGGCTATTCCTTGATCTTAACCCTTTTTAATTAATTTATGTATGAAATGAAAGGGCAATACTCGATTTTTGTAGAAACCAGTTCCTTTTGTACCGGTTTCTCGAAATTAGACGTACGACTTAAACCGCAATTGCATAGTTAAAACCCTAATATAATGGCGAAGAGTACTCACAGTACGGGAGACAAAGTTCACTCTTTCATCCTGTATAACGTCACATACAAAAACAACAGTTGACGTTCTACTAAAATATAGAATAAGGCTTTGCAATCAATAAATACTAGTCCTCATGCTACCGGATACATATACCCCCTATATTATCGGTGAGCAAGTAAATAAGCACTTAGAGGAACGCAACACAATTTATATGAAAGTCATACTTTCAACTGCTGAGCAAATTATAGAAATTATTTTTACACACACGCAACGCAGTCCTGATTCAGATAGATCTGGTATAACTTGCTTAGGAGTGAAATTGTAATTATAGTGAGTAGCTCAGGCTTCGCCGAAGACGATGACTTTGAATATTTTAACAAGGCTACTTTAAAGGTAAGTATATTATAGTATTTGTAAACATATCATTTGTATCCGTTCTTCCAGACTATTATGAAATTGTTAAATAAAAAAAGCTGAATGTTCAACTGTTTAATTTCCCTAATGTTACTAAGTATTTAATGAAACCCTTGGACTGCTACGCAGAGATCCCAAACGTGATAACAAGGCACGCATCTCTAATTTTTCGAGCTTATTGCGTAATAAATAGTTTATTATGTCTCGCTTTATCGGTTAGGAAACTTGCTTATCTGAGAGTTCTACTGTTTTCGAAGATGTATGAAGTCTGCCAACCTGCACTGGTCAAAACCCAGTCAACCCAAGCAGTGGGGCACTTTATATTACATATTATTTGATATTATTATTAAGTATTTATTGTTACTGTTTCCAGATTTGTATGGTCAGCGATATATATAAAAAACATTTTTATATCCAGAATAAATTATATTTAATTGAAGATTTATAAGAGTAGACACTAGTTTCTTGCGTGTATGTTATCATAGGGTCAATCTATTGTCTGAAACTTTCAACTAGCCTAAATGTAACTTAGTAAATTCACTAAGCTTAAATAGAATTTGACGTTCATAAGTGTTACTTTGTGAAAATGACTTTTGACGTTGGAAGGATCTTTTATGATGCTGTCTCTTTTATAGATAACTTAAAATGTGGATGACTACACTAATACTGCAAAAAATATTCATCGAAAATAGATAATAAATAAATTAAATATGCAATGATAGACATATTTTATGTATAACATGTGCACTTTTTTGAAATTGAATATTAAAATATTTATATGATATTTTATTTAAAATCAATTAACTGTACCCTAGAATATGTACACAGATATGCTTTTTATATTCTATCGCAAAGTAAAAAAAATATTATAATCTACGAATTTGTTAGACTTTTTTTTTATTCCTTTTATATTATTATACATGTACTATGTATGCTCATAGTAACACGTGTATCCACACACCTACTATGATTTTAGTTCCTATGCTATTGGGGTTAAGAGTTGCCGTTAACAAGGAACAGATAATATACAGTTTGTATCACTAATAAGATTTTCTTGGCAGAAAAATTCAAAAGTTTTGCGCGTTTCTGGAATCTTATGGAATCTGTTGACCCTGCGAGCAAGTAGCTGCATCGCCGCTACTACGCGATTTTAACTTCAATTTGAACTATTTAATGCCCGTATAACTTCAAAAAGTCAAAGGTGCTTGTAACTTTTTGTAACAGTTGTCCGCTCGGTTCTATATATTTCTTAGTTCTCAAACGTACAACGAAAATGTCAACTACATATCCATTATAAGCTTCAATTTATACAAATAAATTTCTCTTTCAATTAAATTTATGTTCATTTAGACTTTTTTAAATATTTGTTTTACTTTTGATTCTGTGAACTTTTACGGTAACTGAGCTTGGGGAAGCAAAGAGTTTTCATTTGTTAAACAAATGGAAAGTACGCATACAGATAATTTATGTTTAATGTTCTTTAATGCTTCCGCAAAAAGTTTGCTAATATGAAGCATTGTCTCTAGCGAGTGAGGTTATTTAAAATTTTAAGCAAAAATATTTTTATGTGTATGCTTATATTTATGAAGGACTTGTATTTCCCCGCGGTTTTGCTCGCTTTAATGTAGGTTATAACCATTTTCTATTCCTCGGTAACTGTACCTTTCTGGATGAAGGTACTCTATATTATTAAATTTCATGATGATCGGTCGAGTAGTTAAGGCGTGAAAGCGCTACAAGCAAACTAACATTCATATTTGTAATAATAGTTAGGATTTTATAAGTGGAAGAGTTCACTTTTTCCAATTGTAACGGTATGAGTAAGTTACGTTGCCTAGAGAAGTAATTGTTTTGGCTGTTTGATACGGCTGGCTGATGGTAAGCAATTAAGTTGGCTATGAACTCTTAAACTTGACTTGGCATTGAAGAAACGTATCAAGGAAGACACTAAAACACCTTTTACACAAATTGTATACAAAATAATTCCCGTTGATTATCAAGAATAGATGTTATTAATAATATGTATATCCTTGTATCGCTAGATAAATTAAGTTTTACAATAAACATTGTATCTTGTATCCGAATCACGAAATTAGATGTCGAAAAAACCGCAATTTCAGAGGTAAAGACCAAATATATTAACAGTCGCTTCCTGAAATTTGCACGATTTTATAGCCTTGTGAAGCACATTTACGTAATGAATTTGCCAATTGCTTTTATTAAAAGTTTCCTTAAAGCCCATTTTACAGAATTTGTTTTATTTTATTAATTTCGGTCGAAGTTTTATTTCCGTATCTCTTTAATACTTTAAAATTAAATTACTTTATACGGATTTTATTACGTTGTTTATTTTAATAATACTATCAAAGCTAAGATTATAGCTGCAAATGTCAGTATTTTTGTTTGTTTTTGCACCTTAAAAACTTGACCGATCATCATGAAATTTTATATATACGTTGTCAGAGGAACAGAAAAGGACAGAGGGTAACTTTCATCCAGAAAAAATGACTGTTGCTAAGCTAACCTATCCTAAACTTATGCGAGCAAAGCCGTGGGCATAATCTAGTTATTACACAATTTTAAAACTATTGAACTACTACTGTTAAACTTTATTGCTATTTAAGACATTTAAATTATTAAACTATTTATTAAGGTTATTATTAAGGTATTTATTTACAGTTTCGCTGACATTTTGGTTGATTTACAGCAGCCATGGTCACGGAGGTGGTTGAGACAACCACCATTTTAATCTCCCTGTATAACATTCACTAAATCATAATACAATATTATCTATGCTAATATTATAAAGAGAAAATATTTGATTTTTTGTTTGTTTGTTCGTAAAGGTTTAACTCAAAAACTACTAAGCCGATTTAAAAAACTCTTTCTCCATTAGAAAGCTTTATTATTACCGAGTAACAGCTATATTTTATTAACCTCTGAGTCTTCTTCGAAGAGGTTAATGAAAACACTATGTGGGTCTGTGTGTCTGTCTGTTAGTGACAGTTTGTTAGTGACAGGCATAGCTCCGACACCACTGGACCGATTAACTTGTAACTTGGTGTACAGACACCTTGGGGTCATACCTCGGTCAAGTTTGAATATAGGCCCTATGGGTCAAAAGACCCCCGAGGTATAGGGGTTATTCTTTTCATTACTTTAATATTTAAGACGCAGAGGTCGAATCTTAGGTTTTTACATCCATCTCGTTTTAAAGAAAGTACTGTTACTACATAACCTTACCTACTTTTAAGTGAGCGAAGCCGCGTTTAAAAGCTAGTTGTTGTTTTAAATCACGCTTTTTCGATTAAGAAACTTATATAGAAAATTTGATTGCTGGTACTTCCACAATCTAATCTAAGATATCGTCATTTAATAAAAGAATAATTACTATAACTACATTTAAATTTGTATGATCGCATTTTCACAGTGTTAAAAGAAAATTATGTGCGTGACAAGAAACTTAGAGAAATGTAATTAAGTTAATATGTGAGTAAACGAAGCGTGCTACGATTTAAGTTAACACTTTCTTACATTAACTAGTTTCTGCCAACGGTTTTGCCCGCGTGACTACCCAAGTCGCATTATTTAGGGGTCTGCCCATTACCCCGTTTTATACCATGACCGTGCTAGGAACGTGTAAGGCAAAAAAATATTCTTTGTAAGGAAATGTATAAGCCATACTATGCCCACTAGACCGTTCCGTCACCGACCAGCAGTTCCTATAGCAGGGCGTATCGTGTTGCTTTTCGTGTCTGATACGTTCCTAGCACTGTCATGATATGAGACGGTGTAGTGGGCAGACTTCTTTATCGAGATAAAAAGTACCCTATGTATATATAAAACTAGACACATAAGAGTTTTGCAACATTTTCATTGACGCGCCGCTCCTATTGGTCGTAGCGTGATGTTATATGACCTAGCCTTCCTCGATAAATGGGCTATCCAACACTAAAATAGTTTTTCAATTCAAGCCAGTAGTTCCTGAGATTAGCGCATTTAACAAAACAAAGAAACAAACTCTTAAGCTTTATGATATTAGTGTAATCTACCTGTGTGCCAAGTTGCATCCAAATTGGTTAAACGGTTAACATGTCATTAAGTAAAAAATATCCAAACATTTACACAAACTATAATATTTATAATATTATTAGTATATGGTCCCTACTACAAAAGATAAAACTATTCATAGCAGCTCATTGTTCCCTCGGTATAAATTTACCTGAGGTTCAATGCCTGGTACAGGGAAAGTGTTATTCTATCAGGATTTCTTAATAGCGGCATGGTGTTTGGAAGTTTTCCAGGTAGAAGACAAAACAAGTCTTGGTCCGTTTACGTAAAAGCTTAAGCATATCTTAAGCCAGCAAAATGTGTGTTTAATACACCATTGCCTGTCCTTTCGATGATGATGAAGTCTAATTCAGTTTATTTTGTTTTCCTGTTAGAAAAAACCTAAGAAATGCTACTTAACCAAGTAGACGCCAAAGTCTTGCCCCTATTACGTGGGTGCTACAAACACCTACAAGAAAGGAGGTATGTAATACACATATTCTCCTGTTTGTACCCATTTTACCGTATTCAGGCGTGAGTCTACATATATACTAATTAGAAATTAGATGCAACCAATCTCGAGAGCTCTGAGTGTTGTTAGATTTTCGACACACTAATCAATCCTGTCTTTCAATTTAATCTGTTTGAGATGATACAAGGGCTGCTACTTTATAACCAGTCTGATTCGAGTTAAATAGCATTAATATTTGATGTACTTAATGTATTATCAGACATGCCTTAAGAGCAACAAAGGAATATCGCGCTTGAATTCACCGAGGTGTAAGTATGAGAGCTATAAACCTTACTATCTACTATATATATAGATAGTAAGATTTCTATAGGTAATCAGATGTGTGTTCCGTTGGTGAAATGAAATAACTTCATTGTAGATATGGGTATATACCTATATTTACTAGAACCAGTTACAAATATAATAATAAAAATATAATAATATCAGCCCTGTATTAAACTGTCCCACTGCTGGGCACGGGCCTTTTCTCAGTTTGAGAAGGGTTAAGGACCACCACGCTAGCCCAGTGCGGGTTAGCAGACTTCACATATCTTTGAGAACATTAGAGAGAACTCTTAGACATGCAGGTTTCCTCACATGTTTGCCCTCACCGTCACAGCAAGCGATAATTAACTATTTAATACGCACATAACTACGAAAAGCGGGTGATGCGTGCCTTGGGATCGAACCCGAGACCTCTGCGTGGCAATCCAACGGTTTCCCACTACGACCTAAGTGTGTGGTTGCGGGGAAACGACTGCCGTGCGGCGCTACTGCATACATGCGCCTGACTATATACACTAAAGCGTCAGCAGTATTGCTAAAGTTTCTAGACCTCATACTCCATAGTCACTTCAGGAGTAACTAGAAACCGACCATTCCAACCACCAAATACGGCTTTTGACAGCAGCTGTGACAGGATTGACAGGGCCTTACCAGCTAGTGACGCCAATTGGGCAGCTCAAAATACGATAGCCTCCGTTGAAACTGACATCAAGCATTAGGTATTATAATACGTAATGCTTCACTGAGTACGAGGAAAGTACTTTCATCGTATAGACTATAACAAATTATCTTGTATCGTGTTTCGAACAATGAACATTAGAAGGGCTGTCTGCACGAATGGCGTAGTGCTTTAAGTGGTCACCTCGCCAGTGCCATTATGCTGAGAGTTGTGGGTTCGAATCCCACACAGGATAAAATATTGTGTGATTTACAGATAGTTGTTCCGAGTCTGGATGTGTTTTGTGTCCGTTGTTTGAATGTTTGTAAAGTACCCGCTACACAGGAGTTATTCCTAGGACTAAAGACTACTCTTTTACAAAACAAATAACCTTTTCAGACAGTTCGGGGTTCAATATTTATAGACGTTGAGGGTCGGCTGAACACTTGTGTGTGCATATGAAACTAGCTTAAGCTTTAGGTTTATCAATAAACATTGAATAATTCGAATCAACCAAAAAAATTAATTGCTTGAAGAATATAACTAATAACTATTTAAATGCATTTACTGTTGACATGTAAGTAAAATTATTGGGAGTATAAGACCTATATATCCACTTGAACAAACACAAAAAAATTCATTGAAATTGGTCCAGCCGTTTAGGAGGAGTTCACTGTCAACACACGTACAGAAGAATTATATATATAAAAATTAAGACATAGAATACAAGAACATATAAAATAGTCATCAATGTCATCACTGTCGTCTGCTACGCACGAGAATACCGTCACCGCAGCTGACCACAACTTATCAATAGCGTCATCATCAAATTAAGTTTCGAAAATTCGATTACGTTCGAATTATATAGCGGTACACAAAGTAAAGGTAAGTTTCTTATAGCGATCTTTAAGAAACTTACTTAAAGTCGCCAGTACTCAACAGTTTAAGATAATATATGTATGTTTATTAGAAACTGCAATCAAACTTGATAAGCGTAGCATTCGCGTAAACGAAAGGCAATTGAAAAAAATATTATTTAAGTATATTGCGTCATTTATAAGCCAATTTTGATATATTTAATAGAACCTTAAATATTTATATCATTTTTCTCTATTTCTTGAGCACGATTGTTAGAATTGTGCTCAAGAATCGTAGTGTGTAAGTCCAAGATTTTACAATGCAAACCTCTACCACATGATCAATTAGGCAGATTATTTTCTGATCTAATATTAGTACTCTGAAACATGTGTCAGCCCTGCCATATTAGCAACACATACTAGTATTAAGTATAGTTTCAAAACACAGAATTCAATCTACGATTCCATCGCAGCGACAACGGAAAAGCTCTCTTGTAATTGTAAATTCTGGAGCATCTGCATTTACAGATGTTGTTATATTTCAACTAATTATTTGAAGATATAATTTAATTAAAATAAATAGCAAATGTAAACCACTTGTTTTAAGCTATGAGAACATATAGCGCTAGTAAATATGTATGCTACACATGACTAGACGATTATGTGTATCCTCCGGTGGTTTCAACAAAACGTCGATAGGTTTTACAAATAAGAAATTTTCAATAGCAGCCCTGAGTTAGGAAGTGGGCATAAACAAGAAAAGCCGTTGGTAGTGCAGCTGATCTCTCGTCGGATCGGATTGTCATCTCATCGGAGTATGACAGTGAAAGAATAGAGAGTGCACTTGTGTTTGCGCAGATACACGATATTCTGAGGAGAAAAAGATTTATTTACATTAGGTCGATCGATTGGCTCCAGCGGGTAGCCAGAGACGGCAATTGACCCAGTATAAACTCCTAGTCCCCTGACAACTTATTTTACAGCTCAAGACAGCCGTCGCTCCTGTTCCTGTTAAAAACCTTACTAACGAACTACACTACTAAAACAATTTTTTTTTGTCCCGTTTGGAGTTCGAACCCATTAGGTGCAACTGCAGTAGCGTGGTGACCAGTTAAAACACTACGTCATTCTTGCAGTCAAAGTCAGACTTAGTATAACTAGGATTTTAATTGCATCTAGTGGCAGACGAGCTAGCGGCACACCTGATGTTAAGTGTCGACCGCCGCTCATGGATTTCGGCAATACCAAGGGTAGACACAGTCCAACCAGTACCTACCGTGATAGCAGTACTCTCTTTAAACCTTGTTTAAAGAAAATTTAAAGAAGGCATAAGTACTGTTTACTTGATATTGACCAGCAACACGAGTTTGGAACGAAATCCTAAGTATGCAGTATTGTTGGCCTACCATAAAAAGTAAATGCCGAAGTTTCGTACCGTGAAACACATTTATTTCGGTATTCGTTTTGAATTTCGATACGTAACTTCTAGATTGTCCTAACCCCTTTCATAAAGTAGTCCAAACAATTCTGAAAGTAATGCCATTTAAAAAAAGAAAGGAATTTTCGTTCGGCATGTAGTTTCGGTTAAACATCTTGATGATAGCCTCTATTGATTCCTCTTTAAACGTTCGTTTATCACAGTTTTACATAAATAAATTGTTCTATCACAAGTCTCGTATAGGAGAAATTTTATTTTATGAAGTTTAGCGAATGATCCTTTGATCGCCATTCATAACGAAGGCAGTTAAAGTTAATATAATTATCGGAAAAATATTTTCGATATAACGTTCTACCTCGAAGTTAGCCGTTGCCAAGAGAGCGTTTTTGGGCAGGAACTTTTTACCATTTAATTTCGTTTTTATCTGGTATATTTTCCGACTATTCACAGCATATTTTTTTCAAGTTTACTTCTCCCGCACTCGTAATAATTCCTGTGTCGCGGGGGACTTTACAAACATTCATACAACGGACACAAAGAACATCCAGACTCGAAACAACCATTTTTGAATCACACAGATTTTTGTTCCACGTGGGATCCGAACTCACAACACTCGGCGCAGTGGTACTTAAACCATTAAGCCATCTGTGCAGTCGAAAAAGGGGATATATTTGTTACAGGCTCTCCTCTGTATATAAAGGATTGTAAAGATAATAGCTTACGAAATGTAGGCGTACGATAGTGTATTTTCTACCCCAAAGGCTTCTAAGGCTGCCTCAATGGTTCGGCGGTGGTAAATGCAACAGAATGTGCATGAGGTTTGATTCCCAAGTCCATTTTAAAATGTTCGTTGGTAGTAAGTTTTCTTGATTCTTTTCCCGATAGACGACTATAAGCTTGCCCTATGTTATGAGGAATCTTAAGCTGTAACTGACGAAATATGCGTGGTATACACATATCTCTACTATAGACGTATATCTAAGTACCAGGTGTGAATTTGAATTTAGGACCTCTGCCTAGGCATTGCACCGTCATCACCACAGCTGTATTATTGGTAAGAAAGAAAATATTTATATAAAAAAACACTGTAAACTTACTTTTTAATGTTAACCACGCAATCACAAGTCACTACACTTCACTTTTAATTAATATAATTATTATTAATAAATAGAAAACAAATATTCAAATAAAAATTCTAAAATTTATATGATTGTGTTACGACAGCTGCGCGCGCGCCGGTCGCCACAAGATCAATGTCACCAGATCGCTCCTGATTCGCTATTTAAGCGATCTAGAATCGGAACTATAATACGATACGGATAAATTGAAATCGCGTAACTAGTACTTGCCTGTGGTTTCACTTACTTTTTCTTTTGATATTTTATTAATTATACATTGTGTAACAAAGGGAGAAATGGTCAATTTCAGTTTCCCTTTAAATTGCGGTAAAATATTTGGTTTTCTTTGTATTGAACAGGCATTTAGAATACTCCACTTTTTTATAAATTGTGGTTGGCATGTGTGTTATTTCAATGGCTCAATTGTCATTTTGAAATCGATCGCGTTCGTTGAATACGTACCACATATACAAACAATTGCTGCTGGCCTAAAATTGCCACCAATACGCATTGAAATAACAGTAATTATGTAGGTATGTACTGAATGTGGTTTTGGTCTAGTGGGTGCTTTGGGACTGTTCATTCAAATGTCTTGAATTCAAAGGAAATATGGCTTCTACATTGAAATTACGTTATTTCATATATTTTCCGCAACGTGTAAATTACTTTAATAATAACAGTGGTTTAACCTATTGAGTTGCATTGGCACACCGGTGGTTAGACACAATAGATTTTTAATACAGTCCGGTATTTTAAAACTTGACAGATTTATAGTTTTCAAAATTATTATATTATATGAATGTGACGGTTTCAAATGATCCGTGATAAAATCCATGTAAAGATGTTTAATTTTAATGTGTAACATTCACTTAAACAATATTACGAAGACCAGTATTTTTTGTTGAAGGTTCAGTAGCATTAAATATTTTCAAACTTATGCAATGAATGTATTAATAAGCAACGCGGCAAAATCCGTACAAAATAGTTTAATTTTAATAAAATGCTTCGTGTCAAACAACTTTAATTTTATCTTCCACTGTTTGTGCATCTACAGAGTTAATCGATTAGCTTCAAAATCCTATTGTTTGAATATACATCTCGGAGGTGAAGACATACTGTTTATACACGAGAACTCAGGATTCAGCGTGAAGTGAAGTAAAGTAGAATTAAGGTTTTGTCCAAATTTCTTAGTAGGAGCACGGAGTTCCTTCAAAACCGTCCATGGTAGATAGAGAGTGTAACCATGTAACCAAACGGAGGCCGCTAACATAATAATAAATCCCTCTGGGACAATCGTTATCTCATCATGAGACTAACACGATTTAGGAGGGCACGATACATTCGCTTTTAAAATATCACTTTCACCTTGTGATATAAAAAACAAATTTATCACCAGGTAAACCAAAAGCGCCTGGCCGGGTATATTCCTAATGTTCTAGAAAAATACCCGTGAAAGAAAAACAAATAACAATAACAGATTAAAACACGTTGAACCCATGTCGCCGTATAAGCTGCCCAAAGGGCCGGGTAGTTTTCTAATGAACTAGGTAAATTCCCGTGAAAAAGAAACAAATAATAATAAAGTTAACAGGTAAATAAATAAATAAAATTAATTAGTATGGTTTTAGGTACAATTTACCGAAACCATAGCTATCCTTCAGGGATATTTATTTATTTATCCAAAAGTACATATATCTTTGCAGGTTTATACCTAATATGATAATATCCCCTGTACTTATTAAAATAAATTTATTTAAGTATATATATCATGACGCTTTCTGATTTTGCAGTTTTGTTTTTGTGTTTAGTTTATATTTTTCTTGTAAATAATTTGTGTATATATTATGCCCATTTTTAGTTTAGACATTTGTTATTATAATAATGTATGAGTGTTATTTAATATTGTATGAGATTAAAACATGTTGAAATATCATGAGTATATATATATATATATATATATATATATATATATATATATATATATATAATGAATGGATAATCCTTATAGCTATTGGATGCCCAAAATAATATTAAAAAAGAAAATATAATTATCGAGCCACTGCATAAATTACTACAAAAGTAATTATTTACTACATGACGTGATAAAATTAAAATCATCGTTTTTCCTGTAAAATATATTTACAGTAAAATGTAATTGTGTACTTTATCTTGGCGATCATTGTGTACTAGTTTTTGCCCGGGGCCTCACTAGTACTAATCTGGGTTTTGTCATTAAATTTCAATCCCTCTTTTTTCTGGATGAAAGGTATGTACTTGTTTGGGCCTCTGACAACGAGTTTGCGAAATTTCATGACGATAAGTTAAAGTGAAAGTGTCACAAACAAACATAAAAAAACCCGCATTCCCAATTATAATATATGTTATGATTCAAATGTCATGTCTGAGTGCATCGCATAATGTTCTCAAAGATGCTTTAATCAGCTTGCAAAATCTTAAAGTAAAAAGCGTATGTATAAATACATATAATAAAGTTTAAACTGCAAACGCTTTAAATGTATTGCACGTACCTCTATTGAACTTAAATAAAATAGCTTTACATCGCATTATTTTCATCTTTTAACTAGTAAGTTTTCCATTTAGTAGAATACCTTCAATATCAATAAATTTTTATGAGGTGCGGATCAATGAACTTACATATTGTATGTGAAATCAATAAATTGTATTTACTAATCTGGCTTGGTAGCGCAGCGGTAGTAAATGCAAAAACTACGCAGAATCTCTTGGATTCGATTGCCAGTTCGGAAAAGCTGTTATAGAGATTTTCTCTCAAGATATGACGATAGACGTCTCGCTTGGATTATGTTCACTAGAAAATAGACACTAAGATTATGTAAAAATCTCTGTCAAGTCTTTGATATTACTCTACTGCACGGATGGCGTAGAGGTTTAACTGGATGCCTCGCCACTGTCACTTCTTTTTTATTTTTATTTTGCTCGTCAAAATGACCACACTCCGCCTGATGGTAAGCAGTCGTGTGGTCTAAGATCAGTGGCCTCCACATCGTCCTCATAGCAGCCGAGGCGATGTTTAGGTCTCTACTTTGACGGCCTAAGAAGGTGCTTTTTCACGCCCCGCTTAAAGGACCCAGGATTGAAGGAAGAAGGAAACACGTGCCTTGGCAGAGAATTCCATGCCTTGATCGTTCGGCTGAGGTATGAGGACCCAAACTTGTTGGTACGCACTCTAGTGTACACTTCGCCGAGTGTAGTGGGTTCGAATCCCACACGGGACAAAACTTTGTGTGATTTACAAATGGTTGTTCCGAGTCTGGGTGTTGTTTGTGTCCGTTGTTTAAATGTTTGTAAAGTCTCCCACGTCACAGGAATTATTCCTAGGGCGGCTGTTGTCTTTTCAGAAATAAACTGCCTTCGTGGTGCAACGATAGCTGAATGCACACTGGATGTACATAAGGTCATGAGATTGCCAGATCAGCTTCGATACTCCCAGCATGGAGTCTCATACTATACCCGGTAAACAGCAACAGGGTCACCCCTATATCGTGCAGTCTAAATGTGGTAGTGAAATATAAATGCTATACATTTACCTACCCCTTCGGGGAAATAGGCATTAGACTATGTATACTTTTAGGTCCTATATTAGGCGTCAGAGGAAGCCCATCACTCCTCGGTAGTAACGAAATATAAATAAATATACATACATCCTAGAAATAAAGGAGAGAGTTGCCAAAGTATGACCTTACTCCTCCCTAAAACTTACCTCGAACTGGCATTGTATATACCTATCGCTACATTTCCATCACAGCTGTATGCAATCGTTTTTATACATTCCTTAGTCGTCCAGAACTCTGGCCTATGCAATACAAGAGGTTTTATAATAGACTTGTATATTCCGACACTATAAACATTAATTTTAAATCTTTATACATTGCAAATCGTAAATCAAGTGGATAATACTTTTCTTCTTCTTCTCCCTAGCCTTTATTATTCCCAAGTCACTTGGGGTCGGCTTTTCTGGTCTAACCGGATTTAACTGGATATCAGTTTTTACACGGAGCGGCTGCTACCTGACCTCCGCAACCCGAAGGCTAACGATACCCTAAGGCTAGACCAGTGTCAGGATATTATAGGGCACTGACTTCCCAATAACGACTGCCATAGATTTTCATGGCAGCCGGGACCGACGGCTTAACGTGCTCTCCGAGGCACGGAGCGGGCGATAATTGTTAATCAATACGCACATAATTTCGAAAAGTCATACAACTTCCAAAAGTCAGAGGTGCGCGACGTGGTTTGAACCCGAGACCCTCTGCATTGCAGTCTGTTGGTCTCCCCACTGAGCTATCGCTGCTTGTATATTACTTTTACTTGCAACGAAATAGGATCCTTAGATTTCCCTTGTATAGAGTTTCACTTGCATTTTCTTTTAAGGGTCAATGCTCTAAGGGCATTGACAGGCGACGTTAAGCTATATTCACTTATGCTCTAAGTAATTTATGCCTGAAATTTGATAGACTGTAGATTGAAAAACTATTAAATGATAAAGGCAAGTGATGGGTTACCGTTGTAATTTCACTCCTGTGTGCTCGTGTGAATATTCTTTAAACCGTCTTTTATATCGCGTCTCCGACACTTCGTAATGTAGGGAATTTTTAAACAGGCTAAATAGATTTTTTAACTGTCACGTCTTGAAATTCGAGACATAATTGAATACAAATTGCGTCTGGTCGCAGGTGTGCCACTGCAACTCAATAAGCTAATATTAAGTTATTAAATATGGGATAGTTTAAATGTATAATTTAGGATATTGAGACGGATGGATGTTTGCATGCTGGTTGATTTAACTAAAATTAAAATTGATATATTTTAGAATGGAGGTAGCCTGATTCTTATATAAGTATATTGGAAATCTTTACCAGCTTCAGTGCCATACATTCAAATGCACATAATTAAGGTCTAGATACTGAGGTGGATGTTTGAAAGGTATGTATGGAAAAGATTTTCTTATCTTTTAGGTGGTACAGATACGTATTAATTGTATTTGCTTGTACCTAATGCTAAACTCTGAAGTTTCCAGAAGAATATCACTAAGTATAACGAGTGTCATTGGTTTGCCTACTAAGACGTAAAATATTAGACAATATAACTAGAAAGCGAACTCAAACAAAGACCGAAAGTGACTGATAATCCTAAAGAGGAAATTGGCTAGAACTACAGGGCAAGATATAAAGTATCATATATTTTAGAGCGATGTGCAATTTCAGACGTACTCATTAACCTTAAATAAGGTTGGATTTTCTTTATTGTTGTAGGTAGCCACTATCTTGCAGGTTATGACCTTCTTTACCATCATTTTATGAGGCTTTCGGACTTTTGTCTCGCGGTCTATATATGAATAATACATCGAGTGTTCTTTGTGACCATTGTTTTACTGTTTGTGAAGCTTCTCGTGTTAAAAGACAACACAACACATGAGAATATAGTAAAGTAATATAATAATAATAATTCTGTTCAAGGAAATATAATATATATTTTTGTAATGAGTGGAAATCCATATTTTCTACCAAAACCTCGTAGATAAAGAACAAAACTATGAGACTACATGCGTATATTTTTATTTAAGTTGTACCTACATCCTAACTAGTGACGTGAATGTGAGTTTGTTTGTTTGTTACGCTTTCATACCTTAACTACTCGACCGATCATCATGAAATTTCGCATACACGTTGTCAATGGTACAGAAAAGGACATGGACTAAAATAAACCAGTAAAAAATCGCGAGGCATAAAAAATATTGACAAAATTAACATTAACTTGAGCAAAGCCGTGAGAAAAGCTAGTACCTAGTTTAAATAAATCGAGGTTCTAAATTTTAATTTTTATTCATTTTATTTATTTTCCTTAAAACGACTATCATTACAGGACTAGCCTAATACATAGCGTAGCTATCTTATGTATAAGTACGATTATATTTATGAATATTGTATAATTATACGTATACCTACTAATAACTTAGGTACTATAACAAATTACAAACAATGCGACACATTACAAAATATAGCTATCAGTGCCTAATATCCTTCCATTGGGAATCCATTAACGTTTTTAAGCATCTTTCTCCCTAGCCTTTATTATTCCCAAGTCACTTGGGGTCGACTTTTCTGGTCTAACCGGATTTGACTGGATATCAGTTTTTACACGGAGCGGCTGCCACCTGACCACCGCAACCCGAAGGCTAACGATACCTTAAGGCTAGACCAGTGTCAGGATATTATAGGGCACTGACTTCCCAATAACGACTGCCATAGATGTTCATGTCAGCCGGGACAGACGGCTTAATGTGCTCTCCGAGGCACGGCGCAAGTGATAATTGTCAATCAATACGCACATAATTTCAAAATGTCAGAGGTGCGCGACATGGGTTCGAACCCGAGACACTCTGCATTGCAGTCTGTTGGTCTCCCCACTGAGTTATCGCTGCTCTAACGTTTTTAAGCATCCATTAATGTTAATTACTATTTACAGCTAGACAAATTTTCTGCAGATTTATAATTACTGTCTGCAAAGTCAAAGTCAAATATTGTCTATTTTATTAATTTTGCTCTAATACCAACTCTTATGAAGGTCGAGACTTAGCGTTAAGTGAATTTACTTGGATTAATTTATTGGTCTAGATGTCATTAGTATGGATTGTGTCTACAAGACAAAACTTACAAAACTTAGAGACTTATCACTGTCCAGTAATTGGAGTGTCAAAAATAAATGCTGACTTTTAAAATGTGTCTGTTTTTAAATTCAACTGTCTGCCTTACTTATGACTGCTTCATTTTACATAAAAATGTATATAAAATTTAACGATACAAAATTATCTAAGCAAAAATGTAAAACTTTTTTGAATTGGACGTGAAACTAAATACGATTTTACACGTTGCCGAAATTTGGAACTCCCAAGGCTCTGACACAAATTTAAAATTTATATTTTAATATTCTATTGAAACATGGAAAACTGGATGTAGTTCAAATTTTACATTTAACTACGAAAAGCTAAAATATTCACTTGTTCTAAACGACCGAATAGTTTTCAATAAACTTTCAGCGTGAAAACAAACGTCAGACTTTGTATGTAAAACCTAATTCATTTCACGCTAGACCCAAATGTCTATGATAAACGGGTGCTCTCGTATTAAAATACCATTCAAACCCTTTGGGTACACGTCCGTAAAAATGTGGATTCAGACAATTCGCAAATGAGCTTTCAGTTCCAAAGGCTGACGTCGAAAAAATGGGGGATGATATTTTCAACAATTCAGATAAGGATTGTGTTATTATACATATATGGTTTTATGTATATATCCACGAAAGCAGAGGTTTATTACAGCCACATTTTGTCGAATATTAGGGGGCGTGCCTATCCTTTGACCAGACCTAGTCCTAGGCTACAGAGTCTAGAACTGTCAAGAAATTCTGAACAACAAAATACTATAATACTTTGAGTAGGGAAAGCAATCTCGTTCTGACGAGATGTTGGTCTTTTTTAGCGAGATTGATCTCGGCCGCAAAATGGGCGAAATCTCGCGAGTTTAACGAGATTGCACCCAAGCATAACTATTATAACAATCCAATCCAAGTATCCTACTGATTATAACATATAATTAAGAGTGAAACCATAATGTCTACGTTACAATTGTTAACTCGCATTTATTTATAAATTTTGTAATAAATATGTATACATAGTAAAATAATCTCTTATTATTTACTATTACTGACTGTCATATTCCCGAAATAAACTCTCAACTTCTACATTGTGTATATAATATATTTATTTCAGGATACTTATCTCGAGGATATTAATAAATATTCTTTAGATATTAATCCTAACACACAAAACTTGTTATTCATGAACTCGCGAGATCTCGCCTGAGCCTCAATCTCGGGAGATTGCATTCCTTAACTTTGACCGACCCCAGGAATCGAATACTCAATACCGCTGAGCCCCCAAGGTTATTTATAATAGTGTCATTATATGTTTGCCGTATAATATCTATGAAACCATTTGACACTAGCTTTGTACTCTAGTGTACTGGCACTCTATACAATAAATAAAGTCAATGGACTTCGAATGATGATGAATCTACTGCACGTATGGCGTAGTGGTTTAAGAGGTCGCCACGCCGCTGCCACTGCGCCGAGTGTTGTGGGTTTGAATCCCACATGGGACAAAAAAAATTGTGGTCCGCAAATGGTTGTGCCGAGTCTGGGTGTACTTTGTGTCCGTTGATTAAATATTTGTAAAGTCCCCCGCAAAACAGCGATTATCCCTAATGGGGCAGTTGTCATTATAAAAAAAAGGAAAAAGTGGCAAAGAATTAATAATAATATCAGCCCTATATTAAACTGTCCCACTGCTGGGCACGGTCCTCTTCTCAGTGTGAGAAGGGTTTGGTCATAGTCCACCACGCTGGCCTAGTGCGGGTTGGCAGACTTCACATATCTTCGAGAACATTATAGAGAACTCTCGGACATGCAGGCTTCCTCACGATGTTTTCCTTCAGCGTTAAAGCAAGCGAAATTTAACTATTTAATACGCATATAACGAAAAGTCAGAGATGCGCGGCTTGGGTTCGAACTCGAGACCTCTGCGTGGCAGTCCAACGGTTTCCTACTAGGCTATCGCTGCAAAGAAGATGATGAATCATAATATTTTCGTATTAATGGAGCTGCTTGCACTCGGCGTAGGCGCAGGAACTTGACAGTAATATTACTTAAGCTAGTAGAAGCGCAATACTCAGGGTAATATGCTGTGCAATACTAGCTGTGTGCTCAACGTTTTAAGTCCGAATAAATGTCTTCACGTTTTGAAATTATCAACGTATCCAAATGAACTTTAAAATTACATTTGATTTAACATAATCAAATCAAATAATTTATTCGCTGATGAGAGGTATACAGTTGTGTTAATATTACATTCAATATTGTTCTCCGTGATCTACCTTACTCGCATGCAAATTTACATAATATGTTTTATTTAATACCCATAAACAAAATTGTGCTTAGTAGATTTAAATAGGTACAACGTAAAATTAGTAAAGGCATTCATAACAAATATATATAGTATATAAATAGTTCCTGTGATAAAATTTATATAATATAAATATCGTATGAAGCTTGGTCCCTAGTATATAAGGAAAAAGCGTGAGTGCTAACGGCACTTACGTTCTTCAAACAATTCATTGTGAAGTAGCATCTCTCTCATCCTTAGAGTACAGAACAAAAGGTTTAATAAGTAATAATTTATCTGGTGGATTGAGCCTAAGACCAGTATAGCACAGCATCGCTATATATTTCGTGCTTTCGTTTCATCCAATATTGCATCTTTATGATTCAATCTAGAATACTGTAAGACAGCGTAAACAAAACCCCTGGTGGTCTATTTCATGTTTGTCATGTTTGAACTTTTACGCCAATGGAATTATGTGAGGTAAAAAGAACGAGCTCCATTTGCCATAATACTACTAATCAAAGTTATTTGACCAAACCGCTGTCTGTTTTTCGGTTTAGGGTACCAAAATTGTAAGCACAGGCTTTTATAGAGCGACTTTGTTAATCCGTCCGTCTGCCTGTCTATCAAAACTGCTTATCTCAAAAGCTATTGATATTATTATACATGAGTTTTAGAATAGATATAACATACACTGCCATGCCTTTATTGCTAATGAAAAAATATACAAAACGTTTTTATATTTTCCAAAAGATTCGAAATAGTATGATATAATTTAAAGTCAGTTTAGGTCGAATATATTTTCAGATGTTACCCATAATATGAAAATACTTTATTTGCATATTATAAAATATTGATTAGTCATATTGTTGTATCTCCCCTTGTGATTTAAAATATAAAATCATATTTAAAATTCGTAAATTTTGATTTAAATTTTTCGAAATTAGGATATTGTGAAACGTTTTTAAAGTGTATTTTTCATTTTATGTAACAAAACTCAGCTTCTGTATTGTCCGCTTAACTCAAAAAGTAATCGATGAATTGACTTGAAATTTTTACACACAAAACAATATATATAATATTTCTATTTAAAAGTGTTTTTATATACCCTTTATACGGAGAATCCAACGGGAACGGAAAATTGAAAATATCAGACTGAGAAACAGCGAAGCGTGGCGGAGTTTACCTAGGATTATAAAGTAAACGCTATCAAACATTAGGATAATCTACGAAAATGAGGTCAAAATTTCGCCTTCCCGCAGCGTATTTCACGCTTCAGCGTAATTTAAACAAGGCGTATTTAGCGGTAGCGCGTACATCCTAACTAATATTATAAATGCAAATGTGAGTATGTTTGTTTGTTTGTTACACCTTCATACCTTAACTATTCGACTGATCATCATGAAATTTCGCATACACGTTGTCGGGAAAACAGAAAAGGACATGGGGTAGCTTTCAGCCTGGAAAAAGGCCTGTTTCCGAGGGATAGAAATTGAGTGACAAAATTTTTTTTTTTTTAAGCCTACATTATCGCGAGGGAATCCATGGTCAATTAGTATCAACCTAATCAGGGATGAGTGTGTCCAACGGAAGGTTGATGAGCTATATTTAGTAACATGGTTTGCTAGCGTGGGTGCCAGAATATGTAAAGCAGAATACATTTTAAAGGGTGTTTTGCAAACAGAACTGAATTAAACTCATATTAGCAGAGCATGCATCACAATTCACAATTAATTACATAGATGGTGTTGTAGTGCCTTTCATAATTATGATTTAATAACTGCGTAGGACGAACACATTTGTTTTAGTACTAGTGCTGCGTTGGACATATTAGTATATGCAGTGCTAAATAGGGACTGAAGTGTTGTGTGTGAGAAGTTATACTTAGCATTTCACCAGTCTTGAATACATGAATTATAACGTTCAAAGAATCAGGAAATATCTGAAGAATAGAACTTGTATGGCACCCAGGAATTTATTTTGTGTCGCGCGGGACTTTGCTGTCACTCAAATAACGAAAACAAATGACACCCAAACTCGGAATACAAGGACCACGTAATCGAACGGGATCGAACCAACTCTCAGCGCTATGGTGTTTGCGAGGCGATTATATAAACCACTACGCTACCAGCTGCCAATTGAGCTGTATAAATTAGCATAATATTTATTTATTTTATTTAAAAACTTAATGCACAAAACAATACATTGGCGGTGTTTATTTAACACTGTACCTATAACATAATTTTGAAAACTGTTACACTACTACTACTATTAAATTTCACTAATTTATAAGCTGGTAAAATTATTAAAACTATTAAATCTATTTATATTTAGGTTTCAAAATCCGTATATAGAAGTATAATTTCAATGAATAACATTCGCGTAAACAGAAGACAATATTAAATACATTGACGGACTTAAAGCCAAGGGCTTGTAATGTATTGTTCTCTACCGGTCAACCGTAGGATGATGCAGAGATAAAAATAAGTAGGTGCATACGCATACAATAGCATTATAAATATAAATGTATTAAAACTAAAGAATAACAGAGAAGTATTTTTTTTTATGAGATAGTAGGCAAACGGGCATACGGTTCGTCTGATGGTAAGCGATTACCGCCGCCCATGGACATCCGCAACACCAGAGGAGATACAAAAGCGTTGCCGGCCTTTTAAAAAGGAGTACGTTCTTTTCTTGAAGGTTTGTAGGTCGCATTGGTCCGGAGATACCGCAGGCGACAGTTCATTCCACAGTTTAGTTGTAATTATATTTACATAATATATACAAATATATACATATAAAATATTGTCTTACGTTTACACGCATGCTACTCAATATAATAATAATAATATTCTATCACATACACACAACACCATCTAGCTCAAACTAAGCAGAGCTTGTACTATGGGTACTAGACAATGCATAAACATACATATATACTTTTTCTTGCAAATACACATATATTATACATAGAAATACCCAGACCAAAACAAGCATCCATGTCCATGCACACAAATGTTTTGAATTGTGCGGGCATCAAACCCGCGATCGCAGGCGTGGCAGTCGGTTACACAATGCCATTAAACTATTATATTACTTGAAATAGCAGTTAGATTAAGATCTGGATACATGCCTTTGAACAAATTTCTTATTTTAATGAAAAAGTCTATATCCCCAAATTGTAACGTGTGTAATAAACTAGAAGATGTTCAGCACCTTCTCTTAGAGTGTACTAGAAATGTATTTGAAAGGAAACAGCTAAGTAAAACATTAAAATTAAACTCTTTAGATTTAGGTATGTTCCAAAGTGTATTAGCTAAGCCTACTAGTATTGAAGCTAAGCTAGTTTATAAATTTATATTTAATAGCATTAAGAAAATCAGTTTGTAACTATGTGTGAATTTATGGGACTGGCATGAACCTTGATTGGTTAAAAGTCCCTAATTAAATAAAGAAAATACAAACTATTATTATGTACATATTTAATAGCACTTTATTTAAAAAAGACCCTACACTTTGTATATATGTTTTATTATTTAAATTATTTGAACCCTTGCCGATGTTTCGGTTAATTTTCAGCAGCCATGGTCACGAAGAGACTATCTACCAATAATACTGTAGAGTTTTTAAAATAAGTTAATAGTCAATTCTATATAAATTCTTTTATATTCTAGTTAATATGATAATACGACACAAAAGATCCCACTGGGTCGAAGTGTCGCCGGTCTACAATGACTGGCCCTAGGATTAACATCAGATAATATGATAATAGCCTTCCTTTTCTCGTTTTTGATTAATGTTTGATATTGTAGTGATCATAATTATATTTCGTCGTCATAATAGATCACACATGCTCTTGTTACGTATTGTACACAAAATTGATTTAGTAGGAGACGCTTACAAACAAACTTATCCTGGCATTTATAATATAAGTATGCGTCTGTATTGTCTTAAGTGGTAAGGCGTCAAGAACTTCTCCAAGTATAATCATTATGTATTCCCTACATAGATACGACTTGAATTCATATATTATTTATGGGCACAACCTAACTGAGTGTATATTTAGTCGCTAATTATTTGCTAGCAAATTCATTCAGAATAAATTATAAATAAATGAATGAACATTTTATTAGACACACAAAGATTAAATAATACTCACAAAACAGTCTACAACATTTTTAGCAACAATAGTGTGCCTATGAGGCTTCAGCTCAGTCTATGCTGACTATGACCGCGGCGCGAAATACAGCGCTGCTCAGCTGAGCGATTCACGGACGACAGGATGGTATTATAAGGAAGAATAAAGCTAAAAAGCTAAGCTGTTCTTTGATAATATGAGCATAATTACAAAGAAAGTATTATTGTATTTAAATAATGTATAATGTGTTTGATTGTTTAATTTGATATGTTTATAATTTTAATTTAATTGTTTTATTTATGTTTACTTATTATTTAATTAGTATAATAAATACATTTTTAACCTAGTTTTAAATTAGCATAACATGTAAGCGTGTTGGTGTATTGCTGTAAGCTTATATTGTTTCTTATGAATAAATAAATAAATAAATAAATAAATAAATAAATAAATAAATAAATAAATAAATAAATAAATAAATAAATAAATAAATAAATAAATAAATAAATAAATAAATAAATAAAAGATTAAATAGATAATATGAAAAAAGAGAAAATTGAAATTAAAATATTTACTCAAATTGCTAGTAATGCATTAAATAAAATAATTGTGACCAGGGCCATCTAGCGGATTATATTGAAATTAACATAAAATATTTATAATTTAAAGAGAGAAAGAAGAAGAAGGCTAGTGCTTACGCAACCTATACCTATTTCTCATCTTATCTTATGTGGGGGCAGGTAGTACAGACCGGCGACACTTCGACCCAGTGGGATCTTCTGTGTCGACTTTCCCAATAACGACTGCCATAGATGTTCATGGCAGCCGGGACCGACGGCTTAACGTGCTCTCCGAGGCACGAAGCAGGTGATAATTGACAATCAATACGCACATAATTTCGAAAAGTTATATAACTTCCGAAAGTCAGAGGTGCGCGACGTGGGTTCGAATCCGAGACCCTCTGCATTGCAGTTTATTGGTCCCCATACCTACTTAAAATTAACAAATTAAATTAACACAGGTATTATTTAAATGACCATGTATTAAGTTAGACTAGTGGTTTAAGTGCGGGCACTTAACAACAGCCAAATATCAGCCAAACTTCAACAAAACCTCAAGACGAGAATAAAGCTCTGTTAGTTTTAATCTCAGCTTGGGATTTTGGCCAACCTCGGCAACGCTGCCAATGCGACTGTGGTTTCGGTTTGAATTTCCGAGACGGGCACATTGTTATAGCGTTTTTCTGTCATGCATTCTCAATAGATTTCAAGCGGACCTCTTCCTACCTCTGTTTATACAAAGCTTAAGTGCGTTCTCAGCTGGAGAACGCAGTTTCCATCTGGAACCCGTACTATGGCAAATACATTGATATGCTAGAAAACGTCCAACGTAAATTTCTTCGTGCGATGTACTATAGATGTCATGGATGCTATTTGTCATATGGCCAGTTGTTAAGTAAATACGGTATTCTGGCTCTTAGTTCTAGACGTTCTCAGTTGGAGGCAGTAGCATTGTATAATATTGTAAATAATTATTTTGACTGCATTGATTTAAATAATGTTTTGTGCTATGCAGTACCCAGAACTATTCACAGATGGCTGGTGCGTTCAGGAAAACTCTTTGCAGTAGGTACTTGTCGGACTAACACGGGCCTGCGTTCACCAATACGTCGAATGGTTATCGTCGAAAACTGGTTTTCAATAAATAACCTAACTCTGAATGTAAAAAAAACTAAATTTATGCTATTCAGAACTACAGTTAGAAACAATACTTCTATAAATGTACGGTCTTTAGGAAACAAAATCGATATAGTTGAAAATATAAAATTCTTAGGGGTACAAATTGATTCTCTTTTAAACTGGAGATCTGAACTTACTTCAGTTACTAATGTAGTAAGTAGTGCCTGCTATGCAATTAGAACGCTTAGGGATTTTTTACCACTTGCTCAACTTCGTACTGTCTACTTTGCCCTGGTTGAAACAAAAATTAGGTACAGCATTAAATTTTGGGGAGGTAGTTACAAATACAATATTAATGCTGCCTTTGTGATGCAAAAGAGAGCACTTAGAACTATGCTTGGTATTGACCAAACGGAATCATGTAAGGAGCATTTTAGACAGCTAAAAATTTTAACTGTACCATGTCTATATATTTTAGTTCTACTAACTCACTTTCAAAAAAATTTGCAAAAGTTTGAGACTGATGATGAAAGGAAGTATAGAGTAGCGACACGGAGAAAAGATTTAAAGACAATCTTACAAGCAAAACAAAATATTGTTAAACATTCATCTTATGTGCAGTCCATAAATCTGTTCAACAAATTACCGTTAGAACTGAAAATCATTGAGAGTGTTAACATATTTAAAACTAAACTGAAGACATTATTACTTGAAAGGGCTTATTATACTATAGACGAATTCTGTGATGATAAATAATATTAAAATGTAATTGAATGTTATATAATATTTTAAATATACTCCTTAATATTCAATTTAAATTCTGACATGCTATTTGATTCAATTTTATGGAATATTGTGAAATTTTAATTATTTATATTTCTGACATCTGCTAATGAACCGTTATTGACATGTGCATGGCTATTTAATTTTATAATGTTTAAGTTTTATTGTAAATCATCTATCTATCTGTATACATTTCGACACAAAATATTTTTTGTTATGAAATTATTATAAATAAATAAAAATAAAAAATGGCTAATACATACAATGACACTTTTGAACATATTGACATATTTGTATGCTCTGCGATAAGTTTTCGTAAACTTGTTTATGAGACACTAAACTCATAGTCATAACAGTACCTACTTTTTTGGACTTACAGTTTTCTTTTCTTTTTAAAATGATATCTCTTTTCTTCGTAATGTTATATATTTTGGATTGTTGCTTTTCAATGTTTCTATTTTTTAAATTGTCATGTGTACATGTATGCTCGCTTTCCTAGCGTCTTATAGTTTTAATCGAATGGTAATCTGTGTACATCGCCGTGGGGTACATTACTACCTAGTTTTAAGTTGATTCTGTTGTTTTTATTATGTTATGTAGCTGTTTGATGTTCCTTTTTTTCCATAAAATAAAAAAAATAAGAGCATACTGAACAGACGGTAATAGTTTCGCAGCTTGTTACGTGGTTCCTAAAGAACGATATTTGGTGAAATGTGGTAGTAACCCCACCTATTCCTTCAGTAATTCACCTGTCTACGTAGGTATAAGACTATAATAATAACAAAATTAATTCGGATGAAAAAACATTATTGAAAATTTGAGGTAATATTATAATTATGAACTTACATTTTCCATTATTTTTCAATAGCCACTAAACAAAAAATAATAAGGATATCTAACTGATTTTCTTATAATTTTTTGTTTAGTGGCAATAGAGGAAAAACTTTTCTGAACTGTTTTTGTCGTTTTATGGAATATACATAAACGCAATCTGAAGTTTTTGAACCATAAAGGTTGTCGTATTTAGTTTGGTTTGTCTATACTAATATTATAAAAAGCAAAGATTAGTTTCTTTTTTCGTTTGTTTGTAAGGATATAACTCAATAATAACCAAACGAATTTAAACATTGTTTCACTATTAGAAAGTTATATTATCACCGAGTGACATAAACTATATTTATTTAAAAAAAGTACTGTTTCTAACATAACTTAACCAACTTTTACGCGACCGAAGCCACGGGCAAGAGCTAGTCTAAAATACATTTAATTATTTCTGTCTCTTTAGTTACATGGCATAAGTATGCATATCATGTTCATTGTCGCTTCGCACGTTTAAATAGAGAAAAACCCAACCGTTTAATCTTACTGTGCTCATCATTTACATTTATTTTTGCATTTCACTTAAGATTTAGTTTAAAATTTAGTTTAGTACCTACAATTAGATTGTGTTCATTATTTGCATGTTGTGTTTGCCTTTAATTATTTGTTACACTTATAACATTTTACTTGTGTGTCTACAATATATGTAACGGTGTATAGGATGTTGGCATTCTCAAATAAATAAATAAATTTTCCACCCTTAAGTCATAATTGTGTGAAATCGTGAGTTTCTGCCATCAACTTCCATTGACGACTATGGTCCTAACAGGAAAATACAATTACATGAACAATAAGGATATTCTTAATACCATCACAAAGTCTTGAAATTGGTAGATGGCAATAGGATCACATCGTATTAGATAAGACGAAAAACTACAATTTAGTGTGAGAACAGTTACAGACGTCTAATACATTTGCGGCCTAAAAAACCTCATACCCTCAAGGTCACTCAACACATATTTACTCTTCAGAAAATAATTTGGAAATTTCTTTTAACAAGTTCAACATGAAAGCAAAGTTACTTCCTCAGAGAAAAACTGAAATTGCTATAAACTAAGCTTTTCTCTTGATTTCTTATTCAACAATGTAACTTGTTGACAAGGGTCTGTAAGAGACAAATTGATGACATGTGTCAGCAATCAACCTTTGCTCATATTATAATGCCTTTTGATACATGCCCGGCATACGGCAGTAGGGGTAGGCGGAAGTGTTTTACTTAACTTATAAAACTATCTACACTTTAGTTCCCATACGTGGAAATTACACACATTTACCCACACACAAACACATATACACATACATACTCTAACACTACATACTGAAATCCATCTGTAAGAGCACTGGTACTCATAATAGAAGTTAGCTTGGGTACCAGAGTTCACTATATCTATAGTAATCATTAGTCCTTCGAGCCGGATGTTAATACTTCGCCAATCTCGATATTTCACCGTATAAAATATCACCAATATCGTCGTCGTTGTCGTGTGGACTTTGCCCGTGATCACGCGGCTTGGAAGAAGTCGTTCCTGTAGCAGCCTACATCGTCGAAGAAGCGGATGTCATTATGTGGGAGTATAAACACAGTATTTGAGTGAGTTCGTTCCAATTAGTATAATCCTGTTTTTATTTCCTGCCGTAAAAATCGTTTTCATCATTTCATTTTTCTTCCACGTGCATAGTGTACATAAATAATTTATTTCAGTGGCTTATAACAGTGTATTTGGATTCATACTGCTTGTATATTGTCGATCCTTGTTAAGGTGCAATAAATTACAAGTGATTAGCGCATCGCGCCACATGTTAGGTCGTTAACCTTGACCCTTATTATTCATATCTGCTTGCAAAGATCTCTTTTGTTTACGCACAGCTGATCGAATTTTTATTAAAAGAAACCATTATCATTAAAATTAGTTACGTTATTGCATTCTTTTTTCAAAATAAGCATTTACAAAATGGCAGATCTTAAAACCTTGGTTCTGCCAAATCAAAGTTAACCATTTATTCCAATTATTTAAATTTAATTAAAAGTAGTAAGCAGGAGAGTTGACTGGTTCGAGTCGCATGAAACGAACCTTACTTTTGCTCTTATTTAAACTTTTGTTGCATTAAATCATGCACAATTAATAATGCATCACTCAATCAATTAAATACTTCTAAAACTACTAAGTTCAATAAAAATTTAAGTAATTATAATAGAATAAACATATGTCCACTTTATTCTCAAGCTTTATAAATGCAAATTCCTTAGAAACTTGTCAATAGAGAATCGCATACAAAAGGCAAAATGTTACAATGGTGCCAATTCTGTTGTCACAAAATTCTCTTATCTTAGCTAAAAATCTCTAAAATTTAGTTTAATCCTGTCAAACGATATTTCGTATTCTTAAATCGCTAAAAGTGACAGGACTAAACTAAATTTTAGAGATCTTTAGTTAAGATAAGAGAATTTTGTGACAACAGAATTGGCACTATTGTCTATCTTAACTGCTTACGCTTTGGACATTCTGCTAAGCAATGCAAATTATCTAATTGCAAATATTGCAAAATAAAACATAATACGCTTTTACATTTAGAAAATCATGAAACAAAACTGATTTACATCTATTGCCTTCTACTATGCAGCCTATCACGCTTTCTGCTTCACCTACTGCGTCTAAAATTGCATAATCAGCCAATTCCTTGCAGCTTGCTAGTTTTGCGTATGTTTTACTGTCCACAGCTGTGGTGAATGTCACCAGCGTGAGCGGTAGGAAATACAATGCGCGCCTATTGCTGGACAATCAAATGGTAGTACCGCAAACTCTGTCACGCAGAGCTTAGCAGAGAAGCTAGGTTTGTCACGACGTGGTACGAGCACCAATGTAACGGGTATTAATAATCACATATCCTCTAGTACACAGTCTTGTCGCCTCACTTAAGAGTCTTTATGCTGTGCTTACGCTGTAGATATCGAGTGTCATATTTTACCCGAAATTATAAAGGTTCTACCGTCTTCTTTCGTACACATCAAACACGTTCCTATTCCTTCCTTAATTTTAATATTCCGTCGGTCGTTGACATCCTGGTAGGAGCTGAATTGTTCTGGAACATCTTAGATAGTAATACGATAGATTTAGGCAGAAATCTACCAAAACTATGTATGTGAAACAAAATTTGGATGGTTGGTCTCAGGTAGCATTTCGAAACAGGCAAATTATTATTTTCTCATTTATGCCACCACTCCAATGTCACTCCTGATCTTACTCAATTCTGGGAGCTTGATAATGTTTCATCTAAACATATTCATTCTCTTGAGGAGAAAATGTGAGATCAACATTTCATTCAAACTTCTGTCCGCCAAGATGATGGGAGGTATGTTGTCATAATGCCGTTAAAATGAGATCCTAGTACTTTAGGTCATTCATATGTAAATGCTAAAAAACGTTTTGTGTCTTTAGAAAGACGTTTTAAACGCGATAATTAAATTAAAAATTATTATCTTGAATTTATGCAAACGTATATACGTCTAGGTCATATGACATTGGACTCCTACAATTCTACTTCCTCACCTAAAAGCTCCGTGGTCAAATATTATATACCACATCATGGAGTCATTCGTAATTCTAGCACCACTACTAAATTACGCGTAGTATTCTACCAGTACGGGGGTGTCTCTTAATGACATTCAGATGGTCGGTCCCGTAGTACAAGACGATCTATTTATCATATTAATACGTTTTCGTCAGAATTTGTACGTGGTTACAGGTGACATAGAGAATACAATTCCAAGGCTTGAACTTTGTGGGGCTTTGTTAGGTGCAAGGCTGCATACTAAAGTTCAAGAATCGCTCACTATACCCATTCATAAATGTAGATTCTGGTGTGACTCTACTATCGTCTTGGGTTGGCTCTCTACTCCTTCTAATCGATTGCAACCTTTTGTTAGAAATAGAGTTAACGAGATCAAGGAAAATACATGTGGTCATACTTGGAGCTACGTACCGTCGAAGGACAACCCGGCAAATCTAGTTTCCCGTGGTCTTAGAGCTGACGTCATTAAAGAGACACCGCTATGGTGGAGCGGACCCTCATTTCTATAACATAAAAATAAGTGGCCAAAAATGCCAAACGCACGAAGACATGATTTGCTGGAAGTAGTGACTCATTTCATTAGTAGTAATAGTGACAATAATAATTCATGTGACATTTAACATTCAAACGTAACCATTCATTCATCAGTCATCAATTTACAGTCAATTTCCTCGAAAATTATTCTAGTTCAAATAAAATACAAAGAATATTTACATATATAAAAAGATTTATTTATAACCTAAAAACTAAGGATACATTGCGTGGCAATCTTTCAACAACAGAACTTCAAAATTCATTAAATTTAATTACTCATCATTCACAGCTTGAAAAGTTTTCTAAGGAATATAATTGTTTGAAGTCTGGACAAAAATTGTCACACAAAAGTAGATTGCTTCGTCTAACTCCATTCATTGATAATCATAAGCTCATATGCGTGGGCGAGGCTTGCTAATTTACCTTATGACTTTGGTACTAAACACCTCATTGTTTTATGTAGTAAACACATTTTTACTAAACACATATTTCGAATGTAACATATAAAACTTTTAAATGCTGGTCCTCAGCTGCTTTTGTTGCATATTCGCCAAACTTATTGACCACTAGGTGGTAAGAACTTATCTAGATTTGCCGTGAACAAATGTCTTAAATGTTTCAGACACAAGCCTGAAAATGTACAACCCATAGAGGGTCAGCTACCTAATTCAAAAACTAATTTAGAATTTCCTTTCTTGAATTGTCATGTTGACTACGCGGGGCCAGTTTTGGTAGCCGATCGCAAAGGTCGCGGTTGCAAACTTACAAAATCTTATATGTGCATCTTTGTTTGTTCGGCAGTTTAAGCGGTGCATTTCGAGTTCGTGACAGACCTTACAACTGAGGCTTACTTGGCTGCTCTAAATCGTTCCGTGGCGCGTCGTGGCAAACCTCCAAGCATCACGTCCGAAAACGGGACGAATTTCGTAGGCGCAGCAAATGACATTTATAAGTTATTACATTCGTCAAATGTTGCATCTGAAATAGCGCAAGAGGGAATTTAATTTAATTTCACGCCTGCATATAGCCCACATTTCAATTTACTGGCTGAAGCTGCGGTTAAATCATGCAAGCACCACTTTAAAAGATTATTGCATCATACACATTTTACTTTTGAGGAGATGGTTACTTGTCTCACTCATATAGAGTCAGTTTTAAATTCATGCCCCTTCACTCCGCTTTCATCAGACCCAAACGATTTTTCGGCGCTTAGTCCTTCATACTTCCTAATTGAACGACCACTCTTAACTGTACCCACAGGTGGCTGAAGTACATATAACTTGGCTGGAACGGTGGATGAGTCAAAGAGTCTAGTACATCAGGCAGCATTTTTGGCGTCGATTCCACAATGAATATACTTCTCTGCTTCAGACTAAACAAAGGTGGTTCCATTCCAGAGGCGAATTCAAGCCGGGGTCTTTGGTTCTAATTAAGGACAAATCCACTCCGCCAATGCTCTGGTCCCTGGGTCAGGTCATAAAGATCTAACCCGGCATAGACGCGGCCACAAGGGTGGCTGAATTGAAGATGAAGAGGGACACAATTCGTCGTGCCTTCAATTCCATCTGCCCCTTTCCTGAAGAACGTTGAACAGACAACATCGCTTCAACCCGGGGAATATGTTGGTGCCTTACATCTGGCCACACTCAACCGGGCGACAACAGAGGACACCGAGAGGCGCGGGGTGACATTCCTGAGTTAAGCGCGCGCCTCGGCACTCGGCTCTCGGCTTTTAGATGCGCTATACTACGGGCATTTCATAGATTTAATTGTACGGTTGAAATATACCTAATTTATACAGTCCACGCTATTTTATTTAAAGTCCTTTAAGGCCTAAACATTGGCCTGAACATTCACTCAAACCATATTTCATGTAAGTGTAAGTGATCAACCAATTTGGTAAATAAATAAATTTTATTTCATTTCAACTCCATTTCTACAGCTATGATTTTACGTCTCACATTTAAGCCCACACACAAATACATATACACATATATACTCTAACACTACATACTGATATCCATCTGTAAGACCACTGGTACTTATAATACAAATTACCTTGGGTACCAGAGTTCACTATATTTATAGTAATCTATTCCACTCAAACCGTATTTCATTTAAGTATAAGTGATTTGGTAAATAAATAAATTTTATTTCATTTCAACTTCATTTTTACAGCAATGATTTTACGTCTCACGTTTAAGCCTACCACACTTAATCAGTACCGGTATCAGTGGCATTTTTGTTGTATTGTTTGAAACGTTTACCACGCCGCCTTCGCTACCATGCCGCCTCCGCTACTACGCCGCCTCCGCTACCACGCCGCCTCCGCTACCACGCCGCCTCCGCTACCACGCTGGTTCCGCTACCACGCCACCTCCGATACCACGCAGCCTCCGCTACCACGCCGCCTCCGCTACCACGCCACCTCCGCTTTCTGTGTGCGGTCAGCTTAAAAGAGCCTATAGCCGTCTATCGAGCACAGAATCAAAATCCGTATTGCTACTGAGATTTATTTAACAAAAAAGTATATCCCACTTGTTTCAACGAGGACTCGTTCTCAAGACTTCATACATAGGAGGGTTCACTGCCATCTATGCAGTTGATAAAAAAACAATCAAGAATCATTCTAACGTCACTACTACCGCTTGTCCTTCACCTCACAATACCCAATACCTATTTACATCCCATTTTCCTCAACTGACTTACATAGGACGCTTAACAGACACTCGATATATCTTTCACTCCCAAAACATTATTAGCTCAATCCAATTTAAAAACATTTCTCGGTAATAACCTTGGCAGTTTATGTAAACCCACAAACAAAATGTTTACGTAAAATCCGTTCCAAACGCTTTGAATTATACATTCGGTAATGTATCTGAAAAATGCGTTAACGGAAACGGCTTTCAGGTGTATGTAGGTAAACAGGTTCTAACGTCAACATTAGGGATGGGGTGTTGATGACACGCAGATATTCCGATATTTACTGTTTGTTGAACGTAAATAAGTTGCGTTACTTGTTTAGTAATTTTGCTATCGTAATTTATCACGTCTTTGTATTTCAAATAAGTAAATCAGAGATGAATTATATTATTGACTGCGTTGACAAAGGCTTAAATGGTCGACAAATTTGTGTAAAATAATTGTTCTATATCTGTGTGTGGTGTTCTTCGTATTCGTTGTTTCAGTGGTTGTAAAGTGCTGAGCGATATAAGTATTAAATAAATCTAATAATATAATATAATATTCTACTACATACACACAACAAATTTATCTATGAATAAAGTTTTATCTTTATCTTATCTTAAACACCATCTAGCCCAAACTAAGCAGAGCTTGTACTATGGGTACTAGACAATGGATAAACATACATATATACTTTTTTTTTGTAAATACATACATATTATAGATAGAAACACCCAGACCAAGACAAACATCCATGTTCATGCACACAAATGTTTGACTTGAGCGGGAATCGAACCCGCGACCTCAGGCGTGGCAGTCGGTTACACAAACTACTACGCCACCGAGGCCGACAAGTGTGAGGCATGTTTTAATAATATTGTCTTCTGTTTACGCGAATGTTATTCATTGAACTTAAACTACTATATACGGATTTTATCGCGTTGTTTATTTATCACTGTATTACAAAATTTTGAAAATATTACTCTACTACTACTATTGATTTTATTTGACTAATTTATTTGACCTATTAAATCTATTTATTTTTGCTTTACACTTTCCCCGACGTTTCGGGTGCTTTTCAGCAGCCATGGTCACGGGGATATCCGTATATAGTAGTTTAATTTCAAAGGCATGTTTTAAAATAAAAATAATATGGTGGATTCAAGAAAATAGAGGCAAGTCAATAGCTGCTGTCAATAATTGTTGTCGTTCCATGTCTCGTGTTGCTAATTTAAATTTCCCAACAAAATCCTTAACACAATTCTGCTCAATTCGATAAATCAGAAACTCACAATGACCTATGCGTAGAAAAGAAGCAATGTTAAAGTCTTTATTAATCAATACCTTAGAACCTCGCTTTATTATATATAAAAGATAGCTAGCTGTAATAATAGACACAAAAATTGTAGTCAATAGGTTGCACTAATAGAGGGTTGACTATATCGCCCAACGAAACGATAACTATTGATGAAAAAGATTCTCGTATGGCGACCATAAAGTTACTGAGAGCTGTTAGATGCAAGGAACACACTACATGAAAGTTGTATCCCTTGCATCTAAAGGGTTATAAATATATGATGGAGGCCTTAGTCATCATGTGACTTTAATAGATAAATGCTTATATTTTTATAACATGATAATAGATAGTATATATAATAATAAATAGTTCTTTTATGTGTTTTTATATATAGAGTATACGACTTGCCTGATAGTAAGTAGTTACCATTGCCTATGAATATAAATATTATATTTCTACTTTATAAGCGTCCGTGCGTGGTATTTATAATTTAGGAGCCTTTTTATTAATCTAAGACATTATAATCAAATATAATACAAAAAATGTTCAGAAGTCTACGCGCTATTAAGTAAAAACTTCAAACCTTAAAACAACTTCACAAAATGTTACATTTGTAATATAATAATATATTAGTATGTAGAAGTGTCCTGAGCTTTGTAAAAGATTTTTTAAGATAAAGGTAATATAATCAAATATACTTTATAGTAGTTAATAAATATATGTTTAGCTATATATTTTTAGGTGTTTATTAAGCTTATGATTGAATGGGACGTCAGCCTAATCTAGTTTTTTTATTTGAATTTGTTTCGATGTACTTATATACTTATTTAAATTTCAGTAGACTGCCTAATTATTCGAAACAAAATTCGATAAATTACTGTGATTTAGCTTTATTGAATACTCATATAACATAATATTGACTTACGTTTATGCGAATGATATTCATTGAAATTAAACTGCATTATAAGGATTTTATCGCGTATAATATCTGTATATAGCAGTCTTAATACTTATGAGTATTGAAATTGCTTTATACGGATTTTGATTTTTTATATGGATTTGAGTATAAGAGACAAAACTGTCACCATATTTGTATATCTAAAATTCATCATGTAGCTCTTTTATAATCATGCACCACTTTGTTTGAGTGCTATATATTGGTAAAGTTTGTTTTTTCTAGTTGTCATTACAAATACTCGTGTTCAAAAAGCTTCTTAAACTCTGCCAGCATTAATTGGAATTGAATTAATACTTTTATTACAAAGAAAAAGTTTTGGTCGAACATTGATTTTCAATCCTACGTTGGGTTGTTCTGCGAATTAATTGATTTGGTAAACCTTTGTTAGCAAATATTTGGACAATTCTAAACTTTTCAGCTCCAACAAACGTCTACAAAACTACCGCCACTTGCACTATATCAGAAATATAACTAATAAAAAACAAATAATAAAGCTTTTATTTAAACCATGTGTCTTATAGTTATGTGTAATATATATGACATGAGACTGGAATGTGTCCTGCTGACAACAATAAACTGAACTCCTTACACTTTACATGGTGGACTCAAAAAGCTAAATTTAGGTGTGTGTGCGAGTATTGACCGCTGCTAACTTCTTTTTTTTAATGCACATACCTATCTGTGGGGCGATGGAGAGGTTATATCGGACTCACCGGGGATAGATGGCGACATCCCGGTAATACATTGCTTACTTCTTTGGGTTATTCAAGCAGAAGACTACGCATGCATGTTATCCTAAGAGACAAGGATTAAGGATTATTATATGTAGAGATTCCATGACAAGAATTTTTATTTTTTTTTATTTAACATTTGTTGACTGTTTTATCTGGTTAGAACAATCCGCATCACATATTATCGAAACCCATTCAGTGGGTATCCAGTGACCCTACACATTAATAACAAAGACTGTGGCGCTAACATAGGTACATTTATAACGATCGTATAAAAAATAGGCTTAGCTTAAAATTATGTATAATACCAACAAACCACATCTAAGAAAGTTGATATAACTAAACGAGTGCTTAAATTTATGCATATAAACAATCTAAAAAAATTATACTTAATATTTATTTTTACCTAATATTTCGAAAGAGCGGAGTGTCACAAGCATAATTTAGCTTAAAAGGAAACTCCGAATGCAATCTGTTATTTGTGGCAGAAAATGAAATCAACGTTTTTTTTTAAATAACCACGATATTTGTGTGTTAACGCGTAATAACAAATGTACGTAATTTGCATGATATATAACTAAATAACACAGCCATATTTATTTTATCGGAAGCTTATATAACATAGTCTGCTATATCATTACAAAAATATAATAAACGTTTATTAAAAAAAGAACGTTCCATAATATTATCTAAAAGACGTTTACCTCCTCCGATAAGCCATAAACATTCTCTATCTAAATTACTTACAAGTTTCGTATATAAAACACAAAATATACGAGTTGCGGATATTAAGTCACATCACTATCTAGCATTATCGTATCTAAACGTACATGATTCAATACTCAGGTTTGAGCATTTGATATTTTCATATAAGCGTTTCAATGTAAAAAAAAAACTGATCGTTACGTATGATATGATAATTTATAAATATGGCTGGGGGAATGGCGGATATTCGGGTATAAGCTGAACAAATAAGCCTTTTTGCCGTGAATATGACACGCATACGGACTGATAAATCGAGACTTATTTTACCAAGAGTTTGGAGCCATTCTTTAACATCAGATATGAGTGCATATCAGTTACTCCATTGAAGAAAACAGCAACATCTGTTACAATATCGAAATCGTATTGGTGATTACATACTTGAGACGTTAAGGTTGAAACGCTGGGGGCATGGGATCCAAGGGCTAAATTTGTTTATAGAAACCTAGCTAAGAGGCTGATAGATACGTTGCCTAACCAGGAACTGATCTTTTCTTTGCACAAAGAATATGCATTGCTATTCAAGGTGGCAATACAGCAATGCGGAGAAATACTATGACTCTTTTTTAATATTATTTTCTCTATCTACACTAATATAATAAAGCTGAAGAGTTTGTTTGTTTGTTTGTTTGATCGCGCTAATCTCAGGAACTACTGATCTGAATTGAAAAATTATTTTAATCTAGCTATATACCATCACACTACGACACACGGGGGCGGCGCAGTAATCATAAATGCGAGTAAAACCGCGGCCACATCTAGTAGATTATACATCCTTATAGTAAATAATTTGTTTGCATATATAATGTAAATTAATATAATTATGAAATTGTTTATTAGGAATAAGACTATACGACCATTTATAATAGTATTTTGCAATGACACTAAAAATCAATTAGATTTTGGACTTTTATTAGCCTCTGTTCTCTGTTGTCCAGAGTGTAAGCGCTGTGTTAAACTTTTCAGGAAGTTGCCGACTATCATGGGCAGTAATGAAGAAAACTTTTTTCATTAAAGTAATAAATTTACTGCACGGTAAACGCAGTGATGTTATGTGGTCATCTTTACAAAGCTAAGACATTGACTGTCGCGAATTTAGTAGTTGCGACTAGATTATTGTTTCAAGTCCAAGGATTCCTTGTGTTTGTTATCCCCATGACACAATGATAGCTTTATAAACTTCCTTGGAAAGGCGTGTTGACTAAAAGGTATCAAAAACAGCGAATAAGATATGGAAAAAGCCTCTTTTGCCATTATTGGTACTAATAAGATGGCTTGCCTGCTTGCCTACCCCCTACAATAAGGTAAGCGGTGTAGTAATGTCCTCATTGTGTCCACCTTCCCCATTTATTTTCTTTCATTGTATCTTTAATTTCTTTTTCTATGGATCTGAGTATTCGTCGTGTCCAGTGTTTTAATGTTTTAAGACGCCCGAGACACAGCAACTATTTCTAATGAGACAGTATATATTACTTTAAATAAATAAACATTTATTTGAGCTTTATCTTAGAGAGTTTTAGTAATATGCAAGTGCTATCCCTGGTAAAGCGATTGTAAGCTACAATAACCTCTTAAAATCGGACAAGCCGTAGCATTGCTAGTAGTATCTTAGTGGTTCAAAAAATAAGCGGGAGTAGTAGCAAGAGCATAGCACTGATATTAGATAAGATTAAAAATTCAACGGCGTCATTCAAGCATGATATTGTATCTGCTTCAAATAAAATAATATAATATAATATTAATATAATATTCTACCACATACACACAACACTGTCTAGTCCAAACTAAGCAGAGCTTGTACTATGGGTACTAGACAATGGATAAACATACATATATACTTTTTTTTTTATAAATACATACATATTATACATAGAAACACCCAGACCAAGACAAACATCCATGTTCATGCACACAAATATTTGTCTTGTGCGGGAATCGAACCCGCGACCTCAGGCGTGGCAGTCGGTTACACTAACCACTACGCCATCGAGGCCGAATGTGCATAGTTTATTTAAAAATATTTAAATAATATTTAATAAAGCTGTTTTTATAAAGCCTTCAGACGCAGCGCATCTTATTAAAGATAACTCATTGTTCATCTTAGCGTAGTTAAATTCCACGCCACAAAAGATAAGTAAAAGTGAATAGTTAGGCTTGTATGAATTTTAAATAATTAGGATGCTGGAGAGCGTATCGCCGTATTTACTTTGAGCAACCTAAGTGGGCATGTACTTTCTTAATTATATAGTCAGCTAGATATATTTCCGTAGAAGAAGGCAGATGTTTGCTACACCTTTTTTCAGCTATAGTTTCAGATCCCTCGTGTCAAGCATGGCTATAATAGGAATTTTGACTTGAAAAAAGATTTTAGTCCGTCTTTAAGACTATGAAAAAATATTGGACACCTATTTTTCGAATTCAAGTCACTTATTTTAACCCTGTCAGCATGCAGCTTGTACTATGGATACTAGACAATGGATAATCATACATATAATTATTTTTTGTAAATATGTACATATTATACATAGAAACACCCAGACTAAGACAAACATCCATGTTCATGCACACAAATGTTTGACTTGTGCGGAAATCAAACCCGTGACCTCAGGCGTGGCAGTCGGTTACATCAACCACTGCGACATCGAGCCCGACAAAAAAAATACAATAAACCAACATTTTACAATAAATTGTAATATGTTGGTTTGTAAGGTAAAAGGCTTCAAAGGGGTGTCATGCTAACATGGCGGTAACGGGACTGACGCGCGACAGTTTACGCATATGGCACTGACATAGAAGACACATGAAAAAAACGATAACATCAGGACCGTAGTGATATTATAATAACGTAGGCTACGGTAAAATTACATTTCCGCACTAAGAATAATAATTCTTGTGTCACCAGGCAGGAAAGCATAAATAAATAAGCATTCAAGTAACGAACACAAAGAAAAAATAGAAAATCCGTGGGATTTAACGCGATTTCAGACATGTAGGTTTTTTTTTGTAATGAGATAGGAGGTAAGCTTTTACCGCCGCCCATAGACACCCGCAATACCAGAGAGATTACAAATACGTTACCGGCCTTTTAAAAAGGAGTACGCTTCTTTAAGCTTCTTTAAGGTTTGTAGGTCGTATTGGTCCGTAAATACCGCAGTCCGATAGTACATCCCACAGTTTAGTTGTTAGGTACTTAAGGTTTCGACCACGTTACACCGTCAGAGAGGTTGTGGAGTTGAGGCTACGCAGAGGCAGCAGGGGAAGGCAAGGTGGACCAACGACCTGGTAAGGGTCGCGGGAAGCGGTTGGATGCGGGTGGCCCAAAACGATGTGTAGAAAACCTTGGGGAGGTGTATGTCCAGCCTTGGACGACTATCGGCTGAGATGATTATACCGGTTGTTCCAGCCGGCCAACTTTAACCTAGTAAAATAATTTGCGCGCCAGTTCCCGTTTCGTAATCCTAACTAACTACTAAGATGGTAGTTGTCTAAATGTTCCAGTGTATTGATTCCGATTGATTGCCAACAATAGAGTCTCCCCGTGACCATGGCTGCTGAAAAGCAACTGAAACGTCGGGGAAAGTGTAAACCTAAATATAAATAGATTTAATAGTTTAAATAATTTTATTAGCTTATAAATTAGTAAAATAAAATCAATAATAGTAGTAGTGCAAGAATTTCAAAATTTTGTAATACAGTGATAAATAAACAACGTGATAAAATCCGTATATAGTAGTTTAATTTCAATGAATAACATTCGCGTAAACAGAAGACAATATTATATTTTTCTCATGTCAAAATATAATTAATGAATGTATTGATTGCTATAACATTTGAAAACATCCCATTTTAATATGAAAATATTTATATTGTGAAATTTGTATTTGATTAAAGTAAATACTTTATTCATTTTGACATATTGATCTCGTTTTAATATAAAAAAACAAAAGACGATTTTATGTTTTCTACATTTAAATGATGTATGCTCAAATAAAGAACACAAACGTAATAATATATTTTTTAATATTTTGAGCAATTCAAAAATATCTCAGCTTTTCCAAGTGAACGCGGACTATTTTTGATGTGTGTATGGATATCATGCAACATGAAAGCTTAAAAGTTTCTTAGGTATTTGTGTACGTCAATATAAAATATGAAATAAAAGAAAGTGCTTCACTTTATACGAAATGCACAGGAGGAATTAGCGATCGGCCTCTGTGTTCACACACGTTCACACACTGTGCTCGCTTTATTTGTTAACGAGTACAAAATAACAAATATAGCTCAACACAATCTTAATCTCTCCAAAGAGCTGCACCCAGAGGTGACTTAGATCCACATTTTATCAGAATCTTTAGGTTTCATATAATCGAATCGAGACTTGCTAGAGACGCGGATGTAATACTATCAATTTTCTAACAAAAAAAAAAACCAGTAACATTTTACCAGAGCCGGGTATCAAATATGGGCTCTTTTAATCGGCTATAAGTCTACCCGTTAGCCCATGTCGCTAGAGCAAGTAAGTTTATAAAAATATTGTATTGCCATATTTCACAAATGAGCATGGTAAATTATTAACATATACCAAAAAATACATTATGGATATTATATACTACATTTTGCCCGTGTAAATACATTAATGAAACCTTATGTACTTTTCTGTACCCCTGACAAAATTTCATGATGATCGGTTGAGTAGTAAAGGCGTTATAGCGTAACAAACAAACAAAGTCACATTAGCATTTATTAGTTAGTAAGGATACCTATAGAGCAAGCCCGCATTTCTACTACCAAGCGAAACCAACATTGAACATTTTACTGACGTTTCTGTATAATAGAAAATATATGTATTCACAACAATAAAACAACAAACACTTGTTTGAAACAAAAGCGCACGGTACTCCAAGTTTGCGAAGAATTAAAAAACCGCATCATCAGCCTACTTTCGGCGTCTAGCAAATTCAGAGGAGCGCGCTCAATGGTTTCGCGGAATAATAAAACGCAAACAAGATCTTAACCGACCTTACCTGAGCAAACATAGTTACTCGCTATAAGTGTTTTCATTTACCGCGTGTACTCGCTTTGAACTGTTCGAAAAACGGCTTTAGGCAAAAACCTTTTTCTCCATCCATCAATACTAACGGCTTTAGACACATAATTGCTATGTTGTGTCCAGCATCAGGCAAAATGGACGATCTTCTTGCTATCGTGGGTTTGAATGAGATTGACACAGGCACGTTAAGAATTGCACTAACAAAGAGAGGATAGGTATATAAATAGGTACTAGATATAAGCAGGCGATGGATAATGATGATACTAAATTTGATCCCATCTATCCAGCATAGTTTCAATTTTAATATTTTTTTCCTAGCTCTTGCTCGCGGCTTCTCTCGCATAAAATTAGGTTAGGTTATGTAAGTAGCAGTACTATTTTTAAATAAAATATAAGGATACCTTATATTTTATTCGCTGATAATATAGCTTTCTAATGGTAAAATAAATTTTAAAATCGATTGATTCGTTTTTGAGTAAAACTCTTACAAACAAAAAATATATATTTCCTCTCTTTAATATTAGTATTTATACATACATATTTACAAAAAGACGACTCTTGTACTATTAATATATACTGTGTCGGGGTGAAATAAAACTCTGCGGGGAACTTTACATACAGGGTGTCCGGTAATTAATGGATAACCTGGAAATGTCTTATAGTGGAACTGATGGCCGTTCAGAAAAAAATATGAAATCAATCTATCCTAACTAATACCTGAGATTTTTTAATTACCATGTATAACTTTCTTGTATACTACGACCATAAATCAATGAAATCCATCGGTTTTTTGTTGTTTTATTATTAAACACTAATTATGTTAATAGATAGACAGTCAAAAGTATGCTATGCTAATATAGCTTGCCCTTTTTAATATATTTTTTCCCAATTTTTTTTTTAATTTTTCTGTTCGACCTTCAGTTCTACTATAAGACATTTCAAGGTTATCCATTAATTACTGGACACCCTGTATATTCTAACAATAGACACAAATAACATTCAGGCTCGGAACAAATATTTGCGGACCATACATTTTTTTTGGCTCGTGCGGTATTCGAACTCACGATGCGATCATTTAAACTGCTGCGTCATCGCACGCTATGGGTAATCGACAATACCTCGTACACTTGAGGACACATTATTGATGCGTCGACGCTCATTATTGTATTCGATTGACATTACAGTTCTACACAATTCGATATCTACTTCTATCTGCAAAGATAGGGACGTTGCGCACGTATTTCGAATGCAAACATAGCACTGACGTAATTTTATTTAAAGACATTTTCTCGCACGTGGAAAAATGTCTATGTCGCGAGGTAGTTTACAAACATTCAAACAACGGACACTAAGGACACACAGAACACGAAACAAGTATTTATGGTTCACACAAATTCTTGTCCTGTATGGGGATCAAACCCACAACCTTGGCGCGTCGATAGTGGCCTGGCGATCACTTCAATCACTACGCCATCTGTGTAGTCAATATGTAAAGTCTGACTATCTACACTGACCCAGGATGATAGACTATGGCCTAACGATTGTTATACTGAGAAGAGGTTCGTGCTCAGTAGTGAGACAGTACTCAGGGCTTATACATATGTAATATAAAAACAATATTTCATTATAATATGTAAGTGTGTTCTAATAAAATAAGCTTAAATTACTGAACCAAACGGAGGATTTCTGTATTAATTTTAATGCAAAGCTAATTTTATTTATGAACAAAAAGATTCCTCCCCGAAATAATTGTATTAATTCAGACGTTTTCAAAATGTTAGAAATTCTAAACCCACTTAATCCCTCGACTATAATATATCATTGTTGAATTCTCACCTTTGTTTTGCGCACATTATAAGCAGTATTAAAACATTCCTTTATTTTATTATAAGTAAATATTTGCTTAGACATAGCAACAACATTTCGAGAATATTTCAACCATTGAATTAAAGCAAAGAAGAAATTATAAACAAGGTAATGTGGTGGATGGAGCCACGCATAAAATCGAAAAAATCAAAATGAAGGAGTTATGTGAACATTTATTACGACGAGAACTAGTATTGCCAAAGTATTTTAAGCAAAATGTAATTGTTATATAAGGTTTTACCTTATTATTGTTTTGGTCTATAACTACTTAATCTATCGAGTTGCAGCGGCATTATGTCTGGTATTCTAAGACTTTATATATTACTTAATGATAACTTGAATACAACATCCCAGAATTGTAATGACCCATAATTGCGGTATAATAATATGTGGTGTGAATATCTTTTTAATCCGTCAGGTACATATGTAGTTCAAGATTGCGCGATTATAAACCAACAATTATTTATATACTTATCTAGTTAAAAATACTATTCTTTAATAATTGATTTCACAGACACCAAAATATGTTTATTTTCATAATATATCGAATTTCTTATTTCACATATATTTTTAAGCCCTTTTTCCAAAGTAAATATTTGGATGCTGGCGTTCAAACACAATATTTTTTTAACTGTCTAATTTGGTATAGTCCATTAAACAATATAAGCTTACAGGTAAACCAAAACACTTATATGCTATACTAGTTTGTTTAAAATTAAACAAAGCAACGGTATATAAACATAAAATTTTAATAAATTATACATCAAGTTAGCAATATAAAACATAAAACATAAGTACTTTATGGACTGTATTCATGTTTTACCACTGTAATCAATAAATAAATTATTATTATTATATTATTATTATTATTCACGTGCATTAACACCGTTTTAGCCATTTGACTTATGTTATCAAGGAATGACTCACAAAATTTTCGTTAATATTTAAACTAAAAGTAGGTACATCAAAGACTTAAGGCCTACAATATTATATTGACTCAATAATTTTCTTTAATATTTAAATTTTCACTAACTTATTTATGGTAGGCCTAAGGCCTTCCATAAATAACTCTCATCGCGTTACAAATACCATAAAACGCGATTAGAATATTAACCGTAATTTTAAACCGAACTTGTACCACAAATAAACTGTTTCATGAAGAACGAGCATTAGCATGGCGACCTTGAGATACAAGTACTTTCGTAATGGTTTATTAAGCTATCAAGGGTAAAGTTCAAACAGAAATCTTAGATTTCAAATTCACGTAGCAAGTTCTACTTAATAGTTTATTTATTTATTTACTTTAATTATAACGACTGTATACACATCAATTTCTGGAATGTCAAAAAGTCTGTGCATATAATGTAATAAAATTATAGCTGGTTAATGCTCAAACATAGGAGATATATTATATATTTAAGTACATATTAAAGCAAATTAAAAAGCCAAAACAATAAATTAATAATTTCTCTGAAACGTTAACGAATTTGCGGGCAAAAAGTTAGTTGAAAAATATTTGTGTCTGGCCGCCAGCGGGCTGCTGCAGCTGAAAACGTTAAAAACAACTAACAATTTAAAACTAAAATAAATAATTAATATATTATACTAAAGTGCAAGACATTCGACTCCTGGGTCGGCCAAAATATTGCAGAGGTTTTCCGCCAAAAAAATATTTTCTTTATTTATTACTGAGATAATAGGTACCCCGTAAAAAAGCACTTTCTAGCAGCATGGAGCCCATAACTGTGTCTGATGAGGTCAAAAACCATAGCTAATGAATGAAACTTAAAAACTCCTACGGCGACATGGGTTATACTAAATATTATGCATAATTATTGTATGTATTTAATGGTAGTAGTATCTTTTAAATCTAATGTCTCTATCTATATAATCTTATCTAACTAATTAAATAATATTGTAAAATTGGCGTTAACAATAATAGTCGTTAGTTTCTTGTATGTTCTTCTGGTCACTAAGCATAAATAAGTTTACGGATTCCTTGCATCATTGCGTTCAATAAAGCCACAAATAAATGAAAATTTATAAATAATGCAACTTTGATGTTCATAACTAAGTATTTTGATTTTATAAGGAACTAGAATTTTATACTAATGGTTAGTCCCTAGCGGTACGGTATGAACATCAACAGTTAGTTTTTACATTACCACGTAAATTTTCGTTTGGAGTCAAAGACAGAACAGTAGTTCTTAATCCTTTTTCCTTTCTTCCTTTTCCGTTGCTTGTGCTTACTCGATTCTTTTAAAAAAGAATAATGGCAACTTGGTTTACAAATTAATAGTATTCTTGTCAATCCCGCCAGCTAAGCTAGAATCGTTCGTGTCGGTAGTGCAATGGATGAGAGTCGAACCCACGACCTGTCGATAGCAAGTCCAATGCTTTATCCATCACGTCTGATTTTTAATCTAGATTCTATTAGCTTATCGGCAATGAAACTTAATAATTGCCGTTACGCTAATGAAATAACATAAACGATAATGAGCTAATCTTTGACGCCATAAACGATGTATACATATAAAATTAGTACGAATGTTACAGCATAATTAAATCTATTAATCTGCGTGTTCCATATATGGTTTAACAGTGTTTGTGCTAGATAAATTAATTACCGTGCCATTTTGGGCACGGGGACCTTTTCGGGTCACCCTCATGATGACTAAGTAATTTGTTAAACGTAATTCATGTGCCTAAATGAGGACGTTGAGGCTGTGACGGTAAAAAAATACTGTGGGATGTTCCCGGAAATGTGTGGAGTCTGCTAACACGACGTTTATCGCTGAGACTATTAACGGTTGCTATCTGTTTAAGAAAGTGATGTTGAAGGCATATGACTTGAGCATTTAGCGTCCGTGCTCGCGTGCTGTCTGTAAGGATGATGTCAAATATATTGTACAAAAGTCATTGGAAGAATTGCGTTTTATCATGCACAAATAGTCTTTACTTTTAAAATGGCTATTATTGATTACAGGTCCATAGAAATGGACCTGATAAAGGTACGGACTATGAAAATAATCATGCTAATATATGTACTAAATGAACTTGCTACAAAAATAATAATTTATTTAAGATATCCTTTCTATATTTTTATATAGTTACTAGCATAATATTTACTAATATTATTTATAAGAATGTGAATTTCTTACGCTTCAACGCCTTAACTACTCGATATATCATTTCGAAATTTCGTATACACTTTGTCAGAGGTACAGAAAAGGGCAGATGGACCTCTGATCCAGGAAATGTACAGTTCCTAAGCGAGCGAAGCCGCTGACAAAAGCTAGTTTACTCATATCTAAGAGCAAGGATTTGGAACCTTCAGTCATAAACTTCGAAATATGTGTTACAAGACATATAAATTTCAAAGCTCTACGCTGCTAGTACATGGAGTAAACGGCAGGAAACGTGCATAAAACCATCTCGCTTTGGTGAATTTTCATTCCCCTTTGCTGTAATACATTTCTTACATTTAACATATAAAACCGGTACCGGTATAAAAGCCTTATTTATTTAAATATAAAGAGAAATATATAGATGTGTGTTATTGCAGAAAGTGAATCCTACATTAATGGCTAATAGAGTAATTAAAAGCCCTATCTAAAAGTATGAGAGAAACTGTAATATAAATAATATCAGCGCTGAATATAAACTGTCCGCCCGCTGGGCACGAGTCTGCCACTGTATAAGAAGGGTTAGGCCATACTCCCGATCTCGGGGCCGGCACAAAAGATCCCAATGGGTCGAAGTGTCGCCGGTCTACAATGACTGGCCTCCGAATAAGATAAGATAAGATAAGATAGGCCATACTCCACTACGCTGGCCTAGTGCTGTTTGGAAGACTTTCTACATCTTTAAGAACATTATGTAGAACTCTCAGACATACAAGTTTCCTCGAGATGATTTTCTTCACCGTTAAAATGTATTATAATAGCCTATTATGCACAATACTTCAAAAGTCTGAGTTGTGTGCCGTGAAATTGAACTCTAGACCTCTGCGTGGCAGTCCGACGTTCTGCCATGGCCATGTTGCTATTTTCTCCCACTAGGCTATCGTCGATGTCATTGCAAAATTATAATACACACTAACACAATATACAGGGTGTCCGATAATTAATGGATAACCTTGAAATGTCTTATAGTAGAACTGAAGGCCGTTCAGAAAAAATTAAAGAAACATTTTTATTTTTAAATTGTATTTTAAAAAGTGCAAGCTATATTAGCATAGCATACTTTTGACTGTCTATCTATTAGCATAATTAGTGTTTAATAATAAAACAACAAAAGACCGATGGATTTCCTTCATTTATGGTCGTAGTATACAAGAAAGTTATACATGGTAATTAAAAAAAAACACATATCTCAGTAGTAAGGATAGATTTTTCTTCATATTTTTTCTAAACGACCATCAGTTCCACTATAAGACATTTCCAGGTTATCCATTAACTACCGGTAACCCTGTATACTTCACTAATACGGTTCCCTTTTTCAACAAAAATCAAACACCCCAAAACTACAAGGCAAAACTACACAACAAATAAAAAAGAAGACAGTTTTACTTTACGTACTACAGATTATTAGTTAAAACTAAACAATAAAAAATTTCTCCAGCTTTCTATGCAATATCGCGTCGATTTCATCTCAGGGGATCACGTATACAGTAAATACTTTAATATAGGGCAATTTGTTGATAATAGAGTACGTGCGGCGTCTTAGAAAATATGGCTTTTTTATTTTATTTTTTTATTTTTTTATTTATTTATTTAAAGGCTTTAGAGTTTCAATGAGCGTGCGTTTGAACAACTCGTTTAAAAAGTGTTTCCAATAGAAATTATGCCTACCACGCCACGGTAAAATTTGGTGCTAAAATTGTAATAATTTTAACCACAAAAGTGATATGTATGTATATTAAAAGTTATTTAAAACTAGATTTTTCCCGCGGCTTCGCTTGGGTAAATGTAGGTTAGGTTAGTTTAGATTGGGCACGCCACGATCGTGGTGGTAAGTCCCGTGTTTGAGGAGTGGCTGGAGAGGCGGCATGGCGCCCTCACCTTCCGGCTGACACATGTACTGACTGGCCACAGTTGTTTTGGCCACTTCCTGTGTCGTATACGCCGGTAAGAGACGCCCGGTTGTCACCACTGCGGCGACTGCCACGACGTTGTAGAGGACACGGCGCTGCACACTTTGGCGGTTTGCCCCGCCTGGGCATCGCAGCGCCGTGAGTTGATCGCGGCAGTCGGATTGGTTGCCCTCTCGCTCCCGGCCGTAGTTCAGTCTATGGTTCGGAGTGAGAGGTCGTGGAACGCCGTCGCCTCCTTCTGTGAGGAAGTGATTTCCATCAAGGAGGCGGCGGAGCGGGAGAGGGAGCATTTAAACCCTCTCCCCAACCGCAGAGCTGGGCGCCGGAGGGCGCGCGATGACCTCCAGCCACCCTGAGGTTTGACCTGAGGGTGGCGGGCTTTGTGGGCCTGCCCGCCATCCGTTCAGCACCAGGTCCGAGAGGCGGCGTGCGTGTTCCCACGTGCGCCTCTGTTTCGAGTCCGTCTTCCCTCTAGGGGGAGACAGTAGAATATTTATAGAAGTGAGTCCTTTGGGTAGGTCTCTTCGCGTTCGTTCTTCGTCTTTTCGTAACCTCGGCGGGGTCGCGACCGCATGCGAAAGTGATTCGCGCGGCCCCGTCGATAGTGGTTTTGTCGAGGAACACCGTGGTAGGTTTAGTCGGTATTCCGGGAGGTACTTTACTATTATTCCATATTTCTTCTACCCCGGCGAGTCCGACATAATCCCTCCGCCCACCCCTGCGAAGGGATACGCGTCATTGCATAAACCAAGAAAAAAAAAAAAGTTTACATTAGGAACAACACGCTTTTTAAAAAAAAATCATGATGATCAGTTGAATCGTAAGGCGTGTCGTCGAGTAAGGCGTGCAAGTATAACAAACAAACAAACTCACATTCACATTTATAATATTAGTTAGAAACTTCGGATTGTATTTGTAAATGAAATTATACCACAAAATATAATGCTACTATCTTCGCATAGGTTAAAATGTAAAGTATGTTAATGTCTGCTGAACTGTCTTAGTAAAATAGTAGTAATTCTAGTTGCTGAGCATGAGATTGCAGGTTTGATTTCCGAATCAGGCCAAGTGTCGTAGGGTTTATCTCTCGAGAAATTCTCAGTGTCAGCACGAAGTCTGGAACAGATAATGGTAATAAACTCGCCCCATATTATGTGGGATTTAAAACATAGCTAGCGAAAAGTGGCTGTTAATAAACCTCTGTTAACTCTGCCATGATATATATCCTCGGCCTCGATGACGTAGTGGTTAGTGTAACCGACTGCCACGCCTGAGGTCGCGGTTCGATTCCCACACAAGTCAAACATTTGTGTGCATGAACATGGATGTTTGTCTTGGTCTGGATGTTTCTATGTATAATATGTATGTATTTACAAAAAAAAAACTATATATGTATGTTTATCCATTGTCTAGTACCCATAGTACATTATGGTATATGTAGAATATTATTATTATTATATATAATAATATATATAATATCAGCCCTGTATTAAACTGTCCCACTGCTGGGCACGGGCCTCTTCTCAGTGTGACAAGAGTTAGGTCATAGTCCACCACGCTGGCCCAGTGCGGGTTGGCAGACTTCCCATGTCTTCAAGATCATTATGGAGAACTCTTAGATATGCAGGTTTCCTCACGATGTTTTCCTTCACCTTTAAAGCAAGCGATAATTAACTATTTGATACGTATATATATATATATATAAGACGTTATATATAAGACTATGTATGTATATAATGTGTATATGTTTGTGAAAATGTTTAGGTGAAACATCTTCACAAATTTTCACATATAATATTATATTTTTGGTGTTCCGCAATTTAATTTGGATGTCGGCGTACATAACGAATTAATCTTGTGTTTGACTTTTGCGGAAATTAAGTTGACAAAAAGCCGTGTACGATTTGAAAATTTGAGTTGAAATATGGAAATTTTGCACTCCGGTGGGAGGAGGGCGATTACATAATATGTAATTACGTTGATTGGTTATGTAATCAGGTTGCCTTTTGATATCATCAAAAGTTTGAAATTAAATATAAATAGCTCCATTCATTTGGTCGGTATGTTAATAATGTGTATCGTCATGAATGTACTCATTAAATAATTTACTAAATGGATTAATGCACCACTGATTGGTTGGTTATGAGGTATCTAGTGGTCAAAATTCGACTATAATTAATTATTTATGTGCATTATATTCATGTAAACTTTAACTATTTTCAATGTAACACTACAAAGTTTTGTTTTCATGTATTAATTTACGTAAACATAATATTGTGGCTTTTACTGCGTTGTTTATTTCAAAATGCAGCTATTACATATTTTTAAATTATGTAATTGTGGTATTTTCCATATAATATCAACAAAAATTAAAGTGTCTGTTTGTAATGTTAAAATAAGAGCTTTTTACTAAATGCATATTTTGAAAGTATTACGGTTCTTAGGCATATCAAAAATCAATTGTTAAAATTTTTGTCAGTCTGTCTGTTTGTCCCGGTTAATCTCTGAAATGGCTGGAGCGATGTCGACGGGACTTTCACTGGCAGATACCTGATGTAAAAAGGAGTAACTTAACCTACTTCTATTTTAGAATTAGTTTTGGTAAATTCTACAAGTCGTGGCTAACAAGTATAATAATTATGTAGATTATTAAATTGATGCAAAAAAAACATACATATATTTTGTACAAATAGACTATAAACTAGATGTGTAAGAATTAATAGTATAAGTACATATTTTAAAATCCTTTTCCCCGATTCATTTTATAAGCATGCGTTAGTAAGTTCACATTTTATAAGGAATAGTCAACGATCCCAAGTCCATGAACTGTAATAAACACATGTCTTAGGAGATAGCTTGCCTCCAAATTATTATTGTTATGAGTTTGGGTATACTCTGAATGACTAATTAAAGTAATATAACAAAAATGTTAGATATTATAGGGCTAACAAAACGTTATAAAATTTCCTGGGAATTCTGAATCTGCATCCGAGCTAGCTTGTATCTTAGTATGCAGCAAATTATACTATATGGGAAAAAACTGGGTAACTTTTATCCATAAAGAAGTATTGTTCTGGAGCGAGTGAAGTTTCCGCGACAAAAAGCTAGTAGTTTAATAATTTTAATAGTTTAATAGTTTCAAATTGTTTTAAAAGCTGTGACTTTTCAAATAAATCGCGTTAAAATCCGTGCTTTGATATCAAATTTTAATAGACAGTTTTTAATACACATTAGGTACATACGTTATACCTACTCATAACAATATGTGTGTGTGCGCGTGCCTTCGTGCGTGCGTGCGTTCGTGCGTGCGTGCGTGCGTGCGTACGTGCGTGCGTACGTGTGTGCGTGCGTGCGTGCCTGCGTACTATATAACGTGGTGTCAGCATTGTATTTTGAAAATAGTTTTGGACTTTCAAACTATAGTTATCTATAATATAAAAATAAGTCGGGTTTTCCTTCCTGAAGCTATAACTCCAGAACGCACGAACCGATTTCCACGGTTTTGTATTCGTTGGAAAGGTCTCGGGCTCCGTGAGGTTTGTAGCAAACAAAATTCAGGGAAAATTTCACCGACCTCCACGCGGGCGGAGCCGTGGGCGACCGCTAGTCCGAATATATAGAAGTGAGCGCAACAATTTTGCAATAGCAACAATATATTGCTTTTAAACTGCTGAGTATTGTAGCTCCAAACATATATTTTAAAAGTATTGTTATAGCAATTCAAGCTTGTTAGCTCATATCCCCAACGGTAACATTAAAGTCGTTGTTGTAATTTGATTTAACGGTAGAAACACGTAATAAACAGGTTTGTAAAATATAGAAACAATGACACAATTTTCTGGTGATAATAAGCAAAACCCTAGCAGTTAACGCAGCACAATAATTGTTTCTATTTTATTTAACACTAGCTTTTGCCCGCGGCACCGCTTGTGTAAAAGTAGGTCAAGTTGGACACTTACTAAAAAAAATAAAATGTTGCCTATGTTGCTGGCTGATAACATAGCCTTTTAATGGTGAAAGATTTCTCTAAATAGGTTGTTATGTTTTTGTGTTAAATCCTTACAAACAATCCAATATTTCCTCTTTATAATATTAATGCAGATATAGATATATTACATATTTGACTAAGGCAGAGGTTCCCAGACTTTTTTTGTCATAGACCACTTTCAAAATTTAGCTGGTGCCGGTGGACCCCATCTAGAAATTTAATCTATCAAGTAAAATCGGTATATTCGGAATAAAAAGTTAACTGGGTAAGAATTAAAAAAAAATATATCATATCTTCAAATCTCTACAGGCTGACCTTTATTTTTTTTCTTTTTATATATTCTCGACTCTTCAGCGAGTGGTATTCCTCAAAATATCCGTCGACTGACGTTTAAACAAGAAACAGTCGCTGAGCTTCTTAAAATATTATCTGCCTACATTGATAGGTGAAGTCAAGCCAACATTTTAGTTCTTCACTATCGAAAGCAAATCAATTTTCATGGACCCCCGCTTACGAATTGTGAACCCCCATTTTGTTGTCACGCCAACGTAGACCCCGTCAAGTCTCCCGTGGACCCCTAGGGGTCCACCCGGACCACTTTGGGAACTAAGGGACTAAGGCATATAATAATTGCGACAGCGACTGTATATACGCTATCTACCATGATTCGATTTTCTTCAGGTAACGTGTTATGAATGTTTTCTATGAATATTTTTTGTAGCAGCACGATGTTCGAGAGTTCTCTACCCTGACAAAATTAGAATTTTGTCCAATAGAGTAGAGAACTCTGGCACAGCAGTTATATTTACTACCAGTGCGCAACTGATGCACCTTAAAAAAATCTACTAGATTTTGCCCGCGGCTCTGATCGCGTAAATGTGGTCTAGGTACTAACCTAACACAGTGGCGTAGAGTGGGTATTGGCGGCAAATTTTGGCGCTCCCATAAAGATATTTAAATTTAAAAGCAAATATGTAATAGACAGTAATTCTAAAGAATTTATTTATTTATTATTGTGTATTGTACATCTGCCCATTTCTCTCACTCGCCATGAAATGGTTAAATTTTTATTGTGAAGTTTTGCCGCCCCCTAAAAGTGCCGCCCGGGGCTCACTACCCCACTACGCTACGCCACTGACCTAGCACACATTACCGCAAGCGAAAAAAACTTATTTCTGGATGAAAAGTATGTTACGACCTTTCCTGTTTCCCTAAAAATGTGTATGCGAAATTTCATGACGATCTTTGAAGTATATAACACGTAAAATGTAACAAACTTACATTCGTATTTATTATATTAGTTAGGACGTTCAGAGATTGCTTTTTATTATTTTCTAATAGTATTGATTATGTTGTGCATGAGGTCCGATTTCATGCACGCATCTAGGTACTAAAGCAATCACGCATTTAGCCCTACACGCACTGATGCACGATAATAATGTACACATGTGTACTTTTAGAAAACTACACATGCACGCACAATTATTAGACACTAGCTATGCCTTACGGTTTTGTTCGCTTCGCTCCTAATCTTAAAGCGTGATGCTACCTGCCTAATAAATCCTAACTAATACATATTATAAATGCGAATGTAAGTTGGTTTGTTTGTTACACTTTCACGCCTTAACTCCTTACCCGATCATCATGCAATTTCGCATACAGGTTGTCAGGTAAAAGTACTCTCAACACAACATGACCGAAGCCGCAGGTAAAATGTAGTAATATATATAATATATTTTATATGTGTATCTATATTTTATGTTGTTCAGACACTTATATGAAATGTACAAGTATCCTTACCTCGGCAAATGTGAAGTGTTCCAAATTTAAGTAGTGCTTGCGTGAGTATTCTGACATTCAACATATATTACACGTAAAGGTTAACAGTTAGCCTGCCATTCTCAAGTCAAATGCCAATTTACTGTTTCTAAACAGGCATTATATATAATATTGTCTTCTGTTTACGCGAATGCTATTCATTGCAATTAAACTTGTTGAAGTCTGCTGTGTGTGAACATGTACAACAGGGGACCAACCACTACCTGAGATTTGACAAACCACAGATTCTCGCTAAAGAACACCAATTCCTACCAAGGATGCTTCGCGACGCTATTGAAATCAAAAAACATCCTAATTTCAATAGAGAAGATGGTTGGAATGTACCACCAGCTTGGGATCCAGTACTTCAAATAGTCAAACCCAAGAAGAAACAAATCACAGCTAGTCTTCATGATACTTTGAGCTCATACTGCGTAAATAGAAACACCAATAATTAAATTATGTTCGGGTACTTTGAAATAACTACACTGGAACATTGAGACAACTACCATCTTAGTCTCCCCGTGACCATGGCTGCTGAAAAGCAACCGAAACGTCGGGGAAAGTGTAAACCAAAAATAAATAGATTTAAATGTTTAAATAATTTTATTAGCTTATAAATTAGTAAAATAAAATCAATAGTAGTAGTAGTGTAATATTTTCAAAATTATGTAATACAGTGCTAAATAAACAATGCGATAAAATCCGTATATAGTAGTTTAATTTCAAGGCATTATATACTATACGGGTAAAACAATCTATTACCTTTTTTTTTTTTTTTTTTACGTGGGGAAATGCGCCTGATGCATACCCTCTCGCCACAAGGGGAGGCGAGAGGGTTATGTCCGGCTCTCCCGTACTTCGGGCCTACGGACCAAAACCCCACGGTGTGCACGCTCGCTGCCTTGCAAATTGGATGGGCCGCTGGCAAAATTACTACCTCAGCGACCCACCCAGCAGTCTACAACTCCTCGGTGACGCCCCGACACTACATAGGGCGTCAGACCGACTCAATGGCTGGCGGACGGAAGATCCCCGTTCTCCCACCCGCGGCCTTCATTATGGCGGCATTAGGTGCGCGTAAGCGCGCCTGCGCCGCCCGGTTCGCCGGCGACGGCTCGGATCCGCAAGGATACTTTCTTCACGGATCCGCTCCGCCACCTCCTTCTGCGAGATGACGTCCTCGCAGAAGGATGCGACCGCTGCCCATTTCCTCTCGCTGTCGGCCATGGCTTTGATCACGGCCGGCAGCGAGAGATCCTCACCCACAATCTCAATGAGTTCACGGCGCTGCACCGCCCAAGCAGGACATTGTTCGAGCGTGTGCTGCGCCGTGTCCTCCTCACAATCACAGTGGTGGCAGATGGGACTCGGTTCCCTCCTAGCGACCGTGTGCAGGTATTTGCCAAAGCAACCGTGCCCTGACAACACCTGCACTAGCCGGAAGGAAAGGGTCCCATGCTGCCGCCCTGCCCACCGCTCCAATACCGGCTGGAGGGCCCCAACGGTTCTGAAACCGGCCAAGGGCACCTCCAGCCGCGCCTTCCACTTTAAAATCATGCCCTGATGGGCTCGATTGCGCGCGTACTCAATCACTGTCGGGAGGGGACGACAACCCGTCTCCTCCCGCACCGCCTCACTCATTGCAAACACTTCGGCGAGCACTTCAGCCTCCAAATCCCACGGGGGTGTTCCGGCCAACGCACAAGCTGCGTCGGCCGACACCGTGCGGTATCCGCGTATTACCCTGACCGCTATGACTCTCTGCGGCCTCCGCAAGAGAGTCCTGCACTGAGCGGTCAGGGAGTCCGCCCACACCGGTGCGCCGTAAAGCGCCATCGACCGGATAACCCCCGTGTAGAGTCGCCGGCAACCAGCACTGGGCCCGCCTAAATTTGGCAATAGCCGCCCAAGGGCGGACGCAGTGCCGAGAAGCTTCGGGGCGAGCTGTCTGAAATGCTCGTCGAAGTGCCACCTTCCGTCCAGCACCAAGCCCAGATATTTCATGTGGGCCTGGACGGGAACGCGCGTCGAGCCCACCATTATCGAGGCGCCGCGGGGTGGACTGCGACGAGGCCCATGAAAGACCAGGGCCTCCGTCTTGTTAATAGCCACCCGTAAACCCAGCGCCTCGATACGCCCGACCACCTGGGAAACCCCCACAGTAGCCAAACGGGCCGCCTCCTCGAAGGTACCCCCACGGGCTGTGACGAGGGTGTCGTCAGCGTAGCTGATGACGCTCAGCCCGGGGGGTAGGGCAGCACGTAGGACCCAGTCGTACCCCATGTCCCACAGGAGCGGACCAAGAACCGATCCCTGCGGGACACCGCACGACATGGGCCGCCGCCAAACCTCGCCTCGAACCTCGAGGAGGACACTCCTGCCTCTCAGATAGTCTGCCACCAGCCGCTCCAGGTAAAAAGGTACCCCGTGATATCGGAGCGCCCCCTGGACACAGCTGTATGGCAGACTATTAAACGCGTTGGCGATGTCTAAAGACACCGCCAACAGAACACCGCCGCCGGCGACCGCCTCCTCGGCCGCGGCCTTCAGGCGCATAATGGCCCCGACCGTCGAACGTCCTTCCCGGAATCCGAACTGAGCGTCCGACAGGTCGGGACCCACCGTGCTCAGGTGCCGGACGATGCGGGTGGCGAGAATTTTCTCAAACATCTTCCCCGCCTCGTCCAGCAGCACTATGGGCCTGTACGCCGCGGCCGACTCTGGAGGCCGTCCCGGCTTGGCCAGCAGTACCAACTTCCCCTCCTTCCAGCACTCAGGGAATCGTCCCGACACCAGGCTCGCGTCGAAAAGTTCCCTGAGGCGGACATCCAGGTGATCGAGGGCCAGCGCGAGAGCTCGCGCCGGCACACCGTCAGGTCCAGGGGCGGTCGTCTTGGAGCGGATCCGCAAGACAGCCGCCCCCATCTCCGCGTCTGTAACCGGGGGGTCCGCCTCCCGATGTCGGCCTCCCGATGGGGCCATTGTCGGGGGCACGTGCTCTGCCCGGTCAGGAAATAACTCCTCGACCACCTCGGAGAGGAAGTTGGGCTGGAGGGTCTCCGTAAGGGGGGGGCCCCGCGCACGGAGCTTGTTCAGCGCCGCGCGATATGGGCGCCCCCAGGGGTCATGGTCTAGACCCTCCAACATCTCACTTTTCGCCCGTTCCTTGGCGCGGCAGATGGCCGACTGCAGAGACACCTTCGCTTCGCCATACGCGTCATACAGTCGGCTCTCCTCTCGCTCATCGCGGTGGCGACGGCTTCGGCTGCGCGTGTATAACCTCCGGGCACGAATGCAGGCCGCACGGAGGTCCGCCAGCTCCTGGGACCACCAGTAGACCCCCGTTGGGGTCCAGTGTCGCACTCGGGGCATGGCCGCGTCGCAAACAGCTTGAATGCTGTCGCGAAAGCGGACAGCCCCGGCGTCTACCTCCCCAGACGGGGGTGCAGGAGACAACCAAGCTTGAACTATGGCTGCCTCTTCCAGTAGGTCCCGGTTCAGCCTTTTCACAGCCCACCGCGGAAAGCGAGGTGTTCTGCCCGCCGACGGGCGCTGACCCCTGCTAGGGTCCCGGAGCAGGGAGACCTCCAGTCGGACATACCGATGGTCCGAAAGGGTCTCCACCTCCTCCAGGACACGCCATCCCCTTACGCGTGCGGCGAGGGCCGGGGTAGCAAACGAGAGGTCCACTATCGACCCCCCCTGCCGTCGCACGCACGTGTTGACGGCGCCCCTGTTCAGCAAACAGAGGCCCGCCGCATCGGCCCACTCTTCGACCGCCCTTCCTCGGACATCCGTGCGGGGGGACCCCCACGCAGTAGACTTTGCGTTAAAGTCCCCCATCACAAGGATGCGGCTAGATGATATCCGCCGTATCGAGGCCTCCAAGTTGTTGAGAAAGGCCTCGAAGTCTGCCAGACTCCTGTTGGGGGAGAAGTACACACCAACGACTGTAACCTCTCCCCACGCGGCCGCAACGTATCCCGCTCCCCTCTCCTTAACTGAGAGGGAGGGTGAACGAGGCGCCGTGGAGCCGACGACTGCCACGGAGCTGTCCCGGTCACCTGCCCAATTGGGATTGGGAGGAACGTAATATGGCTCCGCGGCTACAGCTACACCGATCGACCACTCCGCCATAGACTGCAAGAAAAGGTCCTGCGCTCGGGCGGAGTGGTTGAGATTCGCCTGGAGGAGGAGATAGTCACGATCCTGGTCCATGACTAGGTCGACATCCCCTCCTCCACCGCTGAGGGCGGTCTTACCTCAAGTGATAGGGCGGCAGCCGGGGTCGATGAGCTGCCCCCCTCAAGGCGTTTTGTGGGCGGGGATTTACACCCTCTGTCGCCACGGAAATGGGCAGCTGCTCGACCAGCTGCCGCACACGCAGGGCAGTGCGGGGTCGTCTTGCACGCTCCAATGACGTGCCCAGGCTGGCCGCAGCGATAACAGGCGTCGCTGCGGTCCTCGGGGCTAGGGCACTTAATACGAGCGTGCCCAGGTCCCCCACACCTAAAACATCTCATGGGCCGAGCGGCCAGGATGTGAACCCTGGCCGAACTCCAGCCCACGAGTAGACGCCCGGCGTCAGCCAGCAGCTTGGCCGCGGCGACAGGGCATTGCGCCCACACGGCGCCGACCCCCCCTGGGCCGGGACGGATGGTGCCAATCCGTATGGCGTCCGCAGCACAACCAGTTCTGGCGCTAATGGCGCCAGAGACGTCCTCCGCGGACACCGAGTCATCGAGGCCGGTGATGCGCATCTCTGCACACTTCACCGGCCTCGCAATCTTCACACCATCCGTCTCAGGAAACAGATTCCTGAGCCTAGCGGCAATGGTGTCTGCCGCTTCGCCTCCGTCAGCTCCGGGAAACTCCAGGATGCGGCCTCCTGTATGGGCTTGGCGGACCCTGGCTCCGGGGTGTGTGATGTCCCCGGTGTTCCGCCTCGCCGTGGAAAGCACGGCCTGATAAGTCAGGCCGCGCTCAGCCGCCTCCGGTAGCACCGTAATAACCACGGCAGCTGACTTTGGCGCTCGGAGCCTGTTTCGCTGCCGCCTCTTTTTCTTCTTGGCCCCGCCTTGGTTTACGGGGCCAGGTCTTACTGCGGTTGAGGTCGTCGCAAAGGCAGCCGCAGCAGCAGCCGCAGCTGCAGCGGCCCTCTTGGCCTTCCTGCGGCGAGCCTTGCCTACATTGCCCACCGTCCGCCAACCCTCACCCTGAGACATAGTAGGCGCGGAGGTTGACGGCGTGGGGGGCGCAGGCCCAGTGGGGACTCGCCGCAAGCTCTGGGGTGGAGGAGCCCTGGGTGTTGGAAGGGACGGGAAGTCATTGGCAGACTTCCTTCCGCCCCTCCCCTCCGACTTCTTACCGCCTATTGGGGGCGTAGGATGAGGCGGCGCCAGCGGCACCAGCGGCACCAGTGGTTCCGGCGGCACCAGCGGTGACCTTTTGGCCGCAGAGACAGCCGCAGTACTAGCCGCAGGAGGCGCGGCTTGAAGCCGCGATCGGTAGCTAGGCGCCGGCAGCAACCGATCGCCGAGACCCTCTATGCGAGCGTCAACATACTTGAAGATGGACGCCTGCATATCCATCTCCTTTCCGGACGGCTGAGGCGCCTCTTTAGGCGCCCGTCCTCGGGTCTCGGCCCTGAGCCGCACCATCTCCCGGCGCAGCTCCGCCACTTCCGCCTCCAGCCGCACGAATTTGTCGGCCAGATAATCGACCGACGCCTTCGTTGTGGCCGCCGCCTCCTTGAGGTGCTTTTGGAAGGTCCCTTTGAGGTTCCGAGACTTGGACGCCACCTTCGTCACAATCTCGGAACCGTCAAGGACCCTCTGTACCGCCTCTGCCACCGACTTCGGGGTGGGGCTGCTCCCCTGCGGACGTATTTTCCGCGCGAGCAACGCCACCTCCTCCTCTGCGCACAGCTCTGCTGCCGCGCGTTTAGCTGTGGCCTCTTCGGCCGCCTTCGCATGGCTGAAAGGCCCCGGTGTGCCAGGCCGATCCCTGCCTCTTCGGGCTGTGCCAATCTTCGGAGTCGGCGTCGCGCTCGACTCCCCTTCGGAACCCGAGTGGGTCCGACGGGGGCGGCGCTTGCGCTTCCGCGCCAGAGTCGCCTTGTCCGGGACTAGCCCCAAGGCGACACTCATCGCGGAGTCAGTATCCGACTCCGCGGGGGTTTCGGTGCCTGAGATTTCGCGCGGCACGGCGCTGCGATGTGGGTTGCCCCCCCCAGAATACGAGGGGCAGACGGAGCCAGCAGACTCCGTGAGGGATTCTCCGGGCGCGGCGCACCCGGTACCCTCCTGGGGTAGTTTAAAACCTTGAGCCGACATCATTATTAAGTTTTTTGTGGCCCTAATGGCTGGGTTCCCCCCAGTCATACAGCCCCTCGCCGGGCCACTGAAAACTTGGGCTTTGGGTAATTTTTATAGAGGTTTTCTTCCTCGCAGCCCGAAGGCCCCCGGTCCTGTCAGTTCAGGATTACGGGTTGGGCCGGAAGGGGGTCCATACTGGACCGGTCCAACCGCCCCAAGACCGCCCACCTGGGCAGAAACCTGAGCTTCAAACCCTGGCCTAACGGCCACCACTAGTGATTTTTTAGAGAGGTTGTCTTCCTCTATCCCCCCGTGTTGAGCCGGATGGGGGTCCATGTTGGACTGATCCACCCGCCCCAAGGCCGCTCGACGGGGCAGGACGCCACGCGACCCGCACCGGCCTTACGGCCCCCACTGGTGATTTTTTAAAGAGGTTGTCTTCCTCTATGCCCCCGTGTTGGGCCGGATGGGGGTCCATGCTGGACCGATCCACCCGCCCCAAGACCGCCCGACTGGGCAGGACGCCTACGCTCCCTACCCCGGCCTGACGGCCCCCACTGGTAATTTTTTATAGAGGTTTTCTTCCTCTAACCCCCCCATCTCATCCACGTGTCCTCTGCTAATCAGAGGAACACGTGGAGAGACCCCCAAACGCGGCCCTCACGGGCCGATAACCACGAGGCAAACTGCCTCGGGTTCCCTACGCGCGTGCCAGAGTATTAGCCACGAGTAATAATGCCCCCGAAAGGACATTATTACCCGTGTTGCCCGGGGTGTACCGGCCCAACTACTGCCGTTCCAATCCACGAGAAATGTAGAAAGGACCAGCAGCCGTCGAGCGCACGAGGAGGTTCTCTGGCCACACACCCCAAAACAATCTATTACCTATTTCAAGCATATCCCAACTAATATTATAAATGCGAATGTGATTTTTTAGTTTTTACCCTTTCACTCATTAACTACTTGGCGGATCATCATGAAATTTCGGATACACTTTGTCAAAGATACAGAAAAGGACATAGGATACCTTTCATCCTGAAATTTGTTGACATAATCTTCATTTACGTGAACTAAGGTAAAAATAAAGTAGTAAGGGATTTAGCATAGCTAAATTTATGCTCCAAGGGAGTACCAAAAATAAAAAAATAAGAAATTAATGTACAAGTAGACTGCAGTTTATATTATATTACTAGCTATTGTTTGAGATTTTGTCTGCAAGTAAAGAAATTAAAAGTAAAACATAAATCTCTCTAATAATATTTAATAAGCATTGCCATTCAACGTGGCAATGCTGCCAGTCTTCTGGGCACGTTGCTAATTGACGACGATGCGGAGGAATATTACGACGCTTTTTGATTTTGCAGTTTAATTTTTCTCTTTAGTTTATATTTTCTTGTAAATAATTTGTATATATATTATGTTAATTATTTAATTATATCTTTGATTAAATAAAATAAAGTATAAATCTCTCTAATTGCGTCGTATGTCATTAAAATAAATATACGTACCACTACTGACGTCTTCATTCCCAAAAGATTTGACTGCTCGAATGGCTTAGTGGTTTAATTGGTAACCTCGTCACTGCCACTGCTCCGAGTGTTGTGGGCTTGATACCCGCACGGGACAAAAAACTCCGTAGATGCTAGCAGATAATTTTGACAGAGACACTCATTAAGCCAGCTCGACCCAGGAACAGAACTCGAACTTAAGCATAGCAGCCGCATTCATCACCGTTGCGCCACATAGAGTATTTTGTGTTTCTTTCGGTGAGTGAGAGTGCCGGAAGCCCAGTAACCCTCTTTCCCCCTTCCCGCTCCTTCTCCTTCCCACATCCTTTCCTAAAGGGTTGGCAACGCGCAAGTAATACCTCTGGTGTTGCAAGCGTCTATAGGCTACGGTGAGTACTTACCATCATATATGCTTGTTTGCAACCTTAGCTGCATAAAAAAAGATATGACTCGAGTATCTATTATTATTAAGTATACATAAGTCATCACACAATATACATAGGTGCACAAGAAATGTCGAAGTGTTACTATATCGATCTTATCGCTAAAATGCTCTAAACAGAACATAAAATAGCTTTCCATTTCATTTATCGTGTAACATTATGTTAATTTAATTTAAAGTCATTCTTTTATAATAGCAATGGAATAATCGTCGGGTTTAGATTCTGAAATAAAGTAAACAAACAATAACATTAGGCATCCGAATTAGCATGGTGAGTTTGATTCTCTTCCTATCCACATCCGACGTAAACCTTCTTGTCTTACAAGTATTTGGTTTGGACGATGTTTTGAATTCGAATCTCGGGTCGGACCAACAAAGTGTTTTGGTTTTTCTATCATGAAATTTTTAGAAGCATTATTCCGAGTGACTGTTCTGTTTATTCAAATAAGGAAATTTTGAACTTTAGGTTGAACCCTAATCTACCAAATTCACATCAAAACCCGTTCTCTAGTGTTAGAAAACTCTAAAACCAAGGCTTTTGGTTTAGACCACTCTTAATAAAAAAGGCAACCCTATCGAGATTTATATTTGTTATCCTAACTAATATTATAAATGTGAATGTTAAATACTCGACCGACCATTATGAAATTTTGCATACACATTGTCAAGGGAACAGAAAAACACATAGAGTACCGTATTCCCAAAAAAATACAGTACCCAAGTAGAGCCGTAGGCAAATGTTAGTGTACTAATTAAGGTTCATTATAGTTTCATATGAAATAGAATAAGCAGCTCAGAAGATAAGGCATTACATTTGCGTTTGAGAGGTCGTGATTCAAACCCCATATACCCGCAATACCAACGTGCACCCAATCTTAACACAAGAACTCTACCTGGAGGGGTAACCAAGAATACTAGTCATTTATATCCCATATTGTTAGCAAACTTAAAATGAAAATAATAAGAATCCAATTATAAAAATAATTCAAGGAAAATTACAGTAAGTATCGATATATTAAAGAGCAGCTATAGCTCAGTGGGGAGACCAACAGACTGCAATGCAGAGGGTCTCGGGTTCGAACCCACGTCGCGCACCTCTGACTTTCGGAAGTTATATGACTTTTCGAAATTATGTGCGTATTGATTGACAATTATCGCCTGCTCCGTGCCTCGGAGAGCACGTTCAGCCGTCGGTCCCTACTGCCATGAACATCTATGGCAGTCGTTATTGGGGAAGTCGACACAAAAGATCCCACTGGGTCGAAGTGTCACCGGTCTGTACTGACTGGCCTCCACACAAGATAAGATAAGATATAGTACTACACGGCCTATACAAGCTAAAACTATATTACTTTCAAGAACTAGCTGGGTGATGAAATAGTGCTTCGATAAACAACGAAATTTGAACTAGAACATATAAGTTTATTTTATTAAAATAATAATCAAATTTATGGCTTGTCTGTTAGGTAGTATGCACACAGAACTTAGGTAAGCGATACAAAGATATTTTATTTTTTACTTCTTACTCACTAAATAGAGTAAGAGGCATAAAGGTTATAATTGTTATCCTGCAATAATTTGTATGTAATAAGTATGCTGTTCAGCAATTTACTGCATAATTTACGTACTGGTTTAAATGGCAGCTTCAGTAATTTCATTACATCAACTATGTTCTTTGCTTACACGAACTCAAAATTATTGTGATCTACATACATATAATTATGTAGTTGTTGTTGTTAATTTCTGGGTATTCTTTGCGTTGGTTATTTAAATATTTGTAATATCTTTCGCAATACAGCAATTATTTTACGTACTTACATTGTCATCCTAATCCTAACTAATATTATAAATGCGAATGTGAGTTTTTTATTTGTTTGTTTGTTACGCTTTCACGCCTTATCTACTCCACCGATCATCATGAAATTTCGCACACACGTTGTTAGAGGAGCAGTAAAGGACATAGGTCACACTTCATTCAGAAAAATGTACTTTTAGTAGCCTAACCTATATTAACGCGAGCGAAACCGCGGGCAAAATCTAGTTTTCAATAAAAAACAAGTTTAAAATCGCGAAAGAAATAAAGTGCAATGTACAGTAGTTCATTGCTTTTAATAACTCATAATATCATCAATAAAATATCGGTAGACCACCTTAAAAAATTCTTCAGTTGTATTAAATTCAGTTATTTACTTGGCAAACTGCATATTGTATCTTACCTAGATATTGATGTATATTATTATATTTATTATTAATACATAATATATATGTTGATAGGCATATATTATGTTTATAATTATTTTTGTACGTTCCTTTGCTTAGAACAAGTCCCTAGCGCAATGGCCGTTACAATCTAGAATAACTCAACTCGGAAAATATGCCTGCATCTAACAGTAGATGTCAGTTAAATATACCTGCATTGTTTTTCGGGAACGGATATTCTATATAGCTAACGCTAGCTGCGTAGCGATACTTTAAATGCCAAATTTTCTGTTGCTACGCCGACGTAGAACTAAACTTCTAACCAAACATATTTTATCGCTACGAGTATACAACGAGCATTATACTACGTTTTAAACTATAGAGCAGAATTTATGACTCCCTTCGGCTATAGTTTATTTTAACACGAGATTGAAGAAATGAGGCGTGCGGTGGGTAATGTATGAACTTTTAAAATATGGAAATTTTAAGATAATATGTCCGCTGATTTAGTTAGGATGATGAACTATGTATATGCTAGTCTTTGAGGTAAGATTAGAAAACGTACTGGGGGAAGAAAATAACAGACTGCCTCGGTTACACATCGAGATTTTTAGCAGCTGCAGTAAGGAAATAAAAGTGTTTAGAGGTGTTAGAATAGAATATACTTTATTTGTAACATAATTATCTTTAATTGCACGGATGGCGTAATGGTTCAGTGGTCGCCTCGCCTCTGCCACTGCACCGAGTGTTATGGGTTTGAATCCCATACGGGACAAAACTTTGTGTGATTCACAAATGGTTGTTCCGAGTCTGGGTGTCCCTTGTGTCCGTTGTTTGAATGTTTGTAAAGTCCCTCGCGAAACAGGAATTATTGTTTTTTAAAATGAACAAGCGGTCGCAGTGTTCGAAATTCGCCCATAATTTATTTAAATTTTAAATTTGATCGGTATTAAAGTTTTATTGTCTATAACTTAATACACTTATAATCACATTTCATTAAGTCACCTACTTCACATACATATGTATGTAACCATAGTTACGAAGCATTCTACGAAGTCAACCGAAGAAATTTCGGCAAGAAATACTACGAACGCGATTCGACTGCTTGTGTAAAATGCATGGTTGTGTGCGTGTAGTGTTTTTTCAGTAATTTAATGTATTTCTAACGGATATTTTATAAAATATTAGGATTCGCCCCTCCTTCTCCATATGAACTTTACCTGTGCCAAATTTCATACTCCTCCATCCGCGCAATTTTCGTAAAAAGGGGTACTAAGTTTTTGCTTCACGTATTAATATACAGGATGTCCGGTAATTAATGGATAACCTTGAAATGTCTTTTAGTAGAACTGGAGGCCGTTTAGAAAAAATGAAAAATCAAAAAATGTAGCATAGCATACTTTTGTCTGTCTATCTATTAGCATAATTAGTGTTTAATAATAAAACAACAAAAAAACCGATGGGTTTCATTCATTTATGGTCGTAGTATACAAGAAAGTTATACATGGTAATTAAAAAAAACACATATCTCAGGTAGTAGTTAGAATAGATATTTTTCATATTTTTTCTGAACGACCATCAGTTTCAGTATAAGACATTTCCAGGTTATCTATTAATTACCGGACACCCTGTATAGATAATAAAATAATACATTTGTTAACATAGGTAGGGCTACAATAGCGTATGAGATATTACCGAATATTTTGTTAATAGCACTAAGTCTTACCAGGTTGAGTCCAAATGTCTTATATGAAGATATTATGTTACACACCTCTGTACGTCGACAAGCACGTAAAACCTCTTCGATCTCTCTCCGCTCGTATCGGCATATCGACCCATCGAATTACGATAGTTGGGGAACAGAGAGTACACATGTGTTTGCGCACTTATTTGTGCACTGTAATATTGCATTAGGATTGGCCACCGTGACTGATTTTTTTTTCTGAAGGACTTATAGTAAGCAAAGTAAAAGTAAATTGATATAAATCGTTTAGTAATAAAATCTTGTGAAATTCTCTACAATAACGCCATAGCAGGCTGTTGTCGCTTTGAGTGTTGTGTTTTTAATCCAACATGGAATAATTATTGCTTTAATTATATTTACATTTTGCGATACTTATATTAAAACCTGCTACATTTAAATATGGATAATACCTTTCTAGATTGCTCTTGCGCTGAGTATTTTGGGTTCGAAATGTTTAAATCCCACAGAGTACGAAGATTTGTGTGATTCACATGTGGTTGTTCCGAATATGGATGTTCTTTGTGTCCGTCGTTTGATTTGTAAAGTCCCTCGCGAAACAGAAATTACTCTCAATGAGAGTGCTGCCTTTAACAAAAAAAAAAACATCATACACTCACTTCAATTTAAAATTGTACACCGTCGTGTGTGTAATGGGTGAGCTAATATTTTTTTATAACTAATATTAGGACATCATAAGCTTTTAATAAAGAAAGAAAATAAGGTCACTGATGCCTACGTCAGGGGAATAAAAAGCATAACAAACTGCCTTAAAAAAAAACCGTGAGCTAACCTTCATAGTTACACATCTATAATTTAAATCTTTGTTGCAGTAGAAACTATTTCAATCTACCCTCTGTTTATAGGTTCTAGTAAAAATCATCTTTGCGTCACATTAGATAGATTATTATGTATTCTATTATGTAGATATTAATTATATATTATTAGCGAGCGATAGCCTAATAATAGAATATTGGGCTGCACGCAAAGGTCTTGAGATCATCCAAAGGCTTTTTGAAGTTATGTGCTCATTGTAATGGTTAATTATCTTTAACGGTGAAGGAAAACATCGTGCGAAGACCTACATGTCTGAGAGTTCGCCATAATGTTAAAGTCTACTAATCTGCACTGGGTCTGTGTGATTGACTAAGGCCCAACCATTTTTACACTAAGAAGAGTCATGTATCTAGTAATGGGAACGCAATTTATATACAGAGTCAATATTATTATTATGTAAAAAACAAAGTGATTTTTAATAATGTGAATTTTATTTTAGTTGTCCTAACCATCTTCGCACTACTGCAAGTGTTGGAGGGCAAGGGATCGTATCGTAAGAAAGTTATAAAATACCCACAAGACACGCAGTTCTGGGTGACGGATTTCTTCGTGAAGGGATGCAAGAACTTCTTGGATAAATGTCCTAAGACTTATAAGTAATGTTATTTTAAGATTTCTTTAGTATTATTTTAATGAAATTACATATTATTTAAAACCTTTGTTTAAAAAGTGTCTAAAAATTAAATGCCTCGGTGACGCAACAGTAACATATGATAGCTATGCACGAGATCATAGGTTCGATTCTCGTAACTCTCGAGTTTGCAATTATCATAGATGACAAAATGTGGGTGTGTCTTCGCTTTTAGTGATAAAAGCGTAAGACTAGGTACTCGTATGTTCAAAAAGTAAAAGTTACGTGTAGAGTAGGAAATATTTATGACTATACGCACATTTAAAATTAAGTTTTAATTAAATATACAAATTAACAAAGATTTAAATCACATACGCCCTACGACGTTTTAACATGGCCACCTTTTAGAATGGTATGTTTTCACCTAACATAGGTACAATGCCAACATGACATCTGAAATATAAATACAGTATTATCACTCTCACTCATATTGAAAACTTTACTTTAACGATCACGATCATGTAAATAAGTTCTTTTAGTGGACCCTTACTCATGTGATCTAAGTGCTGTGAGAACACATTTATGATTAAAATCGTGTCATTTTTAATGAAATATTTATATTAATAAATAATCATTTATTTCACAAACACACGTACCATAAATTACACATGAAATGTTATTGATTTTTATACACTAATTACTTGAATACTGGTCCCCATGCTAAGATTGTTGTGTTGTGTGCTTGTGGTATTTCTATACGCAAGAAAGTGACCGCATTTGTTATTTTCAATATTATAAAATGATAATATTTCACCCTTACATCGTCTTACTTCTGCACAAATAAGTTCTAGAGCATAAAACTAATTGTTTTCTGTTTCAGAAAACAGCCAATCTGTGCTCGGAGCTACGATGGGAGCTTTTCGAATTTCCCGAACTACTGCGAGATGCAATACGAGAACTGCAACACCTGGAGAAGTTAGTATTTATTTATCTTGTACCTTTTTACCTGCTTTGTTTAATCGTGGGCGGAACAGCGCTCTCAAGTTAGACACAAAGGCATCATTGCAGGTGTGCGCTGTTAGATATATACATATTATTATGTTAAAAAGTTATGTTTAAGTAAGCGTTCATTAAGTACTGAATAAGAAAACTGTCTTACGTGAACGTCAAAGAAATAGCTACAACTGGTTAAAAAAATAGCATTTATTTTCTCGATTATTCACATTTTGTTTATATTCAATTAGCTTCTGCCCGTGAATTGGCTCACTCGGGTGCAGTACTTATTTTCTAGGTAAAAGGTATGTCCTATTTTAAACCACTGACAACGTGCTTCTATAAGAAATTTCATGATGATCGGCCTAAATGTACAGACGTGAAAACGTTATAAGCAAACTCACATTAAATTGTTTAATATGGAGTTAGAACTCATAAAGATGAAGATTTGACCTTCTTTATTAGCTTTCTTAATACTTATATGCTTATAAATATATAAAAAGACTTTTGCCACAGCTATTCAAAGTATCATAATATATGCTTTGTACAGCCTAATCGATACAATTATACCGATTACACTTTAAACAACCGCAGAAACTTTAAACAATGTCAAATTTGATGTATGTTAAAACGGTAATTGCAAATCAACAGCCTCTATTCGTAGTTAAACTATTAATAATATTACAAGCCTACTTCACGTAATACATTCGGTGTCGCAACTCTACAAAAGTGAGTTTACCTATCGAAACGCACCTGAATCAATAGCATTGCTTCAGTTGAGTGCACTGTTCTTTGGAAAAGGGATTTTATTGCTACGAATTCCAAACTCATTCAATTAATCCCACTTTATCCCTTCCTGCCCAGAATAACACGAGCCAGGATAAAGTACCGCCTTTACTAGGTAGAAAAAATACTTCTACATTCAACGCAAAGATAGCAAACAACAACGCAAACTGTTTGTTTGTTGTTGCCTATCTTTGACTCACTATCTACTCGTTGCTAGTACGTAGAATTTTTCCGTCTTTAATCCTGCCTACCTAAACGGGGCTGACTTACTGCCTCGGTAGCGCAGTATTAGTGAATGCGACTACTAAGCCTGAAGTCTCCAATTCGATATCTGGGTCGGGCAAATTATTATTGGGATTTTCTGTCCAAATTATTCTTTGTAGCAGTTTGTCAATAGTTGTGTGTGTGTGTGTGTGTGTGTGTGTGTGTGTGTGTGTGTGTGTGTGTGTGTGTGTGTGTGTGTGTGTGTGTGTGTAAGTGTGTGTGTGTGTGTGTTTGTGTGTGTGTGTGTGAGAGTGAGTGTGAGTGTGAGTGTGAGTGTGTGTGTGTGTGTGTGTGTATGTGTGTGTGTGTGTGTGTGTGTGTGTGTGTGTGTGTGTGTGTGTGTGTGTGTGTGTGTGTGTGTGTGTGTGTGTGACCTTGAATATAGACAGTGAAATGTGGGTCTACCTAATTTTTTTGGAGATGCTATCGTGAGACTATATGTACTAATGTATATATTACTAGCTTTTTACCGTTGGTTCGCATGCTCGGGCATGTTATGTTTTTTCAAAGAATTATTGTCAGGGGTACAGAAAAATTTATTTTTCTGTACCCCTGACAACGTGTATGTGAAATTTCATGACGCTTGGTCAAGAAGTAAAGGCATTGCAAGCGTAACAAAAAACTCACATTAGCATTTATAATCTTATATATAAAATTCTCGTGACACAATGTTAGTTACCATACTCCTCCGAAACGGCTTGACCGATTTTTATGAAATTTTATATGCATATTATTAGGCCTGAGAATCGACTATTATCTATTTTTCATCCCCCTTAGTGATAAGGGTTGTCCACCCCTAACATTATTTTTTAATTTTTTGGCCAAATAATTTTTTTATTGCGAAACAACGTTTGCCGGGTCAACTAGTATAATAAATAGTTAGGCGATTAGGATTATGATTTTCGACTTTCTATAAATATGACTAAGCAATCAACCCACGTTTTTATCAAATCTACCAAGAAAACGTAATATTTACAATCACCATAACGCCTGATCTAATTACAAAAAGCACATTACATTACCGTTCTCAGTAAAAGCAACATCACGTCGACAACATAATGACACGCTGGCAAATAAATATAAATTCAACTGAAGTAGGAAGAGGGCATTAAGAGGAATTTACACAGCGCGGTGTACAATACGTCGTTGGCTTTACAGTCGCGTGCTAATGTACCATTTTTTCGACTGTTCGTGACACGCAATGGCAATATTTTCGTCACAATATTACGTTATAAGACTCTTTTTAGATTTTACTGATGTATTATTAAAGTATTTTTTAAACGATTCCAAAAAAAGGTGGAGGTTCTCAATTCGGCTGTATGTTTTTTGTACGTTTGCTACGTGATTTATTCGCCAATTATGATTTGATTTTGGTAATTATTTTTTTGTTTTGTAGGTCATACTTTAGAGGTGGCTCTCATAATTTTTTAATAAAATTTAATATTATTTACTTAATCAGTTCTTTAGGAAAATATAAACTGAAACAAGAAAAGTATACATTGATGACGTTTTAGTTTTTGGTGGTTCACTTCAGCAAAGTTTTTATTTTAGTAGATTTGAATAGTTTAAGTTTGTACATATACTGGTCAAGAAACTTTCGTCTAGGTCTGCCTCTTACGACTGTTCTATTCATACTAGCCTTATAAACTTTCTTAGTCAGTCTTTCCGCGTCCATTCGTTCTACATGACCAAACCAGCTTAACATACCCTTTTCTATTCTTGTCACTATATCCACTTTCATGCCATATTTCTCTCTAATTACACTATTCCTTATTCTATCTTTCAGAGTCACACCACATATATCTCTCAACGCTCTCAGCTTCTACAGCATTTATTCTGCTCTCATGCTAGAGCGCCATTCGTTTTATTATCAGCAATCGGTCTCCCTTCAATATCTGCCTCATGTTTACCATCCCTTGTAAACAAAGTACCCAAATATACAAACTCTTTCATTTGCTCTACTTGTTCTCTATCAATCATGATATTACACATCGCCACTCCTCCTCCACGTCCTCCTTTTCAAATATCATTACTTTCGTCTTGCTTACATTTATTTTCATTCCTTTACTCTCAAAACCACCATGCATAATAGTTACCATTGCCTGCAACTCTTCCGTCGATGACGCAAGTATTAGTTGGTCGTCGGCATAAAGAAGACATTTGACAAGTAATTTATTAATTCTTAATCCCGTACATATATGTAGGTATAGACATGAAGTCGAGACATATACTAAAATGTGGACAATAACATATATGCACTCTCAACCAACAAATTCAAATCAGTTATCATACACTGACTCAAAACGCTTTACTACGATAAACAATTCTACACACACATACACACACACACACACACACACTCTCACACACACGCACCTAGACACACACATCATTCATTCATTCATATACATACATATAAACAATCCAATGATATCATTCTCACCCGTGGTAAATAGACATATATTGTATTTTTTTAATATTTTTTATTATTTATATTTGATTAGTATTTTTTATAATCTAAACAATTTATTTGTTGTAATTCATTGTTTTGCATTATACAATATTTGCATTTTATATTTTGTATATAATAGATATAATCTTTAAATTCCATTTAATGTTTAATTGATTTCTATTATTATTATTAATTTTTAATTTCACTTTTGTGATTATTCAATGCATCCTAATTTAATTATTAATTTATATTTTTATTATTATTTTAATTTTATATCAATCGTGTTGAATACTCTTTATTTATTTATTATATCCTATTTCTGGGCGGTAGGCGCTGACGACTGTAAAACAATTTAATATTAGAACGGTCGACACATTTATAAAAAAAAAAACTATAAATTATCTTTCTTGCCGTTTTAGGAAGAATACGATAATCATTACGGAGCTAACCCTATATTAATGTACTTTACAGATACAATTAACGAACACAAAGTACGCTCAGTTTCAGAAAAATATTTGTAGCAACACGTACATATAATTATCCCGTATAGGATTTGAATTCACAACACTCGGCGTTTGGTAGCAGCAAGGCCAATGCTTGCCTGCTACGTAATCAGTACAGTCTTTAAAATATATTTAGATTTTACTTGCCTACTTATTAGGGTAACACTGAAAAATTTGCAAACAAAACATATATTCTTGATCAAAAGCTTTTCAAGCAAGTACTGCAAGTTACCCAGCAGTTTAACAGTGTTTCAGTACGCATACGCAATATTATTTAAAACTGCAGAATTTGCACGCAAGACCTAAAATTTAAACAAAGATGTCCAGTTTCAAAGGTTTTACTAACAAATTCTGCAATTTTAGCTCGGTGTTTAACTTTAGCCGTGCACACGCAATGTAAACTCACGCGCGCCTGCTTGCTAAGCAAAACATTACTCCGTTCATAGTTCAGTGAATACACACTCAACTAAAATACATTATAATAATAATAATATTCTACCACATACACACAACAACATCTAGCCCAAACTAAGCAGAGCTTGTATCTACTATGGGTACTAGACAATGGATAAACATACATATATACTTTTTTTTTTTTTGTAAATACATACATATTATACATAGAAACACCCAGACCAAGACAAACATCCATGTTCATGCACACAAATGTTTGACTTGTGCGGGAATCGAACCCGCGACCTCAGGCGTGGCAGTCGGTTACACTAACCACTACGCCATCGAGGCCGTCAATTCTAAACAACGTCATTGACTAAAGTTTGTGATTTCCTCGACGGGTTAGGCAGATATGCGTTTATATTAAACTGTCCCACTGCTGGGCACGAGTTTCTTCTCAGTTTGAGAAGTGTTAGGCAATAGTATACCACGTTAGCCCAATGCGTGTTGGCAGACTTCACATATCTTCGGGAAAATTATTGAGAACTCTTAGATGTCCAGGTATGCGTTAAGCTCGCATTTTGCTAGCTATGGACACGTTTCAAGAGGAAATTACGAATATTGTTATAAGGACCGACAACCTCAACCTACCAGCATGTCATTTAGACACACCTTAATATAAGATTTTGGCTTATTTTTGGATACGCCTTCTTTAAATATTAATATTCGATTAATATCGAAATAATATTGGAAAATATATTGTAATTAGGATATGTTTTGTTTTTAATAGAGTGTGTTATCACTGTTATAATATTTACTTATTTATTCATCGCTTGTTTTTAGATATTTAATCTAATCTAGGTTTAGATATATGTCAAATAATAATATAATTTTAAATAATATAAATTTGGGGGTGGGTCGTGGGTGTTTATGATAGACTATTTTGTAGTAGACCTACTGTGTAATGGTGGATTTTACAAACATTTTAAATAAAGAATACGTAGACTCGGAATAAGTATTTGTAAATCCCACAAACTTTAGTCTCGTGTGGTGTTCGATCCCTCAACACTCGGCGCAGTAAAGACCAGTTACGCCATCCGTACAGTCAATTTGCTATCCATCGGGCGTATTCCGTGACAGACATCGTGCAGCTATCAGAAACTTTCTAATGACTTGAAATGAATACCCGTATAATTTAGCCCAACCAAAACTTCAACCGATAATCGGTCACCATATAAGAGTCAACTTATGATTATGACTAACGAGAAATAAGGCAGACTAACTAATTCAACGTTAATCTTATTTATTTATTTTTGTTCATGTTCAGAAAACCAGCGTCTTACATTTACTTCTTACTTACTTACTTCTTTTTAAAAATACACCTCGCGCACTAAGATTTATTTCCTTATATCGCGGGGGACTTTACAAACATTCAAATAACGGACACAAAGAACATCCAAACTCAGAACAACCATTTGTGGATGACACAAATTTTTGTCCCGCGTGGGATTCGAACCCACAACACTCGCCGCGGTGGCATTAGCGAGACGGTCACTTAAACCACTACGCCATTCGTGCATTTAGTTTTATATAATCTCTATAACATTGAAACATATGATTCAACGTATCCCTTTCTATATAAAAGCGATGAAGTGATAGTCCAGTGAATAACTTGGACTTGCGGTCAAGAAATCGCGAGTTTGAATATCCTTCATTGCATTACGGACATGGACCTATTCCTCAGAACACCTACTCCTAATACTAACATTGTAGCTTAGCTGTAGGGCTTAACAAGAATACTCCTAAGTGGTAGTTTTAGTAAAATTGCTCCTAACATTTAATAATGTCGGCCTCGATGGCGTAGTGGTTAGTGTAACCGACTGCCACTCCTGAGGTCGCGAGTTTGATTCCCGCTCAAGTCAAACATTTGTGTGCATGAACATGGATTTTTGACTTGATCTGGGTGTTTCTATGTATAATATGTATGTATTTACAAAAGAAAAAGTATATATGTATGTTTATCCACTGTCTAGTACCCATAGTACAAGCTCTGCTTAGTTTGGGCTAGATGGTGTTGTGTGTATGTGATAGAATATTATATTAATATAATCAGGTATTATGTTATAACTACCCCGGGGCGCACCGGTAGTGAATACGACTGCGATGTATATTTAGTCGACGCCTACGTTTTTGTTTTAACTGTTTTTAAAGATTCCTATTACGCGGAAGCTACAATTACCTTACCTCTGTCTACCCTTTCTTTTATAGGCGCGAGACTATGTATGTATTGTGATACAAATCTCTTTATTCCTCTTCCACATTCCGACCTCCATAAAGAGCACTAGGGCAGTGTATTCGCACCAAAATTCATTAATAAACAGTAGGGTCTATCCTAGTGTCATTTACCAAAGCGATACAAAGAAAAGAGCCAGCAAATTTTGGGTCAAAACATACAGTACATTGAAAACAAATATTATATCTGGTATGGAAATAGAAATTATAGCAGTAATAAAATAAAAATCTTATCCTTACTAATATTATAAACTAGATTTTGACGGCGGCTTCGCCTGCGTAAATGTAGGTTAGATTAGGTTAGGCGCGCGCGGTGTTCCCGCGCGCCTTCTAACGTCGAAAGGGGAGAGCAGTGAAATGCTCTCCCCCGGGGACGAGAGGAGGTCGGGTCCGATTGACCCGGCCGGCACCCACACGGGGGGGCCTGCTATGGATGAATCTTTTTAGACTCCCAACTGGGTGAGAGAGGGAACACCCCAGGATTTTAGTGGGTATACCAGCACTAGGCTGGTGAGTCCCACACGCCCCGCCGGTGCCCGTCCCCTAGCCGGCGGGTAGTGCATCAAGCATTTTTCCTGGGAATCAAAAAAAAAAAATAAAAAATTAGGATAAAAACAGTAATTGTTTTTTTGATGAAATGTTTCCCATATCCTATACTGCACCCCTGACTCAATTGATCATCATGAGATTTTGTATAGGTACACGTTGTATACAAAATTTCATGATGATCAATTGAGTAGTTAAATCGTGAAAGAGTAACAAACAACCAAACTCACATTCACATTTATATTATTAGTTAGGGTACGAATATGAGTTCGTTTGTTTCGCTTTTACGCCTTAACTACTCGACCGATATTCATGATTTTTTGCATATATGTTGCCAGGCGAACAGAAAAGGACATAGGACACCTTTTATACAAAAAACGATTGTTACTAACCTATATTTGCTACTTTTTTTTTACGTGGGGTGTGCTTTGATGCGTACCTCTCCGCGGGGCGACGGAGAGGTTACGTCGGGCTCACCGGGGAAAAGATACCGACTAAACCTACCACGGTGTTTCTCGATATAACCATAGACGGCGAAGCCGCGCGAATGCAATCGCTTTCACATGCAATCGCGACCCCGCCGTGGTTTCAGCGCCATGTGAAACGGCAAGCAACTACTCAAAAATACTTCCTCCACCGTCCCCCTGGGGGGACAAAGACACAACACAGAGGCGCACGTGGAAACACGCACGCCGCCTCTCGGACCTGGTGCTGATCGGGTGGCGAGCACTCCCACACAGCCCACCACCCCCAGGTCAAACTAACCTTTTCTACATTTACGCGAATGAAGCAGGCAAAATCTATTATCAAATAAATTTCTTGATATATATGAATATATAATATATTCTATGATACCAGTTACATAGTTTAGATATTATGCCGTAGACGACTTTGGCTAACGGGATCTATATGCCGACTGCCGCGCTGCGCATATACCTAAATAATGCCAGAGCAAATAAAACTCAAAAAAATAGAATTTAAATAATCATTTATCTCAAACGTACGGACTGGCTTAATATTTTGAGCAGTTAGCGCGGATATTAACTAGTAGGCCCTGATTCCTATATTCGAAACACGAGTTGTTTTACTACGGTCAGGTAAATTTGACATACACATATATATAGGTATTGGTGGTACTCACCAATACCTATATATATGTATTTGAGCCGTTTGGTGTTGAAACGCCGGGGCCATGGGGTCCAAGTGCTAGGTCTGTTTATAGAGACCTAGCTAAGCGGCTCATCGACGCTTTGCGTGGTTGTAAATAATTTGTATATATATTATATATATATATATATATATATATATATATATATAGGTATATATAATAGTTAAAGCGACTGATTTGTTTAATACGCACATAACTTCGAAAAGTCAGAGATCCTTAGGATCAGAGAGCCTTAAGATCGAACTCGAGACATCTGCATGGCAGTCCAACGGTCTCCCACTAGGCTATCGCTGCTATTTGATTATTTGACACATACTCTATGCAAAATACGACTAAATCTAACAGTTCGTAGCTAATCTCACTCGTCTTGTTATAGAGACCTGGTCTTAAATACATATAGGTGACATATACAGATTTATCCAAGAGTATCCCACGCGTGCTTTAAAAGTCCCCACCTACGCTCTTGCGTTGTATTTTAAAAATAACTGGCTACTATCAATAGCTGAAAGCACAAAATTCTCTAGGAAAATCCGATTACTTGCGAAAATGTTACTTTTATACTGTAGTGGTTTGAATATTCGCCTCGTCGCTGCCATCACGTCGAGTTTAGTAGGTTCGATCCCTATACGAAACAAAAACTTGTATGACCCACAAATACTTATTTTGAGTCTAGGTGCTATTTTTCTCAGTTGTTTGAATTTTTGTAAAGTCCCAGGAGTCAAAATAAGATTACTCTTTAAAAAAATACAACAAAACTGTACTGAGTAGGTACTAAAGGATTTATTTTATAGCGTTCCTTAATTAAAAACTCTCAACTTTATACAACTTTAACTTTTAAGTACTTCGTCTGTCTTTGTACCTGGTAGACAGTAACAGGCTTTCGTGTTGGTCCTAAAGCTATAGCTGGTTATAAGCCTTTAGGATATATCCATACAATGTGGTACTACTAGTACTCTTCGTACTTCATAAATAAGAAATATACGACAAAACGAATTTATTGCGATATACAACAGAACCGACACCGATATTTCAATATCCTCTCATATTTCACTCATATTGCCGTCTATCGGCCGTTACCATATTTATTTTATTTTTATCGTGAAGGGAACGGTGAGAAGTTCATAGTAATAACTCATATTCGTTCATGGTCAGCATTCATGAATTATTAGAATTTATATTCAAGGAAACACTGTCTGACTGCACGGATAGAAAAGAAAAGAAAAATATTTATTTGACACGTACTACAAACACATAACAACAAGTATAAAATAAAAAGAAATAGGTAAAAAACAAAATACATATAAAATGTCAAAATAAATATAAAAATATTTGACGTTATTATAAAAAAAATAATAGTGTCAAATAGGTTCAGCATGTGTCAGACAAAAGCCTGACGCTGGTTTTTAGCGACTCACGGATATAAACCATCTATTACTATAATCAAAGATAATAAAAACATTGAATAATATATTATATTAAAAACAGAATAATATCAACCTTACACACAGACACATACATGGTGTCCGGTAATTAATGGATAATCTGGAAATGTCTTATAGTGGAACTGATGGCCGTTCAGAAAAAATATGAAAGAAATCTATCCTAACTACTACCTGAGATATGTGTTTTTTTTTTTAATTACCATGTATATCTTTCTTGTATACTACGACCATAAATGAATGAAATCCATCGGTTTTTTGTTGTTTTATTATTAAACACTAATTATGCTAATAGATAGACAGTCAAAAGTATGCTATGCTAATATAACTTGCGCTTTTTAATATATATTATTATTAATTTTTATTATTTCTTTAATTTTTTCTGAACGGCCTTTAGTTCTACTATAAGACATTTCAAGGTTATCCATTAATTACCGGACACCCTGTATAATATAGATAGCGAAGTAGTCGCTTCACCACTTGCTATGCGCCGACTTTCATGGATTTGATCCCCACGTGAGACAGAAATACTTATTTCGAGTCTGGGTGATTGATTAGTTTTTGTTTTATTACGACACAGGACCATTTTTTTAATACTTTTAAATATAAAACATTTTATTACAAGGACATAATATGTTAGCCCCGTCGTGGCTCATTCTAAGATTACTATTCTACTACATACACACAACACCATCTAGCCCAAACTAAGCAGAGCTTGTACTATGGGTACTAGACAATGGATAAACATACATATATACTTTTTCTTTTGTAAATACATACATATTATACATAGAAACACCCAGACCAAGTCAAACATCCATATTCATGCACACAAATATTTGACTTGTGCGGTATTACATAATTTTGAAAACTCTAACACTACTAAACGCGATAAAATCCGTATAAAGTGTTTAATTTCAATAAAATATCTTTATTTTCGTAAACATTTGGTCATTCCTAACCTGGTGATTGGGGTCTCCTTTTAAGTATATACAATACTTGTAACAGAAGGCCCCGCTCTTTTATAACTTTGTTATGTTTACAGTTATAAACACTTATTAATTAACATCTTATATCTAAGGAATGTTACAAAAACTGTGCGTGTGTGTGTGTGCGTGTGTGTGTGTGTGTGTGGGTGGGTGTCAATGTTTTTTATATAATATAATAAATGAATATGTATATAATATTAATATTATAATAAAAAATATATTTAAAAGTCGAGCTAATATTGTTTGTTTTTATATTCTTGTTGTATGTACACCTTCAAACAGTTTCTGTGTCATCGTATGAAAGTTTTGCAATCCACTCAGTAATTAATACTACTACTAATGGTTAGTAATAATAGGAGACAGAGGAAGTCATTGTTGTTCACATATCTCAAATAGGTCGAACGCACAGGATTTATTCCTAGTACAATAATTAATTTTATAAAAAAATATATTAAATAAAAAATAAAAGAAGGAACAATATTCGGAAGTACCATGTTTACATGACTCACGCATGTTCCTGCTATTTTATTGTTTAACAAACTAGGCTCAAATTTATTGATAAATAATCGATAATGACAAAAATTGCGATGCTATAATTCTTTTATGGTACTACCTAAACGGAAGATACCTTGAGCGATGGTAAGGAACATAAAAAAACTACGTATATTATTAGCATCCATATCCTTAAAGCCAATCAGCTCGCGTAGGTAGTTAGGCTTTTATGAGTAGTATTTTGTTGGTTTGGTATTGTGAAATATTGTGTCTTCGCCACACTCGACGGGACGTGGGCGTGAACCCGCTTGATGTATGAACTTATATAGTTCAGTGCAGTACACCGTAGCACGCCTACGCCACGCTTACGCCTCGCTCACGCCGCGCCTTTGTAACTGCGGCAGCTTAATAGCGCTAATTCTGAAATTGTATTCGATGTTGTACATCAACTAGCTGATATAAACTATAATATAATATTAAACTACTAGATGTTGTCCGCAGCTTTACTCGCGTAAATGTAGATTAGGTTAGGTTGTAATAGTACTCTTAATGGTAGAAAGGCATCTCATGTCCTTTTCTGTTTCCTTGAAAATGTATATACGAAATTTCATGATGATCCTACGAGTAGTTAAGGAGTGAAAGATTAACCAACAAACTCACATTCGTATTTATAATATTAGTTAGAATATTATTGCTGGGCACGGGCCTCTAATAAGTGAGAGAATGGTTTAGCTATAGTTTACCATGCTGGCTGAGTGCAGAGTGGCAGACTTCACATATCTAAGTATAGAAACTGGATTATTACATTATTTTAAAATTAAAAAGTAAGAGATTCGTGCCTTCAGATCAACTGGAGACCTCTGCGTGGCAGTACGTCTATACGTTGTCGCTGCTATTATATATATTACGTAAAACATAAATATGGTTGCTATATGGTAATGACATGTATTTGCCTAACGTGGTACATAACATTGAAACTTCTCATCATCCGCATTGTTGCCTTTTACGGCTCACAGAACAAAAACATAAGCTTCTATTACAGATTACATCTGTTTTATTACCTTGCTACCAACTTTTGGGGTCTAATTGCCACTCTTTATGTCCTACGTCAGGCATGTTATTCGACATAAACACTCCATGAGCCGTAGAGTCCTCTTGGGGAGATTAGTCTATTCAGAAGAGTAATCGAGTTTTATTAAATGGTCGTTGGCGGCTTGGTCTGTGTTATTTATTTGGCGTGATAAAACAGCTGGTAAAGCGCCACGCTTTGTTGAGGATACACGTTCAAATGCTGCTACATGGGTTAGTTTTACCCGATTATAATTTACATAGATTTTGCAAGATATAGGAGAATTTCACTCATATTTTCCTAGGTGGCAAGTCTATTATATTTCCCAATATTACTTTGCTAGAATTTTTGCTAGACTGTTATGTTTGCATATGTTTGTGATTCGGAAGTCATCACAAACATATGCAAACATAACCGCGAACGAATAGCACGGTATCAAACATAATACAGTCAAATTGATTAAAGTCAATCTGTACTAATGTTATAAAGCTGAAGAGTTTGTTTGTTTGTTTGGTTGAACGCGCTAATCTCAGGAACTACTCATTCGAATTGAATTTTTTTTTAGTTTTGGATATCCCATTTATCGAGGAAGGCTATAGGCTATATAACATCACGCTACGATCAAAAGGAGCGAAGCAGCAATGAAAAATGTTGCAAAAACAGGGTAAATTCTCTTATCTTATATGAAGCAGACGAAGTTGCGCGGGTCAACTAGTGTTAATATAAACGGAGACATGGCATCGCAGCACCAGTTAGCTTGTGACCACGGCTGGTGTAACCTGGTCCAATCGTCAAGCATAACGAAGGTAAACATTATGCATGATCGCGTTAATACCCGTTACGTATTATATTATAATATATATCATGCAACGCGAAAGTTTAAAAGTTATTAATGTAGGTAAATATAATCACAGATTTTCTCTTGCATTAATGTAGATTTTGTCAATAAATTTCTAACTCCGAAAACAATACTTTTCCTCTGGATAAAAGGTCTTCTTCTGTACCCCTGACAACGTGTATGCATTTTGTGATGATCACTTGAGTAATTAAGGCGTGAAAGCGTAAAATACAAACAAACTCACATTCACATATTATAATATTAAGTTTACGATTATAGCCTCCATTGAAAATCACAGAATTTTATTTACCAATACGTTAAAGAGGTCAACATTAAATAATATTGTTGCTTTATGCCTCACAATACATTTTATTTCAACTTTTAATCCGGAGCTAATTATCGCCGATTGTGCGTGACAAGTATTTTAATTGGTAATTAAACAATATAACTAATATAATGAGTAAATAATTGGGGACAACACGTGCGATAGCCTGAGGCGTTAAAATACGTTGTTTTGGTTGGCCTTTTGTTATCATTATAGTGTATTAAAATATTGTTTCATTGGTCCATAATACTTTGGAATATATTACTAGATTTAGCCTGCGGTTTCGCTCGCGTTAATCTAGATGATGTTGAAAATTAGCAGAGGACCAGGCACTCTATTTCTTTACTTTCGCCCAACTTTTGATCCAGGCTTATCGCATTTTTCATTGCCTGGGTTACTGGATTATTGACATATAAAGCTAGCAGCACAAGCAGTTTTATTGAAGTTTCGGAATTGCGTGACCTTATCTTTTATGTTTGAAGGTCAATCCTTAGACTGTAGTAACTACTTACCAGGTACGCAGTAGGCTTGCATACTATCTTGGAAGTACAAAAAAACTTATTGTGATATTCCAAACTGCCCATAAACAAGTTGTTACAATAGTTCCCTTGATCATGGTTGTTCATGAATAATTTATCAGGTAAGCTTTTTTTCTTCTTATATTTCGTTTCGGTATTGTTATGGTAGTTCAGCGTGCTTGTGTAATCCTCATAGAAAAAGCAAAAACTAAGTAAAACATTGGCTTTGTTATTGAAAAGTAGATATTTCGAATATATGAAACAAAGAAAAATAGAGTTGCGATGTAGCATGTACCATTTTGCGCCTTTATTATCGACGCGCCATAACTGCTGTAGCTAATCGGATGGGTACCTACATGCTATTTGGACTGTATTTTTTTATGACGTGTGCAAGGATGGGATTTTTGAAATTTATTCCCGGTGGTGTTAAAAGCTTCGAACAGTGTTGTACGCAAATTCTTTACTTTTTATATAAAAATGTCAGATTTCATTGAAACTTAGCACACAGATACCAAGTATTTTGAATTAACATATAGGAATTTCCGCGAGCAGAAACGAATCCTCATTGAATTAATATTGTAAATGCTGTTTGTTTAATATTAGAATATGATCTTTCTTTCTTTTCTGATTAGTGTATTTTATTATTTATATTTAAAATGTTTTGTTCAGAATAATCGTATTTTTCGAAAATTCTTTAACATACGTAATTTTACGTATAAGAAAATATAACAATAATAATATTCTACCACAAACACACAACACTATCTAGCCCAAACTAAGCAGAGCTTGTACTATGGGTACTAGACAATGGATAAACATACATATATACTTTTTTTTCGAAATAAATATAAATATCGATATAATCTGAATTAATACTATTTTAATAAAATTTGATGGAACAATATATGCTCACATTTCTGATATTATCGTCTGTATTCAAATATATAGTTGAATAAAATATATTAAACACGTTAACAAAAATATATATAAACTTTTTACAAAAGTATACTAATTATGTGTCTAAAACTTTTCTGCGCGGAAGGAAGATTTTGCCCTCTACTTGCGAACAAACTTTCACAATATTGCACGAATACAATAAAAAGTAAATAAAAGCTGAAGAATTTTACAACATTCAAACCAGCTTATATATTTATATTTTTTTAAATGTTTGGTTACATGCTACTTTTCTATTACTGACTTTTTAATATTTATATACCTACTAACTTTATGGTTACTGTGCCGCAACTATGGTTCATACATATACATATAACCTGCCTTCAAAATTATAATAATAATAATATTCTACCATATACACACAACACCATCTAGCCCAAACTAAGCAGAGCTTGTACTATGGGTACTAGACAATGGATAAAGATACATATATATATACTTTCTTTTTGTAAATACATACTTATTATACATAGAAACAACCAGTATAACCGACTGCCACGCCTGAGGTCGCGGGTTCGATTCCCACACAAGTCAAACATTTGTGTGCATGAACATGGATGTACTTGTCTTTATCTGGGTGTTTCTATATATAGGTATTTACAAAAAAAAAGTATATAATTTTATTTATTTATGTATGTTTATCCATTGTCTAGTACCCATAGTACAAGCTTTGCTTAGTTTGGGCTAGATGGTGCTGTGTCGGGCACGCCACGATCGTGGCGGTAAGTCCCGTGTTTGAGGAGTGGCTGGAGAGGCGGCATGGCGCCCTCACCTTCCGGCTGACACAGGTTCTGACTGGCCACGGTTGTTTTGGCCAGTTCCTGTGTCGTATACGCCGGCAAGAGACGCCCGGTTGTCACCACTGCGGCGACTGCTGCGACGTAGTTGAGGACACGGCGCTGCACACTTTGGCGATTTGCCCTGCCTGGGCATCGCAGCGCCGTGAATTGATCGCGGCAGTCGGATCGGTTAACCTCTCGCTCCCGGCCGTAGTTGAGTCTATGGTCCGGAGTGAGAGGTCGTGGAACGCCGTCGCCTCCTTCTGTGAGGAAGTCATTTCCATCAAGGAGGTGGCGGAGCGGGAGAGGGAGCGTTTAAACCCTCTCCCCAACCGCAGAACCGGGCGCCGGAGGGCGCGAGATGACCTCCAGCCACCCTGAGGTTTGACCTGGGGGTGGCGGGCTTTGTGGGCCTGCCCGCCATCCATTCAGCACCAGGTCCGAGAGGCGGCGTGCGTGTTCCCACGCGCGCCTCTGTGTCGAGTCCGTCTCCCCCTTAAGAGGGAGACAGTAGGGCCTTTATTTTGAGTAGTGCCTATCTTGGGTAGGTCTTATTGCGTAGGGGCCTGCCGTTTCATACGGCGGGCCGTAACCTCGGCGGGGTCGCGACCGCATGCGAAAGTGATTCGCGCGGCTCCGTCGATAGTGGTTTTGTCGAGGAACACCGTGGTAGGTTTAGTCGGTATTCCGGGAGGTACATTATTTCTTTTCCATCTTTCGTTTACCCCGGCGAGTCCGACATAATCCCTCCGCCCGCCCCCGCGGAGGGATATGCGTTATAGCATTACCCCACGTAAAAAAAAAAAAAAAAAAAAAAAAAGATGGTGCTGTGTGTATGTGTTAGAATATTATTATTATAATTATAAAGCTAAGTCACAATTCACGCATTGCGTTCTCAAAAAAGATAAATAAAAGTGAACGAAAATTATTCAAGTATACATATTATGCTTAAACAAGTGCTTACCATCTAGTGGTTGTCTACCCTTGTTACTAGGGAATGCAATCTCTTTCTCGCGAGATCTCGGTCTTTTTTAGCGAGATTGATCTCAGCCGAAAAATGGGCAAAATCTCGCAAGTTTAACGAGATTGCACTCGAGCATAACTATTATAACAATCCAATCCAAGCATCCTACTGATTATAACATATAATTAAGAGTGAAACCATAATGTTTAACTCACATTTATTTATAAATTTTGTAATAAATATGTATACATAGTAAAATAATCTCTTATTATTTACTATTACTGACTGTGATATTCCCGAAATAAGCTCTCAGCTTCTACATAGTGTATATAATATATTTATTTCAGGATACTTATCTCGAGGATATTAATAAATATTCTTTAGATATTAATCCTGACACACAAAACTGTCAATATCGCGAGATCTCGCGGTATTGTTATTCATGAACTCGCGAAATCTCGCCTTAGCCCCAATCTCGCGAGATTGCATTCCCTACTTGTTACCACTGCTATATTAGAAACTTGTACGATTAGTAAATCTATACTATAATATTATAAAGCTGAAGATTTTGTCTGTTTGGTTGAACGCGCTAATCTCAAGAACTATTGGTTCGAATTGAAAAATTAAAATTATTTAAGAATTGGATAGCGATAATATCACGCTATGACCAATAGAAGCCGAGCATCAATGAAGAATATTGCAAATCGCAATGTGGCAAATTATTTTATGTGAAACAGACGAAGTTGCGTAGGTCAGTTGTAAAATAATCACTAAGTTGAAGAATAATAGTGCTATTAAGCAACTATGAATAAAATATGATAATCCAGTCCATGAAAATGCAAAATTTATAATTTATTATTCACGTCTTTATCGCGCTTATTAATATTTTAAGTGAAAAGGTTAGGTTCATGAAGTTAATATATGTATTTTGCCACATATTTTAGCCAAAAATAACCAAGCCCGTCCTGCGGGTTGGTGATGAATGTTTGCATTTAAAATTAATTTGCACCCGCACCGCATGTAATATAATTTGCTTTTAACCTTCTTCAGATAGTAACTGGATAAAAGCATTCATATTTTGCTTTACTGTAGTCTGAACAAAGTGACAGATAGGTCATGTTTATGGGACTAATCTCATTCGTACTCCCCGTATTACAGTGGTGTGAGTGCGATTTCTGAGAACTGGTGCAGGTGTGATGACTCTAGAAAACGCTGAATTTTACACTCCCCGGGAAAGATGATTTATCATAGAACCTGCAACGAATATACCTAATCAGAATGCCAATTCTCGCAATAAATGTTGAACAAAATTGAGCTCCAACCTAGTCTAATTAACGTCAAAACATGAAATGTTATTTGTATATTTACATTTTATGTTAATTTTATTTAAAAGAGAATAACATTTGTGATATTTAAAATACTGCATTCGAACTGAGTTTTGAAATGAAACTGCTTTATACGGATTTTATCGCGAAGTTTATTAACACGTTCATTACATAATTTTGAAAATATGACCTTACTACTGAAGCTATAATAATATTTCATCTATATAAAATGATTAAAACTATTTAGATTTCAATTTACACTGTCCCCGACGTTTCGGTTGCTTTCAGATGCCATGTTTACGGGGAAACTAAGATGGTAGTTATCTCAATGTTCTTAAGTCTAGTTATTTCAAAGTACCCGAACATAATTTAATCATTGGTGTTTCTATTTACGCAGAATGACCTCGAAGTATCATGTTTTCTAGCTGTGTTTTAAATTACAGGATTTCAAGATAGTGGTATAGCATTCCAACCATCTTCTCTACTGAAAGTAGGATGTGTTTTGATTTTAATAGTCTCACGAAGTATCCTTGGTAGGATAATCGGTAATTTGCAAGTATCTATGGTTTTTCAAATCGCATGTAGTGGTTGGTCCCCTGTTGCACATGTACACACACTGCAGACTTCAACGAGTGTTGGTGTTTTACATAAGCTATGTGTTCCTTTATATATATATATATATATATATATATATATATATATATATATATATATATATATATATATATATATATATATGAGATATGAAGGGCCGTATGTTTGTTTGTCACATTAGTTAAAAAAAAATTGTACCCCTATGCTTCTCTTGGTTTGTCCAATATATGAGAGTCCATAGTCACAATCTATTTTATAACCCTGCATCGTGTAAAGACTAATTTGAAGATTTATTAAGACAAATGACTTTAAATTAAAAGTTAGTATAATGTTAACAGTCCTCTCCTTAGCAAATCGAATATCACAATTCCCTTTAAATACCTATGATCTACCTACAGAAAATTATGTACAATGGATTAGGTATAGTCATATCCGATTTCAGTTACATTATTATGCGTGTCAGAATCGCATGGCAATTCCTAAAATCCTTGGCATATCTATATTTGGTGATCCCACTAAAGATATAACTAGGAATAGGTAGAATTATGTTTATTATAACTGCACGAATAGCGACTCGACTCGTCGATATCATCGGAGATCCAGAGGTCACAAGTTCACTGGAACCTCTGCAACTCCGTAGGGATATTGCCTCTTTGGCATGTTTCTACAGAACATACCACGGGGAGTGCTCTGAAGAGTTATTCCACCTTATCCCGCCCTCCCCTTTCCTATCCAGAACAACGCGTGCTGGGCTCAGATGCCATCCTTACACGGTGGAGTCGACTAGAGTGCGTACCAACAAGTTTGGGTCCTCATACCTCTGCCGAACGATCAAGGCATGGAATTCTCTGCCAAGGCACGTGTTTCCTACTTCCTTCAACCCTGGGTCCTTTAAGCGGGGCGTGAAAAAGCACCTTCTCAGGCCGTCAAAGTAGAGACCTCAACATCGCCTCGGCTGCTATGAGGACGATGTGGAGGCCACTGCTCTTAGACCACACGACTGCTTACCATCAGGCGGAGTGTGGTCATTTTGAAGAGCAAAATAAAAAAAAGAAAAGAAAAAAACCTAACTACTATGTTTAGATGGTCACCTCGCCACGCGCGCGCTGTGTTGTGGTTGTCACACGGGACAATATTTGTTTGACCCACAAATAGTTATTCCTTGGCGTTGTAAAGTTCCCCGCGACTCAGATATTTTTTATAGTAATACTATTTTAGTTAAGAAATATTTTCTCATTTTTCAAAATTGTATGCAGCTGGCTTGACGTCTGTAGGTAACGGTGGTCTCCATTAAAAATCAGCGTTGCGATATCACTTCAGTTTTATCGCAACATCAAAGCTGAATGAAGACCATTTGTTGTCACAATAACATAATATTTCCTTGCGAACTATTTATTTAATTGTCTTTTTATTTATTTTGTTGTTATTTTATAAGAAAAATTATGTAGTTAGTTTTTGTAGCAATAAAGAATGTTTTCTTTGTTTCTTTCTATATTTAGTGTAAAAATAGATTATTGCATTATATCCATGTTATATTTGCTGACCGTATTTTTATCCAATGTGCGTCAATTAATTATTGCTGATAATTACAGCAGCTGTATATTGTAAAATATTGAAACTTCATCTGCATAAATAACGCTAATTAGTATGTACCTAATATTTTATTACACATCCCCCATGCCAATTATATTGCGTAATTCGTTCGTTGAATTTGATCGTTGTCCATGGTATAAATTGCCATATTAAATATGGTAATTTCTACCATTCAACATTTAGTTGACGCAGGAAATTCGTTATAAATATTCAATTTTATTTTCAAACTTAAAAATTATATGAAAAATACAATAAAGGTGTGTAATGATAAATTTCCTTCTGTTACAGATTGGCACGTCTACAAGCGAGAGAAATGTTGAACCAATTATTATAATGTAATAAAACAATCGTCGAAATTGGCTTCTGTTATTTCTATATCTTATCTTTTGTTGAATATGTGTTGTTTTAACTTAAAGAGGATCTTTTTATCCTTAAGCTAAAATTGTTTGCCTGCCTATCCATTATTTTAAGGACATAATTTTCTTTGTTATCTTAAAGCTTGTTTAAGGAATGTCTGGTTCAAACATTTGCGAATATTGTTCTCTAAGACCAAAATATATAATTTGAACAGTTCTATACTATAAAATGAATGGTGACAAACTATATCTGGAGCAGGATTGATTATTATATAAGTGTTTGCCGTATACCTCGAATATTATTTAAGTTTTTGGAAAGATGGCACAGTTGCCGTTGCACTTACATACCTGCGCTGCTGAGTTTTTCTTATGCAATGAAGTGGCAAGCAAGGGTACTGCCAGCCTAATGGTAAGCCATTACGTCGTTCAATAATGACTCAAATAGCAGGTTATCGCCAACAACTTGCCAACCTTACAAAAAAGGAGTTGCTGTGTTACCCACAAGAAGCAAGGATCACATTGGACTTCAGTTTAAAGTAAGAAACCTCCTGAACGAACCTTGAAAACTCAGCTTGGAATCACAACGTAACTTACGACTCCTCTAGTCAAATAATCCACGCGCGAATGGTCACCAAATAATTAGCAACGGTGCTTTAAATGCTTGAAAACATTACATTTTATCCAGCAATTGGTTTTTAAGACGCAACTGCTACGTGATTTCTGCAACCTAAAGAAATAAAAACATCCGATATCCATTACATTTTAACATTATTTTAGATTAACCTTTCAGCTTAACCATATATCATATCGATACATCATTATGTATCGATATGATATATTTATCATTATGAATATCGAGACAATGATGAAAGCATTCGACGTCTATACGCCAATAGCTAAACATAAAATATGTATGTGATACCAAAATTGGATTTAGCCCAAAAGGTGACCACATAACATTAACCATAGCCGGCTCAATTACAAGGGCTCAGTTGGCCCAGGAAATATTTTATAGCTAACAATTGGAACCGACATCACATAACATTAAAAGCCGTGAACCAGAAAAAACCATAAAACGTTATGTCCAATTTAAATATTAACATTTGTTAACCGCTTTGTTAATCCAATAACATGTGCACTGGATTTCCGGTCGGTGACTTGCTGACGCGAATTTACTGTGGGATAAGATGACTCACTTTTTTTATTATCCACGTTAAATAGTTACTTTACCCAAACTCTAAGATACAAATTTAATGATGTTTGAAGTCTATCCAAAATATAAATAAGTGAAGTAGTTGTCAAATGACAGAAAAAGGAGGCACGATGCAAACTGCAACGTAAACGCTATTTAAATATATCTGTCCGAGGGAGGTAGCGAGAAGTCACCACAACTATTCTTTATTAAATCGAAATTAAAAAATCTAATAGGTATTTATTTTATACCTCCCTATTTGTACAACTAATTTCGATACAGTTTTCACAAAAACATATCTTTTAGTTGCTATTTTCTCGCGTGGAAAAATAATGGACTAAATCAAACAGAGTCAACTATCCTTTTAACGCGATCATGAATAGTTTTCCCTTTAAATGCTTCACGTTACGACCAGTTACACCGGCCGTGGTTAGAAGCTGACTTGAATCAGCTTATATATGCAGCAACAACATACAACCTGGAAGCTTGAAAGATTCACAAATTGTTGTTCTAAGTCTGTGTACAGTGTTACTTATATGTTTGTAAAAGTCCCCCGACGTCACATATGGTTTGAAAGATGTTTGTTTAGCATTTGATGTCTTTTGAGAAATAAAAAAACAACTGGCCACATAATATTCGTGTGTAAGTATACTCTAAGTTATGCAGGATACACTTACTTACGGGACACTTACTATAAATATAACATAAGGAAACGTAGAAAGTGTTTCCTCCATTCAAATGTATTTTCTACCGCATTTCACTACTACCGTATTTATTCTGTGTATGCTTCATATCTTTTATATCTTAAGGTATTATACTTTATAGAGTACTCTACTACTCTACTCTAGTAATATTAATTATAATATATATTTAAATATTTTAGAAATATTGTAATGATTTGTTTATAAGATTGTGGCAACTCCGCACAGACGAATAAGTTCAACTTACATCCAACAGATGGCGCTATATACAATAAGTGCTTAAAATGACGTCATACAATGCTGAATTGCACAAGTGGAGTTTACAAAGCTACTAACTATATATACAAGTTCCTAACATCAACCGTAGGGCCGTGGTCTGCGAGGTACGATCACCCAGCCTGGTCGGAAAATCCTCCCTTTGCGTTAGAGGGACATCATAACACGTTCCTCGACAAGATATTGATGATAAATTATTAATCTCTCTGCGGCTATCATTATATCATCATGAGGCTAGAGCAATTTCAAATGATAGTATATAAGCTTTTTAAACATCCTTTGCATGGGATATAAACAAAATAAACAATATTACAAGACAAACTGAAAGCGCTCAAACCCGAGGGCAACTTAAATTAAACTCAATGTGAGTAGTGACATTATGGTACTCGATGTCCTAGAATGTCAATGAGACTGGTTTCTGGCTGGTTTTACTGGTTAGCTGGGATCAATCTTCATGAGTGTCGCAGGTCTCTTACCTTTGGGTTGCCTTAGTTGTCCGGCCAGTGCGAAGCTATTGTCATTTGCAAAGGCATAACTACTGATAATTATTACCTTTTCAAAAGATTGAAGGTAAAATCGGCATCGATCCCCTAGCCGCTAGCATTGATGTTGCCTGGCAGTGCATGGTGGATCTCTCTTTTCCTTTCCGTAATAATTAAAATACACTAGTTTTAAGCCAATTAAGGCCTCATTTGATTCTAATAATTTGATGATAAGTCGTAGTTACATATAGATTATGTAGCATATGAGCCTGTAGCAATGTCATTTTATTTTCTCACAAGCCCCGTACAAGGCAACCAAGAATCAGCACTGAGAACTGCGAAGAACTCACGTCATCTCGCCTTACACAAACATTTTAAAATCTGTTATTAGTGTAATTACGTTGTGCAAACAAAATGTCTGAACAATCACAAAATTGAGATTTAGCTATTATGTAATCGGATTATGTGTTACAAATTACAACTCGAAAAGATTATCTGTTGGTTTAGCAAATATTTGCTCCAAACAAGATTTCAATCTGTTGAATTAGTTTTGGCGAGTAGACCAATTAACGATTACGCTATTCAAGTAATAATGTAATTATTTTAAGATGCTAATCATAAATAATAAATAAGTGTCTTATTAGACAGGCACAAGAGCAAACTGTAAATAAAAAAGCAAAACGTAGAGCTAGAAATACAAAGTATTTTCTAGGGTCAAAATATTATTCTCAACAACTGTTGAAAGTCCCTAAGTGTTTCTATTAAAAGTTCAGAAGTTAGAACGAGCTTCATGGAGCATTGCAAAGCAAAAACAGACTGTAAGAATATTCTTGGAATAAAACTGTAAATTAAAAACTAAAACTCGACCACGAAAAGATTGTAGTCATTGAACTGTAGAATAACTAAAAAGTTAACGTGCCAAGCCAGTATTATATTGTCATGAAATCTTTTTAATGTTTCATTTTAAGGATATTGCATGACGTAATTTTGTTCATAGGTACTTGATTTGATTGATTAGAAAAACACCTATATCCTATAGAATAAAATGTCATTCATCATCATTTATCATATTTTATAATATATCAGTTTTGTTTAAAACTCTCTCAAAGCTATGCATAGTCCTCGTCGGTATGGGGTGAGGCCAGAGAGTACGGTGGCCTCGTTCGAGTTGGTGGCCTTCAGACGTTTTTGAGAACATCATGGAAAACTTCAATTATAGAGTTGCAGGTTTCCAAGCAAATTTTAATTATCGGTACATCTGATGAGAATCAATTATTGAATACAAGTAAATTAAGAAAAATTTGAGCTTGATCGTGATACCACGGTTGTGTCTGATAAAGAATAAACCATAGATTACATTTTAAACTTTAGTGTGTTATCAGCAGATAAGTCAGCCTGGCCTTTGGTTTTTGCATCTCAGCTCGGCTCTTTATTTTATAGAGACAGTAACCGTCTATAAGACTCATAGCAGCTTATCATCAGGCGTGCCGTACAAATATGCGCTAATATAATATTGGAAAGAAAATTGATTTCTTTTCTTCATTATTTGCTCTAGGCTAAAATTAAATGTGCTTATATAATTCACATTGCTTACTTATTCATGTTACATGTTATTTATACCAGTAGAATGTAACTAAAGAACCATACCATAAAAGGTACCATGAACAATAATATTATTAAAACACCCACGACTTAAAATGTATTACACTGGCTTAAAATCACGTGCAAAACTGAAGTTTCAAGTTCCAAAATGTGATTTGAAGCCAGTGTAGTTTAGAAGTTCACTTCTACACAAACAAATCTTGTGGAAGTGTGAAAAATAAATCAAATTTTGTCCGGCAACATTTGGCTGATTGCGGTTTGGCTTAAGGGCAGTAAAAAGCCCCTTTTAATTAAACCTCTGCAGAAGTTCAATAAAAGGCCCAAATGTGGCCCCATCGTAAAATTGTTTAATCACATCATCTGTTATCGCTTGAGTGAAATGGTGTTGACTAAAATTCAATAATTTATAATAAGGGTTTTACTTTATAATATTGTGGTCGAGTTGTCTTCTAAGTGGCAGTCATATCCCATGCGAAAGCAGTGACATTGGTCTGTGAGGAGAATAATCTAGCTCTTAGAACGTGGGAATAACCAAATAAAATATTTCAGAAAAGAGACTATGAGTTTGTCTAAGAGGTATCCTTCAAAAATGGTCATTTATCAGAGATAAAAAAGGTAATTTGCTTCTATGTGCCAAAACATTTATTTTGCATAATCCTACAAATACATAAATAAAAAAGTTTGTAAAGATGTTTGTTACAAAAAGAAGGAATATGAAAAAGAAAATGGAAGACGAAGAACGACGAAGTAAACTGTTGAATAGATTTGGAGGCAACTTGACACACAGATAGAGAATGCCTGAGGTCGCGGGTTCGATTCCCGCACAAGACAAATATTTGTGTGCATGAACATGGATGTTTGTCTTGGTCTGGGTGTTTCTATGTGTAATATGTATGTATTTACAAAAAAAGAAGTATATATGTATGTTTATCCATTGTATAGTACCCATAGTACAAGCTCTGCTTAGTTTGGGCTAGATAGTGTTGTGTGTATGTGGTAGAATATTATTATTATTATATTGAACGATTTTATCCACCGGGATACAAGTATTCTATGCGTTAGGTCCATTAAAACAAAGTACCTATTATTATCATCACTTACATAGAAATGCTAGAAAACACCTAGTAAGTGGATAAATTACACATGTACGGTACAAATAAACAAGAAAATAGCAGAATGAAATAGTACCACAATAGTTTGTTGTTTAATAATTGAGCACACAATGTTACAATTACAACGTTTACACAATTCTGTGATTTCACTGTAGCCACTAGTTCAGCAAAGTACTGAAACCATATAAAATTTACAATAATGGTGTTTGAATGCAAGACTAGCAGCTGACGTGTGCTATATGTGCAGCTACTCTCGCGGCCTAAACGCGGCGCAAGTAAATCATAAGAGGTTCTTACGCGAGTTACTCGCGTCGATGGTTTACACGATGCATACGACCCGCGCAAGTAACTTGCGCATGTTATTAAATCGTCTATTAAGCCGTAAAAATAATATTATTCAAGCAAAGTAAATTTTGGATTGTTATATTTATATTATTTCTTGTACTAGCTCTTAAGTGCATTAGCACACTTACAAACCGATATTAGTAACGAATATATATTGACAAATCAAAATTTGCGGCCTTGTTTGCTACTCTTAAGATCAAATAAAATATTACATTAACATGTTTTTCTTTTTTAAATATTTTAATTCACATTTCGATTTTCTATGTAAAATTGACTCAGTCTTCTGTTATACTATAATATTTTTTCCTGTTCCGTGGTAATTAGTGGCGCGTGGACAAAGGCGGTCCGTAAAAATAAATATAATTATAGTTAATATATAATAAAATATTTGAAAGCTGGTGCTTTTTATGTGGTCCCATTTACCAGTATTTTTATTTGACCAGTAGTTTTTGTATTATCTTTAATAATGCGTATTTGGTTGACTTCGACTACATTGATGATGTTCTTTTTATTACTCATGTAGTTGTTGTCTAGCTGAAGGATGCTTTCTATTTTGTTAAAATTTTATTAGTACTTAGTTGTTTGAGAATTACTCTTTCGACTAATTATTATTACTACTAACACGCATACATTGATTATTGTTAAAACTAGCCATATTTTATTTTGACAAAATGCGCTGTTCCGAAACTACGAAAAACCTGGATATAACTGAATATCACGCAGATCACGTAACATTCTTAAGTGAAGCAAAAACTAAAATACAAGAGCAACTAAGGGCCGGTGAAACTCTGTATAAATCCAACAAAACTTGCTTGGCGTGAAAATACAACACAATTTCGCTTATTTTCTATATTTTACACTTGTTTAAACATGTGCGGCAAATGGGGCACATCTAAATGTTTTTCCCTGTCAGTATGATTTTTACCAAGTCAGTACTTTTACAAATCGGTGCCAATTTTAGCCTCGTACCCGGCAGTTTTATACTTACTGTGTTGATGTTAAAGCAGAACCACAATAAACGCAGTAAAAGTATAGGTAAACATACAAAAAAAGGCTTTCCTTACAAACTGCATGCATACATACATATAGCAGCATAATTCTAGCGTTATAATAGATGGTTAATATAACATATGAACGCTTGGATGATCACCATGATATCATGGGATAGAAAATCAAAACACACAAATCAAGATGAAGAGATCCCTGGTTTCTCGCAAAAACTGCTATCGACTCCAAAAACTTCTAAAATCCCATAAAAGCTATTCTTATAGCTCTAATGCTTTCTAGAAGTTTAGGAGTTGTACAACTGTATAACAAATGGGTCCGAGTAATAGGTCCCACATAATAGGTGGCGTGTCTCTTACCGTCCGTACCGTTGCTGGTGGACGTACCAGGCACATTTCTAAACTTACCTTCATATTGCAGCTGTTGAGAATTTCTTGACAGACAGATCATCCCCTCTCTCTACGACTACTCCAGTTTATCATATAGCGTTCCCCTACACCAACCATTAGGTTATAATAGTAGGAGCCGCTGTACCTTCCAGTGCCCGAGAGCACCTACCGGAACCAGTTATAGACAAGTCCTGTCCCCAAATCTCGATTTCTCCAACCTAACTCCAGAGCTTCGGTTCTTGTAAGCGAGCTACCTCGTGCGTAAGCGAGCTACCTCTTGCCCAAGTGGTACTACCTATTCTCCAGATAGGTGCCTGAAAAATAAAGCCGCTCACCACTCGCAACTCTGGGAGTTGCTAACGAAAACCTCGCTGAAGCCAACGGAGAAGCCGCCTTCCATATCCAGTATGGTACCGGAGCTGTATAAGGCACGCTCATTTCCCGACGTACATCGATACGCCTACCCAAATAGGCCTACAAGCCGGGTGTGAGCCGAGTCACTCTAGCTATGACTTACTTGCTGAGCAGGCAAGCACCCGAGACGCGTTGTGGCAGCGAAACCACGCCGCCATTTCGCTAAAGACAACTCCGTGCCTCGCGCGACCGACTGGTTCGCACTAGCCGTGGATGATTCCGACGCTCGAATGCCACGTGCTTGCCGAGCAACGAATATGTCGTCGTCTACAGCTAACCACATAGCCTCTACGAGTCCAACCTCAATGTCAGGCACCGCGCACTCTAGTCAGCGGTCGATAGAACACGCCTTTCGAGGCGCAGTGGGCTGCCTGACCCCGCAGTACCCTGTTTCTAAGGAGGAGACCCGTAGTTCTCCCCCCGAAACCCTATCTATTCGAGTCCTGAAGATAGGGACCACAGACAGATAGATCAATCGACACACTGTTTCATCCCGAAATCGAACCCGAGACTTAAGACTTACTCAGTAATCGCATCCACTGCCACTGCGTCGCTGAATCTGGCAAAAAGTAAAACTATTGTAATCTATTAACCCAAAAGCTTAGTATTCTAGTCTGTAACCCAAAATCAAATATCCTTTCTGCAGCAAATAATTTGCAAATTACAAAAGCGTAACCATTCATATGTAAAACCAACCAAACATTAACAAATACAATTTAGCTTGAAGTGGAAAATAAACAAAATCTGATTAAACTTCTAGAGCTAAAGAATTTTATGTGCCTACAATTCTTTTTATAGCGCTCAGCTGGATCGTTTTTATCGTCCAATCTATTATCACGATTGTGTACAGTATGTACACCTAAGTGGATCTGTCTGGAAACGTTTGACATATTATTCTAGACTAGCTTTTGCTCGCGGCTACGCTCGCGTAGTTGAGTAGTTTTTAAGTTAAATCCAAATTGAGAAAGTATTGGTTTTGTTTGTTTGTAAAACAAACAAAAACTAAAATATTTCGTCTTTATAATATTATTATTATTTTAGAGATATTTTTTTATTTTAGAGATAAACTCCTTATGTCCCATGAATATTTTAATATACAGTTTTCAATATCCTAACTATAATTTTATAAATGCGAATGTGAGTTTGTTTGTTTACTTTAACGCCTCAACTACTCAACCGGTCGCATACATGTTGTCAGACGCACAGAAAAAACTTAGGTTACCATTCATTCAGAAATAAAGTACTGTTCCCGAGGGATATAAATTTTTTGACAATATCTATTTTGACGCTAGCAAAGCCGTGGGCGGAATCTAGTATTATGTAAATAAGAAAATACCTGAATCACTCACCGACTGACTTTTCAAAACCCAGCCAAACCGTTGGCTCAAGAAAACTATAAATTGCTGAAAATAACTCATTGCTCTTCGAATTTTATCAACATTTTAACAAAACCAGTAGATATTCATTATTAAAAAGTCATGTAGATTTGAAAATCTTATTCGAACATGTTTAACACTGCACAAATTTCAAACAAACATCCCCGTTTACAAATGCACCGTGTAATGGTCACATTTGAGTGCAGATCAAATATCTGTCTGGTCCACAGAGATGTGTTTCTGACTGTAAGTGTTTAACTTAGAACCTACTTGTAATTTAACGGCTCTTTAAATTAGCGATATGCACATTTCATTTGAATTATATACGAGGATATTAATAAGGTGTTGTGTGTTTCGGTCACGGCAGCCAATCTTAACGCAGGAGATAAGAATAAGTGTTTGGGCAAATAAAACTATTAAAAGCTCTATTTATAGACTGTTTATGTGTTGGGCACGCGCCTCTTCATAATATGAAAAGAGTTATGCCATAGTTCACCGCATTGGCTCATTGTGGTTTGGTAGATATGACATAATTTAAAATATGTGTACTCTTAAAAATGAAAGTTTTACGACGTTCCTTCGCCATTAAATCGAACACCCCGAAGCACACACATAACTCAAAAGTCAGACGTGAGTTCCCACGAACTCGAGACGTCTGCGTGGCCTTCGAACATTTTCCACAGTAGATTAACTATAATATTATGACATATATGAAATATATTATGCTATAACTAGCTGTGTCTCGCGGTTTTGGTTTCGGTATTTGAGTATGATTACAGCTCTGCCCGCGTAAATTGTAGCGTAAGATTCTATAGCTTTTAACCTTTCTCAATAAAGTATCTACTAACAACTACCGAAAAATACTATAAAAATAAACATTTTATTAATTTTATTCTTTGACGACAATATTTAAGGCCGGCAAGGGCGAGAGGCTTACGTTGCAAGGCTCCACGGCGTCGTAAAACTGCCGTCTTCGGTTGTCATAAACCTCATTGACTGTCAGTACAATTACTAGGTCGGTACCCTCCAAATAAATCTATAATAATATAGACATGAGACAACATCCATAGCTTCGGGTAGTTGCTAGACTTAGAAAAATAAGAATATGTAAATAATCTTATGTAGTACTCCAGGTAGGGCATTCAGAGATCTGTACTGCACGGATGGCGAAAGAATTTAAGTGGTCACCTCTCCACTGCCACTATGCCAAGTGTTGTAGGTTCGAAATCACACGGGTCAAAAATGTGTGTGATCCATAAACGGTTGTTGCGAGTCTGGGTGTTCTTTGTGTCCGTTGCTTGTTAAGTCTCCCGTGACACAGGATTTATTCCTAGAGCGGGAGTTATCCTTTTTAGAGAAAACAAAAAAATAAACTATTTCTCTAGCGCCAGCACACCAATAAGCACAATGAAACAGCGCCAGCAATCAAAAATGTCGGCCTCGGTGGCGTAGTGGTTAGTGTAACCGACTGCCACGCCTAAGGTCGCGGGTTCGATTCCCGCACAAGGCAAACATTTGTGTGCATGAACATGGATGTTTGGCATGTTCTGGGTGTTTCTATGTATTATATGTACGTATTAACAAAAAAAAAGTATATATGTATGTTTATCCATTGTCTAGTACCCATAGTACAAGCTTTGCTTAGTTTGGGCTAGATAGTGTTGTGTGTATGTGGTAGAATATTATTATATTATTATTAATCCAATAATAACACATATTAAGCAGTTCAGTAGTCATTGCTCAGCATTAGTCACGTTGCTTGCTTGTTTTTGAGCGTAATTGTACAAAAAATATAACTGAAATCTGTAAAGTATAAATACATGACCCGTTACGGAAACCTTCTTTTTTTCTTCGAGCGTCGTTCTTGTCAGTGGAATTTTTTGATCTTCAGTCAAGACCTTGACCTGAAACCAAACTAGAGAAAAGGTCACGTTTCTTCTGGGTCACCTCTTCCTCGTTTTCCTTCGAATTTTTCTACTACTATGCTTTTAATCAAGTCGTCATGTCGTATAAGATAATAATATATATATTAATATTATACAGAGGAAAGGTTTGATTATTTGTGTGTTTGTCTATTTGCTTGTAACGGTTTAATTCAAAAACAACACAACCGATTTAAAAAATTCTTTCTGCATTGGATAGCTGTATTATCTGAGTATCATAGGCTATATATATGATTTAATAAAGTACTATTACTAACATAACTTAACCTAATTTGATGAGAGAGAAACCGCGGGCAAAAGCTAGTGTCGTATAAGATAGCTGAACGTCTTTCCGCTTTAGGTCTCAATTTTCGCCATAATATTACATTTTTCTTGAATAAAGTTCGGACTAACACGTTACTTTATTTTCTGTCCAGGTGATTCTTTCCATACACATTTTAAAATAAAAAAAAAATAAAAATCTTTATTTTCGTAAACATTGGGTGTTTCCTTAACCTAGTGTTTGGAGTATCCATTTAAGCATATAACAATACTTGTACTAGGACACCCCGCTCTTTCACATCTATACGTATGTTTACTATAAGGTAAGTATTAACAAAGTATGAAAAATTCCTTAATTAATAGGTGTGAGTGTAAGCGTATGTGTTTATGTGTATTTAAGTGTGTGTGTGTGTGTATGTGTGTGTGTGTGTGGATGTGTGTGTGTGTGAGTGCATGTGTTTGTATAATATGACCACACATAAGTATGTTGATTTGATTTATATTCTGTTGAACATTTAGTTTATTGCATTTCCAATAAATCAATCCTGGGTCCTTTAAGCGGGGCGTGAAAAAGCACCTTCTCAGGCCGTCAAAGTAGAGACCTCAACATCGCCTCGGCTGCTATGAGGACGATGTGGAGGCCACTGCTCTTAGACCACACGACTGCTTACCATCAGGCGGAGTGTGGTCATTTTGACGAGCAAAATAAAAAAAAAAAAAAAAAAAAAAAAAAAATATTTTCTCCGTGTCGTCGTAAGACAATTTACTAATCCACTCAGAAACAGTGGTTTTGCAATCATGATAAGTTTTAGGATACATTGTAAGAATTTTGTTTAATTTATTATAAATGATTGCCGCACGTTTTCTATACTGTATACTAGCAAATGTTGTATTTACTTTTGGGACCATAGCTACTATGTCTTTTCTTCTTTTTGTTTCTACGTTTATTGCATAAGGCGGTAAAGTTTTATGCATTTTTAAAATTGTATGCATAATGTATAACTTCCGAATTGATAACAGGTTACTAAATTTATATAGGATTTCTGTAGGAAAAATCCGTTTTTTAAAATACATAACCTTAAATAAAGCTCTTTGGGATCGCTCAATTTCTAGAAATCGCGTTTTAAATGATCCTCCCCAAACTGGTAGACAGTATACTATAATTGATTGAACTAGTGCTTTGTAAATGTTGTTAATTAGTATATTAGGAGCAGATGACACCTCTGTAGTTTTACTCTGAGTTATATGTCTTAGGTTTTTAAACATCCACATAAACTTTCTAATTCTTTTACTAACTTGTTCATTTTGAATGCTTTCAGTTCTTGCCAGTATTGTTATTCATGTGTCGGTTCCATACAGAGAGCAATGTTCCAGATGTATGTTTTATAATGCAACAGCCATAACTTATTGAACTGCAGCAGCCACCGTCAGCAAGACAACAATGACAACAATAAGTATTTAATTATCTCTGGAATTCCAACAAGCGGCAGGTTAAACGAAAATATATTTCAGAGAAAATAAAAATAAAACCGTCACGAATTATAGCTGACTTCATCACGCTGTCAGCAGCCATGGAAGAATAATGAAATTGAACTTATATTATTTTATAGAACATGGCAACTGATTTTAATTCCTTTGTTCAAGTATAAACGATGGACTGCACAGAAAACTTAAAATCCTGGCCGTATTGAAAGGCCTTAAACTGCTGCTCACGACAGATTAATGGAGTATTAAGTTTAGTGCTGCTTTCGAAAATTTTAAGTCGATAGCTGGAGCATATTTCCATTGATATTTTTCTATCCGGACAGCGCTATTTTTGAATGGGCTTCATTTATGACTGATCTCTTTGCGGTAACATGGTTTAATGTGAGAATTAAATTATAGCGATAGCCTAGTTGCAGATAGTTTGACCGCCTCGCTGAGGTCTCGAGTTCGATTCCAAGGATTGCATCTCTGACTTTTTGAAGTTATGTGCGTATTAATTATCGCTTGTTTTAGTGGTGAAAATAAACATGGTAAAGAGAACTACATGTTTGAGATTGCTCCATAATTTTCTCCAACATATGTGAAATGTGCCAATCGTCGTAGGTCAGCGTGATGGACTAAAGCCTCACTTCTCACACTGAGAAGAGGTCCGTGCCCAGCAGTTGGATGGTTTATATACAGGGCTGATATTTCTATAAAAAATATTTAAACATGATAAAATGGAAATATTACGTGTAGACGAATTACAATAAAGGGGCCTGAAAGTTACTAGCACAAACTTAAGAAAACACAAAGTGACATCTTGTGTACTGAACAATAAAATTATATACTTTAATGGTCATGTTGCATTTGTGTTTGAGCATAGGCCTAGGTCCAGTCTAGCCTTCTTAACGGAGACATGGCTGAATTTAGGTCATGTCTCCATTAAGAAGGCTAATCATAACGGAAACATAACCAAAATTCAGTCTGGAATACCTTACATATTAGTCAGTACTTCTCTCACATTTCTACATTAGTTGTCAGTCGTTAAAATACTATTCAAGTTATTACTTAGATTGATATAATACATAATAAAAGCCAGAAAACAATTATTATTATTGAATCTTAATATTCTATATTTAATTGGTAAATAAAGAAAGTTAAATATTCTCGATTTATAAATTAAATTTAGTACTACAATGATTTAATGAATTGTTGCTTTATTTTGAATTGGGATGTCTTATATCCGTTATTTTTAAAAAGCCTGCATCAGCTTGATTATTCTTAAAATATCCATTACTTACAAAACGAATGCATTTAATGAGAGTGATTTGCTATTGTTCATGTTTGCGTACATATTCCCGAAGAGGTAGACAAGTTTATTACACATTTACATTTCACCAGATATGTTATAAGGTCCCCCGTAATAGCCGTCTACTAAGCCAAGTTCCAGACTACATGCTGCTTCTGAAAATTACCGTATAGAAAAATCTAATAACACTTTGCCCGACTCGGAAATCGAACCTGAGTCACGCATAGCCATTGCATACACTTTCGCCGTAGCATGAAGACACTACCACTAGAATGGTTATATATAAAACTGTCCCACTGATGGGCATGGACCTCTTCTCACTGTGAGAAGGCTTAGGCCATAGTCCACCACACTTGTCTAGTGCGGGTTGGCAGACTTCACATATCATCGAGAACATTATAGAGAACTCTCAGACATATAGGTTTCCTCACGATGCATTCCTTCAACATTTGAATAGATTGGTTAAAAAAATGTAAGATGAGACTTATACACCGTTTTCCTTTAAATAAAATAATCTTTCCTTTATTTCGACTGTAAAATCCGAAGAACGTATGATAAATGGTCAATCGAAACTGCGACAAATAGTCTGTCGTTTCCTCCACGACGTTGAGTACAAGATAAATCGTCAGGTTTTAGTTTCATACCTGTTTAACTGTAGATACAAACGAAAATTCATTAATCACTAGGATCTTTCCTGTTCATTTGGGATTTATGTAACTTGAAATACGTACTCAGATTGTATCCTTTGAGGCAACGTACATATGTATACTGATATATAGTACCGACATCTTAGTGGGAGATCATTGGACTGTCACCCAGAGGTCTCGTGTTCGATCCTAAGGCATGCATCTCTGAATTTCAAAGTAATGTGTACATTAAACAGGGGCTGTCACGCAAAGTTCTCGTGTTTGATTCCAAGACGCACATCTTTTAGGTTCAAAGTTATGAGTGCATTAAATAGTTAATTATCGCTCGTTTAAATGGTGAAGGATAACGTCGTGAGGAAACTTGCATGTCTGAGAGTTCTTCATAATGTTGTCGAAGTCAAGTCTTTGTGAAGTCTGGCAACCAGCACTAGACCAGCGTGATTGTCTATAGCTTAACCCTTCTCACACTGAGAAGAGACCTCTGCCCAATAGTGGCACAGTTTAAAACAGGGCTGATATTATGTATGTATGTATACAACACTATACTAAACAAGCATCGTCATGAGACTAATGTTTTGGCATATTATTTTACATTATGTTTAAATAAGGATATTAAAAATTCTCTAATTTGAGTATCCGCTAGGCAATTATGCTTTAGCGGACGTTCAAATTAAGGTATTAATTTATTTTATAGCTTGTATTTAAAATGTTATTATATACACAATTACAAATAGACACTAATATATTGAATATCAGACAGCAGTTTAGATGAACACAGAGATAAAACTTAAAAAACCTATCACACAATCTTTTGCCGAATTGAGCCAAACGAATCGTGTAGGTATAATTCGGTAAGTACTTACATATAAGCAATCACTGTCCCATAAAATTAATCGGTCTCTTTTTATGAACATTATGCGTGATTACTTTTAAAACATATACGAGTATAAGAGTAACATTTATTTACAATATGTCTGTCTAAATAAATAAATGCCTATCCCACAAGAACCGTGCACAACAAAAACTCTGTAACGTTTTACCTGATTTGGAAATCGAATCTTTGCAAATCCGTGACTTTAGTCGCAGTCATATTCATATAGCCACTTAATAAATTATTTATTAGTAAACTATTCATTAGATATTCAGCCATCCCTAATCATATCGTGTTACACATAGTGTATGAGAATTGGATCGTGCCCAGCCGCGCTCCATTCGATAGCCTCTTCATCTACTTGACCTTTTTACTTCAGTCGTTTGCATAAATTCTGTTTTAATATTGCTTTTACCATCGGGACAGATTTTTAGATTATAATATAGCATAATAATTTATTAATTGGCTCAATTTGTATATTTATGAGTATATAAAGCAATCCCTGGAAAATAAAAATTTAGTAATTCAAATTTTATTTCTCTATAAATGTTGCACAGGTACATTGAATCGGACCTGTATAGAAATTGCATTTATATACATGAAGGGGTTAATACCGGTGTGACACACACAAACATATTACGCCAGCTATGTTTCAGTTTCCATATAATAGAAGTCGAGCTTCTTGACGACCTCTGGTCACATTCGCATCACTAGTTTATGTGTCGTCAATAAAATTTTCGAAACAGAAAACAGCAAGGACAATTTATCAACGAGCTGAACCAAGGATCTATTACGGCTACAAGCGAATAAACGAATCTAGAAAACCTAAGATATTTAATTTAAAAGAAGGTTCCCTAAAAATTCACACCATATGCGTTCATAAATAAGGATATATTTATAAACGCGGACGTACTATCATACATTACAAGTCTAGCTGGTTAAATTTAGAAATAATAATACATCTCTGCCTACACCTTCAAGGATATAAACGAATATATATATAGATTCTTTTATATCTCAATAATGTATGGAAAATAATAGTAAGCTTAGATTCATTCACCACGACCACCCGGATTGCCTGCAATCGTAAACATTCGAACGCTAGCGATCAGTACTCCACACATCAGAATTACACGCTCTTTACACCAATTTCTTCACAAAATTTATTAAATGAATGCTCATCTGCAATGTTATTACAGCTGTTGCTTCGAGTATTATCGTAAATACCTACAGTAATGTTTATAAACAGTAAAGTATCTGTTTCATTTTGTTCGTCAGGTTCAGTCGGTGGCTAAAAATTATCGATCTTGTGAGATGAAACTCGTGACTCGAGGAGTTACGTGTATGATGAAATCAAAACATGTATTGTGTATTATTATGGCTTTGGAAAATTATCGTTGAAAAGTCCAAAAAGGGGTCGTTAACATTCATTTTGGTGAGAATGTTGTTCTAGAAAATATTAAGATAAATCGTTTTGTACATTTATGAACACTTTCAGTCATTACTAGATAGATAAAAAAGATTACTTCAAAAAGGTGCAAAGAATAAAGTCCGTGATCAAAGATAGGTGAGCTTCTTTTACCTCTGACTACCCCATCAGGAGTATATAGGTGTCATGATTGTATATTTGTACGATTTAATAATAATAATGTTTACGTTAACTAGGACTGACGGCTTTACGTGCACTACTAACGCAAATCACACCGTTTATCTGTTAAAATGTGATTTATACAGATGGTGTGATACAAGATATGACATTTGTCATTAAAGTCCTATGACATGCGAATATACTTTATTATTAGGTACTGCACTTTGTCAACATTGAACGTACCTGCTTGTTTGAAGAAGATGATGAGAAATTGTAAAATGTACACATTTATTCGACCAAAAATACTCTCGTAATTGTAATTTCTGTAGTTTTATTAATCATAGTATAATCATAGAATTATTGTTTTTATTTCCACAGAATAAGTAACATAATACAACATTTCCATAGAAGTAGATTTATAGTTTACCCTTAAGTTACATATAAATATACATTAATATTATCAAGTTAAAAAAGAAACATAAGCAGGCCATTAAAAATTTTAATTGCAAATTGACCGACTATACCAAGTGCATTTGCATCTACTACGCATATAAAAAAATTAGCTTGAACAAAAACATAGGTATTGGATTATTTTTAACTCTAGACATAGATAAGAAAAAAACAAATAAGTTTAGTGCGTTTCATTGAAAAATGCACAGAAGTTTGTAAGGTCATTATCGAAACGTAAACGAAGAAATCAACACCAAACGTAAAGTAATAAAGATTGTTTGGAAAAACAACAAAGTTTATAGAAATGTTAATATTACGCTCAATGTGAACTGGTATATTGACCTGGAAATTAAAAATAGTAACGTTATAGATACAATTAATCATCAAGTAGAAGGAGTAAAAGTCAAAGTAAATGATTGAATGATATTTAAAGATTCAGATGAATTATAAAAAAATATACCAGCTTATAAATACGCGCTATTCATCTTTTTGAGACGGCAGCAATAAAATAGTCAATGCTCAGTCTTGAGGTAAGGCCATCGAATTTTAAGAGGCGTTCATTAGGATCTTGTGTAATGTTTGAGGCATAGTTTGAATACCACTCACAAATTGGGGCTTATATAGGTGAAAGGTTTCAAAAAGATGTTTTGCACACTATATAAATACCGAACATTGAAAATTAGAACATCTTTAATCAGATTTCTTTTGTTACTTGTCTCATTTAAATGTATATATTTACTTTCAGATTAAAGATTATGTCTTAAGAAACTCCTCAGTGTCTTATATATTGTATTTTATTATACTGTCATTGTATTGAATATTAACAGGCAATAAAATAATGGAGTATTTTCAAGAGTTTGGCGCTTAGCAACGTAGAGTACACATACGGATAAAATATTTGGTTGGAAGTTAATTGAAATACATAAAGATCTAAGCGCTTTTGGTCTAGGATAGTGGAATTAAGTGCTATTTTACCTATGTTGTATTTAACTACTTACTTCACGATAAACCAAAAGCTTTAGAACTCTTGTTGTATGTTTCATTTAAAAATAATATATTTGACTGGGTGAAGTTTTCTTGATTATAGTCAATTGGCTAAATGTTTTTAATTGATAGACAGAATACACCAAAAAATCTGTTTTCGAATAGAAATGCAGACCACCATTCGAGAAAGTGTTAGTTGATTATCAGTTATCATAATTGCACTGAAGGTGACTCGGAAATGCGATCTCGACTCTTAAAATACTTGCCTTGTATTTTAAAATAACGCAATATGAAATAGCAACATTTCTATTGAAATTTAATTGAATTTCCACTGAAATGGTTCACCTTTCCTTAACAGCGTTTCATGATTCTCCGAAATAAATCGAATAATATCCGTTTTCTGGTAATTTTTATTCATCTGAACATATACTCTCCTTAACCCCTCGAAGTATGAGTGAGATTTGTGATTAAGTGGTCGCCTTACGACTGCCACTGCGCCGAGTGTTGTGGGTTCGAATCCCACACGGGACAAAATTTTGTGTGATCCACTAATGATTATTCCGAGTCTAGTTGTTCTTTGTGTCCGTTGTTTAAATGTTTGTAACGTCTCCCGCAACACAGGAATTATTCCTAGTGCGGGAGTTATCTTTTTTAATACTAAAGAAAATAAATAAAACTTAATAAGCCAGCCTCATTGTTCTTACTGCAAAGTTTTCGCTTACAATAGCGCCTAATCTTCTTCATGTTGTGAACGAAGCAATGCAGATTTATTAGAGTTGTCAAAATTGTTTGACGCTTCGGGCAAATACAAAATTATCATACATATGTTATTTTTTATGCTACGTACTCCCACCACTATAACATCTACATATGTAGTCTACTGGTACATGGTAAATATGGAATTTTGAAGAAGAAAATTACTAACGAATCCCCGCTAAAACGTAAATAGACTTGAAATCCACAATGCATATAATCAGAAATATATTATAGGAAGAGATGAAAAATGTATCATTCGACGTTAAAAACAACTTTCTCACCAACATAACGTCGATAGAACTATAAATAATATAGCTATAATAATAACAAAATGAAGTTGAATTAATAAATTTTATAATTTAACACTAATTATGCTTTAAATCATTATCGGTTATACAACGGACATCCTATGGCAGATGTTTAATTTTGATTAATACTAGCTTTTGCCCGCGGCTTCACTCGCGTAAAAGTAGACTAGATGAGGTTATGTTAGCAAAAGTAATTAAAAATAAAATTTGTCTTTGTTACTCAGTGATAGTATAGCTTTCTAATAGTGAAAGGATTTTTTAAATCGGTTGAGTAGTTTTTGAGATAAATCCTTAAAAACAAACGCATAAACAAAAAATCTAATGAGGAAAGATTTTATAATATTAGTATAGATAAACTTGTAACAATTTCGTATTATTCTTAAGATCTTTTATTATTGGATACGTACTTACGCTCTTGTATCCATTAAGCCTTAGGCAAGAATGTAGAACATATTTATTAGAGATGTGTTTATATTCCACGTAATAGGAATTAGCCCACTAACATCTGCTGGATACAGTAATAATTAATAATATAATAATAATATCAGCCCTGTATTAAACCGTCCCACTGTTGGGCACGGGCCTCTATTCAGTGTGAAAAGGATTAGACCACAATTGTCTGGTTCTGGTGGTCATAATTAATATTTCCTTTTTTTTAAATAATTATGTTTTTATAAAAAGATGCTCATGCAATGATGACTGTGTAGCGACAAAGATTTATAGAACGGACACAAAGAACAACCAGACTCGCCACAACCATTCGTGAATCCCACAAATTGTTGTACCGTATGGGATTCGAACCCAAAATACTCAGCCCAGTAACAGTGGCGAGGCGACCACTTAAACAACTACGTCACCTGCATCATGCAGCCAAATGATCATGAATACTACATATAAATCTATAATTATATCAATAAGTTCATCGATATACTAATGACTTCACGCAGAGTTATGACGTAGAACGATTTAGATAAAATTTAACAATTATCTAATTATGAGAATAATGTCCCCTCCAGACCGATTTCGGTCACGGCGGCCAGTCTTAACGGAGACTGGCCATCTGCGCAGGAGATATTATAGTGCATGAGCGTGTGCGCAAACATAAGTGCACTCTCTGTTCCCTAACTGTCATGATCCGATGGGACGGTAATCCGACACGACCGGAGAGAGATCAGCCGAAGAACTAATACCTTTATATGCTTTTCGAGGCACGGGAGTGTCCAACACCGCCAACTGCCTAACTCCGGGCTGTTATTAAGATTTCTTAACAGAAAACCCAATAAAATTTTGCTGGCCTGACCCGGGATTCGAACCCGAGACTTCATGCACAGCAGTCGCATTCGCTACCGGTGCGCCACGGAGGCATATAATTCATATAATATACACATACTGTTCTCATTATTTTTCAACATGTATTGTGTTAGACAAAGTACTTACCTTTGTGAAAGAGGAAATAAATATCTATATTATTATTATTATAATGTTCCGTCCAAGACGTAATTTTCCCACTGGCAACCTTTTGTGCACTTCCGGTTGTCTTTGACGCGGATGTCATTGTAAAACGAAATGTCAAACTTGTCAACTTGTCTTTGTATCTAAAATCTGCTTGTTACTTCTGGACCTAATATTGATCTTGTAAACTTTTGAAAACATGAGGCCTCCCTTATATAAATCTTTGGAAATTATATAATGTTTTTAAACAGCGTAATCACGTACCATACGCGTAACATTGTGTTATTGAGAACTTAGAACAATTGTGAACACGTATAACCACGTGTCTTTGTCGGCGTGCTGAGCCGCTGACGCCGCCCGCCTGTGGAGAGGCTGTTCAAGGCTTGGGTAAGTTCATTGACTTTATTCGTTTATTGTTCAATATTGCTAACCCCATTGGTTAACAGCCCATCGACTGTAGAACAATTATAAGGTTAGTAATCTTGAATATAATATGTATGTCACAGACAGCTCGGCCACCGGACTCAGTGGGCGCGTATTTTCGTCGGATGCCGACATGACGGGTAACCTCAAGCAATAATAGTCACGAAGAACAATTTAACAACGTTTATTTTAATTAAATTCACAATATAAACACTATCGAATATTCACGAACAAACACGTCCGCTCGGTGCGAGCTCCGATTATAGAATGCCCGCCCGCTCCAACGGTCGCGTCCAAGCACGACTCGTAGTGACGTCACACTTGCGTTCGGAAACGGATGTTGACTCTTCGACACGGCCATCGCTGACGACTCACACGTCCTCGTGTGTGCAATCTGCAAGGACAAAATTAACCCCGCATTTTGTTCGGCTATTCTGACCACATCCCTACCATACGTACGACTACGTATGTGTATTGAAACTCAAATTATGCATCAGCTTTAATCAGAACACACACAGAACGATGGCCATCTTTACAAATTAATCGCACGTTATCATCAAGTTCAATTACAGGAAAATGAACACATATTAGCGCCGCAGAAACGGCTCATCTCATTTTCGCACCAACGAAAACAAGGGTAATCACTAAAGCATGACGTCGCACCAACGACTCATCCTGTTTACGCACCAACGTAAACGAGGGTAATCACTAAAGCATGACGTCGCACCAACGACTCATCCCGTTTACGCACCAACGTAAACGAGGATAGTGTATCATGCCGCCGCACCTACGGCTCATCTCGTTAACGCTCCAACGTAAACGAGGATAACTCAAACACATTTTCACTAATTCTAAAGTGCTACAATACTCATAGGATGGTTAATCACTGCTATGATCACCATTTTCTTCGTCTGTACTTGGTACCACATCAAATTCAACTGGTACCTCAAATTTTGGTATCCTCCGTACTCTATCATGTGGGTACTTGTATGTTTTCTTTGAATTCAAAGATTTTAAGAGATACCTGTCGTTATCAAGAACCTCTAGTATTTTGAATGGGCCTTTGAACTTGGGATCCAACTTAGTTTGGTTCCTCTCTTCGTTTTCTATAAGAACATAGTCACCCACATGAAAATGGCAAATCTCTGCCTTATTTTTATCAAATCGAGCCTTATCGTACACAGCAGTTCGCCTAATATTCTGAGCGGCATGTTCCCGTATTGCATCGAGGTCAAATTCACTAACTACATCATCAGTTATGGTCATCAACCCCAAAGGTCTAGCTACTTTACCGATCATTAATTCCAACGGGCTGGCTTTAGTGACACGATTCACGGTTGAGTTTATCGCTAACTGAACCTCACCTAATGCATCTTGCCACGAACGGTCTTTACTTGATTCCACCGCTGTTAGCATGCTCTTCAAGGTACTCATTACCCTCTCCACTTGCTCATTAGCTCGACTACCTCCTGTGGCAATGAGGTGCAACTGAATGTTTCTATTCGCACAATATCTATCAAACTCTTTACTCGCAAAACATCTGCCTTGATCAGCTATCACTCGAACAGGGGCACCAAACAAAGCCACGCTGGACTCTAGAGCTCTAATGCTACTCTTACTATCAATGTTAAGAGAGTGAAAAAGTAAGACGAATTTGGTAAAGGCATCTATTAGGACAAAAACGTATTCCTTGACATCATTCTTACCACTCAACTTTCCAGTTGCATCTATGTACACTGTGTGCTACGGGATACCCACTTTGGGAATTGGATGAAGTTCTGCTTGAACTCTACCCGAGCTTGGCTTTGCGATTTTGCAGGTAATGCAATTCTCGACGAACTTGCGTACAAACTTAGATATGCCCTCGAACCAGTAATGATCGTAAGTCTTTTCGAGAGTTTTCTCCCAACCCAGATGCATTACCGACTCGTGAACATTGTTTATTACCGACCACCTAAATGCTCGCGGAAGAATAGGTAGGCATCGATTTCTACCATTTCTCTGTACCTTAAAGAATTCCTGACCTAATCTCATACGTCTTTCTAATATCCTCAGATAAAATTTCATTTTGAAGGTCGGACAGTATCTTCTGAATTTCAGAATCTCTTTCCTGCTCTACTCGAAGCCAGTCATTAGAGAGCTCGGCTACGTTGACATGTTTCTGCTCTACACGTTGCGTTGTCTCAGACGGAGATCTGGGATTGCGTGAAAGACAATCGACGTGTTTCATCCTAGATCCTTCCCTATAAATGATATCAAAGTCAAACGATTGGAGATAAGCCCACCACCTATGAACTCGCGGAGAGAGTTCGGTCTTATTTTTTGTGGCTTTGACGGAATTGCAGTCGGTAACTACGGTCAACCTACGACCCTGGAGATAATGTCTGAAATGCTTGACTGCATTAACCACTGCCAAAGTCTCGAGTTCATAGGAATGATACCTAGACTCAGGTGAAGACGTACGATGACTATAGTAAGCAACCGGGTGCTGTTTGTCATTAACTTTCTGAACGAATACAGCCCCATATCCATCCGCGCTGGCATCGGTGTGAATTTCTATCGGCAGATCCGGATCAAAAATCATTAACACAGGTTGTGAAGTCAAGTGAGTTATAATTTGCTGTCTAATTAGCTCATGAGTGGGTTGCCATTGGATTTCACTGCCTTTGCCACTTGTCATCTTAAACAATGGAGCCATGATTTTCGAAAACTGGGAAATAAACTGTCAGAAATAGGAGGCTAAACCTATAAACTGTCTTAGCTATGTAACTGTATTCGGGGGGTGGTAGCCCAGTTAAGGCCTCTATCTTTTTAGGATTTGGCATAACTCTACCATCCTCGACAATAAAACCTAGATATTCAACACGACGTCTTAAAAACGCACACTTGTCTAGATTCAACGAAAATCCTGCCTTGGTCAAAACTTTAAGAACAAGACGAAGGCGTTCTATAGCTTGCTCTACATCTGACGCTAGAATCAACAAGTCATCGACATAGGCAACAACGAAGCTATGACCTATCTCTCCCAGCGCCTGCATGACCGCTCGCTGATATACCGACGTAGCGTTTTTTAAACCAAACGGCATGGTCAAATACTCCCATTGGCCATCGGGTGTGACAAATGCTGTCTTCTCTATCGATAAAGGGTCAACGGGAATTTGATGATAGCCACTTGTAGCATCTAAACAGGTATACCATTTTGCCCCACCTAATCTGGCAACTTGATCCTCGATCAATGGAAGCGGATATCTGTCAGCCACAGTGTTCTCGTTCAACTCTCGGTAGTCCACGCACATACGATCTGAACCATCCTTTTTCTTTACCAACAGTACGGGACTAGAAAAAGGAGAACAACTAGGCCTAATCACCCCTGCCTCCAATAACTCTTTAATCTTGTCACGTACAACTTGCCGTTCATTCGCACCAAGACGATACGGGCGACGCTGTACTGTTTTTGTAGGGTCAATCAATCGAATTTCAAGTCGACCTGTCTTGACGCGAAACGTAGCTACACCACGGGAAAAAGAGTTCGAAAATTCTTTTTAAATACCTGTCAACTGAGTTTTGAATTCTGAGGGTATATCGGTATCGATGTAATCAAAATCTAACCTTGCACTCTCGCTAGATTTCTCACACGTCAAAACATTCTTACGGTATGTCAAAATCACACTATCAGACGACATACTAACACGAAAACCCTGTGACAAAACCTCTCTCCCTACTAGAATGTCATCATTAAGATACATAGCTATCAGGTACCACATGGAATAAAATTTCTAGATTAAAATCATCAATAACTATCCGAGACAAAATTTGTAATGTTCTATACACGCTATGCTGACCTATTCCCGTTAATTTCACAGCATTAATAACTCGCTTGCCAAAAAACTTATTTGCGATACACTCCTTGATAAGGGAACATTCAGCACCAGAATCAAAACAAAACAAATACGACTCACGGTTGTTTATTAGTTGACCACGTGGACTGCTCATACTGCACACGTTGACCTGGCGATCACGTCCTTGCGTGGCTGATGATCTCACTGCGCTCGCCTCCTGTGTTGGGATTCTACTGGCACCACCGTTTGCGCTTGGACCTCGAGTGCACTTTGCAGCGAAATGGCCCACTCCACCACAGCGGAAACAAATGACTTGCGACTGCTGGTTACTTGTGGCGGAAGATGATGTTGTCGCCGTCGATTTAACTTTCGAACGACACTCATTCGCACGATGCCCCAGCTTGCCGCAGTGAAAACACTTGAGAGGCGGACCTGCTTTGATTCGTTTTGATTCCGTGCGATTATCTTTAGCTCCGGATAGTGCTTTCCTCTTCATAAATGTAGTCGCCTTCAATTCTCGCTGCAACTTGTCTCTCGTCTCAATCTCAGTTGTAAAGGCCAAACGTTGAAGGCGCTTATCAAATTGAGTCAAATGCGCCAACACAGTAGAAACAACAATCTCTTCTACGCTCATGTTTTGCCATTTCGAGGTCAGACACGTCATCAATCTTGCAGCATACACTGACAAGCACTCGTTTTCCTTTGGTTTACTACTTTGTAGGTTAATGAGAGTAGCTGCGGGTGTTTCAACACAATCGTATCTTGCAGTGAATAATTCTCTAAACTGCGGCCACAGCATTCCAGGAAACGAAACTTGCGATAGCCATTGTGAAGCACTCCCCTTTAACGCCCCGCTAATGGCTATTATTAGCGGTCGGCCCCCTAACGGTTTTTCTCCAAAACAGAGGTTAACCGTATTACACCAAGCACATGCGTCTGCATCAGGATTGTCGGGGTTGAATTCGGGTAGCTTGATACGACTTGTACTTGCCGGTTGTTTAATAGCTTCAATCGGGCTCAGCATGTTACTATTCTGAAGCTCGAACATCTTTCGTAACAAGTCTTCGCTACACTGTGGTAATTGCACATTTTCCATTCTTCGTTGTGCTCGAGGTGATCCCACTTCTGATGTCACAGACAGCTCGGCCACCGGACTCAGTGGGCGCGTATTTTCATCGGATGCCGACATGACGGGTAACCTCAAGCAATAATAGTCACGAAGAACGATTTAACAACGTTTATTTTAATTAAATTCACAATATAAACACTATCGAATATTCACGAACAAACACGTCCGCTCGGTGCGAGCTCCGATTATAGAATGCCCGCCCGCTCCAACGGTCGCGTCCAAGCATGACTCGTAGTGACGTCACACTTGCGTTCGGAAACGGATGTTGACTTTTCGACATGTATTTTGTTATGGACTTAGAGCCATGTATCGTGGTCCGAGTACCATTCACACTTGCTGCTAGATCAGGCTAGAAGAAAGATAGCTTCCACTGCGCCAAACAAATTCCTAGCAGGTAGGACCTGCTAGGAATTTGTTTTGCACTGAATGATACACGTACAGTATATACGAAATATTTAACCGGCCATATACAAAAAAACACACAAACAATAAAATTGACTGCGTGGATGGCGTAGGACTTAAGGAATCACCTCGTCACGCGTGACAAAAAATATGTTGATCCGACTTCTTTGAATCCGTTGTTTGATTGTTTGTTATGTCCCTTGTGACATAGGAATGATTCCAGGTTTTATATTTCCTAGATAGATAAAGATAGAATAATAACTTGAAAATGGTATTACAAATAAATTAATAATTTATTTCAGTAAAAACAAATTATGTTAGTCATTATTTTACCAATAGTATTTGTGTTCATTATTATATATTTTGAAGTGTAATAATGAATGATATTATTTCATATTATTACATGCTTATCTATGCAATATAAATTCTATATAGGTATCCAGACTTATTTGCAAATCAAAGCAAAATCTGAAGAGCTTTTACTCATGGCAAATATTTAAAAGCAACATATTGCTAGTCAAAAAGTGACCAACAAAACCAAATAACCGTGAAATTAAAATTTTAAAATAGCGCATAAAACACCGCACCACGAAATACTTTGGGAAACTCATAAAAATGTCAAATTAAAATTCAGACGGCCGACTAAGCCACGAACGATATTTTTAATTGCATTCATAAGCTCAACATTGTTAAAATAAGTGGAAAATATTTTTAATGGCTAACACTTAATTTTTAAACTTTGAGTAACGTGCCGAACTGTGTGTTGGCGATTTTATTCGGTTTTAGTGTTTTGTAATTTAAAACTACGTATAGCTCAAGGTATAGCTCATACTTAGCGTGTATTAAACATGAAGATAATCCATATGCACATGTGAGATATTCAGGACATAGTTATGCAAAATGGATCCAGCAACACAAACTTACTTTTAAGACAATTGGAGTTTCAGTAAATTAAAAATATAAAAAGCATCTGATTTAATTCAAACTTTCTTTTAAATAATGGACATCCTAATTTATTTTCTGCATAGTATAAAAATATAGCCTAGTGGGAGACCGCTGGACTGCCACGCAGAGGTCTCGAGTTCAATCCCGAGGCGCGCATCTCTGACTTTTCGAAGTTATGTGCGTATTAAATAGTTAATTATCGCTCGCTCTAACGGTGAACGAAAACATCGGGAGGAAACCTGCATGTCTGAAAGTTCTCAATAATGTTCTAAAAGATATGTAGAGCTTGCCAACCCGCACTGAGTCAGCGTGGTGGACTATGGCCTAACCCTTCTCACACTGAGAAGAAGCCCGTGCCCAGCAGTGGGACTGTTTAATACAGGGCTGGTATTATTATTCTAAAAATATTATTAATAAACACAAGTCTTTGAAACTAACTTAAATATTATAAAAAAGAACGTTGCCACGTTGCCATTGAACGTGACAATGCTGCCAGTCTTCTGGGCACACTACCAGTCGACTGTGATGCGGAGGAATTCCATGACACCTATTAATTGTAGTTTTCTTTTTTATTTATGTAAGTATTATTTCAATAAATTTAAAGTATATATTTTTAATATCATTTATGCCAATAACTAAAACACAAAGTTTTATGTGGGTTGGATCCATCTTGCATAACTTCGATAAATTAATACCATATTTAACGTGCCCTTTAGAGAATACTATGCTATTTTCACATTGCGAGTAATAATTAAAATGTTGACCTTTAGCATCGAACTTTACTAGTTTGTTAATGTAAGGCGAGATTAAGTGTATTAATTTTAATTTAGGGACGTCTAATTTGTCAGTAGTACTACGTAAAATAATAACGATGGCAACTAATTGATATTTACGTGTTTAATTATATATTTATGTTACCGGCGACTTCGTCCGCATGGAATAAACAAAACAGTTTAAATCTTTATATCGCAGAACCCCAACTTTTTCTATAATTAAAGTAGCCCAAAGCTACTCCTTATAAAATCAGCAGCCAGTGAAAGTCCCGTCAACATTGGTTCAACCGTTTCAGAGAGTAGCCGGAACAAACAGACAGACACACAACAATTTAAAAAAATAGCGTGTTGTATGTACATATAAATGCATAATATTTTATATTATGCATTAAGTCAAAAGCCTTTTTTTGGCATTACAAACAGACACTACAATTTTATTTATTTGTGTTGATTAAGATTTATTTATTTGAGAAAATATACATTTTTACAGACTGTCTTGATTTTTTTAAAGCGCATGTTATGTCTTTTACACAAAATCACACTATTTCTACCTATATATTAAAATTAAATTCGATAATTTAATAACAAGCATAGTGTTAATTTTAGATATTGACATTTTATTGAATTGAGTGTTATTGTTAGCAACCGAAATAAAGACTTTTTTACTTAATCGATAATAGAGGATTCTTTGTCAATGTCGAAATTTACTAAAACAAATAATAGTTACAGGTCTCTGTATTTTAGTTAATAATTAGTATTAAAAGTAAATACAATTGCAGTCTCTTAAAGGCGTAGTACAATTCTCTTAACCATTTTCAATAATATACTCTACCTATGAGCGTGCATATTAGTGATTAAAATAATTATTACAGCACGATAGACAATAATTATGTTAGATTCGTAGTAAATGTCAATCCATAGATTCTGCCTACACCGCCGAGAAACAGGAGGTGTAACTACATAAATTAAAGTTGGTTACCAGAATAAGAACAATGGTCTTGAATTTAAACAGTCAAGAATATTGTGTGGAACGCCGAATTTAATATTTGATCGCTAACAGCTTCAAATTTAATTGCTTAGCTGATTTCTATGACGTTATAACCTGAATGTTTGTTACTTGTATTTAGTTGCGTTTGTGTAGATATAAGTACCTAGTCCATTATATAGCCTAGTGGGAGATTGTAGGACTGCTACGCAGAGGTATCGAGTTCGAGCCCAAGGCACGCAACTCTGACTTTTCGAAGTTATATGCGCATTAAATAGTTAATCATTGCTCGTTTCAACAGTAAATGAAAACATCATGAGAAAACCTGTATGTCTAAGAGTTGTAATGTTGTACAAGATATGTGAAGTCTGCCAACCCGCACTAGGCCAACGTGGTAGTCTATGGCCTAACCCTTATAACACTGATAAAAGAACCATGCCTAGTAGCGGGACAGTTTAATACAGGGCTGATATTATGATAACACAAAAATGATGCTGCGAAAATACTATAAATACTCTAGTTACATTATTATTTAATTTTACATAATATTTTTTATTTGCATATTTATATAATATTGTCTTATATTTATGCGAATGTTATACATTGAAATTAAACACTTTATACGGATTTTATCGCGTTGTTTATTTTACTTTAAACACTGTTATTACATAATTTTGAAAACTCTAACACTACTATTATTGAATTTTACTACTATTTAAGCTATATATTTTCTAATTAAAACTATTTATATTTAAGTTTACACTTTGCCCCGACGTTTCGGTTGCTTTACAGCAACCATATTCAGCTATGTGAATTAAATATAAATAGTTTTAATTAGAAAATATATAGCTTAAATAGTAGTAAAATTCAATAATAGTAGTGTTAGAGTTTTCAAAATTATGTAATAACAGTGTTTAAAGTAAAATAAACAACGCGATAAAATCCGTATAAAGTGTTTAATTTCAATACATATTTATATTTTATTTTAATCGAGATTGTACTCGCATGTTATGTCAATGTAGTAAACATTGAAATAACATGTCATATTTTCTGAGCCAAAGTTTAATCAATCTCCATAAAAAAAATTATTAATATTTGACACAAAATAAATCTGCTATTTGTCACCTCAGTCGTAAAAACAAATCTTAGTACTAATTTTATATTAAAAACCTAATTAATATTTTGTCCACGTCTTGTAATAAAGCCTTTAATTATCAAACACGCTGCCTTAATGTCAATGCTCTACACGTGAGCGTTTCCTAAAATTTAATTTAACGCATATTGTAATCCAAACTTTTGAGGTACCCGTATGTAGAAACCAATCTTGACAACCATAAAGTTTCTCGTCTCTCTATGTAAGCTTGGTACACTAAAGACTTATTCAAGAGTCTTGATATGGGTTCATTTCTGTTTTTAACTAGAAGTTTGTCTTGCGAGCGCTGTAAGATGGACAGATCCTTTTATAATAGAAGTACGAGTATGTATGAGTTTTATATTTTAATCATAACAGACATCTGTCTGTGTCTCGTCATAAATGCAATTATATATTTAATATATTAAAATTTCTGGATGACTGATAAGTCTCGTTACTACAATCTTTTAATAAATTATTTTAAAGATATCGTTCTCTCTATGCGTAATTCCTGTGTTGCGCTGGACTTTACACATATTCAAGCACTTGTCGCAGTGGCAGTGACGATGTGATCACTTAAACCACTTCACCAAAAAATACTTTATTGCATATACAAGTAGTAAACGAATTAATTGTATGTGCCATTGCTTTGAATAAGAGTAGTCGATTTTTCGAAAATTGTATCATTCCGCATTCGAATGATGATGATTCGTTGTCACTGAATGCAATTCGAATCGTAACCGAATATTCGTAACCGCCAATCGGTTACGAATATTGATACTTTAACTTTCATTTTCCACACGATTTATATCGATTGTGGTTGAGGGTTTTGTACAATAATGCTTGAACTGAAAGTGATGACCTTCTTTGTTTAGGTCTTATACCTAATTTATATATGCCATGTCCTAATATCGCGTGCATAACCTAATGTCGGTGTACAGTCATCACTTAAGTAGTAACGGACTGTGAATCCCAGGTCAGGCCAACAAGAAGTTATTGGGATTTTCTGTTAAGAAATCTCAATACGAGCCCGGAGTTAAGAAGTTGGCGGTGTTAGACACCCCCGTGCCTCGGAAAGCACGTAAAGCCGTTGGTCCTGCGCCTCATCTCTCTCCGGTCGTGTCGAATTATTCGTCCCATCGGATCATGAGAGTTAGGGAACAGAGAGTGCACTTGTGTTTGCGCATACACTTGTGCACTATAATATCTTCTGCGCCGAAAATTCGTCAGGAGGCATTATTATTATTATATGACAAGAACCTACGGAACCTTAAATTACCTACAGCCCTATCAGCCCTTATTAGGGCTGATCGTCTAATGTCGAAGGAAATTACCCTTCGACCCTAGTCTACCACTATATTGTGTGATTAATTGAAATTAAACTACTATATACGGATTTTATCGCTTTGTTTATTTATCACTGTATTACAAAATTTCGAAAATATTACACTACTACTACTATTGATTTTATTTTACTAATTTACAAGCTAATAAAATTATTTAAACTATTAAATCTATTTATTTTTGGTTTACACTTTCCCCGACGTTTCGGTTGCTTTTCAGCAGCCATGGTCACGGGGAGACTAAGATGGTAGTTGTCTCAATGTTCCAGTGTAGTTATTTCAAAGTACCCGAACATAATTTAATCATGGGTGTTTCTATTTACGCAGAATGAGCTCAAAGTATCATGAAGTCTAGCTGTGGTTTGTTTCTTCTTGGGTTTGACTATTTGAAGTACTGGATCCCAAGCTGGTGGTACATTCCAACCATCTTCTCTATTGAAATTGGGATGTTTTTTGATTTCAATAGCCTCGCGAAGCATCCTTGGTAGGAATCAGTGTTCTTTAGCGAGAATCTGTGGTTTGTCAAATCTCAGGTAGTGGTTGGTCCCCTGTTGTACGTGTTCACACACAGCAGACTTCAACGAGCGTTTGTGTTTTACGTTAGCTATGTGTTCTTTTATGCGGGTGCCTATGCTTCTTTTGGTTTGACCAATGTATGAGAGTCCGCAGTCGCAATCTATTTTATAGACCCCTGCATCTTGTAAAGGTAATTGGCACTTGACGGATGGTAAAAATTGACTTATCTTCGTTGGTGGCTTGAAGTATGTGTTGATTGAAGCTCGCTTCAAGATGTAGCCAATCTTGTCAGTGACACCCCTTACATAAGGCAGTATAGCAGGCTGGCGCTCGACTGTGGCTGGCTTTTCTCGGGATCTGTGACAGCGGCGCGGCTGTTGGAACTTGTTGTCTTGCAGTACTTGCTTGACATGTTGAAGCTCGGCGTCCAGGTGTTTCTTGTCACAGATCCCGTGGGCTCTCTGAAACAAAGACATTCCCACGGTAGCTAACTGTTTAGGATGGTGGTGAGATTCACCGTTCAAGTACCTATTTGTATGGGTCTTTTTCCTATATACAGTGTGGCTCAAAGTATGATCAGGATTCCTGATGACAAGTACATCTAAGAATGCTAATGAATTATTTGCCTCTAATTCCATAGTAAATTGGATGTTGTTATTAATGGAATTAAGATGTTCTAGGAATACACTAACACTATCTGTTGGTAATATTGTAAAAGTATCATCTACAAACCTCTTATAAATCCTGGGTGTGATGGGGGCAGTCTGTAAAGCTCGAGCCTCGAAGTCCTCCATATATATGTCGGCAACAACAGGCGATACTGGGGAGCCCATTGCCACACCATCGACTTGTATGTAGAATTTATTGTCCCACAACAGATAGTCAGTTGTTAAGCAATGTTTAAGTAGTTCTGCATATTCCTCAGGCATATTGTACTCTATTAGCTTCCTTTTAGTTATTTCAATACAGTCATGTACAGGTATGCATGTAAATAATGACTGTACATCAAAACTAACCATTGTTTCATTGTTAGTGAGACATAGGTGTTTAATCTCACTCACAAAATGGTATGAATCCTTTACATGTGCTCTCGAGTTGCTTCTGAGTGGTGAGAGTATCTTCGCTACATGCTGAGCCAGTCTGTAAGTTGGTGTGTCGATCTGACTCACAATAGGACGTAGGGGAGCGTTTTCCTTGTGTATTTTTGGTAACCCATACAGCTTTGGAGGTTTTACGCAAGGGTACTTTGAAATAACTACACTGGAACATTGAGACAACTACCATCTTAGTCTCCCCGTGACCATGGCTGCTGAAAAGCAACCGAAACGTCGGGGAAAGTGTAAACCAAAAATAAATAGATTTAATAGTTTAAATAATTTTATTAGCTTATAAATTAGTAAAATAAAATCAATAGTAGTAGTAGTGTAATATTTTCAAAATTTTGTAATACAGTGATAAATAAACAACGCGATAAAATCCGTATATAGTAGTTTAATTTCAATGAATAACATTCGCGGAAACAGAAGACAATATTGTGTGATTAATAAATAAATAAATAGATAAATTCGGGATGCCTGCACCATGCGTCCTAAGGTGCGGAGAGTAGACGGAATGTCCAGGATGAGGATAAATACATATCTCACTGCCAATCGAGCAGACTCACACGACTGATCACAGATGGCTAAAGATATCTAGGCCACTGTGAGGGGTTGGTAACGTAGTGAGTCGGCAGGTATTGACATTCGCATTTACATTGAGCTGCAACATAATTACTAAAATACACAATTTTCGCTTTCGAATATTTATCAGATTAGGTACCGAACATTTCGATTCACTATAAGATTCGAATTATACGAATTTTAATTACTAATTAATCAACAATCGCTAATAAGAATTCATAAAATGTTGACCACTACCCACGTTTGTTTTTTGCATCTGTTTATATTGGTTATAACGTTGATAGGGATTATCGCTAAAATAATAGCTAATAACATTCTGCGAAGTACGCCCACTTTACTAATTTAGTATTGATCTTCGTTTCACTAATATTGTGGAGGAGCGGTTATTACCCGATAGTCTGTCCGAAGTCTGGGCTTTGAACCGTTTACTATAGTCTCCTTAAAGGTAATCATATCCTACATATTCTCACGCCTATGTCTCAGGAGGGTAGACTGAAGTGTATTATAGTCATGTTACACCAGCTAAGGTTTAAGGTTCTATGTAAAATAGTTTTACGAGGCTAGGCTAGCTGCTTATGAGGGTGACAGTACCAGACTGTACCGAGTAACGTTCGAGTGGAAAATCAATCAAGTAGTATGTGTATTACATATAGATAAATGCATATATTCTCTGCCTACCCCTCTGGGAAATAGGCGTGAATCTATGTATGTATAAATGCATATTTGTAATATAAAAATTTACATTCTAAGCTGTCAGAGTGAGTTAGCGAGCATGCGCTCTAACGCGTGTTACAAATAGTCTAATTGTCTCATTTAGTTTATAGTACACATTAACTCGATGTATGACATCATAATTTCGCCAACAATGTTTTAATTATTGTCTCGCTGTCTCAATAGACAGCGAGACAATAATCAATATACGCGATTAGCATATAACTTGAGCCATAAAAACAAAGTAATTATTTAATTAAACATGGGAAATATGTATTCTAACTAATATTATAAATGCATATGTGAGTTTGTTTGTTTGTAAAGTTTCCACACCTTAACTATTTGACCGATCATCATGTAATTTCGCATAAACGTCGTCAGGGAAACAGAAAAAGAGGGCACACAGGGCTTTCATCCAGTAAAAAAGGTTTGTACCCAAGAGATAGAAAATTATTGACAAAATCTACATAAACGCGAGCGGAGCCGCGGGCAAAGTCTAGTATCATCTAAAACAGATTTCGCATAATAGGGAGTGACCGTAATACCAAACAGGCAAATTTATTGACACCGTTACTTCTAGAATAAGATGAGAACTTCCTTATAGAAAAACTTAATACAACTTTGCCCGAGCCATGAGGTCATTAAATGCGGGACCTCATGATTGGTCGTAAACATAAGACCAAACTTATGCCATGGGATTACTTGGGAGACAGACAGTGAATATAGACGCAATCGTGCCTAATATAGATTAAATCCTTTGTTAAAAATAGCTATAGGGAAGATTTGGGTGTTTCTATGTATAATATGTATGTATTTACAAAAAAAAGTATACAGGGTGTCCGGTAATTAATGGATAACCTTGAAATGTCTTATAGTAGAACTAAAGGCCGTTCAGAAAAAATGAATATAAAATAATAATAAAAATATTTAAAAAAATAATTTAAAAGTGCAATGTATATTGGCATAGCATACTTTTGACTGTCTATCTATTAGCATAATTAGTGTTTAATAATAAAACAACAAATAACCGATGGATTTCATTCATTTATGGTCATAGTATACAAGAAAGTTATACATACTGAACGCCCATCAGTTCCACTATAAGACATTTCTAGGTTATCCATTAATTACCGGACACCCTGTATACTTGTTTTTTTTGTAAATACATAGATATTATACATAGAAACACCCAGACCAACACTAACATCCATGTCTATGCACACAAATGTTTGACATGAGATGATGAATAGGTAGTAAACCGATTGCCGTCTACTAAGGATAGTTCTACACAACTTACTTCTTCTAAAAATATTGCAATAAAAACCAAAAACAATTTTCCTGACCTGGGAATCGCTACCTAGACCGTTAGTCGGCCTCGATGGCGTAGTAGTTAGTGTAACCGACTGCCATGCCTGAGGTCGCGGGTTCGATTCCCGCACAAGACAAATATTTGTGTGCATGAACATGGATGTTTGTCTTGGTCTGGGTATTTCTATGTATAATATGTATGTATTTACAAAAAAAAGTATATATGTATGTTTATCCATTGTCTAGTACCCATAGTACAAGCTCTGCTTAGTTTGGGCTAGATAATGTTGTGTGTATGTGGTAGAATATTATATTATTATTATTCAAAGCAACCGTTATCAGAACTGCTACGCTTCAGAAGCAGCACACAAAACAAATAGGCCAACCCTGAAGTCAATAGTATTTTTATATCGGTATGTCTAGTCCATGGTCATGCCAACGTCTTCGATCAATGGCTTCCCATTATCACTTAATGGGGACCTTTATTTAACACCGTCGTACGTGCTTATTATCAGAGCTTATCATTAGTAGGTGAATGATCGGCGAGTGTTTCTGTGTAACATTTTTCTTCATTAGGACACTGACCTGTGTCAAAGTACCCAACTTAATATTTCTACTGCCGAATGTTTTCTTTGAGGAATTATTAGGTTTCTTTTTGAAGACAAGGCTGTTAATAAAGGAACATAATAATGTGTTTGTGTGCGTGTGTCGTGTCTTGCGCGGTTATTAGTTATACGTATATTTTGTTCAGTTTGATAAGCACCGTCAATTTCAATTTTTCAGGTAATATGTACGCAAATATAAAGTAATAGGTAGATTAATTAATATTTCTATTGCTAATAATCCTAACTTCCTAATCCTAATATTATAAACTAGATGTGCCTGCGGTTGCACCTGCGTTAATGATTACTGCGCCTTCCCTGTGGGTCTTAGCGTGATGTTATATAGCCTATAGCCTTCCTCGATAAATGAGCCATCTAACACTAAAATATTTTTCTATTCGGACCAGTAGTTCCTGAGATTAACGCGTTCAAGCAAACAAACAAACCAACTCTTCAGCTTTATAATATTAGTATAGATACGAATGTTAGTTTGTTTGTTACACTTTCACGCCTGAACTACTCGACCGATCATCATGAAATTTCGTATACATATTATCAAGGGAACAGAAAAGGACAACGAGTACCTTTCACCCAGAAAAATGTTAATAATCTAACCTAACCCATGTAAAAGCGTGCAAAGCCGCAGCAAAAAACTAGTAATTGATAATTCCACTTTCTACGTTATATGATATAGCGCGTATAAGTATTCTTCGAAAATTATGTACAGCCTTGGCCAAAAATATAGAGCACTCCCTATAAGAACTGCATTTTTTCAAACGTTTTGTTTGGAATGGAATAAAACGACTTGTGTACATTTTAAATGATCTTTACTATGACTATTATTTGCCATATTTAAACAAAAGGTATTGTTTCCTACTGCAAATGTTACGCACGTGCAAAATATATAGGGTGCTCCATACTTTTGGCCAAGGCTATATATATATATAATTGGTTACTTTATAAATAGAATAAGCAGACAGTATACTGAGATTTTCGCGACAGAAAAACGCCATAATATTTTACCGGATACGGGTTTCGAACCCGATGCCAAGAGCACAATGAGGCAGTATAAACACACATTTTTAATGTTGTTTATGTTTATAGTTCAAGCGTATTTTAAGTCTGACTATGCTTGTCCTTTTTATCTAAACTAATGCAACATAGAACTGGGTTAAAACAAAGAAAATCTTTCTAATATTATAAAATAGCAAAGTATGTAAAAATGTTTGTATGTTTGTCATTCAATCACGCGTAAACTGTTGAACGAATTAAGATAATACTTGGCACACAAATAGATCAAGTCATGGATTAACACGTAGAATTTTGTTATCCGAGTTTGTATTATTGTGGGGTTCTCGTAGGCGAAGACATGGTAGCTAGAGAAATATAAATATACCGTACTTCTTTAGTTTATAAAATGTATTTTTATTGGCATTATTACTGGAATATCTAGATTTTCTAGCGAAGCACGTTAATGTCTGTAAGGATTTGTTTGCTAGTAATAAAAGTGTCTGCAGCATTTTATGGGTATACGAGGTCGCAATACGAGGGAGGACTCTTGGTCTTTAGGAAGTTTGCGTAGTGCCTTTTAATTCTGACATAGCTAGAGATTTCTAACCAATATTATAGATGCGAATATGAGTATGTTTATTTGTTTGTTACGGGTTTTTTATTTTAAATCTAGATTACCACGAGCGAAGCCGCGGGGAAAACTAGTCTATATTACTACTATAGTAATATTATGACGTAATGATGAATAAAAGATTTGATTTTTTGTTTGTTTGTAAGAATTTAACTCAAATACTCAACAACCGATTTCAAAAATTATTTCACCTTGAGAAAGCTACATATATTATTCTTCTTTTCCCTAGCCTTTATTATTCCCAAGTTACTTGGGGTCGGCTTTTCTCGTCTAACCGGATTTTTCTGGATATCAGTTTTACACGGAGCGGCTGCCACCTGACCTCCGCAACCCGAAGGCTAACGATACCCTAAGGCTATACCAGTGTCAGAATATTATAGGGCACTGACTTCCCAATAACGACTGTCATAGATATTCATGGCAGCCGGGACCCACGGCTTAACATACCCTCTGAGGCACAGAGCAGGCGATAATTGTTAATCAATACGCACATAATTACGAAAAGTCATATAACTTCCGAAAGTCAGAGGTGCGCGACGTAGGTTCGAACCTAAGACCCTTGCTTACTTTACCAATACCGCTTTATAAGAGTACTAGTTTTAGCCCACGGCATCGCTCGCGTAAGGTAAGGTATGGTTAGATTAGATTATGCTAGTATCAGTACTTTTTATTTATATAAAATATATGCCTATGTTACTCAGTAATAATATAGCAGCGATAGCTCAGTGGGGAGACCAACAGACTGCAATGCGGTTTTCGGTTTCGAACCCATGTCGCGCACCTCTGACTTTCGGAAGTTATATGACTTTTCGAAATTATGTGCGTATTGATTGACAATTATCGCCTGCTCCGTGCCTCGGAGAGCACGTTAAGCCGTCAGTCCCGGCTGCGATGAACATCTATGGCAGTCGTTATTAGAGGAGTCGACACAAAAGATCCCACTCGGTCGAAGTGTCTCCGGTCTGTACTGACTGGCCCCTATACAAGATAAGATGAGATAAAGTTTCCCTTAGAAATAAATATTTTTTTAAAGACAACTGCCGCTGTAGAAATAATGCCTGTATCGCGGGGGACCTTACAAACATTCAAACAACAGACACAAACAACATCCAGACTTGGAACAACCATTTGTGGGTCATACAAAGTTTTGTCTTGTGCGGGATTCGAACCCACAACACTCGGCACAATTGCAGTGGCGATGCGACCATTCAAACCACTAAGCTATCCGTGCAGTCAATAAACTTAGTGCAGGAGATGACATAAAAAGAAAAGCCATCCTTCTTTTAAAAAGTCAACATTTCGCGTGCCGGCATGCCATCCAGTCGAGGCTAATATTCGCTTTCCATGTAAACAGTATAAAAAAAGCTAACTGGTCAACAAAAACATCGTACCATCCACAACCTTTAATTACAGCAATGGACACAAAAAGCCAGAGCTTTGACCCTGCAAATACAAAGGTAAAAATATTAAAAGCACGTCGTACAGATATTAATCCAGCCCTGGGGTTGAAGCAAAAAAGACATTAAAACGAATGGCAGGGTCTCTTAATAACCTCCAAGTACCCCAGATATTCGCACCATCTTGGTGTCAAATTGAGATTGTCATTAGCCGACAATGGGACCCACATAACAGCCATTATATCAGCCGGATTTGGGTCCGTTACCCTTATCACTCGGGCCTTCCGCTTGGTTTAATAATCTTTGGGAAATACGGTAAGAGTAGTACAAAATAAGGGGGTCAAAGATCAATGACGTTGAATTAAGTTTCTGTAGTCCTATATACAGCGTGTAATATAAAGGTGTGACTATAGATTAAAACTGTAATGGAATATTTGAAAATGTACCCTGAAAACAAAGAGAAAAAAATATTTTTTAACATTTTATTTATTTACTAGCTTTTGCGAGTGGCTCCGCCCGCGTGGTGCGTATATCAATAAAAAGCAGCCTATGTCATTCCCCAGGTTTTAAACTATATCTGTACCAAATTTTATCTAATTTGGTTAAGTCGTTTAGCCGTGAAAAGGTAACAGACAGAGAGTTACTTTAGAATTTTTAATATTAGTAAGAATTATATAGCTCAGTGGGGAGACCAACAGACTGCAATGCAGAGGGAGGCTCGGTTTCGAACCCACGTCGCGCACCTCAAACTTTCGGAAGTTATATGACTTTTAGAAATTATTTGCATATTGATTGACAATATTATCGCCTGCTCCGTGCATCGGAGAGCACGTTAGGCCGTCGATCCCGACTGCCATGAACATCTATGGCAATCGTTATTGGGAAGTCAGTGCCCTATAATATCCTGACACTGGTCTAGCCTTAGGGTATCGTTAGCCTTCGGGTTGCGGAGGTCAGGTCGCAGCCGCTCCATGTAAAAACTGATATCCAGTCAAATCCGGTTAGGCTAGAAAGCCGACTCCAAATGACTTGGGAATAATAAAGGCTAGGTAGAAGAAGTAAGGATTATTTAAACATCGACAAAAACTCATTACATTACTATTAAAAAAATATAATTATACATGCATATGTATGTATGTTTATCCATTGTCTAGTACCCATAGTACAAGCTCTGCTTAATTTGGGCTAGATAGTGTTGTGTGTATGTGATAGAATATTATATTATGATATATTATTAAAATGGCATCTGGTACTTTTCGAGTTCACTATGGACGCCGAGTCACTTGTCAGTGTTGTTCATTTATTGACTAAACTGATATTGATAAGCTGATAAAAAAGAAAATGCTATATCTTAGTGAAAATAATGTAGTTATATGGTTTATTTATCGCAGTTTTCCATTGTACAGATACAGAGACATCTATATTATGTGACGCTTAAATAAGACTACACTTTTTTGTTAGACGCTAAAGATACCTATTTATAAAATGACTACCTATCTATAGTGTATATAGCGTAGTGGTTAGTGTAACCAACTGCCACGCCTGAGGTCGCGGGTTTGATTCCCGCACAAGTCAAACATTTGTGTGCATGAACACGGATGTTTGTCTTGGTCTGGGTGTTTCTATGTATGTATTTACAAAAAAAATAGTATATATGTATGTTTATCCATAGTCTAGTACCCATAGTACAAACTCTGCTTAGTTTGGGCTAGATGGTGTTGTGTGTACATGTGATAGTAGAATATTATATATAACCATATATATAGTGGTAGCTCACTGCGTCAACGAGAACACTAGTTTGCGTTAGACTCCTAGGAAAGGAAAAGTGTTATAAAAAAATTATGTATAGTAATCCTCAGTAGCAGTTGTAGTCTGGCTGGACTTGATTTCTGTTACGTCTGACTCCGAGTGCAGTATTTACTTTTAATAAATCAATGAATCAAACAAAGTATTATACTGGCCATTCCAAAATACCGCGGAGTTAAGAATGAATAGGATTTTGGCGACAAAATTGCCTTGTGATCTTTTAAGTTTTATAAAATTATTAGAAATTTAGCTTGTAAGTATTACGTTCGTTTTAAATACGAAGTCTTATTTGACAGATGATCGTTGAACAGCGATAGTGAAGATTTAATCAACACATCACGAAATCGATTACCGATTAACTTTCTAAACAAACTGTAATCGTAGGTTTAGAATCGCAACAAAAATAATAGAAACAGAAAAATATAAATGAATTCATCTAAGTTTGACATATCGAAAGAATAGTTACGTCAAAACTACATATACTTACGTTACAATTATGTAACGTAATTCATTGTAAAAAAAAATGTAGTGTCATATATTCACTCCATACTTAGTATAAGGATGAATTAAATGTGGTTCAAAAGACGTTGATTTTCAAGAGGACTACTCTTTAAATACTATGGGATATTTAAACCATACGTCTAATACGCATCTTCGAATCCATTTTTTGATAAAGAAAATATATTAAGGGTTTGCAGAATGGGATTTGAGATACATTGCAACGTAATAATAATTAAACCTCGATGGTCGAGGTCTCGGGTTCGATTCCCGCACAAGTCAAACATTTGTGTGCATGAACATGGATGTTTGTCTTGGTCTGGGTGTTTCTATATATACGTATTCACAAAGAAAGTATATATGTATGTTTATCCATTGTCTAGTATCCATAGTACAAGCTCTGCTTAGTTTGGGCTAGATGGTTTTGTGTGTATGTGGTAGAATATTATTATTATTATTAATACCAAATACAAATATACATAAGATTTTCTCGGGCCATTGTTTTTACCTCGAATTAGTTCGATTTTATCCGATTCAAATTGACGCGTCACTCTGACTGAAAGTAAGAATAACTTAGTGCGTAACCATGGTATTGTAGTAAAATGTTATTTTATTTTAATGTTTAAATTATTTAAGAGTAATAACAATAGAAATGATTAGTTGATTATGTTTGTGAAACTATCCCATCATGTTTTGTACAGATTCTAAATATTTTTTAATAGCCTTTAGTACCATAAGTAATCATTGTTTATTTAAGCAATTTATATGAAATGTGCAGAGTTACGTGCTATGAAGTGTCAAAAGATACTTCGTATTTGAAACAGACTATAAGTATTTACAAGCCAATTTTGAAATCTCTTTACTTATTAAATAAAAAACTATTTTCAGGATTTACCGGTATGCCTCTGGGATGAAAAGCACTTAAATTCCATAAGGACGGAGACAAGAGCTAAAAAAATAGGTATCTTAACTAAAATTATAAATGTAAAAGTGAGTTTGTTTGTTTTGTTTATTTATTACGCTTTCACGCCTTAACCACTCGTTGAGATCATAATGAAATTTCGTATCAGGGGTAAATAATAATAATAAAGTTTATTACTGCATAAGAACAACGCTTAATCTAGGTACAAAATTTAGGGCTTAAGGAATACAATACAACCACCGTATACGGGTGTAATACTACACCTCTGCCTACCTCCCCTTGGGGTTACAGGCGTAAGACTATGTATGTATGGAATACAATACAAACTGGAGACCCTGACTTCTAAACTAGGTATGGACCTGTGTTTTAAAAGCCAGTGCTACCTTCTGATAATTACATTTATATAAGCCTCATAAATAGTTACAATCATTGATATTCTCATAAATAGTGAGAAAATACTAAGTACAAAAAAGGCCTAGTGAAAATGGAGAAATCTATATTTCTTTATAGTATAGTAGGAATACAAAATCTGCAAGAGTCTGCTTTAATAAAAGTGTGAGAAAAACAGAAAACGATATAGGGTACGTTACATCCACAAAAAGTACCATTTCCGACGGATAGAGAATTTACATAACTTACACTTACGCGGTCGGAGCCACGGTTAAAATTTAGTATATAGTCGAATAAAATGAATTATTCAACAATTACTAAGAACTTCTTAAAAACCTGTCGGAGAAACCTTTCGGAATATCAATTTAGAAATAATTAGGCCTTCTAACTCTAGATTTCTAAGTTCCTTACTATAACAGTAAAATATTCAAAATTGCCCATTTGTAGTATCTTCTAGTTTATCATGATATAGAGAGCTAATTTATTCTTACAAAAAGGCCAAGATTCAGCCTGGAAAGGCCTAATTACTAGGCCAAGGCTGAAAGCTTTAAATTTATAAGATTATAAACCTTTTAGCGATACCGTTGTCTTTGCTTCTATTTATGCTTCGTAGAATTATTTGTACCTGGCTAATTACGTAAGAAAAAAAATGAGACTTGTCAATTTCCCATTTATACATAACACTTGGTCCGAACCGGGAATCGAAACCAAGTCATACACAATAGGCACTTGTACTACTCAAAACCTAATTAATAACTTTGATAGTTGTTATTTGTTACCTAACTGTTTCATTTACATAAGATAATGGTAGACACAATGCTTTATGCATTGTGCTTAAATATGGTTATGATCATATCAACCAAAAGACGTCCAATGCTGGACATAGGCATCCCCAAAGTATTCCACACTGAGCGATCTTGAGGTGACCGTATAAAACCGCTTCCCCTTAACAGGACGTTGATCCACCTTGTCTACCTTCGCTGCGTCTTTTATATAATTGACTAGTATTAGCGTGGCTGCGCGGAGGAAGGAATCAAAAAACTATTTTTAGATTCGGATTCAGGGACCTTGAATACCCCCGATGCCAAAAGTTAAGCGCCCTAAGACCATTGGGGGTCACCGATAACCCCGGTGATCTTGAAAATGACCTTTTCTGGAAAGATCTCGTCTACCTCTATGACATTGGACTAATACACCCACCTATCTCTAACCGTTTCGGAGATATTAGAGGTCAAAGTTTATATGGAAGCCATGTTTTATTTCACCTCCCCTAAAAGTTACCAGGATTTTAGAAAGATTTTGTTCGAGAACGACTGCCGAAGATATCACCGTTTTCAAGATCCGATGGGGTACCACCACCAAGAGCTGACCTTCCGAAGGTCAGGCATTTTTCCCGGGCCTTCTGAACGATTCCCTATACGACGCTATATTTACTTTTTTCTACGACTCCCCCTTGTATGAGTTCTATTTCTCTAAGTCAGTGAATGAGTGGTAATTTAAGTTTATATAATATGAATATACTAAAAAGAAGATCATCGTTCCATGCAGATATTATCTCCTCGTAGGACCAACATTAGCCTGCACTGAACTGCATTTAAATAAAGTCTACATTTTGTTAATTAAATAACCAATAAACTTTAATAACGTTACGTATTAAACTAAATGAATAAATTACATTTCAATTTGATTTTGCACCCACTTACCATCAGGTGGACTACTATATGCTTATTTGGTACTTTGGTTACATATTCAAGTCAACATTTCTATCAACGTAGAACGCAGTAAGCTAATATAAAAGACTGTTTTATTTATAACTGACATTTAATTTATTTTCTTTTGTCAAGCTGTGTAAAATTTCACATAAGTCAAGAGATTAAAGTTTTATTTTGTAAAGCAATTAAAGTTCACAGGTCTTCTGCCTTTTTTAATTTTAATAAACACATTACACGTAGTAAAGTTACGCCTGGTAATATATACTCGTCACTTGCAGAGACAATGAACCCTTTAAAGTAAAAATCTGTATGATCTTCTTTAGATCAATATACCTCTTATGTGAAATGTCTTTTAAGAAAGGAAAATTTTACTAGATTTATTAGTGTCTTCTATTTACGCGAATGTTATTCATTGAAATTAAACTACTATATACGGATTTTATCGCGTTGTTTATTTAGCACTGTATTACAAAATTTTGAAAATATTAGACTACTACTACTATCGATTTTATTTTACTAATTTATAAGCTAATAAAATTATTTAAACTATTAAATCTATTTATTTTTGGTTTACACTTTCCCCGACGTGACCATGGCTGCTGGAAAGCAACCGAAACAATAGTAGTAGTAGTGTAATATTTTCAAAATTTTGTAATACAGTGCTAAATAAACAACGCGATAAAATCCGTATATAGTAGTTTAATTTCAATAGATTTATTAGTATTACTAGCTGTCCTGACAGACGTTGTCCTGTAAAGGGGAAAAAAAAACAAATCTAAACCATCCTCAAATCCACTTGAACACACACAAAAAAATTCATTCAAATCGGTCCAGCCGTTTAGGAGGAGTTCACTGTCAACACACGTACAGAAGAATTATATGTATAAAGATAGCATGCAAAGGCTAATGCCTAGATATATCCCGAAAGGATGCAACAGATAAAGTATCCGATTATTATAGGTCTGATATACCTATGTATATCACACCTATAATAATTGGAGCCGAACCTGTTGCTGCTGCAGCAAAGATTCTAAATGTTAAACATTAATAATAATCTACCCGATTCGAGGCCGGAATTACGACCGCACGCATTTTTAATCGCTAATATACCACAGGGCCGAAAATCATGATAATCAAACATTAGTAAAATCATGTTGTAAATAACCTTATCAACTGATCATCAGTTATTACGAAGGTCGTATGCATGCTTGCCTAAAAACGGTAATCTCCACTCATGGACAGAGCTATGTTTTCTGAGTATCACAGGTTTTAAAGAAAGCAAAAGTTTTAAAGAAACATAACTTAGCCGCTGCCTATCATAAACCACGTCATAGGTGGCAAAGAAACACAGTGTCTGCTGCATGATAACAAGCAGTTATTGAAGGGCACAGGTCGAAAGGAGTTCGAAAAGGAAGCGATCGAAGGCTTGATTGAGCGTCCGTCACTTTCCGAATGATATGTAACAAACAGTACGATACCTAGATATAATTATTTCATAATCGCTACTTATTTTTATACCTAATCTTCAATATACTTTTAGTGAAAATTATATCGTAATTACTATATTTAATTGTTATACAACATTACAACTCACATTCAAGACCACTTATAAAAACTAGGAACAAAGCCTGCTGAATGTCGAAAAAATTTACATTTTCTCCTCGGCGAGCCGCTGTGATTACCAACAAGCATTCAAGTTGGGCCGCTGCAAATATTCAAAGAATTTCATAGCAAACCTAAAAATGTCTAATGAAACTGCTGGAATACGGTGCATTCCCGTGTATATTAAATTATTATGTTTTAAGTTCTTGCACGTAAAATATTAATTTTATAAAATAGATAAAATGAACGTTGCATTATGAAGCATGCCTGCCTTCGAAGCTCTCTTGCTTTATCAATCGTAACGACTGATTGATTGGCACACCTGGTTTTTTTCGCGGCATTGCTTTTCTTCGAGGTTCTAAGAAAATCTAAACCGTAACTCTTCAAGTTATGTGCGTAATAATTAGTTAATTATCGCTTGCTTTAAAGGTGAAAGTTGAAATTCTACGTAATATGATATGTCAAGTCTGCCAACCCACATTAGGTCAACGTGGTGGATTATGGCCTAACCCTTCTCACAGTGAGAAGAGGCCCGTGCCCAGCAGTGGGACAGTTTCAAAATAAAGGGTTAATATTATACTATTATATATAAAGTATCCTATACTCACTTGGCACGCTGTATTGACATATTTTATTAAAACCTTTTCACCGGTTTACATGCATTTGAATGACAACCAACCCAATATCTTCATAAACTTTTACAGATTCTGTTTAACGATATCCCCTCTAGCTCATCCAAAATGCTTGTATTAAGAGTCGATTTACGTTGGAATGCCATCGATGGGATCTAAACCCTGGACCATTCGATAGCAAGTCTGATGACTTATACATTGATCTACAGCCGCTTAATGCAAGCAAGATACTACAGAATGTATTTATATACAACTAGCTGTCCCGACAGACGGTTGTCCTGTATAGGTAAAAAAAAAACCAATCCAAACTCACAAAAATTTCATTTAACTTGGTCCAGCCGTTTAGGAGGATTTCACTGTCAACATAAGTTATAAGTTGCGTATATTTAAGAACAAAATAAAAAATGCACCTTAATTTTAATTTTAATTCTAATCGTTAATCATTTGTTGTTTTATGACTGACTTGTTGTTACTGTTGAAACTGTTGTTCTTTTTCTTCTTTTTTCTTTTTTAATTAATTATTGTATTCCATCTTCGAGCCGATGAATTGCCAATGTTATGTACGCCATTATTGTCACATGCATCAGGCCATAAATTAAATAGTATAAGTTATTTTCAATGATAAATGTTTGTGATGTGGCAGTACTTTTCTTTTAAATAAATAAATAATCACACGTACAGAAGAATTATATATATAAAGATAACACATGTTTGCTGTTTTAACAAAAATGTATGTAGATGATGTTTCATATAGGAGGAGAATTGTACACTTGCTCTGCGAATCGTGTTGCTCATTAAGGAGGGTCGTGATTTCTCTGAAATAGCTCTTTTCGCGATGCTACACTGTCTGTATTTGCTGTAGCGTTATGAAATAGTGCTTCTTGTAATTTGCTGTTCATTTTCAGCGAGTAACAGGAGAGCAGGTATTAAAGATCGTGCAGGTAAGTCGCGCTAATTACAAAATACATTAAAGATTTTCTATACAAAACTTATAAGATAGATGTGAAATGTTATACTTTACATATAAATCTTTTCAGAAAACTTAAATAGAGTTTATAGATATAGATTTTTCTGCATTATGATGACCTCGTTGTCGCAGCGGTAGTGAAGACGTTTGCTGTGCTTTAGGTCCCGGGTTCAATTGCCAGGCAAAGTGTTATAAAGTTTTCTGTCAAGAAATTGTCGGAAGCAACACGGACTGTGTCTGATTAACGGCAATAGGCTTGCCCCAAGTTACGTGGGACTTAAAAGAGACAACTATCTCATTCACCCATGCTCTTATCACATCTATTGCAGTTCCTAATATTTCAAAGGGTCAATTCCTTAGTTATTAAAGAACAAAAATAATCAAGGGTCCTGATTTTCAACGTCCTTTACTATGAACGTAATATATCAAGTGTATCTCATTGGCAAAACGACGCGACTGTTCGCGTACTGTGCGACGATGCCTGATTCGAAGTACTCGCTGATAAGAGAAATAAAACATAATCAGAAACAGAAAATTTTATTTGCTCTGAATATTTGCAACCATTTGGCATGCTATACAATGTTATTCTATATTATCATCTAAGTTAATAATGTGATACCTACATTTAAGCACGTTAATAACACACAAAAATTCAACAACAAGGAACAATACGTCAATAAAAAATATATAATACAATAAAATTATGTTAAAAGGAAATATCTTTTAACATTTAAAGATGGAATAATAAAATTTTTCGACGTAGTTTCGTGAATGTATGTTGTGCTATATTTTATATAGTTCGGTATCTTATCGTGGATTTCTTCTTTCTTTTCGTGTGGTTAGTGGCCAACCTGTTGTCAAGAGTTGTTTAAGCCGCCCGTAGGCCTCTCACATGGCTTAACGACTGCTCTCAATTTGGCAACAACCGGGACCGACTTTTTACGTGCCCTCCGAAGCACGGAGACGCTCAGATGAAATACCACTAAGCGGTCACCCATCTATAGACTGACCGCATCCAACGTTGCTTAACCTCGCTAATCGTTTACCGATCAATGAGTGCAACTGGCAACAGTGCCGTTTCATTGTTATGTTAGAACACAACAATAGCTAACGTCTATTGTCAATCTTTTCGTGGTTCTTGCATCAATTTCGTAAGCCACCAAAACCCTGTCTTCTAAAATATATTACCTCATAATTCATCAATAATATGATAACAATCACTGAGGTTGACAAAATCCTCTTCCCGATGAATATTTCATAATGGGTTTCTCGCCAAGCCACGTCTAATTCAATTTGTTTTGTATCGATTATCGTCAGGCATTAAAGGCAAAGGCGATAGACCAGGACATTGCAGTAACGATCAATATAAGTTAGTATCAAACGGATTTACTTCGAATAATAGACATGTGCGATTATAGACTAGCTATTTGAATAACTGCAAGGATGGCGCAGTTGTTTAAGTGGTGGTCTTGCCACAACCGCCGCGCCGAGTGTTGTGGGTTCGAATCCCACACAGGATAAAACTTTGTATGATCCACTAATAGTTGTTCTAAGCCTGGATATTCTTTGTGTCCGTTGTTTGAATATTTGTAAAGTCCTCCGCGACACAGGAATTATTCCTAATGCGGAAATTGTCTTGTTATAAAAGAAAGAAAAGAAAAATAAGTCTACAACATCATCCTCCTGCCCTTATCCCAAACTATTTGGGGTCGCGCAACATGTCTTCCTCTTCCATAAATCTCTATCACTCGTCATCTCAGCACTCACACCCTTCCTGGCCATATCATCTTTTATGCAATCCATCCATCTTTTCTTAGGTCTTCCTCTACTAGAGAATTCTTGCACCTCTGTACTCAGAGCTCTCCTAACAACATTTCTTTTATCTCTTCTCATCACGTGTCCATACCATGACAAACGTTCACTCCTCAATTTTTCGTCACAGGTGCCACTTTCAAACTTCCTCTAATATACTCATTCCTTACTTTATCCATCCTGGTCACACCACACATCCATCTTAACATTCGCATCTCTGCATCATGCAAACGTCTCTCATCTATCAGTCTTGTAGCCCAAAATGACGATCCATACATGACGGCAGGCCTTATAGATTTTTCCCTTGAGCTTAAGGGGGACTTGGGGGTCGCCAATTGTCCCCGTGACCTGCCGCCATTTTATCCATCCTGCGTCAATTTTGTGCTTAACTGCACGATCTAAGTCACCGTCAGCTTGGATGAGCGAGCCAAGGTACCGAAAGTTGGAACAAACTGGTATAGGCTCACCATCCAAGGCCATGTGTATAGAATTGGAGAGACCGCCAAAATCACACTAGGTACTCTGTTTTCGATCTATTGATCTTGAGGCCAACAATCTCCAACCTACACTGCCAAATTGCCAGTTTGTTCTGGACCTCGGACCCATCTTCACCGACGAGAACGATAACATCGGCAAAGAGCATGCACCAGGGTGCCTCCTTCTGTATGTCCGATAATAAGTATACAACGTTTAAATGAAATCTGACCGTTTGAAGTAGGTCAAAATCACGTCCAAAGGAGTCGGTTACAAACAAACAACAACACACAAACAAACAAACAAACATACAGTCGAAGCTAATAAAAGCGTGTTAAAAACTGACTAAACTAATCAAATTTGTCTCGTCAAAGTGTAAAATGAACAAAGAGTGTGCAATATGTGATCGATGTCGGAGGTCTACGTGTTACGAGTTAAGGTGCTATTTTTCCCGAAACACGTAGAAAAAGTTTAAATTAGACAATTACAAGAGTTGTGATGGTATCTACCGAACATACATATATATATTTTGTACTGTAGGTATGTGTTTAACAGTCGTGTAGAGTAACATTTTGGTTTTTTATTTGCTGCGGTATAGTCGGTCTTAGTATATTTCTCTTGCCTCTTTCTTTTTAATCACATTTTTATGAAAGCTCATCGGCATGAAGTCCTATTAAAATGACTTTTTCCCGAATGATTTTGATCATGTATGCCCATCGCCATCGTCTTAGAGTACTATTAAATGACTTTTATTTAATGATATAGGTCAAGTCATACAACGTTCATAAAATTGCATAAAGAAAATAAGAAATACTAAACTTAATGTCTATCCCATTTACATATTTCTTATTTTCTTGATTAATATTTAGCTGTACGCCATATCCACATGTCCAAGGCAACATAAAACACTTTTTTTAATTCTTCATCGTTTACAATTATTACAACTAGAGTGATCTATTCCTCGTACGGGATTTGTCAATCCTCCTATATTTATATTTTCTTTTTTTTCTTATAATAACTTGTTAATAATATATTATTATAAGTTAATTGACATGTCTAAGAAATGCTTGTGTATTTTTATGAAACTAAATATTTTGATTTAATTAAGATGTCTACAGTCAGCGGTCGCAAAAAAACTAATTGCTTCTACTAGTTTAATTGAATATAAAAAAAGATTACAATAAAACTAAAGATACAAGATTATTACTCGAAGTGTGCAATAATAATGAATCACGTAAGGAGTATATCCCAAGCCCTGATTGTGGGCTTGATTCATTTGAAGCAATATTCCGTTGACGATGCATGTCTTTGCCGCGTCTCTTATTGCTCTAGGAACTCATGAAAACTGCTACCAATGCATATTCCATACATTAGAGTTCCGTAACAACTTAGATTTTGAGTTTATCGTTTATGTAGCGGTCTGCTTCAGTAATAATTTCAATATGAACTAGTACTACATCCATTTACTAGTTACATTGTGTTTAATACATATAAACCAGATCCCAGTACCAACCAGCACACGCATTGACTGTCTAGCAGATGCTCGTAGAATCACTTGGTGCAGTCAAAACAAACAAAATAATAATCTTTGTAAACTAGCCAGTCAGATTGAAATTAAAATTCTTTTTATGTTGAAATTTAAATTATTTGCTCTCTATTTTTGGATCCAACTTTTGACTATTTAAGTATTATGTTTAAGCTATTTAAAATATGACATTCATAAAGATTCCTAATTTTTTAACGGCATGTATAATCAAAATTAAAAATATGTTATTCCACGTATAAACTTCAAAGTTACACTTATTAATTTGAATTCACTTTTAAATATAGCTGTTGCCATGTTCAGCAAAGCAAGAGCAGCAAGAAGAACTAATGAGAACCTCACGGCCACTCTTTTTATTGCCATGTTTACAATATTGTTTCCTTTTTAACAGCTATGGTTACGGAGAAACTAAGTTAATGTATATCTAAATCTGGAAATGTGAAATTATTACAAAAGTGCGCGTATATTGTTTAACTACTGGTGTTTATATTTACGTAGCATGAGCTCATAGAAGTCTATAGATATTCTCATGAAGTCTCACAATGTTTTTCTTCATTTTGGGTTCCCATACAGATATTATTACACAGTATATACACAGTAATTATGATTAGAGCTTTGTCTTATTTATTTAATTTGTCCCTGAACAATATGTGACCTTTTCTTTGCTTCCTATATAAAGACCGTAACCCAAGCATTTTCCTCAATTAGATACCAGCTGATGCGCTTTTCCTCTTAATTTTCATAATGTATATAAAGAAAGTGGATCAAAATATCCCGTTTGTTTGTTTGTATGTCGGGTATAATGCTTTTAGGTCCGGCGAATTAATTAGTCGTTAACAAGCTGTTGCGAGGTTAATTAGACAAAAAAGTTAAATTTATAACAAATATTATAAATTTTCTTTTAAATAAAAATATCTGTATAATGACTAATAACAAAGCCTTTGAGTTTTAATGTTACATGTGCATACCGAGCAGTCTTTTTTGGAAATAAATAAAATATTATTGGCATGAGTTAAAACTATGGCCGATTTATAATATAATAATTATACTCTCGCCTTACATTTACATTGGCGGACCTTAGAATTAAACCTCGAAAGTGCAAACTTATAGTATGCTATGAACAAACGAAGCAGTTAGAGACATTTCTTATATATAAAAACATGGGCATATTTTGTGCCGATATTGAAATATATAGGCTTAATAATAACTCAATTATGGTCATAGTAGCTGTTAAAACTTGTTTTAAACTCACACGTGGACGGTATGAAATTTAAAATTTCAGTAACTAAAGTAATTAGAACAAATCAAAAGGAATCTTGCGGGCACAGTACATAAAGCGCAAGAAAAGGTACACGGATGTGGTTTTAATCTGTACAAGTCTGACATGCCGCTCCACCCAGAATAAAGGGCGCCATTTGATGATATTCTACCCTGAGAAAAAGTTATTCAATGCTTTTCCATTGCTATTTTTAAACAAGTCTTGCCTGTGTGTAAAATATAGGACTTTCACAAGAAAACTGCCTAAAAACTCATATCCATAAATCTAATAAAGCAGCAGAAAACAGGGTATGTAATGTTTTAACTTTCGTTATTATTTTTAAATACGTCTTCCGTACTGCGTATGATTCCTGTGTCACAGGGAGCTTTACAAACATTCCAACAACGGACACAAAGAACCTCTAGAATAGGAACAACTACATTTTGTGGATCACACAAATTTTTGTCCCGTCACCATTACTGGTGCATCCAAACCACAGTTACTTTTTGTGGAGCAACATTTCCAAATGTTAGTAGACAACATCCGATAGCAAAAAGTTATTTGTAGTTATATTATGTTGCCGTATTAAGTAACATTATCTTACTTCTGATAACAGTCAACAAATTGTAACAATCGACAACATTTGATACAGAATGTTTCGTAACATTACCTACTGCTAACATGGCAATTATGAGTTTGATATGAGATAACATGCTGTTGAAATAATTGCATTATAGATGCGTAACTTTTCTATAGGTAGGAGGTACACGTCCGTCGCCTGCTAACGATTGTAAACAATGCCGTGCAACTCGCTTGTAACTACATATATATATATATATATATATATATATATATATATATATATATATGTTACTGGCGGTATAGATGCCAAAGAAACATTTAATATAAAGCAACAAACAGTCGCTAATGTTACCTAATGTTTTGAAATTAAACACTTTATACGGATTTTGTCGCGTTGTTTATTTTACTTAAAACACTTTTATTACATAATTTTGAAAATTCTGACACTACTATTATTGAACTTTACTACTATTTAAGCTATTTAATTTAATTAAAACTATTTATATTTAAGTTTACACTTTGCCCCGACATTTCGGTTGCTTTACAACAGCCATGTTCACGGGGAGACTAAGATGGTAGTTGTCCCAATGTTCTGAAGTGACTAGTACCAACAACTTCTCCCTAGCCTTTATTATTCCCAAGTCACTTGGGGTCGGATTTTCTGGTCTAATCGGATTTGACTGGATATCAGATTTTACACGGAGAGGCTGCCACATGACCTCTACAACCCGAAGGCTAACGATACCCTTAGGCTAGCCTAAGGGTATCGTTAACCTACTACACTGGTCTAGACCAGTGTCAGGATATTATAGGGCACTGACTTCCCAATAACGACTGCCATAGATGTTCATGGAAGCCGGGGCCGACGGCTTAACGTGCACTCCGAGGCACGGAGCAGGCGATAATTGTCAATCAATACGCACATAATTTCTAAAAGTCATATAACTTCCGAAAGTCAGAAGTGCGCGACGTGGGTTCGAACCCGAAACCCTCTGCATTGCAGTCTGTTGGTCTCTGAGCTATCGCTACTACCAACAATATCAACAAAAAAAGAATTAACAGTATCTGAAAATTTTATCACAGGATTATATCTTACCGTCAGCCTTTAAGCAGAAACTTGAATCAAATTTCAAGTTAAAATTTTCTAGATATTGTGATCAGTAACTCATCAATCAATATGCCGATAGATATTTTTGACTGATACGGATTCCTTTCAAATGGCAGGACTTTTCAAAAGTATCTGTATTGTTTAGTCAAGTAAGAAAAATTCATTACTCGTTTAGGTTACAAAGTATCACTTATGAACGTCAAAATATATAAGTGAGTTTACTAAGTTACTGGAGAATGCAATTAAACTACTTTATACGGACTTAATAGCGTTATTCAATAAAATAGTCTATTATTACATAATATTAAAATTATTAATCTTCCAAATACATATCGGTATAGACGGATTACCACAAATCTCCTCCTAAAGATACTTTGAAATTATTATATTTCTGAACGCGTATTTTAATCTTTTGATACGAACAAAAATATTAATGTATTTAAATTCGCTAACCTCCCTTTTTGTGCTGTGTCAGTAAGTTTTGTATTTATTGGCTTTTATGCGCGATTTAGTTCGAGTAACATTTAAAAGAATTAAGAAAATTAAGTATGTGTCAATATTTACTTCTAGGCATCGTATCGGGATGAAATATGCATCAAGTTTTAAAATAAACAGCATTTAATTCCGTGCAGTAGTTTTAACGTGAGATGCGTATACAAACATACAGGCAGACAATAATTATTGCTTTAGCTTAACCCATTGAGTCGCATCTCGGTCGGATCTTACGACAGTTAAGATCGATATGCGAGGGAGCGGAGGGCGGGATACTGTAATCCTGACCTCTGCATACTTCGACTACATGGACAAGGAAATAGTATCTGGACAGATAAAGGACCTTGTTGAATATGGCATCCGGGAGAACCTGGACATGATCCTGGGGTGCGATGCCAACGCACACCACACAGTCTGGGGGAGCACGGATGTGAATGTAAGAGGGGAAAAACTACTGGAGTATGTGGTAAGTACCTCTTTACAAATTCTAAATAAGGGTAACAGGCCAACGTTCGCTGACTGATATATACAGTATTGTAACTCGGCCGTATCCTTGAAATAAATGCCTACAGCCGTGCGGTACGTAAACAAGCGATAGGGCTGCCCACCTGCAGCATTTTAATTAAATCTGCCTACTTTGAGTTTCTATCTATTTTCGTGATTGTAAATATTTTTTATTTTATTTAAACAAATAAAATTCTTTGTGAATGGAATAGGAAGTGTTCAATAAAAATGCATATTGTTTTTTGTAGGTAGATTTAATTAAAAAAACATGTTTATGTTAGATTTAAGACTTAATAACAAATCGGTCTCATAAATTTGCGACTGAAAAATATTTGCGCCTCGACTGAGACGTACGAAATGCTTTATTGTTAAATTTTGAAGTATAATAAATCCGCATTCTTATATAAAGCTTAATTAAAAATTGTTTTGGGAAACATGGACAAGGTGGAGAAAATGGAATATCTTTTACTTGGTTACCTGCATCTACTTTACAATTATTTACATGTTTGGTTTTAAGTGAATTTCGGAATATTTCCTCCATTTTTTCTATATATTCCACAAAATCATCGTTGGGTACAATCAAAAAAGTTCACGAATTAATCTTACTGTAGTCCCGGTACCTTAAATACCGACTCTGTGAGCTGAAATTGTGGCTTTTTTGATCGGGTTTCCCATACGATTTCAAAGCATGACAATCATCATGTTTCTCCAAACAACGCTTAAGAAGATACCCACAAATATAAAAAAGTGATTTTTTTCTGGTATATGTAGCTGATTGTAATCCGAACTAGTAATTTGGATGCTGGAAAATTCTTCAAAATCTGTATTTGATATTTCGTTGGATGATACCGGTAATGCATCGCTAGCTCTATAAATTAGGTACCTACCTACAACTCGCAACAACTCAAAACAAAAATTCTTTGGTCACCAATTAATTAATTATTAAAAAGCTGAACAGCTGACTACGAATGTTTTAAAATCACAACCCTCAAACATCTAAATATTATATATGAGTCTAGCTGTTGTTGTTAATACCGAGAAAATAAAACCAGTTTTTAGTGGTATACACGTTATAGTAGCAGCAGAAACACTTTGTGAAAATTTCGAAAACTATCTAATGTCACACAGACGGATTTTTTTTTTCTAGTATTATTCATACACACAGATAATAAACAAATATTATTAATAATAAAATACCACGTCTTTACTTTGAATTATGCAAACTAACAAAACACACATGCACCGAAGTTTTAACACAAGCATAAGTAGGTAGGTACCTACCGTATCATGATTCATTCAGAACCGCATATAACTACCTATTTCACTCGTCTCAATAACTTTCCGTTACTCTATTCGCTTTATTTATTAATCCAAACACCTTTTTTTTCGTGAGATAAAAGGAAATACTTATCCATGAAAAAGACACACATTATGTACCTACCTACTAGTAAGTAAAATTATTTTATAGTCTTACCTTTCAGAGTTACCAGGTAATTAAAAAATACTTATGTCTGGATGCGTTATTGACGAATTCATACAACCAAAAACAGAACAATATTTCCTACTCGTCATATTAACTGATTTTTAGAGAAAAATCGCGCGGTTATTGTTAAAAAACAACACACCGTCCGTTCGACACTGCGGTACAGCCGTGATTGTCTGCGCCGCGAGCGCACCCCGAGATCGAGGCGCGTAGGTATAGCTCGCGTTTCGTCCGTTTGTATGAAGTTGGAGTACTGTATTATAATAATTACCGTGCTGTAGGCGAGCAGAGGTAATTGACATCACGTTAGCCTCCAACAGGGCTAGCACTAAGATTGTCGAATGGCATGTGTCTGATGAGATTACCTTGTCAGATCATAATTACATATGCTTCAAGTACAGGATGCTGGTTCCAGCTCCTACAGCACGTAGAAGGAATCCCAGAAATACGGACTGGAACTCCTTTAGGAGTGACCTCAGAATAGATTTGGAGGATTCTAAGGGTAAGCTCAATTCTATATTAGACATCGAGTTTACAGCAGACAAATTGGTCCAGACTGTGAATACGGCCTGGACAAACAACTGCCCTGAGAGGGAACTTAGACCCAAAAGGGTACCGTGGTGGACGCCAGAGTTGGTCAAACTGCGGCTAGAAGCCAGACGAGCGTTTAACAATGCTAGGACCAGCAGGGACTACAGCGGTTACGCTCGCTGTTTGACCAACTATAACAAAGCTGTGCGGAAAGCCAAACGGAAGGCTTGGAGAACACACTGTGAAAACATCAGTACAATTCCTGAGGGAATGAGGCTCTCCAAGGCTATCTCGACTGTCAGAGCACACCCATTGACATCCATTAAGGATGGCAATGGGCAGCGAACAGGGTCTGGTAAGGAGACACTAGCAATGATGCTAAACACACACTTTCCAGACTGTAAGATAATAGAAAAAGAGCAGGAGGACCCGATCAGCCTGGTTGAACTAGGCTACCGCACAACCAAAGCAGATTGGGACACTGCTAGGAAGGTGGTGGATGAAGGGAAGGTCGGCTGGGCTCTAAATGGTTTTCAACCATTCAAGTCACCTGGTCCAGACATGGTTTATCCCATCATCCTGCAACAGGGAGCTGCACTCTTGGTTCCGCATTTGTGCAGATTATACAGAGCCTGCATAGCTTTTGGATACATTCCAAAGATATGGAGGCGTGTTAAAGTCATCTACATACCGAAACCGGGCAAAGCGGACTACAAAGAAGCCGCGGCATACAGACCTATCAGTCTTGAGTCGTTCTTCTTGAAAGCCCTGGAGAAGTTAGTAGATAGACATGTCAGGGAGGGAGCATTATGGAAATTCCCCCTCCACAGGCTACAGTGTGCCTACCAGTCGGGCAAATCCACTGAGACGGCACTACATTTTGTGGTAAATAAGGCAGAACATGCATTAGAGAACCGGGAAGTTTGCATTGCTGCATTCCTGGATATTGAGGGAGCTTTCGATCGGACCACCTTTGATGCCATCAGTGTGGCATCGGCAAATCACGGCATAGAGCCAACCATTTGCAAGTGGATCAATTGTATGCTCAGGGGTAGAATCATTAGGTCTGAGTTGTTAGGAGATGAAATGTATGCAACGACAACCAAGGGCTGCCCTCAGGGTGGAGTACTCTCACCACTCTTATGGTGCTTGGTAGTCAATTCACTCCTAGAACAACTCAACAAAGGTCCATACTTAACGGTCGGATATGCGGATGACTTGGTGATACTCGTCAATGGAAAGTTCCCGAGTACGGTATCTAGTCTCATGCAGAAGGCCCTGATTACGGTGGAAAAATGGTGCAGTAGCAATCATTTATCGATCAACCCAGGGAAAACGACTGTCGTGCCGTTTACTAGGATGAGGGATCTGACAGGGTTGGGAACTCTCTCCATGTATGGTACGCAGTTACAATGGTCCATGGAGGTGAAGTATCTAGGCATGACCTTAGATAGCAAACTAACGTGGAAACCTCATGTAGACAAAGTCATAGAGAAGGCCCAGCGGGTCTTCGGCATGATTCGTTCTACTTATGGGAAGACCTGGGGGCTAAAGCCCAAGGTCATCAAGTGGCTATACACGATGATGATAAGACCTATACTCACGTATGGAAGCATTGTCTGGTGGCCAAGAACTAAACTAGCTACATGCAGGATCGCGCTGTCAAAGGTGCAGCGATTGGCCTGCATGGCTATAACAGGGGCGTTCCCGACTACGCCAACGGCAGCGTTAGAGGTCCTGCTGGATCTAACGCCGCTACACATTGTTGTGGAGTCAGAGGCGATAAAGGCGCTACACAGACTATCTGTGCATGGGCTGTGGAGCGTCAACATGCCGGTAACACGACATACAAAATTGGAGATTTCAAAGGATCTCAAAAGGATTATGAGCATGGGATGCGACAAAATGCAACCACTGCACATATTCAAAAAGAATTTTAAAATAAAGGTTCCCACGAGGGACGAATGGAGACAAGGTCTACAATCCCCTGACAAGGGTTGTCTCATCTGGTACACTGATGGTTCCAAAATGGAAACAGGATCGGGCGCTGGTATCTATACCAACGACTGCAAGGTGAGCCAAAGCATGGGCAAATATGCAACGGTCTTCCAAGCGGAAACCTACGCTATAATTGCCTGTGCTCAGGAGAATATCAACAGTAATGTCACTGACAGGACTGTGTATATTCTCAGTGACAGTCAAGCTGCTCTCAAGGCTCTGGACTCGTGTAGGGTGGACTCCAGACTGGTCCTGAACTGTGTTAAGGCCTTAAACAAACTTGGCAGGAAGAACACAGTCAGACTGGTGTGGGTTCCGGGGCATGCAGGGGTGCAGGGCAATGAGGAGGCTGATGAATTAGCCAGAAAGGGCTCGGAGCAACTGTTTGTGGGCCCCGAGCCATTCGTGGGACTCTCTGAGAGCACCGTCAAGGCAGCTTTGAATGCACATGGCAATGACAAACACAGGCTAGAGTGGAAGGCCCTGAGGGGTCTGGAACACTCCAAGAAATTCATTGCAAACAGAGCCACAGGCTTCACCCGGAAGTTCTGCAGGTATAACAAGAGCCAAATACGCCTGCTCACAGGAGCGTTCACTGGCCATTTTGGCACCAACGACTTCCTGTGCAGATTGAGATTGGCTCACAATTCGATTTGCAGAGCCTGTGGTGAACAGGACGAGTCCATATCGCACCTACTATGTGAATGCGACGCGTTGGCTGGATTGAGGATGGGTCTGATGGGATTGGCATATCCAAACCCTGAGGACTTCAGGCTTCTCCCTCTGAAGTGTACGCTACGACTGATGCAGTACATTCATAGGGAGATAGCTAAGGGATAAATCTTGGGGCTGACACAAAAGATCCCAATGGGTCGAAGTGTCGCCGGTCTGTGCTGACTGGCCCCCATACATAAGATAAGATAAGATAACCCATTGAGTCGCAGCGGAACACCGGTGGCCACAAACAAAAGTTTTTTAATTATGTCTGATATTCTAAGACTTGACAGACAACGTAAATAATGTTTCTTAGGTACAATGACACAAAATAATCTCGGAATTAAACATTCATCAGTCACAGGTTACCCTCTTTTATAAAGGATTATTAGGGTTATAATATATGTTATGTAGTTAAGGCTAGGCGAGACAGCCTTCGGCTATATGAGCCCACAGATGAAAGGAATAGCCTGAATAAGATGACTGGATGCGGCAAGTGGAAGCCCGGGATTGTGGCGCATATTTGAAGAGGTCTACCTTCAACTGGGGTCTGAAAGATCAGTACTGAGCGATGCTGCGATTATTTAACCAATTGACAATACATGATGTTTTCAAAAAACATAAATATACACAAATTTACGGTTGACTATTAACTAAGTGATGTCATATGTATACTTATACAAATATTAGTGCTCTGAGGCAGACGTGTGCAGCGAATATAATAATTAATATTATTATTGTGAGGCGCGGCGCGAGCCGATGCTCGCTATTTGTTACCATGAGTGACACACTCGTGGCAAATGAATTGCTGGCGTTCATGCAGCAGAAGCTGGACGTGATGGACGAGGTGTCGGTCATCCAGATCTGCGCTTTGAACTTTAGCCAGGAGGAGATTGTAGCTGCTAAGCAGCTGGTGTTCCGGTTGCTGAACAAGAGCGACCAGATGGTATCTCGTCGACGTGACGGGACAAGGAAGAATCTACAGGACGTCATAACGCTGCTTAAGGAGACCGATCCAGATGACGTGCCGACATTTGTGGCGAGAGACTTACACAAGTTACCTGCCGCCACTTTCGATCACGTCGACGTCTCTAGCCTTTTAGAAGACATCATTTCTTTAAAGGCAAGTTTAGCAGAAGTGCAGATGAAGTTGAGTGCATCGGAGGTCACTGTTGCAGATTTGCGCATCGAACTAGAGGCGTTGCGCAAGTCTGTGCCAATAACTGGGTCACCAACGCGTGTAAACAGTGTGAACACGCGTCGAGGTGCATGCCTCAACACATCGGCGACGAGTTATGCGTCAGCGGTTTTGTCGCCGGCGCCGACTGCTGAGCCTGCGTTATGCGCCGCAAGCGCGTCACGCAGCCCCGCTCCTGCACCCGCAGCTCTTCCCCGCTGTTCTGCGCGAATTGTAAGAACAGCTGACCCCACGGTCTCTGCGAGCGCCCCTGCTAAGCCCTTGCCTACAAAAGCAACGAACCGGGCTACCGAGGATGGTTTCCTGACGGTGCAACGGAGGAAGCGCCGTTCGCGAAACATTAAGAACGGTTGTGGCAAAGCACCTGTGGATCCCAACCTGAAGGTGCGTGCCGCGTCCCCGAACACGCCGGTGTACATCTCGCGCCTGCACTACACCACTGAGGCGGAGGACATCGCGAAGTACGTGTGCCAAAAGCTGAAGTACGTGCCGAGAGTGCAGTTGCTGGAGTCGCGCCGCAACGTCAACTTTAAAGCGTTCGTCGTGCGTGTACCTGACTGTTACCTGCACAAGGTGTTGGACGAAAGCTTTTGGCCGCAAGACGTGGTATTCCGTCGCTTCCGCGGACAAGTACCAGCCGAGCGCACTAGTATTAAGTGTGCGAAGTGAAGTTACACTAACATAGTATTAAGGTGTATTTACTAACATCAAATCGGCCTCGATGGCGTAGTGGTTAATGTAACCGACTGCCACGCCTGAGGTCGCGGGTTCAATTCCCGCACAAGTCAAACATTTGTGTGCATGAACATGAATGTTTGTCTTGGTCTGGGTATTTCTATGTATAATATGTATGTATATATAAAAAAAATAAAAATAAGTATCTATGTATGTTTATCCATTGTCTAGTACCCATAATACAAGCTCTGCTTAGTTTGGGCTAGATGGTGTTGTGTGTATGTATTATAAAATTTTATAATATGTAAATCTAGGTTATGATATTTATCTATGGGCCTATGCAGCCCGAAATAAATGATTTGATTTGATTTGATTTTAACTGTTATGTTTCAGGTACCATGTAATAAAAGGCGAGTCTATTTTAGTGTTTACTGAAGATAGATTTAGTTTAGTTGCTAGGTTTAGTCAAACTGTAGACTTTATTTATAATTTTACATGTTTAATTATTCATATTATAATATTGTAATTTTGATTTCATTTATATTTTTGAATTCTTCTTTTTGTTTCTGTTAGAGTTGTGTCAGTTGTGTTTTTAATTATTTTTGATGTGATAGTAGGCAAATGAGCAGACGGATCGCCTGATGGTAAGCGATTACCGTCGCCTATAGATACTCGTATCATCAGAGGAGTAACAGATGCGTTGCCGGCCTTTTAAAAAGGAGTACGCTCTTTTCTTGAAGGTTTGTAGGTCGTATTGGTCCGGAAATACCGCAGGCGACTGTTCATTCCACAGTTTAGTTTAGTTTTAATGTTTGCATGCCTAACTTAAGGCATCAATCTGCCTTACAAACATCAAATTTTTCTGTATTGTCTTTATTATTTCAAATACCTACCCACTTTCATGCAAATAAATATGTATGTTAATCATTTCCATAAAAAGAGTTTCTTCATTAAAACAATATGTAACAATTATCAACGATAATAAAACAACATTAAATAAAACAAATGTATTTCAACGAAATTATGTGAATAGTGTGAACCATACAGGTAAGTGAAGTTGCCGCACAATTACAATGTAATTTTTTGCTTGTTTACAGTGAACCCTATTATAAAATAATTTAAATTCCATAGTGTTACAAATGCTTTTGTGAACCGTTTTAATTAAAAAATCCTGGGTTAATTAATTTCTTTTTAAATTAAAATGTATCTTACATTACATTCGAAAGCTTTTAAGCGTGCCATTAACAGAATTCTGTCAAAATAACCTGCCGATATAATCGTATAAAGCGACGGATCCAAATCAATTTGAGAAATTCTATTACCAATGAATTGAGCCGACACGACGTGTCGAATGGCATACACATATATTATGTAGGTAGAAAATATATTATGTATACACTTAGATTATGTAATTATAAGGTGTGGTTACACTTTAAGGTATATAACTTTCTACGTTTCAAAGAAAATTGTCATCTATATATTTCTATAATATTACAAGGAGGAAAGATTAGATTTTTTATTTGTTTGCAAAGATTTAACTTAGAAACTACAGAACTGATTTTAAAAATTCTTCCACCATTCGAAAGCCATATTATCGCAGAGTTAAAGCTTATCTATTATCCTTTTACGCGAGCGGAGCCGCTGGTAAAAGCTACTTTATATAATAAACCTGAAGAGATTTTTGTTTGCACTTGCTAATCGCTGGAAATAACAGCCGTGTTTGAAAATTATTTTTGCATTTAATAGCTTTATTCTTCAGGCAGGGTTATAAAAGAAAACTTGTGTGAAACCGCGAGGAACAGCTAATCTTTATAAGTACATAAAAATTCAACTTTAGTATGTATGTGTCCACAAAACTCAAAAAGCTGGCGATGGATTGACTTAACATTTTTACCCAACGTAGTACTTCTATATGAAAATGTTTTTATATTCCAAAGTTCTCAGTGAATCAAGAATTACCTAATAATTTATACCAGAGTAAATCACACCAAAGCGTTGTGACTTAGTCTATTTGTATGTTAAGATTGAGTTTATTTTGCAACAATATCCTATGTGTTATGACATGGGATACTTTTATTCCAGTAATGCGTGAGATCCCGTGAGATCCCGTGAGATATACAAAGGCAAAGCTGCTGGCAGGACCTAGTAATATTTAATACCCGCATATAATCACGATTCTAGGGATCGTGACTACACCACGGATAACTTAGCCAATATTGAAACAACGAAGAGAACAAACTCGGCGAAACCACATGCGGGTCCCATGAAATTTTATTCCGTACATCGAAAATTCCGAATTGCCTACAGAATTAGGCCAGTGTGTTTAGAAAGATACCTACTTCAGCTGTGCAAGCCGTGTAGTAGAAGACATCCTGACTAATATTATAAATGCAAACGTGAGTTTGCTTGTTAACGCTTTAACTACTCGACCGATCATCATAAAATTTAGCATATATACGTTATTAGAGGAACACATCAAATCAAATCGTTTATTTGCTAAAATGTGGTTTATACAGACATAAGTACTTTCCATCTGGGAAAAACTACTGTTACTAATCTAACCTACCTACATTTAGGCGACCGAAGCCGCGGGCTAAATCTAGTAATACTATATTTATTAAATAAATAATCGCACGCATATATTCCCAAGGGGTCTTACATTCACGTGTCACCAAGAACTTTTTTATTTCCAACGTATTTAGGGATCGAGTCAATTGCCATCTACGTTTGCGACTCCGTGCTACTAAGAATTCCTTAATAAGAAGCCCAAGAACACTATGTTTTACTCAGGAATTAAAACCGAGACATCAGATACATCAGTCAACGTATTACTGCACCATTGAGACAATTTATGTAGTACCTAAAGTATAGTTGGCAAAATGTGAGTGTTATACAAATGCGTTGCCTGCCCTTTCAGGAATTTTAGCATGCCTGATATAATAAAGATAGCCTTGGTAATATAACAGTAATATATTTAGGAACTGCAGTGCCCGAGGTATGGTTTTTGTTTCTCGAACCAGGCAGTGTAATTACAATTTCGTATCAAGAAATTCTCATTTGAAGTTTCCATTTTGGTTATGCAAATGCATATTCTCACATAACTTAGAAAATAGTTGTCAGAAGCCACTTGATATATACATCTGATTATAAACTCTGGCGTATTCTCTGCTATCATCATATTATTATCCTATAAAATAGGCACTAAAATTAGGGTTATATTGTTTAAAATAGTATTATAATACACTTCATATTTGCTTTAAAATACTGTTCTTGTTCGGCCCAGTTAGGGTGAACGCAGGAAGCTTTGTAGTCGATTTCGTTTGTGTACTAGGTTTATCTCAATAAAAAAAACTGACTTTTTCCACAGGTGTATTTACGACATTTTGACAAATTATAATTTTTGCTTATATACTATTTACGGAGAATCTTAACACCGCGATTGAAGGAGCGAGCGAAGGAGCACAGTTCCATCTAGTGGCAACAATAAAAAACTTTTCTATTAAACTTCTATTTGACGAAAATGGCATTGAATGACGTTTAGAGTCCTATTAAAAAAAGTAAACTAAATACTGTTTTACTATCGCTGGATCTGGAGCCATGAATCATAACAGATTATTTAATTTTGCAAGAATATCAAAGATTTCATGTAAAAATTTTCAAAATTAAATCTCTCTTTATTTTTTAAACCAATATTTATTTTAGCTCTCCAACTCAAATATACATACTTTTTTACAAAATGTTGGCAACCCTTACTACTATATTTGTTTAACTCGACTAGAAAAACCGTGCGGTTATATTTGTAAGTCAATACATTGTGTCAGATATATGAATCACATCCCTAGAGAACTCTAACGATTTGTCTAGCTATATTTTTCATTGTTCTGCGTATAGAATATAGCAGACTGAAATCTAGGCTAAAATCCAGACTAAAGGTTACCGACCTTTGTTAGATAGATCTAGAGTTATCCTAACTGGGCTATAACTTGAATAATAAAATTGGTAATGTCCCTATTTCGATACGAGTTGTTAGCAGTTGCCAAGAATAGATCTCTTTTATTTTGGTTAATGATGTTCATTTCGTACAAGAAATTTCTAGAAATATAAAAACTTAGAACATTGTTATAATACGCAATTAGATGTTGTCCTTATTAATTCCACGACCCATAACTATGTATTTAAAGATTTTTTTTATGATCAGACGTAATATTAGTATTGAATAATTTTAATTCATTAATTATCGATTATTTATAATTGGTAACAATACTATCATATTACAGCGTTCCGTGCTCAGCGATAGATGAACGTATGTAGTGTACTTTTTTTACGTAGGGGAATGCATCGACGCATATCCCTCCGCGAGGGGCGGGCGGAGGGATTATGTCGGACTCGCCGGGGTAAAGAAAGATGTTGAAATGAAAATGGACCTCCCGGAATACCGACTAAACCTACCACGGTGTTCCTCGACAAAACCACTATCGACGGACCCGCGCGAATCGCTTTCGCATGCGGTCGCGACCCCGCCGAGGTTACGGCCCGCAGTGTGAAACGGCAGGCCACTACGCAATAAGACTAACCCAAAATAGACTCTACTCATTATTAAATAAAAGCCCTACTGTCTCCCCCAAAGGGGAAACGGACACGACACAGATGCGCGCGTGGGAAGACGCACGCCGCCTCTCGGACCTGGTGCTGTACGGATGGCGGGCAGGCCCACAAAGCTCGCCACCCCCAGGTCAAACCTCAGGGTGGCTGGAGGTCGTCCCGCGCCCTCCGGCGCCCGGCTCGGTTGGAGAGAGGGTTTAAGCGCTTCCTCTCCCGCTCCGCCGCCTCCTTGATTGAAATCACTTCCTAGCAAAAGGAGGCGACAGCGTTCCACGACCTCTCACTCCGGACCATAGACTGAACTACGGCCGGGAGCGAGAGGGCAACCGATCCGCCTGCCACGATCAATTCACGGCGCTGCGATGCCCAAGCGGGGCAAACCGCCAAAGTGTGCAGCGCCGTGTCCTCTACAACGTCGCGGCAGTCGCCGCAGTAGTGACAACCGGGCGTCTCTTGCCGCCGTATACGACACAGGAACTGGCCAAAACAACCGTGGCCAGTCAGTACCTGTATCAGCCGGAAGGTGAGGGCGCCATGCCGCCTCTCCAGCCACTCCTCAAACACGGGACTTACCGCCACGATCGTGGCGTGCCCGAGTGTACTTGTAACATAGAATTTCAAGAACACTAACTTAGATCTACCAATAACTGATTATAATGATAAAATCATTTTCTTTAAAATTTGTTCTCATAGAACCATATTTTCTAATGTCCTTTTCAATAAGTTTACATCTTAATTATTTTACACGGCATTTGCCTGTCACTTCAGGCACTCCATCAGAATGTTTCGATGCTTATTATTCATGCCACGTACATATCAGAAAACAGTAAGTAACAAAAAGTCATATTGTACATTCATCTTTTGGGTTTTTCTAGGCAGAACCTATAAATTTGCATGTGATTTTCGTAAGCATGGTCTGCTATACGACTATAATATTTAATATTATCAATGAGAATGTAAGTTTATTTGCTGTTTATTACGATTTCATACCTTATCTACTCGACAGATCATCATGAAATTGTCCGTATACGTTATCAAGGGAACAGAAAAGGACATAGCGTCATCCAGAAAAAAGGCCTGTTTCTGAGGAATAGAGATATACATAGATTCACGTCTGTTTCCCAGAGGGGTAGGCAGTGACTACGGATTTCCATTTGCTATAATCCTGATACACTTCTCTGACTTCATTCACTTTCATCACATTCCTCATACACGCTCGCCGGTTTAAGGTGCTCTTAGGCTGCCCTTTGTCCAGGACGTCTCCGATCTGATCGAGATACGTTCGCCTAGATCTTCCCCTTGTGACTGTTCTATTCACACTAGCCTTATAAACTTTCTAAGTCAGTATTTTCTCGTCCATTTTTTCTAAATGCACAAATCAGCTTAACATACCCTTTTCTATTCTTGTCACTATATCCACATTAACGCAAACGAAGTCGCAGGCAAAGTGTACTATTTAATAAATGAGGTTGTATAATTATTCATAATTAAGAGGCCAATGGCACCCGCGAATACTTGTCAGTATATAAACACAGAAACAAATGATACATAATAATTATCATAACAATCAATAAATTTTATATCTTATTAACATACATAATAATATATGGTATAAGTACAGACAATGCTACCGTATAAGTGTACCATAAGGCCACAGGTTCAATTCCCGTGTACGTGACTAATGCTTATAACAATATTATGAGTATGACATGCCAACATATAATATACATAGATATCATATAACTTTACGATGGTAGGTATATCCCAGGAATAAGCAGAGGTGAAGGCCCTTGAAATTTCACCAACCATGTCTAAATCTTAATGAATGATTTTATGATAAACGATGAATGGAGAAAAAGGTTTTTGATGGGTCATCACTGATAGGAGAGACTACATGAACTGGAGGAAATGGCAGTCTTAAGCGGGCCTATGTCCAGTAATCAAGTAAGTATTTTTTTTACAAAATTGTCTTACGTTTATTCGACTGTTATGCATTGAAATTAAAGTACTTTACACAGATTTTATCGCATTGTTATTACATAATTTTGAAACTTAAGACTTTATAAAATTAATGTAAAAAAGGTCAACCAGAAAATACAGTTCCGGCATAATTATATGCGGCTAACAAAATGTTTTGATGGAATTTCATGTGGGAATCCAACTCACGATATGCGGTGCACGGATACCCTATCTGACTAAATATACCTATGTTTTGTTTATACAACTAAGGTGGCAAACAAGCATACGGCCCACCTGATGGTAAGTGGTAACCATAGCCTATGGACGCCTGCAACACCAGAGGCATTACTTGCCTTGACCCTTTAGGAAAGGAAGTGAGAAGGAGAAGGAGCAGGAAGTGGGAAATCGGGTGTTTGGGTCTCCAGCACTCTCACTTACCAAACGAAACACAACAGTAGAAATACTGCAATTTCAAGTCGATATTCTGTGAGAGGGTAGCCCTTTCCCAGTCGAGCCGGCCTGTTCTATCTGATTGTTATCTATCCCATGTATCTGAATGTTACTTTGGATCTTACCGACAGCCTAGTATTCTAACACCAAATTATCTTTTAAGACTATATATATACAAAGAAAAATAAACATATCATTGCCAACAAACCAGTTTGTGTAGATATAATATAGATAAAAATGATCACTAACATTGATGTTTTGGAGTCAATTACCATAATATGGTAATTGACTCCAAAACATCAATGTTAGTGATCATTTTTATCGTACACTTATGTTTTTGCACGAGCGAGGCAGCCATGATTAAAATAAGTTTATAAAGAAAAAAATATAACATACATATTTGTCCGGCTCGATGGCGTAGTGGTTAGTGTAACCGACTGCCACGCCTGAGGTGGCGGGTTTGATTCCCGCACAAGTCAAACATTTGTGTGCATGAACATGGATGTTTGTCTTAGTCTGGGTGTTTCTATGTATAATATGTATATATTTACAAAAAAAAGTATATATTTATGTTTGTCCATTGTCTAGTACCCATAGTACAAGCTCTGCTTAGTTTGGGCTAGATGATGTTGTGTGTGTGGTAGAATATTATATTATTATTATACTTTAGTAAAACACATGTACGTGGAATGCGAAACAGCTGTTTGTATCGCAAGCTTATAAATACATTACATGCAATACGAAAAGATAAATCCTAACTAAGCTGCGGAAGCCCAATGGATAAGGTATTGGACTTCGAATCCCAACCTTTGCACTAGGAACTGACATGAACCCGCTCCTAATACAGAAGCATTTGAAACCAAAATCAAAAAAAAATCTTAAAAAATTTGTTTGTTTGTTTGTTTCGCTTTTACACCTTAACTACTAGACTGATCATTATGAAATTGCATTTTCACGTTGTCAGAGAAAAGAAAATGACAAGGTACCTACTTTTCATCCAGAACACAATACTGTTACTAACCTAACCTATATATACGCGAGCGAGGCCACGGGAAAAATCTTGTATAGCATATGTGTTTACGCACAGAATTGTTCACTATAATATTTTCTGCGCAGATGGCCAGTCTCTGTAAAGATTGGCCGCCATAACCGGAGTTCGGTCTGGAGGACATTATTATTAAGGAACGAGTCTAGTGATATCTATAGAGCCAAGTTCCAGCCTCTGTGTTGTAACTGAGAATATTTTAACATAAAAATCTGATAAATTTTCTTCCGACTCGGGAACCGAACCCGAGACTGCTGCACCACTAACGCAAATGTGTAATATTATTACAAATAATAATATATAATAATATCAGCCCAGTATTAAACTCTCCCACTGCTGGGCATGGGCCTTTCCCAGTGTGAGAAGGGTGAGGCTATAGTCCACCATGCTGGTCCAGTGCAGGCTGGCAGACTTCACATATCTTCGAGAACATTATGGAGGACACTCAGACATGCAGGTTTTGCTCACGATGATTTCCTTCACCATTAAAGCGAGCGATAAATATAATACGCATATATGTAACTTCGAAAAGTCAGAGGTGCGCGCCTCGGGATCGAACTCGAGACCTCTGCGTGGCAGTCCATCGGTTTCCCACTAAGCCATCGCATAACTCTACATATTATATAAATCAAATACTAATATTATATACTAATAGGATTAATATTATCCTAATTACTACTTTGTCCGTTTAGCCGAATGATTTTTTGGGATCTCATGATATCCCAACGGTCCAAACAACGAATATGTTAACAAGATAGCTGTCGTTTTACCAATACTAACTTTTGTTTATTATTTTTATATAGAATAATCTAACCAAGTTCTTTTTTTCAAGAATGGTACTTCACTAAATCTTCTGTTGCAATGGACTCTTGAGAAATACATCTCGGCTTAAAACTATTGCACACAATTATTTGTTCCGTGTGGGATTCAAACCGACAAGGTTTTTGATTTTCTGCGAGGTGACCGCTTGTACTTGACCTTTATTTTTTATACCGATTTGACGATCTCGCACGATTCTATAGGAAATAAAAATGTCCAACTATCTATAAATTGCAAATAACCTTAGATTCGTGAAAATGCAATAGATAATCAAAAATATGATACTTAAGTATCTAATCACAACGCCTGTATTTATAAGAGTCCTTAACTCACAATAGTAACACACATTCTTGCAATCAATCCTTGTCTACTTATAATACACTTATGAAGTGTTTAGTATTAAAATATTAGTCTTAGAATATCAGACTTAATTAAAATCGATTGTGTCTGGCCGCCAGTGTGCTGCTGTCTAACATTAATTAATCTTAATATAAGGTACATAAAATACTAGTAAATATAAATACAACGGTTTATATTACATATATAAACAACATTAAAAATAACCGTGCTGCCAGTGCCGACTTAGCTCTGTTTGACGTAGAAACACAGCACAAGGATATTTTGCAGTGATTTTTTTCAAACCCGATGTTTAAGCCGCAAGTCGCTGTCTCCTTACCTATTTTAAATATATTTACATGTTAAACTATCCCTTTGTTTGAATTGCCCGAAAGCCAAAAATATATCAAAAGACAAAACAATTAAGGGAAAATCTAAGAAAACACGCAAATTAATATCAGCCCCATTCATTTATATCATTCCGAAAATAAACAAAATTTCGTTCGATCAAAACATTCAGAAAATTCAATTACGATACCACAAACTAGCAATAATTTGGATTCAAATGATTCCAAAACAGTGTCTAACAATTCGTATTCGTAGTAATTCACACTGGTCGTAGATAAATTTCAGCATCGCCCGCTTCAGTTCGGTTTCAGCAGCTGTCGCGAGCTCACGTCCCTTCAGAAACAAATCCTTACGAAACTTTCAGTACAAACAAAAAATAAAACATTTTTATTTTATCCGTGTCTCAAGTATATCGAACAGTTGAACAATGAATTGAAAACGACTTCCTTGTAATTCTTTTTTCGAAAATACCTAGTTTAAAAATTCCGTTTTCTTTTTTCGAATTTGCTTGTTTTTTTTTTGTTTTTAATTTTGTGTGTTGAGTGAGTGCGGTGTTTATTTTTTCAATGGTTGTGACATGGTAATTTGTCAAAATAGGTGGTCAATATGGACGTTGGCCTGCCCTGCCTCCGTGTAGTGGTGTCGATGTGAATTTGACGTTATGTTACTATCACATCAAGCGCATAATAACCATCCTGATGCCTTTTTATGATGATATGGTAAGTAGATATTTATTATATTTTCTTTAGGTAATTTTATTAAAATTATAAAATATTTTTTATTTAAATATGAATAATTTCAACTGTGTAGCTAAATAAATATAGGTTTTATTTTAGATTTTTATTCTCTCCTTGTTGCGTCTTTAGATCTTTCTTTAAAAAGCCTCGTTTTTATAGGCAATTATCACATTTTGCTCCAATATATCAATAATCATATTTTAATAATACAATTAATAAATCATATCTATTCCTAAGAAATCGTACTTATAGTTTTAAAGTTTTTGGAACAAAATTTATATTCATCTGATTTCACACCGAATCTGAAATCAAAAAATTGTATATTGGACATGATATTGATATATGACATTTTATAGGCTATCATCACATTTTGCTCCAATATATTAATAATCATATTTTAATAATACAATTAATAAATAATATCTATTCCTAAGAAATCGTACTTATAGTTTTAAAGTTTTTGGAACAAAATTTATATTCAACTGATTTCACACCGAATCTGAAATCAACAAATTCTATATTTGACATGATATTGGACATTATAGTCCACCGAATTTCATGAATGTAATTAATTCAGATTAAAAAGATAATCCCGTGATGAAAAGTCCGTTTTAATTATGTTCTGAAGTTTAATACAGCGAACTTATTAAATATCAGTAAAAGGGGAAATCGAGGATTGAAAATCGATAAAAAGCGCTTAGCGTTTATAATAACGACGGATTTAGAACGTCCAATATTGTTCAGTGTTTTCAGTGGGTATGTGAGATAGGCACTTTTTACTCTCGTTCTTATATCTACGTTTTGTAATATAATCTTTATTATATTTTATTAGCTAATATCAAAATTTCAGATTTTAGCAAATCGTTCCATTCAGGCATTTGGCTCGATACAAGGATACCCAAAATTAGATGACGTAAAGGAATGATCGTATGTGTTCTTAGGAAATCCCTTTTATGTGGTTTCAAATTCAACTATTACTTCCATTCTAATTTACATGGAATAGCATTGACACACGTCGGCCAACCAATTACTTGCCTCGGATTTCTTAATATGGATAACGGAAATACACGAAAGCAAAGGATTGCAATATTGGGATTAAATAATTTACTACGTACCGCACTATATAGAGGCTTTTGCCCAGCAGTGAGACATACAAAACTAATGGAAATAAAATAGCTCTATGTGACTCTTGGTCGTAGGCAACGTTGTTCGTGTTTCTGTAAAACCACATTTTATTTTATTTTGTATTATTTGGGAAATAAACAGATACAATTTAAAAATAATTAATGTTCAAATTAACTACACTTAATCCAAAGCAGTTTCCACATATACACATACAGTAGCGCCAAAAAATATAATAAGGTATAATCTAAAATAATAAATGCACAAGTAATTAGCGTAACAATAGAACAACAACAAAAAAAAAAATATTTAAAAAAAGAAGTACAGTACTAGGAACAGAGAGTAACACAGACACAGGAACACAGAGTTACAAAGTTATGTTATTTAATTCAGTTTCACAAAGCAGGAACAAGACAGGCATGGATAGATTTCTTGAATTTTGGTAAAGAAAGGTGGAACACATCAATGGAATTGTCACTGCAGATATTAACAAGGTTATTAAACGAGCGGCAGGATCTTATTATAAAGGAATTCCTCCTATAAGTCCTAGCAAAGGACACAGAAAATAATTGCTTTTTTCTTGCGTTGATACATGGACATCCGAAGCCAACTTTGCTTAAAAGATAAGATGAGTCTACTTGATTCCTTATAATTTTGAACAAAAATACTAGGTCACGTTTATTCCATCGCGTCTCGAGAGATGGCAAGGCAGTTATTTCACCGCAGTTTTCATATTTATAGCATCTCCATCTGTTTTTTAAACCTAAGTCTAACATAAACCAATTTCATTAAAAATTGATTCAGCCGTTTAGCTTTAAAACGTGCCAAACAAGATTAAATCCGTATTTATAATATTACGATGTCATAAAACAAATATCCAAACATGTATTTTGGATGGAAAATTATTCTATAATTTATATTTTAGAATTCTCATTTAGTTTGTGGTTTTCATTTAAACGGAAATATACATATAATGAGGCTCATCGACGTATCCATGTGGACTTCAGTGAGATTAAAAATAATAGGGTATTTATATAAAACTTCATTAAAAATTATTATATTATTTTTCATACTATAGCGATATTACATGTCGGCCTCGATGGCGTAGTGGTTAGTGTAACCGACTGCAACGCCTGAGGTCACGGGTTCGATTCCCGCACAAGTCAAACATTTGTGTGCATGAATATGGATATTTGTCTTGGTCTGGTTGTTTCTATGTAGTTATAATATGTAAGGATTTATAAAAAAAATGTTTATTCATTGTCTATTATTATTATTATTCTCTTTATTTCTATTTTTTTCTAATTATTACATTTTTAAATATAAATATAAAAACTATACATATTTAAAAATATTAAAACTGAAATGACCCACCGACATCGGGAACAAGGTCCAAGCTGCCGGTGGTTAGGGCCCAAAGAGAGGAATCTCCTCACAATACGCGCCGTGTCGAGTAGTACTGCCTTTTGCATCAAGGACTTGATCCAAAAGGCAGTATTATTATTATTATTATTATAGAAATATTATATAATTTCAGCACAAAATATGAAATCAGATAATATGTAAACGTTTATGGGTCATCCTGCTTTAGAGGCGAGGTTGACTTGGGGTTGTAATTGAAATTAAAGATGAATAACGCGACCAACAAGCATATATTTTCACTTACAACAGGTGTATAAGAAATAACAGAATTACAATTAAAAGCGACTAGATATTTAGTGGTATTTCAAAGCGTGGTTCAAGATGAAGGCTTGTTACGTGGTCCCGGTTAGAATAGACCACTTATCTTCAGTAGGCAGCGCGGCAGGTCTCTAAAGCGGGATAAACCTGAAAAACGTTACAAAATTTATTAAACTCTCTCTGTCTTTTGTAGCAATTTATTATTCCTACACTAGATGACACGGTAAACGTTGTTCTGCCATCTAAATTATTTCTAGTCAATATTTTGGTTTATTTTTCTGGATGAGGACATCCTTTTAGCTAGCAGTATGAAATATACTTTAAAACCTATTCTCATACCTACCAAATATACATAAAAAATTTCATAAGAATCGGTCGAGCCGTTTCAGATGAGTGCAACCACAAACACTGTGACACGAGATTTTATATAACCTCATTTACCAAATTCACTGAAATATCTAATGATAGACCTATAAGAGATAATGATAAATATACTTTAAAGTTCAAGGTATTGTTGTATAGTAGACATATAGATTTTACTTTATAATAATACCAATACATTATTAGTCTTATACATAAAAATATATTTCTAAAGGTTTATTACGATGGGGAGTTAAAATACTACGTATGTCTTAAAATGCATTGTAAAAAATCTTTGTTCATTAATTTTCTGTATATTTTTATTATATACAGCATCGTTACGCAAGCATGCATTTTTATGCATTATCGTCAATAATACCTGTTATCATTGTTATTTATAACGACATTATAAGTATTATGTAATTATTATGAATATGGCCGTATGCGTATAAGAAAAATTTTGGCCAAATAATTACAGAAACAGGATTTTTATACCTCGCCATTTTGGATCTGGTTTCAACATCTACTCATCACCGCATTGTCGTAATCCCACAAATATAATAAAAATAAATGTGAAAGTTTGTAAAGATGTTTAGAGATTTGTGTTTGATAGTCACTCACGCGTAACTCGTTGAACGGATTTGAATTGATTACTGATAGACAATGCCCTATATTAACACAAAGAAAACATTTTATATTAGTATGTGCTCCGCGAGATGTACGCCAAGCTGCAGTAGAAATTATAAATAATACTATATTTTTTTAATTTAAATTGTTTTGTTTAAATAGATTTGAACTGAACTGTTACTTTTTAAATATAATTATAATAATACTAGCGATCGGCTAGTGGTCAAAATTCGACCAAAATTACTTAGCATGCTACTTTGTTTTCTGTTTTTCTCTATTACATATAAATAAAGTATAGGTAACCAGAGTTACAAACAATTTGATTGCACGACGTCAGATGAACAATGTCGAAATACTACGAACGCGATTCGACTGCGTGTGTCAAATGCATGGTTAGTGCGTGTAGTGTTTTTTCATTAATTTAATGTTTTTCTAATGCACATTTTATAAAAATATTAGGATTCGCCACTCCTTCACCATATAAACTTTAACTATGCCAAATATCATACTCCTCCGTCCGCGCAATTTTCGTAAAAAGGGGTACAAAGCTTTTGCTTCACGTATTAATATATAAATATATTAGGCGTTAGCAGTGATAGCCTAGTGGGAAACCGTTGGTCTGCCACGCAGAGATCTCGAGTTCGAACCCAAGGCACGCATCTCTGACTTTTTGAAGTTATATGCGTATTAAATAGTTAATTATCGCTTGCTTTAACGGTGAAGGAAACATCGTGAGGAAACCTGTATGTCTGAGAGTTCTCCATAATCGTTCTCTAAGATATGTGAAGTCTGCCAGCCCGCACTAGGCCAGCGTGGTGGACTATGGCCTAACCCTTCTCATACTGAGAAGAGGCCCGTGCCCAGCAGTGGGACAGTTTAATACAGGGCTGATATTATTATATTAATATTTATATATATTAGGCGTTATAGTTTTACTATAGGCGTATAGGTATTATTTTCTCGTTCATCTTTGAGCAAACTATCAAGAATAACAATCAATAAAGTAAATAACTAAAAACTGTAAAATATATTTTCTGGTTGCCGCGGCAATAAAAATAAATAAATAAAATAATTAAAATATACGCTAATAATTATAATATTTTTGATGATATTAACATTACAAAGGTTAAGTCTTTAATCAATTGACTCGTAGCGGCACACCGGCGGCCGAGGACAATGGGCTTGCAATTATGTCGGGCATTAAAACAAGCTTATTTGACCAAATATTCAATATTCTGAACATTGTTGCAATAAAATGATACAAATAGAAATAAAGATGTCAAAACCTCTTATTTCATAAGACCTAAACATGTTACTGAAATGTGAGTGTAATTCGCTACTGTAACGATGTTTTGTTACAATGACGAAATATTCAGGATGGGAAAAAAATAACTACAAGGTTAGACTTGGTGCAATATACAGAATGTCGGCGTGTCATTTTTTCTGAACGGCCTTCAGTTCTACTATATGACATTTCAAGGTTATCCATTAATTACCGGACACCCTGTATGTAGATACATTATAAAATATTCTACACAGAGTCACAGATACCCTTCTTTCCAGGAAGGACGAAAGGGCTAATTCGATGTCTGGGAAGTTTCAAATATCGATTCCAAGCAGGACGTCGATCCCGAATGCATTTCAGATTGAATCGAATAAAATAATAAATTCTACGTAGGTAATTAGCTCGCGGAGAATCTTAACACCGACTTCTAAAACTTGACGTCATCAGTATAGCACCATCTAGTGGATACACGGCGAACTCGTTACACCTTAACGTATGAAGAAGGTTAAATCAGTAGGTGTGTCACACTACTACGAGTATATAACCTCTCAGAAACAATAATTTATATTTCTACTGATATTATAAAGAGCATAGATTTGATTTTTTGTTTGTTTGTAAAGGCCTAACTCAAAAACTACTCAACCTGTTTAAATTTGTTTGGCCATTAGAAAGTTTTTTTTTTTTATTTTACTCGTCAAAATAACCTCACCTGGTAAGCAGTCGTGTGGTCTAAGAGCAGTGGCCTCTACATCGTCCTCATAGCAGCCGAGGCGATGTTGAGGTCTCTACTTTGACGGCCTGAGAAGGTGCTTTTTCACGCCCCGCTTAAAGGACCCAGGATTGAAGGAAGAAGGAAACACGTGCCTTGGCAGAGAATTCCATGCCTTGATCGTTCGGCAGAGGTATGAGGACCCAAGCTTGTTGGTACGCAATCTATTCGACTCCACTGTGTAAGGATGGCATCTGAGCCCAGCACGCGTTGTTCTGGATAGGAAAGGGGAGGGCGGGATAAGGTGAAATAACTCTTCAGAGCACTCCCCGTGGTATATTCTGACATGACTGAATAACATAGCAAATATTTTATTTAAATAGAATAAATACTGTGGTAACATAAGCTACTTAGTTTTAGGCGAGCGAAACTGCGAGCAAATGCTAGTATTTAATAAATAGTCACACACTAATGTGTGTGACCGTGCCTACGCACATGTTTCCAGCCTGCATATTTGCATTTATGTTAAAACTTTTGAGTTATTAGTTCGCTAGAAGCTTTTGTGGCATGTTTTTACAGTTTGCGTCTAAATATTATAACTCACTGTGCTGTTTTATGTGACACATGTGAATATCTTACATTCTGACCGCGATTTTATTTTTCTTTAGATTGCGTTTGAACTAATAAAATTCCTTGAAATCGCTGGTGTATTTGTTTACTAAAATTTACTTAAAGAACTACATTTTGTCTATATTCTATACTAATATTATAAAGAGAAAAGATATGCTTTTTTTTTGTTTGATTGTAACGATTTAACTCAAAAACTAATCAACCAATATTAAAAATTATTTTATGGTTACAAAGCTATATTATCATCGAGTAACGCTATATTTTATTTAAAAACATTCCATGATGTATGTTTTTTTTTTTTTTACTTTGGGTATGCCTTGATATAACCCCTCCGCGGGGGCGGGCGGAGGGGTTATGTCAGACTCTCCGGGGAAAAAGAAAGATGGTAATGATGAAAATGGACCTTCCGGTAATACCGACTAAACCTACTACGGTGATTCTCGACAAAATCGCAATCGGCGAGGCCGCGCGAATCACTTTCACATGCGGTCGCGACCCCGCCAAGGTTTCGGCCCGCCGTATTAAACGCCAGGCCAATACACAAAGAGACGTACCCTTGAGGTAGAACTTACTTTTTAAAAAGCCCTACTGTCCCCTCCCCTCTTTGAGGGGAGACGGATACGACGCAGAGGCGCACGTGGGAATACGCACGCTGCCTCTCGGACCTAGTGCTGATCGGATGGCGGGTAGGCCCACAAAGCCCGCCACCCCCAGGTCAAACCTTAGGGTGGCTGGAGGTCATCTCACACCCTCCGGCACCCGGTTCTGCGGTTGGGGAGAGCTAAATGGTGTTGTGTGTATATGATAGTATATTATTATTATGTTTCTAACATATTATATTCATATTATATTCACAGATATTTTGTAACATTTCTTCTCCCTAGCCTTTTTCCCAAGTCACTTAGGGTCGGCTTTTCTGGTCTAACCGAATTTGACTGGATATCAGTTTTTAAACGGAGTGGCTGTCACCTAACCTCCGCAACCCGAAGGCTAACGATACCCTAAGGCTAGACCAGTGTCAGGATATTATAGGGCACTGACTTCCCAATAACGACTGCCATAGATGTACATGGCAGCCGGGACCGACGGCTTAACGTGCTCTCCGAGGCACGGAGCAGGCGATAATTGTTAATCAATACGCAGATAATTTCGAAAAGTCATCTAATTTCCGAAAGTCACTGGTGCGCGACGTGGGTTCGAACCCGAGACCCTCTGCATTGCAGTCTGTTGGTCTCCCCACTGAGCTACTGAGCTATCGCTATATTTTCTAACATATTATATTAGAAATATACCTGGCCCTTTGCGAGGCTTACACGAAGACATGGGTCCAACGTGAAGAGGCCCTTCGAGAGTTTTAATTAAAGGTGGGATGGAACTCCTACAGCGGCACTAGCCGCAGCAGGCGTAGGACTGTTGCTATTATTATTATTATATACATATAAACCTTCCTCATGAATCAGTCTGTCTATTGGTGAAAACCGCATAAAATCCGTTCACTAGTTTTTGAGTTTAGCGAACAGATACGGTGGGGTACTTTTTTATAATATGTAGTGATAAATACATAGTCTTACGACTATCCTCAAGAGTACAGGCAGAGGTTTATCAAATCCACATTTTGCCATCTATATATTAAGTTACACATAATAGAAGGCTCTATTTCTACCGGGCACAGTTGTAGACTCTGACACTGACAAAAAACATCGAATAACTTTTTGAACAACTCGGGTATCGAAGTCCATGCAAATCAATCGCATTGAGAACCACCAAGCTCCGAGTCAGTTTTCAAGTCCTAAGCGAATAAGAATTTCCTATTGCGTCAATGGTTGATAAATTATAATATATTATACATTCAGTGCTAGTAATCAATTGTAACTCTTGTTAGATTAATTAGTTCATAAATTGCAAAGCGCAGTAAACAATTGTCGATTAACCTTAAATAATTTAAACTAATAAATCACGGGGTGTATGGATGGTGTAATGGGTAAAGTGGTCGGCTTCCTACTGCCTCTATGCCGAGTGTCGTGAGTTCGAAGCACGGTGATCCACATTTGTGGGTGGTCCCAGCCAGGGTGTTTGTGAAATATCTCGCAATACAGGAATTTTGCTTAGTTATCAGTTTTTAAGATAAAGTTGAGGATAATAATGATATTATAAATCTATTAAAAACCGTTGTCTACTCCGTGACACACCTGTGACGGAAGAATGAGATATGATGTTTCTCCTATTAAAAAGAGTATCCTCTAACGAGGCTTGCTGAGCATGCAGGGCGCAACCCGATGACTGATGGCAGGAACTGGTATATTAGTCATCTCGTACTGCAAACTTTATTTGCGCGATTCCGTGTTTAGTACAATTTGTATGGAGTAATGCGTTATTGTGAACAGCGCCATCTTTTGTCACTAGTTTGTAACTTTCGTATGTGTGAAGTTCACCACACTGTATCATTGTATAAATGGCACGACTTACTCAGTGGGCAAAGTAATGGCCTTGCTCCTGATAATCCGTAGAATGTTTACCTCTGAAGGTAATAAATATTGTCGTAATCCACAAATAGTTGTTCCACGTTTAGTTCTTGGTGTGCCATTCTTACTCACGTTATACATGCGAGAGTGCGGAGTTTGCCCTTGTTTTAGTTAAAAATGAAGTAAGCGATCGATTGATGCTAATATTTTATGGGCCAGAGAAGTATTGTGTATTTTATATTAAAATATTGCGCTTAACCGCTTTTACGCTTTAACTACTCGATCGATCATCATGAAATTATGCATACGAATGTGAGTTGGTTTATTTGTTACTGTGTCGAGTCTAAACTGCTCGACCGATCAGCATAAAATTCGCGTATATGTTATCAGAGGTACAGAAAAAGGAAAGAAGGAAAGAAGTGGGAGAGTGTTAAGAATTTATTAAAAAACTTATATTAACGCGAGCGATGCCGCGGTTAAAATTTAGTATAAAATAATAAAGTAGCATGATTAAAATCATAAAACCAGAAGATAATAATGAAACAAAGAAATAAAATATATAGTTTAAATGTATTAAAAAAAGCTATAAGGTTATTAAATTTGCATTGCTTTAGAAAGCAACTAAAATATTCTCATTGATAATAGTTTTTTTAACTAAACAATTTATAACATCAAACTAACATTTGACCAATACAAAGCCTTAAGAAAGCTCTCATTTCTATAATATCGCAAGCCTAAATTGATAAATTGTGCTACTTCAACGTCACTTAATACGTATAACCAAAAAATTTGCAATAAAGATTTTGTATATTTTGCTTTAAAGGCAAAATACACAAACTAACATACCATTGGCCTTGTAGTTAACAGTTATTGAAGCCTAAGAATTCATTAAATACTAGCAAGAATCTTGCAAAATTATTTTCAATGTAAAAGTTTGTAAACAAGTTTGGCCGTTTGTTATGCAATCTTGCGTAAACTGTTTAACTAATGATGAAACTTGACCGACTGACAGACCATCTCTCGGATTAACTAGTGTAAAACTTTTCCTCGCGGTATAGTATTGCCGAAATTACGCGAAACTACGGGCAGAACCTAGTATAATAAATGTAAAACACGGCGAAGAAGTTTCGACGTTTGTTACTTAACCATTTATGTGATCTGAACATTTGCTGAAATCTTCCCATTCCGGCGATCCCATTCACAATTGCATTATATACTTTCTTGACCAGTATTGTCTTGCATTTACAGACGAAACATCTCCCCCTCCCTAGTCTTTATTACTCCCAAGTCACTTGAGGTCGGCTTCACTGGATGTCAGTTTTTACATGGAGTGGCTGCCACCTGACCTCCGCAACCCGAAGGCTGACGATACCTTAAGGCTAGACCAGTGTCAGGATATTATATGGCACTGACTTTCTAGTAACGACTGCCATAGATGTTCATGGCAGCCGGGACCGACGGCTTAACGTGCTCTCCGAGGCACGGAGCAGGCGATAATTGACAATTAATACGCACATAATTTCAAAAAGTCATATAACTTCCGAAAGTCATAGGTGCACGACGTGGGTTTGAACCCGAGACCCTCTGCATTGCAGTCTGTTGGTCTCCCCACTGAGCTATCGCTGCTGAAACATGTGGTTCACGGACGAAACATCTCCTGGATTAAATGTAGGCTCGTGTTCGTAATTAACACATAGGATACCTTTATCCCATTAAGGCATTCCCATGGGTTTCACACGAACCCCGGGCAGAATCAAGTTGTTTGTTGTTGTGTTGTTTGACAATAATACAAACACACAAAGCTAATTGCAGGCTTAATATCGTCGGCGCCAGTCAATGTTCTTTCATCAGTCTTTTAACGCGACCTAGTGATGTTGCAATAGTGTTTAAATATTAATATAATTGCTACAGTACGTACACGTATTAATAATGCATTGTAGTTCTATTTATTGCAGCTGTCTGAATAACAAATGTAATACAATGGCGGGTACAAAGCGATACAAGTGCTATGTAATGTTAGTGCGTAGACTACAAGCATTATAATTACGGATGGCGTAATGATTTATGTGGTCGCCTTGCCACTGCCATTGCGCCGAGTGTAGTGGGTTCGAATCCCACACGGAACAAAACTTTGTGTGATCCACAAATGGTTGTTCCGAGTTTAACTTTTAACTTTTAACATTCAAACAACGGACACAAAGAACATCCAAGTTCTTTGTGTCCGTTGTTTGAATGTTTGTAAAGTCCCCCGCGACACGGGAATTATTCCTAGTGAGGAAGTTGTCCTTATAAAGAAAACGAATACGCGATATTCGTGCATGTATACCCCAGGACGTAGGTGGTGAAAACTCTGCCTAGTTTTGCAGTTCACACAATCGACAACATATTTTCTTATCTCCGCGTTGCTATTAAGAACTATTCTGTATTCCGGTGGTCAAATTCGACATTTTATAATCTTAAGTTTGGGCATATGTTAGTGATATGATGATATATATATTATGTATGTATGATATTAAATCTTAGACAATATATGGCGACTCAGTTTCTAGTCCTTCATATCAATGTCTAGATACAGGTCAACTTGAAACATATGGCGCGTCGTTAATCTTCGTTTGAACAGACAGGAGGAGACATCTCGATAATATTCGATACAATAACTGAATCTATAAAAAACGCTATATAAAACGTTTTCAGGGCCTTTAAATGAATAACTATATAACTTAAACATTGCTCTTATTGAAACAATATTTCCACGAGGTTTAAACAATCACTTATTAGAATATAAATAGAACAGTGGATTAATTCATAGACTTCTCTGGTCTCTCTCAGGTCTTTTTGAGAATCGTTGCCCATGTCTTCGTAATTATGTTGCTTTGGCAGTATTAGCCCTGCATCAGGTCGTTTGGTGGTTGAAGTATTTATATAAACCTATCTGCAAGAATCTATGGATAGAACTGTTTCTTAACGAGTCATGTGTCGTCCGCTCGACGATACGTTTGTCCGTTTGTGTATTGCTTGCGCAATGATTTTTTTTTTCACTCAAGAGAAGACTAGATTTAAGTCCCGTTGCCGTGGGAATATCAGGATAAAAAGTAGCCTATGTGAATCCAGGTCTCCAGCTATCTACATACAAAGTTTAATCGCAATCGGTTCAGTAGATTTTACGTGAAAGAGTAACAAACATCCATACATCCTCACAAACGTTCACATTTATAATTATATATTAGGATAGATTTATCAGATCTACCAACACATAATAAATAAGTAAATAAACTCATTTGTATTGTGAATAAAAATAAATATAAACAATATGCAAATAAAAGAGTGGCCACGAGTTTCTTGCCTTTTTTTCAAATCATTATAGTATTTTAATAGTATACAAATTATTTCACTTATCAAAGAAGTGTCTACAGTTTTATGGAAATAAAGATATTTGACTTTGACTTTGATCTTTTAACTAGCAACATATCATCTTTTCTCATCTAATAAATTACTTTTCCCTACAGGGTCAATGAATATGATTTACTTATACCTTACTAAGAAATTTTCAAAGGCAATAAAGCTTGCTTGTTACTTGAATAATTAGGCTTCTACCGAGCGTGATTTAGTTACATACTCTGTAGATTAGAAATTTGAACCTTATGACATAACGCGAAGTAGGTTCAAAATTGATTGCAGCACGTATATGTATTTCACTCAAGCGTTTAATATTAGGTCGTTTGCGCTTTTGACGTCAGTTGAGTTGACGATTAGCTTTTATGATATTCTTATGACACAGTTGCACCGTAAGGTTCGATCGATTTGTATAGCTATCTAATGCTGACGCTATGTATCTACACATGAGAATAGAATTGGGTCGACACATTTCTTTTTTAAAATTACCAGTAATTCGAAATATCAATTATTTTTCTTAATTTCCAAAAAAGTGGAACTTCCGCACTAGTAATAATTCCTGTGTCGCGGGGGACTTTACAAACATTCAAACAACGGACACAAAGAATACCCAGATTCGGAACAACCATTTGTGGATCACACAAAGTTTTATCCCGTGTGGGATTCGAACCCACAACACTCGGCGCAGTGGCAGTGGCGAGACGACCGCATAATCACTACACCATCCGTGCACTCAAAATACTACTAGTATTCTTGTCAGCTCTTTCAAGTAAACTAAAAGATTGTGAAAAAGTAGGTGTGTTGAGTCGTCTGTAGTATACTGAGTGGGAGGCAACCTATAACATCTCGATAATAAGTCAAAAGGTTTATCTAACAGTCCACTTCTGTTTTTAAATTAAAGGTATTTCTTTTTTTTCTTTTTATGGCATAGTGTGGCAAACGAGCAGACGGATCGCCTGATGGTAAACGATTACCGCCGCTCATGGACACCTGCAACCCCAAAGGAGTCACAAGTGCGTTGCCAGTTCTTCAAAAAGGAATGAAGGAGGGAAAGGACGAAGGAAAGGATAGGAAAAGGATCGGGGTAACTGGGTCTACGGCTCTCTCACTCACCGATACGAAACGCAACAGTACGGGTACCGTTACTTCACGCCGGTATTCTGTGAGAGGGTAATACTACCCTGGTCGATCCGGCCCATTCATGCTGAAACCAGCGACGATCTAAGTTGATGATGTCAACATTCTTTTACCTTTTCATATAAATTTAAATAAGAGACTACTACATAGCTATTGCTTATATTATTATAGAAAATATATGCATCTTATAAGACTGGTAACTCCAGTATTCTTTTCTGATTTCTCATTTCCAATAACACCATTTCCAGACTAAGAAAAAAGAAAACTAGTGACAATTGCAATATAATTTTATTCAAACGACGGTGGATAGAAATAAAACTTGAATATACATCATAGCAATGTACGATTATCGATAAATAACTAATAATTCAAATACAAAAATATTCGACCGTATTTGAATAACATTGATATAATGACTTATTCGAAAGCAATGATTGTTTATTATGCTGATTTTATCGCACTATATTTTTTTAAATAAGCATCAGCCTTCGGGTTATGCGTAAATATATAAAAAAGAGTTTAAAATTGTTGAAAGTAGTGTTTATGAAAAAAAACAACGGTAAAATCCGTTTATAGTATATAGTTTTATTTTCATTTATAGCATTTGCATTAAACTTGATACGATATTACGCTATATAATGTTTAATCGGATAATTAATTGAATACTGGTGCTAGAAACTAAAAATATCACTATGCTAATGGAAAATGGAGAAAAGCCAGTTTGGGATAAAAAATATATCAATGTATGCCATTCGCAATCTGAATATTCCATTATGATTTAAATCAGAGACAACACAAAGATTGAATCCTAATTTAAAAAATATCCGCGGTTTCGCTTGCTAAAATGTAGGTTAGGTTACCAACAGTACGTTTTCCCGGATAAAAGGATCTTTAAGATCTTTCCTGTACCTCTAACAACGTGTATGTTAGTTACGGTGTGAATGTGAGTTTAATGTTTGTTTGTTTGTTACGCTTTCACGCTTTAATTGCTCGACCGATCATCACGCAATTTCGTAAAATTTTTGTCAAAGGTATATAAAACAAATGAGTACCTTATACTATATACACAAACATGCACGCACACATACTCACACATACACATATGTACACTAACACACACAAACATACACACACACACGTAGACACACACAAACACACACACACACACACACACACTCATACACTATCGAGCTGCTCCTTTTTATAGATTTTTATAGATTTTTAGTTTTTCAATTTGTATCCTGTTTATTATTTAAGTTTATTAGTCTCCATTATGTAAATGTACTACAGGGGAAGTAGCGAGTCAGCCCCAACACAAATATTGTTAATAACTTAATGGGGCTGCCTCATGCTATACTTATGTAACGATTATGGAACAACAATAAACAATTATTATTATTAATTATATTATTATTACCTTTCATCTACAAAAAAGTGCTTTTCCCGAGTGATAGAAAATTTACAAAACCTACAGTCACGCACGCCAAACCGCGTGTAGACGTTAGTTACTTAATTTTTTTGGTACTAATTCCACTGTTTCAATTTAGAAACTACGGAGTGTGGTCATTTTGACGAGCAAAATAAAAAAAAAACACGTTATCTATATAACTCGCATAATATGGCAGCACACTGTATGTCAAGACAGTAAGTGGTTGTAAAAGTCTTTAACTTCTGAAGTTCCTCGCTTCTTAAGCTTCTAATTAAAGTAATTATGGTATGCAGATGAATCTAGACTAAGTTCTAGATATGCAATTACCATTGTTATACTTAAACATTTAAAAGACAAAGCCTATGGGTACTAAGTATTATGCCTTTGAAACTAGGCTTACAAAGACTGAAACATCCAACTTGAAGACATTTCAGAGAAGCTTTTTGTGGTTTTACAAATGTCCTTTGCGACATTGGGTCAATTTTAAGAATTTAGCTTAAATAAGAACCTTGCTTGTCCAATCTCAAATATTGACGAAGTAGAAATTATTAGTAGAGAATCGTGGATGCGGGTGGCCTAAGACCAGTCTGTATGAGTAAGTGTTAAATAGTGATTTATTAGTAGAAGGAAAAATACCTATAAACTTTTTTCAAAGTTGAGTGTTAGTTAAATAATATTTAAGTAGTTGTGGCAGGCCATTCATTACAGGATAGTAATTTAATTGCTCAAGGACTTAAGTACTATTCATGAGAAAAGCTTAGTATAAATCAGTGATCATTTAATAAAAAAGACTGCTGTATTTATAATTTAAACAGAAATAAAAACTAAAATTCATCACAGACATGATAGGCTGGACAATAAACAAATTTGGAAGGAACAAATTGTAAAAAGACCCAGACTCGATTATATCCATCCAGTAAACCACTGTGTTGGATTTGAGTCGTATCAAGAAGTAAAAACGAAAGCAGAAGAGAGAGAAAATAGATACGCTTTTAAATTAAAGAAAAATAAAAACATGTTCTGTCATAGATAAAGAAGTGAACTTCTTGCTACTTGATATAATATAAATTCTCAAAGTAAACATTGACGTACTTATTTAAAAGGGTAATGCAATATTCTACCGTCGCTTTACAATTTAAAAACGAAGAAGCACTATATTGATCCTTTAATGTGAACTCAGCTGCATAATCGGTATTCTTCAATATTTTTTTCTTTGATGAATCCGTCGGCGTCGTTCAAAATGAGATCGATCGCTGGCTCTTCTGCTCAATAAAACCTGATGAAAAATTTCTGAACACTGCAATTTCAGTATAGCCTTCTTTGTGTTGGCAGTTAATTATAAGCTAGTTTTAACGATGAAAGAAAACATCGTGAGAAAACTTGCATGTCTAAGAGTTCTTTACAATGTTCTGAACGATACGTGAAGTCTACTAACTTTCATTGAGCTAGTGTGGTGGCCAATGGGCTTTAAAAGACTCCCGTGCCCAACAGTAGGACGGCTTATATACAGAGCTGACAGTATTATTATTTTGTAAAAGCCGGCCAATTATAACAAAATGTCGACCTAGTTTAAAATACTGAGAATAAAGTTGTAGTAATTTATACAATGATGGCAATCATTTAGTTTTTAAAGACACAAGTTCATACCGAGCACATCTAAATACTAAATGTTTTAGCCTGATAAAAATACGCATAGGATTTTTCTTTTCAAATTTAGTTTAAATAATAATTTGCCTTAGAAACTTTGTTTCAGGTTTCGGGGTTAAAGGTATTTCTTGACATTTTGTTTCGCTTAAACTTTCGGTTGGAGTTTCGCGTCAACCATAAAAGCGTCGTGAAATAACTAGACGTTAGTAGAAAAGCAACGGGAGAACATAATTTCTTTCAGTTCTCATGAAATGTATGTATGCCAACATGCAAAATTCTAAGTACTAGCTTCTTTTAGGATGACTCAGATCATAAGCGAGATTGAGAACAACCGATTCGAAATATAATAACTAAGTCAGACTCGGAAATTATTAATTCATTTAGTTCACAAAGTAACATTTATGAACGTCAAAGTTAAACAAATAGTTTCTCGCCTATATTCTAGAACGTTTAGGCAGGGGTGTATATCACCCAAAGGAGAATGCTCTGGTTTGTATGGATGCCATTATCGGTTTATATTAGTATAAATATTTTTTGAGTCGAGATGAAAGTTAGCTCATTATTTAGGGTATAATAAATACTTTAAATAAAAATAAATATGATTTACGAAAAGCTCCGAGATTTCAGAAAATACTCTTTTAAAAACATTTAGTCTTACTTTTAACTTTATCTTATATGTTAAAAAATCATCAATTATGTGTAAAGTCATTTTTTTAATATTACTATACATTTAAGAGTAAGGAATTGCAAAACTGAGTTATATTTCACATTACAAGTTAATAAAACTACCAAATCAAGTTTCCACCCGCAGTGTTGCTCATGTGGAAAGTCATAATATAGGGATTGATATGGCCTCCATTTTGTTTTACTTTCTTAATATCTTAAATCCGGAAATATGATGTCGCACTTATTGCCATATTTAGAATTTATGAATATAATGCTTACACACGCTTAGATAATAGAAGAATCGTACTATAACATAGTTTAATATTGCTAGTTCAATACGCTTGAATTGGTCGAACGGCACATTATGTATACATTTGTTCTTTTCATTGGTTCTACGCACTTGCTTTGCTGAACGTGGCATCCGGTAAATGTTATGTAAATTTATAAATTGATATCATATTATTATAATATTGTATCACATACACACAACACCATTTAGCCCAAACTAAGCAGAGCTTGTACTATGGAAACCAGACAATGGATATACATACACACATATATACTTTTTTTTGTAAATATATGCATATTATGTATAGACAAAGGCCAAGACAAACATGTCCATGTCCATGCACACAAATGTTTTACTTGTGCGGGAATCGAACGCGTGACCTCAGGCGTGGCTGTCGGTTACACTAATCTAGCTACGCCGTTGAGTTCCCTTGACGTTCATAAGTGTTACTTTGTGACTTAGATGAATAAATATATTTTGATTTAATTTTCACACTTCACGATCAGTGTGTCAGATCACAATCCCAGCATATTGCTCACGACGGTTCTACGAGTACTATATAGGTGAAAGTAATATACGTATCAAGTGAAGAGCAGCGTCGAGCGCAGGTGGTGCCGTCAATTCGACAATATAAGCGTCATATTAGTATCGTCGGTGTAGATTAAAATTGTCACCAACACGCTCGGATTATAAAACATGACAGGCTGAACTCGAATAATATGAAGGCTTAGCTGCGCATGTTTGTTATTGTGTAATTTTAGAACGAATTGACGAATTGAGGTCAAATTTCTTTATTATTATTAAAAAAACCTACAAGCATTTGTGTATGCTAACATTAAAGCAACTGACTCAAGGAATACTATGTGTCCGTCCTTTAATGTTCCAAATCCGGCACAAAAGTTGTGGTTCACGAAATTTTTTTGTTTCGTATGACGATCAAACTTAAAACACTTGAGGCACTGGCAGTAGCGAGGCGGCCATTTAAACCACAACGCCATCCGTAACTAAAGATAAAGATTGAAATCTATAGTTGAAATTTAACTACTATGTACGGATTTTATCGCGTTGTTTATTTATCACTGTATTACATAATTTTGAAACTATTACACTATTCAATTTATTTAATAATGATAATTACAATTATCAATCAACCATGAATCAAATCATAGTCTATAATTTGAAATAACTACACTGGAACATTGAGATAACTACCATCTTAGTCTCCCCGTGACCATGGCTGCTGAAAAGCAACCGAAATGTCGGGAAAAGTGTAAACCTAAATATAAATAGTAAGCTTTTTGCGCAGTTTCTTGTGCCTCTTGGAAAGTTACGTATTTCGCAGTTACGAGGTTTTCACTATAAGCCATCGACATACTTACGATAACTGGTTAAACGAAACAAATACCCAATTCCCATGAAGGTCTTAAGTAATCGATTCTAGTTCCAAATACTGTACTTAGATAAGTATTGCCAGTAGGCATATAATAACTCTCTAATAAATTACATTAAGTGATTGAAGTATAAAGGGAAGATGGCTAATACCTCTCTTTGTTTATTATTACTTAAGAATTTAAAAAGAAACAAGTATGTAGTAGTCTTATTGATATTTTCACAGACCTACAAATCCTGCAATACGTATCGCGATGTTATATAAGAGGATGTTTTGGCGTTGCTTCCTCTCCGAGTGTCGTACAAAGATTTATTGCATTTCGTGAAGCTTGAAACACGTATATATTTCACAAACTGCTGTTCCAACTTTTGTTATTTTTATTTTTTGACTTTGTCACAGATACCTATGTACCTTTATTACGAATGTTCGTGGTAGTTGTTTAGTCAGAAAGTTGAACAGTCTGCAAACATGACAACTAGTGATAAAGTTTAGTGCATAGACTGGTTTGTAACGGGTTTTCTTTTTTGGGGACTGTGAAAAAGGAAATTTTTCGTATTTAGATATACGGGTTTTACTAGTAGTGCCACGGCTTTGCTTTCGTAGACTATGTACTTATACTCGCGTGGACTATACTGTGCGTCTCTATAGTAGACACTGTAGACTACAAATTCTATAAAAATGTTATCATATCTTACAATAGTGTGTTTAGCAGGGTACACTACAAATAGGTGAGATTGGTTCCATAATATTGTCTTCTGTTTACGCGAATGTTATTCATTGAAATTAAACTACTATATACGGATTTTATCGCGTTGTTGATTTAACACTTTGTCTCTCTGTCTTCCCGTGATCATGTCTGCTGAAAAGCAACCGAAACGTCGGGGAAAGTGTAAACTTAAATATAAATCGTTTTAATAATTTAATTGGCTTAAAATGAGTAAAGTTTAATAGTAGAATAGTAGTGTAACAGTTTCTAAATTATGTAATAAAGTGTTAAATAAACAATGCGATAAAATCCGTATATAGTAGTTTAATTTAAAAGAGATCAGTTCCATTAGACGGGATGTCCCTTTAGGTGCATTTATGTAATAGGTGGCAAACAAGCATACGGCACACCTGACGATAAGCGGTTACTGTGATAAATTTTATTATTACGGCATTACCCACTCATTATCAACCTCAAGAGGAATGTAATTTATGGAGCCACGATATGTGAGTCTGCGACAATTTTATTCATTTGCAGTGACAGTGCTACTGACGCTAGTTTCCCTTAAAAAGATGATACAGTCCCGAGAGAGTCAGCTCTTTCATAGCGTAAATAAATCCTTGATATAATACTAGATCACGGGTCTTAATCCCGATTAAATATTTAAAAGGTAATAAATACCTATTAAATGCCTGAAGTTTCAACCGGCTTGCATCGATCGTGGTGACGGATGGACTGGTGTGAGTTTAGCGACGCTTTTGTGAAGTGCGGGTTTAGGCAACTACGCTCACTTGGTCACTATTATATATTAGCACGGTCGGTATTTCGACATACAACACTAATGACGTCTACACACTGAATACCTAAGTCACTGCGGCGACTTAGGTCGCTTAACTAAACAATGGACAAACGTGGTCTCCTCCTCTCAAATTTTAGGTGGTATGCGCTTTCCATCTCTTATGTCTACTGCATTTATGAAAATAAAAGTGTGGACCTGTTGCGCCAAAAGTGTATGTGAGATTTTAAGTTAAAAAATTGTATGCAGACCAATCACAAACTGATCATAAGATTTATTATTTTATTCTGATCACGATACAATTAGAATTGGCGCATTTTTTCTTACAATTGTAATCTCATCATTAACTCGATTTTGTCATATTATTCCTCACTCATTGGTCTACGTATCTGTCTAATATGCATAAGATTACTAACAATTATTATTCATATCACCAAAATCGCACAAATTGCTGCCTTATGGAATTGTTTGCAATCATAACTAAAATATTATTCAGCACACACATAACATTTTACGATGCCTATTTTCTCTACATTCAAAACCAAACCTTATTGCTTTACAAATAAAATTTTAAATTCTTTGCTCCTATCACATATCTAGCGATAATAGATATCTCATATTTAACAGGTATTGACAGTGGATTAGAATACATCTTACAAGATCATTGCGTGTATGAGTATTATGATTGATATCTAAAACTTGTGTAATTCTTTCTATACAACTGATACTTGAAGATGCATACATCTGAGATAAGAATATTACATATATATACATACATATGTTACTATGCAGTTTATACGATTGTGGCATATCTCTTTTTCCTTCATTCATTCTTATCACATTCGAGCATAGTGGGTGTTTTAGCCTTACACTTCTCCAAAATGTCTCTGATCTAGACAGAAAATATATGCCCAGGTCTCTTGCAGCTGTCTTGTGCATATTAAATCTAGAATTTACCCGTGGCTTCACACGCGTTATATGTTTGTGTTTTTTTCTGGATGAAAGATACCCTAAGTCATTTTTGTAACCCAGACAACGTGATTGCAAAATTTCATGGTAGTCGATCGAGTAGTTAAGGCGTGGAAACTAACAAACAAACAACATGCATAGAACAGTTGCAAGGTAGGATTGTTAATATAATACGATTATTGTTTCCGGGTCGACTAAAATATTAATTGGCCACAAGCATAACATTTCATAGAGAACCACACCGATATATGGCATACCACGATTACCACGCTTCACGCCTGCCGCATTCACCCGAGGGAACTATATCAGCTTCAATGTCCAACGAGAAACATAGCGAGCAATGTACAGTGCGGTTTGTGGATGAAATATGACCAAGATGGACGAATAATGGTCGCGATTCAGATCGCTGGATGGCTAGTTCATCCACTTAGATAGTGCAGTTTATTCGCCACGTTCGCTACGCTGAATTCTGGTTCAAATCCTATTCAGGACTATTATTTGTGAGATTAACATTTTTTTTATTCAGAGTTTGAGAGGTTTGTATAGTTTATCGCGATACAAGGCTTAAGACCTAATGCAGGAGAGACCAAATTATAAAAAAATAAAAAATAAAAGTAGGTATCTAATGAAACATGGAGAGCCGCATCGAAATCCGTATAGAGATTTTTACGTGACGCGAAAACAAACATACAGATAGAATTAAACCCGGAAACCATTTTATAGGATCATAAGATCTCTCAAAATAGTCAATAGCAAGGATATTTTCAAAAATATCTATTACCTATGTAAATAGTCTCGTCACAGTTTTATAATCGAATAGATATAGATAAAAATAAAATATGTTTAACGTCCTCATAGTCTCACTAATCCGGTAGAATAATCTCGTACATAAATTATATACAACCGTACATATACAATCGTTAACGCAATCCTCAATTGGAATAAATTAAATTCTGAATAGATTCACGCTGATATAATATATTATTATCTACAAAGAATGAAGCAGGTAGTGTATCACTAAATCAGATTCTTGGCTTTTATTGAAAAAATATATCAGCAACGTCTGGTCAGCACAGCTGATAAATTTGGAGATACATAAAATCTATATATATAATATATATACTATTAGCCATGTATATAAGCTATCCCACTGCTGGACATGGACGCTGGCCTAGTGCGAACTGGCAGACTTCACATAATTATCTTCGAAAACATTATAGAGATCTCTTAGATTTGCAGAGAGGTATAAAACTGTTTAAATACCAGGCATTGCTGCAGTCCATAGCGGCTACCACTTACCGCCAGGTAGGCCGCTGTCTCGTCTGCCACTACAGGTAATTAACAGAAAAAATACACTCATTTTTTTCTGTTAATATTATGTATAATGTTTAAAATAACCCGCGATAACTAGTAAGTTTACTCAAAATTACCCCGAGAAACAGAAGTTTCACTGAACGATAGTTTCTTCAGCAAACATTTGCAAACCGACCCTACTAACCCTTTGCCAACAAATCTACCCTTCGGTAGTAAAATACACATCATATTCGATAATATCGCTTAATACACATCATCTGTGGATTATCCCGGCGCTGTGCTACGGCATGTAAATTAGGTCTCGGTTTACACGCCCTCTTCTGGTAGTCATTAATCTTAGTCGTATGATACCAACCTTTAGTTCTTCCAAGACGAAAATGTTGACATTTTGCTGTGGTCTACCTACAGTAGAACAGTGTTAATTTAAAAAAGATTTCCTGCTTTAGGAACAAATTCCTGTGCTGTGAGAGATTTTACAAACATTTGAATAAAGAACTCAGCGACGTCGTTACCGTTGCCATTAGTAGATTCCAAAGCTGCCAGAACTACGTCATATTAACACAAACGATTTGTTTACAGTAAATGAGTAATGTGTAAGTAAGCAACGCATGAATACTACCTTTTTTTAAAGACTATGGCAGAATTTTCAAACCAAATATTTTGTTTTGTGTGGGATTGAACCCACAACTTATATGTGCAGTCGAGAGCAGCGAAAGCTCAGTGAGGAGACCAACAGACTGCAATGCAGAGGGTCTCGGGTTCGAACCCACGTCGCGCACCTCTGACTTTCGGAAGTTATATGACTTTTCGAAATTATGTGCGTATTGATTGACAATTATCGCCTGCTCCGTGCCCCGGAGAGCACGTTAAGCTGTCGGTCCCGACTGCCATGAACATCTATGGCAGTCGTTATTGGGGAAGTCAACACAAAAGATCCCACTGGGTCGAAGTGTCGCCGGACTATAGTTTTAAAATAGGGTTAATATTATTTTTACAACTGATTTTCTTTGCGAGTCTATCTTATAAACATAAGCATTATATAGTTATACTACTGCTATTATTTTGTCTCAAGACTTATTTTATTATCGATACATCGCCAAGTTTATCGATACTATCAATAGATCAATAAGTGGTTTATCAATATACAATTACGGTTTACTTGCTTAATCTATAGACCCAGTTAAAATCTCAAACTTAGCATTTGTCTTTGTGATTATATTTCGTCAAAACAATTATTACCTAAAACAAAAGTTTAATAATAATTTTAGTTTTAATTAATTAGTATTCTTGTTAACCAAAAGCCGTTTGTCTAAGTGGCTACAGCAGATTGGGTAAGGCATTGGACTTGCGAAGAAAAGGTTTTGGCCTCAGATCCCATCCATAGCACTACCGATGTGAAATCATTCCTAAGGTTTTAAAATCACCAAAGTTAAAGCAAAGAGCTGAAAATAAAAAAAATATAAAAATCTCCGGTGAAGCTAAATGCTCGCGTCATAAGGTTCGCGTTAATAGTGTAATGGGTAGAATATAAACTTACAACTTATGTAGGTCTCACAGACAATCGGGATTACATTGACGACCATTTAATACGTCCATACATCACAAGAATATAAAAAAATATATAAACTAAAATCAAGACAAAATATCATCACATCTATACTAATATTTTAAAGCTGAACAGTTTGTTTGTTTGCTTAAACGCGCTAATCTCAGGAACTACTAGTTTGAATTGAAAATTATTTTAGTGTTGCATAGCCCATTTATCGAGAAAGGCTATAAGCTATATAACATCACGCTACGACTAATAGGTGCGAAGCAGCAACGAAAAATGTTGCAGAAAACGGGGAAAATTCTGTTATATGAAGCAGATGAAGTTGCGCGGGTTAGCCAGTTTAAAATATAGTAACAAAATATAGCATAACAAAGCTTATAACAACATCATGAGTCTCCAGAACTCACAAACATTTAGTGCCTCAGTTCGTCCAACCCTTTGTCTTCTCAACTTAACAATGTACAAAATGTATTTCGCTTCAAAATGTATTGTCGATAGAAGGAAGACTATTGCAGTATAGTTTCATGTTACAACCTCGTTCCACATGGCCGCTTGCTGTCTATATTCTGTGAGCTTCCGGCTTAAAATTGAACCGCACATACACTCGCCTACATGGAGTATTGTTTCAAAGCTACAAGAACACTTTATGCTTTTACTTTTATATTATTCGTCGTTAGATCGCGTGTGAGTCCAGCCATTAGTTTCAGGTAACAATAGAACATTATATTTATAAGTATTCGAATATTCAATATGAATATTATATTTAAGTGTAAACCTAAATATAAATAGATTTAATAATTTTGTTAGCTTATAAATTAGTAAAATTCAATAGTAGTAGTGTAACAGTTTCAAAATTATGAAATACAGTGATAAATAAACAACGCGATAAAATCCGTATATAGTAGTTTAATTTCAATGAATAACATTCGCGTAAACAGAAGACAATATTATATTCGAATATTATTATAAAAAAACTTCTAATCTATTATAATATTCTAAAGTGGAAAGATTTGATATTTTGATTGTTTGTTTATTCGTAAATAATTTACCTCAAAGAAAACCAATTTTAGAAATTATTTTACCATTAGAAAGCTATATTATCATCAAATAACATAGGATATATTTTAATTAAAAAAATATGTATTTCAAAGTCAAAGTCAAAGTCAAAGTCAAAAATAATTTATTCACTTAGGTCACAAAGTAACACTTATGAACGTCAAATGGGTTAGTGAGTTTATTATATTTACTGAATTTACATTTATGTTAGTTGCAAGGTTCAGGCAAAAGGTTGAGCCTATGAGAAGATACCTGCAAGAAACTCAAGGCCACTCTTTTAAATCGCCATCAACTTATAATTTCAGTATTTTACAACTCATTTATGTACCAGGTGTTGCAGTCATTATGCCATATGTCACTGTCCATATAAAACTAAATTCTAAAATAAAGAAAAGTTGGTAATATTATGTAAAAAGCATTTGAGATTTGAAATCATATTTATCAGTACGTAGCCATTTGTAATAGACAGTAGTATGGCATGAGGACGCATACACTTACACTTTGTGACATGAAAAGGTAGTTCGTGACTAAATGTAGTTAAAACAAAATTTACGTTAATACTTATAAAGCTTGTTTAAAAGAAAAGAAAGATACTTTAACACCACCAAATAAACACGAAGTACCTTCACATAACTAAATTGACTTATATAATACATACATTGTTTGAATCCTGTATGAAACAAGCAACTAGTTCCATGAGTTTTTATCATTTAAGTAATCATTGATTGAATAATAGCCCTTCCGGATAAGCTGACTTTTAACAGCACTTTTAAATTTTAGTAAAGGTAAATTTATAATATCAATCGGTAGTTTATTAAAAAAACGTATACTGAGTCCCGCAAATGAATTGTGAACTTTATGTAAACGATGATACGGACCTACCAACTTATGCTTATTTCTAGTGTTTAAGTTGTGAATATCACTATTCTTATTATATAAGTGAATATTATGTTTTATAAACATAATATTCGTAAATATATATTGCGACGCAACAGTAAGTATACCAATTTTTTTAAAATGCTCTTTCAGGGAAACTCGTGGGCCTAAATTATAAATGCTACGTACTGCACGCTTTTGAAGAATGAAAATTGTTTCAATATCAGCTGCCTTACCCCACAATAGTATGCCATAGGACATAACGCTGTAAAAATAACTAAAATATACTAATCTCGCAGTATCTATATCAGTAAGCTGTCTTACTTTCCTAACCGCGAATGCTGCTGAACTAAGTCTCCCTGCAAGACACGATATTTGAGCGCCCCGCTGAACTTTATCATCTAAAATCTCTAATCTATTGTTACTAACCTAACCTACTTTTACGCGAGCGAAGCCGCGGGCAAAAGCTAGTATTATTATAAAAATATAAAACTAGTAATAGAGTATAATATATCAAATAATAACACTTCAGTATGATATTATATAATTTGTCGACTAAAATATTGCCAGAGGATGGGCAGCATAACTGCTTCTATGAGTTAAGGAAAGTCCATACTTTTCACGCAAAAATATAGTTTCTGAAGGTCCCATGTAATATGACACGAGTCTACTGTGGTCAACCGTCAGTTCCAAACAGTTCCAAACTCCGTGCCGCTACTCGTAATTTCCTGATCGAAAAACCCAAAAGCACTGACCGAACCAGGACTCGAAACTGAATCGCGTTTGTTACTACACACCACCAGTCGAGAATACTATTCAGTTTCCGAAAAAACATATTACATGTATTTACATATATGACCTTTGTCAGATATCAGTTTAATAACGTCAGCGAAAAGTCACGAACTAAGACTGACGAGGGATACATTATCAGTTTCGTTACGATGCGATGTCAGTTTCGTTTCAAGTTGAAGTTAAGGAAAGGATAACGACCTCTTTATTGTGATCTGAATGTCCTGCGGGATACGCCGCAGTTCTGGATTGAACGACGAAAAGGGATACCAAGTCAGATTAAAAAAATAACTTTTGGGTTGCTTAAGTTATGGGTACATTTTTATATAAATTGAGAATATTGTTAAGCCGTTCTTATAGAAAAGTTTATTGATTTATTACAAGTTGGCGAATCGGGTAAAATTTACGAATATCTCAGAAGACTCTTCAGTAAATGTCCTTTGAAACGACAATGCGGTGAATCGTCAACCATATTGAATGTTCGTTGCATATACAGGGTACACATATAATCAATTGCAATATATTTTTTTAAATTTCTTTAATATATAGTATGGTTTGCAATAATATATATTAGATTATTTTAACAATTGTATTGCTAAAATACAGAATTCATATAAAATACGCATCTAACTGAAGATTCACAAAATTTACCGAGCACGCGTGGCTGTACGCTTACCGTGTTTTTGGTATTGAATGAATTGAACCACATTGACTTTCATAAGTGTGACTTTGTGACTTAAATGAATAAATAATTTTTGACTTTGACTTTGGATACATATAAGAGAATTAAAGGTCATATTAATTTAACATAAGGTACTTCATTGCTGATATCGCTAGTACATCATAGTCTAATCCATTTTTTAAGATGAAATCGGCATTATGTATATTTGTGAGATTTATGTAGGTATATGAAAATAATCCTACTTCGGTCGCATTTATAGGCAGGTGATTAAAGTATTCCTTCTTGGAAAATCAGTTGGAGACTTCAAATAACTTTTAACCTCTTAAGTGGAATTCTCAGACATATCATAAGTTTTAATACATTTACAACAAATTACAACCGCCATTTAATCTCTTTCCAATAATTATTTAAGCGTGAAATATTTAAGACATCTCCCAAACCAATTTATCACTGATTAAAGTGTCTGTTTACTTCTGTATAAGCTATTTAAATTATAAAACTAGTTAGATTTAATTTTACACTTTCCCTGACGTTTCGGTTACTTTTCAGCAGCCATGTTTACGGGAAGACTAAGATTGTGGTTGTCTCAACGTTCTAAGTGTAGTTATTTCAAAGTACCCGAACATAATTTAGTAATTGGTGTTACTATTTACGCAGAATGAGCTCAAAGTATATGTTTCACTTCTTCTTGGGCTTGACTATTTGAATAACTGGATCCCAAGCTGGTGGTACATTCCAACTATCTTCTCTATAGAAATTAGGATTTTTTTTAATTTTAATATCTTCGCAAAGCATCGTTGGTAGAAATCGGTGCTCTTTTGCGAGTACCTGTGGTTTGTCAAATCGCAGATAGTGGTTGGTCCCTTGTTGCATGTGTTCACACACAGCATTTTGCTTTGAAATATACCGGACCGCTGCCGGGAAATGTTAGCTTACCTGACCTTATGGCGTAATAATATAAATACATATCATATTTATACACTCGATCTAAAATGTAGAATTAATATTCATATCTCTACTATTACTTTATTAATCGAGTCGAGATATATTCGGTCAAGAAAAATGTACATGAAGTTTATTAATTGTCGTGTGGCAAGTAGCCAACACATTACTTCGTTATTTATGAAAGCGTGTTCACGTACAAGACAATAGTTTACACTATTTCATATACAGTTATCACAAGAATGTTTCGTAAAGAAACATGAGTATAATCAGCCTTGATCATGGTAATGTTTATAAAAACTTTAAAACACATCAACTACATCAAACATATCTTTTTGTCAGTAATTAGCATTGCTATCTGTTTTATTGTCTTAATGCGATTTGTACACAGATAGTCTCACGCCTATAGCAGATGTGTTACACACACATTTTGCTAGCTATAGTTATTGGATCCATGTAATAGAGATCAAGCCAATTGCCGTCTACCACACATAGATCTATACTTCCATTTGGAAAGAAAACGTAATTACATTCATGCACAGCAATCGCACTCAATACTGCTGGTGCAACGAGCGAGCAAGATTATATAAATTATAGACGATTTTAAATAATAATCATAAGTTGTAAAATAAAAAATTAGTTTATATGGAAGGAGGTTAATAAAAACCAATGGAGTTAATTAAATTGAATTGCTAATTGCTTGCCTGTATTAAAAGGTAGATATCAGTTTCATGAGTATAATTATAAATCGCGAAATGATTCTAGTGGTCACCTCAGTAACCACGACATCGTGGCAACTACTGTGGATTTGATTCTCACATGGCTAAAACTTACGACATCCACAAATATTTATCTTCAATACAGGCATTATTCTTGAAACGGAAAAGATCTCTTTACTAAAAAATAAAACGACATAACTACGTAGTACGTAGACTTTAAAAAGCATCCAAGTGCATGAACCAATCACAAAGAAGAGTTCCGTAATCTGGATGAACTTACACAGTGAAATTCAAAGTTAGGAAGAATTTATATTCGTATTTTGTAGGCAGCAACAATAAGCTTTTACTTCTTAATATTTCTTAGACATTATGAAAAACAAAATTAATTCTGTGGTCGCTTCATTCAACAAACCAGTACCATGATAATTATATGCCATAACCCAAAACTTCATACTTATCTTGTTCAAACAAAATTTCGTCGAAAGTAATTTTTATGTTATTAGGTCTTCAACTTTAAATTGCCGTTTTTCCTAACGTGTAATTTCGTGGTTATTATACAAAATATAATGGTTATTTTGAAATAATTTTTATTTAGAATCAATCAATAAACCATGGGTAGTATTTAACTGTTCCTTAATTTTTTGCCTTTGTGCTACCATAAATACTAATTGCACAGCAAAATATATTTAAAGAGATCAAACTAAGTTGACTATTTTTGGTTGGGTTTAAGAAGGAACCTTTTTTTTACTTGGGGAATGCATTGTCACATACCCTTTCGCGGGGACGGGCGGAGAGGTTATGTCGGACTCACCGGGGTAAATAAAGCTGTTGAAATAAAAATGGACCTCCCGGAATACCGACTAAACCTACCACGGTGTTCCTCGACAAAACCGCTATCGACGGGGCCGCGCGAATCACTCTCTCACGCGGTCGTGACCCCGCCGAGGTATCGGCCCCCCGGATGAAACGGCAGGCCACTACACGATAAGACCTACCCAAAACAGGCACTGCTCACTTTAAACCCTACTGTCCGCCATGGAGGGAAAACGGACTCGACACAGACGCGCGCGTGGGAACACGCACGCCGCCTCTCGGACCTGGTGCTGAACGGTTGGCGGGCAGGCCCACAAAGTCCACCATCCCCAGGTCAAACAAAGGGTGGCTGGAGGTCGTTTCGAGCAACATAACCTAACCCTTCCGAAATCGAATGCAGTGATTTCAGGCGTATAGGTGCTCGTTATAATATATTTTAGTGAGCATATTTTGCTGTGCAATAAGTATTTTTGATGGTCATTATATTTAATCCCTAAAAGTATTATCAAATTCATTATTTGCCATTATAAATATTGATGAAATATTTTGTATGATAAACATAACGTCACCGATTGTTCCTTAGGATTTTTCAGTGATAAAATATATATAACATCTATATATATATATATATATATATATATCTATATTTATATACCTATATATATTATTGGTACTGGTTGGTAAAGAGAGACAAATATAAATTTTGCCACCTTAGAGGGTATTATCTCCAAAATCCCTTAAAGAATACATATTGCTTTAAATAATCACGATAATACATGAAAACCGTTAATACATTTACTAACAGAACAAGTTCTCAATATGATAAAACTTCCTAAGTACAGCGATAAAAATTGAGATAAAAGATTTGGTTTCGTAATAAAACTTAGTGGATTGAACTTTACAGCATTGTGATAAGGTGTATTTTTGAATGATGTTGGAATATTATCCACAATAAACGTGGGTTGTACATATGGAATGAGTAATATAGATACCTTATAAAGGTTGTTGGTGAGAATCCGATTTATTATGCGTAATAGAATAACCTCACCGAGATAATGAAGAGGAAAATTCGGTTTATTGTATTACAGATACGTAGTTTCTTCCATTGATAAAATTATCTAGATATATGTCTTCTCGAAAAGGTGGGTAAGGTCTATCGCATGCACATTTCACTAACGATCTTTTCAAAACCCAGTGAATAGTGGCCGAGCGTATTACCACCGAACACATTGCCAGACTCCGCTGCAACCAGTAATTCTTATCAGAGAAACTAAATAACCAGTGACATTTTACACCAAATAATTTCATAGTATTGGACGTTGGTAATTTGATTCATACAGTTTTGTTATTAATAACTGTATTTGTGTTGACCATTTGAAAAATAGGAACGCGATATAAAAAAAACGAGGACACATAAAAAAATAAATAGCTATGATTGAAACAACTGTGCTTTGGCAGATCGCAAGGACTGAATTTGTTTTGAAAATAATAGAAAAATAATAGGTTAGGGCGTTTCTAAGTCTTCACTTCTCGTGGGCTAGTAACAATCATATCTGCTTATTTGCTCTATATCATACTAGATTTTGCCCGCGGCTTGGCCCGCACAAAGGTAGGGTAGATTAGTAACAGTGCTTTTTCTGGATAAAAGGTACCCTATGTTCTTTTCTGTTTCCCTGACAACGTGTATGCGATATTTCAAGATGATTGATCGTGTGGTGAAGGCGTGAAAGCGTATCAAACAAAATCACATTTACATTAATAATATTAGTTAGGATCATTACCGATAATATTTGTCACGTCGTGGTGATCGAATTCAGAAATTTATGATCACACGCAAACACGAACTAAAACTTATGACACGAGGCTAGTAAGTCCAACTTTATGAATATATTAGAACCACATTGCATTTGCAAATTGACTCCATATTGTATCAGCCCCTAGATTCGGCACATTTAATTGGCTTTCGAATTACATATAATACATTTCATTGATGGTATTCAGATCAACTGGAATTTGCTTGCTTGCTTTGGATTAATTACCTGGATGAATTAGTTATATTTATACATACATATATGAAAACGCTATGGAATAATTTGATTAGTCAGATGCACATACATGATTAATAATAATAGTGAATGATGTTATAACTAAAATAAACAGTTTATTAGAAAATAATTATAATTCAAATAAAAAAATGCGCGTTATTATTAACGACGTATGTATGTGAACTATTGATATAACGGCGACATTTATACTAATTTAAAAAAAAATTAATACGCTTTCTTATTTTAATTTATATATTTTACGAACATTGTTGGTAAACATTTAACATAATTTTGTTGTCACAACTATGAATGGTGAGTTAGCTCGTAAGTAGCATGTATATAAGAACTATATAATCTAAATTTTCACTAAATTGTAACAAATATATGCTGTGAGTTAACCAAATAAAAAATAAATAAATACTTATATTAAATTCAAGTGTCATGTAGTGGATCACATAATTATAACACTTTCACACAATTATACTATAGAAATTAATCTAATTTCAACATTGATATTTAGCTTAGCGCGAGGAACAACAAGAAATTGCAAGTTGACTTTAAAAAGTCATGACTTATTATTAGAAATTTATAATTTGTACAGATTGCGATATTATAATCGTATAATTATGTTAGGCACTGATTGAAGGTTTTATTGATTGCTCACGAATTTTTTGCTTAACTTAGTCTAATATTTAAATCTCATTAAATCTCTATATTAAAATCGTGAATCCAATCATTGAAATATTAGTAATTTCGACTTAAACATTAGCAAAATTAAACATAATTCCCTCTTGAACAAAATGCTTTAATCAACATACATCCCTTGTATTCCCTAGTGTGTTGAGGGGTCTGCTTATTATCTACTCTCTAGTTTTCATTTTGACCTTCACACCAATTGATGGGAGTAATCTAAGGCTTAAGTGGAGCTTCGTGTTGGCTAAATAAGCAACATTAATAACAAACTAGAAAAATATATAAATTCGTTCTATGAAATAATTATTTTACAGCACTAGTTTTTCCCGCGGCTTGGCTTGCTCGGGAACAGTACTGTTTTATGAACGGTGTCATTCTCTTTCTTGTTTTCTGTACTCGTAACAACCTTCGTTCGCATAAATATAGGTTATGTTAAGTTAGATTAGTAACAGTAGGTACTTTTTCCTAAATAAAAGGTACCCTATGTTCTTTTCTGTATACCTAATAACGTGTTTGCGAAATTTCACGATGATTGGTCGAGTAGTTAAGGCGAGAAAGTGTAACAAATAAGTCAATTTATTTTCGCATTTATAATATTAGTTTGGATTGTGATAATTTATTATAACTTTATTATCTAATTATTGTTTTTCTCCTATGTCACCCAAGAGGCAGAATTTTATGTTTAAAAATCTTATGTTTTATGTTTTTTATGTTTATTTCTTTAGTTAGTTTAGTTGTACTTAAAATTTGCATGCTGTGGTTTCCTATAATTGAGGGACTATACACGCTAAGAATTGTACTATTGCTTTATAATGTGTGTTATTGTATATTCCTACGTTGGAAATCCTTATATAAATAAATAACTATAACGATTGCAAGAGATATGCAGATGTTACAGCACGTTAGAAATTTAATATAATGTTAGAGTGAATTTTTGTGTCAAAACATGCCCTATTTACCTTGTAACTTTGCCTAAGTAGGTATGCCATAATATATTCATTGATAAATCTTATTCTTCAGCTCATTCGAGAAAGACTTATTTCAGACGCCGTCAATCAAATTCCACACTACAATTCAAGCAACCCTCGAATAAAATACCTAAAACGTGGTTATTGCGTGAACATTTTATACCTGTTAAATATATCCGCCCTTTTTAGATTATACCCATATTAAGGCAGAATGTAGTTGATAAGGGTAAAAGTTACATCTTCATCTTAATGGAAACTTGAGTATCTGTCAGGTCGGCTTACGGAGAAAAGGCTGAATATTTTTGTGTGGAAATTTTTGACAAGCCTTTTTCTTTGAGACGTGGTTGAAAATTAAAAGAGGCAAATCGCTGTCTAATTTGTTTATTTACAGATGCCTGAAGATGAGATAAAATAAAATCACCAATAAATGGGTGACGTATTTGATATTGGTTTATTATATTGAGTTACAATATTGGACATAATTATAGTGGCTGCTGGCTGGCGTGGTTTCAGAAATTGCATCACCACTGCGGCAGGTACTGCGTTGAGTGATGTGGATTCAATCTCCGCAAAGGACAAAAAGTTGTGTCATCCAGAAATACTACTAGTTCCGAGTTTGGATGTTCGTCTCCAGAAACTATCCTTTGAATCCTAAACAGAATAATATTGTCTTATGTTTACGCGAATGTTATACATTGAAATTAAACACTTTATACTAAGATGGTAGTTGTTGTTCAGAATGTTGGGACAACTACCATCTTAGTCTCCCCGTGAACATGGCTGCTGTAAAGCAACCGAAACGTCGGGGCAAAGTGTAAACTTAAATACAAATAGATTTAATTAGAAAAAATATATAGCTTAAATAGTAGTAAAATTCAATAATAGTAGTGTTAGAGTTTTCAAAATTATGTAATAACAGTGTTTAAAGTAAAATAAACAACGCGATAAAATCCGTATAAAGTGTTTAATTTCAATCTAAACAGAATATTTTTTAATTCTTATTCTTTATAAGGGTCATATTAGGTGATAATATGACACAGATTATCATGTGATATAACAATTAACTTATTATTATTTCTTTCTCTTTCACGGGTATTTCCCTAATACGTTATGTATTTATATACCGGGTGTCCGGTAATTAATGGATAACCTGGCAATCTCTTATAGTGGAACTGATGGCCGTTCAGAAAAAATATGAATAAAAATCTATCCTAACTACTACCTGAGATATGTTTTTTTTTTAATTACCATGTATAACTTTCTTGTATACTACGACCATAAATGAATGAAATCCATCGGTTTTTTGTTGTTTTATTATTAAACACTAATTATGCTAATAGATAGACAGTCAAAAGTATGCTATGCTAATATAGCTTGCACTTTTTAATATATCTTTTTTCATTTTTCTGAACGGCCTTCAGTTCTTTTTTTTTTTTACTTGTGGCAATGCAATGACACATATCCCTCCGCGGGGGCGGGCGGAGGGATTATGTTGGACTCACCGGGGTAAAAGAGAGATGTTGAAAAAGATAATGTACCTCCCGGAATACCGACTAAACATACCACGGTGTTCCTCAACAAAACCACTATCGACGGGGCCGCGCGAATCGCTTTCGCATGCGGTCGCGACCCCGCCGAGGTTACGGCCCGCCGTGTGAAACGGCAGGCCACTATACAAGAGACCTACCCAAAGGACTCAATCGAAAATTTCCCTACTGTCTCCCGCCTTGAGGGGAGACGGACTCGACACAGAGGCGCGCGTGGGAACACGCACGCCGCCTCTCGGACCTGGTGCTGAACGGATGGTGGGCAGGCCCACAAAGCCCGCCACCCCCAGGTCAAACCTCAGGGTGGCTGGAGGTCATCTCGCGCCCTCTGCTCTGTGGCTCTGTGGTTAGGGAGAGGGTTTAAACGCTCTCTCTCCCGCTCCGCCGCCTCCTTGATGGAAATCACTTCCTCGCAAAAGGAGGCGACGGCATTCTACGACCTCTCACTCCGGACCATAGACCGAACTACGGCCGAGAGCGAGAGGGCAACCGATCCGACTGCCGCGATCAAATCACGGCGCTTCGATGCCCAGGCGGGGCAAACCGCCAAAGTGTGCAGCGCCGTGTCCTCAACAACGTCGCGGCAGTCGCCGCAGTGGTGACAACCGGTCTTTTGCCAGCGTATACGACACAGGAATCGGCCAAAACAACCGTGGCCAGTCAGAACCTGTGTCAGCCGGAAGGTGAGGGCGCCATGCCGCCTCTCCAGCCACTCCTCAAACACGGGACTTACCGCCACGATCGTGGCGTGCCCGAGGCCTTCAGTTCTACTATAAGACATTTCAAGGTTATCCATTAATTACCGGATACCCTGTATACATATATATAATATAACAATATCAAAACATTTATTAATAATATAATAGTAGAATTCAATCTCTTTCACAAAATCCATTCTGACTTTTAGCTGGTTTGGAAATATATATACATAGAAAGATCCCAGTGCATAACGGGGATAGTTATAAACCTAAATATTTCCTCCTTATCAGCTGTCACACAAAGATAGTTCAAAAGTAGAATGTATTTAAACAAATATAAAATCCGTATCAAATAGTTTAATTTCAATGTTAAACGTAACGCAACATTATGCTAAACAGAGAATTTTCGTATTAATATCCAGTTGAACGCTAGTGCCCATGATCTTAATCTCGGTACCATCAACATCCTAATAAAATACGAGTTCTTACGATCCCACGAAAACGAACGAGTTACAAATACCATACCGCTATAATCGTGTAGAAATAGAAGCGAATTAGGTTATACCTACTCATATCAGAAAGTAATTTTGACTATGTAGTGGTGTAACTGGTTGTATGCCGTTGCCACTGAGCTGAGTGTTGTGGATTCGAATCCCGGACGAGACAAAAATTTTTATGATCCGCAGATGGTTGTTCCAAGACTGGTTGTTCTTTGTGTCCGTTGTTTGAATGTTTGTAAAGTTCTCCGTGATACACGAATTAAATCCAAGTACAAGTGCCATAGTTTCGTGGTATGAATGTCATAAACAACAGACAAGCAATGTTGTGGTATACTTGGCACACTTAAAACTTTTAATGATCTATAAAATTATGGTTTTGAATCCCATGTGGGATAAAATTAGGTGATTCAGAGATCTGATTGCCTTTCGTATTCTGTGTGCCAAAGTTGGTAAAACCTATTGCCTATTGCTAATGACTAATATCGTGAATATCGCTGAAACTAAAATGTTATAATTATTCTATGTATTCCATGTATCCTGGACATGTTCTTTCTGTCTGCTTAGTTTCCATTTAAATTAACTAAACCATTTTCGCGCCATTGAGTAATAAACATAACAAACTTATACAGTTATAATACTAGTTGGCTCATTTTCCTCGTTACATACATGCAGTGTACTACCGACCCGCTTCTTACATGTAGTACAAAACCTTTATTAAATATATACCTTTCTCATGAATCATTCTGTCTATTGGTGAAAACTACATGAAAATCCATTAAGTAGTTTTTGAGTTTGTCGCGAACAGACATACAGATACAGCGGGGACTTTGTTTTATAATATGTAGTGATGATTATATCCACATTTCGCGAGCTGTTATAGGGTGCGAACCTACTACCATCCATCAGAGTTCCACACTGCCGAAAGCGACTAGAAAATTCAATAATAGTTTGTCTAATCTGGACTTAAAGTCCGAGATCTGATGTACAGCAGTCGCATACACTACCACAGCTCCGTCGAACCCATTTCCTCTTTATCTTTTCGTAAACATCAAGAACCTTATTTGATGCAGTATTAGTCAGAAAAGCAATAAAAATAAATTTGAAGATTATATTGTGATCACCCTTAATACTAACTTAAATTTATCACACTTCGCATCCTCAGAAACGGAGCTTTGATATCCAGGATTAATAATAATACCGAGCTGAAGAAAACGGCATTATATGTGGGTTTATTATATCCAATTTAACAAATAGAATTGCTACACAAACCGCTAATGGTCGGGTATTACAGTGGCCATTGGATCAACAAAATCCATGAGGGATTGTGACCCGGAAAATGCGTGAAATCTCTTCATACTGGTTTAAAGGAATAAAGTGTGATAAAATATAACTTGGTTAATGGTTTAGGGATTGTATAGCGTACTATATTGCGGTATGAGTTACCATCAAACTACGTGGGCAAAGTCGCTGATAGTAACTTTATGATGACCTAATAAATCTGAATAGTTCGATGTAATATCCAGCCCCGTGGATATTGTTTTTTCGTGTTGAACATTTCACAGCAAATCACAATAAAGTAAAATAATTAGCAAACTTTATGTTATAACACACAAAAATAAATAAAATAGTCATAAAATAATCCAATTTTATATGAAAAAAGTGCCTTATTCGGTTCCTTAGTCGCTAGGAGAGACGAGTAGGTTATATCGAAAACTGCCCAGAATTCGGACCTACTAGCTAAAACCACCGTGATTTGCTCGGTGCTTTGCTGGTTGTTGGACCGCTGGTAATGTATATAAAACAAGACCGTGATCCAACATCGTCAAAGGCAAGAGCAGCAACGACAGGAACAAGCAATCGCTCAAATAGCTACTATCGCTACGCTAAAAAATAAAATAATTAGGAGAGAGTGTTTCCCTACTCGTGCTTTTCTATATTTAAGTGCACATGCCGGGTATTTAAAAAGTAATAGAAAACATTTAGAGGTGTTCAAATATAAGTGCCGGAATGTAATCTAAAAGGTAGCACTGTAATAGATGAACTACGAAGTGCTTTACTATTGTTGCTGAAGGCATAATAGCTAGCAGCCTACTCAACCACTCATAGACATAATTGTATTTTGGTGCATAGCATCACAGAAGCACAATTCCAAGTTAATTCCAAGGCTACTGCTTACCATAAACCACAAAAGCAGCAAACAAACACACGGCCTGCCTAATGCTAGATAGTAACCGTAACCTATACTGCATTCACTTGCAACATGAGGCCATCGTTTGCGACGCATTGTAACCTAAAATTAATGAAGTGGAGAGAAAGGGGCAGGCACAGGCAAAGGCAAGAGACGGCTTACTCGATCTGCTTGCTGCAGGTATAGGAATTATTAATTGGGTTATCGGTTTAGGTGCTCTCTCGTGTCAATATTAATACATTATTAATGCAAACTGTCGTCCACTCTCAAAGCTTGTTACATATTCAAAAGCAATCAATTAATATGCACAATATTTGGCAGAGGTACGTCGCCAAATTTAAAACGTGGTGCATGTAAAAGTTGTTTCATTAAAATGTTTTAACAAGGGAAGTAAAAGAGTTTATTCATTAAATTTTCGGAATTTGTTCGATGTCGTTTTTAATTTTGACAATATGGCATATGTAATGTTGATCGGTTTGCCTATTAGAAAACCTTCACTTATGATTGTGTACCTTACGGGCAACAAGCATACCTCTATGCATGTATGATCGTATAAACATCATGGAATTGGTTATATTTTCCGGTAAGTGGCAATAAATAGAGCTAGACCGAAAAATATCTAGCAAAATGTAAGTGCCCTCTACCTATCTTGTAAATAAGTATGATGCTATGTTCATTTTTGCTAACATATTTTTGTGATAAGTATTATACGTAAATATGTTTATTTATCCGTGTACCATTCAGTACTAAACCTGCCAGAAATTTCTTGACACAGTGGAAATACCTTCTTTTGGCCCAATCTAGCAACAAAAATGAATGATACTACATATATATATGTTCTTCATTCGCCGGGCTGTGGATTAATAGGATTAGCAAAATAGAAAATACACGTATCCCTATATAGTCAACCAGCTTACCCAGACCCTGAACAGAGTCTTCAAAGTCTGACAGCGTCAGCGGCTCAGCACGCCGGTACGCGTCACGTGTTTTCACAATTCACGATTCGCGATCACAAATTTTCAACTAGTATTTATTATTGTTTGTAATCCACAAAATATATATGACAATTGACACATGCACAATGATTACAAATCAAGTTCAACAATATTTTATAGGAAAGGTGAAGAACCACCATCAGCTTGCAAACAAACAAGTTACTTTATCATTCACACAAGCGACGCGACAAAACTATACGTAGTGATTATTGATTACAAACAGAGCTCTAACAATATTTAATTTCCAAAGATTTATACTCCATTTGCTTAGGTACTTAACTAAACGTAAACAATCTTAATGTATCTTTTTATCTAAAAACTTAATTTAAAAATAAAATGCTGCTAAAAATCAATTGACCCGTTAGTTTAAGCAGTAGTTTATTTATTTAATATGTGTCTGTGTAAAAAGTCACATCAAGATAAACAATCTTGCAGCAATTTAGCAGCATTTTATTTTTAAATTAAGTTTTTAGATAAAAAGATACATCAAGATTGTTTACCTTTAGTTAAGTACCTAACCAAATAGAGTCGCAATTATTTCAAAATAAGTGTCGTGATCCCAAGGATATTTAAAGCTTAAAATTACAAGAGCTAAGTCAAGACAAAAAGTTACAAGAAGTGACAAGTCATTCAATTACCAAAGACAAGCTTGACATTTTCGTTTAGTTATTACGTCAAATTACGTTTTGCATTATCTAAGGTGCCGCGTTTTGTTTAACTTTGTGGCCAATTACGTTTGGGACGGAACAATATGTATATCTTATTATTTCAGGAAAACTTACAGCTAATAATAATACTAATTCTTATAAGTAAAAACATAGTAGCAGAAGGTCAAATACAAGTTTTCACACATGAATAGTATTATAATTTTTCAACGTAGACAGCGATGTATTACATGCAAAGATTACATAAAATATACTACGCTGTTATATATATCAACTGACATTATCTATCTATCATTTAAACAAAGTAATGTTACAAAATGGTTATTTAATCGACTCTAACAAAAGTATTTATATTTACAAACGTATTAACATAGCTACAAAAACACAAATAATTATAATACTAAATATTTACAAAAATGGTTTAGGCATCGTAGAACTCTTCAGCATCGCTGTCAACTGGTAACGTGCCCAGAAGACTGGCAGCATTGCCACGTTGAATGGCAATGCTGATTCTTTGGGCCAAGAAAAGACCAGCCTTCTGATCACGTGAAACGTCGATCAGGCGTTTTGCGATCTCCTTGTACAAAATACGAGCGCTTGGACCCCATGAACCTAGGGATTCCACCCCAAACGGCGCAAAAATGTAATTTCCGACTAAATTACTATATTTGCGCCGTTTGAGGGTTTCCGCGGTTGCAGCAGCAGCGCCGGCACATCCCGCAGTGCTTGGAAGATGTGATGGCGCAAGGGTTTCAACGCACGTTGCGTCCCACACCAAAGGCCTGCCCATCTTCCAAGGCAACAATGACATTCCGCCCGGTCTCTTCCCATCGTCGCGTACCAAGCCATTGGGTTCAAGTATAGCTGGAACGCCAGCAGTGACAAGAGCACGACGTAGTATGTCATTAAGATTAGCGTGGTGAGAAATTCGACCAGCGCTTCTGCTACAGGAGAGTCCATGGTGTCTGAGGCTATCGACAGCTTCTCCACAGTGACAGCAATGCAGAGAAACACACGAAACACCTAAACGGAGGCAAGTGGCGAGGCGGAAAGTGGTATCGTCCAACATGGTACCTATATTGGACGATGGAAGTGCCTGGAGCCAAAGACCAGATTCCCATTCTCCCACAGCCAGCAATCGAGCACGCTCAGCAACATTGGAAGATGTAGTAAAAAGCTTTTCTCTTACAGAGTTGCTAAGCGGCCCGTCCCACTGCCGCTGGGAGAATAGGTTGGTTGGCAAAACAGAATTCGGACAAGCCATTTTCCAGGCGTTCACAGCGTCAGTTTTGCACAGCACTTCTGAATTAACCAGTGTGGGAGCTAAAATTTTCCTGGTTAATTCTTCCGTGCTGTGAACCGAGGACAAGAACGCCGGTAAACTAACATCTGAAATTTTGCGAACGCCGAGCCCACCAAGACGAACAGGCAGAGAAGCCTGTAGCCAAGCTCGATCGTTCAAATCCACATTTAAAATATTTTTTAGAGTATTTTGAATAATTTTATAAATTTTTTCTAAAGGTACTAAATTTTTCCAAAACTGTGATGATCTTAGAGCATGCGTAAATTTGGGAACAAAAAGGCAATATCGAATAATTTAATTGTAATTGTAATTGTACATAGGTTTAATGGAGACCTTAGTCATTAGCAATGTATTGATAAAGCACCTATCAACAAGAAAACAACATATATATTTTATATTATGCCATTTATTTATTCTACTCTAGTGTCAACGGTATCAAATAAATTCAACATTGATGTCTCTTTAACATTATTTACGAAAATAATACTGGTATAATCAAGTAATCAGTAGATCACACAAACCGCTTCGCTAAGGAAGCGATTACTTTGTATGGAAGGCACTGAAAGACGTACTTTTTTAAACCGTGCCATCCATGTAATAAAAATGTGTAACATTTTATTATGAAATCAGTCATCTCTAATACCGGGGACTTTACAAACATTAAAAAAATGGACACAAAGCACACCCAGACTTGGCACAACAGACCTATTTGTGGACACATTTTTGTCAAATGAATCGTTGAACCCACAACACCTGGTGCGCTGGCAGACATGAGATTACTGAGTCCAGTTATTACGTTGATACTGAACGGTACAGTACAATAACAATTATTTATTTTCACTTTCACAAAACAATGAAACTATGATTAAAATACTTATATAATTACCATAGAAATCTATCGCCTATCCTTTCAGACTAAATTCTCATAGTAATTTCAAAATAGTTATGTCAAATCTATACTAATATTATAAAGTTAAAGAGTTTGTTTGTTTGCTTGAACGCGCTAATCTCAAGAACTACTGGTTCGAATTGAAAAATTATTTTAGTGTTAGATAGCCCATTTATCGAGGAAGCCTATAGGCTATATAACATTACGCTACGACTAATAGGAGCGGAGCAGCAATGAAAAATGTTGCAAGAACGGGATAATTCTCTTATGTGAAGCAGACGACGTTGCGCGAGTCAGCTATATATATCGTATAAATCCAATATAATGCTCAATTTAAAATAACATCAGCGTCATCTTTTGGCAATACAATACAATATTGTATCACCTAAAAGTACAACAGTAGCCTATTTTCCGCTGTCTTCTTACGATACACACGGGACCGAGGAGACGTATATTATTCTTTGATCCCGATATATGAATACTCAATTTATCGGAATAATATTTACCTGTATTTTCCGAAGCTTGGTTCACCGAACGAAACTGTTTATCGTTTATACCTTGTTGGCGTAACTGTTATGGGTAGAATTTAGTTAGATGACGGACTTTTTATTATTGGCAGACGAAAGTCTGACAGACTGCAATGCAGAGGGTCTCGGGTTCGAACCCACGTCGCGCACCCTTGACTTTCGGAAGTTATATGACTTTTCGAAATTATGTGCGTATTGATTGACAATTATCGCCTGCTCCATGCCTCGGAGAGCAGGTTAAGCCGTCGGTCCCGGCTGCCATCAATATCTATGGCAGTTGTTTTTGGGGAAGTTGACACAAAAGATCCCACTGACTCGAAGTATCGCCGGTCTGTACTGACTGGCCCTCACACAAGATAAGATAAGATGATATAAGATACTACGTTACTTACCTAACAAGTCACCACTCATGTTGAGCTCTCAGTGTGTCAGCTCAGCGGATATTATGATAACTGTAAAGCAGGAAAGAAAAAAATCTTCGTGTATTGCACTGTTATTTGTGACTGTGTGCGGCATATTTAGGAAAGGTTTATATTTTTCTTTCTTTCTTTTATAATTGCTGTAGTTAAGTAGTAGATAATTATTATTATTTGTCTTTTTTATACATATAAGTGGGACTCCAAAAATTTAATTCTTAATTAAATTAAGTTTTATGAACAAAATAGTAGGTACGCGGTGGACTATCCGTCCACACCCCACATCCTAACAACGTAAATGACTTATATTATTAAAAAAATTAAGTCATGGAAAATTGTAGATTGAAGTACGGATTAATTAAATCTGAAGTAGTTAAAATAGTTTCCAAATAAATTGTAACACGCAAGGGCAGGATTATGAGGGTCAGCCATTATTTGAAGCAGTAGTATTATATTGTTGTGAAGTAAGTATCTACACTTACTTCACGAGTATAATAAAAGTGTAATAAAAAATAAGTGTGGTCGCCTGAAAGACCTTAAGTATTAAAGTAATTACCCATTACAGTAGCGTTTACTAAGTCTTTTTATATACTTATTCCTACTAATTCCTTGCTAATATTATAAATGCGAATATGAGTTTGTATGTTGGCTATGCTTTTACGCCTAAACTACTCGACCGATTATCATAAAATTTCGCAAACACGTTGTCAGGGGAATAGAAAAGTACATCGGATACCTTTCATCTAGAAAAAGTACAGTTATTAATCTAACAAAAAATTCTCAAGCAGCAAATTGACTGCCCACAGCTGTTGGCTCTTTTTAACTTCGCGTTCCTGCTAGAATGCCACGTAAATCAATCACACCAACCTGTTCACCGTTAAAAAGAACAGTTCTTGGTGCTAATTCTCCTTACGCAAGAATGTGTAAGGTGTTGAATGGTTTGAGCGACCTTATAGATCTGCATTCTTTTAGTATTAAAAAAATAAAGTCCATATTTCTTAAAACAACAGATTTAGAAACACAATAAATATAAATATATTATGTAAGCAGTGTATGTACAACTACGAGTAAGATTTAATTATAAGTTTCAAATACTTTTTTGTATGCTCAAGCGGTGTTTACTTATAAGTGATTGTTGCATTGTCGCTTGTATTTTAGACTAGTTTAAATTAAGTATTAATGTAAACAATTGTCGGTGAACTATAATAAGTAAATAAGTAAATAACTTAACCTAACCTAAATTTGCGCGAGCAAAAGCCGCGGAAGAAATCTATTTATTTAGTAAATGTATGATTATGTGAAGTAGTTTTGATATTTGTGGCACACAGAGACCATATTTGGATTATCATATAGAATACTTTAGACCGTTCCCGTGGGACACGCGCGGATGAAGCTACTGGCAAATTCGTAAATAGTAAGACGCATACTTTAATCATAGTAACAAGATGGCAAACTTGTATACGGCCTCCTGGACGTAGGCAGTTAGCCTATGATCGCTCGCAATACTAGCGTATAGAGGACTAGCTAAAAAGCAAATATAATAATATTCTATCACATATACACAACACTATCTAGCCCAAACTAAGCAGAGCTTGTACTATGGGTACTAGACAATGGATAAATATACATATACCTATACTTTATTGTAAATCCATACATATTATACATAGAAACACCCAGACTAAGACAAACACTCATGTTCATGCACGCAAATATTTGACTTGTGACTCTTGTAAATCGCACTAACGTTTTCAGCTCTAAAAGGGTGTTTTTTACATGTGCAAACCGTTAGATTTTTTACCACCACCACTGATTGGCCACTTGAAAGATAGAATATAAATATACCTATGGAATATATTTAAAAAAATATATTTATTAAAACTTCATGTTGACAATGTGTGTATATAGGCGAACTTAATGCCTCAGGCATTCAGTGGTGATGACACCTGGAGGTGATACAGAATATAGTTTGACTACACGGATGGCGTAGTGCTTTAAGTTGTCGCCTCGTCACTGCCACTGCACCGAGTGTTGTGGGTTCGAATCCCACACGGGACAAAAATTTATGTGATCCAAAGATGTAACGATACAGAAAAGATTACTGGTGCGCGTGTTGTCATTTTTTAATTTAAGAAGAAGTATGATGCACTAAGTTTTATTTTCAAATATTGTAGCCTTTTTTTTCTACGCTATTAGAAAATATTGACTTAAAACTTTGTCGACGCCACAAAGAAATGCAGGTGAATTTAATTAACAAGATGTTTGAAGCCACGATCTACTTAGTCGGAGCCGACATTTTCTGACATAACCATTAAATGAATGAACTAATATTAAAGTAAAATCAGAATTTTATTTGTTGATTAAATAATTTACTTTATTATGAGCTTGTATTACTATTACTGGGCCGGTCTGGGCATTTTATATGTATGTACATCCTTACTAATATTTTAAATGTGAATTCGAGTTTGTTTGTTTGTTATCCTTTCACGCCTTAACTATTCGACCGATCATCATGAAATTTCGCATACACGTTGTCTGGGAAACAGAAAAAGAAACAGGGTACCCTTCATCCGAGACAAAGTACCTATTATTATGATTATTATTTTTAGAAGTTTTAGTAAGTTAACGGATGTTGGCGTCGTACATGCTTTATTTGAATACAAGAGGTTCAAATAAAAACAATGACATTGCACTTAAGATATCGTAGTTTGTGGTCTTTCCTATTTTACTCAAAACAAAAACAAAACTCTTTTGAATTTGATAAAATAAGTCTAATTCATGCATTAAACGTTATTTTTCTAAGTACTAGGTTAGCTTAAAAAATATATTTATCATAAAAATTATTATTTTATTTCATACAGTATCACTAAAATACATACATACATACATACATAAATTCACGCCTGTTTCCCAGAGGGGTAGGCAGAGACTACGGATTTCCATTTGCTACGATCCTGATACACTTCTTTGGCTTCATTCACTTTCATAACATTCTTCATACACGCTAAAATAAAATAAAAGGTTTGAAAATCATATATATGACTATAAGATTAATGCACAAATAAAACGATTAATAATCATCTATCAGCCAGCTCTACGCTGAGCGTCCGTGAGTATGGTTACTGAAAATCAATCGAAACGGTTTAATAGTTTGATATCATAATAATAGTGCTTTTGAAGTCGATATATCTAAAGTTGTTTAAAATCTATGTTTGTATGTATAATGTACTTGAAGATACACACATACATATTCAAGCGCCATTATCTGCGCAGGCGTAGTGTGCACATAGTTACATTTGACCTATGTATGTATTTGCTTCTATGTATTATTAGAAAGCCTATTGTTGCCTATTAGGCCTATTTCCAGATTCTGCACTGCTACGGAGAATTTCTCGGGACAAAAGCCAATAACAATTTATCCAACACACGTGGTATATAAGCCTCAAATAAGAACGTAAGCTATATGTAACGAAAGAGTAACGTGAAAGGTAGTCAATAAACAAGTTTAATTACCTTTTATATAATACTAGATTTTGCCCACGGCTTCGCTCGCTTTAGTTTATTCCGCATTTGCACCTATATTACGTCCCACATTCCAAAATATTCCTCATACGCATTTATCAGTATTCTTTTTAAATTATGCCTTTTTCGTCCTTCATTTGTGTGCATATGGATAGCAATACAAAACATGGTGAAAAAATATTTAAAATAATTTCGTTGTCGGGATCGTGATGTCATTCAATCATAAGCCCAGAGTTTTGCCGATAGATCAACGAGGTATTTTAAAATATTTTTCGGGTGACGGTCCAACAAAAATACCATACAATAAAAACAGGGACAGAAAAGGAACATAATTTGGTACGAAATAGGAATTACATTAAGAAATGAATATATATTTAAATTTAGGACATAGAAGGAAAAAATATTGGGACGAATGCGTATTTCTACGTTTAGGACGAAAAAAGGGAGGAATGCGGAACAAACCCGTAAATGTAGGTTAGGTTTGGTCATATTAGTAACAGTACTTTTTCCTGATTGAAAAGTACCCTGTGTCTTTTTCTGTTCTCCGGACAACGTATATGCTAAATTTCATGATGATCGGTCAATTGGTTGAGGCGTTAAAGCGTAACAAACAAATAAAAAATCTTACATTCACATTTATTATATGTATTTGTAAGGCAGCGGTAGCCTAGTGGGAGACCGTTGGACTGCTATGCAGAGGTCTCTGGTTCGATCCTAGGGCGTGCATCTCTGACTTTTCAATATATTGTGCTTTATTAAATAGTTAATTATCGTTCGCTTTAACGGTAAAGAAACAAATCGTTAGGAAACCTACATGATTTAGAGTTCTACTGAACGTTCTCGAAGATATGTGAAAATTCAAATAAAGCAAATTTGATTTTTTTAATAATACTGTGTTTTACATTTTCTAAGCAGTGTAAGGGTCAACTTAGATTAAGTGGCAAAATGTTCGAACATGCTTGAATAAGTTGTTCCGCACTCACACCGCGTAAAACACGCTCGTCGGCTCAAACAGTCGCGTAAATTCTCGATCAGTCTCGCAGATTAGGCTCACGTATTAAGTCAATGTGATTGATCAATTTCGATAGTGAATTTGAAAAAGACCCTCTTGCTATGTGTGCTTTATGGATTAGAATTCTTCTTAGTATTAGTGAAGGGAGGACTAGAGTCCTGGTACACGGTGTACGTGTACGGTGGTACGGAAGGGCCTCCATCGCTCCACGCACCGGACAATCATGCTCACGCATGTTCGAGCGTGTCCGAAAATGCTGGCGCAGACGCGAGAAGGATGTTCTAATACACGTCGCTGTCTACTATACTTTTTGGATACGATTTTGAGCTCTATTTTAATGAAATTAGATTTCTATATATAATTTGAATTTTAAAAATGTTTGAGTATGTCTTCGGTCAATCTGAGTTGACCCTTAGGCAATTCATGCGTCATATCGTATAGTTATAGAATACACAGAGGCTAACACAGAAAAGTACATGGCCTATTACACAACCTATAATTTTCCTTGATAAAATCCGGCTTCAAACCACGCGTTTCTTAAACATATAAACAAACTTCAAAAATAGTAAACGACTTATCTATGAGGGCAATAATTTAATTCTTTGCACGAATTACGTTGAACTGTTTACGTGAACTCTTCAAAGCGTATGTAGTATAATGTAAGCATAACATGCTGTGGTATAGGTACACAATATATTTTTACAAATTTAATATTTCCGATGGGAAACCTTCAAGTACATCAAAGTTTGTTTACAAAATAGATCATAATATTGAGATCTACATGCATAATATCACGCCTATTTCTCTCAAAAGACAGCAGCTATGTTTTAGATCCTATGTTATAGAGAGTGGGCCTATTATATGACGCCTACCATGTACAGTTTTAGATTCCTGCTTCTTCTGAAATCTACTTGACAGAAAAACTAACTTTCACTTTCCTCGATATCGAATCTAAGAACTCATGCACAGTAGGCACATTTACTACTCCCGTGTCACAGAGGTCTACATGTTTTATTTTAATTTATCTGATTAGAAATTAACACTATGGTTTTAGGAAGTTCAAGTAAGTTGGTTTTGGTAAACATTGTGTGTTTTTGGGTAATAGAACTTTTTAGAAAGTCTTCTTCAATATAATAAATATCCATACATATTTATCCAGTGTAATGGTAATTGTCACTACATATTATAAAACAAAGTCTCCTGCCAGTCTGTCTGTCTGTTCCCGATAAACTCAAAACTACTGAACGGATTTTCATGCAGTTTTCACCAATAAACAGAGTGATTCGTGACTTCATGAGAATGGTTTAGTTGTATAATTTGTTAAGGTTTTGTACTACCTGTGCGAAGCCGGGGTGGGTCGCTAGTATATAGCTATAATTAACATGCTTTTATTAATATTTTATTAACAAAAGTTATGGTAGCTGAAATGAGAAACTGTTTAACGAACTACGCAGAGGTATCAAAATCGATGTCACCGCATACATCTTTATCTTGTCAAAGTTATAGGCGTAGTAAACAGTTAATAATTATCAATCGCTTTAGTGCAGTAGGCAAACATCGTGAAGACTGGGAATACTGAGAATTCTTCATAATATTCTTGAAGATATCTATGTGAACTCTGCAAACTCGCACACAGCCAGCGTGGTAGACTATAGTCATTTTTGAATGAGAAGAGTGTCTAACTGTGCAACAGTTGATAGACAAGGTTTATAATTTTAATCATAAGACACATATAAACTATTGTCTCCTGTGATAATCTTTCTAGAACATCAATCTACCATGAAACATAAATGTAGATATTTCGGGTCGACTATTCGTACCACATTGATTACGAAATGTGTCCTGAATTTCCTTACCTAACCTCTTTATTGTCCTAAACCCCGTCTTAAAGCAGTTCGAACAACGGACTATTATCATTTTGAAAGATAGAATTCCAAAGTAACTTCATTGCAAGTTATTTTCGTTCAGCCCGTAGTTTCGTTTAGACATTTTCATAACAGACCTAGAGAGTTCAGTGTTACGTCACTGAGATAGATATTAACAATAATATTTATCTTTTGTATGTCAGATACTACAAATATGTTATACATAGCAATTTTGAATCAGTAAGAACATCGTTATTCTATTTTACTAAAATGAACTGATACTGCTACCAAGCTAGGTGAGTGCCTGTATTTTGGGGTCAGTGCTCAGCCCTAGAAATTATGCAGCTTATAATAACAATATAATAATAAAATTTATTCGGCTAAAAAGGGAGTATAATTATAGTGAACTTAAATCAACTTTAAATTAAATCTTAATAACTAACAATAACTCAATGTCTTAATGAATTAGTTAATAACCAATATAATAATCATAGTTATGGCAAGAAAGAATACTTTAACATTTTTAAATTATTAGAAGCTACTGGCCTGAACTAGGTTAGACCTGTGTTGCAGGCAATCACTTGACTATCAATTTATATCACTGTCTAGTCGCATTACGATTTACTGCTAGAAATGTCAGCGTAGAGTCTGAAACCTGGTTAGCGCCGTCGTCGTGTCTAGAGCACAAGAAACCGTCAATTACAGCGTTGGAGTTGATCCGTTAAACCAATTTGGACGCGAGAGAACTAAGACACTCCTACAAATAGATCAGCTAATACAGAAACAAGAATATATTTACACGTATATGCTGGCATCTTGCTATTGGAATGTCCGCGAATATGGAACCATTCGTCCAAAAGGTATTATATTAATATATTAATCATCATCCTCCTGCCCTCATCCCAAACTATCTGGGGTCGGCGCAACATGTCTTCCTCTTCCATAAATCTCTATCCCTCGTCATCTCAGCACTCACACCCTTTCTGGCCATATCATCTTTTATGCAATCCATCCATCTTTTCTTGGGTCTTCCTCTACTAGAGAATCCTTGCACCTCCATACTCAGAGCTCTCCTAACAACATTTCTGTCACCTCTTCTCATCACGTGTCCATTTTGATATATTGATATTTAATTAAAAATTACGTCATTCAAAATAAAACTGCACTAAACTGCAAGGATGGCGTAGAGGTTGAAATGGTCGTCTCGCTACTGCCGCTGTGGCTGAGTGTCGTGGGTTCGATCCGCACACGGGACCAAAATTTGTGTTATCCACAAATCGTTGTTCTGAGTTTAGATGTTCTTTGTGTCCCTTGTTTGTATGTTTTTAGAGTCCCCTGCGACACATAAATGATTAGTCATAGCGCATGAGACGTCTTTAAAAAAATACATATATTAAGCCCTCTGAAAATGGATCTGGTCAATGGATCTACTGAGATTGAAGGGAATAACTAACTTATAAGTCTTTCAAATCTGATATAACCCCTTAGTTTCTTATTGAATTGGCAAATGACGACAATGTATGTACGTAGATAGGACGTACGTTACTATCATATGAAATAACCTCTATTTAAATGCAGATGTGCGAAGGAGATACCATAAACACCATTACGCCACCACTTTTTTGCATATCGAAATTTTATTCATTTTTTAACTACCTAATTTTGACGCTTTGTTCATAAAAAGAGTTTGTAGTTGCGCATAATAATACTACACAGAATCAAACAGGTTATCTGACACTCTTATTTCATTTGCGTAAAGTCACGTGGGCGTTCATATCTATTAAATTCAAGTCCAACCTCCAGTATATTGCGTTTCGCTATTTTAAACAATTTAACTATTGGTAACAATTTAAACAAAGAGAAATACAATACATTAATTGAATTCAAACTAGCCGTAAACAAAACCGAGCTAACACTGAATCTGTAAATTGTATATCTAGCTACAGCAATAAAACAATGTAATAAATTCGGTTACAACTACATAATTCTATAAACTTCAGTTAGTTAGTAAAGTTTATTGACAAAGTTTACTAGGATTGTGGCCGATATAGCCTATTCTAGCCTTTAGAGAAATAATGACTCTGTATTGAAAGATATATATTTGGAGGTAAGGGCACCGTTTGAATGTAGGTAGCAGTTGTATCTACAAACATCTATTACAAAGACCAGTTACGTTGCCGCATCTATTGCTTTTTTATCACTTTTCTAATCATGCGTATATTTTTTGATTACTTAGAAAGACATTTCGTGACCTAGGAATAATCTTGCGACACGGAAGACCTAGCATTGTAAGAACGGACACTAGACAAGGAGCAACTATTTGAGAATGACGCAAATTTTTGCACCGTGTGGCATCGAACTCACAGCACTTGGCACAGCGATATTGGCAAGGCAACCACTTAAACCACTTCACCATCTATGCAGGCAACTATAATTATCTGTAACCAATATTATCAATAACACAACACATCAGCTGATAAGCAACCATTTGCTCACACAAGTGGACAAAATTATTAGTTATCTGAAATATTCCATAGCATGGGTGTGTCATCGAATGCTTACAGAGATAGTATAATAACAACAAAGTATAGAGTCCTCCTACGCTCTGCAAACTATATTTATACACTTACGCCACTTTCCCAGAGGGGTAAGCAGATACTACGGATTTCCAATTCCAAATAACCTAGTACGTTATCTCTCTTGATATATTATATTCTTTTCTTGCCGTCTACCACGCCACGGTGTCATCCACGTTTGTGATTACTGCTCCGCTTCGGTGACTCGCAGCGTCATGTATTATAGCTACTTCCAAATAAAGTCGTTTATAAAGGTGAATAATTTTTAAGTCGGTCCTGTTTTTTTTACTTTATCCATTATAAACATATATACAAATCTTTCTTCGTTACAGTACCAGTATGCACGTTCGTCGGTCTGGCCTTTCTTCAGATTTCATCTCTAACATCCCCGATGCTGTCAGAGAATGTTCGCCAAGGTCTTCTTATATTAAGAAAACATATATCATTTTTAATTTTTTTAAAACACGGAAACATTCACATGCAATATTATATATAGAAGGGAATACATATATAATAAATATTAATTAATACAAGTGACAACCCTGCTCTGCGCCACAAATGCCAGGTTTCAAGTGCGCCATCAATATATATACTCTATGGTCTATACCTTAATTTTAAGTTTATTTTTAATCTGTGCCTCAGACGTGGCAGGCGACGTGTACCTACCTACGTGGCGTTCACCACGTGTCAACTGTCAAATGCATCGTTTGGCAGCAGATTATGTTCTCCTATCCCATGTTTAATTATTATATAAGGTTTGCTCCCTAGCAACCGGACACAATAACCAATATATATAAGCTAGAGTATGCTAGACACTACAGATCATGGAGAAATTATATATTAATTATATATATAATATAATAATATCAGCCCTGTATTAAACTGTCCCACTGCTGGGCACGGGCCTCTTCTCAGTGTGAGTAGGGTTAGGCCATAGTCCACCACGCTGGCCTAGTGCGGGTTGGCAGACTTCACATATCTTCGAGAACATTATGGAGAACTCTCAAACATGCAGGTTTCCTCACGATGTTTTCCTTCACCGTTAAAGCAAGCGATAATTAACTATTTAGTACGCATATAACTTCGAAAAGTCAGAGATGCGCGCCTTGGGTTCGAACTTGAGACCTCTGCGTGGCAGTCCAACGGTTTCCCATTAGGCTATCGCTGCTGCATTAGCAAACACATTATAAGTTTGTTTAATATGTTAATCTGCGTATTGATTACCGCGTTCAGACGCTATACATTTATTATTATGTTGCTATGGTTGACCTAACAGATTTTACGTATACCTATAGCTGATAAAAATTACTTACAAAGTGTACTAACTAAGAGATCATTACTTTTCTCTGGAATAAAGATACTTACAGAAAAGGATATAAAGGTACCCCTTTATGCCTTTTCTGTACCCCCGGGAACGTGTATGCGAAACTTCATGGTGATCGGTGAAAGCGCAATATACAAACTAACTCAGATTCGCGATTTTAATATTAGATACGATTATTTTCATAATAATTGTATCGCTAAAACACAAGATAATGTAATCAGTACACATCCTAAACGAACGTAGATAAGATGCGAACTTAATTGTACATTGACCAGATGCATTGTACCTGTGTCCCTTAATTGTAACTTCGCTACTGTATGATCGGCGCGGATCGTTGCCCGCTCATTATCAGGATTGACTGCGTATTAAAAAAATAATGGATATTTTGATAACACATTAAGTACTTTTTTCTGTTATCAGTAGTACATCATGCTTTGATTCACCTTCTTTTTTTAACAACTCACGTGCCAGATTACTTGCGGGGTCTTTAAAAACATTCATACAACGGACACAAAGAACATCCAGGTTCAGAACAAGTATTTGTGGAGCACACAATTTTTGTCTCGTGTGGGATTCGAACCCACAACACTCGGCACATTGGCAGTGGCCAGGCGACCATTTACCACTACGACCACTACGTCATCCGTATAGTCAAACCTCTATCAATATAGCAGGTGATTAGATCTGTATTCATTCTCCAGGGAATCAAGAGATCCGATGGAAAGCATAGAAATTTGACACCAAGTTCATTTTCTTTTTAAGTTTACTAACAATTTAGGTTTTAAATTACTCGTATTCTTGATAACCAATTTACTGGACTTCGAATTTATATTATACTTCCATATTAATTAGAACCTGAATTTATGATACAACGATAGTGAATTCAACTGCTGTGCATGAAGTTTCGGGTTCAATTGGCAAGTCGAAAAAAGTGTTATTGGGTAGCGAAAGGAAAGGCATTTTCAAATCTCAAAAGCGTTACATAAGAGCTATGTTTAACATGAAAACAACCAACAGCTGTGCACCTACATACATATAGTTAAATTTTACAAGTTACTTACGCTACCGTGTTTGTAAGTACTTATATATTAGAGATATCATTATTTGTTAAAAGAAATAAACACTTATTTCCAACTTTATAAGATACCAGGAAAAGGACAACCAGCATGAGATCTCAATACCAAAACTTATTGTCAACTGGGTCATACTACTTTGTTGAGAAAAGTGTATACATACCCAGTAATATACCCATATATATACCCAGTAATACTAAAGAACAACCATTCAATATATTCAAGAAATATTTTACAAATATTTAAATTGATAAACGTTATTGCTAGATAGCAGACTTTTTAAATGACAATTCTCTATGATTATTATTAAGCAATATATGATGATTATTAATCATTGTATTATAGTATTATAAATAAGCGAGATTAAGATTTGCACGCTATAATGGCAAAATGTACAAGGATTCATATAACTGTATGTATTTAACACCTACTATGATTATCAACATTTTTGCAAATAAACTACATTTATTCTATTCTAGTCTGTCTTATCTCTGAGAGGATCCACTGAAATTTATTACACCAGCATTTGATCCGATGTGATATTCAGTACCACGTAATAGTGACCGAATCTATTGATAGATCGAGACTTCATGCTACTACTCAGATTCTTTTCCAATAACACTTTGCTTGATCCGGGAATCATGCACAGCAGTCACATTCACGACCACTGCCTCACAGAAGCAGGTAAAAATCATAATGTATGTAGATATTTTTTTTTGACTAATCCCATTGGCACTCCCACCGCTATAATACCTGTGTGTGCCAGGTTCGGCTATGGTGACCATAGAAAACACCGAGTTTTGGCGCTTGTGACACACTAGTTTTGTCTTGGAACCCGCAACGCATTTAAACAGATGAATATTCTGCGTAAAACAATCTACATCTATGTAAGTCTCCCTGAGAATATGACTACTGAAAAGCAACGTCGGGGGAAGGTTAAAATGAACCTAAATAGCTTTTTATAATTTCAATAGCTGAAATCGAATTAAACAGTAACAAACAACAGGAGTATAAAGTTTCAAAAATATGTAATATAATAATGTTTTATAAAAAATTAACAACGCGATTAAATCTATATAAAGTTGTTTAATTTCAATATATACGAGGAGTTGGAAGAAAAATGTCCAGTTTCCTTCTTAACAAGTAGGTATCTTATCTTTTCTGTGTGGGGGCCAGTCAGTACAGACCGGCGACACTTCGAGCCAGTGGGATCTTTTGTGTTGACTTCCCCAATAACGACTGCCATAGATGTTCATGGCAGCCGGGACCGACGGCTTAACGTGCTCTCCGAGGCACGGAGCAGGCGATAATTGTCAATCAATACGCACATAATTTCGAAAAGTCATATAACTGCCGAAAGTCAGAGGTGCGCGACGTGGGTTTGAATCCGAGATCCTCTGCATTCCAGTCTGTTGGTCTCCCCACTGAGCTATCGCTGCTCTTAACAAGTAGCTATAATAATCATGAATTTTATTCGAACATGTCAGTAATGATTTTATGATAGCACGCCTAATATACTTTATTATATTAAGCGCATGCTCGCTTCAGAGCATGCGCTTAATTATGTATAAGTATGTACGAAAGATCAAAAAATATATATCAAATATATTTTTAAATAATTAGTCCGTATAATTATAATATTTATTACAGTCTCAATTAGTTTAGAAAGTACAGCAATATATTTTTATCAACAGCCTAACGTACACAAAAACGTTTTAATGGAGTGATTTTGGCTTATAGTGTTCATGTATCGATGCTAACTATTTAATTGTCGCTCGTATTTATACGAGAATTAAATAGTTAACTATTGTTCGCTTTAACGATGAAGGAAAACATCATAAGGAAACCTGCATGTCTAAGAGTTTGCCATTATGTTCTCGAAGATATGTGAAGTCTGCCAACCCACACTAGGCCAGCGTGGTAAACTAACGCTATACAAAGAAGAGTCCCGTGCCCAGCCGCGGGTCAATTCATATACACAGCTGACGTTATTATATTAGTTTTATTATAATGTATAGGTATGCAAATTTTTGTCTTATTTTATTAGTTTTATTTTGATGAATAACGGATTTAAATTTAAATTTGAATAAAGCTGCAGAGTTTGTTCGTTTTTAGTTTGAGGCCTTGATCTCTCTGGGGCAAACAGTTGGATTAAAAAATGTTTTTGCATTTGATTGACAAAGTTTATAGGCTTTATAACATCACGCTTCTAACCACCGCAGCGGTGCAGTGTTCATAAACGTAGATAAAATCGCAGGATTCAGCTGGTTTGTTCAAATTATATTAACTACACTATTGTATAAGGCAATTTACCTGTCATAATAGTTGTAGGTAATGTGACTAAATAAATAACTAAAAATAAATAAATTGATAATTATTTAATATGTACTATTATAAAACAATAACAAGACTGTATGGGTACGTACGAAACATTTTTTTAAACGTTAAAAAAATGTCGCACCGTTGTGACTAATCCAGGTCCACTTGCGGCAATCTCGCATTTTAAAGTAGCGTTCATCATGTAGAGTCCTTCCTTCTCCATGAGGCTAGCCAGCAGTTGGCCCTGCGAGTTGTTATTCGGATTATGCCTCGTCATCGTATGCTACCGGCATAGCAGTAGTAAAAAGGATTGCTGGGGTGAGCGAATAGTGTTATGATGTTTTTCTGTAAATAAATTCTAAGAGCTGTTAATACACTCACACTTCACCAATTACAATTAGCTCCTACATAATAGAAGACGAGCTTTTTGCAATCTACCAAGTACAGTTCCAAACACTGAACTGCTACGAAATTTATTCAATAGATTACTTTATGAGATTACTAGCTTTTGCTCACGACTTCGCCCGTCTAAATGTAGGTGAGGTTATGTTAGTAACACTACTTTGTTTTTAAAAATAATATATAGCCTATGTTACTTTGTGATAATATAGCTTCATAAAGAAATTTTTTAAGATCGGTTGAGTAGTTTTTAATTAAATCCTTAAAAACAAACCAAGAAACAAAATTTAAATGCTTCTCCTTTATAATATTAGTATTGACAAAAATTAATTATACTATATAAGGAACATTATGTTATAATTATTATTTCTAATTTCTTTAAATATTTGCAAGATTCGTTCTTGTTAAAAAGGTTAAGATAGTCTTGTTAAAGATTTTTAAAAACGTGTCATTTTTAAAATGTAGGAAATTTTTGTAAAGCAAAGATAAATTCCGAATGGAAACTTCAATACAGCTGAGATCGCGAAACTTTGTGACTGACTGATAATTTATTGGGAATGTGGATTTCTTAGTTAATTCGGCAATTAAATAAAAGTTAGGTATGTTTCATTCATATATTTTAAAATAACTTTATTTTTATTTTCTAAGACATTCTTAGATTAACTCGTGCTACGGAGGTCCTTACAAGCTTAGTAAACACAGACATGATAAACTATTTATCAATCATATAAATTGTCTTGTTTTTTTTTTCTTGGGTATTTCCATTGTAGTTTTTAATACGGCTGCTGTACATGAATCTTGGGCTCAATACCTGGAGCAAGCAAATTATTATTAGGGTATTTTGTCAAACACTTTAATAGCAGCAAGGATTCTGTAAATGTACCCGGTAAACACCAAAATTGTCAACTCTTATGACGTAGTTCCAAAGAACGAAACTTCTTGAATATAGCCATGAAATTATTTATGTAATTTTATTTTCTTGCAAGGATCGGCAACATTTCACCTAGAGTTATTACTACAATCCTAAAATTTTTATGACTCTAGCCTTTAAATATGAGGATTTTAGGTTTGGGTCGCGGTTTTCAACCTACCTATCAAATAAATAATACACTCCATATTGGAAAAACGGACCCGGTCAAATTCGATAGCAGTAATAAAATTTGAGATGGGTGACCACATTTATATTCCTCTGGACATTTTAGGCTTCATAAAGAATGTATCGGGGTTATTTTATATGGAAACTTTTAATAGGATACGTTACATAAATATTTGGTACAACATTTTGAATGAAATATATAAATGGAAAATATCAGTCCTCTATATTAACTGTCCTACTGCTAGCTACGAATCTTTTTTCTGTATGAGAAGGGTCAGTCAGGGCCACAGTCTACCATCAGGCCCAGTGCGAGCTGACTTTACATACCTTAAATAATATTACGGAGAACTTATAGAAATGCAGATTTCCCCACGATGTTTTCTTTCACTGTTGAAGCGAGCGATAATTAACTATTTAATATGCATCTAAAATTGAACAGTCAGAGATGCATGCCTTGGAATTAACCTCGAGGCCTCTGCCTGGCAATCCAATAGTTTCCCACTAGACTATCGCTGACGATATCAAAAAAATATTATTAAAATCTTATTGGTGACTAACAGAGACTAAAAATACAATATCGACTCACCATTGCGCAATTGTTACTCCAGTTTTCAATATAGTAAAATAAAAAAAAAGACCAGCTAAAATCATCGCCTTTGTTTCATATGGATTAAAGAAGCGAGATCACACACGATAAATGTTACCAAACATTTTATGATCGCTATAAAACAAAGAACACATTAATTATTCTGGCGGATAATCTAGCGTTGTAAAACTAGATAGAAGACATTAACTGGTGATCATGTGGCATTAAATACGTCGTATATAAATCTTGTTTCTATTCACATAATCATCATAAAACAACCACAAGAATGGATCAGTACCTAAATACTAAAGAAAATTAAAGATGTGTTTCACATTTTGTTGATGATATTATTTTCATTTTATGCAGCGTGTTATAAAAAGGCGTTGTAATGGCGGATAGTGCCCTGAGTCTAAAGTAACACCTTTAAAAACATAATATCACTAGATTTTGCCCGCGGTTTCGCTCGCCTAATTGTAGGTTAGGTTAGGCTAAGAACGGTACTTTTTTCTGGATGAAAAGTACTGTATGTCATTTTTTGGTCCCTTGAAAACGGGTATGCGAAATTTCATGATAGTCGATCAAGTAGTTAAGGCGTGAAAGCGTAACAAAAAACGCACATTCACATTTATAATATTGTGAAGGTTTGTTCTAGACGTATAAGGCATTAAATCAAACACATGTTGTTCGGTATAAAAATGATCAAATATTCTTTATTTCATTAAACTTATCTCTATTTATAGCATACATAAAACTGATTCAGCAATCCTTGAATGCGACGTTCATTATGTTGCAGCTAGTATGAAATTGTTACGATTAAACATTTAAACCATACATTACAGTATAAAGTTAGGTTGAATCATCACTAGTCATGGTCTAGTCACCAGTCATGCTTGTTTGAAGCTCAGTCTTTTGTTAATTGCCCGTATCCGTAGGAACTTCCAGTAAGAACACTCTTATTACAGAAAAGAAACGTTATGTAAAAATATCATGTCAATCCATCCAAAGCTTTTCGAGTTTAGTGGACACAAACATGTAGATGACTTTTTATAATTAAAGATAATCTTTCTGATTCTGCTCATATACTTAAGGAGAAATTTACTGTTTCAAGACTTTTCACAAGTCCATAACACCATTTTCAATATAATTCCTATATTCAATAACTATATATTATGTAACAAAAAGAAATAATTATGAATTATCAACAAATTTTAAGATGTTTACGTTGGTCAGCAGCAATGATAGCCTAGTGAGAGACCGTTGGACTGCCACGCAGAGATCTCGAGTTCGATACCAAGGCCTGCATCTCTGACTTTTCGAAGTTATATATTATGCGTATTAAATAGTTAATTATCGCTTGCTTTAACGGTGAAGGTAAATATCGTGGGGAAACCTGCATAATAAAATAAAATAAATAAAATGTCTGAGATTTCTCCATAATGTTCTCGAAGATATGTGAAGTCTGCCAACCCACACTGGGCCAGCTTGGTGGACTATGGCCTAACCTTTCTTACTCTGAGAAGAGGCCCGTGTCCAGCAGGGGGACAGTTTATATACAGGGCTGATATTATTATTATATTAAAGATTTATATCATAGATATTGTGTTCTTACCATACTTAGATCAAATCAAATCATCATTTATTTACGAATATGGGTACAGTGGTCAATATGTAACAATTATGTTTAGTTTCTCCATAATCCACCCTGGAGCATGCAAATATTACAGAATATAATATAATATCTAGCATAATAATAATGAAAAAAAGGAGATACAATAATAAAAAAAGTTAAAGAACAATTAAAAGTCATATGATGTCAAACGAAAATAATGGATCAATTATTATGTCAATCATTAACATCAATGCATTTGTCATCTAGATGAATATCTAGATGACAAATGCATGATGACTAATATTTATGATAGGTGGCACAAAAATGTGTCCGCATTAACAAGAGTGGGCTGACACATTACATTTACATGATAGAGCACGATAGAGTACAATATTCAATGCTAGCTTTTGCTCGCGACTTCGTCCGCGTGGAATAGTTACATTGCAGCATAATAATTTTTTTAGTATACTTATTTTGCAAATAATACACATACAAAGTTGCACTTGGACTTGAAAATAGGTAGTCATTGAAACCTATGGACGATTGCAACTCCAGCATGAAACTGAACTTAGCTTATAGGCTACTATTCGGGTCCGGCCGTTAGGGTCCCATTCCGGTACGCCCCCGGCCGGGACAGTCCCATTAAAAAACAATCGGAGAAGACACTTGAGCAAATACTGTCGTAGTCGTATCGCGTAGCGGAATAAGAAAATTTTCACTGTGGGTGCGTGCCGGCCGGGGGCGTACCGAAATTGGACCCTAACGGCCAGACCCTACTATTCTACTAGTGCTAGAGGTATTGGTAATGCTGAGAATATAGCGCCTCATTCAGGAACTCTTGAAACTTACTGCAGACGAGACACGTGACAAAGTTATTCGGCTGCGGGTGACAACTAAGTTGGTGTTTTCTAAGTTAAGTCTGAAGATACCAAGTTAGTCGAGTGGTTCGAAGTTTTGGGCTCGGACTTCCGTATCGTTTATACCTTTATATGAAACTGTCATCTCGCTCCTACTAGATATTCTATATCGGTTGTGTAAGATGTTCGTAATATGTAGCTGGCGGTAACGGCATTAACCTGTCAATTGCTGAAATTGCAGATATAATTATAAAACGTATTCTGTCTGGCTGCCAGTGTGCTACTGCAACTCCGAGTAATTTTATATGGTATGCTACATGCATAGATAGCCTAGTGGGAAACCGTTGGACAGCCACGCAGAGGTCTCGAGTTCGAACCCAAGGCGCGCATATCTGACTTCTCAAAGTTATATGCGTATTAAATAGTTAATTATCGCTTGCTTTAATGGTGAAGGAAAACATCGTGAGGAAAACTGCATGTCTGAGAGTTCTCCATAATATTCTCGAACATATGTGAAGTCTGCCAACCCGCACTAGGCCAGCGTGGCGGACTACGGCCTAACCCTTCTCACACTGAGAAGAGGCCCGTGCCCAGCAGTGGGACAGTTTAATACAGGGCTGATATTATTATTATTATTATTATTTTATGCTATATACAATTGTGCAAATTAAATAGCAAAATAAGGTGCATGGTTTTTGCTTAAGATGCAGCGATAGCTCATTGGGGAGACCAACAGACTGCAATGCAGAGGGTTCGAACCCATATCACGCACCTCTGACTTTCAGATGTTATATGACTTTTCGATTTATGTGCATATTGATTGACAATTATTGCTTGCTCCGTGCCTCGCAGAGCACGTTAAGCTGTCGGTCCCGGCTGCCATAAACATCTATGGCAGTCGTTATTGGGAAGTCAGTACCCTATAATATCCTGACACTGGTCTAGCCTTAGGGTATCGTTAGCTTCGGGTTGCGAAGGTCAGGTGGCAGCCGCTCCGTGTAAAAACTGATATCTAGTCAAATCCGGTTAGACTAAAAAAGCCGACCCAAGTGACTTGGGAATAATAAAGGCTAGCGAGAAGTTTTTGCTTAAGATGAAAGATAAAGATGATTTATTTGCAATAATATGTTTACAATATGGTGTTACAATAAAGAAATTAATAATCATTTTATAACTAACTAGATTGTGCCCGCACCTTCGCTCGCGTAAATGTAGGGTATGTTAAGTTAGATTGTTAACAGTACTCTTTTTCTGAATAAAAGTTACCCTATGTTCTTTTCTGTATACCTTCGACTCTCGTTAATTTGACCCTCGTCAATTTGAATCTCTCGATAATATGAAGTTTTTGCCGGTATCTTGTAAAATACTCGATATATTGAATAAAATCAATGGTAATTGGTCCCCTCGGTAATTTGAAGTTGAAGGAATAGTATCTTGCTCGCCAATATGCGAGAATTCGAAGACCGGTCTTCCATAATCTCTATAATTTGAAGAGTTCGTCATGCACAGATCTGTCGATTGTTTACGAAAAAAACGAAAATTCTTTGGACCATGATAGACTGAAGTCGCTCCGTCGAAACAACATTACGGACTTATTTTCGATAAAATTTGTGAATAATTGTATTATTTTATTTCATTATTAATACATAATAATAATATAGAAATAATAAATCACGAATTTCGATCAAACTCTTATTTACTTAGGTCCCCCTCCCCCTCGTGATTATTTAAACGCTTGTTATTTTAAACTCTTGGTTTGGTGGAACTTTGATAATTTGAAATTTATCTCTGGTCCCTTGAGTTTCAAATTATCGAGAGTCGACTGTACCTGATAACGTATATGCGAAATTTCATGATGATCGGTCACGTACCTAAGTCGTGAAAGCGTAACAAACAAACAAACTCACATTCATATTCATAGTTAGGATGAGGATTTGGATTCTGCATTCGAGACCATTAACTTCACAAAAAGAAGTTAATGTTGTACCTATAATAAACTATCGAGGAATGGATTGTTACCCAGGAGATAGTGATAGACAGAGGCATTGAGTCGTCACTAAAGACTTTTATACACAAATCTTACATTCAATTATGTACGTTTTTACAACGTGATAAAAATAAATCCATTGTGTAATCAGTCCTTAGTGCGTTTCTATTTGAATCTGTACAGTCAACGACATCAGCGAGATACTATGGAACTTTTAACAAAATAATACCTATTCCCATTTAATACAGAGTTAAATCATAATTTACTTGATTCTGCTTGTGGTTTCCTGCACACACATAAAAGCACATCGCGATAAAAATGCTTTACATTTATTTAGTCAAGTTTTATCCAAATCGATAAAACAGCTTTCGCATGATTGAGTAACAAACATCCAAATATCTCTTCTGTTAATACACACGGCTACACATTAAAATCTTATACGCATAACTACGCTACATACAAAATAGAGAATTGTCGGCAAGGGACAGTGCATGGTGTAAACCCATCACGGTGCACTGGCGCGTGCGGCGACGCTCGCGGCTCGAACAGCGTGAATGAGACAAAATAACAAAAATATAACGTACTCTCTCGCACGATTCGCAGCGTTCAACTTCTAATAGTTCCAAGTCCAAACAGTCTAGGTTGATGAGTCACTGTGTATACTTTTAACTTTCACCTGTATAGATTCCCTTTGAATATTCTACACAATTAAATGCAAAATCACATTCATGGGAACAATTGCATGCATACATCGTTTTACACCTATGTCCTCAAAAGGGTAGGCATAGCAGTATTCCATCCACATTTCCTCAGCCAAGGTTTTTTAAGTCCCACGTAATAGAGGGAGAGCCTATTGCCGTTTTCTTGGCACGGCACCAGATACCGTGCTGCTGCCAAAAAATGTTGACAGACATACCCACTTTGAAAGTTCCAGGAATCGAACCTAATGCCTCATGCACAGCACTTGCATACACTACTGCTGAGCCACTAACACAGTCTCACTGAGGAGTCATTATGCTATTTATTTTAAATCACTAACAACTCACATGTGGACGGTATAACACATAATATAAAAGTAAGATAAGTAAGACAATATTATATTTATGTTATATTATAAGTTATAATGCACTTGAATACGAGAGCCTTACCGTCCACACATACGCCTCCTTACTCGTATTCACTCCTTCGTGCTAGATGCTTTGTCTCACGATTATTTATAATAATCGTAAGGCAGCGACTACACAGCTTCTGTAAATAATAATAGCCACCCTTAATTTATACTCTGTGCCACTATTGGGCACGGGCCTCATCACTGTGCGAGACCATTAGGCCATAGTCCACCACGCTGGCCCAGTGCGGTGTGGTAGACTTCACATATCTTTGAGAAACTTATGGAGAACTCTTAGACATGTAAGTTTCTTCACGATATTTTCCTCAGAAATTGATCCATAGAATTCTCTTTTGTGTTAGTGCTTCTACGCAGCACTTAATTTACTATGTATGCAGCACTTAGATAATATTTTGTTTTAGTGATAGAGCGTATCTCACCAACAAGCTGGTGACAAAATACATTTTGTACATTTGTATATATCAAACTTATCACTGATTAGAAAGAAAGAAAAATGTTTTATATGAATTTCCATACATACATAATTTTAAAAGACATAATATTAAATACAATTAAACAAAAGGAGGTACATGGAGATCAAATTAGGCAACTGCGTCAGCTATTGTTGTAGTATAGACTATAAAGCTGGTATTATCACAAGCCTACTAACAATAATTTATTACAAAACAATGCATAAGAAAATAGAACACACAAAAAATGGAATAAAATAATAAATATATACTTATAACAATATATTTATATTATATTCATACAAGTCTGGGTAAGACTATTGCTGTTAAAAAGCAAGCAAAACATTGCAAAAGTTTACATTTAAGTAGTTTAAAACTCTAAAGTTAAAAATATCTACAAGTAGTGTCTTATAAAAATAAACTGTTTAACATTCGCGTCAATCGCTGAATAAATAATAAAAAAAATATTTGTGCTATTTTTGTGCTAGGCACGGTGTCTTTTTGTCAGTGGGTTGTCACTTAAGTCTTATCGATTCGATAACTCTTTGCACAGCAAACAATCTTAAAATAGGACGGCCTCCTTATAGCCTCTTACTTTCTCATGACACAAGGCGATAATACATAGTTAACAAAGTCTAGGGCGGAGATATTATGGTCTTCTAAAATACAGGCCCCGAGCTTGGTTTGGGTAAAATTTTTTTTCTTAAATTCCTTCTTTAAATTCGAAGATTCGAAGTAAAATCATTTTTTTCAAAAGGATTTCCAAAATTTACTCGAGATATTGTTGTTAAAATAATGCTAATATATATATATATTAGCATTATTTTAACAACAATATATATATATATATATATATATATATATATATATATATATATATATATATATTTATTATGTTATTTATTGTCTCTACTATTATTATTGTACACACAATGTAAAAATTGTTCTTCAAAATTAAAGGAATTGAAATTTAATTTATTAAGCTAATATCTCTATATGGAGTTTAGCTTTTTATACTCCTGCACTCCTGCTCCATTTTTACTTTACCTACGCCAAATCGCACACTCCTCCGTGCAAAATGCTTAAAGGATGCAAAGTTTTACCTTGAGTATCTTAACAGTCTTAAATAAAGTACCTTTTTATGATTTCCCGAACTAAGTTGTACTGGTGTTTTGTTGTACTTAGTCTTATCGCAATCGCCAATCATGGCCGTTAGCTAAAGATATTCTTTATCTAACTTTCCCTTAAAATATCTTTCTTTAATATTTCTTTGAATAGAATAGCTGATAGACTTTAATCTGTTTGTTTGGTTGCAAATGCTATCTCTACAAGAACTAAACCAATTTGTAAGTGGTATTCAATGTCGTATTAAGATAATCTTTGAGTGACATTTAGTGCTTGTTTTTTTATATCAGTTGACTAATAGAAAGATACGTATTTTAGGTACTCTAAGATACTCGAGATATTAAGACTTTTTGGTGCGTGCATTAGTGTGCAATAAAATAATTTAATCAAACACTTATTCGTAGTCTCAGCTTTTCCCTTGGGATGGCGTTCCGGTAGTGAATCGGATTGCTGTGCATGAGATTACAGGTTCAGTTCACGAATCGTATAAAGTTTTACTGTATTTTTCGGCCAAGATATTCTTAATAGCAACTCAATGTCTATTAAGTGGGATCTAAAACCATATCTGGAAAGAAAACAGAGAATTTCAGAAGTCACTTAGTATTAAATACGAAGATATAGATATATATAAGATAATAAGAGCAGCGATAGCTCAGTGGGGAGACCAACAGAGTGCAATACAGAGGGTCTCGGGTTCGAACCCACATCGCGCACCTCTGACTTTCGGAAGTTATATGACTTTTCGAAATTACGTGCGTATTGATTGACAATTATCACCTGCTCCGTGCCTCGGAGAGCACGTTAAACCATCGGTCCAGGCTGCCATGAACATCTATGGCAGTCGTTATTGGGGAAGTCGATACACAAGATCCCACTGGGTCGAAGTGTCGCCGGTCTGTACTGACTGGCCCCCACACAAGATAAGATAGGATTAAATACTAATGAAATACACAACACCTAATTCTACAACTTACATTAATTTAATTACAAAGTTTGGTATACCTATTACTGAAAGAACAGATTGCCAAATACCACTAGTAATATGTTATCTTGACCAGCCGTCCTAGTTTGTGAAGTAAATCTTGACGACGAAACTTTATGAGGTCGTTTCGAACATTGTTACGAGATACAATTTGACAAAGGAGTTACGATACAGCGTAAAATGTGACGTCATAGATCTTTCAGTTTGGAAAGTATATGGCATAGTAAACTAAATTAATCGTACTTATGCCTAGATATTATCGAAGAGGTAGGCAAACGTGTATTACATCCAAACTATGCTAATTGTGATTTTAGATCCTACGAAATATATGCCGAGGCTTTTGCCGTTTACCGGGCACATTTTTAGACACCATGGTGTCACAGACTAGTTTTTAAAAATTGTGTGTATATACCGAGCATAATAATTTAAATAACCGTCTTCAGTTATACCAACCAAGCAACGATAAAATAGAAAAGCAGCCTTCTTTTTTGTTAAATTTTAAGACAAATAATATGAATGATATACTTAATCATAAACACGAAACAGTAACGTATTTCTTGATAAACATTATGTTTTCTTTTTCATTACTACGAATATTATAAAAGGGAATAATGAAGGTCATTAGAAAAAGCAAAGAGTCAAGAAGAAAATATACAGCAACGACTAAAAGAAAAAGTGAATGTAGAGTCATATCTATATAATACGTGAAGCGAAAACTTTGCACACCTTTTTACGAAATTTGCGCGGATGGAGGAGTATAAAATTTGGCATAGTTAAAGTTTATATGGAGAAGGAGGCGAAACCTAATATTTTTATAAAATATGCGTTAGAAATACATTAAATTAATGAAAAAACGCTACACGCACACAACCATGCATTTCACACAAGCAGTCGAATCGCGTTCGTAGTATTTCGGCATTGTTCGGTTGACTTCATAGAACGCTTTGTAACTATGGTTACATACATATGGTTGTGAAGTAGGTGACTAAATGAAATGTAATTATAAGGGTATTAAGTTATAGACAATAAAACTTTAATAACGATCAAATTTAAAATTTAAATAAATTGTAGACGAATGTCGACCGCTTGGCGACCGCTAGTAGAAATTAAAGGATAATATTGTCTTATATTTACGCGAATGTTATACATTGAAATTAAACTACTTTATACGAATTTTGTAGCGTTGTTATTTTATAATACATTTATTATATAATTTTGAAACTCTAACACTACTATTATTGAACTTTACTGAATTTCAGCAGCTATAAAAATCGATTAAAACTTTTTATATTTTAGTTTACACTTTGCCCCGACGTTTCGGTTGCTTTACAGCAGCCATGTTCACGGGAGTTTCAAATAGCTTAAATTTAGTAAAGTTGAATAATAGTAGGTAGTGTTAGAGTTTCTATATTATTAAATAAAAGTATTTGAAAATAAACGACGCGACAAAATCCGTATAAATTAGTATAATTTCAAAGAAATTAAAGGATTTGGCAATGTATCGAAAACGATGGAAATGGCTACCACAAGTGCCAACATTTTTGCCAGGAGATGGTTTATCTGTATACTAAGTTTATCCAAATCTATTCTGCAAATATTCGATACCGTTCATGCCACCTGCCACTGTCATAAATTTGAAATTTCGTGAAGATGTCTATAATTTAATCCAAACATATTCACGAAATTTCAAATTTATGGCACTAGGTGGCCGGTACCAAAATGTGTCCAATGTATCTGAATTGTAAACATATGATAAAACAGCAGCTGATAACATTCATTTAGAACTAATGTGGTAAAAATATCGTATTATCTCATGTCAGATGATAGATATCTAACTTTACCTTTACACCGACAAAGTCACCTTATATTTTGTTTTTGCAAAATGTACTTTCTACTTAATGTTTTGGTTAATAGTTTTGGGCTTGGTTTTCATTCCATAACAAAGTGGAGATTGTATCAGCTTAAAGATAAGTTCGTTGGATGGGATTAAGGGATTAGTTACATTAAATGGTTAGGCTATGTTGTTACTGGATAAGGTATATTATCTATTAGAGGCCTTCTGCTATTGAAGTAACTCTTTGATTTCTATTAATAATGTATCTTATCTTTGTTAGCTTATGTTTTAGTTATTTGTCAATGTATACCTATTTTTGTATAAGTATTAAAGCTATTCGTTTATTACGGAAGAAAATCTTTAAAATAAGAAAATATATCTTAAGTGATTTATTTTTAATAATAAATCTGTCACGTTCTTCGCGACATTTGTTACGTTATTTGTTACACAATAATCTAGAGCTTTTGTGTGTAGCTTTCTCTGGACACGCAATACATAGTAATAAAAAAGTATTTTCTATTTTCGGTACTAAATATAACCCATTCAAAAGATTCGGTAGCATACGCAAAATAATAACAATAATATAAAGATAATAGCATAGATTGTAATTCAATTTGTACTTTATTGTCCTGCGTATAAATTCGAGTTTTTATTGACAATGAATACGAATTAAAATGATTTAAATAATTCAATTATAACGACTAAAACTGCCAAACCAATTCACATTCTTGTCAATCGTAGCATTTATTATACCTCTGTAAATTTACGGCAAAGCTTTGACAGTGAAGTAACTCTAAAGTAAACTAAGTATTTCTTCAAGTGATATTCTCTTTCTTCAAAGGTATTTATTAGAAGTAAAAGTATAAAGTATAACATGACTAGATTCCGGTTCCGATATGGAGTTGGAATAATATAATAGGAAATACTTTAATTTGTTTACAAAGATTATTGTTATATTTTTGGGATAATTTTGCATGGTGAAATGTGAATTATATAATATATTTTGTAGCTATCTTAATAAAACTAAAATTGATTGTTGATTGTAACGGAGTACTATGTAGAATAATTATCTTCTTATTGCCACATTTTGAATAAATAATTATAAATGTTTACTTGATTACCTACAAGTACAGCTTACAGTTCGTATCTAATAATAATTAAATCAACGAGATACTTAATTAGAATTTAAACGTGAATTTGTTAAACAATAAAATGTCTTTACTTTTATATAATTCCAAGATTCTAATTAGACTTGCGATATAGCTTTTTGAAACTCATTTAATTGTTTATAGTCATTTTCATACTAAGACGACTTACTCAAATTGGCAATCATCCACGAATCAATTGAGTTCGAATCTTGTATAAAAAGACAAAGTACAAGTATTTTATATATCTCTAAGCTCCGTCGGTATTTGCCTCAAACAATTTATTAAAATAAGGTAAGGTAGTTCGTAAAGCTTTCAAACTAATTTGAATCTGGGATCAATTTAAAATTTATTTAGACTTTCGATGAGGTTTATTATTATCAGAAAATTAATTTGATACAAGAGCAGCTTAAGCAAAATATCTATTTTCATTAAAATTTGGAATGTGAGGAATTGCCTATAATAATTGATTATTCGACTAGAGACGTAAACAATGTACTCTGTAAACAATTACATTAATAGTTTACTACAGCTACCTTTTATATAACAAAACTATATCAAACGAATTTTAAATAGTCTTATACAAGAATTTAATTGATTTGATTTACTCTTAGATTTTTATGAGTAGAATATACTGTTCTAATTTCTAATGTTTGGTTTCAGCCCCCGAACAACATGGACAATAATTCATTTCAGGTATGGGTCATGTTAGCGTAAGCACTTTGTACAACCTGACACAAGCACCTGATACTTGCCTGCAAATAACATAGTGCCTGCTATTAATTTAATCTTGGGAAGTACTAGTAGGGCCCAGCTTAATTCCTTGTGGCATTTCCGCCGATTCGTAGCTTAATAGTTACTCAATCTTTAGATAGCAATATGATTATCTATATACATAGACTAATATATACTAATACCTATATGATTTAGACATACGCAGACGTATGTCTTAAATGTAAATGATATTTAGAAGCAGGTCCAGGTAATTAATAAAAGCAATGGTTTATGTCTATTGTGAAATCTTACGAATACTTGATTTAAAAAAAGAGAGATGGCATTATATGCTATTTACCTTTAATCGCATGTTTGCAAAAAATGCTAGTAAGTAGTAGTAGTTTAGATCTATCATATGCCCAAACCCTACAGAATATATTATGCTGTTCAAAATTATTAACTATTTGTTAACATCAAAATTACGTTTTAAAATATTTATTGTCATCAAGAATTACAACAATTCACTTAAAACAGCTAATCTTATCTTGTGTGGAGGGCCAGTCAGTACAGACCGGTCACACTTCGACCCAATGAGATCTTTTGTGTTGACTTCCCCAATAACGACTGCCATAGATGTTCATGGCAGCCGAGACCGACGGCTTAACGTGCTCTCCGAGGCACGCAGCAGGCGATAATTGTCTATCAATACGCACATCATTTCGAAAAGTCATATAACTTCCGAAAGTCAGAGATGCGTTACGTGGGTTCGAACCCGAGAACCCCTGCATTGCAGTCTGTTGGTCTTCCCACTGAGCTATCGCTGCTCTTTAAACCACCTTTATTTATATTATTTGCGATTTATATTGAACTTCATGCAACGATCTTGTAATAAAGGTACTTAAAATTTACCAGAAGAACTGGCTAAAATAACATATAATATCTAACAATAACAAAAAGCCTAAACACTTACAGCATGTCAAATTCTCGGAGGATACTTTTAATTGAAATTCTACTACCAATAATATTATCGTTATTGAGTGGTTCTTGGTTAACAGATATGTCAATGACGTTGATAACTAGTGTTTATAGTACACACACTTCAGTATTCTGACGTAAAGATGTAATAGTACTAATGTATATCCACCATCTATTTTTTACGGCTATCGATTAAGAACCCCTAACTCAGTTATTCACAGTTAACTGTCATTTCCTCCACAGACACTACTCATGTCTTTGTAAGACCTTATGTACACTTATTTGGCAAGAAACGATTCAAACGTGAATTCGAGCAAAAGAAATATTTTTCATCGCAAACCAGACCAAATTTATCTCAAGTATACAGGATGTGGCGTATATAATGGATAACCCTGAAACTGTCGACTGGCCAAATTATCATCTATCATTTACCCCACTTATATCACTATATGCCATCATACATTTTTATTTCGGTACAGGGGCTCAAAAATGCATAATTTCGTAGAAAACATGTTAAATTTTGAGAATAAGTATTTTTTGCGAACTTGTCTTAGATTGTAACAAAAAAACTTTATACCGGTCTGAGGAAACAAGTAGGACATTCAGGAGTGACATAAAAAAACAGAACGAGGAAATGTCACTAGTTGTAGAAATGGCAGCTGATTTTGTATGAGTAAGTACGATTTTTATTTAAAATATCAATAATTTGGTCATCCATGGGCATTTGGTGATATAAGTACGGTAAATGATAGATAATAATCTGGCCAGTCCACAGTTTCAGGGTTATCCAGTATTTACGCAACACTCTGTATAATGCGTATGTATGTATGTATGCATGTATCTATATAATATATATTTGTATATGTTTTATTTTGATTATAAAATATGTTCATTGGTTGGTATATATTTTGTAATATATCGTTTTTATTATAATATTCTTAGTATAATAATATGCTTAGTATATGTAAATGTATATTTCATCCTAATGTATGCACCAACTACTTTTTATCTCTGCATCAACCAATGGTTGAATGCATTATGTCAGCCTATGTACTATTTTGTGCATAAAGTATTAAATAAATAAATAAATTTTGAAAGGTATCTCTCACTCAATTACTCAATTCTTTATTGCATTCCACAATGTAGGCTTAGGTGGTAAACATTTATTTGGTAGGTAACAATCGTGGACCCTGTCGGGCACAGCAAAAGATATAATAAATAAATGTAAATGTGGAGAGGACTTATCATTTAAGTATCTTATAACAATCCAACTTATTCTAAAAACATAGACATAACATTAACATCAGAATTTAAATTACAAAAGACTTTATTTTTCAAGTTTTAGAGATTTATCACTTAAATATTCGTCGACACTATAGTAGGATTTTTTTAATAATAACTTTTTTAATTTATTTACGAATAAATGGAGCTTTTTTTCTTTTCTTATTGTTTCTGGTAGCACATTGTATATTTTTATTGACATTACCATCACATTATCTCTCTATATTTCTTTCTGTCGTGTACATGCTATTTTTTATTTCATGAGATATGAACTCAGTCTCATCGCTACGAACACAGAACACGGAATACGCTTCGAACTTCTTCAAGAGACCTTAGTAATAATATAATTTGTGCCGAGCTACGACCAGTGCAGGCAGCACCATAATTTCTATAATATAAGTGAAATATGCACACCTCCTATTTATTTAACTCTGACACACCTGGTCTCTACAGAATAGGACGCGATGGGGCGTTTCTATTAAAAATCAAATATATAAACGTCAAATAACTAAAATTAAGGATCGTCAATTCATATTTATTATTCTATATTATTTATTTATTATATACTCAACATCAAGCTGACCATATCACAGTCCGTGACTGCTCGATGTTGAGTATTTTATTCTCTTTATCGACATAGTGCAAATCGTAATGCACCAATGAATCAAGTGAAGGACACGTCGCCAAAAGATCCATTTATTTGTTTTCCACTATCGCCCTCTACTCTCTACTCAACCTATACTCAATTTCATTTGAGTTCTAATCCATTTTGTTTGAGTAAAGTGGATTACTTTATGCAATGTCCAATTCAGAAATTTACCATCAATAATATACATCTCGGATCATTTCACCTTCATATTTCTCGTAAATTTATTGAAATGAAAGCATTTGAAATATCTACATGCGTATCTGTCAGAATTTTCATATTTAATATAAATATACTGGTAGATGCATCTTTTGTAACTGATTCTAAATACGTAAGACTAAATTAATTTCCTAAAACAAATTTGGTGCCTACATCTTTTTTCCTTATGTCGGCAGTATTAGGGTTAAGACAACGTTGATAATAATAGCGATAGCAAAATTCAGAGAAAAGATGTTTTTACTTATTCATTGATTGATCGACACAGAAACCTAAGTATTAGAAGAGATTTCGCATCGAGTTGTATGTTTTACCGCTTGTACATAAATATTAGGTCATGTATTCACGACGACTATTTACGTGGTCTTTAATTTAGTATCAGGTATTGTGTATTCGATTAACTTCTTTCTTTTCTTTTCTAATTCTTAAAATAATGTGAATCCTTAATAGTTGTCAAGCCTGGATGTTTTTCTGTCAGTTCATTTTATGTTTGAAAACCAATTCTTTATTATAAAGTATAATAAAAAAGTCCTGTCTTAAACTAGAGCACACGTTAGCTATTGATAAATATACTCCTATGAAACAGGAAAATCTAAATATAAACGTTCTTAACGTAAATATTTACTAAACACGTATAACCATAAAATTAGCATTAACACTCAGTAAAACCTATGTAGTATCTAGCGCGCCAATTGATTGTACATTTGGGAATTATAAATATGGACCTTTTCACTTAGCTGCCACGCACTAAACTCGTAGATAAAAAGCAGAAAGAAAATGGTAATACATTTTTTGTCCAAAAAACAAAATAAACAAAGGCTAAGTTTCAATTTAAGATATGCTCTGACTATTTGGTCAGAGAATGTTTGTCTTGATTTTTTATTTTTACAGAAGATGTGCTGGGTTAAGAGTAGCCTACACCGAAGAGCATGCATGAACAATATGAAGGAAGTGAAAGAAACGGAAGTCAGATAGGAATAGTGGCATAAACTCTAAAGACTACACACTCCTAAAGGAAACGGCTATGCAAACTACGTACTATGTAAAATATCTTCATTTCATCAAAAGTAACTATCCAACCTTATCAAAATCAGATCATTTTGTAGACCTTATAGGAATAATTTCCTTTCAGAATTAAAAGCCATGTCTATAATGTCTGGTGGTACCTACTGTTTGTTTATTTTGTACAGTATAAACTAGCTAGAATATTTTAACAGTTGGTAAATTAATAAAACCATTTTATGAAAGCGAATTTACTTCGAGCTGTGGTTTCTTAATATTGCGAGTTTGTTTGCAAAGATATTACGAGACCAATAAAATGTGTGCAAATTTGTGAACTATATTTTAGATTAGATGCTACTCTCGATATGCTTGAGAATGTCAAGGTCGATTGAAAAACGATACTAAAAGATGATGACCGCTATAAGAAAACATTGCATATGGATAAAGATAAGATAATAAAATATACTATATATTTTTATATAAACAAATCTTGATGAAGGATGCCAGTTTATCAAAGCAGAAATTATAGTAACTGTCAATAGTGCAGTTGTCTATTTCACGGTGGTCATCTCGCACCTGCTAGTGTACCGAGTCCTCTAAGATCCATTTTCAAAGGGTATAAACATTTTTATGATTCACATATAGTTATTTCTAATCCATTTGTTTTTCGAATTCGTTGTTTGAATGTTCGTTAGGTTCTCCACAATACAGTGATTACTGCTAGTGTAGGAGATGTCTTTTATATAGAATAGTAATAAATATAAAATACTAATAAAGTAAAAATAAAATTTTACCCACAAGTAACTTTTTAGCTGATGAAATAGTAGCAGTTTTCCACTCAACCCATATATTAGTATTTTATGTACATATGTCCACGTGTACTTTTTTGCAGAGTACGTAGAACAATTTCTTTTTATTTATTAGGTAAAGTAATGAAATCAAATGCGTCCAATTTAAAAAAGGCACGCTTGGTTATAGAAAATTACAGATAATTGATTTTTTAGCATCTTAATTTTCACCTTGAACTGATTTTAAAACTCCGCATAGATAAAAACATTAAACCTAGCTGGGTAACAACTGTCAAAGAGGGTCTGATGGTTGAGAAGGATCGCTGACGATCCTTATTTGAAAACTTAAAAACATTATTAAATCAAAATTAGTTAGAATAGTAGCTTAGTTTTTATATTTATAATAACTTGTCCCACTACTAGGTCTATTTTCAGTCTGTGAAGGTCAAGCCATGTATGGAAGGCAGACTTAAAACATCTCTAAAAACATAATGAAGAACATGAGAGATATGCGAAATTCCCTACGACGATTTCTTTCACTGTTAAAGCACGCGATAATTAATGATTTGATACACACATTACTTCGAAAGTCTGAGATGTGTGCTTGGAAAATAAACTCGAGAACTCTCCTACTATGCAAAGGCTCTTTTTTATAACAAAATGTTAAATTTTTTATTCACATCTTAATTTTATTTTGCCGGTTTAATTATAATCGGTAAAATCATTTACATACCACATTACAAGTAAGTACAGATGTAAAAACTCATTCCGCAAGTGCAAACATCGATGATCTGGTATAGGCTCCAGTTAAAAAGGTTCTATCTAAAAATAATCTAGCCTAAGCAAACGGTGTGAAACGATTGGTCCACAAACAAATTGCCCTAAAAAGATTTAACTTTATTCCATGTTCCATTTCGCAATTCTTTTTAGTTTTTTATCTTTTGTCAAATAGCGTTAGTAGATTCGTTAGTGTAATACAAATATTATGAATACTGGTAATGTAATAAAAACAAATATATTTTCATAGAATTTAATAAAACATCATTCGCTCATATCAGTAAAATTTTATTTTCGAAAATCGAATGTTCTATCTGAAGACTATTTAGACATACATTTGGACATTATATTCTATTTATTAAGTGCAATACTTTGTGAAAGTTTCAAAAAATGTCTAGCTTACTTATTTACTATTTCCTCGTTCGTACAGAGTAATTTAAGCGATAAATATTCGCAAAATTGTTTGACAGAAAATTTGGCAAGCCAAGCCAGCAGCACGGACGTATTGAATAGTTCACATTGTATGTTACTACAGTGTGAGTGATTGGCGTTCAGTCAAAGTAAACCTTATTTTGTAGTCTTACACATATATTATGTGACTTGCACCTGTATATTCCCAAACGTGTAAGCAGATTATAATTATCTAATTCATATTTCGCTAGCTGTGTTTTGAAGTTATATGGTATTTTGTGGTTTTATGACAACCTTTTGACGTCAACCAGATACATACATTAGCATACTCCATGCCGCTAATGATATTCCTAAAAGAAAAACTAATAACACTTTGTTCGATCCGGTTATACTTGGATTTCATGACCGCGCACAATTAAACAGTATTTTTGTGGTATAACTAATTTCTAATACGATCAAGTCAATATTTTAATTCCAATGTTTAATTTAGTTAGTGTCAAATATTGGGTACGCATACACAACTTATGGAGTCTATTAAAATACAACAAATTTTACTATTTTAAATAATATTGCAAACATAATACACTAATTTATCTAATAGTCAACAATCATACACCAACACAACAACTTCTGTGACATCAATAATTTTATATTGATGTCATACAAAAAAATACAGTAGGTGCGACCACGGCTCTACCTTGACAATTTTTGTACTTATGCATTTCTGAATTATTTTCTTGTTTCGTCCTTTTTAGACCCCTTTTTTACGTAGTCGAGTTGTTGTTTTTTTAACTTTATTTTTTTATTTTACCCTTTTTCGTTAAATTTATATAGCCTATATCACCCGGGCCATTATTACGAATCTATTGACACCTCAATCATTAAAATCGGTTCTGTAGTTTAGGCGCAACGGTGGAACATACAAACATACATACCCAGACTGCCAAAATAATAATAATAATGATATTCTATCACATAAACACAACACCATCTAGCCCAAACTAAGCAGAGCTTGTACTATGGGTACTAGACAATGGATAAACATACATACTTAAATATATATATTTTTTGTAAATACTTACATTTTATACATAGAAACACCCAGACCAAGACAAACATCCACGTTCATGCACACAAATGTTTGACTTGTGCGGGAATCAAACCCACGACCTTAGGCGTGGCAGTCGCTTACACTAACCACTACGCCACCGAGGCCGACCCTAACCAAATCATTAACCTTCCTTTTGGCTTCGCCGCAGTCGGGTAAAAATAGGAACAGTGACTGTCATTTCCCCAACGCCATCTTGTTTAAATTAACTATTTTATTGCCTGAGCTTTGACATTTATGTAAAATGGTGCGTCAAAATATGTTCGTTATTTTTAAATGTAGACTTTTGTGATCGTTCTGCAAGTCGTGAAAATTTTATAGTTTAATACATAAATCATTTTAAAATGAAGTGTTTTGCTACTTACCATCGTTCGGGCTTCTTCGTAGAATAAAGTTAGCACCATTGCTACTGAAGTCGTGTTCTCATTGATGAAGGATCCTTATACATATAAATGTATCTTTAGAATACTTCGCTGTTTGTGTTTTGATGTCGTGAAGTGCTTCTAAATCGGTGATCAGACATGAATGGCATCTAATCAAATTAATACTAGTCTTCTTGTTAGCATTTATTTTATTTATTTACATACATGTCTTCCCAAGATGTAGGTAACGACTCGGTTTGTCAGTCGCTGTTGCAATGTCGTTTTTGCTTTTCTACTCTCAACCGATTCTTTGTGCATGCTCTTTGGATTAGATTATTTTTAACCTGATGATTATCCATAACGATTTTAATCTGGCTTTACACCATTTATCTAGAACTTTCCTCACCAAGTGTTCTATTACATGCCTAAATTATCTTCCCTTCCCTTTTAATCTTAATTCCTTAATTCCCTTTACTTTATATCTTCTTCCATGTTATAATATTTTTTTATCACAATTTTCCTCATTTAACTCATAACATATAGCATACTTCTCTGTGCTGTTATTTCCACGCCATTTATTCCACTACCGTTTTTCTTTTGCATCACAGAACGTTTAATAAAATTATTGCGTCGTGAGTATCGGCACTAATACTTGTAAGTATTAAGTCTAATATCGTTTTAGGTAGGTTTTTAAAGTTAACATCAATAATAAAAAATACTTTTAATTTTGGATCCTATGCTAATTGCCGCTCTTTTAACTATTTTAGTTATTTAAACATTATTATCTTGTTAAAAAGTTCTTTCTTAGATCCTTATCCAACCAAAAAAAAATTAATTATCAAATTCTTTATAATACTAATTTGCTAATTGAGATATCTAAGGTTTGACAATGATAACATTTTTCGGGTGGCTCGGAAGAAATAGATAAATTAAATGTGTTTCGTGGAAATATTCGAATAGAATGATCTTTTAAAGGTCAAGAACGCAATTAGACAAATTAAGTTCGGATGAACAAATTCATGATATATAAGATACATGAGTGACCGATTACGTTATATGTACACAAAAAAGTAAAGTAATATAAAATATAGTTGTAAACAAATATATTTCTAATTAAAAAACATCACTTAAATTAGAGCGGGCCTGGGATAAGCCAACACTAGAGAATTAAAGATGAGTGGAACGCTCGCAGAGATTGCAAATGAAAGAGAATGACTATTTGAACCTACAATGCCATCTTTGCAACATTTTTTAAGTATGTTGTTTTATAAGTGTGTTTATAAGTATGGCTTTATAATCAATGTCGTTAAATACATAGGTGCTGCTGTACCTGTGTTTCTGTAATCAGCTGAATACAACAACAAACATGTGTGTCTATTTAATTTATGTCACTTTTCTCAAGTCAACGTACGAAAACAAATTGTTCGCCACAATTCATCTTCACTTAACTTGAAAAGGTTACTAATCACTTTAGGCTTGGTAACATAGGCGCCTGCTAGGCGACGTTACTTAACCGATTTATGTCGGTGGAAAAAATAAAAGCATCGTTGGTTTTTATTAAGGGGCTAAGTTTTATTAGCCACTTAATTTATAGGGAGCTGGATTAGATCGATTTCTTTAAGCTGGTGGTAAGTAATATAGTGTAGAAAGGAGTAAAACTCTTTTACAATATCTATACTGGGCAATGTTACTCTTGAATGAAAAGCCTGCGTTTCCAATTATTTTGTACAATTATACTGTCTCACCTTGATAAACATAGCAAGCCATACGTGAACAGGTGGCCAGCATATGAGTAGTAATAATATTCAAAATCAAATATACGTTTATTCATATAGGTCCCGTAGTGACGCTTATGAACGTCAAAGATACATAATATATTAATGCAATTTTACATTTTGCTTAGAGTTCCAAAAACTCATATTCGTACCTCTCCAATTCCCTTACATTCATTCCATCTCTTATCCCTAATTATAGGTTGCGGTAACCGTTCAATATACGTATGCTTGTTATAAAAATTATTACAAAATGGCAGTACTTAAGGTTTGAGTAAATTGGTTGTGGATAGGTAAACGTCCTCTTTAGTCAATCGATCACCGGTTAACATACATACTTATTCTACAGTAGTATAGTTAAGTTTGTAGGAGGTAACAAACTATGCCACTTACAGAAATATATACATTATTTAAAATTATAGAAAATTCCTACTCTAGGCATAATTTCTGTATAAACCGGTAATTTATAGGTATTAAACCAATTTAACACCCAGATAAGTTAACACCCAGATTCAAAACAATTATTTGGTATCGTGTGCCACGGGACACATTTTACTAGGTGTGAACATAATGGCGGAATGATCACAACAACCATTTATTCGAAATAGCTTAAGAAAATTATATATTTTAATGAATTAATACAATGCTACTATAATCCCGTAAAAGGACGCCCACCAAGGTTTCTTATCATAAATCTTTCAAACAAACAAATATATTATTAATTTTTATCAATCGTCGCCATTGCCGTAGACTATTTATTATCTTTTATTACCTTGACAATTTATTTTTATAACTACAGATGATTCGTGATTTGCTCACGCCAATTGGGTCACCCAGTATCGAGGTGTGTCTAACACGATTTAGTCACGTAAATTCATCGGAACTTCGTTCGCTTGTCGACATCATAGAACATCAGAAACTTCTACCATTTTCTATGGTCACTGCCTAAACCGGATATACCAATTTACAGGCGGGCAATTGAAATGGGTGGCTAAGCGAGTGACGGACTCGTTAAAATCAAGTTCCGTATAACGTAAAAGTTTTTGTCGGTAACATAGTTTCAAATTATCTGTGACATTTCAACGTTGCAAATTACTTGTTGCTGCCAGTGATAGAAATTATACAAGCTTTCTATAATAGGTCATAAGTCGACTGACTCTACTGAAATTCCTTTTTACTCTGCATAATAATGTGTAGCCTGTTTTGCATTACGACGCAGCTTTGAACTAAATATTTTGATGTTAACATTAATTATTCATCTCTTAAAAGCGAGTTCTAAGTTATTAGTAAGCGTTGAAAATTAAAGTTCAAAAATTCTGTGTATGTGCATATGCATTCGACATGTCATAGGTCACTACTAATGACATGGCATTACCATAAATAGTGACGTAACATATAGTATATTGTCTCGATGGCGTAGTGGTTAGTGTAACCGACTACCACGCCTGAGGTCGCGGGTTCGATTCCCGCACAAGACAAATATTTGTGTGCATGAACATGGATGTTTGTCTTGGTCTGGGTGTTTCTATGTATAATATGAACGTATTTACAAAAAAAAAGTATATTTGTATGTTTATCCATCGTCTAGTACGCATCGTACAAGCTCTGCTTAGTTTGGGCTAGATAGTGTGTATGTGGTAGAATATTATTATTATTAATATGCTGGTAAATTGCATCATTAAAGTCGATGTGTAGAAAAAGCACAAGTAACAAAAATATATCTTTTGCTGGTATATTACTATGTAGCCAGCTTAAGACAGCATCGCAGAAATTTATGCATAAAGCAAATTACTCTTATCTGATGAGATGGCTGAGCGCTTCTTGGTGAGTCTGTGATGTCAGTATACACACACATTTCTTTTAAACTTGAAATTCGATGTTAATTGCTTACTATTTCCTTTTGTTGTTATACATATTTTATTGCGGTTTTTGCCTATTCATCATTCTTTACAATAATTGCGTAAGTATTTTTTATATTTATGAGCCAGATGAGCCAAACACTATGATTTTCTCATTGTGCCTCAACTCTGGGTCGTGAGGGGTTTATGGTCAAGACCCATTACACTTGTTTACTTCTTCTATTTTAATTCTCTATGTCATGATTTATAATTCGACTTTTAAACTAAAGTGACGGTGACAGTGAAGTGACAAAGATAAGATTTTTGATTTGATATTAGGTTTAATTTGCGTATAAATAAATTAGCTAAGGACGTTTAGCGACTAAAGTAATGAAAATAAATATTCATCGCAGTAAACGTAACGTAAAATCTAGCTTTTTGTTTCTACTACAATATCTTTAAGGCCTGGGCAGTGACTTTAGTTTTCTATTAAGAAGATGGCTAATTGGAATTAAGTGTATGACAGTGTTTGTTAGCGTCTACGCCAGCTTAATTAGTAATTAAGCGAAAATTCTCAAACTAAATACGATGAAAATGTACGTTGCTTTTACTCGTGTCGTGCTTCATTCAATTTGTTGTTTTTATCTGTGCGAAAATTGATAATAATGTTGATGATGTGCCTCAAAATAAACCATGTGTGTAATTTTGAATTCACATTATATTAGAGACATTAAATGGCTCAAGTTATGGAAATTGATCAGAAGGAGATGAATATGTTGTAGGAAAATTGGACCCACATTACGGCAGATAAAGAGAAATAAAATAAACAAGAGCCTCTCCTTGTTTCTTCCATCGTAGCTTTACAGTGTGACAGTAATTTCATTTTCATTTTCATTTATTTATTAAGGTTCACCAACAATTGTTTACATTAGATCTTAGGAGTAATATATTTGTTGTAATCTGGTAACAATGTAACAATTACTTAAAGGTAAACACCGCATAATAATATTTAATACAAGATGATTAAGTTGATACATAGGTAGAAAACATGTGTATAGCTAGATATATTTATTCTCAAAAATAATTATGTTAGAAATTAATCATATTCCAGTAAACTGCTTAAAGTAGATTTTTGTTTTAGAATTGAGTCAGAATGTAAATCAATAATATCACTGCAGCTGTTTAAAACCTCACAAAACCTTGAATAGGGGGAATTAGCGCCTAGAACTGTCCTTCGTAAGGGAGGACACAGTGGTGTGACTGGACGACGCGGAAGCCTGGCGGGAACGCGAAACTTAAAGAGGGTTATCAACGGCGGGCAGTCAATACTATGGTTTAGAATTTTGTACGCAAACATGGCGTCGTTCAGCTTTCTGCGGTTATCTAGAGATTTCATACCGAAATGTATTAATCTGCTCTTATAGGTGCGTATTTTCTTGGCGATTCCATTGGTGAACGCGAGATGCCAAAGAAAACGCTTTTGGATACGCTCGAGACGCAATGAGTGAACTGCGTAATGAGGCCGCCAAACTACACTGCAGTATTCAAGGATGCTACGAATCATACAGTTAAAAAGCAATATTTTAGTTAGGTTTTTTCGAAAGACTTTACAATTCCTTAAAACAAAGCCCATCATTTTTGAGGCCTTTTTGATCAATTTGTCTAAATGGGGCTTAAAAGTTAGTTTCCTATCAAACAGAACACCAAGATCATGGGTAGTTTCCACTTCGTTGAGTTTAGAATGGTTAAGATAGTACTCGGAATTAATAGGTTTTCGGGTAAATTTAATAAAGTAACATTTATTGCAGTTTAGGTGCATGCCGTTGTTTTTAATACAGTAATTGGGCTTTAATACTAATAATAATGTCCTAATACTTAATTTGCTACGTTTTAATGACAATGAATCGTGAAATCGTGAACTTTGGAACGTTGTCTATTCTCAGTAAATTTTTACTTTCAGCTTTAAATTATTCAAAACCCAAACGCGTGTACCGACACGCTCTTGGGATTTGGTTAATGTATTGGAGTTTGCTTCGGCTCTTTATAATACAATGTTTCCAAATATACAGCCACAAAATAAAGGGCAATAAAAGTAACTTAGCGATACACACAACTTCACTTCACCATAAAAATATTCTTCGATCCCCAAGACGGAAAATTTTGATTACCGCCAAAATCGTGTAACAATATCATCCTCATGACTATAAAGTCGAGATTTTAAGTGACATGATAGCAGGAATTCTTCTTATAATAGCATCCTATAATCTTACAGCGTCTTCCCTTTTAGTAAGCAAAACACAATTTGTTTTCCGAAAGCAGTCTTGAATGAGATAAAGTTATAAACTTTAATGTCCTGCCATAGGATTTAAGCGCCCTTACATAAAAATTTAAGTCCTACACATGAATTCAAACATACACCAAACGTTATGCTTGTCGTTTCGTATTCCCATCATAGGGTATTTTCATTGTTGCGAGTCATAAAGGATTTCTGCTTTGTGGGTTCCTATTGAGGATTTTCTGATTTTGTAAACTTTATCAAAACGGTACAATCTTTGTAATTTTGTTCCTTTTCTTTTATGAGCACCTTGTCACTAAACTTATCTTAGATCTTGTGATTTCTGGCTGATTTAGTTTAGCAGCTTGGCGTTTTCTTTTATGCAACGTATAGGATATGTTAAACCGAAATTGCCAGAATTTTTAAACTGCCTGCTGTAGGCAGTTACGCATTTGACGTAGCTACAGCTAAATCAACTGCATTATCCATACCATATTTTTTATTATCACATAGTCTGAAAAACAGATGGTTCAAAAGATATCAAACGCAAAAACTGGATAAAATTCTGCTTCTTAGTTTTGTTAGCTCACGTTTAACTAATACAGAATCATGTTAAAAAGGATAACCCTTTTCCCATTTTGCCTCATAAAATGTTTTCTACCCGCTTTTTTACAACAACGGCAGTAATATTTTACACAACCAACGACCCGGTAGAACGTGATGATGTACATTCGATGCGTGTTACGGCTTTCATGGAAAAAATTATGTGGATTACGTGGTCTCCTGAATTCGGATAACAAATACGTCGGGGCAAATTTTGATGAACTCTAATGGAAGAATTTGTTTGGCAGGAGTTGGTGGTAATAAAGGTTAAGTGTGATATTTTTTACGAGATTCGCTTTTTATCAGACACTAGCTTTTGCTCGCGGCTTCGCTCGTGTAAAAGTAGGTTACGTTATGATAGATCCAGTACTTTTTAAAATAAAATATAACTTTAAAATATCTTTAAAATCTATATTATTACTCGGTGATAATATAAACGTTTAAAGACGAAAGAATTTTTAAAATTGGTTGCAATGTTTTCGAGTTAAACCCGTATAAACACACACGTTTCACATTCGTCGCGCGGAATCTGTGCTACACGGACGTATAACAAATTGTTTCGTTAGTGTGGAAAGTGTCTAAGATATTCTGACCCCTAAGAACTCTGTAATAAGTGAGAGACTTGTGTGGAACGATACAGTGCGAACGAAGTGTAAAAACAAGCTTTTACTCGGTCTAATTAGTCGTGTTGTCACCTTCCTGCACCGCATCGCCGTGCCGAGGCGACGGGGCGTCTGGACTGCGCCTACGCTAAAACCTGTCATATAATTATCACTACCTGCGAATTTGATAAAACTATGATGCAGCGTTCACCGACACCGACGACTAAAACTATGATGCAGCAATCACCGACACCGACGACTTCCCAGCAGCTAAAATTCTCATCTAATCCTGATTTAGCTGAATCTATCCGTAGCAACGACAACTCTTTCGTAAGTTTTCGAAAGCGTAAACAGCCCGATGGTGATAACCAAGATGCGATATTAGAAACTATTGAGAAAAAAATCGACGAGAAATTGAATGCATGGAAAAGCGAGTTGGATATGTCTATAGCTACAACCGTGGCTACAACAATAAAAAACTCAGTGCAATCCATCATTACACAAGAAATGGAGAAAATGTCACTGTCGTTTAATAATGTATTTAAACATTTTGGCGATAGATTAGATACTATTGAGCAGGCTTTGTCCTTCACTACGGACCGCCAAGATTCGTTTGATAGTCGCTTAATTGAAGCTGAGAACAAACTTAAGCAAAACGCCGATGTAAGTAGCCAAATATCTGAACTGCAATACAAGATTGATACCATGGAGCAGCAGGCCCGGCTGTACAACATCGAAATTGCAAACTTACCTGAACGCAGGGATGAAAATCTCATTAACATACTACAAAACATTGGAAATATTATCAAGCATCCGATTCAAACCTCCGACGTTGTATCAATACATAGAGTACCACATTTTGATTCGAAAAATACTCGACCAAAAAATATTATAGTGAGATTTACAACCAAAATTCTTCGCAACAATTTCTTCACTGCTGCAAAGTTAGCTAAAGGCCTAAAGTCAGATCAGTTATCTATATCTGGAACTGTACAGAATATATTCATAAACGAACACCTCACCGCCAAGAATAAGCAATTGTTTCGTATGTGTCGTGAGGCAGCATCTAAGCACAGCTACAAATATGTGTGGATCAAAAATGGAACTATATTGGTTCGTCAAACAGACTCATCAACGATTTTTGCGGTGCGGAATGAGCATGATATTAAGAAAATCAAATAATCTACTTATTATTACTTATAGCGGGTACTTATTTGTAAAGATGTATTCATTCACCAATTTAACATTAAAAGTCTTCTGGTATTACATATTAAGTGTATGTATAAGCATTGATATGTATATTTTATATACATATATATCCTAAAACATATATATTTTATTTGTACTATGTCTACGAACTATCGTACACAATATTAAATCGCATTCTTACCCAATCTGGTTCACCCCTAAATTGATACAGTTGTTTAAGAAAAAGAATAAAGCATGGATTAAAATGAAAAAAAATAATAACGAATCGAACTATAATATTTTTTCTATATATAGGAGGGAGTTTAAGATTACAAGAAATATATGAGTTCATTAGAAATTGGTATCAGGGATAATATAAAATATTTTTGGAGCTATATATCTCGTCGAAAGCGATCAACAGATATTCCTAGTAATTTGCATTATAAAACGTCAAAGGCCAGTAACCTCGATGAGGCATGTAATTTATTTAGTGAATTCTTTCTCTCGGTCTTCCAGCCTTCTTCTGTACCTGATAATCTAGATTGTAATGATCTTGGTATGTCAGATAATGCGTCCAATTGTATAATTAACAATATCAATTTAGCTAGAACAGAAATATGTAAGTCATTAAAATCTCTTGACGTCTCTAAAGGTGCTGGTGTTGACAACATACCCACCATTTTCTTTAGGGAAACTGCAACAGTTATTGATGAGCCTCTCCAATATCTATATAATAAATGTCTTTCTGATGGCGTTTTCCCCAGAATATGGAAAAGTGCACGTATAGTCCCTGTACACAAGGGTGGATCAAGAAGCGACATAGAAAATTATCGGCCTATATCGATATTGCCTGTTCTCTCAAAGGTCTTTGAAAGGCTAGTCCATAATACTATCTATCCTTTTTTGCATAATAATATTATACAGCAGCAGCACGGTTTTGTAAAAAGGCGTTCAACTATAACGAATCTTTTAACGTATACAACTGATTTATTTGAGGGACTGGACGCAAATGTTCAAATTGATAGTATTTATACAGATTTCCGCAAAGCATTTGATCGAGTAGACCATCTTAAGCTGCTAGAAAAAATTGCGTACAATGGTATAAGGGGAAATCTTTGGAGGTGGTTCAAATCTTATATTTCTAATAGAACACAGAAGGTGGCAATTGGGGGTTGCGAGTCATGCACCTCAAATATAAGTTCGGGCGTCCCACAAGGGTCTATTTTGGGTCCATTATTGTTTGTCATCTTCATTAACGACATAAATAAATGTTTTCTACATAGCAGCTATCTCCTTTACGCTGATGACTTAAAAATATACTTAAGGATAAGGAATTACCATGATCATATATTACTACAAGAAGATCTTGATAGATTCAGTTCATACTGTTGTGAAAATAAATTAGAACTTAGCCTCAATAAATGTAAAAGTATTAGCTTCACTAAAAGAAAAACGATAAGCCCTTTCACATACTCACTTTGTGGCACTCTTCTGGATAAAGTACAAAATATAAGAGACCTGGGTATAACAATAGATAGCAAGTTACACTTTGACATACACATAGATAATATCACCAGTAAAGCCTTTCAAATGTATAGCTTTGTCATGCGGTCTTCTGATCAATTTAGGAATCCATCCACTCTCATTTATCTCTTTAAATCGTTAATACGGCCACAACTTGAATACGCTGTTTCTATATGGAACCCATTATATAATAAATATGAGGAAAGCTTAGAAAGGGTACAGAAAAAGTTCTTACGTCATATTAATTATAAATGCTATCGTAAACGTTTACCTTACAAGTCACTTTTAAATAATTACAAACTGCTTGACTTGAAATCTAGACGACTGCAACTGGAAGCTATATTGCTTTGTGATATCTGTAATAACAAGTATGATTGCACAAATATTATAAATAAAATAAGATATTCTGTGCCATCGAGAGCTCATATGCGACCATCCCGCCATTATAATCTTTTTGCAATAACGCGGTCTCGTACTAATGCAGGTATCCGATCTCCATTAAATCGAATGTTTAAAACATACAACGAAACATTTAGTAGTATTGATATATTCGGTAATAGTAATAGTACATACAAGAAACAAATTATTGATATACTATCTAAATTCTAATGAACAGTCGTAAATTACGAAAATGCACACACATACAAACTCACAGGGACACACACATACTCACATGCACACGTACACAGATACACACACAGACACATATGCATACTTGCACTCTCACACTCATGATCATACATTGCATATGTAACTGGACAAAATATAATATTTATATATTATACAATACCAACATAAGTATATAACTATCTTAAATATATTTCTAACCATTATAAGTATATAGTATAAAAATATAGCATAAAAGTAGTATATACGGTATAAAAAAAAAAAAAAAAAAAAAAAGATAAAGAAACATGTAACACAGGTTCACCATTTGTAATATTCTATTGTATGATGTGACCATCAATGTTGAGTTTACAATAAGTTAAATTGTATAAATCAAGTTTTATTGCATTATGGTAATTGTAAACTTGTTTGTGGTTCCAATAAATAAATAAAAAAAAAAAAAAAATATAAACAAACAAATGAACAAAAAATCAAATCTTTCCTCTTTTTAATATTAGTATAGATACAAGTATATAGTCAAGAACAAGCAGATTCAAAGTCGTACCTTAGTCTGAAGTGGGGTCCTGTAGTATCAAAAGAGGTCAACCAATTTTTATTCTCAAATGTATTTTCGCCTAATTGCGAGCACTGTAAAGTAATTGAGGATCTTCTACGGAAGCTTATACGTGACTGGAATATAAATTAGATAAAAATAACAATAAAGTACACAACATTAAAACAATTTGCGGTAGTAAAGAGAGCAAAGTATCTGAACGACTTGGACTGCACATTATTACTATTCCAATTTTGGAAGCGTGACTGTCGTCTTAATGGACGATTGTTGCTGATAGAAACTCATGCTGCTGATAATAAAACTCAGTTGAAGACAGATAATAAGAAAATGTTCTTATTTATTTATTTAGGACCACCAGCGATTACAACAACGATACAATAAAAATAGTATAATGTGAGGCTTGTGTCAGTTGCGTAACCTTTTAAGGCGGCCAACACATGTACAATTAATTGAGCTTAGTTTAGTAAATATCAAAAAATAGTTTAAAAGAAATATTGCATAACAAATAAAAAATTATTAAAAATAATCAATATCATGTTTAAACAAATAATTTATAAATGAGCATAATTTTTTTTATAAAGTTATAATTTACGGTATTAAAATTTAAAATACCATCACATTACATCACAATACACAAAAGATAAGATTTTATTTTGATTGACACAAATTTGAAAATGTGTTAGATAAGACGAGAATTAAATTATATATATATATCAAAAGCTGCTATTAATTAATCAAATTAGTCAACAAAAATAAATAAATTATTACCTAAAATGATACATTATAAAGAACTTTTATAAGGAACTACATATACGGTCTAGCCAACTCTCTTTCGGAACGCGGTTAGCGAGTTAAAGTGAATATCTGTTGACGCGCTGCATCCATTCAATAGTCTGCACATATGGGTACCAAAGAGCATTTGCCAAACTCAGTTCTCCTGAATGGGGCTGCGAACGGTGCGATTGGCTTTCGAGGTAGCCTAAGGGGCACATTTACGTTGATCCTACACACTTGACACAGTCTACTAGCCCTCTTACAATTTTAAATAAAAACAGCAAGTCCAAGATGTCTCTACGTTTAGCTAAGGACTGAATTCCAAAGTAATGAAGCCTATCTTCGTATAATTTTAAAGTATTTGATGCTCCTGAACATAGATGCCATAAAAACCATTTCTGTACGCGCTCTAGCCTAAGAGAGTGTACGGCGTAGTGTTGTCTCCATATCTGACAACAATATTCTAGTACACTTCTAAGCAAGCTATTATATAGTACTATTTTGGTTGAGGGTTTCTTTAATGCCTTACCATTGCGTATGACGAAACCTTGGAAGCTTTCTTAACCGTTATTTCCAAGTGGGGCACAAATGTTAGCTTATTGTCAAGAATCACACCTATGTCTCTCACCGATTCTACTTCAGACAGCTCGTTGTTATATATGCTGTATAACGAAGCGATAGGGTTACGTTTTCTCGAGAAACGCATAAAGTAAATTGTCACTGCGCCAGTAGACTATACAGTCAGTCAGTCAGATCAGTACTTTGTTAATTCTGTGTAGGTCTCTATTATTCTCAGTAGCAGTGCTGCTACTGGGTATTATTGAGATTTCTAGCTTTTTATAGATAAAAGGTACCTTATGTCTTTTTTTATATACCTGATAAAGTATATGCGAAATTTCACGACGATCGGTCGAGCAGTCAAGGTATGAACAACAAATAAACTCACATTCGCATTTATAATATTTTTTTTTTTTTTTTTTTTTTTTTAATCTCATTTGTTTCGTGGTTTTTATTCATAAGAATATGTCAACCACATCATGCCTTATACAATCTACATACAATAACTTATTAAACCTATAAAATATTATTGTTAAATCATCTATCGAAAGAAAATGTTAATCGATGAAGTACAACAGTTGACATAATCTCCTTGCAACATCGGACTTTGGATTCGCTAAAATTGTTTGTACTAAACCTACTTCTAATATATTTAATTGAAACTCGTCAATTAACATTTTCCTCTCATTATGGTTCCTGACACAATCCATCAGCAAATGGTGTACATCCTCAATCACATTACAAGTGCAGCAGTTTGGTGAATTTGCTTTCTTCATTAGGAATGCAAACTTTGCTGATGAATAGTGCCCGGACCGCAGCCTTAATGCTAACTTAACATAACTTCTGCTCAACCTACAGCCTTCAAACCAGGGTACATGTGGAAGTTCATGTTGTATGCTTTTGTACCATATTCCTTTTTCTTCGGATTTAATGTTAAAATATTCCTTCCACTTGTTAAAACTTTTTATTTTAAATTTTGAAATATATTCTACATAATCTGGTAAATAATTATACTCGAGTCCTTCCTTCGCTGCTAATCTAGATAGCTGATCTACTTCCTCATTTCCTCTCAAACCCACATGCGCTGGAACCCATTGCAATTTTACTTTCATACTCTTGCTATTAAACATTGCAATGATATTTAAAATGTCGTAGGCTACCGATACACCTCTGACACCAGAGGCGCATCGAGCCACGTGTTGCAATGCACTTTTACTATCTGTAAAAACAACAATCTTATCGTAATTTTTGCTCATCGCATACAACAGAGCTTGTAAAATTGCAATGAGTTCCACCGTCATGACAGTTACATCTGAAAGTATCTTAAATCCTGCCCTATGATTACAACTTTGGTCATAAAATGCCGCTCCCAATCCATAAGTGCTCTTAGACCCATCCGAGTATAATTTATGCCAGTATCTATAATTTATGTTTATTTCATTTACCACATTATTTAACAATGTATTAGGTTCATATCTAGATTTAGCTAATGAAATACTTTTTAAATTAATATTTAAACGCTCTTGTAATTGAATCGCTGACAACCAAACATCGAAAGAAAACATTTTAAGAACATCCTCAGACATACAATTAATTTCTTTAATATCTTCATATGTTTGGGTAAGTAAAGGTATTTTTTTCCTAGTCCAATATCTAGTGTGACACTGAGTACTAATTTCAGTGATTAGAGAGATGGTATTATTATGAAATCGAGAACAGTTTTTTAATAAATATTTATAGGCTAGATATTGTCTCCTAATATGAAGGGGTGGTATGTGCATCTCACTCTCCATAACATGTATGGGAGAACTTTTGATGAAACCTCCCACAACTCGTAAGGCTTGATTCTGAAGTTTATCAAGCTTACTTATATGTTTTTTAGTGCTATTATCGTATAAAAAGGACGCATAGTCAATACGACTTCTAATAAGGGAAATATATAACCTACGTAGATGAATCATATGCATGCCCCAGGAACTGCCTGCTAACAACTTAAGAATATTTATGAATTTTGAACATTTTGCGACCACCTCGTTAATATGCTTTCCCCAGTTAAGACTCCTGTCTAGCCATATTCCCAAGTATTTTATATTTTCGCTGTATGCTATGGGACTTTCTATTTTTAACGTTGGAATATTTCTTCGCCGACCTCTGCTGAAGAGACAATACTTAGTTTTGTTGGCAGATAGTGTCAATCCTAAGTCTCCTAATAACTCAACAATAACATTCAAAGCATCTTGTACATATCCTTCAGCAGCTTTAACGTCCTTATTACTGGTATACACGACAAAATCATCCGCATACTGCAATACTAATACATTTTGAAGTGTGTGACATATTCTGTAAGTAATTAAATTGAAAAGTAACGGAGAGAGGGGGTCCCCCTGCGCAAGGCCTTTGTTTGTATACCTGGTTATAATACTACCGTCGGTCATTCGCATTCTTAAATGTCTCTCGCTTAAGAACCGCCATAGATAACGACAGAGTTTCGAACCGATATTTATGTTATCAAGCACTCTTAACGCAACATCAATAGACACGTTGTTATAGGCATTTTCGATGTCTAAAAAACAAGCCAAGGTTGGTATATTTTTTGAGAAGCCAATCTGCGTATAAGTCACTAAACGAGTTAAGCAATCCAAACAAGATAGTGATTTTCTAAAACCTATAGTAGACGATGAGAGTATTTTTTCTTTTTCTGTAAACCATTCTAGTCGTTTGAAAATTAATAAATGAAATGTTTTACATATACACGATAGCAAGGATATGGGTCTTAATTTAAGGTCGCCATTATTAGTTTTGGGGATAGGCACTAATTGGATATTTCGCCACTGAAAAGGTATAACACTATATTTCAAAATACTATTATATAAATTTAGCAGATACTTTTTAGCTACATGTGGTAAATAATAAAGCATTGTATAAGAAATATCGTCATCCCCAGGGGATGTATCCCTTTTTTTAAAGACATGTTGTAGTTCCTGCATTGAGAATTCTGATTCTAGTAGATTATTTGTAGAAGTGAATGTTGGTTCTAAATTTGAAACATAATCAGCTGTAAGAGAATTTAACAATTCATGAGACTTTTCAAAGGAGGGGTATACCCTTGGTTGTTTACACCCCTTCATCCATTTCATGCGTTGCCAAATGTGGGAAGGTGAAGCTTTTTCATCAAACGAATCACAAAACTTATGCCAACTCTCTGCTCTTGCTCTTCGAATTAGTAACCGAGACTTCTTCGTGACATTCTCTAATCTAGTTAGGTTATCAGGTGTTGGGTTACGTCTGAAGGTAGCTAGAGCTAATCTTCTTTGCGCGACCACCTTGGATAGCTCTGGATTCCAATAGTCTTTCGGCTTAAATTTTTTATCCAGTTTATTACATATTTTAACTAACGGTATATGCATATCCGCCGCCGTGTTAATTGCAACTAATAAATTGTCATACATTTCTTGAATATTCTCGGCCGGGCAATTTACAAATATATTATTTTGTGAGATCGTTTTTGAATATTTTGTCCAATTTGCACGTTTATAGTTGCGTTTTTTTATATAACTGAAAACATCAGTGATATTAAGTGACAATTTAATTATAATGTGATCGCTTCCTAAATTTTCGTTACTGACTTGCCAGCAAAAATTAATGGCTATGTCGGTAGACACAAACGAAATATCGGGAGAAGTCTGTTGCAGATATCCGTTTACCAATTTTACCCGTGTAAAATCTCCATTATTTACAGATATGAAGCCATTTTCTAAAGCGGCATCCATAATTTGGGAACCCCGTGTATCTGTTTTCACCGACCAATTAGTATGGTGACCATTGAAATCCCCAGCTATCAAGGTTTTCTTCGAAAACTGTGAGAAAACGTCATCCCAGTCCGCATTCTGTGTATGAACGCTGGAGGGACAGTATACTGACGTTATATATTCTAAATCCTTGCAATTGATTAACCTAACACAAACTACCTCTATACCAGAATTACTAATATTATATGACTGTAAATACGACTGAATGGACTTGTGCACCATAATGGCAACCCCACCGTACGAGTCTCCTCTATCTTTTCTATAAATATTATAGCCATTAATATTTATATAGGAGTCAATATCTAGCCAAGTCTCACTAATAATCGCTATGTGAATAGATTCTCGTATTAATAGATCAGAAAATGTTCCTAATTTCGGCCGCAAACTTTGAGCATTCCACTGGATTATGTTAAGCCTTATGTGGCGAATACTATCCATTACAAATATCAATAAAACTTGCTAATAAATCACCTCTTAATAACTTATTAATAACAAAATTCTTTAGTTCATCCCATATGATTTTAATCACTGACAATGCTTTTTCTTCTATGCTACCCTCAGACAATATAATACTTTTAATTTTAAACCAAAACTGCTTAAACTCAAACTTATCTTTCAAAAGCTCCCTTCGTTTCCTTTTGTCTTCTGTATCCTGTGATTCTTGATGTTGAATTTCCATATCTACTTCTAAACAGCTCTCACTGGCCTCCAACGTTGTAGACAGGTTCCTTGTTTTCTTTTCTGGCTTATGAACTGACTTCTGACTCACACTAGTGACACTTTCTCTGAAAATTCCGCTCAATCCGTTTTCTACCCCTTGATTTACCGCTACCGCCTGTTTATGTACCGGGTCCTTGCTGAGTATGCTGCTGTAGGTCTCCCCCTCCCTTAGTGTGTATAATGGAGTGATGTTAGCTGATGTTATTGTTCGTCCTTGCGTATCTATATGCTTGCTGTTCTTCTTTGCTTCAGTATATAATTCTAGAGCTTTTTTATATGTAACTAGTTTTGTGCTCATAATCCTTCGTATTTCTTTCTCTCTTACAAAATATGGGCATATTCTATCTAGCACAAAGTGGTCACCTTTACAATTCAAACATTTGAATTCCTTCTTATCGCAGTTATCATGATCTGGATTACCGCATTTAGGGCATAACATCTTCTTAATAGAGCAATACCTCTTTATATGTCCATATTGCCAACAACCTGTGCACTGTGACACGGGAAAGCTGTATGAGTCCACTTTGAAACGGCATTCGTATGCATATATATATTGTGGTAAAATATTGCCCTTAAAACATATCTTTAAAGCTTCACTCGCTACCCATACACCGTCTGAATTAATTCTATTCAGTCTTTTTAAAGACAAAATTTTTATATCACTTTCAATGATTTTCATCAGTTCTTCCTCGCTCAAATCAAGGTCAATACCTTTTACAACCCCATGGATCACATTTAATTCATGTGTATATTGACTACGGTAGCCCAACTCTTTTATCTTTTCGCATTTCAAAAGATTTTCAGCATCCTCTTTCCTAAGAAAAGTTATTATGGCTTTGTTTGTATTTTTATACTTGATACGATCAATTCCTGTAATATTATGTGATCTCAGTAGTTTTGCCATGGCAATCTGTTTTGGTAAAGATTCTAAAGCAGTGATGCATACTTCGCGATTTTCCAAGCATTCCAATTCTTCCTTATTTTTTTTCTAAATCTACCCTCAAATTTATTTGTGTGTCTGTCGTCACTCCTGATTAATCGTTTAGGTCTTCTTCGAGTAACTGTGCTAAAGCCCTCTTCTTCATTATTTGAAACCTCTTCTGCGCTGTTTTCATCTCTTTCTTTTCTCTTTACCGCATTCTTCTCAACATTTTCGTAAATACTGTTTTTACGATTTCCATGAACCGATATACCTAACTCTCGTTCAACATTCACTAAAAACTCTGAGTCACTTGTGTCCTCGTCACTTTTACTCTCGTCCATCTTGCAAAAAGAATCGCGAATACAATAAAATAAAATATACTGCAGGCAGTACCGACAATTATGTACGTGTTTACTGTATGACAGCTCGCGCGAAACTGGCATTTATAATATTATAAGTTAGGATTAATGATTATTGATAGCAGATCCAATAACTCGTTAATAACTAGTGTGTTGAATTCAGAACTTTACTATTACCAATTTGCAATTGTTATTTAGGCTGTCAATCAAATTAATTAGAAACACAACTTATTGCTAAAGTAACTGCCCCAATTTAATGGCAAAATAATAAAACTGATATTGATGACATTTGTCAGATAGACTGAACTCTAGCAATATAAATTTTATCTCGCATCGGAATCAACTGTCAATATATATAACATACGTAACATATTCCTTTTCCGGATCAACTGTCGTCATTATTATGATAACATACGATTTCATACAGTGTCCTAATTATGACATAAATAAAATGAATTTTGTCCAACAGTTGGAAAAGGGCCAATAGGTATGACGTAAACGACCGCCGAAAAATCTTTATCTTCCTATGGAAAATTCTTTTTGGCATTTTTCGGTGTTGATGACATCACAGGCATAGGACGATTCTATACTACAGCTTTTTTTTATTTTGATTGACAGTGACGAGCGAATAATTCTCTTATTGGTGCATACGACCGCAGGCTACGGTAACCGATCTCTATCAAACACATCGTATACTTGTTTATTTTGATGCATAGCTGTCGCACAGAGGATAATCTTCAAAGCGAAAAATCCATGACGCAATGCCGACTGTGTATTTAAAATGGCAACCTTAATAACCGTTACTGCAGTCATATAGATTGTTGCCTCTATGCATCTCACACTCGAATGTCCCTAAGAGAGTACAATAAATCACGACAGTCAGTTAAGTAGTTTAGTGCCCAAGATCAGTTGATCTTGGGCACTAATTATCCTTTTAAATAACCGATATCTAAAAGGATAATTCATTATATACGATTTTTAACGTACGTCTGTATATTTTCGAAGGAGATTGCTCGGGGTTAGACACAATGGAATCAAAAACATAGTTTGTCTAAGGTTTTGAAATAAATAAATTTATCATTTATCATAAGCAAAACGACCAGCCCTACTTGTGTGGCGAATAAAAATAAGCTCGCTACTGTCAAATATAAAAAGCCAAGTCGTTAGGGCTTACTCTACGTAAAAATAAACGGCAAAGAATAAAATAGAATAATCCCTATTTAACCTGTATTATGTTTCAGATAAGAAAGAATTATATCAGTAAAAGTAAACTATTATGGTTAAAAGGCACCTGTTTTTGTGCGTTCAATTACCCGGTCTTCTCTACCTACGAATTTTATGACATCGCTGTCGACTAGTAATACCGGGTACAGAAGGCCGAGTGTAAAATTTGTCTCATTTGATGTAGTAGGCGACGATCATGTCAATCATGCTAACTATCGATCGAATGTTAACGATCTAGTGGGTAAATTATAAAGCATGCATAAAGACCTTTGCTTGTGATTGACTGTGCTCACCACGTATTAGAACATCAATCGATCTACAAAATTTATCACCAGCTAAGAAGAGCAAAGAGGAATGAGCTATTAGTCTTCATCGACGAAACACACTCGCCTACTTTTGTTCGTTTGATCTGTTTTCGGTATAAGGTGCTTAAACACTGGCTGAAAACATAACAACATTGAATGGCACACGCATAAAAAGAAAATAAATTTGAATTTCAAATCGGGCAAAAAGCGCTACGTCATAGGCGCGCTTGCACCTACTGTATACATTTAGATTTACCCACATAAATTTAGATTCATGGTTCGTGTGGCCCACCTGTTCTAACAAATGTAAATGTAGAACTTGTGTAAATCTTTATTTAATTTGACACCACTAACACTGGTTCTGCAATTTACTCTGATCCAACATTTAAATTAGTCGAACAGATGGGTCTTGCTTTGTTGTTTTAGGAAAGCTGTCGTATCGGACTGGCCAGAGGACTGTAGGTAATAAATTATCGGTAAAGCGGTGTATTATATGACGTAAAACAGAACTGGTATGGTCATACTCATGATTCGTAATCAATTTTATGGTCAGTTAAAATTAATAAAAAATATAATTATTTTACGGTAACATGCTCTTTCTATATTACATTGGATCTCAAAAATATATTTAGTGACCAGTAGATTTACTGCATCTCTTTGTACCTATTACTCGATGCATGAGGAAAATAGGACAATATGAAATGTTGTTTGAAGTTAAATGCATTTAAACAAATTTATGTTGATCTACTTAAGAAACCTTTCGAAAATGGCACCAATGTTTACGTCAACGAACCAATTAATATGCTCCATGTTAAAATTATACATTATCTGCTACAAAATAAACGGATTGAAAGCAAAATACCAATTAAAAATCTTTCTCGTTTATAAATGAACAGGTGGAAATTGGCAACACAATCCATCTGATACCCTTGAGGCGCCTTTAAACACCCACGTCGTATTAAATCCCGCTAACTCTCAGAATTCACGGCAATAATACGAATTGTGTCATAAAAATGACGTATAAATTAGAATCTTTATTCGATAATAAAAGATTTACCCACCGGTATCCATGTAATGAATCGGTAGATTTTCATCAAAATAATAATATAATAGAAACGGTATAGGTATTTTGACTGTTTATTTTTCTAAACGAGACTTAAAGGTGCCTGTACACTACATCGTAACACGGAATTAACGTGTTAGCATACATTCGAGACAGACTCGTAATGATGTCTCCCTGATAGGTGATACAAGTGCATTACGCAAATTTAATTTACATCAATGTTCTTTTAGGCCTTTTGTATATGGGGCGAGTCTGTTGCTAACTACCGGACACAATTTAGTATATGTGCTGCTTATAAAAACCAATGACATTTTGCCTAAACCAAGACCAATGAAGAAGACACGGGACCATTGAAGAAGATGAAACATACACAAAATTACTGTAATTTAAATTCCACCGTAATCAGACGTTAATAGGGTCTACTTTTGTTTAGACAACTTAATTGCAATTTATATTATTTGTCAATTTTCTTTTTGTTCTTTTTTTTATTTTTCTCTAAAATATGTCAATCAATCAAATCAATCATCCCAGCCGAAAGACGTTCACTGCAGGATATAAGCCTCACACAAGAATTAAAAAAATTTTTTTTTTTTGTGCATTAGTAAAGCCTTAGACCAGTCGTCTTATTCTGTAAAAGCTTACATGCCAAACTGAATAACATAGGATAAAAATCATAGCTGGTACTATGAGTGTACTTTATATAATAGCAAGATAACCACTTAAGCCGAGGACGTCGTACTAAAATAGAAAATCTGGAGCAACCCAATTCGGGAAATACCTCCTCAATTAAAGTGAAAATTTACAATGGACGTCAAATTTTGCCTTCGCATGTGATACGTTTATAGCACGGTGTGCATACAAATATGATACGATTAATTAAACAGATACCTTTAAACGTTTTTATTTGGACACGTCTAATCTGACGGCATGTGTAAATGAAATTGCTTTTAAACTGAATCGCTTTATAATAAAGCAATTTATACATCTTTGATGATACATTGATATAGAAAAGTGACTGTGTTTTACAAAATGTATTTATTATTAAGGCGTTTTCGTTAATTCTATATGTTAGATGAAAAAATAATATATTACTAGTAATTTGGATTGGAAATTATGTCTAACTAGATTTTACCCGCGGTTTTGCTCACGTAAATGTATAATATTGTCTTATGTTTACGCGAACGTTATACATTGAAATTAAACACTTTATACGGATTTTATCGCGTTATTTATTTTACTTTAAACACTGTTATTACATAATTTTGAAAACTCTAACACTACTATTATTATTATTAAATACAAATAGTTTTAATTAGAAAAAAATATATAGCTTAAATAGTAGTTAAATTCAATAATAGTAGTGTTAGAGTTTTCAAAATTACACGTAAATGTATGTTAGGTTACGGCGGGCCGTAACCGCGGCGGGGTCGCGACCGCATGCGGAAGCGATTCGCGCGGCCCCGTCGATAGTGGTTTTGTCGAGGAACACCGTGGTAGGTTTAGTCGGTATTCCGGGAGGTACTTTACTATTATTTCCATCTTTCTTTTACCCCGGCGAGTCCGACATAATCCCTCCGCCCGCCCCCGCGGAGGGATATGCGTCACAGCATTACCCCACGTAAAAAAAAAAAAAAAAAAAGACTGGTAACAGTACTATTTGTGGATGAAAGATAACTTATGTCCTTTTCTGTACTTCAGGCAACGTGTATGCGAAATATCATGATGATCGGTATAATCTTAATTTTGTATAGTATCGGCGCAAACCGAACGTTCGAGTGGCCGCGGTCAAGCCACAAGCTGCGGGAGTCGCCCGAGCTCACTACTTGTGGCCGCGTTTTGTCGCTCGCATCGTGCGCACACTCACCCACAATAGCCGGCTACTTCTCGGCGCCCGCGTTCCCACCAACACAAATCAGTCTTGCTGCATGCACGCAACCGAATGCGCGTCACTATGTCGGTGGATTTCGATGTAGATGTTTTAGTCATACATTTTTAAGCCAAAAGTAGCGGCTAAGTGGCGGCGACTGGTGGCCATCACTAAGCCAATAGCGGCTGCGATTGGTGGCTGCGTCTAGTAGCTTGACTGAGCCACTAGGGGTCGCGTTTTGTGGCCACGAGTAATGGCTCAATGAGCGGGAGCTCTAAAGGTTTACCTTGGTGAAGTAATGAGGAGTTGAAACCTCACAAAAAATATTAATATAAAATACTTAGACATTGTCACGGGTGCAACGGCAGACCTGCTGTTGATTTGACACAATAATTAAGATTTAACAATTTCAAAATAATAGACATAATTATATAGATTAATTGTGATTATGAAAGATTTTACTCTTGTATATTATGGTTCGCAAAGATCACACTTATAATTCCCGATATATTTTGATGGCCCATGTCGAGGCTCATCATGAGGCGAGCCTACTGGGCAGAATTTTAGACAAAGAGCTTCTATTGAAAATTTTGTAACAAAAAAATCACAGTGGTGTAAGTGTAACTAAATCCAGTGTGTGCATTGAAATCAAGCTTTTGCTACCAGCTGTAATAAGCGCAAATATTTCATTGCAGCACAAATTAATATAGCAGTAAATATAGATTTTGCAATATGGAGATATTTCAATCTTTTATTTGGACCTTCGAAACTGTCAGGAGTGACAGAAGTGTCGTCGAACTGAATCGTAATAAAAGCACTTATTAATATTTAATGAGAATTTCATGGAGAATAGCATCAATATTGCATAAAATTTATTATTGAGACGTTAAAGTCTGAAGTTATGGATGAAAGAATTTTTCAATTCTGACTACCGTTGAATTGTTGTAATTTTTTTGTTTGTTTGTAAGGATTTAACGCAAAAACCACAGAATCGATTTAAAAGAATTCATCATTAGAAAGCTATATTATCACCGAGTAACATAGGCCATACTTTATTTTTTTTTAAGTACAACATAACCTACCTAGCCTACATTTCCGCGAGCGAAGCCGCGGGCAAAAGCCAGTGTAGAATAATATTATTTAAAGTATACCTGCATTAATTCAATAAAAGTCTTTACAATCACCCGTACGCTATTAATATCCAACACCCTGATTTTCGTCAATCAAGTAAAATTCCATTATCTTAATTATTTACGTCGTGGCGTAAAAAAACACATAACATAATTAATAACTTGACGAAACAGCATTTACAAAGATGATGATTCACCGATGAAAAGTGTTATTAGGATTATCAATCATGAAAATTTCAGCAACATGGATAGTATTAGGCTCGCCCCTCTGGTGTAATTTTTGTGTACACATCTTTATAAAAAAAAATAAAAAAAAAAATTTTCTACCACGTACACACAACACCATCTAGCCCAAACTAAGCAGAGCTTGTACTATGGGTACTAGACAATGGATAAACATACATATATACATTTTTTTTTGTAAATACATACATATTATACATAGAAACACACAGACCAAGACAAACATCCATGTTCATGCACACAAATGTTTGACTTGTGCGGGAATCGAACCCGTGACCTCAGGCGTAGCAGTCGGTTACACTAACCACTACGCCATCGAGGCCGTTATACCTTTTCGTAGACTAGAAAGTATAATTATATAAGGTGATAACCATCTATATAAAATTATTTGAGTATTAATTTCTCTACTATGACTTTTATGTACCTATAAGAAGTGTTTTGTTCTAAATGGGTGTTTTTTAGTTTATTATCGTAAGCGTTGTAACTTTATTATACTGATAGACTGGAAGATAAAATAACATGTTTTCAAGACACTAAAATCTAGTACAACATGTTTTTTCATGCAAAGCCATATTCAGTAATTAATATAAATGACAATTCGTTTAGCTATGTATCAAATAAACATCAAAGAGGCACTAACTCCAACCAAATCCAATTTTTAAGTGTTGTCGATTTTAGCTATTAGTCTAAGTATTTAATAGCGTAGTGGTTTAAATTATCGCCATGCCGGTACCACTGCGCCAAGTGTTGTGGGTTCGATCCCCATACGGGATAAAATTTTAGTGCAGTTGTCTTTTATAAGCGATGCAGGTTTGTCACCTATACGCGAATATTATCGGTGTTAATTTGATTACACTGTCTCATGATCAGAAGACAAAAAGTCACGAGACGAACGTGTAGCAAAATATGTTTTCGGTGCAAAGCCAGTCAGCAACAAGTATAACATAATAATTAATCCGACGAATACCAGATGTGATGTGTTGAGTTAGGCGCAAATTTATTATAAATGTTATTGTTTAATACGTGAGTAATTGCTGTGTCAGGTATCTGCTGGTTACTGTTGAGAGCATGAGTCAAATATCTGGTGAAGTTTGTAAACGGATTGAGTTTTTCAACGGTACTATATGTATCTATATATTAATATGTAAAGCAAAAACTTTGTACCCCTTTTGACGAAAATTGCGCGGACGGAGGAGTATGAAATTTGGCACAGCTAAAGTTTATATGGAGAAGGAGTGACGAATCCTAATATTTATATAAAATATGCATTAGAAATATATTAAATTAATGAAAAAACACTACACGCACACAACAATGCATTTGACACACGCACTCGAGGCGCGTGACTATGGTTACATAAATATATCAATTATAATGACATATATCAGCAATATCTTACAGGCAAACTTTGGTCGCATTTCGAGCACTAGGCGACCGCTAGTAATTATTAATTGCTTGTGTAAAAAATTTAATATATTTATTATTATGTTCGCTTGGTCTATTGGTGTAACACTCATAAGATTAAGGTATGGCCTCGGGTTTAAACAAACTGTTATTCTAATAGAGTAAAGGGTGAAACGCTGAGCCATTATAGAAGAAAATAATATACATATGTAGTAACAATAACATGTAGATAGTAAATTTAATTATTGTCGAATAAAGTATATAAGGCAAACGTTCTCCAGCCAGATTGAAAACATTATAGTGAAATACCAGGTTAAGAATGTTCCAGGTTAAGAATGTTTTAAATCGAGTAGCATACTTTTAAACCTTTAAGAGAAGAACAGTTCATAGTCATAGTCACTTGGGAAATACCACTGCACGTAATTTATTACAGCGAGTTTTAGTACCTAGGAGAAATGATCACTGAGAGCAAGGATAAAAATTGCCGCAGTTTGCTACTTTAAGACCATTAAAAATTTTTGTTAAACCAGTTTTATGCTAAATAGTATCTTTGGTGACTATTGATCGTAAATTACTAGTCGATGCTGACATATAACGAAATATTTACCATATAATATAGCCCATGTACAATAGAAAACCGCGAGAATTAAATTTGTACCTATACCTTATTTTAACAAAGACATTGAATTTTCTTTTTTTTCTTTTCAAATTCAAATTCAAATTCAAACTTTATTCATAAACAATTTTCACATAGTGTTTATAAAAATATTTACAAGGTAACATATTATTATAATTATTCCAATTCAATTACATTAAACATTACACATACACCATTAAACATATATGTCAAGAGAATAGTCAGTGGTCTATAATTAATTATAATAAAAAAAGCACTTTGTAAAATAACAATGTCAATAAAAATATAAAAATAGTAAAAAAAGGAATTAATTGTTATGAATTATTTTCTGAAAATAAAAATTATTGTAATAATTATAATTATTATTGTTGTTCCATTTCACGGTAAATATAGTTTTGCATGTCATCTAGAGAATATAAACACCCTTCCAGCAAAAACCTTTTGATCTTGATTTTAAAACTACTTTCATATATCAAGCTCTTTAAACCAACGGGTAACTTATTAAACATTTTAATAACGCTGTAATAACTGCTATGCTTGACTATGTTCAATTTAGGTATATTTCTACACTGAAAATCTTTTCTACGCGTGTTTTCTCTTAGCTGGCGTTCATCTTCCGTTTCATATTTGTGAACGTATTTTGCAAAATTGGTTAACAAAACCAGAATGTACAGACTCAGCACTGTTAAAATTTCGAGCTCGACAAAATGCTGTCTGCAAGATACGTCCTGCCTTATACCTACGATCGTTCTTATCGCCCTTTCTGTAAAGTGAACGCTCTGGAGATGTTATAATTGTAACTACCGCCCTAGAATAATATGCTATACCTTAATTTGGATTCTACCAGAGCATAGTATACTATTTTTAGGTACTGAATGCCAACTTCATCCCTCAGACTCCTTAGCACGTAACAAGCAGAACTGATTGCGTTTTCCAGACTGGTGAGCTCATCTTTCCAGTTTAAGTACTCATCTACATTAACCCCAAGAAATTTGGTAGTTCTTACAGTGTTCACTATTTCACCGTTTAAAACACAATTAATTTTGTCATTATTCTTGGCTGTTGAACTAAACAACATGATGTTAGTTTTACTGGTGTTTAATTCAAGACTATTGATTGAAAACCAATTCTCAAATATGCTTAAAACCTCATTGACTTTCCTACTCAAGCCGTCCATGCTCTCTGCTGATATAATAGCGTTTTTATCGTCAGCAAACATAATTGGTTGAATATCTCCCATTGAAATGTTTATAAGGTAGTGTATTAAGTCATTAATAAACGTAAGAAAGAATATAGGGCCGAGAATAGAACCTTGCGGAACGCCTGTTGTAATTGGAGTCATTCTTGACCCAAATGCTTCCTCATAACAATATTTGCTACCAGAACCACTGCTATCAGCTACTGCATGTATTTCAACAAAAATTTTTCTGTTTTGGAGATATGATTGAAATAGTATCCCCGCATTTCCCCTTACTCCATAGTGCTCTAGTTTTTTCAGGAGTAGTTCGTGGTTGACAGTATCGAAAGCAGCACTTAGGTCCAAAAAGAGCGCAGGGCTCTTTTTTTCTCTTTTCTTTTTTTTTCAAAAAGAGCCCTGCTACTTTCTTTTTCAGGTTCATTTTGTCTACAACATCACTGACCAATAATTCGATAGCATCTTGTGTGCCAACTCCGGTTCTATACCCAAATTGTCGATGATGTAATACTTTACTTATAAATATCAACATATTCTAATCGATACGTAAACAACACTACCAGCCATGCACTTGTATTCTTTCTAAGAATTACAAAAAGACCCTAAACTCGGCACGTTTTTGTTTACTTTTGCGCTCTTACTACTACTACTACCTATTCAAATTGTTTACTACTATTACTTATTCAAATTGTTAATAATACAGGTCGTTCTAACATAGATCGGTGACCCCACACATATTGCGAAATCTTAATGTGGAGATAATAAACTAATAATAATAAACTATCACATACACACAACACCATCTAGCCAAACTAAGCAGAGCTTGTACTATGGGTACTAGACAATGGATAAACATACATATGTATATATATATATATTTTGTAAATATATACATATTATACATAGAAACACCCAGACCAAGACAAACAGCCATGTTCATGCACACAAATGTTTGACTTGTGCGGGAATCGAACCCGCGACCTTAGGCATGGCAGTCGGTTACACTAACCACTACGCCACCGAGGCCGTCAAGGAGATGATGCAACGGATACAACTATGGATCAATGAATAAGGTGGGATATTTGAAAACTGGCTGTAATAAATAATTTAATAACAGCATGTTTATAAAAATTAATAATCATAAAAAGTGTTGACTAAAAACTGTGTGGTGAAGTGATATCAGTGTCGTATTCCGTACCGGCTTATTTCTGTGCGCTCTAAGTCACCAGACCCTCTTATATTCTTGTTTTAAAGTAAATTACTTCGCTTACGGCTAATTTCTAAAGCACGGGAACGTTACAAGCATTGAAAAAAAAGAGACAAACAATACGGTATTTTTTGTATCGCGCCGGCCATGTTTTGTAACTAAGAATCAATGATCTTTAGTTGAAAGGATAAAAACGATAGTGATGTTACTCGTTTTGTATCGATATTTAAATAACAAATAAATAAAATGATTGAAATTGTCATAAAATTCAAAATTCGATATTTTGATATGGGGTTAGCACATAGGTTATTTATCAGATATACATAGCGACCCTAAGATATGACCACACCGTTCTGTCACACTCTGTATAATGTCACGCGTATATCTCCGAAGGATTGGGCCGAAGTACAGTTACACCCACATTACGCCAGTTATAGTTTTAGGCTTCACTAAATAGAAGCTAAGCTTATTGTCGTCTACCAGTCAAAGTACTGAACTCCGAGAGATAACACTTTCTTTTTTTACGAATACGACAACACCCGGACTAGGTATAATTCCTGTGTCGCGAGGGACTTTTCAAACATTCAAACAACGGTTACAAAGAACACCTAAACTCGGAACAACCATTTGTGAATCACACAAATGTTTGTTAATCTCACAAATGTTTGTTAATCTCACAAATGTTTGTGAATCACACAAATGTTTGTGAATCACACAAATGTTTGTGAATCACACAAATGTTTGTCCCGCGTGGGATTCGAATCCACAATACTTGGCGCAGTGGCTGCGGCGTGGCACTTAACTATTAAGCCATCCATGCAGTTATTTACTTATAGTATTAGTACTTTATAGATATTTTTGCCTGGATACATTGAAATCTCTACTTAATATAAATTATTCCCTAATTTTAACTTTTTTATACTACTAAGATGGCAAATAAGCATACGATAGTGGTAAGTTGTTACCGCAGCCTATGAACGCCTGCAATACCAGAGGCATCACTTGCGCGTTGCCGACCCTTTATGAAAAGAAGAAGAGAAAAAGGAAAAGGGATGGAGAAGGAGCGGGAAGGGGGAAAGAGGGTGATCGGGCCCCTGGCACTCTCACTCACCGAACGAAACACAACAGTAGGAACACTGCCGTTCCACGTCGATACTCTGTGAGAGGGCATTCCCTCCCCGGCCGAGCCGGCCCATTCATGCTGAAATCAGCGAGGCTCTACTACTCAAAATTCCCTAATTACTATAAATTGCAAATTCAGTCTTGTCTAAAATGTTCATTGAATGTTTGCTAACATACATCAACTTCATTACCTGCATGCAGTTTCAGCTCGTAGTAGCGTTGGAGTTCGCTAACGATAATAACTAAAAGCATATTAAATGAGTGAGATGAGAGCGCGTCGCGACAGAGCTGCTTATACTGCTGTACATAAAATTATGTTTGTTGTATATTGTACTAGAGAAATACATTGAAATTAAACTACTATATACGGATTTTATCGCGTTGTTTATTTAGCACTGTATTACAAAATTTTGAAAATATTACACTACTACTACTATTGATTTTATTTTACTAATTTATAAGCTAATAAAATTATTTAAACTATAAAATCTATTTATTTTTGTTTCAATGTTCCAGTCATTGAGACAACTACCATCTTAGTCTCCCCGTGACTATGGCTGCTGAAAAGCAACCGAAACGTCGGGGAAAGTGTAAACCAAAAATAAATAGATTTAATAGTTTAAATAATTTTATTAGCTTATAAATTAGTAAAATAAAATCAATAGTAGTAGTAGGGTATTATTTTCAAAATTTTGTAATACAGTGCTAAATAAACAACGCGATAAAATCCGTATATAGTAGTTTAATTTCAATGAATAACATTCGCGTAGACAGAAGACAATATTAGAGAAATACAGTTTGTTTTATTATTCACTAGATTTTACTTGTGGTGTCGCTCTCGTAAATATAGGTTAGATGAGTAAAAGTACTTTTTACTAGATGAAAGGTACCTCATGTCCTTTTTTGTTCCTCTGACAACGTGTAAGTATGCAAAATTTTACGATGATCAGTCAAGTAGGTAAAGCGTAAAAGCATAATTAATATAATGTTAGACAACTGGTCTTACTCGCGATAAAATATTTAAAAGGTAATAAATACTTATTAATTGCCCGACGTTTCGACCGACTTGCATCGATCGTGGTCACGGGTTGACTGATGTGAGCTCAGCGGCGCCTTCGTGAACTGCGGGTTTCAGCAACTACCCTCACTTGGTCACTATTATTTATATTCAAGAGCAGCGATAGCTCAGTGGGGAGACCAACAGACTGCAATGCAGAGGGTCTCGGGTTCGAACCCACGTCGCGCACCACTGACTTTCGGAAGTTATATGACCTTTCGAAATTATGTGCGTATTGATTGACAATTATCGCCTGCTCCGTGCCTCGGAGAGCACGTTAAGCCGTCGGTCCCGACAGCCATGACCATCTATGGCAGTCGTTATTGGGGAAGTCGACACAAAAGATCCCACTGGGTCGAAGTGTCGCCGGTCTGCACTGACTGGCCCCCCCACACAAGATAAGATAAGATTATTTATATTCACACTGTCGGTATTTCGACACACAACACTAACGACGTCTACACACTGGCTACCTAAGTCACTACGGTGACGTTTACATTTGCTGATGACTGGATTCCAAGATGTAGACAAATGGTATTTATCCTCCCGGTTGAAGTTGCGATATTTCTTAATTTCAACCGCTTCACGTACTATCCTAGAGTAATAGTTACGATCGGTGGATAAAACCTGTGGTTAATGTAACTCAATCCAGTGGTTTGGTCCAGACTCCAGCAAATGTTTGGCTATAGCAGACTTGTTTACTAACCGGTTCATGACAGCTGTGATATGTTCCTTGATCCTTTCAGCGATTGTACGTTTGGTCTGTCCGATATACGAACTACCACAATTGCACTCCACCTTGTAGACGCCAGGTGTTTGAAAAGGGATAACATCCTTTGGAGTGCGTAGATAGCGTGAAAGCGTAACAAACAAACAGTCACTTTCACATTTATAATATTAAGTTAGGATTAGCTGTCCTGCTCGTTTTCATGTTTATGATTAGTGCTTCGTACGCGTGACTTTTAACGCGATGTTGTAGCGCCTAAGTTACTTTAGGATAAAAGCAGCTTTCTAATGGTGAAAGGAAAGTAGGTAATGGAAACAGCTTAAATATTAGCAAAGTTTAATATTTTCAATATTAGGTAATTAGAGTGTTTTAAAGTGAACAACGTGATATACATATAAGGTAGGTTAATTTTAATGGGGTAATAAGTTTTGTCTTCTGTTTACGCGAATGTTATTCATTGAAATTAAACTAATATATACGGATTTTATCGCGTTGTTTATTTAGCACTGTATTACAAAATTTTGAAAATATTACACTACTACTACTATTGATTTTATTTTATTAATTTATAAGCTAATAAAATTATTTAAACTATTAAATCTATTTATTTTTGTTTCAATGTTCCAGTCATTGAGACAACTACCATCTTAGTCTCCCCGTGACTATGGCTGCTGAAAAGCAACCGAAACGTCGGGGAAAGTGTAAACCAAAAATAAATAGATTTAATAGTTTAAATAATTTTATTAGCTTATAAATTAATAAAATAAAATCAATAGTAGTAGTAGTGTAATATTTTCAAAATTTTGTAATACAGTGCTAAATAAACAACGCGATAAAATCCGTATATAGTAGTTTAATTTCAGTGGGGTAATAAGTTTGAAATATCGATCTGTTTTTAAGTTTATTCAATACAAACAAAAATACAAGTATTTTCCCTTTATAATATTAGTATAGAGTAGCTATAGATAGTTTAATTATGGTATCCTAACTAATATCATATTTTTTTAAATATTTATTTATTAATTTTAATCAACAACTGCTTACACTAATACACATACAAATAAGTAGAACAATAAAAAAAGTGTAAAAGTTAATTATAAATTAACACCACAAGCTCATAAAAAGTTTACACTGAAAATATTTGTAATAATGTAGACTAATTAACAAAAACATAAAGATAATCAAACACACAAATAGCAAAACAACTGATAAAAATCAAATCAAAACAATTTAAACTTTTAGTTAACGAAGCAATAATAATCAATTAAACAATAATAATACTAAATAATTGACAGAATTATCCACTCAGGCTTAGATGACTTGAAGCTTTTGACAATACCAGATAATATCTTGCCTCTGCTATCTAAATGAATGTCAATTAGGTCACTGCATTCATTGACAGTTTTGCACATTCTGGCCATTGGCGAATTTGCCCTAGTATTGTCCTTCTTAGTGGCGGGCACAGAGGTGTTATAGAATTTCTGGGGTATCTGGCTGGTGTTCGGAATCGGAAAGGCTCAACAATTCTGCACAGTCAATTTTATTCTGTATGAGCTTGCAAGCAAACATACCTTCCGCTATATTCCATCGCAAAGTCAGAGGACACATCCTTAAATACTGCAATGTGAATGTGAGTTTGTTTCTTTTTTCGCTTTCACGACATAACTACTCGACCGATCATTATGAAATTTCGCATACACGTCGTCACAGCAACAGAAACGGAACCTTTCATCCAGAAAAAAAGTAATGTTACTAACCTAATCTAAGCTAACCTACATTTATATGAGCGAAACTGCGGGTAAAATTTAGTAATTCTATAATATATGCTGTGATTAGCGTACAAAGATAATGATTGACGCTGCGTTTAGCGCACAAGCCAAAGCGTTGCAATTGCTTTATTTTTTTCAGGTGCATTAAACGCACCGTTTGACGCATAAATGAAAAAGCGCTTTATGTTATATATATAACAGACTATGTTCGTAACATTTTGAGTACAGTTTATACTCAATGCGGAAGTGGTTCGCGAATCAGAAGTTTGTTTTGAAACGCGGTGCATAGCAGAACAAGTTTTGGCATACCAGGTAGATAATCGAGTTAACATAACAAAGTGCTCGTGTATATAGCGTGTGAGCAGAGGGGTGACTTTCGTAATAAAAACTGTCCTAAATAGAGTCATCGTAACTTATAGTATAAATGTGAATCTGAGTTTGTTTGTTACGCTTTAACGCCGAAACTACTCGGCTGATCATCATAAAATTATACACATCAATAGGTATATTTTATCAATGGTACAGAAAAGGACATAGGGCATCTTTCAACTACAAAAGAGGTACTATTCCCGAGGGATATAAATTTATTGAAAAAATGTACATTAACGCAAGCAAAGCCGCAGGCAAAATTTAGCAATGCCATAAATATCACAAATGGTATTCTCCTAAATTAAAATAAACATAAATTGCATTTCAGTAAAAAAAATGTATTAATTATATAAAAAATGTTTTGAACAATTTTCATTATGATAATAATTGGACTTCAGGTATATTAAAGAGGCGTGCAGAAGAAAACGTAATAGTCGAGAATATAAGGAAAATATAATATGGTTTCTCATTGCATAAACATTTACTAATTAATGACATGGACTGAAGTCCATACGGTCGGTCGGTTGGGCTTTTGTATTGCTTTACTTTTTTATTTTCTTTTTAAACGAAACATCTGATATGGATTTCAGGCTGTGATCATTTCACTTTTTTTTTTTAGTTGTAAGCAATGAGGTAATGGTAACAGTGTCCATTTCGATTATTTTATGTTACATAATATAAGGACTGATGAATCAAGAGATGGCAAATATGAAGATTTTTCCTGCGAAATCGCTCGCGTAAATGTATATTAGGTTAGATTAGTAACTGTATTTATTACTGGATGGAAAGTACCCTATGTGCTTTTTTGTTCCTCCGACAATGTGTATGCCAGATTTCACGATGACCGGTCAAGTAGTTAAGGCGTTAAAGCGTAACAAACAAAGAAATAAACTCACATTCGTCTTTATAATATAATAGTTAGGATATGTTAAATCTTTTGAATCATTCATCACAGCTGAAAGACTTCTACTGCTGGACATACGCTGCACCCTAATAGGTGTAATTAACAATCAAAATCTTTTGAACATGCTACACATAACTACACCTGTTTACTCGCTGCCACGCCTAAGGTCGCGGGTTCGATTCCCGCACAAGTCTAATATTTGTGTATATGAACATGGATGTTTGTCTTGGTCTGGGCGTTTCTATGTATAATATGTATGTATTTACAAAAAAAGTATATAAGTAATTATGTATGTTTATCCATTATCTAGTACCCATAGTACAAGCTCTGTTTAGTTTGGGCTAGATGGTGTTGTGTGTGTGTGATAGAATATTATATTATTATTATAATTTTGAATATATGGTGACAGATTACATACACAAAAATGAAATTGATTTTGTGTCACTCATGCTTTGGTTATACGTGTTCAAAGGAATATGTCCAAAAAGAGTATTCATAAAAAAAAAAACTGCGTTAAAATCCGTAGAGATTATTATCAATATCAATATTCTATTAAGACATGTTATGTCATGTGCATAGATAATTATTGAGATACATCCACTTTCTCATCTTCGTATCTTGTAACGTAGCAAGCGTTGACAGTACGAATGAGTAGAGTATTCAACATAAAAATAAATCATATGGAAGAACACCAACACATTTTGCCTGTTTCGTGTTGCAAAAATGACTACTTAAACGTAACAACTAAACAACCAATCAGTGTAATATATGCAGGTACATGAAAAAGAAAATATGTAGGTGGATTTAAAAACATCTATCTCACAAACGGAAATCTGACTTCGCCGTGCACAACCTGACCGAAACAAGCTCTCAAAAAGGTGTGATCGCGTTAATACAAGTGATTATCATTAGCGATAGGCAATAATCAATAAAAAGACTATTTATTTCTATCATAAAGCAGATCAAAATGTTCAACATTGTAGTGGTTTTAATCAAAACAAGTTTCAAATATTCGATTATGGCTCGAATTTCTACACGATTATACGGTTTTAGAATATTATATTTTCATAACAACCGCATATCGCTGTAATAAATAGTTATAAATTTAATAATTATTATAATGCTATGCTTTTCTTTAATTAATATATTTTTTGTGGCTTGTTCAGTACATAATATATTACTAATGCAATGAAATATATATTTTCTCACTTTTAAATGAATGTTTCATTGAGAGAACCGCAACATTTACATAACTTAAAACGTTCTACCCCGCAAATTCAGACGTGTCAATTTCGGATCCATAAGCATTTACAATAGATCCATCATAATTCTTCCCAGGATATAGGGAAGGTTTCCATACATTTGTATATAAATACCATTACAAATAACATACTATTGAAACGCGATCATCAAATGCTCTTACAGCGATGATTATAGTAATGGCTTGGCTTCTATTAATGCGGCAATTTTTAGAGATCCAACTAACAACAATAGGGGATTTTCCGTCTGACTTGATTCCTTTATCGTGACTTTTTCTGTAAATGTTATATCGTATTTTTTCCTGATTCTTCCTATATTTGTTAGCGATTTAGGAAATATCGCCAAATCTAATAGAGTTTAGTCGGCCGTTCTATCTTGTTAAGAGGCGTAAACTTACGGTTGATTACATGTAACAAATTGTTGGCTATTTATTTTTTGGAAACAGTTTCGGAGAAAAATATTGTCTTCGTTTGTTAAAATGAAAAATTACTCTAGACTTTTTGTATTGGTAGTCATTATATTCAACAACGATCTAAGTATACTCTCTATTCTATAGTCTAATATGTAAAACTTAATATTAAGTTTCGGTACAAGTGGATGAGTGGAACCTAGCTTCTTCCGTCACCTTAAAGTTTTAAATATTTCATTAAAATTACAACTCTTACACTGGGATTATATCTTGTGTGTCGCAGGAACAACGGACACAAAAATCACCTAAACTGAAACATCTATTTGTGTCGTAGGCTAATTAGAATATCAAAACTTTGCGAAAATACTATTAAGTATTTCGAATACTCAATAGTATTTTAATCAAGTTTATGTGTTGTTTATGCTCATTATGAAACAACGTTTGTAAAACCTCTAGCGTCACAAACTATTCCTAATGCGGTACGTATTTTATAAAATGCAAGATACCATAGAAACAATGTTGCTACAGTGGCTGCATTTTAATCTTACCTCGCCCACAAGTAAAACTTTACAACGAAGATGCACATTGATGTTACTATTATCGTAATGTCTAGAAAAAAGAAAATTATATTACATTAAGTTGTCGGCACGTGTCACCTATACTTTCACATCGCCACGTGGCAAAAACTTTTGAATAAAATAAAAATCTATAAAAGTCTTTAACTTTACTGATCTACAATATATTTTACGTTTCGGGGAATGTAATTAAACTACTAATGTTATCATACATATTTGTTTTCAAATGCATTACTTGCTATTATCAATTTTATTTATTTAGATTTCCTCTTCTGAAATATAAGGTTGTTTTCAAGCATGCAGGTATCGTCACGAGAAGTAGACTAAAATGTTTGGTTTCAAGAATTTCAAAGTTACTATTTTCATGAACCATATTGAAAGCAAAAGGCGATGTATTGAATTCCGAATCCATATCAAACTTAGTAGTGAGTTCAAGTTTTCAATCTTCAGAGTGAACATAAAATATGCAAAAGGAATTTTATTTGACAAACGGTTTCAACTTGACGACATCTCAAGTGGATTCAAAGATCGAAATTACTGTGTTTATATATTCTTTTTAGTTTTAATAAACAGTTTTGTTTTGGATATATATCTTTGGATCAATGAGTAAACATTCTTAGAGTACCTCTAGTAGTATATTATATTTAGTTTATTAGTATAATCATTTTGAATCCACCTATTACATGTCGTTTCTTCTTTTTGGTTCTATGCATTCTTGCTGAACATGGCAATAGGTAAATGTAAATTAACATAACACAATGATGTACATTAACGTAAAATGTAAATCACAAATGCAATTACAAAGATATTAGGAATCCAGCAAACGTCTAGAGCTCGTAAAAAAGCGTAAGTGTAACTTTGACTTTTATAAATTATTTTATTATAAATGTTTAATTATGACTGTGTTTGATTTTTGATTTTGATAATTATATTCTGTTTCCAGATAAATGTAACAGAGTTATGCGGTACTTTAGCAAGTTTCAATCGAATTGTTAACATACGTACGTAGAGTCACGTTTATTTTTCGTAGGGGTGGGTAGTGACTAAGGACTTATGGTTTGCAAGCATATCTGTCAGTCTAGTTTCATTTTCATTTCATTTTTATGCACGTTCGTGGTTTTATGGTACTAATAATTGGCATTTCTCCAGAATTTTTGATCTCGTAAGAGAACGTCATATTCGTATTGCATTTTTTATAAAAATATCTATTAATTTCTCATCTTATGGTTGAATCACATTGACAGAAGTCCAAAATTTGCGCCTTTTCCCCTTAAAAGTTGTTTTTATTTCATTTCTATATATTTTTTCATTTTGGTACTAGTTAGTTAATTGATTTTTAATTATGTCTGGTAGTTTAAAACTCAACAGATTAATGTACCTTTCAAGCATTTCAAGCCGTACTTAGGGCTCCAATTTCCCTTAGTGAACTACATGTTGTTATTTTACTTTGTAGCTTCCCCATATTGACTGTCATAGGCTTTCATTCCAGCCGACTCAGGATTGGCAGTTAAACATAAGCGTTGTTAATATAATTACTTAAGGACCAGGCAAGGTCATGATACCTGTACATAAAAACGTATAATAAGACTATTTACTACAAATTCACTTTCAAAAAAGTTTATAACATATTTCCACACCAAAATGACAAGTTTCACATCATACAATCAGCAATAAACTTAAACGCAGACTTAACACTAAGCCAAAACGGCAGCCACAAACATATTTCATTAATATTAACTGGACGTCTTACAGTTGCCTACATTGCCCACAGCTGGTCAACTTTTTTATTAACAAGTCTGAACTTCTCCGAGCCATGTGTCCAGAATGCAAGGAACTTGTCGTCACTATTTCGCACTTTCATGCTATAAACTAACTTTGATTACATACATACATTGTCTCACGCCTGTTACTGAAGGTGGAGGCAGAAGTTTATTGCAGCTTTTATTTAATATTTACCAGCTTTGGTGGTAAGTCCAACGTAATGGGACCGAGCCTATTGTCGTTAATCAGGCGTCTGTTTAGAGAACCTTTATTTTCACATAATGTTCTTTTCCCCTAATATACTTTGGCATAATAATTCTTTGCCATAATTGTTTTGGCATACAGTTTATGTTGGCATAATTATCTTAGTGACAACCCGAGAACTAGGGCCACCCCAGGCGGCCAGTTATGTTAATATAAAATCCAACGTTATGATTATGGTAAAAAAAATGCGTAGGCTGTTATACGTATATATATATATACATAAATATATTGCGTGTATATAATTAGGATAACAAAATGTATGCCACGTTATATTATGTCCTAAAACTTTATGCAAATGGAACCGTCTCGTTAATCAGTCAAGTTTTATTAAAGTACAGAAATTAAGAGCTAATCCTTTTACTTAAATGTTTTTTAGTATTCGTTTATGGTGGCTGTAGCATTTTGTTTGACTATCTTGCTATCGATGCTTGTATCATAACGAAACGTAATAGTCGTATCTTGAAAACCTGTGACTGATAGTGTAGTTTTCTTTCAAACTACCAAGATGGAAGACAAGTACATAGTCCGGCCTGATGGTAATCAGGACTATGTACCGGCTACCGTTACTTATAATCGCTTGCAAAACGTGGTGTATCACTGGAGTATACCTCAAGAAAAGGAATTGAAGATGGCCTAAAAGCCTTTGGAACTCATTTAACTGTAATAAAATGTCTCCATAGACTCCTATTCACCGTTGTCATATATTATTATTATAAACAAGAAGATAATCCATGAAACAGGAATTCAAACAGTGTGGGTCTAGATTCAAATACGGTGTCATGGATTGTATTTTTCTCGTTTATTATTTACATTACCATAATATTTGTCCTGTATATAAACTGTCCCACTGCTGGGCACAGGCCAATTTTTTATACAGGATGAGTAAGACCATAAGCTAGCACGTTGGCACAATGCAGCTTTTCAGATTTCATCATCTTAGTGAGCCTCATGGAAAACTCTAAGATATCCATGTTTTCTTAAGATATTTTCCGTCTTCACTATAATATAATACATGTCATTTACTGCAATGTTCTGCAAGTTAAGAGTCTTCAATCGGTCAGTTTTAGGTCTAAAATGATAAATGTAATTACGTATACAAAAATCGTACATTTGTAGCGTCTTCATTTCAAACCTACCTAGAAAACGTAGCGCTATTTTAGCATAGATACATTGCACGATAAAATAATAAAATGCTACACCAACCAATAATATATTCACCTAAGCCTGAAGCATGATATCACATAGCGGAATCCTTATCTATTCTTCAATGAGAGTGTCATCGAAATCATTTATCTTATCTATCTGCAATATTGATACAAAATAATTTACAAGCCGAAACGATTGAATAACATGTGTATCGGGTTTTTTATATTATATGATCATTGATGTAGAGATATTTACAGGACTTACTCGTTCGTGTGATACAGTCGATATTAATGTTGTGATAATGTGACGCCCAGATGTGAGTGATGGATATTTTACGGAGGGTGAACGCAACGGCCTGTGTATAGAGATACAGCTATTATAAATCACGAAGGTGCTCAGGTATATTTTTTTACTTCATGTATTCCGCTCATTCGGTGAATGTCAAGATATTTTTTTTTTATGAATAGTTTAGTAACATTTGATTGCACGGAAGGTGTAGTGTGTAAGTGGTCGCTTCGTTACTGCCATTGCGCCGAGCGTTGTGACCCACACGGGACAAAAAATTGTGTCTTCCACAAATGATTGTTCCAAGTCTGGATGTTCTTTGTGTCCGTTGTTTGAATGTTTGTAAAGACCCCGCGATACAAGAATTATTCCATATTATATATTTAAGAACAAAATTTAGCGGAATGATATCAGTCTTAAGAGAGGTCTTAAGTTCTATCCCAAAACATAACTGAGTTTTTAAATTTATGTTCGTATTGAAATACAATACAAATACACGAAAATGTTGCTGGTTTTAATGGTGAAGGAAAATATTGAGGGGATAACTGCTTGTCTGAGAGTTCTTCATAAAGTCTCGGAGATGCTTGGAGTCTGCCAACCCGCACTGAGCCAGCGTTTTGGTGTACGATCTAAGTCTTCCCGTTATGGAAAGAGATCTGTGTCCAGCCGCGGAACAGTTTATAAGTTAGATAGATATTACTGGAATATCTTTTTATCTTATCTCTTTTTGGAGGATCAGAGCAGCTTTATTATTCCTGCAAAAATATAATGGGAACGTGAAAATTCTTGTTGTAATTAATAATAATAAAATCTAATTCACTTAACTGTTCCCGCAACAACAAACTTTGTTGCACAGCAAAGCTAAATTGGACATTAGTCTTTATTTAAAAATCAGGTTGCCGGATACAATTTTCAGTAGTTATTTAAGAACTAGTTTATTCCCGCGACTTCTTTTGCGTGGAATCTGAAAAAATGTACTTATTTCAGAATATTTTTGTATTTGCAGAAGAAATAAGATTAAAATAGCTTATGTCTCTTTCTCTAACTCTCTAACTATTTATTGTAGTCTTCTTCTATTTCTATTTATCAACAAAATGAAAAACACCAGATTGTAAGTTAGACCTCTAGCAATGCAACTGTGAAAACTGCATTCAAATTTGTGCAGTAATTTTTGCGGGATGTGCGGTTAAACATACCAAACAGAGAAAATTTTCAAATATAATTTTTTTGGCTCCAAATCTATTTTAAAGACCCTTACATAATTTATTCTTATGTACAGATATCAAGCAGAAACATTTTTAAAATGTATTATTTAAATGATATTACGTATTAAAGCACGTCAAAAGAATACTACTGTGGTTTAATTTGTTAACAACGGTTTTGTCGACAGAATCTATAAAATGTTGTATAATGCCAATCTTTATTTTTCTTTCTTTTCTTTTTCGTGCGGTTTGTGGTCAACCTGTCGTCAAGACTTGTTCAAGCCGCCCGTAGGCTTTTGACGTGGCTTAAAGACTGCTGTCAATTTGGCAACAACCGGGACCGACTTTTTAAATACGGAGACGCTCAGATGAAATAACACTAAGCGGTCACCCATCTATAGACTGATCGCACCCAACGTTGCTTAACCTCGCTAATCGTTTACCGATCAGTGAGTGCAACTGACAATAAGTATTTGTGTCAACATAAGATGATATCACATAATTATCAATTTCAAATGGTACTTTTTTACATATATACGTACGTTATATGTCCGACGTCTATATGTCCGAAGAAGTAGACAGATGTATTTTACACCCACTTTTAGCTAGATATAGTTTTAGGTTCCACATAATTGGTGAGAGTCTATTTCCTTTTACCGGGCACAATTCCAGGTTACTTACTTCTACTGGAGATTTATTGCTCATAAACCCAACATCACTGTGCCCAACACGAGAATCGAGCCCGAGACCTCATGAAGTTGCATACACCGTCACTCTGCCACCTTGGCAGTGTATGTTATCCATACAATATTCTATAATACCTATAAGTGACATTTGCGTCAACATAAAGTATGTTAAATATACCAATAAAATTCTTAAACTACTTTTAAACAATATCATAAAAAACGAGTACTAAAGAATCATCTTATTTTAAAAAACTGAAGTGATTCTCCAATACACTCGACTGGAAGCAAAAAGTCTGGAGCTTGCAAATGTTTCCAATTGAGCGATTTTGAAAGGAACACCTGACCGCCTTACAGTCAATGAAGACGAATCTGGCATGACCTAGTTCGTAAGGATTTGCAGGTCAACATTTGGGTGTTACGCTCATAAATCTGGCGAATCTTTGAAGCTTGACAAGAGGTAAAGACGGCATTGTGTTCTTTTCAAACAGCGAGTTCTTTTATTCCATATAAATTTTTACAATTTGGGAACGAAAGAATACTTTTTGCTTCTCATCATTATGATTACTGAATATTTACACATGTGACAGCTAACGACACCATGTTTTCTATAATATTAGATCTTACCCGCGGCTTCGCTCACGTTAATGTAGATTTTGACAATAATTTTCTGTCCCTCAGGAACAGTATGTTTCCTGGATAAAAGGTACCCTATGTCATTTTCTGTACCCTTGATAAAGTGTATGCAAAATTTATGATGATCTGTCGAGCAGTTAAGGCGTGAAAGCTTATCAAACAAACTCACATTAACATTTATAATATTATAGTTAGGATTATCAATTTTCTAGCTATGTAGCACTCGATACCACTCTTTTTATTAATTCGACCAAGAACCATTGCCGTCTAGCAGTAAGAGAAGGATTTAAATGATTTTACTACCGTTCATATAATAATAATTATAATAAATCTCCCCGTGACCATGGCTGCTGAAAAGCAACCGAAACGTCAGGGAAAGTGTAAACCTAAATATAAATAGATTTAATAGTTTAAATAATTTTATTAGCTTATAAATTAGTAAAATTCAATAGTAGTACTAGTGTAATAGTTTCAAAAATGTTGTAATACAGTGTTAAATAAACAACGCGATAAAATCCGTATATAGTAGTTTAATTTTAAGGTATGTTTTATCACAATAACATATTTTTTTTAATTTTAGAGACGGTTTAAAGCTTATTGGGCTGTAACAAATATAGGCTGAGGATAAATCTTACCTACCGCGATTTTTCCGACCGCTAGCCCTTTATTTAAGACTTTGTCTTAGCAGAACACCAACGTCCATACACAATAGATATGTCATTATGGCTGGCATTCCAATACTTGACATGTTAAACGAGGTTGCAATGCTGAATAATATGAATAGGTCTACACCTAAAGGTCAACCATTATTTTATTAACCGGTTTGAGAATGCATCAAATCAAGTATTATTCTGTGCAAGGTCAAATTAAATAAAAAATACATCATTGATGTAACATGCCATAAGGTTGGTAATGTATTATTGTTTGGCATTCGCGATATCCATGATCCCAAAGGGACGGTGACCATTACTCTATAACAAACTTGTAACTTGCCCATAACTTAATATAACAATTGTTCTGTTAGATAAAGGGTCTGTTAGGAAGGCACAGTTTACAACATTCTATAATAGTGGTAGCTTTGTCTGTTGCATACCTCTTTACTTGATAAAATCTTTATATGAATACGTGAAGTAACACTTTTTAAGCATACTGTGCGGAAAAGTCTATGATTTGGTATAGTAAAATTTTGCATGAAGAAAAAGGTATGAGGACCTAAATTTTTTTGAATTACGGGCCAATTTTCACCAGTTGGATACTATTAATTTTTATATATTTTATTATTGACTGGACGGATGGCGTAGTGGTTTAAGTGTTTGCCTCGCCATTGCTGCCGCGCCGAGGGTTGTGGGTTTGACACGAGACAAAATCTGTCTTGTGTTCTTTGTGTTCGTAATTTAAATGTTTCTAATATCCCCCGCGACCAATGATATATAAACTTTACATACGTTGCTCGCGCTCTGTAGTGGCAAGATGAATGCAAGGTAATTAGCAGAAGTCCATTTAGTCACGTACCAACTAGTGCCGCGTACACCCGTACGTGACATTAAAATAACTTGAGTGAATAACTTCCTCAACAACAAAAATGCCGTCCTGTGTTTTTAGGAAATGTAAAAATTATACTGCTACTGTAAAAGATAAAAAGGATCATTTCATGCGTAAGTATCAAGAGAAATGGATTTTATTTTATTCTTTTCGATGCCTTCTAATGGCGGCTGGCGCCTGCCTGAGGTAAGTGACGTTCCGTTAGCGTTCGCACTCGGCCAATGAGCATGCACCACAGAATGACAACGTAATTAAAGAAATATATTTATCTCTCTCTAACAACAGGAATGCCGTAGATGATATTTAATTTTCTTTCCCTTTCTTCGTGCGTTTATTTAGCTGTCTAGCTACCGATAGTATTTACGCTGTTTTCGAGTGCCGTGATGTTCATGCATGACGCGTCTATTTATATTACGTCATTGCCAGCGACACAGAATTTATTCCTAGTGCGGGAGAAGTATTTTTTTAAGAAGTAATAAATGAATAAGGAAGAAATATATATCATATGCCTGTGTATGTATTAAGTTTATATTTGCTTTAATTAGTGAATTGCAATAGTTTAATGACCAAACAAAGATTTATTTTTGTACTCCAAATCTAGATGTTTAATTAAGGTCATTTAAAATGTATATTCCAAGTATCTAACTAAACTTATTACATACAAAACTCGTTTCTATGTATGCTCTCTCTATAAGGATAATAAACTTATATTATCTTATTTTGTGTGGGGGCCAGTCAGCACAGACCGGCGACACTTCGATCCAGTGGGATCTTTTGTGTCGAGTTCCCCAATAACGACCGCCATAGATGTTCATGGCAGTCGGGACCGACGAATTAACGTGCTCTCCGAGGCACGGAGCAGGCGATAATTGTCAATCAATACGCACATAATTACGAAAAGTCATATAACTTCCGAAAGTCAGAAGTGCGCGACGTGGGTTCGAACCCGAGACCCTGTGCATTGCAGACTGTTGGTCTTCCCACTGAGCTTTCGCTGCTCAATAATAAACTTAAGTACTGCTTTACTGTTTCTTATTGTAAGTTAAAAATACCCTGTTTGAGTAATAAATGTCTAAAACAATATCTGTATTTAAATACCGAGGTGTATGGATAGTTACCTAAATCTATTTAGTGATATTCAGGAAGTAACAAAACGGTGTTTAGTGTAAATGCGGACGGTCAGGGTGGCGGCGGCAATGACAGACACAAGTCGTACGGAAAAGAACTTATATTAGCTATTTACTGCACGTTTCAACGGTTAGAATATGAATGCCCTAAAATATTCTAACCGCCGGTATTTATACAAACATTTGACCTAATTTAATACTAAATTCACAAACTCAATAGATAATATTAAACATTGTTTATCTTAATTATTCTGATGATTATTTACATACAATTATTATTTAATAATACATAATTATGTAACATTAAGGATTTATTACACCGGAAGCAGAGGCGCCGGTGTGACAAAATTATGCCTAACCCAAAATCAGTAAGAATCTAATAGCTTCATCATTATATTACACATAGTAAAACAAATGATTATAGGATTTATTATTCGACATAGTGTAAGAAAAAGTACAGAGATCAGTAACAATACGTACTATTTATTAATCGCGCCGGAAGCTGACAAGCGGACGGCGCCAAGCAAATAAATATAATTAAGTATAAAGAAATATGAGTTAACTATTTAGATACTTGATCATAAAATTATTAAATTATAAAACGATAATAGGTTTCAATGTACATATAGTGGTTAAGATGTACCCGAACTAGTAGTATATGTGAGGCCGGAACTGTTACTTGATAACATTAGTCAATCTCGTATATTGGCAGACAGGCACTCATTTGGTACACGAGTAAAAAAAGACACATACATGAAGATTTACAATAATATCATCTTTATACCTACACTAGCTGATTCGCGCAACTTCGTCTGCTTCACATAAGAATTTTACAATTTACATTGGTGCTCCGCTCTTATTGATCATAGCGTGATGTTATATAGCTTTTAGCCTTTCTCGATAAATAGGCTATGCAACACTAAAATAATTTTTCAATTCGAACTAGAAGTTACTGAGATTAGCGCGTTCAGGCAATCAAACAAACTCTTCAGCTTTATAATATTAAGTATAGATTACACATTTATGGATATATAAAAGAATATTTTTTGCCGGCGGCTTTGCTTGTGTAAAAAAAGATTAGGTTTTATGTTGGTAACAGTACTTTTTTTAATAAAATATAGCCTATGTTGCTCAGTGATGATAGCTTTCTTATGGTGAAAGAATCCTTAAAATCTTTATAATATTAGTATTCGATAGATATAGATATATACTTATATATACAGGGTGTCCGGTAATTAATGGATAACCTTGAAATGTCTTATAGTATGAAGGCCGGTCAGAAAACTGAAAAAAAAATTTATATATTAAATAGTGCAAGCTGTATAAGCATAGCATACTTTTGACTGTCTTTAACTGACTTATAATTAGTGTTTAATAATAAAACAACAAAAACCGATGGATTTCATTCATTTATGGTCGTAGTATACAAGAAAATTATACATGGTAATTAAAAAAAAACAAATATCTCAGGTAGTAGTTAGGATAGTTTTTTTCATATTTTTCTAAACGCCCATCAGTTCCACTATAAGACATTTCCAGGTTATCCATTAATTACCGGACACCCTGTATATGTCGGAAAAGTATTGTTCTCTATGGCAACATCATTAGTGGTTGCGGGTTTAGTGGACGTCACCTGGGTAATATGCGAGCACAAAACATAACGATGCTGGTTTTACACTAGGTATTTTTATTTAGAATAAACAATATTTTCACTTCACAATAATATCGAATGAAAAATAACAGTTAAGACCGAGCAGTGGGTTCAGGGCACTGATCTTAATTCTTTTTACACAACTCACAACTCAACGTTCCGACTCGATCAGTTGTTGTCGCTCAAATGTGTTTCAATAACTGTCGGCCTTCCTAAAGTAAAGATCACACGATCTGCTCTGATTGGTCGTTACGTGAATTACAATAGTCATAGCTTTTATTAGATTAATAAGGTTTTTGAGCTATAGAATAATTTAACAAATCATACATGCATATACATACATACATAAATTCACGCCTGTTTCCCAGAGGGGTAGGCAGAGACTACGGATTTCCATTTGCTACGATCCTGACACACTTCTCTGGCTTCATTCACTTTCATAACATTCCTCATACACGCTCGCTGGTTTAAGGTGCTCTTAACCTGGCCTTTATCGAGAACGTCTCCGATCTGATCAAGAAACGTTCGCCTAGGTCTTCCCCTTGCAACTGTTCCATTCACACTAGCCTTATAAACTTTCTTAGTCAGTCTGTTCTCGTCCATTCTTTCTACATGCCCAAACCAACTTAACATACCCTTTTCTATTCTTGTCATGTCTATTCCTTATTCTATCTGTGAGAGTCATATCACATATATTTCTCAGCGCTCTCATTTCTACAGCATTTATTCTGCTCTCATGCTTCTTTTGCCATACCCAACTTTCATTTCCATGCATAAGTGTAGGCACTAAAAGTCCTCTATGAACAGCCAAACGTGCCTTTTCGGATACATTTCGACTGTTCATAAAAGCGCGTAGAGCGCCATTCGCTTTATTGCCAGCAATCGTTCTTCTTTCAATATTTCCCTCATGTGTACCATGCCTTGTAAACAAAGTAATCAAATATACAAACTCTTTCACTTGCTCCACTTGTTCTCCATCAATCATAATATTGCACATCGTCATGCACTCCTCCCTTTCAAATACCATTACTTTCGTCTTGCTTACATTCATTTTCATTCCTTTACTCTCAAAAGCACCATGCATAATAGTAACCATCGCCTGCAACTCTTCCGCCGATGACGCAAGTATTACTTGGTCGTCGGCATAAAGTAGACATTTGACAAGTAACTCATTCATTCTTAATCCCCATTCACAATCTTTTAAATCTTTCAAACAATTGTCCATATATAGGTTAAACAGCCAGGGTGACGCTACAGATTCTTGTCTAACACCTTTTTCGATATAAAACCATTCTGTGTAAGTCCCATTTATCCTAACACAAGCTCTGGAATCATCATAAAGAGATTTCAGAGCTCGCGTGAGGTTGCTATTCACTCCATACATGGACAAAACTGACCAAAGTTCATTCCTCACCACTTTATCATAAGCCTTTTCCAGATCCACGAATGCGCAATAGACCTTTTGACCTTTGGCCAAAACTTTCTCGGCTATGCTCCGTAAGGAAAAGACCTGATCCGTACATCCCATACCCTTTCGAAATCCCGTTTGTGCATCCCATATTTTCTCGTTGGTAACTTTCACAATCCTTTCAATTAACAATTTCGCACACAATTTACCGACGACGCTGAGCAAGCTAATGCCTCTATAGTTTTTGCAATCTTGCTATAAGTGTTAACAAATCAAATAAAATTAATTAAGAATTTTAAAAGTAATTAAAATGTAGACAATTTATATTGTGAATTATACGTGCAAACAACAATTAGCCCGACTCATAAATTCCTCCGACATATTATATATTAATAGTACAGTATAGATATAGATAAACTAACTATACTCACTATTGACTGCCACGCAGAGGTCTCGAGTTCGATCCCAAGGCGCGCAACTCTGACTGAAATAGTTAATCATCGCTTGCTTTAACGGTGAAGGAAAACATCGTGAGGAAACCTGCATATTTTTATTTTCTATATTTACATATAAGAGTTCTTAATAATGTTCTCGAAGATATGTGAAGTCTACTAACCCACACTAGGCCAGCGTGGTGGACTATGGCCTAACCCTTCTCACACTGATAAGAGGCCCGTGCCCGGCAGTGGGACAGTTTGTCTTAATCCCAAAACCTACATTGAGAGCGTCATTAAGCAAGCTTCGCGAAAACTCGGAGTTCTGAACAGGGTGAGGCGATTCTTTGCGCCTGGGCAGCTGTGCCTATTGTATAAGGCACAAGTGCGCCCTTGCGTGGAGTACTGTTCTCATCTTTGGGATGGCTCCGCGCAGTACTTGCTAGACGCTCTTGACAGTTTACAGCGGTGGGCTGTCCGTATCATCGGAGATCCAGAGGTCACGAGTTCACTGGAACCTCTGCAACTCCGTAGGGATATTGCCTCTTTGGCATGTTTCTACAGAATATACCACGGGGAGTGCTCTGAAGAGTTATTCCACCTTATCCCGCCCTCCCCTTTCCTATCCAGAACAACGCGAGCTGGGCTCAGATGCCATCCTTACACGGTGGAGTCAACTAGAGTGCGTACCAACAAGATTGGGTCCTCATACCTCTGTCGAACGATCAAGGCATGGAATTCTCTGCCAAGGCACGTGTTTCTTTCTTCCTTCAATCCTGGGTCCTTTAAGCGGGGCGTGAAAAAGCACTTTCTCAGGCCGTCAAAGTAGAGACCTCAACATCGCCTTGGCTGCTATGAGGACGAGGCCACTGCTCTTAGTCCACACGACTGCTTACCATCAGGCGAAGTGCGGTCATTTTGACGAGCAAAATAAAAAATAAAAATATATGTATATAATATGGATTCGTCAAGTACGAGACGATAATAATAAATACGTAGGTAAATACATGTACTGGTTGTTTTTGTGGCAAATAAACTTGTAAATACTAAGTTACATAGAACTTATTTACCTGTAAAAAAGATATATGACATCCACTTTTCTCTAGTCACTTTCGTTTAGATTTAAATATGTGGTACCTGAATAGTGTCCTACTATTGTAAACGGCTACAGCGTTGGCTCCTTGGCATAAGTTTGTGTGCCATCACGAGGTGCCAGGAAGTTGCGAAAACTTAGTTGGATTTTTAGGAAATTTACAGTAGCAACAGACACATCTTTGACATGGAATATAACAAATATGCCTGACAAAATGAGGATGTAATACTTGTCAGCATTCGATGATATAGAAGTCCGTATTGCTTCTTCTTATAAAATTATTAAACGATTATCGTTTAATATTTTTTTTTTTTAAATCAATAAAAACAAATAATTATAATCTGCCATCCTCGCAAACAGCCCAAAACGACTCATTGTAATATTAGGTTATTAAATTATGGTTTCCCCAAAAAGGAATATTTTTAGTAACTTTTAAACTTTTATAAGCACATTTCTTAGAACTAAACTCTATTAAACTCCTTATAGCCGGAATTAAATATCGTAATTCGAATATTAGCCCAAAAGTTTCATAACCTTCCTGACCGTTTTCTTCCAAAATAAACCAAATAAGTATAATCGTGTTGAACTATAATCGCTTCAAAAGTTCCAAAACAAAATTAAACTTTACCCTACAAACACAAAACTGTGTCCCTCTTCCTTATTTTCGTATATGAAGCAAACCACTTTTTAATTTAGCCGGTTAAGTAGGCTGGCATCAGTCCTAAGTTGGACACTTGAGAACTAGGTCAATCGACCCTCACGTAGAGTGACGGTCAACGGGTCCCTTTCAGAGGTTTTTAGTTGTAAAATTTTATGAGAATCGCTTGAAAAGTGTTTTAGTAGTGAAAGGTATGAAATTAACTTTTAAGTTTATTATGTTATGAAGATGAAGGAGCTTTATAGATAGAACCTATACCTGCTTTTTCCAAGACGGTTTACAATGTAGTAGAAATGGTTTACTTAAGTAAGTTTAGGTAAGTGGTCACCGTAGCCTATGGACGCCTGCAACACCAGAGGCATCACTTGCGTGTTGCCGACCCTTTAGGAAAGGAAGGGGAAGGAGCGGGTAGATGGTAAGGAGGTGATTGGGCATCCGGCACTCTCACTCACCGAACGAAATACAACAGTAGGAATACTTCTATTTCACGTCGATATTCTTTAGAGGGTAGTCCTTCCCCGGTCAAGCTGGCCTATTCATGCTGAAATCAGCGAGGCTCTACTACTCAACCGTGGTGTGCCACTGCAACTCAATAAGACACACAATCACCATTCTTAAAGTCATTAGCATTGATGGCGTAGTAGTGTAATTGCTTGCCTTGTCTCTGCCACTGTGCCGAGTTATGCAGGTTCGAACTCCACACGAGGCAAAAAAAATGTGCTCCACAAATAGTTAAAACGAGAGGGGTTTTGAGTTTTTTTTGTATCTGTTATTTGAATGTTTGTAAAGTGCGCCGCGACACAGGATTCATTCCTAGCAGGTATTTATTATACTTACAATCCTATCACGGGCACCAGTCTCTCATAAAACATTATGAAATATCATTGACGGCCTCGATGGCGTAGTGGTTAGTGTAACTAACTGCCACGCCTAAGCTCGTGAGTTCGATTCCCGCACAAGTCAAACATTTGTGTGCATGAACATGGATGTTTGACTTGGTCTGGGTGTTTCTATGTATAATATGTATTTAATTACAAAAAAAAGTATATATGAATGTTTATACATTGTCAAGAACCCATAGTACAAGCTCTGTTTAGTTTGGACTAGATGGTGTTGTGTATGTGGTAGAATATTATTATTATTGTATTATGATATTTGTATTTAAATTTTTGTGAAGAGAAAATTAATCAATTTCTATTATTATAACATGTCTAATATACAATTTAGTCTTTGTGAAACATTATTGAAAAAAATTACAACTAAATAGGTACTTTAATTGTATATTAAAGTACCTATTTAGTTGTAATTTTTTTCAATCCTTATCAAGCTAGAAACGACTGTGTATATTTTATAGATATTCTTTTGTGTTTATTCCAAAGTAACTTTATTTTTCTTACATGTACATTATGTAGTTGTTTAGGGCATAATATTCACAGATTTAATGAACGAATTATTTTATATAAAGTACTTTTTTGGTCGACTCGATGTCGTATATAAAGAAGTACAATGTGAAAACTACTTTCTATGCAAATAAGGGTCTGTGTAATCGGGTTTTCAATTTATTTTCTAGTGGCAAGTGTGTTTGTTTTACTCCATTCTGTACGTCAAGAAGGACAAGTACAGCCAAGCGTTTCATACTAGTATAGCTAAGGAATGAAGATTAAAATGGACGACTTCATTTTTTGCGACTTCACGCATGGCATGAAATGGTCATGGTGGCACTGGTCGCTCCACTGATAATACCGTACAAAGTATTGTGGGCTCATACAATAACCAAGTTCGTATCAAATTTATATTTATAATGAAATTTGTTTGTCAAATATCTTGATAGATACATAATCGACAGTGACTTCGAAATAACCTAATGGCTGTGTAACTTATGTGATTAAAGATAATATAAACCAAAGAGATCTCCTCATTAAGATTATATTTATTCTATACTAATATTATAAAGCTAAAGAGTTTGTTTGTTTGTTTATTTGGTTAAACGCGCTAATCTCTGGAACTACTGGTCCGAATTAAATCGAAGAAGGCTTGAGCTATATAACATCACGCTACGACTAATAGGAGCCGCGCATCAATGATAAATATTGTAAAAGCGAGAAAAATATCTTATGTGACGCAAACAAAGTTGCGCGGTTCAGCTTTATTAAATATATATATGCTGTATTTAATAAAAATTAATAACTCCAAATTAATTTTATTATATATCTTTTTAAGCACTATATTTTAAAATGTATCATTTTATTTAAGATATAGAGAAAATATTAGTTTTTATGGTATATAAATATAATATACTAGCGAAAAAAAAAACAAATCTAATCCATTCTCGAATCCACTTGAACACACACGAAAAATTTCATCAAAATCGGTCCAGCCGTTTAGGAGGAGTTTAATTACAAACATGCGCACAGAAGATTTATATACAAACAGACGGCGCGGCTATTTTACTTCTTAAAATTTACTATTAGTATATAGTATTATGTATAAATGTCAATGGCATTTATGTTACAACTACAGTTCATTTGAAAACTAGCGCAAATCTCTGTGATCTGGCATATGCTGATCAGAACTCCTTATTGTTGTATGCGACACATTTACATACAGAAATATTTTGCATTTTAAATGTTATGGTTGCTTGTGTAAACTACTATTTTTGATTATATTGTAATATCTATACAAATAAAATTGTTTCGAATAGTCTTAAGAATAGCTTGGAGAACTATTACTCATTACCAAAGCAGCACGTGACTATAGACCAGAATATGAGAACTCCACCATTAAATTTAGTAAGTTACCAGGAAAGTGGAAGTACTTGTACAGAATTTCTACTTTAACATTTACTAGATTCCAAACTATTGCATAGACTAGCGTGTAATACAAGCCTGCAAGTCTTGTAGAAGTCTATTTTCCAGTGAATACGTCCAATTTCCAGTTCAAGAGAAAGTCTAGCTCACATTGTGAACAACTAAGTTCAAACTAAGTTACACTAATAATAGAGGTATAGTTCTCTCGACTCTTTTGTATGCGCCCGAAGCTCGGTGCCAGTTTCTCGAGAATATTAAAAATTGCTGTCCTGAGGAATGTTGTAGATGTACTAGCATGCTGAGCTGGGAATCGTTGAAAACAAATGAATAGTGAACATTTTTCTGTCAGGGAAAAATCTGTAGCAGCATGCGTTTTGAAAAACAGGAGATCAGTCCTCTATTCTTCATTCGATATAGTTTTAATCAAGCATTGTACAATAATAGATTTTGCCCGCGGCTTCGCTCGCGTAAATGTAGGTTAGGTTAGTAAAAGTACACCTTGAGGTTTGACCTAGGGGTGGTGGGATGTGTGGGCCTGCTCGCCATCCGATCAGCACGAGGTCCGAGAGGCCGCGTGCGTGTTCCCACGTGCGCCTCTGTGCCGTGTCTTCGTCCCCCCCCAGGGGGACGGTGGAGGAAGTATTTTTCAATAGTGGCCTGCCGTTTCACACGGCGGGCCGAAACCACGGCGGGATCGCGATTGCATGTGAAAGCGATTCGCGTGGCCTCGCCGTCTATGGTTATGTCGAGGAACACCGTGGTAGGTTTAGTCGGTATTACCGGGGTATCTTTTCCCCGGTGAGCCCGACATAACCTCTCCGTCGCCCCGCGGAGAGGTATACGTCAAAGCATTCCCCAAGTAAAAAAAAAAAAAAAAAGTTTAAAAATGTACTTTTTCTGGATGATACCTTATGTTCTATTTCCGTGACAATGTGTATGAAACATTTCATGATCAAGTAATTAAGACGTTAAAATATAACAAACAAACAAACTCACATTCGTATTTTAAATATCAGTTGTGATTCTTTGATATTTATGATGTGTTTTAGATGTTCTTTTGTATGTCATCATTCTAATATAGCTCGATTGTCTCACTGGCGTAATGGTAGTGAATACAATATTTCCTATTTATTTTCTTTTGGATGTTATGCTTTTTTCTTTAACAATGTGCAAATCATACGCTTGAAATACCAATCACTCGCAATAGCAAGTGATTACAGTAACAGCTGACTATCATACGGGCTTGAGCAGCGATAGCTCAGTGGGGAGACCAACAGACTGCAATGCAGAGGGTCTCGGGTTCGAACCCAAGTCGCGCACCTCCGACTTTAGGAAGTTATATGACTTTTCGAAATTATGTGTGTATTGATTGACAATTATCGCCTGCTCCGTGCCTCGGAGAGCACGTCAAGCCGTCGGTCCCGACTGCCATGAGCATCTATGGCAGTCGTTATTGGGGAAGTCGACACAAAAGATCCCACTGGGTCGAAGTGTCGCCGGTCCGTACTGACTGGCCCCCACACAAGATAAGATAAGATAAGATCAGACGGGCTTTAATTTGTTTGCTTTCCTTACCAACTTATAGGTTGGATTCCTATTACTGTTTTTAGAACGATCGTATTTCTTCGAATCTGGATAATCCATTATCAGCCTCGTTGCGTATTACTTTTTCTTAATTAATGTCAGCTGTCTATTCTAAAACACCTCTCTACAAACATTCAAACAATGGACACAAAGAAAACCCGGACTCCAAATAATTATTTCTGGGTCACAAAATGTATTATCCCGTGTGGGGAATCAAATCCACAATAGTGAGCGGGGTTGCATTGGCGAGGCGACCACGTTAACCAATACGTGCAGTAGAAAATAGTTAAAATATACATATTCACGGTAGAATTTCAAGTGCAAAATTTAAAAAAATAACTAAATGTTCCGTCTTTAGCGTCGCTGATACTCTTAAATAAGTATAGGTACGTATATATACATACACGTTTATGTAACTCAGTGTAAGATGTGAGACTGTAAGCGTTCTCTAGAGACAATATTCTCTGGCAAATGTGAAGTGTTTTGAACCGAGAAGTTTGCTTAATATGCAGAAGTAATTGTAAAATACCAGAGAACTCATACGACATACTATGAATTTAATTTCTTATCCTACATTCTTCATACACATTAAGAATAAGTCATGATTGTGTATCGTATAGCACCGTCCTTGAATAAAGCAGGATTATGTATAATAATATTCATATAAAGTCGATCGTAAATCCCTAGATTTGTTAATAATTTATTCAATTGTAAATTAAAATAACACTTACCACCATCTCTTACAGCATTATCAATAAGTTGTAAGTGGTCGCCTCTTTGGGCCCGATCTCCACAATAGACAACGATTTATGCGATCCATAAACAGGTGTTCCGAGACTCGGTGTTCTTTGTGTCTGTTGTTTCATATACATATATATATAGGCACGTGTTTCTTTCTTCCTTCAGTCCTGGGTCCTTTAAGCAGGGCGTGATCAAGCACCTTCTCAGGCCGTCAAAGTAGAGACCTCAACATCGCCTCGGCTGCTATGAGGACGGTGTGGAGGCCACTGCTCTTAGACCCCACGACTGCTTACCATCAGGCGGAGGGCGGTCATTATGAGGAACAAAAAAAAATCTATATTTATATGTACTTTGATACGGGGGCGGTTTTTAAAATCTATTAGAATAAAAAAGAGATAAGCATCAAGATAATGCGTTATAATTACAGCATTGTATAGCTTTGTTTCATTCTAAGCCCCAGGAACGGTAAATTTTCCGTTCAATCGAAAAGTAACTTTATCTTGGCGATCAAATTAAACAGAATGGCGGTATCAATCCATATAAGATTATACAGAAGATTTAGAAATTATGAGGCTATTCTAGATTTCAGAACGATGTCCTCAGTGCCTTTTTTAGTAAATCTGCACAAGAAACAGACGCAACCCGTACCAAAGAAGATTTATTATAAATGGTGAAGTCAAGCATGTCTAACGTTTTATAGAAATACAAGCAAGATTATATCAGGTATTATTTTCATTAAGCCACGTTGGGGAGAAAATAAAATGTAATTCTCCGTAGGACATTAACATTGAATCAAAACAAGCCCGTAAGGCGAACACGATATCATAATAAGATAGATAAAATGTATAAATACAATTTTTAGGGGATTGAAATTTAGTGCTTTGAAATATGATTTAGGTATAACTCAGAGATGCGATTGGCCAAAAATTGCGGTATATATGCCGTATAATAAAAAATAAATATATAAGGACAAAGCATTTTTTATGCTATAGGACGCAAACGAGCTACCGGGTCGCCTGATGGTAAGCGATTACCACCGCCCATGGACACCCGCAACGCCAGAGAAGCCACAAGTGCGCTGCGTTCCTTTTAAATTTACCCTCACCAGAAGTGGGGAACGGTTGGGCCTCCAATACCCTCACTCACTCGATGAAACGCTATTTCACACCAGTTTTCTATGAGGACGTGGTCACTCCGGTCGACCGGCCCATTCGTGCCGTAGCCTGGCTCTCCCACGGGCAAAACCTACTTGTTAGGCCTGCTTCCGTAAAGCACTGGTAGTAAATGCGACTGGTGTGCATCGGGTTGATTCTCGGTCAGTCAATGTGTTACTAAGTATTTCTGTCAAAAAATTCTCAGTAGCCGTACGGATTCTGGAATTGTGCTCGGTTAACACCAATAGGCTCGTCTCCTATTAAGTAGAACATACAATCAGAGTTGGCAAATGTGAGTAATAATAATAATAATAATTTATTTCCATCATTTGATTTTAACAATTTTTTCGCCTAATCTAATACATAATTTTTTTAAAGCGTTTTATATATAAAAAAAGAGAATTCGATGACGACCGTAAGTACGACCGTAGTATAAACTGTGCTACAGTCGACAGCGCTTTCCACCCTGAGATTGTTACAAAAAATTCATTGTTTACGCACATCAAGAAAAGAGAGAAAATAAATTAAAATCTAAAACATTTTGGTAGTATAATATTTAAAAAATATAGTTAAAAACTGTTACCACTCGAGTGATCAAGATCATCAATAAAGGTAATTACAAATAATTGTCAATGTGAGTTAGTGTGATGTGTGTGAATGTATGTATGTTTGTGAATGTAAGGTGTGAGTGCGTGATGTGTGAGGAATGAATATGTTACTAATACATATATAGTTCAAGTATAGGAATTTAATAGGTCATCTGTTTGACTATAGTTCAAGACTAACAACCACTTACGTAGAGTATCCTTGCATTTATTAGTGGGTAGTGTATAAATGTTATTTGCTCGATTTGCCGCATTATATAATTTATTACTTATAACATAAAATTGATTTTTGGCAAGAGTTGTACGATGCGGAGGAACTGAGCAAACTTTCGTTTTGTTTCGCTTTGTAATCACGTTAAAGGTAATACTTTTATGCTTCCAGAGTACAGTTGATAATATAAAAAGTTGTCTGACGGTTAGTACAAAACATTCGGTGTACAGAAGACTAGTGTTGTACCTACGTGGTTTACCTAGTTTACATCACCTTCAATATGGCCCTCTGTGCACGTTCCAAAGGCAGTAAGTGTAAAACATCTCAGCCTATTCCATCGGCGATAGAAGCGTGATACTATGCAGTATGCATACATATATAAAAATAAAGCCAAGATATCTAATTGTTCTTAATCCTCCTCCGTACAAACCAATAATGAAATTTAACGTTGTAACATGGTAGTAACGTTTAATTCAATCGCTTTGTACGAATTGTCTTTTACAAACAATGCCATTCAGTAATTAGAAAGCGTTTAGATTTTCAAACAAAAACCAGCCTGGATTCTTACGGATGCCGTTAATCGTGAAAAAGATAAGTTTGAAAACAATTGGACCTATTCAAGAAAAATTCTAAAGGTTGCTGCTCCTTGTAAATTTTTTTTTTTTGAAAATTGTCTTCTACTATCTTGATTTTATTACGAAGTTCTTAAGGTTTAGTTGTGTTTTCATAATTATTTTAAGTTACTATAAAAAAAAAACTTTTTGTGTTTCTTATCTGTGTTTTGCGATTGAAAAGAGTGGCTGCAAGTTTTTTTCCAGCTTCTTCTAATGTAAGCTTCACATTTTGAAATGGTTTTCCAATTTTAAATTATTACCAATTTTATTTGCTATCGAATTTCGTCGTAGCCGAACATTCTTGGTGACCATTTTATGAAACTAAATACCTACCTTAAATTTGAACCTAAGTCATGAAAGTGTTACTTATTATTTCTAAATTATTATGATCTTTACTTGTAGATTTACTTACTTCAATTTACGTAAACACATTCAAGCAGACATTGAAGAATTGTTTATGTAGCGATTGTGTCTGTCATCTTGTCTAGACGGTCAGACATTATAAATTATTTTCGTATTTGATTTATGATTTATTCATAAAATATTAATCTGTATACATATAGTATATTTTTTTATGAAAGTAAGTATATTTTTTAGGGCAAGTAGCAAGTAGGTTTATTGGTCAGTAATGTTTCAAGTACCCCATAATAGCAAACAAGCCTATTAATGTTAATAGACTTACTACAATCCTATCTATAACATATCTTCTGTAACACCGGTAGTTGCAATAAACACAGTCTTTCTACATTCGAATTGTTTTGAAAATTAGAATGTTTCTTATGATACAGGCCTTTTGCCTAGTTTAGGAAACAGGTACCTTTTATCTACTAATGCACAAAATCGTAAAATTATTTTTTGTGTTTTGTAATATTTATGTAATTAAATAAATTTATTATTATTATTATGCCAATAAAGTAATATTATTATTATAACAATCTAATAAACCCCGTACTGGTACTTAGAAATTCGTATACGAAAAATGCAGTGGAACTTCACTTACAGTGTTATTCCGTAACATACAGATTCGTTATCAAGATCCCCTCAGTCAATAAAGCTCACTCCGAAAGCAAACACACTCGAATTCGCATTTTGATAGTGACGAAACTCGAGACGGATATTTCCCCACAGAATACTAAATACATACTTCGAACGTCAACATTCTCACACGACGTACATTTTACTGCCGCGCTCGACAATAAGGCGCCGCTAGCGCATTCGAAATTTACGGAATGCGAACTTGATATCTCATCGCGGATTAAGTGATATATAAATGTGCTTAAAAAATAGCACTGCTAGTCCTGGTATTGAACCTTCACGATTGACCGTTAACGTGAGTGCAAACTTACACCCCGAGACAACAGCTATCTTATCTTATGATTAATAATTATCCAGTTAGTAAAATAGAAGATTAAGTAACATCCATACCTTTTCGAAAGGCTGGTGGCCAGGTGACTGTTTGATCACAAGCAGACTGACGTGGCGAAGTGAGGTTGCCGTTTGAGAGGTAGTTGTTTCTAAATCAACTTGCACCTTGTATTTTTATGTTACCACTCACATACTACACTGACTGTGCCCGTATCCCACACCGTTCCACACTACACTTCATCGCTCACAACACATCACGTCACATCATATCACATCACATCACACTACATTACACTAAAACACCCCACATCGCACCTCATTACACCATATCACTAACACATTCTCACTAACATACTACACAAACTACATACCATTTTTTTTTGTATACTTTCTTCTCATTTTATTCTATTGTCGAATTATTGTAATGAAACGAAAGAGATTAGATCCCACAACACAGGGAATCCTAGTGTAGGTCTAGGGCCTCAATCCATGTATTGCTTGTTTTTATGAGACAGAAAATCTATTATTCTGAGATTTAACCGACTGCAGATCAAAGACAGCCTGTGCTATTGTAATCACTAGAATACAAGCCGCAGATAGTTTGATGGTGATAACCAACTAGTTAAAACTAAGTTGAAACAATTATAGTTTCTTTTTGGGCAGTTCAAAGTTCCTTTCAGTTAACTTGTCAATTAACCGTAAATCAAAATTAACAAAGCGTTGTATCTGGAATCCGGGATCCGAGCGTTAGCTAAGAGATTAATTTGAAAGTACTACCTATTGAAACTTTGATCTAGAAAGTTCCTTTACAGGACTAAGATTAACATTTCCTTTTATACTGAGTACAGAACAGATGATCTGTGGGGTAATGACAACTATGTGGAGTGGGATTAAATACACAGATACGCCTATATCCTGGAAGGAATAGCGCGACATTCACATTTCACCAGCTTTATTTTTAGGTCTCACGTCATAGGAGTGAGCCTATTGCTATTTGCCAGGCTCAGTGCCAGACTCCGTGCTACTACGGAGAATTACTTCACGATAGAATTTAGTACCACTTCGTCTGACCATCGAATTAGAGACCTCATAGCAGTCATACCACTACCGCTGAACCACCAAGGCAGTAGGTTAAAATATACTATTTTTAGTATTTTGTCGGCATCAGGGTTTCTGAGGCCCACAACTGCCTGCCTGTTCATCCTATCATTCATCATTTCTCTAATTCTTTTTCGTCGACAACAGGTGTAGGTTCATAGTATTAAAAAAAACTGTGCTGAATAAAAACTGGAATATTAAGGAGGCTGTTCAAACATAATCTTCAAGTACCACTTCAACTCATAAAATTTCAAGAGTTTATAACACATTATAAATTTTGTTTGACTCGAAGCCTTATCTTCCTTCGTATACGTTTTATGTCTAAATTTTCAAAGCAGTGTTCGGTTTTTCATTATCTCCAAAAACAGCTTTGTAAAACGATCTCATTATAAACAGACCAAAATGGATTACATTAGACATCAATTAATAATCATTTTATACCATTACAATAATAATTAGGTCTGTGCAAACAACAGACTATTGTAATCCAATATTCGTCTGGCATAGATATCGCATTCATAGCTGCAATTACTTTGATTACAATACGATATATTACGGTATATCGGATTTTATTGTATAGCAACTGTAATAGAATACCTTCATATAGAAACTCATGCCCATTTTCCGAATGGATAGGCAGAGTTTCTATGATACTTGCATATCTATTGCTTGTTCTCTGCCGTTGTATTCTTTATGCACGTTCGTATACTGCTGTCTTAACTTGGCGTTTCTCCAGAGCAGTTTGTCTGGTCTTTAGAATATGTCTATTAAAATGCATTTTCAGCCATATGGAATCTGGATCTTTGCGCTGTAAACGGCAATAGGTTCGTTCTCTATTACGTGGATCTGCACTCTCTTTTCCTCCAATCTTATAGTCCAATTGGACGTGAATCCGATATGACAGTAGAGAGATCACGTGCAGAACTAATCTAAGGCACGAGGAAGCCTGAGACCTTATGCATACTTGTCATATGCATTACCGTTGCACAATCGACACAGCTACACAGTATCTAATACTGTATGTTTATCCATTGTCTAGCACCCATAGTACAAGCTCTGCTTAGTTTGGATTTGATGGTGTTGAATGTATGTGGTAGAATATAGAATATTATTATTGTTTTCTTTACTTTCAGGTAAGTGGACCAGATCGTGACGACTACCATTTCAAGAGAGAAATAGAGTATGTATTAGTCTTTCACAACATTATATAGGGATAAATTTAGACAAGTGACCCTAATTTTTAGGAAATTTGACATAGATTATAGTCTTCTCATCGGGATCCCTCCTTTTCGCATAATGTTTTTTGTCCTAATATACTTCGGCATAACGATTTTGGCACAATTTGTTTTGGCATAATAATACTTTGGCATACTTTTTTTAGGCATACATTTTATGTTGGCATAATCATGTTAAAGACTAATTTGTTTTGGCATAAATTTGATTCCCATAACGTTAGTAGGCCTAATGACTATTAGCATAACGTTAGTAGGCCTAAAGACTTTTAGCATAATAGAAGTTAACTCAGATAGAAGTTAACTGATTGAAATAGTAGTCCTTAATTATTTATTTTAGGTATATATTTTCAAAACCGACTTCACGTAGTCTTGTTTGTCCTACCCCTAGAGTGTTATTTAAAATCGCGTAGGCGTGTAGGGGCGAGGCGGCCCGCGGGCTGAGGAGCAGGCGGCTGCGAGCGAGCCGCCGCGGCTGAGGCTGGCCGGCGAAGCCGGCCAACAAGCCGAAGCTGCGGTGGTGAGCGAAAGCCGTCTGCGACGATTAGCACGCGTGGGGCCGCCGGAGGCCCGCAGCGCCGGAGCCGTGACAGAAACTCATTCAACACATCATCAATTTATGCTTTAGGATATTATGCTTAAAAAAGTTATGGTTTAGAACTTTATGCTTAATAAATTTATGCTTTACAATATTATGCTTAATCATTATTATGGTTAGAGAAATTATGCTTAAAAAATTATGCGTAAGCTGTTATGCGTAATTATATTATGCGAAAATATAATTATGCCAAACAACATTATGCTAAGTTATATTAGGTCTTAAAATTTTATGCTAATGGATAGGGAACCCTTCTCATCAGTGCCGAGTAACGTGAGTTCGCTTGCCAAGCGTAATAAAAATAATGTAAAACCATTGTATCGTGTATTTTGTCTTTTGTTTCACTGTTTGTAGAGTCCCCCTAAATGAGAATGTTAGGTATCCCAAGAATCAACCCGATACCTCACGACCACACAATCTTAAAACACGGGCCTAACAAGGCGGTCCTATGAAAAAGAGTAATTCATTATTTATGCCTAAAATGTTTTCATAAACAGCAAATTAGTTAACAGTAGCTTGTCTTGAATTTAAATTAAGTAAAGCATCGTGCTTAGAAATTCTCAGTACTAATCCTTAGTATGTACATGAACCTATCTAATTGATAATAGGTTTACTTTACATAACATAGAACATTAAACCTAATACTGAAATCTGTCTAATCTCTGACGAGACATGTTACTACATTCGAAGTAAATATAATAATATCAGCCCTGTATTAAACTATCCCATTATTGGGCACGGGCGTCTTGGCAGTATAAGAAGGGCCAGTGTGGGTTAGCAGACTTCACATATCTTCGAGAACATTATCCGCCGAGCCGGGCGCCGGAGGGAGCGCGATGACCTCCAGCCACCCTGAGGTTTGACCTGGGGGTGGCGGGCTTTGTGGGCCTGCCCGCCATCCGTTCAGCACCAGGTCCGAGAGGCGGCGTGCGTGTTCCCACGCGCGCCTCTGTTTCGAGTCCGTCTCCCCCCTAGGGGGGAGACAGTAGGGAACTTTTTATGAAGTGAGTCCTTTGGGTAGGTCTCTTGTGTAGTGGCCTGCCATTTCATACGGCGGGTCGTAACCTTGGCGGGGTCGCGACCGCATGCGAAAGCGATTCGAGCGGCCCCGTTGATAGTGGTTTTGTCGAGGAACACCGTGGTAGGTTTAGTCGGTATTCCGGGAGGTACATTATTTCTTTTCCATCTTTCGTTTACCCCGGCGAGTCCGACATAATCCTTCCGCCCGCCCCCGCGGAGGGATATGCGTCATTGGATTCCCGCAAGTAAAAATCTTCGAGAACATTATGGAGAACACGTAGACATGTAGATTTCCTCACAATGTTTTCCTTCACCATTGAAGCAAGCGATAATTAACTATTTAATACGCACATAACTTCGAAAAGTCAGAGATGCGCGCCTTGGGATCGAACTCAAAACCTTTGCGTGGCAGTCCATCGGTAAAGTAGATAAGTTTAAATAAACTTAATACTTTCAGCTAAAGGTTCTAAGAAAACAATAATAGGACGTTAGTCTTGCAAATATTTCACTAAGTTTATTTTACAGAAAATCGATTTTCAGTTTAATTTTCTTTAGATTTCTAAGATGCTCAAACTTTTAGAACGTGTATAAAATATATTAGAAGGAAATCTTTCAAATGTTTTCATAAACTGTCTGTCTACTTTAATATTTTTATGAGTAAGAAAACTATTGTCCTTGTTTATGCTCTGCAATAGCTGGGGTTAGAAATCCGAGGCGTCGCGGCGGATTTCTCTCTTTCCAAATATTTTATTATCGTATCAATTACCGTCTTTAACCTAAATTATATAACTTTGGTTTCTTTAGATTATGTTTAAATATAATTATATTTTAAACACAAATCTTATTTTAATAAATGTAGGTGAAACGAGACTTTCATGTCATATATGAAATGTATTTTTGAAAGAATACTTAAAATAATTCAATTAAAAGAATAAACTAATTGAACTAACTGAAGTAAAATGAACTAAGATCGAATTACCATATAATGCAACCACATAAACCATTAAACTTATGCCATCCGAGCAATATTAAAGAGACGCAGGTGAGATTGATTATAGCTTACAAATAAGTAACTAGCTATCACATTTAAAAGTGCATCAAAATCAGGTCTATGGAATTGATATGAAGTTAAAAACCTTAAAAAAAATATAAAGAAAAAGAATATATATTTTTGCTCATTAGTATAATGCTTAACATTTTTGTCTGTATGTTATGTGCCTAAATGTAATAAAATTTAGTAAATTCACTAACTAATAAATTTTGACGATCATACGTGTTAATTTGTGGCCTAATTTATGAAAAACTGTTTTTGATTTTGAGTGAATACCTATGTATATAATTACTACTACTTTATGTTCAAATAAGGCTTAACGCGATTACTTTGAATTGATTTTATTTGACCAATCACTTTGAATTCTTTCAATATACCGTGGTACGATTTTATTGAAGTTTGTAAGGATACAATATTGTTTTCCCAAAAATGTTATTTAGACACAAGCCTCTCTCATTTATGAGAACGAAAAGGAAAAGTTATGTAAGGACACACTATTACGTTAGTCCATTATTAAGTCCAAGTCTATTTACCGCATTATTAATGGACTTATTTTCGGTGCGTGTGAGATCGTTACACGCGATAACATTATATTGATATTTCTTTGACGTTATTACTATATGAATACGTGAACACAATATCATTTATTCAGTATTCCAATTTCTATATTTTCTGACGTAATCATTCGAATATTTTATGCCTATAAGTTTGAAAGTAATAATATTGACAAACAAAGTTACTTCTATATTTTATACATACGTGGTCACACGCTTGACAGGGTAGGCAGATGTATATTACAAACATATTCACCAGCGATGGAGTTAGGTCACATGCAGTGAGGATGAGCATATTGTTGTGCACCGGCCACAATTCCAGATTTTGTGCTTTTGCTGAATTTTGTGCTTTTTAGAGGAGAAAATCCCAAACACACTTTGGCCGACCAAGAAATCGAAACTGAGAACTCATCCACAGCACCCGCATTCATTACCGCATCACCAACGAGGCAGTCTTTATTTTACTGTCATCTTTATTACTATTACAGTCAAAGTCAAAAATCTTTATTTCCATAAAAATGTGCAAACTATTCTTGGACACGTCAATTTACTATATAAGATACTAGATGTGCCCGCGGTTTCGCCCTCGTTGAGTATTACTGCGCCGCCCCGTGGGTCGTAGCATGTAGCCTATAGCCTTTCTCAATAAATAGGCTATCCAACACTAAAATAAATTTTCAAATCGAACCAGTAGTTCCTGAGATTAGCGCGTTCAACCAAACAAACAAACAAACTCTTCAGCTTTATAATATTAGTATAGATATTAATAAAAATATAATAATAAAAAGAAAATAAAAATTTAGCATTAAAAAGCCTGTCCGAAGGTTAGAGCGAGAGAGTATCATTACCAATAACCCCGATTGTTTCAACTAATCGGGCAAACTCGTACCAATAACAAATGTTATAAAACTGAATCAACTTTGAAAATTAAAACAAGTTCACTTTAATGTTCCTAAAGATATGTGAATTCTGGCAACCTACATTTGGCCGTCATGGTGGCCTACCCCTTCTCATTTTGAGAATAAGCCTGAGCCCAGTGGAACAGTTGCAATTAGGGCTGACATTATTATATTATTATTAGACGAATGGTGAAGTGGTTTAAATGGGTGCCTCGCCACTGAAGCCGCGCCGAGTGTTGTGGGTTGGAGATCAAGCCCACAACACGGGACAAAAAATAGTGTTATCCACAAATATTTGTGCTGAGTCTGTTTGTTCTTTGTATCTGTTATTAAAATGTTTGTAAAGTCCCCCGCGATGCAAGCATTATTTCTAGTGCGGTAGTTGTCTTGTTAAAACAAATTTAGAAATTTAAAATTTAATGTTCTTAAAAATATGTGAAATCTGCCAACCTGCACTTGAGATGGGGAATCTGAAGTAAATTATTAATAGGTATATTACAAACAGTATTAGAATATTTGAAAGGATAGGTATATATATATATATATTTAAATGTATATTAATATATTCAATAAAATAAAACTTACCATGATGTTTTGTATAGGCTAAGTATATCATGTAGTACTGTTCTGTTGTCTTTTTTATTTTCTTTTCCCATTTGTTATATTTTTTATTTGTGGACGTCGCCGACGACGTCGAGTGACACGACACTCGTGGCTGGAACTAAAATCAGTACTGGTGTGGTTATTCCCAACTCAGTGTATGTTGAGTGTCCATCCAGATTACTTAAACATGACGTATCTTTCGCTAATAACTTTGATTAAGTATTATTGTAACTATTCTTATAATATTGGGATAAATAAGTCTTGGACATAACCTGCTGCCAAACCATGAATTTGACAGTTGACACGTGGTGAACGCCACGTAGGTACACGTTGCCTGCCACGTCTAAGGCACAGATTAAAAATAAACTTAAAAGTAAGGTATAGATCATAGAATATATGTATTGATGGCATATTTGAAACGTGGCATTTATGGCGCAGAGCAGGACTGTCACTTGTATTAATTAATATTTATTATATATGTATTCCTTAAATAAAATATATTTTCTTTCTTTCTAGCGTGCTTGCTAGCTGTTCTCATTTTGAAAAGAGGCCTGTGCCAAGCACTGGGACTGCTGCAATTAGGGCTGACATAATTATGTCATTGTTTAAACATACATATATTGTATATTATTCAGCGTTTAATGAACATCATCAAAGCAGCTAATATACATTATCCCTTTTAGCTGTAACAGTAAAGAGTCACAAACTGCTCAGAGTAACTTAAGCTTTCAAAACTCTGTATAATTACCCCGTTTTAAGTGACATTACGGTCTTAATTATACTGCGTAAACGTAAGTACATAATAACATGTTAGCCATGGCCAAGCTGTCTTTATGCGTTTACATAATTATGTTTATACTAGTATTTGCACACGGCATTGCTTGCTCGGGAACAGGGTGCCTCGTGCGAGTTGTTTTTACGTTACGCGATTGAAACGTATACCGCGTTTGGCTCTCTGATTGGTAAAGAGCTTGGAGCGGGCCAATCGGAGCGTCGAACGTCATAAATGTGTCGATCGAATTAACGTAGAACAACATCGCACTAGGCACTCTGAACTTTTTTTTGGATGAAAGGTACTCTATTTCCTTTTCTGTCCTCATGATAACGTTTATGATGATCGGACTAGTTAAGGCGTGAAAGCGGTACCGACAAACAAACAAGCTCATATATATATATAATGTAACGGGTATTAACGCGATCATGCATAATGTTTACCTTTTTTATGAGTGACGTTTATATAATATTCTACCAGTTTCGACCAGGTTACACCGGCCGTGGTCACAAGCTGACTGGTGCTGCGATGTCATGTCTCCGTTTGTGAGGCAGGAAACCCGATCCCATAAATATGCCAAAAGTGAGGATAAATTAAGATTCTTCTGCCTCACAAACGGAGACATGCTATAATTACTAGATTCTCTTATTAAATCTCTATCCCTCGAGAATAATCTTTTTTTCTGAATGAAGGAATCGAATAAATTAGAATATAATATACTTTATTTGTAAACATAGGTAAATATTACAGTGTTAAGATGTTACAGAGCTTTCTTAGTACCACTATGTTTTGCCTGGTGGTGTACAAATGTAATTTATGTAAATAATTATACAACAACTGTGACACTTTTACTGTATTGCTTGAAAGTGTGTAAGTAATAGTACAACATTATAATAGCAAAATTAGTCCAAATATAAATTTAATATAAATTCGTTTCAATAATGTGAACATGATTTCACAAAATGTCAGCAGAAAACAAATAATCGTAATATTAATACAGTCAAGGAGTAAGAGAATTTTTTAGGTTTAAGAATCATTTATTTTCTCAAAAGAATTTACATAAATTCACTTACTGAGAAAACTTATAATCTATGAACAAACTATTTATAATAAGAGCGTACAAAAAAAAAAATACATAATAACAATTCACAACAAAAAACGTCTACATATATTATATTGTACAGAAGTGGGTACTCTCTAAATATTCTCACCAACTAATAGCTAGCTAGTTAACAACTACAAGCTCACCGAACATGGATGTGCGAATATGACTTAGGTCTGGATGTGGCAGTTTGGTATCGGTCGTATTTATGATAGTGACAAGCTGAAATTTAATTTTCTAGCGATAAATTATCAAAAAATCATATTTACGTATTATAAATTTATATATACACATATATTTTTTGCAATATATATTTTTTTTTTTTTTTATACATAACCTAAGAATGCATATCAATACACTTTTATGTGATCATGTCTATCACATATGATTTAAGTTGGTTTTTGAAACTAGTCATAGTTTTAGCCTCTTTTATATTATTTGGTAACTTATTATAAATTTTGATACCTTCAAATTCAATGTTCTTCCTGCCATAGTTCGTTCTAGGTACACGTGCTACAAGGTGGTTAGCATTGCGTAATTTCATTTTTTGCACAGTATGCTTTTGTTTAAAAGTTAGACTAGAATGTATCTCTTTATTTAATATTTTGCGTATTAGTATACATGTGTTATAGGCATATGTCTGCGCTATATTCATTATTTTGGTTTCTTTATATATTTTTTGCGTTTCAGTGCGAAATTTGTAGTTAAATAAGACTTTAATAACTTTATTTTGGGCTTTTTGTAATACTTCTAGGTTTGATTTAGCTGCAGTTCCCCAAATTTCAATCAAATAATCAATGTGTGGTTTGACTAAAGAATTATAAACTATATATTTAACTTTACGTGGCAAACATTTTGCAATGTTGAAGAGTAGACCAGTTAGTGATGTCAGTTTTGATTTAAGTTTTATTATGTGTTGTTTCCAATTCAAGTAATGATCTAGATTAAGGTCAAGATATTTCTCGTTTAATTTTCTATTGATGGTTTCGTTGTTAATGGTTAATTGTATATTGTCAGGTATTTTTTTATTTTTTGGTGCAAATATGACATAATTTGTTTTAGAAGTATTTATGGTAAGGAGATTAGATTGAAGCCAATTATTTAAAAGATTTAAATCAGACTGAATATGTGGTATCATGGCTTTAATCGAGTGACCAAAGTAAAAAAGACTGGTATCATCTGCATAAAGTGAGATATCCCCTTTAAGGCCTATTTTAGAGATGTTATTTATATATATAAGGAACAAAAGTGGTCCTAGTATTGATCCCTGCGGCACTCCGTATGTAATAGGTTTAGGCGAACTTTGCTTTTGACCTAATTTGACTATTTGTTTTCGATTTCTTAAGTATGATTTCAAAATTTCAAGGGCCTTGTCGGTTACTCCAGTGGATGACAGTTTGTCGATTAATATGTCAGGGCTTATAGTATCAAATGCTTTCTTAAGATCAATAAAAACACCTAATGCCAATTGTTTTTGATCTATTATCTTCTAAATATTCATTTAAAGAATAGTAACATTTTTGTAAAAGAATATCATTCAGCTTACTTTTGAAATTGTCCAGATTAAGAGATCTTATTTGTTCGGATAATTTGTTGAATATTGTTTTGGCCATACAAAAGAAGCTTTTCCTCATTAAAGCTGTTTCTGCTCTCGGTATTTCAAGTTCTCCTTAATTTTATTTCTTTATTGTATATAATAACTTTTAAAAGCAGCTTTGTATAAGTTTATATTACTTTTAACAAAAATATTTACTTTGTAAATGTCGTACAAGTTCCCCTATGTCCTATTTTATAGCCATGAAAACGTGTACACGAAATTAATTATGCTTGATGGAGTAGTTAAGGCCTAACAAACAAAAAAGCTCACATTCACGTTTATAATATTACTTAGGAAGACTATATTATGTCCGTTACTTTGTTTACGTGAACTACATTTGCCTGCAACATTCGTCGCAAGCTTCTATGCATGCGTGATACTCGCATAGCTTCGGATCTAAAAATCTTTCATTTGTTTTTCCGTGTGACTGCCTAAATACTGATTTGTTAGCACAGTGATAGTGAATGCTACTGCAGCTGTGTATGATATTTCTATAAATCTCGGGCGGATTAAGTGTCACTTTTCTAAGAAAATCCTTCTATTGAAAATGTGAAAGTTTGTGAGGATGGATGAATGGCTGGATGGATGGACGGATATTTGTAACTATTTCACGCAAAAACTACTAAATGGATTTTGATACAACTTTACAGTATTATTGTTTATACATCAAAATAACATAATTATATGCTACTAAAATCAATCTTAACATAAATCTACATTAACGCGACCGAAGCCGAGGGCAAAATCTGGTACTCTATAAAAGTACAAAGCCTTTAAATGTGTTCGTTAGTAGTTGGTAAGAAGACCAGCGGTGATAGAAAGACGGATGGAGGAATGTTGAACCATAATGATCCTTACGGTGCATTTTTATCCATTCAATAAAACTAAATTCTACTAAACCAGAATGACAAAAACGACATCATTTTGGTACGGCCTCCTAAAAATAGAACACAGTATGTGGTTCGTTATCTACGTTTGTATTCAGAATTATATTCAATTCGAGGCAAACAAATAAATTCCGCGGAACAGATCAAATTCAGACGGCATAATCAAGCAAATTAAATTTGTTTGTGGAATTTTCTCGTCTGCAGAATTAACATCTTGTAAGATTTAGCATATTAAATTTTGTCTACATTGCTATAGAAACAGCCATTATTTATAAGGACAGGAGTGCTATGCCTACCTCAGAATTGTCTGTTGTCCATCTCAGGATATTAGGAAACCTAAAAAATAAACCTTAGAACGAAAAATTGTGGTATTCATTTTAGAATTTTCTTTTCCTTCTTCTGGAAAATAAGCCCAGATACGCTCATGCAAACAACTATATATTTGTAAGTGAGTTAACATTGACATTAGAAAAATGTGTTTAACCCCTTGCCTGGTGGTAAACGGCGACCATAGTCCACGAAGGCTGGCTAGAGGCACCATAAAAAAAGGCTCTGCTAATAAAAACCACAGCTCCGTCAATCCATAGACAGCTGTTCCCCTCTGTTGATAGGACGATGCCTCCAAAATCTTACCGAAACCTTAATCACCGAAAGAAAATGTCACGAAATCATTTGGTTTCTGTAGAGTACTTCTTTGATCGTTTTTTAGATTGGAGCAGGATTGGTATTACATAATACATTATCTCGCTTAGCTGACTGTTATTTTTTATGATTAAAGCAAACAGCTTGCTCTCTCCTTAGTGTTTATATTCTAATATAATATCGCTTGTTACGCTCATAATAAACATTACCACACCAAGTAAAACATTAATTAATAGATTGTGTAAGTCATAATTTTCCTAATGTATAAATAAAAAATAATTTTCATGGTGCAGGTGTATTTGCTTACAATATAAAAAGTCGTTATGGAAAACCATAATAATTTCTGGATAATATCTCTTCGTAAGCTATATTATACATTAAAATGCTAGTTTTTATGGGTTAGGGATATATTCAAGATTTTTTCACTTACTACGATTTTGGCAGCAGCGATAGCCTAGTGGGAGACCGTTGGACTGCCAAGCAGAGGTCTCGAGATCAATCCGAAGGCGCGCATCAAACTTTTTGAAGTTATATGCGCATTAAATAGTTAATTGTCGCTTTAGCGGTGAAGGAAAACATCGTGAGGAAACCTACATATCTGAGAGTTCTCCATAATATTCTCGAAGATATGTAAAGTCTGCTAACCCACACTGGGCAGCGTGCTGGACTTCTTACACTGAGAAAAGACCCGTGCCCAGCAATGCGATAGTTTAATACAAGGCTGATATTATTATTATGATTTTGACATCGTTTGCTTCAGTTACTTGCATAAGTCTGGACTTTCTGCAGAATGTCTTTGTTCAATCTTTCTAGTGGTTTTGATCCCCTTCCGATTGTTTCACATTTAGTTTATAATAATTCTTGGTCAACCTTTGTTGTCCATATTTTCCACTGTGTCGATGTTCACCTTGGTACGCCTCTTCACGCTAAATTATAATAAATTTTGTAGTGGTTACAAGTACTCGCAATACGAGGCAGGCTTGTATTTCTATGTTAAGAGAAATATACTATATACTTGCTGCTAAAATAATAATTCGTAGAATGCCACAATCTTCAATGCTCTGATAATGCAATTAACAACTTCTCATCCCCTTGACTCTCTAAGTCATCAGAATAACCTCTATTCGTTGTCTCATTCATTATCGAACTATAATGAGGATGCCTTGCGTTGAGGCGAAATACGTGTCGACGCATATTTTATTTTTGTAAGGCTATAATTATGGCAAGTTCGCCCAGATCTCACGACGCGATTGTCCATCATTGGTTATCTAGTTATGAATAATGAAGGACTCATGTTCGGTTTTGTCCTATTTTGTCAACTTTTCTCTGTTGTAATGGTTAAGTTAGCAATTAAATGTCCGTGGCGGGTTCCTCTCGTCACAATTATTTGTAAAAATCACCATCTTTACCATCAAAGTCAAAATAAGGGATTAATGGGTAAAAATGAAGCGAAATGAAAATGCAATGAATGCTGTATTATCGTTTTCACACATAAGTCTCTTAGTAACTCAGAAACTTTGTTTTCTCGTTTAGCGATTGTGAAGCGCTGTGGTAGAACAGTGCATATTGCTGCTTGGAGTAGTAAGTCATAAATGTTTTTAGACTATCGTGATTTGTACACATAATTTGTTATTTGTCGGCCTCGATGGCGTCGTGGTTAGTGTAAGCGACTGCCACGCCTGAGGTCGCGGGTTCGATTCCCGCACAAGTCAAATATTTGTGTGCATGAATATGGATGTTTGACTTGGTCTGGGTGTTTCTATGTATAATATTTATATATCTACAAAAGAAAAAGTATACTTATATGTATGTTTATCCATTGTCTAGTACCCATAGTACAAGCTCTGCTTAGTTTGGGCTAGATGGTGTTGTGTGTATGTAGTAGAATATTATTATTATTATTATTATTTATACTATACTAGCTAGGTATCCCTCGGGAACAGCACTTTTTGACAAAAAATATGCAGCAAAGGATATAGAGTACCCTCTATATCTCTTCTATACTCCTGACAACGTGCTTACGAATTTCATGACGATCGTTCAAGTATTTATGGCGTGGAGGCATAACAAACAAACAAACGCACATTCACATTTATAATAATAATATATGGTTAGAATTAGATAGCAGGTTTTATTTGCTTTGGTAATTATTTGAAGGTACAAATACCGAACTATTTTCAAACGTTTCGACCTGGTTATATCGATCATCGTTACGGGTTAACAATCGATGCAATCCGGCCAATGTTTTGAAAAGTATGAAATATGTAAAAATAAAGTAAATATTTTTATGTCATGAAACATCTTCATGACATAAAAATCTTCAATATTCATAAACTTTTACACCATATAAGTTTTACCTTCCTTTTCTAATATAACACAAAGAAATCCCCGACTAATATCAAGCTTGGTAAATAAATTGCACACATATGACTAAAGGTATAATCCTCGGTTGAATATGCATCGTTATATCGCTCGATATTGGCAAAGTTTGAGATACCAACACACTCTGTTCTTGTTCGCTCAACAGTAATTTATTTGTCAAGGTAGAAGGTAGAGGTGTTTTATATTACGTTGGAATAAGACAGAAAGGGATAAAGCGAATATTGCGAGATACGTGCGCAGTGATTTTCATTTTATAAGGTGTACATATGTTTCGTAGTTAATATTTTAGTTATGATAGGTAGTTTATATAATATTTATATTAGACTATTTGAAAAAAGAACCTATTTTGCACTGGGTATAAATCCAGCCTCGCGAGACTTTACAAAATATTCATACAGTGGATTCAAGGATACCTAAACCCGGCATAACTTCGTCCTGCGTAGAATTGAGCCTACAACACTTGGCACAGTAGCGGCGATAATGCGACCACTTACACTACGTAAGTGGTCGCATTATCGCCGCTACTGCGCCAACGCCATCTGTGCAGTCAAACTGTTTTGTTATCCAATCTAGTAACAGAATCAGTTTACAAAGTGATTTCAAATCAAAGTGAGTTGTGAAATAAACAACCTATCTAATATTATAAATCCGCATATAAGTTAGTTTGTTTATTACGCTTTTACGCATTAACTACTCGACCGATCATAATAAAATTTCACATACACGTTGTCAGAAATACAGAATAGTACATCCCGAGGGTACCTTTCAACCCGGAAAAAGTTACTAGTCCCGAGCGAGCCGCAGGCTGATTTATATCAGGGATATAAATCACAATCCCTACAAGGAATCATAGCGCTTTGAATGCAAGGGACACAATGACATTTCCTCGTCAATCTGGTGTCAATACAGTCCCAACTTGAAGGACTTTGGAAGCCCCTTTACTGTGATAATACAATATGTTTGCATATTGGACGCACGCTTTAATAGCACTTCGTTCCGCATACATTTTTTGAGGGTGACTGCACACGCTAGGTTATCGAACTAAAATCTTCCATAGAGTGAAGATCTTTATCTTATCAAATGATTTATATACTCTACTGTGAACAAAAATTCGTTTATCCACAAATAGTTGTCCCGAATATAATATATTATGTGTATTTTTTACCCGTTGTTTGAATGTATGTTAACTTCGACGTTATACATAAAGAAAAGAATAGAATCCGTTTTAAAGAATTATGATCATGAATTTTCTATGCAGGTAGTTCAAAGCAATATCACATATAGTTACTAAAACTTCTGTAGTATATATGAAAGAGACTTATTGCCAGACATATTGCTAGCAAACTTTCATCGGTGACACTAAAATCTTTATTGAAACGGAGCCACTATATAAACTTCGTTTCTTGGTATCATACTCGATGAAAATTGCAACTGGAAGTTTCAAACTAATAAAGTTTGTTCGAAAATAAATTTTGTGCAAATATTACACACAACTAACTAAAACATTAACACTACAAACTGTCTAGCAGCGGGTTATGTTGTGTCTGTTTTCAGACATCGTATCTTCCTATCCGTAGATAGAGATAGATACCGTATCCTATTCTATGGTGAAACTCAACAAATATCCAAAGAGTGTTTATTGCACAACAAAATGGACCCGCACTATTTAATTGCTGGGCTACGTCTTTGGGAATCCTGAAAACCAGTCTTTAAATAGTTCAAGATTTTTACTTTACCATGTATGTGTATTTTTGAATGTGGTAAATTTGGTAAAGAAAATCGAATCTATTTAAAAAAGCTCATGAAAGGTTGCCTAGGAATATTAGGCAGTCTGACAGGATTGTTTTACCAGTTATTCCTAGGACAATTTTGTATAACAAGAAGTGTTATGTGATGTGTGGACGGAAATATAATGATATATCAGATGAAATAAAAGATTAACAAATAAATAATTTTGTAAGAGAGCTTAAGTCTTGGCTATTAGAAAATAACTTTTACAGTATATCAGACTTTTTTAATTTTTGTCGTCAGTCATCATAGTCTATTATACTCAAAATATAATAAATAAATAATTTAAAATGTATTTTTATTATATTTATTATTTACACATCACTATAATGACAAGTGTTCTGTATATGTATACTAATTTTAAGACCTAAACTCTAGCAACACTTTTTAGCGAATAAATAAATTCTAATTCTTAATTCTTAGGGCTTTGGCATTATTCCAGTGCAAAATTTATTAATAGATCCATATATAGCCTTTACATTAGATATTTCTACTGTTTTCTCTTGGTCATCTGTTGACAAAACTTCATGTGCCTAACAAACATTTCTTTACATAAAACAATAATACATTTCCTGGCTCGGAAATCAAACTTAAAACACGATCGGTGCAAAACTTATACCTAACAAAGCAAACATACATTTAGTGTGCCATACATTTGTTCAGTACTTGAAGCTGGATTTATTTGCGCAGCGAATAGTGTAAAAGTAGATTTTCATGTTATTTTGGAACGTAAACAAAGTGTATTTGGTGTTCAACCACCTTTCAGACTTATAAAATGTGACTGGTATCTGTATAGCTAAGTTTAGAACTGGCTACCTTTGAAAGTATAACTATTCACTTTTCATTACACTAGTAAAGGTCGAGAACTATCTCGGAACTAGCAATTAATGAAACCAGAAGTTAGAGAAGTTTTATTTATATAATTAAATTTCCTTATCAAGCTGCAAAATTAAAATGAAACAGCTTTCTTAAAACAGCATTACTTTGCGTAGGATGTCTTTGTACTATTCTTCTATCTCCAGAACAATTGTAAATTGTATTTTACTTGGAAAAAGAATTATAAATGTCACTGGCCATTTATGTTGTGGTTTTTTTTTAATATTAATTACAGTCACAGAATAAGGAATCAAGTGGCACTACCCTACATACCAGCGAGGAGCAATAGAATATTCGAAAATTGTACGACTCGGCATGCAAATGATGATCGATTCGCTATCTCTGAGTATAAAAATTCAAACCATTAACAAATTCTTGAAATTTTGCATGAATGATATGATTCGTGATCAATCAATCGTGCTCAGCGATAAATCATATGGCCTCAGATAATAGTGATGACGTTTTTAGGTCTACCTCCTTATATTTACATGCCATGGTCTCATACCGCGTGCTCATTTGGAATTAGAAAAGCTACTACGTAATCAAATAATCAACCGATATCATATTCGAATATTTGACAAAGTTTCGAATGTTTCAATTTGCTTGTAGATTCGAATAAACCTCTTTGAACTGGCGCGATTTGTATATGACTCTTATAATTTAAATTTGTATCGATAATTGCCCAACAAACTTACATTCATTACAATCCAAATGAGTAAGTAACAACTATACATTATAAATGAAATATGTAATAATATGACATTTGGAACTGACGGTGTTGTCTGCGCTGGGCGTTGTTTGTTATTTCGCAATATAATAGTAGATTATTTCTATTTTTAGTAGACTTTGAATACACCGTACACTTAAAGAAGAATTGCTACGTACCTACTTACCTATAACCTAGATAATGGCTACTTGTCACTCAAATTCAAAATCAAAATACCTTTATTCATTTAGGTCACAAAGTAACATTTATGAACGTCAAGGTTACACTAACTGATATAATATGAATTTCCATTTACACGTTCTGCAAAAAGCAAGGGCGTAGAACCAATAAGAATAAAGGGCAAGAAACTCACGGCCACTGTTTCCAATGGCCAATTTACAATGATGCTTATTTTAAAAATTATATTTGTAAGGAGTTGCAACTAGTTTATTTGAAAGTAGCCCACCAATATAACTCGAAAACTGAGTGAGCCAATATGGAAGCTCTTTTCGAAACGGCACTCGTTTCAAACTATTTGTACCGTACTACAAATAATAAAATACTTCCATAATGCAGAGTGTCATTTATTTGACAGCTATTGAATAGACACGCTCTTACTCGATAAGGTTTATTCGAAGCCTGAAGCAGTCTATTCAACGCAGAACATCTTGGTAATGCGTTCGCACGTCCATATATAAGTAAATAGATTTTGCCCGCGTCTTCGCTCGCGTAAATATAGATCCCCCGGGAACAGTACTTTTTATGCATGACTATGACCTTTTCTGTATCCTTGAAAACGTCTATGCGAAATTTCATGATGATCGGTCGAGTAGTTAAGACATGAAAGCGTAACAAACAAACAAACTCACATTCACATTTATAATATAAGTTAGGATTACTTTTAGAATTTCGCATGATACATTATATAAAGTGTTGTATATTCATACATAATAATTTTACCGGTCTATATTTATTAGTTGCTAGTTTTTGCCTGCGGCGTCGCTCGCTCGAGAACAGTATTTTTTTCTGGATAAAAGGATATCTTTCTCTATATGTACATCTGACAAAGTTCACGCAAAATCGGTCGAGTAGTTAAGATGTTAAAGAGTAACGAATAAATTCGCATTTGCATTTTTAATATTAGTTAGTATTTTTGGATTCGTATTTTAAATATTTTATACGTTTTGGGGAGTATGTAATATGAGAATAAATTTGCAGAAGCACGATATAAATGTAATGTTTTATTCCTTACTTTTCTCTTTTTACAATATTATCTTCCACATGACGTATTGCGTCATTTTTGTCTTGGCTAGCGCTTAGCTATCAGACAGGCACTGTTTTGATGGATATTTCCTGGGCATTCCGGATATTGTTCCATCAAGCTCTTCATACAAAGTTTCTAATGGTACAGTTACTAGAAAATTTGGTAATCGAATCGAAGAGTCGAAATATAACTTGGTCTGGTGATGAACTAGGTCAGGCATTTTTTTATTGCTTCTAGCATTACCGACTTATTTTATTACAACCATATTAAATACATTTATGGTTACCTAAGCTACAGTATAGGAAATGGTAAAAACTAAATTAAAAGAACCGCTCACGATGATTCGGATGAAGCTTGTAGTTCTTCACACAACGTTGGCTTGCAACCTGATCGCAGTGCCACCGACCGGGTCTAAATGTAAATTTAACAAAAATATCATCAAAATCTGTTAGACTAGTGAGATATATTCGTACAGAAGAATCCTAACTTATATTAAAATACTGAGCGTGTTTCTTTATTTGTTATGCTTTCACTCCTTAACTTATCGTGAAATTTCGCATACTCGTTGTCAGCGGTGCAGAAAAGGACATACAGGATGTCCCGTAATTAATGGATAACCTGGAAATGTCTTATAGTGGAAATGATAGCCGTTCAGAAAAAAATATGAAAAAAAATCTATGCTAACTACAACTACCTGAGATAGGTTTTTTTTAAATTACCATGTTTAACTTTTTTGTATACTACGACCATAAATGAATGAAATCTATCGGTGTTTTGTTGTTTTATTATTAAACACTAATTATGCTAATAGATAGACCGTCAAAAGTATGCTATGCTATTATAGCTTGCACTTTTTAATATATACATATATATTTTTTTCTTTTCTTTTTTTCTGAATGGCCTTCAGTTCTACTATAAGACATTTCAAGGTTATTCATTAATTACCGGACACCCTGTATAGTACTCTTCAGCTAGAAAAATATAAAAAGAAAATAAATTATTTCAGTATATATTCTAGTTAATATCCTCAAATGTAATTAGTAGTTACTAACCTAAACAAATGCCATTTGTAAGTAAGACTAAAACCTCCTTAAACCTTGCAAGCAATTAAGTGTCGCAACTTGATGGAACCGCAAACTTAGCGAGCTTGCTTTGTAACACACCTACTAGTCCAACATTTAAAGTAATTAGAACATGTCGCGTTAAGCACTGTTCAAACAGACGAGAACGCTGCGGTACTACACTGAAAATGTTGACTGTTTACTTAAAATTAAAGCGGGAAGTATGGAAGACGGTTGATAAATGATAATGCAGGATTAGCTGCGCTCTCACGCTGATACTGTCTTACATGTGAAAAATAATATGTTATCAACAAATTATTGTTCCGGGTCTGGGCGTTGTTTGCGTTCTTTGTTTGCATGTTTGTGAAGTTACCCGCGAAACAGAAATTATTCCTAGTGCCGAAAGCCATTTTTTTTTTTTTTTACTTGGGGGAATGCAATGACGCATATCCCTCCGCGGGGACGGGCGTAGGGATTATGTCGGACTCGCCGGGGTAAAAGAAAGATGGTATAATAATATAGTACCTCCCGGAATACCGACTAAACCTACCACGGTGTTCCTCGACACAACCACTATCGACGGTGCCACGCGAATCGCTTTCGCATGTGGTCGCGACCCCGCCGAGTTTACGGCCCGCCGTATGAAACGGCAGGCCACTACGCGAAGAGACCTACCCAAAGGACTGACTTCTATAAATACCCTACTGTCTCCCCCCTAGAGGGGAGACGGACTCGAAACAGAGGCGCGCGTGGGAACACGCACGCCGCCTCTCGGACCTGGTGCTGAACGGATGGCGGGCAGGCCCATAAAGCCCGCCACCCCCAGGTCAAACCTCAGGGTGGCTGGAGGTCATCGCGCGCCCTCCGGCGCCCGGTTATGCGGTTGGGGAGAGGGTTTAAACGCTCCCTCTCCCGCTCCGCCGCCTCCTTGATGGAAATTACTTCCTCGCAGAAGGAGGCGAAGGCGTTCCACGACCTCTCACTCCGGACCATAGACTGAACTACGGCCGGGAGCGAGAGGGCAACCGATCCGACTGCCGCGATCAAATCACGGTGCTGCGATGACCAGGCGCGGCAAACTGCCAAAGTGTGCAGCGCCGTGTCCTCTACAACGTCACGGCAGTCGCCGCAGTGGTGACAACCGGGCGTCTCTTGCCTGCTTTTTTATTTTAGAGATAATTAAGGAAAAAATTCCTCTGAGACAGTCTTTAAATATAGGCTTTAGCTTTCCATTAACAGGTTAATTAGGAATAGCACAAACTACAGGGCAGCTTGTAACAAGTTGGCAGGATGGCCACATGGTATTATAATGCTTCAGGGAGTCGGTCAGGGACTCGTCTCTGGCTTGCCTTGGTTGGCTGGCTGGAGTGAAACTGTACGGGCATTCGCAGTTCTCTCAACACTGGTTTTCCTTGGTCGGCTACTAAGGGTAGGGCCGCCAAAGCTACATACTCGGGGGCGGAAATGCTTTTGTCTACACAAAATCAAAATATTTTCTCTGTTCAGTCTCCCTTAAATCATAATCGAGGTAATTTGTAGTCGCTTCAAACTATTTGTGATAAACTGTTGTTGTTGTTTTGTTTCTCTAAAGCAATTTGAATATCTTTGTTGATTGTTTTTTGTTGAGTTACCTCTCTTGATACCTTCCACCACCGCGGAGGGATAAACGACATAGCATGCCACCACGTAAAAAAAAAAAAAAGTTTATATTAGTAAGAATATTTTTTCTGTCTGACAGGTACTCTATGTATTTCTTTTGTTGCCATGATAAAGTGTATATGAAATTTCACGATGATCTATTGAGTAGTTAAGGCGTGAAAGCGTAACAAACAAACTGACACTCGCATTTATAATATTAGTTAGGATGTAATTAAGTCGTTAAAATACTTAGTGAAATCACGGATCGTATTAGGTAAAAACTTCATTCACTCCTTCTCCATATAAACTTTAACTGTGCCAAATTTCATACTCCACCGTCCACGCAATTTTCGTAAAAAGGGGTACAAAGTTTTTATCCGACTGCGTCAGAAGGAGGGTAATGTTTTTCGAGCATATATATGTATGCATGTATGTATGTGTGTATGTATGTCCATTTCTTTGGCACGCCCTACGGCCCAAACGGCTGGACGGTTGTTGACATATGAGGTGTCGTTAAATTCATCAGAATTGTGGTATTGACATAGGCTATATAAACTTTCAAAATGGCACCCGCAAATGAAGAAAAAATGGGGGAAGTTTTTTTTTATTTTCTTACCTTAGCAATATGGGTATCAAATGAAAGTTCGTGAAAAGATCATTTCAAAAATATATGTCTCATATCACGTTTATATTTTGTTACTTAACTTTTGTTACCTACGGGCAAAGAAAGATCTACCAAAACTACGTTTGTCACCGCATGCGGCACCATAAAGTGTTTCGTTTAACTTATTTGAATATTTATTTGTAGTTATTTCATTATTTGATAAAGTAAGCTTACAAAACAATGCATTAGTCAGTCGAATTTTATATAGATATTGTGATACTTGTTTTTCTCTTTTCTGTTAATTATTTTTAAGCAGTCGGGTTTTTTGTTTTCATAATAATAATTTTATTGCTTCATGTATTCATACATATATAGATGCAAATGTAAATTTGTTTGAAACGCTTTCACGCCTTAACTTCTCAACCAACCATCGTGATATTTCACATACACGTTGTTAGGCCTACAAAAAAGGACATAGTGTCAAACTAAACCTAACTTAAATTAAACCTTCTTCGAGAAAAAGTCTGTTCTCGAAGGATAAAAAAGTTATTAACAATATCTACATTAACGCGAGCGAAGTCGCGGGCACATTCTAGTTATATATATTGTTTGTTTAATTATTTCCTGTTGTGCTCAGTTTGTTTACATAAACATTTTTTGATACAAAATGTAACAAAAGCGACTGATGAAGGTTTTCCAGAAAAAAAAATATATATTATGTTTCGTTAAGAGTTATTTTTATAACAGGATTGTAATTAAATATTTAACAGGCAGACGCTTCGATTTTCTTATTAAGATATACCGGAAAATGTTCATCGCTTGATGTATTTTTTGTGGTCAGAAATATTTTAATTAAATCACGGCGGTGGGCTGGGAAAGCTTTTTTATTAAAATGTAGAGACCTTTAACATTGTCTGCTTATTATTTTGGGTGTTCAGCTCGTACCTATCAGTAGTTTATAATGAAATGCAGAAATAATAATATTTAGACTGTAATAAGTTAATAACAGAAAATTAGAAGTGAATCTATTCATTTTATAAAAAATCTTTTAGGAATAGTTAAGACTGTGCCGAGCGTAAAACGCGGTTGGACTGAATGACAGAGCTCGATAATCAAATCGACGCGCGGCCGCCATAGTTAAGTTGTATGGAGGATTTGATGTGCTTTTTTGATAAATATGTATCTTTATTGTCAACCAATAACTTAAATATTTGAGACGGACAAATTGTAATATAACTATTTATGTTTCGTTTAAGCTGTAAAATAGGATAGATTTCTACTGTTATAATCTAAAAATCACGTAACACGAGCGAACGTTTTTGCATTTTTCGTGCAAATTTACGTAATTTTTTAGGCAAAATTATTAATTATATTAAGTTTTTTACACGGAGTAATTGTAAACACATTCATTGTTATGGTAAATGTATATTTTATATTTGTTTCAAACAAAAAGTGTTGATTTTATCAACTTAACTGTGACTGCCTATTCTGGCACATTTCGCTCGGCGCAGTCTTAAGGATTGAGACGTATTCGGATGTCCGTTAATTTGATTTACATTAATTCTTATAATCCATTACCAAAAACCTAACGTAAACGGGAACCTAGTTATTTTTAAGACAAATTCCTGGTTATTAGTAGAAAAGAAATAATAATGTACTCTCTGCCCAGTTGCATACATAATATACCATGCTGTTACTCCTGTGGTGGACTCCACACGAAATGCAACGAATGCAAAGAAGTTGCAAACAAGCCACAAGAGATGGCGCTTCACATAATTACATCTATAACTGACATTAATTAAGCCTGAATCACGCAAGTGAAGTTATACGCCATATCACGAGTATATATACACCAATATATAAATTAGGTATATGATATTATTATATTTCTATATATAAAACGTTTTACAGTCCAGATTACTAAACAATCAAATCCAAAACCGTAAGTTTAAATTGAATATTTACTACGACACCGATTTTATTGTGACGAAGTTTTGATTATTACTTTGAACTGTTAGTCTGTTATTTCGACATTGTTATTTTAGTACTAATCTAACTAAACAGATGCCTCAACAAAAGTCTTCAGCCCATAAACATAAACTAAATATATCGTTTCTTCAACTATTTGCCGCAATCATTTAACATTTAAACGTTATATGTGAGCTCTTCCGACTTACAACCTAAGGGATTCGGTTAAGTATTTCGTTCCGCCTTGGAACTTTCAATTCAAAGAGAAAAGAAATGGAAATTTAAATAAGTAAGCACACGCCGTATATTCTACGTGAAGTTAGAGGAAAGATAACGCCACAGGAGACGAAACATTTCAAATAGGAGATGAGTATGTACGTATAAATCTATAACATAAGTGAGTTTTATATATGTAATAGAAACTAAGTGATAGATCGTTGAATTAATAATAAATAATAATAATAAAAATATGTTTATTTTCTCACCACAATATTTCAGATATTTACAAATGTTATTCTTAGTAAGTAATACAGTTTCTCAAGACAATATTGTGGAGGACTGGTGCCTAAGCTAGGTAAAAACCTGTGTTATAGGTCACCAGGTCGCCGCTCCGAGTTACAGTTCTGGCTAATAATCACGTACTAAAGGTAAAGCAATACAATAGAAATAATATAGAAATAATTTTGTGGTAAGTGTATTATAAAAGTTAATTAAGTGCGTGTGGCTGTGTGCGTGTGTGTATGTGTGTGTGTGTGTGTATGTGTGTGTGTGTGTGTGTGTGTGTGTGTGTGTGTGTGTGTGTGTGTGTGTGTGTGTGTGTGTGTGTGTGTGTGTGTATGTGTGTGTTTATGGGTGTGTCTGCGTATGTGGCGTGTGTATATATGTGTGACGTGTGTTTGTATTTATATACATATACATGTATTTTTATTCACTATCAGTATGTATCAATGAGTCTATGAGTCAATGATAAGGACCTTTTCGGTATCATCGTATGATAACTTTTGTAGCCAACTTGTAAGTTTAATTTTTAATTTATGTTTAGTCAAAGTGTATATGTCAAGTAATCGATTGATTTTATTATATACTCGTGCACTTTGAGCTATGAAGTGACGGCTTGCGAAAGAAGTACGACATTGTACGGGTTTACAGACAGCCTGACCTTTACGTCTATTTGTAATCTTTTTGTCAAGGGGGAGTAAAGAGTGGCGGCGTAGCAATGTTCTCAGAATAAACAATTGACGCACTGTGAGTACTTCCGACTCAGAGTAAAGTTGTGCAGTGGGATAATCTCTGCGCTTAAACTGCATAACTTTTAGGATCGTTCTCTGAGCTCTTTCAGCTTCGATTAATATAGTCTTGCAAGTTTCTCCCCATGCAGGAATGCAATATGTGATTACAGAGACACAGAGACTCTGATAAATGAGGCTTAATGTTGCACTGTCAGCTGAGTGTCTAAGTTCTTTAAAAATATAAATTAGTTTTCTAATTCGCACACTCACTGCTTCGATGTGGGGGCGCCAGGTTACGTGTTCATCAATAATTACTCCAAGGTACTTGATGTTCGGGACCAATGAGAGGGTGAGGCAATCGCAGACGTTGATGTCTGAATCTATATTATTAAAGCACGTATGCGCTCTTACCGTAGTACTTTCTTTTGCCATTGCTAAACATATGTCTTGAGTTCGATTCCATGGCACGCATCTCTGGTTTTTTGAAGTTATGTGCATATATAGTGAGTAAACCTGCAGTTAAGAGGTCTCCATAGTGTTAATGAAAATGAATGCTTCCAACATGCTCTGTGTGATAAAAACTAGTGTAATAAACTGGCCGGGCCCTTCACATGAGAAGACTTATCTAAACTAATATTATAAAAAGAAAATATTTGTATTTTTGTTTCATCATCGTCATCATCTCAGCCAAAAGATGTCAACAGCTGTATTTTTGTTTAATAATAGGTATATATCAGCTGTGTATACTCGTAAAAACTGTCCCATTTAGCACGGGCTTCTTCTCGTTGTGAATATGTAGATCATAGTCCACTACGCCGGCCCTGCGCGGTTTGGTAGACTTGCCTTTTTTTTTTTAGTTAGCTTTCAGGCATACGGCCTGCCTGATGCTAAGTAGTCACCGTAACCTATGGACGCCTGCAACACCAGATCACTTGCGCGTTGCCGACCCTTTAGGAAACGAAGAAGATAAAAAGGAAGTGGGAAGGAGAAGAAGCGAGAAGGGGGAAAGAGGGTGCTTGGGCCTCCGGCACTCTCACTCATCGAACGAAACACAATAGTAGGAATGCTGCTATTTCACGTCGATATTCTATAAAAGTGTAGTTCTTCCTCGGTCGAGTCGATCGTTCATGCTGAAATTAGCGAAGCTCTACTACTCATATCTTCGAGGATATTATGGAAAGCTCTCAGACATTCAGAAATTCTCACGATGTTTTCCTTAACCGTTTATGCAAGTGATAATTAATTAGATTTTATTATGATCGCTTGAGTACTTAAAGCTTGAAAGCGTAACAAAGAAACTCCCATTTGCATTTATAGCATTAGTTAGGATGACGTTATATTAACGTAAAGTGCTTTAGTGGAAACTGGGCCTCACGTCGGTGTCTCATAAGAAGGTGCTACTTTCTAGGGCGGTTTATTCGTACTATAACCAAATAATTGGCAACAAAATTGGCCCTCCCACTATTAAAAGTAAACCGTGGCACTCAGTCAATAATAAAAAACTACAACAATAATATAAACATAGTAACTTTGCTTACTCTATATAAAAATACAGGTAGCTTGTAATAAAAAGAATATTATTTCCGAACATGCGGGCAACATAATGAAATGTCCATAAACTATAAAACATTTACGATACGTAACAATGCTATACTTTCTTGTATTTTTATGACGTGAACGCGAAAAACCTTCTAAGCATTAAGAAGTATACTGATGGATAGATTATCCCCGCGAAATATAGGTTATACAGAAGAGCAAAAATACCTTCTAAGGCTTAAGACGTACACTGATGCATACTTTTGTATTACTATCGTGCAGAACTTAATATAATGCAATTTTTATTTTTTTTATTGAACACACCTGGCAACCAGGCATGTGGCCAACCTGATGGTAAGTGGTCAACGAAGCCTATAGACGCCTGCAACACCAGAGGCATTACTTTCGCATTGCCAACCCTTTAGGAAAGGGAGTGGGATGGAGAAGGAGCGGTAAGCGGGAAAGAGGGCGATTGGGCCTCCGGTACTCTCACTCACCGAACGAAACACAACAATAGGAATATTGCTATTTCACGTCGTTAATTAAATATGTTTACACGATCTTAAATCGTTTATTGAGCAGTACTTTCGTAAAGTGGTAGGAACAGTCCACAGTGTTGGTTAAATTGGTCGCCTAGCCTTTGCCACTGTACCGAGTGTTGTCAGTTTGATCCTCACATGAACACAAATTTGAGTAATCCATAAATGGTTGTTCTGAGACTCGGTGTTCTTTATGTCCGTTGTTTGAATTTTTGTAAAGTTTTCCACAACACAGATATTTATAGCTACTGTGATAGCTTTATTTAAAAACTTTTTCGCTTAAATAAATTACTAGATTTCGTATATTGAATATTAGACATTAATTGGCGGAAGTCCATTGTAGTAAAATTTTTGGGAAGAGAGGAACACGCCACGCATCCTCGGATTGCCCACCCCAACTATTGTAATAGAAAACGGTTGACAATACCAAACTCCTCTGGATAGGGACAGCCACGACCTGGGATCCGCGCCTTCTCCACGTACGTAGGACGTATTTACTAGAAGCAGGTCATAATTTACATAATAACCACTCTTTTAAGATTTTACATTCATGCCAGAAAGGTTTTAAAATGAGTATATTGAAAGAAATAGAAATTAAGAAACGGAATAAGTGTACATTGCTGAACGAACAAACCAACTTTACTACGTCACTATTGCTTAATTTGTTTGCCATTTGCCATAATTCACCTTTACATCATTCGAGCGATAGTAAGGGTAGTGAGGGATTAAAAACAGGCGCGCAAAACTACGGATTTCTTATTCATTGCCATACAGTCCTGAGGAAGCCTCGCGCTGAGGCGAAACATGTATTGTGTCAACGCATATTTTGTGCTCGAAGCAGAATACTGCAAGTTGGAGTACGCCCGGGTCCAAGGTCGTGGCTGTCCCTATCCAGAGGAGTTCGGTATTGTCAACCTTTTTCTATTGCAATAGTTCGGGTGGGTAATCCGAGGGTGCGTGGTGGGTTCATCACTTCGCAATAATTTTATTACTAGATTTCGAGTTGGCGCTTCCTGATCATACAGCAAATTGGGCAGCCTCACGCTGCGAAGGAGATAGTATTATAGTGCAAACAATAATAAACATTATGTTCCACGATGTAGGGTTTAAATTACATTGTAAAAGTATTAGAAAATCTTCGAATGGTATAAATATCAACCGTGGATTTATAGATACATATTGTCGTAACTTTTTTAATTGATATATTCATCATAGTTTTTGTACTATACGTATTTTTGTAAATGTGTTGCACCCAGTGTTTATTTGTCAACTACTTATTTTGATTTAGAAGAACACCATTTGTGATATTTATGACACTGAAACTAGACCGGAACACTATTTTGAAGAGGTTTTTTTACGAAACCACAAGCATATAATATATTGCATGACGTTAAACGAAGTAGTTAAACAAGCAAAAATCGCCCCTTACAAAAAATAAATGAGTTGAATATTTTTAACAGCCAACTCACTATAAATAAGATTTCAGTCGGATCTTAAATATAAATAAATCCCACGCCCCGAAGGTTTTGGCAAATATACCTTATCTATATTACGCCAGCTAGGGATGTTATTTCTACGTGATAAAGGCCAAGCTTTTTGGCCTTTACTTGGTACATTACCACACTTCTTGCTACAAATGAGAATTTCTTGACAGAGAAACCTAATAACACATTTCCTGGCATATTCACAACCGCTGCACCGGCAGTAATAATAAATATAGCCATAGAATAAAGGTGAGGTCACGTTCAGCGCCGAAACAAACATCGCGTATATTCCTCTAGTTTTCTATTTTAGAAACTATGTTACCTTAGTTTCTGTCAAAATAAATGTATTTTCTTTCTTCCTTTCTTTATTTGGCTACGTACACCTAAATAGAGTTTGTTACACGTGCATGTTTATTTAACATACTTATCTTTGTTAGAAGTTGCATTTCGGGCTCGTCAGTCAGTAGATACCATGAAACGTAAATGTCGAACTTTCGTACCGTGAAATACATTTATTTAGAAATTCATCCTGAGTTTCGGTATGTAACTGCTTCACTTTCATGAAACAGTGCGAAGAACGGAAGTATGTCATTTTGAAAGAACGAAATCTCGAGGAACTTCATGTAAGTTATTTTGTTTTATGAAGTTTCGGGTAAACATTTTCCTGCAAGATATACAGTTATGGCAACAAAAACTATTACAGCAACATCTATTAATATATTTTATGACGATACATAGATTTACCGGAGAACAGTTGCCGCACATATAACTTAATTAATATACTTTATACTTTAATTCACGATTAAGTTTATTCTTAGTCTTTAAGCTTTTTAAGTCTGTTATGTAGGCGCTCTGCTTAGTAACAGCTGTTCTTACTCTAAGGGCCTATCCCACCAACGCCAAATAGCATTTAACTATAAGATAAAAATCTCGTCATCTCTCTTTTTTAACCTAACAAGAGTGAGATAGCATACGATTTATCTGTCGGATAATTTTTACTTGATAGTGGTAAAACTGGCCGTATGTCTGCAGTGAACCCTTTTCTGCGGAGTCTCTAGCAATACTTCTGGACTGCACGGATGACGTAGTGGTTTAAATGGTTAACTCGTCATTGCCACAGCGCCGAGTGTTGTAGGTTCGATCACCAACATCGAAAATAGTGTAGCCATCAAATACCTTATTTGAAAATTTTAAATATCAAACAACTTTACACACTTAACACATGCATTCTTATATATAAAATAATACTCAAAATGACACATACGCACATCACATTTTCCATAAAAGGAAAAAGTAAAACGCACAAATAGGTACTCATCACGTCGCGCTTAACATAATATACTCAACGGTGCAAGAACCAATTACGAGAAAACATTGAATGTTTGCAAAGTTCTTAAAAAATAACTCTCGCACTAACAATAAATCTTGTGCCTAGAGATTTTATACTAGTGCATCCTAAATTGTTACATCTGCCGAGGGCGCGTACAAACATACTGTTAAAAGCGCCTCTGACACGCGCGTTATCCACCCTTAACCAAGTAGCGGATAGAATTGATCTGTTCTGTTGTACTCTGAATGAATTCACAAGGATAACACTGTTTGTTATTTGTTACGGGAATTAATTACTTTTTACTTTGTTTTTATTAGTTATAAGATTATGTTCAGCTGTATTATCGCATTAGGGTTATACCCTGTAATGATAAATACTGTGTTAGAAATAAATAAATCTTTTTTGGGTACTTGAGTACGTAAAAAAAATGCACTATGAAAAAATTTATTGAGTATTGATACTCAATTATTTATTGCGTTTCACGATGTAAGCTTACGTGGTAACTTAAATAATATAAAAGGTAATTACGAGCGACCATAACCTACACTATCTGCTTACAATCAGGTAAGATATGCTTATTATTTGGTATTGGTATTAGCCGGCCTCGATGGCGTAGTGGTTAGTGTAACCGACTGCTACGCCTGAGGTCGCGGGTTCGATTCCCGCACAAGTCAAACATTTGTGTGCATGAACATGGATGTTTGTCTTGGTCTGGGTATTTCTATGTATAATATGTATGTATTTAAAAAAAAAATATGTATATATGTATGTTTATCCATTGTCTAGTACCCATAGTACAAGCTCTGCTTAGTTTGGGCTAGACAGTGTTGTGTGTATGTGGTAGAATATTATTAACTGTATACACGTCGCCTTATATGTACATAACCATATACAAGTTACACAAACCAATTCCGAACGGCTTTATCGTAATCAGACCGAAATGTCGTTATAACTATTTCAAGACCGTATTCAACACACGTTTACATCCTATAATTAAGGCATAAACAAGAACACAGATAGAGTTGCTTTTGTAAGGACACAAAACTGTTTAGTTTAATTAAGATGTGCGCCTGATATTATTGTTTGCTAGTATTTCAATCCAATAATTGTAAATTAGAAACTTCTAGGCGTTCGTATTTAGACTTTAAATAGAGCTTTAGATGTAAGCAACTGTTGGACTGCCACGCAGAGGTCTCGAGTTCGATCCCCAACGCGCATCTCTGACTTTACGAAGTTATGTGCCTATTAAATAGCTAATTATACAAAACAAACAAACGGAAAAAACACAAAAGGGAAAAAAAAAACAAAAGAAATAAGGTCCATAATCTTGTGACGAAAAGAAATAGGTTAGTGTGTGCTTATTACAACGGTGTTTCAACTTGTGTCTAATTTTTTTTTATATACAAGATGTCCGGTAATTTATGGATAACCTTGAAATGTCTTATAGTAGAACTGAAGGCCGTTCAGAAAAAATGAAAAAAGAAAGACATAAAACTATATATATATTAAAAAGTGCAAGCCATATAAGCATATACTTTTGACTATCTATCTATTAGCATAATTAGTGTTTAATAATAAAACAACAAAAAACCGATGGATTTCATTAATTTATGGTCGTAGTATACAAGAAAGTTATACATGGTAATTAAAAAAAAACACATATCTCAGGTAGTAGTTAGGATAGATTTTTTGTTTCATATTTTTTCTGAACGACCATCAGTTCCACTATAAGACATTTCCAGGTTATCCATTAAATTAAATAAAATGTTATCGTTCAAAAAAATAATTTCTTAATTTCTGCGAAAATAGGTTTTTTGTTTATGTTAACCGTCATAAATCAACCAGTTTAAGGCAGTATATCATTTAATGTGATAAGTTTTTGGTATATAGAGCTTTAGATATAAACAACCATTTGGTCCTATTGGTTATTGTTATCTTTGTTTTGCATGACTTATATAATACTAGCAATCTCAAGAACAGTTTTTTTCTGACTACGTGAATGTGAAACACCATGTAGGTCAACTAGTTAAAGCGTGAGAGCGTAACAAATACACAAACTCACATTCACATTTAAAATAGGACCAGAATTTATCCACAGCGTCGTTCGTGTTAATCTAGATTTTGTCAATAAATTGATATCCCTCAGAAATAGTACTTGTTTCTGGATTAAAGGTACACCTGTCCTTTTCTGTACCCTGACAACGCTTTTGCGAAATTTTATGATGGTAGTAATAGAGTGACCAACAAATAAACAAACTCACATTCGCATTTGCAATACTAATTAAGATGCTAATGGATTTTTTGGACAAGGAAATTTCAACAGCAGCCCGGAATAAGGAAGTTGGTGGGCACACCCGTGGCTCTGTCTCGAAAAGCACGTAAAGCTTTAGGTCATATCTCTTTTTTGGTGGTGCCGAATTGCCTTTCCATCAAACTATAACATAGAATGAATAAAGAGTGCACTTTTGTTTGAGCACGCACTTACCTATGTACTATAATATCACCTGTGCTAGTCTGGCTAGCCTAAAAAATTAAATGGCAATAGTATGCATGAAAATAATAAAATCTGACAACTATTTCCTGGAAATGATAAACCGATACGTGTACTCGTAACAGTTGCATTATATTACCCTGCAACATCAAACAGCGTAGATACAATATCGACTAATAAATGGCGTCTAGTGATAAAGCGCGCATTGTCGGACATACGAGTGTGTGAAGTTTTATTATAAAAGTTATGACGCGCGTCGGCCGTCAAATATTGAACCATAAATTTTATGTGCGGTTATTTTAATTAATTAATGTATCTAGCTTTATGGTTACTTTAAGAGGTCTATGTATAAAAGTTGCCACAAATATTTTTACGTAGGTGTTACTCCTTTATTTTCCCAAAAAGGAAGGTGGTATAGTATGCTCACATTTCGCTAGCTATGATTTTTGACCCAAATGGTCACTATAAAGTGATCCTATTGCCTTCTACCAACCATATTTTCGGACACCACGATGTTTTTTTTATTTTTTCATTTTGCTCTTCAATATGACCACACTCCGCCTGATGGTAAGCAGTCGTGTGGTCTAAGAGCAGTGGCCTCCACATCGTCCTCATAGCAGCCGAGGCGATGTTGAGGTCTCTACTTTGACGGCCTGAGAAGAGATATTAGAGAGCTATTGAGAATTGCCTGAAAGAGACATTACACTAGTCTTAAATCAAATTCAGGATCACACAAATGCCTTAAGTTATGCCACGAGACGAATGAAGTATTATAAATGAAATTGGTATTATTACAAATGAATGATATAAACGCTTCTGAACACTTCTTAGAATCATTTTAATCTATTTTTCTGCTCTTATTTCCACCTACCTGATCTCCAGCAGTCAGTGAAGTCCAATAGTGTAAACAGTATTCCATATTATGTTGATAATCATAAGATGGCATCGTAGTCCTCAGTTTGGCAGCCTAGAACGGTACTTTATCACACCCCGCTTAAGGATCCCAGAATTGTAAAAGGAGAGTACCTCTCTCCTACGTGCACTGGTCATGAGTCCCAAACTTCTATCATTTGGTAACGATTCGAGATGCCTAACCGTTTAATGCGTGATGGTATTTGTTCCACCGTGTAACGATGGCATCTTAGCCCAGCACGTGTTGTTCTGAATAGGAAGTATGGGGGAACGATTAATTAGCAGTTTTCGTCGGAATATATACAGAAGCAGTAGCGATGGGCTATAATTATTAAGGTAAACTGTAGATTATGAGTGAGAAAAAAGCAAGTTAACCAGAGATCCAGACACCTACCTTTCCCATTTTTTATTTCATCTTTAATTAGTTTGCCTAGGGTAGGCATGGCGCGAGTGATATCCTTAATATTGCGATCATAAGCTACGGTAACCGTTTACTATCAGGCGAGGTGTATACTTGTTTGTCACAATTGCCATTTTACTTAAGAGGAAACACAAGGGCCGTTTTCCCATACAATAGTAGTCCCCTGTTTCCTCCCTGGATAATGCCAGTAGAGCAATAATATTTTCCTAAAAAATGTATGGCCTCTATTGCCATGTCCCTATGTTTTCCTTTTTTTCATTTATTAATTATTAAAAGAGACATGAGCATTCAAAAATCTCAAAAATTGGCCAGATTTTCCGCTGTGTTCAAACATCCATCAAACAAATTTGAGTAGATTATATAAAAAAAGGAAAACATAGAAACACGGCCAAAGCCTTTCTTCAATTTTTAATGAAAAAAGTAATTAAATCGGTCAAGTGTTGGAGAAGGAACTAGGGGACTACGAAACGTTGATTTTGTGTATTTTAATAGGTATTTTCTGTCCAAGCTGCAGTTGTCTCTATCACGTTCTGCGGGCACTGCGCGACAGCAATAGATTTTACAAATACCTATTTTTCAATTCTCTCGCCCGTGGTGTTTCCTCTTAATGTTATAAATTCGAATGTGAGTTTGTTTCTTACGCTCTCATGCCTTAACCACTCGACCGATCATCATAAAATTTCGCATACAATTTGTCAGGGGTACAGAAAAGGACATAAGATTTCATCCAGGAACAAGTACTGTAATGTAACCTAATCTACATTTACCATTTTACGCGAGCGAAGCCGCAGGCATAATTAAGTGTAACACATTTTCAATAAGACAATACAGTAAATTGCATTTGTTAGTTATCTGGTATAATCTTTACATAACACTTTTTACTTTGTAAGCTTTTAAAAAATGCAACATTTATTTAAAACGTTAAAAGCTACGTTCGAATAAATTGCATTTTAAATGAAACTAAACTATCACAATAAAATTAATGGCCTCTGGAAACACCCACACAAATAGCCTGCCATCACTAGCATTATCCATGTACGAAATTTGCATTTTTGTTGTATGCAAAAATCTCGTTTAAACTAGTGATGTGCGTATATCGATTTATTCGATTCTACATTCGATGCATAAATTGTTGATATATTTTTTTATAAATAAATTATTGGATATTACATACGAGTAAATTTGTATTGGCGTATCGCAAATACATATGTACATATCTATCGTGACTACAACGTGGCAGCTGTATCAGATTATTTACGTGGTACGAGGGCATAGTAGCTTACAAGTGTTGGGAGATAGCAATAAAAATATGTTATCGCGGTGCGCGGATGACGAAAATTACCTTTTTCTGGACAATTTTTAATGATTTAGGCCACGTACAACAACATAATTATTAAGAACGACATACTACGAATTATCAATAATTAAATCAATGAATCACACAATATTTGGATGCGGAATCATAGAGACATAGTCTTACGCCTGTATTCTATTAGAGGTAGACAGACGTGGAAAACACTCATAATTCACCAACTGCGTCTTAGCTCCCACATATAAAAATAAGAGCTTGTTCCCTTATACTGGCCAAAGTTTTAGACTGCGATCGTTACTGAAAATTTTGGACAGTAAATTGTCGATTCGGAAATCGATTTTAGACCTCATACGCACAGCAATCGTATTTACAACTTTACCGAGACATCATATGAGTTTCGAATATTCGAATTTCTTGTACTCGTAGCACGTGCACATCGCCAGTATAAATTGAAATTATTCGACGTCGAACGTTAACGCAGTTTGCATATAAATGTAAACATTTATCCGGGGTGGATTGAACCGCATCATGAAGATAAAGATAGCAATAAAGGCAAGGCCGTTCCTTCGGTTTTAAGAGATTAACTGGTGGCCATGTATAACTGAATGTATTTTGTTTCGCTCCAGTTGTTAGACAAGCAATTTTCTGAGCTTTGGGTTATGCAATTTGAATTAATGAAGTGCAATTGCTGTGCAAAGTGAATTTCGTATATTTGAAATTTGTATGTGTGGTATATAGGTTGATCGATTCGTTGTATCTGAATAGCATGTCTTATCTACCGGTAAAACATATTTAAAATAAGAACAAACAGGTATCTATTTAATTTATATATTTTTTTCAATACTCATACTCCTTGGCACCTCAATAAACACGTCTCCTAAAACAAAGAAAACTCATATAAAAGGAAACATAAATATAAAAGGATTTATTACTATCGATACTAGTATTTTTACAGGTATAACCTTAACGTTTTGAAACCATAGATTGTCTTTAAAGGTATATTACTAGCAGTTTGAGTTCCAAATTGAGAAGCAAATACTAGGTATGAGGTCTCAGGTCCAAATTCCGGTTTAAGCATAATATAAGTCTGTTTCTCTGTGAAACTACTCTCAGTAGCAACATGGAGTTTGGAACTGTGACCGGCAGATGACAATAAACTTCTTATTATATATTTTTTTGATTTTATCCCTCGCATATATGACTTATTCCTGTGTCACAGGGGTCTTTACAAACATTAAAAAAACGGACAAACAATATATTGTTGGTTGTGGGGATCGAGCCAACAACACTCGGCATAATAGTACTGGCGAGGCAACCACTGCCAGACGCCACCCATCCTGAGAAAATGCCCATAATTATAATTACCGTTACAAAGCGATTGTATAATTAAGTTAAAGTTATATATGTAGTGTTCTCGAAGATATTATATGAAGTCAACCTGCACGGGGCTATAAGCTACAAATTCTCATAATGAGTAAAGGCCTGTGCCCAGCATTGGGGCAGCTTATAAAGAAGGCTGATATTATATTATTTATGTATTTATTATCGCAATACTGCGCGGGCAAAGCCGTAGGCAAAAGCTGCTATATATTTTAAAGAGGTGATCAGATACTACCCTGACATTATTCAGCTATGTTGTTTGTTCTAACTCCCACAAAATGTATCTAGATAATATTTTTGCAATCTTCTCTTTGAATTTCGAAAATCATGCTTCTACTGATAGCTTAGTAAGAAAAAGAAAATAAAAGTATTCGTATAGGAAATCGACACCGACACCTTACGTCCGACTGATTATTTATTATGATATATATATCCAAATAGTTATATATATATGAAGAAATTAGAGACATACAGGTTTCCTCACGATATTTTCCTTAACCATTGAGGCAAGCTGAAATATTAACTAGAAACTATATTAAATAGTTTCCTCCTTCTCCGCGCGTCCTACTCCTCATTATTGAGGATCGTGACTCCCCCGCTGAATCACTTTTTCATTGACTAATTTAATATCACTACTACTATAATTTATTTGAGATATGTATGTATTTATAAAAAAAAATGTAGGTATATACATATTATGTATGTTTATCCATTGTAGTAGTAGTACCCATAGTACAAGCCTTGCTTAGTTTGGGCTAGATGGTATTGTGTGTATGTGATAGAATATTATTATTATTATTAATAGGCACTTCAAAAAATTACACCCGCGTGCCTTAGAATCAAACTCGATATCTTTGCATCGCAATCTAACTACCTCTCACTAGACTCTCGCTGCTTTTTTATTCATACCAAAATTAAGTCCTGTGAGCAAATTCAGTCAATTTTCTATTAGTATGCCAAGTTTTGTCCAAATTTGTTTAATGGCTTACATTATTATTTGTAACAAGTATCTTCATATAAATTCACATGAATAAGTGTATTTTTGACACACACATATTTTGCGTTAGTAGAATTTATGAGGTCTCAAATATATTCAAACCGTTATTGAGAGGAATCTAGGCGCTCAGCTTGTTGAAGTTCTAATTCTTGAAACTTCTGACAGATTTTAGAACTCAATTTATTTGAAGAGGATTAATTTAGGTATCGGGGACAGATTTGAGAAGGATTTCGACAAATCGGTTCATCAGACATTCTTGATATAAATTTGAATGTTGTAATTGACGAAGTATTCATTAAATTCTCATTTAAGTGACATCTTGAATATACACTTAAGTTGTGATAAAGATGTTTGTAAATGGTCGTTGATTTTAAGAAATGTCTACGTAACTGAAAATAATAATAATGCAGATAATTTAGTAAAGCAATATCCCTATATTATTGTGTAAGGCCTTCAATAATAGAAAAAAAATATTGACTAAGTGGCGCACCGCTAGAGAATGAGGATGATGTACAGTCACATGTAATAATGCATGGATATCTTAAGGTCCAAAATCCTGTAATTCCTCGAATTACAATGAATATAAATGAATTAGATGGCGTTGTTTTATAAATACTAGCGGTCGCCTAGTGGTCAAAATTCGACCATCATTGATTTAAATTTTAAGTTTGATCGTTATTAAGCTTTTATTGTTTTTAAATTTACCCTTGTAATCACATTTCATTTAGATTTTGCCAAGGCCAATTTAACTATCTTTGTCAAACAAATTATTATTTACTTAACTATACTTTCTCATTGACGATATTCCTAAGCTTGCTACTTTGTTTTCATTTTACTTTATTACATTTAAATAAGGTATATGTAACCATAGTTACGAAGAATTGTACAACATCAGACGAACAATGCCGAAATACTACGAACGCGATTCGACTGCGTGCGTCAATTTCGAATTCATAGTTGTGTGCGTGTCGTAATTTTTCATTAATTTAATGTATTTTAATGCAACTTTTATTTAAATATTAGTATTCGCCACTCTTTCTTCATATAAACTTTAACTGTGCCAAATTTCATACTCCTCCGTCTGCGCAATTTTCGTAAAAAGGGATACAAAGTTTTTGCTTCACGTATTAATATATAGATTGCTACGCGTACTTGTGTTAGCAAATAGGTGAAATTTATAATAAATCATAATCTCACACGAAAAGGCACTCGAACACAGGGACAGAATAATGTTTGCGTACGAACAGAAAAGCGACTCGTCAAAAGTATCTATAAAATAAACCACTACAAATTTATAAATTCATTTGTAATTATTTGCTTCTTGTTTTGCCCTGAAATGTGTTCTTTTTTTAAATAAACTGTTGTGAATAGAGATTAAATAAATGTTTTAAGTAAATTTATCAAAATTGTGTTATTAAGAAAACAACTTCGTTTTATTTTATAGTAGTGCACCGCCATCTGTTACGATATAAATAAACTACTTAACAGTTCTTGTATCGATTTCTGTTAGATGGCTTCAATTACCGGCTCATACTCGTACCATTTTAGTTTTTAATTAAGTTTGTATTTTTGCAGCAAGCCGGAGCCTATGCCCTATAACTGTCACAAAGCACAAAATCTGAAATTGTAGCCATTATTAGCAGTGGACTCGCCACACTTCGCCATAGATACGCAACCCCGTAGGCAGATACTACATAGTAGATTTTGAATAAAAATGTTCATTTTTTGTTTCACGTGTAGGTGGCTAGTTTAGGTTGATAAGGCAGAATATCATTATGTTTTTCATGTATCGGCGTTCGTAGAAGCTCTACGTGTTACGTTGTATTATAAGTAAAAAAGAAAAGTGCCTACACAGAAAAATGGTTACGCGTGTAGGATACAATTTCTGCAGAAACAAGCTTAGTAAAGGATAGTTAAATTTCAGACGAAAATGGGCAATGTAATATTGCTTCTAAAAGATCGTATAAAAAGGACCCGACACAAATGGTAAGATTAAAATTAGTGCATGTGTATTAATTACAATAAATGCACAGATTTTGACTGCACGGATAACGTAGTGATTTAAGTAGTCGTCTCTCCACTGCCATCGCGCCGAGTGTTGCGGGATAAAAATTTGTGTGATCTTTGTGTCCTTTATTTGAATTTTTGTAAAGTCCACCGCGACTCAGAAATTATTACGAGAGAGAGACAGGTCTATTAAAAAAAACGATAGAACATTGTGACAATTGAATATTATTCGATGTGTAAAAACAATTGGATAACACTTAAATGGTAATTCATGAATGACGATGTTTCGGTAAAAGTAATCTCTTTCATGGAAAGGGACAAAAGTGGAATTAGTACGAAATATGGGTAATGGCTGGCGTATTAAAATTGTAAAGCATTGAAATTAAACACTTTATACGGATTTTATCGCGTTGTTTATTTTACTTTAAACACTGTTATTACATAATTTTGAAAACTCTAACACTACTACATATTATTGAATTTTACTAGTATTTAAACTATATATTTTTTCTAATTAAAACTATTTGTATTTAAGTTTACACTTTGCCCCGACGTTTCGGTTGCTTTACAGCAGCCATGTTCACGGGGAGACTAAGATGGTAGTGCAAAGCATTCATAAAATTAATAAAATGTAATTTTAAATGTACCGTTTGACAGCTCAGCTATGAATTATATTTAAAAATTTAATTAATGATAGGGTTCCGAAAATATGTACTGTGTTTTAGGAATATACTGTATGGTTTTTGCAATATTCTCAATAAAAAGATTATTACTAGAATTATTTAGAACTATTTTTATTTCTGTTTAATTTCTTTTTCGCTGTATCATGTATGTTTGTTTTTAATCGGAGGTGTTGCATGCACCTGTAAAGGCATTTAACTTCGTTCTATTCTCTAACTATTTTAAATTATAATTGTTGACGTGTCGATGGTATAAAGAAATAAATAAATTCTCTGAAAATATGTGTGTTACTTGGAGAATCTTTTTAAGACATTTGACTTTGGACAAAAGGTGTGACATTAATCCCATGTTTTCTACTTCCTCATTGACTTATTGATTGAGATATTGAATTAGACGCCCGATGTGAACAACTACCATGGTGCAAAAATTTTGCTCTCATACATATTTATATTTTCATGCTAAACTGGACATGACAACACCTATAAAGTACAATACCATTTCTTATTGTTTTTATAAAAGCTAACATTTACACAATTTTAGGTGTACTTACCTAAAATTTTGTAAAATTTGAAAAGTTATGAAGTTTACAGAAACCAAAATTTGATATATTGACGGTTTTTATTATTATAATTAAAGATTCTACAATACCTTTTTTGTTTGGTAATCCAAACAAAAAGTAATTGTAGAAGCTTTAATTTTCTTCTCGTCTATAAATATAAATGCTTTCATATTGTTTTTCTTTCATCAGTAGTGGGCGGTTGAAAGAGTTAAAAATAAACTTAAGATGTATTAGTTGAGCACTTGAGTAACACTAAGATCTTTGAAAGTAATAAACAGGCTCTGAACGCGAACGGAATATTCGATTAAGGCGCAGACAGACTTTAATTGCTTTCTTGTTGGGACGACTTAAACATTGACAGGGAAAATTTTATTAAGAGGTTATTTATTTATATTTTCTTTGAACCTATATATAGTAAAATGTTCAGTAATTAATTGGAAAATATACAAGTCCAGAAATAGGCGAAGTATTTTGTTAAGAAACTGCCCACTAGTAAGCCGTCGAAAATTTATTTGACAAAAAACGATACTACCTACATATTTTATACGGCAACTACCCTTTTATAAATATCTTCAAATGCTGTGCCCAACGGCAATCAGATTATAAATTAATGTATATAATTATCTTTACCCCTGTTATCAGTTTCTCTTATCACAGGTTCTCTCTTATCAAGTTTTTCTAACATATTATATTAGAAAAATACCTGGTACTTTAGGAGGCTTACGTAGGTAGGCTTAGAGATAGGTCATAATAAATGTATTACCTGTAGTTGTGCCTGTTTTATAAATAAATGAATTAATAACAGTATATAGCTTTTAAGTAAGTTAAGTGTCATTTTATGATGCTTTATTTTAGTACCCATTATGTTGAAGTTTCACGAATTTGAGATTTAATCAAAACTTAGGTATACTTTTAATATTATAAACAACCTCAAGGATTACGATAACTTTGATAATTTAAGTTTATATGCTATCATTTTATCACCTAGAAACCTAGAATTCTTTAAAATAAACTTTCTTGATTATAATTGTATTATATATAATATGTAACGGGTATTAACGCGATCATGCATAATGTTTACCTTTTATATGCTTGACGTTTCGACCAGGTTACACCGGCCGTGGTCACGAGCTGACTGGTGCTGCGATGTCATGTCTCCGTTTGTGAGGCAGAACTTTGTGACGGTACATGGACAAACAAAAATATGCCAAAAGTGAGGGTGAATCAAGATTCTCCTGCCTCACAAACGGAGACATAACATGACTCTGTTCTCATGATCCGATGGGACGAATAATCCGACACGACCGGAGAGAGATCAGGCGCAGGACCAACGGCTTTACGTGCATTCCGAGGCATGGGGGTGTCTAACACCGCCAACTTCCTAACTCCGGGCTCGTATTAAGATTTCTTAACAGAAAAACCCAATAAATTTTTGTTGGCTCGACCCGGGATTCGAATCCGAGACTTCATGCACAGCAGTCACATTCACTACCGCTGCTACTTGCTACTTTTTAGTTTGATTAAGAGGACACAAGGAACTTCACTATTGATGCACCTTTATTTCTTACCGTCATGAAATATGAAATTTGATGCGCGTGATGCGATTGACATCTGTCACAGAACCCAAGTTATATTTTACGCAGTATAGCATTAGTTTAACGGAAACCGATACGTCTAATGGTTGTTATATTCTTACTGCTATTTCAACTCACATACCAAAATCGCAATAACGTGTAACAGGCGTACGTGACTCCATAAATTTGGTAAAAGAAACAATAAGACATCAGTATAAAACGGTACCCTGGCTCAAGAGATTTTGGTGTAGGAAGTTATTTATTTAATATTTTGCCTGCCTGATGTTTGATTGAAAACACAGTCTATTTATTTAGTTTACTTATGTTGAATTAAAACAGAAACCATGATTATGGTGCCTGAGGTCTTAGCTACGATTCTCTGGTTATTATATGGGTATATTTCTGGCGAGATTTTCTGTCAAGGAATTCTCCGAAGCAGCACGAAGTCCGAAACTGTGCTCGGTAGACAGCAATAGGCTCGTCCTGTTCTACCTAGGCCACTATAGTACTAAACCATAATAGGTGTAATAATCTCAGCCTATACCGTTGGTGAAAACTATGTATAAGACAAATCACAAATGATTATAAAATATTTTTGTAAAATACAGAGTCTACATAAAAGAAGTTTACATACGTCGTAAAAAATAGACATTCATCAACATTTTGTGATTATGGAGATCCTAATATTAGTCTAGAGTCTGTTAAGCGCTTTTTTACTGCACAGATGACGCAGCGGGCAAGCGGTCGCGTTGCCGTTGTCGATGCAGCTGTGCTGAGTTTTTATTTGGGATCGAATCTCGTTTGGACCAATTATTTGTGTAATCCACAAACGATTTGAGTGTGGCTATACTTTATGTCTATTAGTTTAATGTTTGTTAAGATTTCTGCGGCACAAGGCTCGAATCCAATACATACTGCCAATTGCAATTGGTAGTAATGGATATGCACGCCCACTTACCTGACCTGCTAGTACTGCACGAGTCCAATGCCTGGAGAGGCTGGTGATCTGTCATACAGGTCGAGCCCAGTACAGATACCAGTCTCTCACATAGTTGCGAATATGTTTATGTCTAGATTGAGTTTATTTTGTGCAATTTCTTATTATGTATCTATGTGAGAAAGAAACAATAAAACTATTATTATTATTATTAATCCTAATTTGGTAATTGTATTCTAAAGAGTTTGAGTAGCCTCAGTGGCGCAGCAATAGCTACTGCGACTGCTGAGCTTGAGGTCTCGGATCTGATTCGATTCAGGCAAAATGCTATTAGGTTATTTGGTCAAAAGTTACCTGTAGCAGCTCGGAGCCTGGAGCTCTATTCGGAAGAAGATAATGTGCCCGCTTTCATCAATAGTATCATTTGCGATATGTAATACACTTCCGCTCTACCCTTTCGGAAATAAAAGCTTGTATAATCAAAAAAAAAATTGAAAATTAAAACTAAACTATATTTTTCTATTACAGGGGCTGGACCCTAACATGAACCTGACGCTTAACGTGTCAGCAAGATGGCTGATAGAAGCTTCCAGAGGTATCCAGGACCCTAACATTCTTCTCGAAAAATTCTCCCAGAACAAAAAAGTTGATGATCCGACCCGAGCACTCCTCCTCACTTTCTACGGTATCTTGGTGGTTATTGGCGCTGTTGGCAATGCTCTCGTTGTTATATCTGTAAGTATTAACATTTTTACTACTAGTATATGCCCGCGGCTTTACTCGCGTTATCGTAAATTTTGTCGATAAATTTCTTTCCCTCGGAAACAGTTTTTTTTTTGGATAGAAGTGTATCCCTTTCTTATCTTGTTGTTATATGACTTTTATGAGCTTTTTGTGCCCCTGACAACGTGTATATAGAATTTATTGGTGTTCGATAGAGTAGTAAAGGTGTGAAAGTGGAACGAACAAATTCATATTAATTAGGACATTATCTAAGTCTCTAGTAAGGTCTCGTGTTCGAATCCCTGGTTGGGCAATGTATTATTGGATTTTTCAACAGGACATGGCTCTGTTCTGAGGATTTTCTCGGTAAATTATTAGTACTCAGAGTTTGGAAATGTCAGGAGGCAGCCAAAGGCTCACTTTTAACCAGTCAATTGATGCAATGCCAAACATGATTAAAAACCAATTGTAGGCCGCCGGTGTACCACTGCCACTCAATAGGTTAAGGACATATACCTTGCGATACTAGTGATAATTAAGTGATCAGTTTGAGGCCAAAATAATAAGAATAGATGGAACCCGTAGCACCAATAACTAAAGTCTATTACAGAAATACCAAATAACTTTTGTTGATCTTCCTTTTCATCTAACCTCAGACAACATTATTCTTAGTAAGCTGCCTAACAAATGTATTATTCTTATTAAATCAGCCAAAATATTATTGTTATTCTATTATTAGAATCTGGCTACCGATCGCCGCTAACAAATATTATAGGTGGAATAGTATTATTTAAGCATACGACCTACCTGATGGTAAGTGCCTACTGAAGCTCATTATTTGCGTTACATATTTAAAAACTAGCTTAAAATTTAGGCTAGCAGGTATAATAATGGTCCCGAAACATTTAAATTTGACGGTAAGTCAAACGTAAATGTATCCGGACCATTATTTGTACTTAATATTGTCTAACGTTTACCCGAATGTTATATATTAAAATTAGACTACAATTTACGGTTTTTATTGCGTTGTTTATTAACACTTTTGTTACATAATTTTGAATGCTTTTACTAATATTTAAGCAATTTGAAATTATTGCAACTATTAAGTTTAGTTTCCTCTACGTTTCAGTTGCTTTTCGGCAGCCATGAAAAGAAGTGTTTGAAACGACGCAATAAAATCCGAATAAAGTAATTTAATTTAATTGTTGGTACTATTAGCACCATGAAATACATGAAAAGGATACACGTGTTGATCAACCTAAATTATACCTACAATGAAGTGTTCCAAACAACGCAGTAATGTCACATTCAAAGAAAGAAAGCCAAAGAAACTTCGCGATAATTATGTATACTCTTTATATTTTATTCCTCCGAACTTTCGGATAGACATTTTCATGGTAGACTACAGGTTGCACTGGCTGATCTAAACGAGTATGTGGTGCAAAATTGCTATTATAACTTAAATATACGCACCAAGAGCTTTACGATACATTTCGTTAAGTAGTATGTCCTAGCCGAGTTTACGAGAACACTTAAGAGCAGCGATAGCTCAGTGGGGAGACCAACAGACTGCAATGCAGAGGGTCTCGGATTTTAACCCACGTCGCGCACATCTGACTTTCGGAAGTTATATGACTTTTCAAAATTATGTGCGTATTGATAAACAATTATCGCCGCGTGCCTTGGAGAGCACGTTAAGTTGTCGGTCCCGGCTACCATGAACATTTATGGCAGTCGTTATTGGGTAAGTCGACACAAAAGATCCCACAGGGTTGAAGTGTCACCGGTCTGTACTGACTGGCCCACACACAAGATAAGTTAAGCTACGAGAACACTTACAGATTTTATAATCCGTTAAAGGTTTTTAGTTTTGATACAATATAATAATAGAGATGGTATTATACATATATTTACATAGTCTCATCATGCCCATATCCCTCTTAAGATGGGCAGATTTGCATTATATTTACATTTCGCTAAGCATGGTTTAAGGTCACACTTAATGGAAAACGAGCCTATACACGGCTGCTGGGTACCAACAAAAAAAATTGTAGCAGCTCCCGGACAATAGAGCCCCGCGAATGAAAATTTGGGACAGAACAGACCAATGATACTTCATCCAATCCGGAAATGGACCTCAAGATCGTATTTAATACCACTTCACAACTGAGATAGTTATTAAAATAGTTTTATTCAGCTGAACAGCTAAGTGAGAAAAACTTCATATGGTACGTATTCTACGTTACTCAAAGTCGATGTGGATTTCTATTAATGAAAGTTCATTTGAATCAGTTTAGCAGTTTCATAGATTACCCTTTAATTAAACAAACAGATTCTACCTTTTGTACTATCGGTAGGTTCAGATTTGTTAATTAGTTAGTTTTAACAAAGCTACAATACGATAATAAAAGGGATAAGTACCATTCGCTAACAAGCCTCATTTTATAATATTATCATAATATTGTGGAAGCTTATCCAAAGCAGCCAATTAAAATATAAATCCAATTAAATTCCGAAATGGCAAGAATTCTAATCAGTAACCTATTGAGTGTAGAATTAATCCAAGAAATACAAACAATACGAATACCTACAATACGTGTGACATAATTCTGTATATAGGACATTTCTAGAACTTGAATTCAGTTAACAGGCAAATAGTATATCTAACTGACACTAAATAGAGTACAATTTCGAATGCATGGACGAATTATTTCTTTTCTTATACTAATATATCAAAAAGGCATATATAGCATATATAGGTCGATAGTAAGTGATCCCCGCTTACGCTTGAATCGAATGGTTCTATAAAAGAAAACTATTATTCAACAAACATGTTATCTTCGAAGCACGTAGTGTGTAGCGGGTCACCTCAATGCTGACGCCGCTGAGTATTGTGGTTTCGAATCTTACACGGGACAATTACAAGTATGTGTGTAGTGCATAAACAATTGTTCTGAGTCTGAAAGAAAGTACATATAATTATAGTGTACTGCGGCAAAGTGCTTGCTTCTCAATCGCAATGTTAGCTAGCCCACTATTGTTCAAAACACCAGAAAGACAGCTTGTCTTGATCGCTTTCAATACTAAATAGAAGACCTAGAGAAAATGTATTAAAGATAGGATAAAAGGCGGGAAAAGGTTAGGTATATGAGCCTTCAAAACACTACTTTATTGGGTGAAACACAAATTCATTGTTTTAAGTTTACCTTATGTATGTAACAATAAAACAGAAATAAAGAATATTCACTACAGGGGCTAAGTCGATACTAATTATAAAACTCCAATCAACTAAATTTTAATGGCGAATTGAATGCCTTTAATTGATCGACCCCGCTATTTACTTGTACACCATTATATTGACCATTTCATTAAAAAGCAACAAAAGGAGCTTCGTTATATCTAAACATTAATTTCTCTTCATATCAGTTAATGCCAGTACAATAGTAAAGGGCAGATAGCATGTTGCCTTTGAAGTTATTTCGCGATTGAACTCTCCGGTAAATATAATAGGGAAAGCGTAAAGAGGCTTATTCAATGGGGAACAAAGTTGGTTTCACTTTGACATAAAAATATTTAACACGATAAAATGTTTATCACATTTCTGTAATAAAATTTTAGGTGATCCTTGTGACTCTATGGATGGCACAATAGTTTACCTGTTTGCTTCGTCAATGCCAGTGTGTAGAAGGACAAGTTTCTATACCAAGCAGATAAAAAAGAATTGTGATCCAAAAATAAATAATTATTCTGTTGAATGTAAAGTAAACCGTGATATCAGGATTATCGTTAATGCGTTATATAAAAATTATAAAATACTTTAATAATAGTTCAACATGAATCGCTTTAAAAATTCGTAAATTCAAGATAGTTTAAATTCAAAATGATACCGCTAAAACCACAAACTGTGACAGCACTTATGAGAAATTGCAGTTCTTTTCTAAATTTAAACACCAACCTGTTTAATATAAAAGAAAGTAGATCTGAGGTAAAACATTGTTAATAGCGTAACAAACTTTGTAACAAAAGTAATTAAAATACTTGACGGTGACAACACACACATGGCTCTGAGTGAAACGGCTTATTTATGCAGTCGAAGTTAGTTTCGTGTTTCGGTACAAGCTTATATCCAACAAAGCTGTGATGAGCGGAGATGGATAAAGCTTTGGAGAGCTAGAGATGTGTAGTAGTTACAGTAAAGCGACTACACGTGTATATTATTAGCATTGTATATCCCACGTAAATAATAGGGTTGTTCCGTATTCATCCTATGAAGTCTCATCCTATTTCTTTACTCATTCTAAACTAGTATTCCTAACTCGTCCGATTACAATATTTAAATACAGTTGCCTTATTCAACCAAAATGTGTTCCTTACTCTACCTGTGGTAAATATTACCAAAAATAGTATGGATAGCAAAACAATTTTAAATATTTTATTAGAATATTGTTTAACGGATAGTTATTTTCCTATTTGTATAAGAGCCCATTTTTCAATCGTCAGATAACTTTTATCTGGGGAATATGTTTGACGTTTTGACAGCTTTTCTATAGAAAATATGTCATATTTATTCTTCATATAAAAGTTATCTGACGATTGAAAAACCAGCCCTTAATAAAATATTTGCTTCACATGTACACTCACTCACTTATAACAGTCATAAAACGTGGTAGTGGTACAGCGAGTGTTTCGTTCTCTCTTCCATTTATGGACCTTACGAGAGTAGGCTCTGTGGTTTGCATTGTTGTTTTTTGTAATAACTAGGTATTATGCACACAAGTGAAAGAGATAGCAATATAAAATTTTTGCTTCTAACATCCTACCTTGTCTACAACTTCAAACTGGTTTTAATTGTTTTAACGATGTTGTAATATGGTCAAATATCTAAACATGACACTTATACATATGCTTATAGTTTACCTCTAACTGACGCGATAAGTGCTTCTCGTGTTATTCAAAATGCATCACGACTTTGCCTACGTTTTGGCAATAAGTACAACGAGACTCAGAGAGCTGGCCCAGAGCGGGATTTCTTTTTCTTTTTATGGGCAATGCCCGCACTGGGAATTAATCCTGTGTCACAGGGTACTTTACAAACATTCAAACAACAGACACAAATAACACCCAAAATCTGAACAACAATTTGTGGACCACACAAATTTTTATCCCGTGTGGGAATCGAACCCACAACACTCGGCGCAATGGCAGTGGTGGGTCCATTACGCCATCCTTGCAGTGATCAGTGCAGGTTGGCAGACTTCTCATGTTTTCGAGAACATTATGAAGAACTCTCGCCACCACGATATTCTTCTTCACCGTTAAAGCACGCGGTAATTTACTAAGTACCCACATCGGTAACGAGAACATCATACAATTATCAATTTGAAAAGAAAACAACAAAATTGGAGCTTTATGAACACTTGAATGCACTAAACTACATACTATTGTAATGCACTATAGATGAGTGGAGTTTAAATGAGAATACGACCACATTGTCGCATATCTCGTTTATTACTTTTGTCTTTAAAACATCTACCATTGTCTATAAAATTATTTACATGTTTGTATATGTAACCTTATAAGAAAAGATATACTTCTAACATATGTACGTCATTGCAATACTTCATTACAAAAGCTGATATAAAAAAGCTGGTTTAAAACTATATTAAAAATAAGCTAATATAAAAATGATAAATCACTGCGCACTGAAACATAATTAATTACCTGTATACATGGTATAAACTTATAAAAACAGGTACATACTTCATTGCAATACCTCACTATGTTAATACGACCGGCATTCGATTTTTCCCTTGGCGTAGGGCATGGGGCTTGGCAAGCACTGGGTGTTGCATACACACATAAAACAAATATATTATTGTGTTTGTCCGTGGGTGAGCAAAGTCATGTTTTATATTATTAGCTTTTGCTGGCGTCGTGGACTTCACTTGTCATTTATTTTTATCCCATAACGGAGGAATATGGATATAAATATAGCTATTAAAATATGTGTCAGTCAATCAATGAGTAAGTCTCCCTACCTAGTCTGTAGATCTATGAAACATGCCTGTTTGTACATAAATATAACAAGCTATTCGAGAAACACAATGATGTAGTTGTGTGCCCAGGCCACCACATATACAAGCTAAATATACCAAAATAAAGAATTGATGTATTCAGCAAAAATTCTTACTGTATGGCGATCTACATATATAATAAATTACCAGACATATTTAAGAATCTCCCCATGACAACATTCAAGAAACAGTTGCATGCACTACTCATAAATAAATGTCTGTATCATATAAATGACTATTTCAATGAAAAATATATGACTTTATAAGCTACCCATTAACCTATGACATGATTAATAATACCATTATCAAATTCTTATTTTATGATTAACCATTTTAAATAGCTACAAATACAGCTACAAAATTAATACTGTTTGTTGTTACGAATTTAGTAGATTATGATATTATAATTTAGAAGACTAATTGTAGATGTTATTCGTGCTTTTATCTCTTACATTAAATAATAACAATTGATAATTTATAACATGCATATTAATAAGATAATCTTTCTGTCCTTTTGATTTTAATTTTTATTATATTACGAATATTTTTACACTATTCATTCAGTAGAATATTATGTGCTATATATTATGTAACTCCAACCAATCTGACAATATTCTGACAAATAAATGTTATTATTATTCACATTTATTCCGTAATTATCAATAAAAATTACATTTTTAAATATATAATTATAAAAAAACACATTTAAAAATATAAAAATTATGGATGCCCACCGACATCGAGACAAGGTCCAAGCTGTCGGTGGTTAGGGGTCCAGAGAGAGGAATCTCCTCACTATGCGTGCCGTATCGAGGAGAACCACCTTCCGCATCTGACCCTTGACCCAAGCACCTAACGCGAGCCTCTTAAGATGTTGGTCGAGGCTCTTGGCTATTAGACCGTTTACCGTAACGACTATCGGTACAATTATTGCCGAGTCCACATCCCACATATCGACAACCTCGTGTGCTAAGTCCAGGTATTTTAGTTCTTTTTCCTTCTCAGCTTTCACGAGGTTGCCATCATGAGGGATGGTAATATCGATAATCATTGCACGGCGCTCTGATCGATCTATTACCACAATATCAGGCTTGTTGGCAACAACAGTCCTGTCTGTGATAATAGATCGATCCCAATACAGTGTGATATGGTCCTTTTATTATTATTATTATTATAAGTCAGAATTAATTATCTTTTTATTTATTGATATAATTATTTTCTTTAAAAAGGGAATTCCCGCTCTATGGATAAGTCCTGTATCGCGGGGGACTTTACAAACATTGAAACAACGGACACAAAGAACTTCCATACTCGGAACAACCATTTGTGGATCACACAAATTTTTGTCCCGTGTGGAATTCGAACCCACAGCATTTGGCGCAGTGGCGATTACTTTAACCACTAAGCCATCCATGCAGTCAAGTTAATTATAACCAATAAATAACGAGATGGGTGTAAAACCCCAGGATTCAACCTCTTCGTCTTGATGTAAAGTTTTTTTCTATCATACTTTTGTAATGTCCCACTGTTGGCCAAAAGCCTCTCCCTTGGACTTCCAAATCATTCTGTTGGAGGATATCCCCTGACCTTATGACCTTGTGACCCCTATATCTCGGGGTTTTTCGACCCACAGGACCCACATTCAAGCTCGACCGAGAGATGACACCAAGGTGTCTGCGCACCAAGTTACAAATCAATCAGTCCAGTGGTTCCGACGCTATGCCTGCCACTAACAAACTGTCACTAATAGACAGACACACAGACCCACATAGTGTTTTCATTAACCTCTTCGAAGAAGACTTAGAGGTTAATAAGGGTATAGTAAATTAAGGATAAGTCTTTAAAAGGCAATAGAGTATATAATTGTTACTATACGTGTAAAATTACAAAATACATTATCAGAGTTAAAATCTACTCTATTCTACTCTTTTTTTTTTTTTTTTTTTTTTTTTTTTTTTTTTTTTTTTTTTACGTGGGGGAATGCTATGACGCATATCCCTCCGCGGGGGCGGGCGGAGGGATTATGTCGGACTCGCCGGGGTAAAAGAGAGATGGAAATAATAGTAAAGTACCTCCCGGAATACCGACTAAACCTACCACGGTGTTCCTCGACAAAACCACTATCGACGGGGCCGCGCGAATCGCTTTCGCATGCGGTCGCGACCCTGCCGCGACTCTATTCTACTCTACCACATACACACAACACCATCTAGCCCAAACTAAGCAGAGCTTGTGCTATGGGTACTAGACAATAGATAAACATACATATATACTTTTTTTTTTTGGAAATCCTTGCATATTATACATAGAAACACCCAGACCAAGACAAACATCAATATTTATACACACAAATATTTGACTTGTGCGGAAATCGAACCCGCGACCTCAACTGCCTGCCGGTATCTCATGAGTGCTATGACTTGTTCTTCTTTAGAAGAGGTTTATAGAGAGAAATACTATAACAGTAAGCGGTGGCTTGAGTAGAATCCTGATATTACAGTCCATGAGCGGTGGTTACTACTTCCCACCAGATGGACCGCTTGTCTACCACTAGAAGTAATATTAGCCTTGTTATAATATCAGCCTTGTATTTAATTGTCTCACTGCTGGTCACGGAAGCCTTTCAGTATAAGAAGAGTTAGACCATAATGGTTGGCAGTCTTCATATATCTCCGTTAACCTTATGTAAAATTCTTAGACATGCAGATTCCCTCATGATATTTTCTTTCATCGTTCAAGCGAGCGAAAATATTGTCCCAATGATTTACGATTTATTAATATCTTAATGTTGTCTATACAGAATCTATATGTTAATACGTGAAGCAAAAACTTTGTACCCCTTTTTACGAAAATTGCGTGGACGGAGGAGTATGAAATTTGGCTCAGCTAAAGTTTATATGGAGAAGGACTGATGAATCCTAATATTTATATGAAATATGCATTAGAAATACATTAAATTAATGATAAGACACTACACGCACACAACCATGCATTTGACACACGCAGTCGAAGCGCGTAACTATGGTTACATATTATATCAATTATAATGACATATATCAGCAATATCTTACAGGCAAACTTTGGTTGAATTTCGAGCACTAGGCGACCGCTAGTTTTATTAAATATGCATTAGAAAATACATTAAATTAATGAAAAAACACTACACACACACAACCATGCATTTGACACTAGCAGCCGAATAGCATTCGTAGTATTTCGGCATTGTTCGGGTGATGTCGTCGAATTCTTCGTAACTATGGTTACATATGTATGTGGAGCAGGTGACTAAATTAAATGTGATTATAAGGGTATAGTTATAGACAATAAAACCTTAATACCGCTTAAACTTAAAATTTTAATCAAATATGAGTGAATTTGACCACTTGGCGACCGCTAGTTTATTTTAAATATACCTATTTCAGGAATTCTGTACCACGTAATGGCACGTTTCATTCTATTTAAATGAAAACGTGTAAGCCAAAGTTACATATTAGTAGATACAAACATAAAACATGATACAAAGCTTTCCAGCACGCAGTTTTCTGTATACCTGCTAGTTTTATATGTTCTCTTTCGATTTATAAACATTTAATATAATTTATGACTCTATAAAATAACTTTTTATAATTATGTTTTATGCGAAGTTTAAAATCTTTTTATTATGAACATACATATCCTCGATGGCGTAGTGGTTAGTGTAACCGACTGCCACGCCTGAGGTCGCGGGTTCGATTCCCGCACAAGACAAATATTTGTGTGCATCAACATGGATGTTTGTCTTGGTCTGGGTGTTTCTATGTATAATATGCATGTATGAGGAATGTTATGAAAGTGAATGAAGCCAGAGAAGTGTGTCAGGATCGTAGCAAATGGAAATCCGTAGTCTCTGCCTACCCCTCTGGGAAACAGGCGTGAATTTATGTATGTATGTATATGCATGTATTTACAAAAAATATATATATATACTAGCTGACCCGGCAAAAGTAGTATTGCCATAAAAAATTTTTTTGACCAAAACATAAAAGAAATGTTACGGGTGGACAACCCTTATCACTAAGGGGTATGAAAGATAGATGTTGGCCGATTCTCAGACCTACTCAATATGCTCACAAAATTTCATGAGAATCGGTCAAGCCGTTTCGGAGGAGTACGGGAACGAACATTGTGACACGAGAATTTTATATATAAGATGTATGTTTATCCATTGTCTAGTACCCATTGTACAAGCTCTGCTTAGTTTGGGCTAGATAGTGTTGTGTGTATGTGGTAGAATATTATATTATTATTATAATATCATAATGAGGCACACACGATTCAAAGATTCAAAGAAAATATTAAGAATAAAAAATTGCATAATTGATAGCGATGCATTTACGCGCATAAATGCATCGCTACTACACACTACACACACACAACATCGCAATCGCTTGCAATTACGCTCATAAGCGTTTTCGTCGAATCTTTTAGATAGATTGCGATCGATTCTCGTTGAGACACCGCGTGCTCAAACCAGAACCAATAACCATTTCTACCAGCGATAGCTCAGTGGGGAGACCAACAGACTGCAATGCACCTCTGACTTTCGGAAGTTATATGACTTTACGAAATTATGTGCGTATTGATTGACAATTATCGCCTGCTCCGTGCCTCGGAGAGCACGTTAAGCCATCGGTCCCGGCTGCCATGAACATCTATGGCAGTCGTTATTGGGAAGTCAGTGTCCTATAATCTCCTGACACAGGTCTAGCCTTAGGGTATCGTTAGCTTTCGGGTTGCGGAGGTCAGGTGGCAGCCGCTCCGTGTAAACACTGATATCCAGTCAAATACGGTCAGACTAGAAAAGCCGATCCCAAGTGACTTGGGCATAATAAAGGCTAGGGAGAAGAAGACCATTTATTTTACCAATTTATATAATTAATCAAATATATTTTGTTCAATTAGCATAATTTTAGTTTACGCGGATTTTGTTGATAGTTACTGAAATCTAGTGTTAAATACTCGCAACTTATTTTTTTAATTTACCATTTCGTAAAAATCTCTAAAAAGAAAGTACGTAGTGTCTTTGGTCACCATAGCGCCGTGGACAAATAAACACTACTTTCTTCGTAGCTAATATATATTTATAGACTGCTGGCTATATAACCAGCAGTAAATAACTTCTAGCTGCGATAAAGAGCCTATATTGGAGGAACAAGAGACCTCCGAACCACAAAATATAATAGCTTCGAGCTTTTTGTCATCAACAAAATCCACAACTTGACACGGCGCAAACACCGTTTCGCTTTTAACTGTATTAAACAATTTATTTTAGAAACTGGCTGGTATAGATATATTTTTAAATTTGCTCTTCGCTTAGCTCGCTATCATTGTCAACTGTACGTCTTTATACAGTTACTGAGAATTGCCTGACACGAAATCTCAATTACACCTTATTCAATCGAGCAATACTTGTAGGTACAAGTAGGTACTGTAGGTAAGTGTAATCATGAGGTAATGCACGCTTGCCACAAATCCTACTGAAATTATCCTATAGATGATCTTCTCGTCTTGTGTTCCTACGTAAAGTAGGGCTGCCAGACTTGCCAGAGCTTCTTATGTATACCCAGTATCATCATAGTTATAAGGTAATGGTTATGGTGGGTTTGCTTCCTAATATATGAATGCGTGGACTTTACAACGGTTCAAATTTTTATCACAAGTTTCTCGAGAGTTGGAAAATCTGACACCTTTTTTTGTACGTCGCCTTACTTTTTTCCTGTAAGTAGACAAAATTTTGAAAAGAATATCCTCTATGTTAATTACTTACGTGAAATTAACATCAGATCCTATTTCTGAAGATATATTATTTGTAACGGCAAAGCGACAAGCAATTTTAAAATGGAATAATATACAGTTGAAAAAGTCGGTCATTTTAGAAGAACTACTTTCTAACAGAAAACCAGCGAAAAGTACTATTACTGTTTTTATGTTTCGACCAGCAAGTAAGAGTTTCTAAGGTCCAAATACCTACTTCTTCCATTTTTCTTATCGTCCACTTAACTAGTCTTTACTAGCTGTCCCATTTAATGGGGACAGGTGCTTATTTTAAATTTTTTCTGCATGAAATTTTCTTTGCCGTCATGGTTGGGATATCGATGTGCAATTATTTAATTGCAACAATTTTATTATTATATATAGATTATTAATTAATTAATACAATATTACACGCAGTTGATAGATGCGTTTTTATGTATTTTTATCAGTAATTAACACGTTTTTATTCTCGACTATGTTACACAAAAACGGTTTGGGATAAGTGGAAATTGAACTCCACTCATACCAACTTGTGACGACGTGGTAAGGGAAGGTGTGAGAATTCCACTAGTCTCCACTAGAGTTGACAGCTAGTAGGACCTAGTAAAACGGACAACGCGTGATGATTAGGGCATCGCGTGAGTGACTCCTGTAATAGTATAACAAACAAACAATTATAGTGACTACCACCCGCTTACCACTCTAAACCACGTGCTAGCTTACCTTATCTCGAGCCCATTACGATCCTTAAATTCAACCCTAACTTTTCGGCACACGTCCATTTTCACGTTCGTTGAGTTTTAAAACTTTTGCCTTGCTAATTAGCTCGGCGAACTTCTACATCGCGACGGACGGAAACTTTTAATACCTAGATAAGCTCTACATTATTCTCTTTCATAAGTCCTTCTATGAGAACAAAGCTTAATTATTTCTTTATTATATTTTTGTAATATAATTTACTTGTAAATTGTTTTATCCCAGCGTAATAAGGAAATAAGAGTTCACAAAGTTTTCCTTTGTTATTTCATTTTATTTTGCTATTATTCTATTGTGTCGTAGTTTCTGAATAATTTTGATTTTAAAAAGACAACTTTCGCACTTCGAGTATTTATTTCGTCGCGAGGGACCTTACAAACATTCTAAGAACGGACACAAAGAACATCCAGACTTCGAACAACCGAACCATTTATGGATCCCAAAAAATTTGTTCCGTGTGGGATTCGAACCCACAACGCAGTGGCAGTGGCGAGGCGACAACCTAAACCACTATCCATGCAGTTTGCGCTTTCTTTGCCGCTTCACGCTTCTTTGCTTTCCTTTGGATGATCGTAGTTACCTGGTTCGACTTTGTTAGGCAATTCTCGGTAGCAGCATCTCTGCATACCCCTTCGAGATTATATAAGTGTGAGTAAATAATTCTTTCTTTTAAAGGCTACTCCCGCACTAGTTCTGAATACTATATCGCGGGGGACTTTACAAACATTAAAAAAATGGACATAAAGAACACGCAGACTTGGAACAACGATTTGTGGATCACACAAATTTTTATCCCGTGAAGGACCCGAACCCATAACACTTAGCAAAGTGGCAGTGTGAACAACTATACCACTACGCCACTACGCGATCCGAGCAGTCAAAATCAAAGTCAAATTAAAAATTCTTTAGAAACATCACTTAGATTTTAAGTATAAATTAGCGAGCAGCGATAGCTCAGTGGGGAGACCAACAGACTGCAATGCAGAGGGTCTCGGGTTCGAACCCACGTCGCGCACCTCTGACATTCGGAAGTTATATGACTCTCATAAATTATGTGCGTATTGATTGACAATTATCGCCTGCTCCATGCCTCGGAGAGCACGTTAAGCCGTCGGTCCCGGCTGCTATGAACATCTATGGCAGTCGTTATTGGGGAAGTCGACACAAAAGATCCCACTGGATCGAAATGTTGCCGGTCTGTACTGACTGCGCATCTGCGAATCTGTGTGCAGCTGCACAAATCAATTTAATTGCATAAATTACTATCAGCAACAATGACAGACAATGTCATGGAATAAATATCAATATTCACAGCTAGGAGCGCGTTTGCTTAACACTCAGAACGAAAAATAAACAACTAAACAAGTACCTAGTTTAAATTAATTCTGTGGCACAAAGCCAGTGACCTAAATTAACGGATCGACTTCAAAACAACACGCATATTGAGGGTTATCTTGAAAATGACCAAACTATAACTTATCTAAAAACAGTTTACAAAGGAATAGTTGTTCTGTGATTATATAAGACTAGATTGTGTCCACAGCTTTGTTCGCTTAATAGGGAGAAATAGGGTGATTGGGCCTCCGGCACTGTCACTCACCGAACGAAACACAACAGTAGGAATACTGCTATTTCACGTCGATATTCTGTGAGAGGTAGTCCTTCCCCGGTCGAGCCGGCGGCCCATTCATGCTGAAATCAGCGAGGCTCTACAACGTCATTCGTGTCAATGCAGAATGGTAATTTAGCTAATAAACTTCAAGCTACCAGAACAATACACGATGCACGATCGTAGTACTATCATCTGCACCCCAGGCTTTGATAATCCTAATCCTAACCTATATTATAAATATGTCTGTGAGTTTATTTGTTTGTTACGCTTTGACGCCTTAACTACTCGACTGATCATCATGAAATTATGCATACAAGTTGTCAGGGAAACAGGAAAGGACATACCTTCATCCAGAAAAAGTACTATTACTATCATAACCGAACCTGATCAAATCAAATCATTTATTGTCTAATAAGTGCACAAAAGGTGTAACAATGATATGAGTAGTGCTTATAATTTAGTGCCAGTGTTACATTAACATTTTTTTTAGCAAAGCCACAGGAAAGCAAAATCTAGTTATGTAATAATTTCATGGGATTTTAAATAATTGTCATACGTATTCGGTGTAATTTTGGTGGTGCTGTTGTAAATATGCCTCGATGGCGTAGTGGTTAGTTTAACCGACTGCCACGTCTGAGGTTGCGGGTTTAATTCAGCAAAGCCGCAGGAAAGCAAAATCTAGTTATGTAATAATTTCATGGGATTTTAAATAATTGTCATACGTATTCGGTGTAATTTTGGTGACGCTGTTGTAAATATGCCTCGATGGCGTAGTAGTTAGTTTAACCGACTGCCACGTCTGAGGTTGCGGGTTTAATTCCAGCACAAGTCAAACATTTGTGTGCATGAACATGGATGTTTGTCTTGGTCTGGGTGTTTCTATGTATAATATGTACATATGTATTTACAAAAAAATGTATATTATGTTTATCCATTGTTTAGTACCCATAGTACAAGCTCTGCTTAGTTTGGGCTAGATGGTTTTATGTGTATGTGGTAGAATATTATTATTATTCTCTTTATTTAAATATTTTCAATATATTTTTCATTTTTAAATATACATATATCTATAAAAATACATTTAAAAATATAAAATATATGGTACCCCACCGGCATCGGGAACAGGGTCCAAGCTGCCGGTGGTTAGGATTCCAGAGATAGGAACCTCCTCACAATGCGTGCTGTATCTAAAAGCACTGCCTTCTGCATCAAACCCTTGATCCAAGCACCCAACGCGAGCCTCTTTAGATGGTGATCGAGGCTCTTGGCTATTAGACCATTGACAGATATGACTATCAACATCCCACATGTCGACAACCTCGCGAGCCAAATCAAGATATTTAATTTGCTTATCTTTTTCAGCTTTCGCGAGATTGCCATCATGCGGAATGGTGACATCGATAATCAATGCGCGGCGCTCTGATCGATCTATCACCACAATGTCAGGTTTGTTGGCCACAACAGTCCTGTCTGTGATGATAGTTCGATCCCAGTACAACGTGACATGACCATTTTCGAGAACTGATTCAGCTACATACCTGTAGTACGGCACTTCAACATCTACAAGTTTGTATTTCAGAGCAAGTTGCTGGTGAATAATCCTGGCTACTTGGTTATGTCTGTGCAAGTACTCGCCGTTAGCAAGACGAGAACAACCGGAAACTATATGCCTGAGGGACTCACCAGGTAGGTGGCACGCCCGACAAATGTCAACCGTGCCATCCCTCAAGATATATCTCCGGTAGTTATTCGTCTTGATAACTTCGTCCGCAATAGCACAGACAAACCCTTCGGTTTCCCCAAAGAGGTCACCGAAACGTAGCCAGTTCACGGAGGCTAACAGGTCTACATCAGCTCCATATAGAGCCTTGTAGAACCTACCGTGAAGCTCCTTGCTCTGCCATACATCCCTGCGGTCGTTAGTGCTAAGTACTACAGGCTTGCGCCAGTTCTCTTTAGCCAAACTGAGCGGGGTGAGTCCGATGTCTACAGCAACTACATCCCGATGCATACCCACGTCTGCCTGAAGAAAGTATTCTCTGAGGTTGCATACCTCGCGGTTATGAAGGGCCTTGGCATTCAGAAAGCCTCGGCCTCCACATTTCCGCGGGATATACAGTCTCATCACAGACGAACGTGGGTGATGCATACGGTATGCCGTCAAGAGTGTACGGACCCGCCGGTCCAGGGCATCCAGTTCAGTCTGAGTCCACTTAAGTATGCCAAAGGAGTACATGAGCACTGGCATGACCCAACCGTTACAAGCGCGCACCTTGTTGCCACCTGATAAAAGACTATTTAAAACTTTTTTCAGGCGACCAAAGAAACGCTCCTGCAACGATTGCTTCATGTCAGCCTCATTGATACTTAACGCCTGTGACATACCCAAGTACTTGTAAGTATCGGTTACAAGAAGTGATCGTAGGTTAATGGAATCCGAAAGTTGTGTTCCTTCGGATTCCACTATCCTGCCTTGCTTTACATGGATGACAGCACATTTGTCCACACCAAAATCCATACTGATAGACTTACTAAAAGTTTCAGTTACTTTAAGTAAATCCATCAACTGTAATTTAGTGTGGGCAAACAACTTTAAGTCATCCATATACAACAAGTGGGATATCACTCCACCACCTCTATGTAACCTGTAACCTAGCCCTGAACCCTCTAGTAATGTACTAAGAGGATTCAATGCTAGGCAGAACCAAAGAGGACTCAGGCTGTCGCCCTGAAATATACCCCGCTCAATTTTTATAAATTCGCCATTCCCAGGGATCTGTCGACATCCTGGATAGCTAAGAACCGTTTTCCATTGCCCCATGCATGACTTCAAAAAGGTGCGCAGAGTTGCATTTACTTTATACAACTCTAACACCCTCAAAAGCCACGCATGAGGCACCGAATCATACGCTTTCTTATAATCTATCCAACATGCCGCCATATCCCTTTGTTTACGGCGAACCTGTTGGCTAATGGCCATATCAATGAGGAGGAGCTCCTTAGTACCACGAGCCCCCCTCTTACATCCATTCTGAGAAGCTGACATTATTGAATTTGTATCAATATGTTTAGATACCTTGGCTCTCAAAATAGATGTAAGAAGCTTATAGTTCGATGGCAAACATGTTATCGGTCTATAATTGCCGGGCTCGTTGGTACTACCTGTTTTATGGAGTAAGTGGGTTATTCCCGTGGTCATAAAATCTGGTAACGATCCAGATTCTAGGGCAGATTGAAATTGAGCAGCCAAACAAGCATGTGAGCTACGCAGCCATTTCAGCCAGAAATTGTGTAGTCCGTCCGGTCCTGGCGATTTCCAATTTGATAAGGATCGGACCGCACTAATTACATCCTGGCTATCAATGACCACGTTTTCCATTTCTGGAATTAGCTCACTTGCTCGCTTGACCTCCCGCATCCATTCCCCCTCAGTGTGGCCGACGGGTACCGACCAGATGTTCCTCCAAAACGTATTTGTAGCATCAGCATCTGGTAGCCCCATATCGGCCACACATTGATCTGGTCGTTCCCAGGTTCTATAAACCCATCTTTGGTCACTTTGAAACGTGCGGTTGATGATATACCGGTGCACGCGTTTTTTGTATCTGCGCAGTAGATTTGCCCATGCATAGACTTTCTGCTTCAGGAAGTCAATGCGCTCTGTGGCCCGAGATACGTATTCATGAGGACTGACACCAGTCCCCAGAAAAGCCCGGCCCACATAGCGCATTACCCTGGGCCGTGTGTTCCCTGCCCTGAAGCAGATCAGCTTACCGATGAGTGTCCTTGCCTCAGCAATACGCCGTTCAATCCTGCACTGCCAGGCCGGGGTGACAGATGTTTGTCGTATAGCAGGGACATGTGTGGGTAACTTAATGCCCGCTATACGACTTGCCGCCACAGCAGCACAGTACAGGATCGAATGAGTATCGGCGAGATTCTCGCTATTATCTAAATAACTAGATAATAGCGAGTCCAGGACACTCACCAATGCTATATTTTTTCTATGCATAGGTAACCGAGGCAGACGGGGCCGAATCGTAAATTGCATGTACCGGTATTCCTGAATCGCACTTTCCAAAGCATCCTTTACCTCCTCCTTGTACTGAATACTTACATCATTTGTCATGTCATCCACCTCCATGCTGGCACTATTGCCCATCCGCGTCGCACCAGGTGATAATTGCGTAACTGCGGGTTGGATGCGAATGGCATGGCTCGTAGGCAAGTATTCTGAGCGTAGCCTATCGAGCACGGTATCATCCAACTGCCGACTGCGTTGGATAACCCGCACTTGATCCGATATTATTATTATTATTATTATTATAAATATGATGCACATGGACATGACATGGAACAAAAAATGATGTGATATACACAGTTGTTCCAAGACCGGTCGCTGTATTTATTTGAATGATAAGTATTTGTACCTTCCTACACCTATGTAAACCTAAGTCAAAGGAATAATCCTCAGAGACCAACAGATTAAAGAGACAAGAAAACGTATGCACCAAAGCCCCAGCAAGCAATGTATCCAATAATTTTTTCTATATATCGTTGTAACATTACACCACACGGGAATAAATAAGTAAAAAACAAATAAATTTCAATAGTTCCTTTCCTATAAAAATCTGAGTCAACTGGGATTCAATATTTATATGTAAGTGGATTTTTATATCTTCAACTCGGATAGATAGAAAAATATGGATTATATTCCACAGGGTATTGGGTGGTAGAGTTACTGAACGTTTCGGTCTATAAATTCGATAGACATGGCTTTTTGCCAGCTTGCGGTAACAATGTTAGTTAACCAAGCCACTATTTTCGAATCGAAGTCATCATTAAATGTACGATTAGCCCAATTATCGAGGTCTTTCTCGTTTAAGCGATAAAATCGTGATAAAACTGTACCTATAATGGTATATTAGTGTTTTTATTAGGAAAACGATATGAATTTGGGAACTACCGGTGCCAAACTGACTGTGGTGTTACATTTACTTTTATAAGACTCTGAGTCATTTTGATCGAAATTGATATAATTATCAAATTTGATCGAAAAGCACTTCATAATTGGAGTGCATAAACTTTGTCAATAGATTAGCTTCTTGAAATAAAACGTGAAAGATTTAGCATTAGATATGTAAATTTACAATTAATAAAAACATTAAAGAAATTTGTAAGTCATTAATGGTCAAAGTTTAAGTTAATTATCATTTATTCTTTAAGATCCTAAAGTAACACTTATGCACGTCATATCAGTATCATATCAGTCAGAGTTTACTTAATTGATTGAATTTACATTTACGTTAACCACTACGGTCAAGCAGAAAGTTGAGGTTATGAGAGATACCTGCAAGTATATAAAATATACAATTTTAATGGGACATTTAAGTTCCACACTTATCTATGTTTATTTCTGCCAGCTGTCTTTCTTATGGAAGTAGATCTTATTGCAAAATTCACTCATCATACTGCTACTGAGAATTCTGTAGCAAATAAACCCAAACCAGTTATAACTCAAGCAGTATTCGACTCTTTACGCCACTTCAAAGATATACACAAATCACATAATATGAATTATAAGACACTTAACTACAGACAAGGCACCATATTTATGAATAACAGTAAGCCTTCTAAGAACAGACCGCGTTATATTTTAACTATTAGGCCTCGGCCTGGACGCCAGCAGGCGGCGCGGGCGGGGCGCGCGGTTTGCGCGGTGTACGTGGTCCGTTCACGACGCCAGCAGCCAGATCCCTCGGTTTGATGCGGCGAAGTGACGTGTCGAGAGTATACGCGATGTCGGTACTGCGACGTGATATTTTATGTAGAAGTTCTTTTATTAATTACGAGATATTGTGGGCGAAGGATTGCGTGAACCCATACTACAAGCAAAGAAAACACTTACTTACCCTCAATATTCAATTTTCTTTTATTTCCTACCACAACATTTTAATTATTCGTCTATTTTTATGGTCATCGTATTTACTATTCCATAATAGTGGCCTATCTAAAACCTCTGAAATGATTTCCCCAATCATCGACATTCTAAGTAAAATAAGCAGAACGTCATAACTCGTATTCCAACGCGCGGTCGCCGCTCAACTATAGCTCGCCGCTCGTGCTCCGCCGCCCGCACCGTTGTCGTCGAGAACAGCTTTACACAAATCTATGAACTTTGATCAAGACACGCGTGCCATCGCCCGCGCCGCCCGCACCGCCCGCCGGCGTCCAGGACGAGGCCTTAAATTCGCACAAAATAATTTTAGCTGGTTCCAAATTTATGGATGATAAGGAGACAACATCTATATGTTGTCTGTTTGTTCTATATATATCTATATGATGACTATTCATGTTATCATAAAATATATGATAGTAATCGTGATAATAACAGTAAAATAGGTATGCTGCAGATAAAAGCAGATATTGCTGAAATTTTGAAGTTAACTTCAAAACACGCAATATAGTGCTTTTTACAAGACTCCAGCACTTTACTTACTGAGTGAAACTGCAGTACTAGTACAATGGTTTTTGCAAAAGTGCCATTTCCCCTGGCGAGCTTGCTCATATGTATGTATCGTCATTGAACAATTGGCAACTGCTGGCTCTTTAAATCAATTTAATATTTTCTTATACAATTAAGTTATCAAGCAAGCATACAGCCCACATAATTGTAAGCAAAATCTGTAGATTTTGGAGCAAAGACCGTGCAGCTTCTAGAAGCATAAAGCAAAAGAAAGTTCAGGATACAGGCTCTAAAAATGATCACTCTTTTACAAACGCAAGGTATAAAAATCATACATGTCTCACTCTTAAGTACAGTAATTTTCTAACATAAACCAAATGGGGAATCAAATATAGGAGATTTGGAGAAAGATAAATTAGAAGTAAACACACAGACGAAAAAACGCACCAGAATAAAAAAATAATATGGAAGCACATACAATTGACACATGTCTGAATAAATTTTCGTTTCTGTAACAAATGCCCGTATTTTTATCAACAGTATTCTATTACCAAAACACGAATCGATTGCTGATAATATATTATAGTGTCGCCTTTGTTATTTTGATGTTTTTGTTTGATGTTGTAATAAAAGGGAGTGGATATCTAATGAATTCATTATTATTTTAGGCGTGTAGGATTAGTATGGGAATGGGACATTAATTAAAGAAACAATTTTAATTATATTAAACTGCTTTATATGGGTTGTATTGCAGTTTGTTTTTAAATATACTATTGTTAAATTATTGTTATAATATTAACCGTGACCGAATTTCGGCCTGGAGGACATTGCTATTATTATTCGCATAATATTTACTATGAATGTAAATGTAATTATATTCTTTAACTATATATTCTTCGCCATAGAAAAATTTACACAGAATAAGTTCTCAAAGTATTATGGAGTCTTGCTGATTTTCTCCTTTTGTGTTTGAGTAAATATACTATCGAATGCTGGTGGTTGCGATGTAACAGCTTGAGATCTAAATAGAAAATCCGAACATTAAATTATACATACATATATTAGATATATAACTACACTTCAAGATATTAAAATGACCACCGTCTTGGTCCCGTGATCATGGTTGTTGAATAGCAACTGAAATGATAGGGAAGGTTATATACAGGGTGATTTTGAAATCGTGTAATTCCTTTTAACCACGCATTCTACTGATGATATAGAATAACCCTGACCATTTTTTTTCTTAATTAGAATAATGGTTTCGGCAAAATTGGAGTACAGATTTTTTTCATGAAATGATTTCAAATACTTAGTCATATTTTAAACACCTGACACAATCTTAAGATTTCGCTAATTTAAAAATAATAACATAACAATAACTGATGTCGTAAATAATAGGGGGCAATAAAAAGGACCGCCCGTTATTATTTACGACATTAATTATTAATATGTTTTTTTATTTTAATTAGTAAAAAATTAAAATTGCCTCGGTTGGTTAACATATGACTATCTGACACAATTTCACGAAAAAAACGTAACATAAATTTTCAAAAAAAATAATCCTAATTAAATCAAAATATGGCCAGGGTTATTCTATATCACCAGTAGAATGCGTGGTTAAAAGGAATTACACGATTTCAAAATCACCCTGTATAAATGTTAATGGTTTTAATCGTTTATAATAGTATAAGAGCATGTTAACTTTTTCAACAAACCTTACCTTTCTTATATTATATAAATTAACTAGATGTGCCCGCGGTTTCACTCGCGTTTATGATTACTGCACCGCTCCCGTAGGTTATAGCGTGATGTTATATAGCCTATAACCTTCCTCGATAAATAGGCTAGCCAACACTAAAAGAATTTTCAATTCGGACCAGTAGTTCCTGAGATTAGTGCGTTCTAGAAAACAAACTAACAAACTCTTCAGCTTTATAATATTAGTATAGATTTAATTTAAAACCTGTAACATTTGCGTAAATGTGAGATAATATTATATAAAAGATAAAATAATAAAACAGAAAAAGTATTACAAAAGAAATGAGATTATATTTATTTGCAAATATATATTAGCAAATATAATAATAATAATAAAACAAAAAATAAAATAAAACTAACCACAGGCAGCTTGGACCCTGTTCCCGATGCCGGTGGGGTACCATATATTTTATATTTTTAAATGTATTTTTATTTTTTTATTTGTATTGTATTTTAATGTACATATATTTAAAAATGAAAAGTATATTGAAAATATTTGAATAAAAAGTATAATAATATATATAGTAAATATAATAATATTCTACCACATACACACAACACCATCTAGCCCAAACTAAGCAGAGCTTGTACTATGGGTACTAGACAACGGATAAACATACATAATATATATACTTTATACGTTTTTTTTTGTAAATACATACATATTATACATAGAAACACCCAGACCAAGACAAACATCCCTGTTCATGCACACAAATTTTTGACTTGTGCGGGAATCGAACCCGCGACCTCAGGCGTGGCAGTCGGTTACACTAACCACTACGCCATCGAGGCCGTAAATAAATATAACCCATTTTTTGTAACACTTATTATTATTTATTTAAGTACAAAACAATTAAATGACTATTAATAATATAATACATTATATGCAAGCAAATCACAATTTATTTGTCGTCATTATGAGGAAACGACAATTTTTTTTGGTGCTAAATGCTATTTACTACCAACATGTGCGTATTACCTTTATTAACTTCTGTTAATTTGGTTTCAGGTAGTTAGAAAACCCGTCATGAGAACAGCAAGGAACATGTTCATAGTGAACCTGGCAGTTTCTGATGCACTGGTCTGTTGTGTTGGAACGCCTTTGACCCTGATGGAGCTTCTAACGAAACACTGGCCCCTCCCCGATTGGCCGAGTCTTTGCAAAGCGTGTGGTGCGATACAGGCAATATCGATATTTGTGTCAACTATATCGATCACTGCCATTGCTTTGGACAGATACCAGGTAATTGATTATGTCTATGTTTACGTAATTCTGTTTATCGGTATTCGGATCAAGAAAGCTTTTTTAAATACTAAGGGCGCCGTCATTTTGCGGTGATAAACCAAGCAAAAGCGAGTAAAATAAATAATAAAACATGTGATAATATCTTCAGGGACACTGCTGTCGCAATAGTTTTGTATAGTCAGCCGTAGGAGTGCTATTATAGTCATCATCCCGCAGCCAATTGGATACATAGGTCGTAGTTTAATATGTCTTTACTTTATTTGTCACTGGTACCAGTCAATATTTGGCATAAAGTTTTTCGTTTGTCTTGTTACAATAACACATAATTGGTTACTCCTGTAATTTCGATATGAAGGAGCTGTTGAAACGATTTTATCTCATATGTACGTATATTTGTTTTTCATTTTGCCGCTAGTTAATGTCGCGCGTGTGTGCAAAAATAGTTGAGTCAGTACATCGCGACTGAAAACCACTTTGAGTGACCACTCTAAAGTAGAAAATGAGTATACGGCTGCCTGATGGATATCATATTATGTTCTATACCCAAGCAAAACTGTGACACAAGTAGTAGAGAAGGTCCTTTGCAGAATCGGGTCAATTCCAGTATGAGAGGCAGCGATCAAACCCTCCGTCCCCTTCTCACAGCACAATGCTTGATTGAAGAGCCTGGTAAAGACAACAGATGTGCATAAGTTTGTGACTGCCAGGCGTGAAATCTTAAGTATGATACTTGGGTCCGACAAAGTGTTAGAGCTAAGTTAAGTAATTCTCAGTGGCAGTACGTAAGACTGGTTATAATATGCCCGGTAAACTTCTATTCCGTGGAGCTTAAAGATAAATGTCCAATGAAAATAAAATACACTAAACTTTTCGAAATATCCACGAGTGTGTTTGTACTAATGTTATGAAGCTCAAGATATTGTTTGTCTGCAAGTTAATTGCTAATTAATATCTGTATTTAGATTAAAAAAATCTACATTTTGTACAAAATAAACTACAGGAAACAACGGCGAACGACTTTTTTATTTTTGAACGCGTTAACAAATTCCTTTTGATTGGAGCAGGGGCAAGAGCTATAGGGCGGAATTTAAAAAAGACGTGGCTACACTGTGTTGTCGAAGGCAGCTTTAACTTTTGCATTTTGCATGTGACGGGATTAACAACAAATCATAGAATAACGCTTTTGTGCTTGGACACGACGTAAATACCTATGTACATGTGCATCCTACTCGCACGAGCTATTCCGTGAGTCATCATACGGCGTGCTCGCGTGAGTGTGCTGGTGCCAGTTGTTTACATGATGCATACACCCACTTGGGTGTGTGCGATGGCCCAACTCGCGATACTGCACCATGGAACGCGTCGAGTGTAATTTCAATGACTTAACGTTGCGAATTAAAATATATACTTTCAGAAATCTAAAAATGGCTTTATTCCTTATTCTGCATTCTATGAAGGCTTTAAGACATTCTTGTTGTAGGATCCGTAAGAAAGTTAGTTGTTGCGAACGATGAAGACGAATGATGCTGTCAATATTTAAGGAACTGTAAAATTAAGCTAAGATTGCGATAAAACCCAGTGCATATATTATTATATCATAAGATGCATCAAACAAAAAAATTTAGCGACAAGACTATTAGGTATTCGATAATTGCTAAGAAAGAAAGAAATTAAATACCATTGGTTGCCACGGTATGTGGCAATAGAAAAACAAAATTAAAATAAATATACAAGTACTTATCAAATACCCTAAAATTAAACAAATTAATTTAAAATAGCTACAAAATAAGGACATTTATGTGTCCCACGGTCGTTGCCTAGGGTGTCCAGTTCAGCATTTACCAGACTGCTGGAGCTGACGCTAGTTTTAAATAGAAAGTTTTATTTGCTTTTGATCTATAGATAAACGCAATTACAGTAGATACTTTTCAAGACTGGTTACATCGCTTCACAACTCACATACCGATATCATAAGCACCTATTATAACTGTCACCATAAAGACAAAATGTACTAAACCGTTACAAATTCCACGTATTAAAATACTAGAAATCATACGAAATAAAGGTTTGTTCCGCATTTGCTCCTATATTACGTCCCATATTTCAAATTATTCCTCATTCGCCCCTCTTTTTAAATTATTCCTTATTTCGCACTACATTTTTGTACATATGGTTAACAAAACAAAACATGGTTTAAATTATTTTAAATACCTATTTTGTTGTCAGGTTCGTTATGTCATGCAATCATAAGCCTAAAGGTTTACTGAGAGATCAACGAGGTATTTTAAAATATATTTTGGCTAACGGTACAACAAAAACTCCATAAAAAAAAGAAGGACAAAAAGGAACTTAATCTGGGACGAAAGAGGAATTACATTAGGAAATTAATATTCATTTAAATTTAGGGTCATATAAGGAACAATTTTTGGGACGAATGCGTATTTCTACACTTGGGACGAAACATCAGGGACGAATGCGGAACAAACCGAAATAAATTATGAAAATATAAACAACCAAAACTATTAAATCTATTTATTTTTGGTTTACACTACTAATAAATAGATTTAATAGTTTAAATAATTTTAGTAGCTTATAAATTAGTAAAATAAAATCAATAGTAGTAGTAGTAGTGTAATATTTCCAAAATTTTGTAATACAGAGATAAATAAATAACGCGATAAAATCCGTATATACATAGTAGTTTAATTTCAATGAATAACATTCGCGTAAACAGAAGACAATATTATAATTATTATAATTAAATTAATATTATTCATATGTATCAAGCACTATTTTATTTGACTGCCCAAGAAAACACTTCTGATTACTCCTACAGAAAGTATCAGAATCTGGTAGTGAGCCTCGTAATTAGACCATTTTGTGTCACTAACCAACCTGTGGTTGTGGATTACTGTACATAACATCACCATCAATCATTCTTAATTCTGGACAGAGCTCAGGTGGTTTACAATTATAGGTGACCGATGTTACTCGGTTCTTCCTTCATCGTTTTTAATTGTTCAGAATGTTTGGCCACCGGTTGCTTACGGTTTAATAGTGTAAGACACTCGGTGTACACAAGGGTTGTTGAGTGAGCAGTGGCTAACTGGCGTACGTTTTTACTTTCGACATGTAGTACGCGCGACAAAATATTTTAAAGGACGGTAGAATATTGTTTGTTTGTATAGTTTCTTGAATCACTCACAAATTTTTTTTTTGTTGCTGCTGTTTATTGGCTCAATTATTTAGCCAAATTTACTAAAAAACTAAACCTGCGCATGATTTTAGGTAACAAGTTCCTTAACTTCAGACAGATCCGCATTACGTCATCATTTCGTAGAAACAAACAAATACCTCTTTGATCTTCTTAACTCAGAGGTACTTTAGTGTAATAACTATGGTTGATGACGTCACCTATTAGACTATTACGCTATTTCTGGACATCGAAACCGTTTCACGTAAACTATTTAGTACATTATTTACTTCGGTTACATATCCTGGTAGATATCTGTCAGACGTCGGGTATAAAAATAATATGGGTGGTACTAAATTTTAAATAGAAATACTATTTTATATATACATATATTCAAAGGCCTATGGCCATATGTGGAGCACGTGTTAAAATGAGCTTGCAAAAGTAAATGTAGAGACATACAAAATGTTGATCTGCATTTTTACCATATATTGGTTTACCAACAATTTTTATACTTGTTTAATGCATGTTTTAAAATACTTGCTATATACTATTTGAGTGTAACATTGACCTCTGAAACGTCCACAATTTCTACGGTGGAGTCATGGACGTTTTGTTCGATGCGCGTCCGTGACCCCTACGAGTGAGTCAAAAAGTTTTGGTATTTTTTTCGCGACCAATCATGATGAGTTTTCTTGACTCTCCCATAGGGGTCACAGACGCGCAACAGTAGGGTGTTTTATATTTTTTTTATGAGTCATGGGTTTCACATTCACAAACAAAACACGGAAAGTTAAATAACAATATATAAATATACATACCATAAAACATATTTCATTCGGCATGTAGAATTATTCAGAATTAATGGTACGGATACCGTAGTGGTTTAAATGGTCGCCACTGGTACTACCGCCGAGGATTCGAATCCCACACGTCATAAAAAATTGTGTTATCCATAAATGGTTGTTCGGAGTCTGGGTGTTCCTTGTGTCCATTGTTTGAGTGTTTGTAAAGCCCTCCACGATACAGGATTTATTGTTTAGGTAAAAATAATAGTTTAAAAAAACTTAAAATCGTGGGGTGGGGTTATCAAAATATCTTAGAAAGCACCCCACGCTTTATTACATAAAAATTAGTAAATTATTTTCTACGTAGTTTGCTTTTTTAATAAAGCGTGTTTATTGGTTTTATTAAACTCTTTTTTTTAAATATTATTTATATTTCTTTTCTAGATTATTGTATTGTCATCGGTCCTTGATAAGTATGCCATATTTCGAGTTAATCCGACGTTTTGAAAGGGGTCAAAATCATGTTCAAAGTTTCTGTTACATACATACTAACATACATATGAAGCTAATAAAAGTGTGTTATAAAAGAAAAATAGCAATAACATAACGTATTTCTTGTAACGGCTCTTTGACCCAAGGAGTACATATACAGGAATATATTAAATAAATGCAGATCATGTTACTATTATATTTTCCAAAATTTGGCAAGAATTAATATCAATACCTACGTTGTATATTTTTATGCAGCGAGTCCAAAAGAGTAGTTTAATGGGAAGACCATATTTATTAAGAGAGAAATGTTTTGCACTTGAAGCGCATGGCACGCAAGTTTAAATTGCAAAAGCGTTCTCGAAGAGTGCTCTCACGTTGCTTGGAACTTGTTGCTGTTTATCGTTAGATGACTGCACGGATTATACAGGGTGATTTTGAAATCGTGTAATTCCTTTTAACCACGCATTCTACTGGTGATATAGAATAACCCTGACCATATTTTAATTTAATTAGATTTTTTTTTTTTTGAAAAAATATTATTCCGTTTTTTTCGTGAAATGGTGTCAGATAGTCATATGTTAACCAACTGAGGCAATTTTAATTTTTTACTAATTAAAATAAAAAATCATTTTAATAATATAATTAATGTCGTAAATAATAACGGGCGGTCCTTTTTATTGCCCTTTATTATTTACGACATCAGTTATTATTATGTTATTATTTTTAAATTAGTAAAATATTAAGATTGTGTTAAAATATGACTATTTGAAATCATTTCATGAAAAAAATCTGTACTCTAATTTTGCCGAAACCATTATTCTAATTAAGAAAAAATATGGTCAGGGTTATTCTATATCACCAGTAGAATGCGTGGTTAAAAGGAATTACACGATTTCAAAATCACCCTGTATAGTGCCATCTAGTAACCTCGCCTTTGCCACTACACTAAGCAGCTCACATCTTCAAATGTGACAAGATATTGATAGTGAATAATCGTGTAGTAAGGTATTATTTATATCCGTTGTTTTCAATAACGTAATATAAATAGACCCGTCATGCATGAAAATCACGGCACTCGAAAACAGCGTAAATACATATTGACAATGGACAGCTACTTAGAGGCAAAAAGAAAGGAAACGAAAATTAAATGTCTACGGAATTCCTGTTGTTAGAGTGAGATAAATATATTTCTCTAATTACGTTGTCATTCTGTGGTGCATGCTCATTGGCTGAGCGCGAACACGTGACTTACCTCAGGCGCCAGCCGCCATTAGAAGGCATCGAAAACTTGATACTTACGCATGAAATTATATTTTTTTATCTTTCACAGTTGCAGTAAAATTTTTACATTTCCTAAAAACACAGGCAGGCATTTTTTTTTGTTGTTTAGGAAGTTATTTACTTAAATTATTTTAATGACACGTACACCCGCTGCACTGGTTGGTACGTGACTAAATAGACTTCTGATAATTACCTTGCATTCATGTTTCTTTTTCTTTTTTTTTTAATTACTATTAACTTATTCCCCTGACATGGGGATCAGGAACCTTATTTACGTTCTTTATTTCTTATTTTCTTATTTCTAGTTACACTATTTATTGTTACAAACACACATTGCTATTACAGTTGATTTCGGTCTTATCTTACATAACTATATATTTCATCTTATTCTAATTTAAATCTATCTATTGGTGCAGCGACTTTGTGTTTGTTGTATTTTGTTTCTATTGTTTACTTTGCTTGCTATTAACTTACAGTAGTCTATAAACGGCTTTCTTTTTCTTGCATTCATATTGCCACTACAGAGTGCGGGCAACGTATCTATAGTTTATATATCATTGGTTGTTTTATAGTTCGGAAAACTGCTGTCACGTAGGGATTAAGTGTTATGTGTGTCGAGACTGTATCGCTGTGTGATCCCTTTGGTAATTAGAATAATACTTATTTGTTACTACATACGTGGGTCACTCAGAAAGTTTTTTTCTGTCACCTGATGTTAAGTGAAGATGCAGTCGACTATGGAGCACGCTTGCCTGGAAGACACCTATTCACTCGTGACTTGAAGACAGATTCAGATTGTACTCACCGGGAACCACATACTTAGGTAGTGAGTTTCACTCCTTTGCGGTACACATTATAAAAGTGGAAGCAAACCGCTTCGTGCGTAAATGTGGTATATAACCATGTACCTGTGCCGCTGGTCTGTTTGTCTGGTCCTCCGATGGTAGAATTGAGAATGAGGAATCAAATTATGCAGTTCCTCAGCACACTTTTCGAAATGTATCCGATAGAAAATCGAAAGACAATCTTACGACAATGCTCCAAGCAAGATGGAGTCATGCGTTAACCACTTGGTCATCGCCGATAAGTCGCTCAATTGACTGAGACCCGATAATTCAAATTAGCTCGCAAAAAATGTGGAGGGAAATTTTGAAATTGGAACGTACCTATTTTTTCTTATAAATAATTATATTTTTAAAATAGATTATAACTGGCCAGTCTTTCATACATAAAACTTTTTTCGCAATACTTTCTGAGTGACCTGGTATGTAGTCACTTCTATCCCCAGAGAGCTTGACAAAAGTGTATTATATACATTGCCGTTATGGTTTTAGTATCCACGTAATAGCCAGCCAAAACAATGAAACAATGGACACAAAACAGTATTATTACAATACTTAATTTATATATTTAATTTAATTACTTATTCAAAAATGTAAGATGTGTAAGTAATTATTGTGAGTATGTGGATATGTATCGATGTAGATGAGTATGCGGATGGTTACGAATGTGAAAGAGATGGATGTATAAAATGCTTAAACTGTCATGCGAACCTATTTTATTAGTACCATACAGGTGACGAATATACTATTTCTTCAAGTATTCAATAAATATGAATAACTTATGATTTAAACAAAGTCAGAACTTCGTTAACGATATTACAATCGTAATTAATTATTACTTGGTTAAAGTTTAAAGACGCTCTAATTTAATCAGAACAACAAACAAAATTAATTAATTTAATTAACTATTTACAGCTCAAGTTATTTGATACTTCACGTTAGGTTTCGTAATTACTGAAGTTATTTATACAAATAATATATCATAATGAAAATACTGTTACTGACCTCAATGTTCATTGAATCATACCTTTATTATTTAACTAGTTTCTGTTCGCGGCTTTACCCGCATAATTCTCACCGGGATGCATACCGGAATAAAAGTATCATAAGTATTATTCCTGTACATGGTCTATTTGTTTCCCAAGTTTCACATAAATTTGTTCAATGATTTACGTATGAAAGAGTAACAAACTTAATATTGTCTTCTATTTACGCGAATGTTATTCATTGAAATTAAACTACTATATACGGATTTTATCGCGTTGTTTATTTAGCACTGTATAACAAAATTTTGAAAATATTACACTACTACTACTATTGATTTTATTTTACTAATTTATAAGCTAATAAAATTATTTAAACTATTAAATCTATTTATTTTTGGTTTACACTTTCCCCGACGTTTCGGTTGCTTTCCAGCAGCCATGGTCACGGGGAGACTAAAATGGTAGTTGTCTCAATGTTCCAGTGTAGTTATTTCAAAGTACCCGAACATAATTTAATTATTGGTGTTTCTATTTACGCAGAATGAGCTCAAAGTATCATGAAGTCTAGCTGTGGTTTGTTTCTTCTTGGGTTTGGCTATTTGAAGTACTGGATCCCAAGCTGGTGGTACTTTCCAACCATCTTCTCTATTGAAATTGGGATGTTTTTTGATTTCAATAGCCTCGCGAAGCATCCTTGGTAGGAATCGGTGTTCTTTAGCGAGAATCTGTGGTTTGTCAAATCTCAGGTAGTGGTTGGTCCCCTGTTGTACATGTTCACACACAGCAGACTTCACCGATTCCTACCAAGGATGCTTTTTTTTTCAGCATTTCTTTTTTATAAACTCCCGCACTAAGTATAACTTAATAACTATCGCGGGCACTTTACAAACATTCAAACAAGGGACACAAAGCACATCCAGACTCGGAACAACCATTTGTGGATTACACAAATGTTTGTCCCGTGTGGAATTCAAACCCACAACACTCGGCGCAGTACAGTGTCCACTTAAACCACTACGCCATCTGAGCAGTCAAAGCTGATGATTCAACTGCTGAACCAGAGCTCCGAACTCGGGCCCAAACCATGCACTTTGGCCTTTTAAAAAGAAATGTATAAACATCATGTAGATATATTATTCCTTTTACCAGTAAAATATATTTTTGACGTAAAACTATACATTTGAGCGTTTTCTATAAATCATAAATTTGTGAAGTCTTTAAACTTCAATTAATCAGTTTTGTAAAATATTTAATGATATTGTAAATATAGGTGGCCCACAGTCAACAGTAAGATGATGTATAACCAGCAAAGTGTTGCACTACTACTAATTATTACTTCACAATTGACAGCCTCGATGGCGTAGTGGTTAGTGTAACCGACTGCCACGCCTGAGGTCGCGGGTTCGATTCCCGCACAAGACAAATATTTGTGTGCATGAACATGGATGTTTGTCTTGGTCTGGGTGTTTCTATGTATAATATGTATGTATTTAAAAAAAAAGAAGTATATATGTATGTTTATCATTGTCTAATACCCATAGTACAAGCTCTGCTTAGTTTGGGCCAGATAGTGTTGTGTATATGTGGTAGAATATTATTATTATTATTATTAATTAATTATAGATGTAAAAGTTTGTGAAAATAATAAATGGATTCTTATTCAACCACGCGTAAACCGTTAAACAAATTATATATAATATTGTCTTCTGTTTACGCGAATATTATTCATTGAAATTAAACTACTATATACGGATTTTATCGCGTTGTTTATTTAACAATGTACCTATTACATAATTTTGAAAACTGTTACACTACTACTACTACTATTGAAATTTAATAATTTCATTAGCTTATAAATTAGTAAAATTCAATAGTAATATTAGTAGTGTAACACTTTTAAGAATTATGTAATAGGTACAGTGTTAAATAAACAACGCGATAAAATCCGTATAGAGTAGTTTAATTTTAAAGTTATATATAATTTTATAAAAATAATCAGGTATAAAAATTGTATATAACTTAACTTAGATAGATATACTTCGATTAACATAATATATATTTTCCCCCCCGTATGAATACGCGTGAGATTCACGCGGGCAAATCCGCAGACAGTAACTAGTGACATGAAAATTAAATTAATTTAATACCTCAGCGATAAAATTTAAAAATATAATCTAAAATATTTTATATGCTCCAAGAGCTAATTAAGTCAAATTTCTTAAATTTCCAAGCCCTAGCATTTATCGTATAATTTTATAAGTACTTTAAATAGTTAATGTGTAATATTAGAGACAAAATATGCACAGCGTTTTATCACGAGTGATATTACACATTTAAACGTTATGAAAATATTTTTTTGCGTGGAGAATTTATAGGTTTCGTAATTCAAAGCCTAAATTAAATGTCTAGAAACAGTTTTTTAAGAACATGCTTAATGTAAAGGTGTGGCAAATGAAATTTAATAAATAAAATTTCTCTATAAAATTGTTTCAAATAGAGAAATGTAATTCAATAAATTCTGGTGTGATTATTTGGTATTGTTTGTTTTTATTTATGTCACTATTTCATTTAAATATCTGATGATGAAATATTTTATAACCTTAAGAAACAAGCCTGAGAAAAATTGCTATTTTATTACAATTTTGCCGAATGTTTATAAAATTATAAAAATGTTTATTCTTTCAATTAAAATTAAAAATCATTTAAAAACATGAGATCAACCTTTAAATGAGTGGACAAATGAAAATAAGACAATTAAAAACGTTTTGATAATGTTCTTATTCCGTATAATAATTTAATAATATAACAATAACAAATTTGACACAATAAGGCTTTTAAATGAACACATCATAAATAATAATAATCATAACGCTTGTTACAAAACAAATAAAAAGACGCAACGATTACAAATAAAAATACATCGCAGACACGCTACGCGTTTGGTTAAATATTGACATTACATTAGCGAAGACAGGCTATCCCTAACACGTACTTCCACAGTATATAACGTCTCAGATATCTATAGAACTGACATGCTTGTTTTATTTGTAGCTTTCCACGATTGCATCGTCTCAAATCTTTCGATCTGCATAACAATTTATATGTATTATTTTTATCATATATACAGGGTGTCCGGTAATTAATGGATAACCTGGAAATGTCTTATAGTGGAACTGATGGCCGTTCAAAAAAAAAATACCCTAACTACAATCTTTTCTTTTTTTTTTCGTGTTGGCATGCAATGACGCATGTCCCTCCGCGGGGACGGGCGGAGGGATTATGTCCGACTCGCTGGGGTAAAATAAAGATGTTGAAAAGATAATGTACCTCCGGAATACCGACTAAACCTACCACGGTGTTCCTCGACAAAACCACTATCGGCGGGGCCACGCGAATCGCTTTCGCATGCGGTCGTGACCCCGCCGAGGTTACGGCCCGCCGTGTAAAACGGCAGGCCACTACACAAAGAGACCTACCCAAAGGACTCACTCTAAAAATTCCCTACTGTCTCCCCCCTAGAGGGGAGACGAACTCGAAACAGAGGCGCGCGTGGGAATACGCACGCCGCCTCTCGGACCTGGTGCTGAATGGATGGCGGGCAGGCCCACAAAGCCCGCCACCCCCAGGTCAAACCTCAGGCTGGCTGGAGATCATCTCGCGTCCTCCGGCGCCCGGCTCTGCGATCCTAACTACTACCTGAGATATGGGATTTTTTTTTTTTACTACCATGTATAACTGTCTTGTATACTACCATAAATGAATAAAATCCATCGGTTTTTGTTGTTTTATTATTAAACACTAATTATGCTAATAGATAGATAGTCAAAAGTATGCTATGCTATATAGCTTTCACTTTTTAATATCACTTTTTTTTTTTCTTTTTTTCTGAACGGCCATCCGTTCCACTATAAGACATTTCCAGGTTATCCATTAATTACCGGACAACATGTATATAACACACGTTTCAATTTGAAGTGCACAATGCATCTGTTTAGTATATTGATTCCCCGTAACTGCTACTATCTATAAATTTATCTATTGAGAGTTGTAATGAACCCAATGTTCACACTCTAGAGATAACGGCACTTAATAAACTTGATATCTGTGTGAGTATGGAACAAAAAATTAATATGGTGACATGTAGAAGAATGTATAGGTGATGTTGTTGAGGTTTAAGTGCTGGCATACTCAATGTTTGATATAATGGTGATAAGCTTTTTGTACCACCATGGGTACAATTAAGTGTATGTAGTTCACCGGACGTGAATGGTAACTCATTGTTATATATTTAAAAAAGTATATGGATCATGGATCTCCTTTTCTATAAAATAAATTATTAGAAAATGCGGGCATCGTTTATTTCGTACATACGTATATCTCTGTTTTCTTCCTAAATAAAAACATTAATGCAAGAAAAAATAGATTTAATTTATATCTACCACTGCGATGTGTCTATTCTGTCCACATTTCGTAATTAAATTATGATGAATAAGTTGCCTAACCTTCTAAAACTACAAAAATCAGTTAGCCTACAGCAAACAAATTTTTAATGAAATATAATATAATGAATTTTACCTTTTGCTGCCTGAAAATCGCACACAGATTTATCGAGAGTTAATATTTAATCTGGTACTTAATTTATTTCTTTTGTCCACAGTTAATCGTTTATCCAACGCGGCCTGGCCTTCAGACCATGGGAGCTCTCATCACCATGCTCATCATTTGGGTCACCGCCTTCACTCTCGCATCACCTCTGTACATCTTCAGAAGTCTCAAGACTCACTACCTCGGCCTTATCGGCATGAACTCTCTAAGTTTCTGTATAGAAGACTGGCCTGTCACTAACGGGCGAGCAATGTACTCTGTATTTAGTCTTATCTTTCAATACTTATTGCCTGTATTAGTTGTAGTTATGGCGCATGTCCAAATACATAGAAGGTTAAGAGGTAGGAGACGAACTACTAGAAAAACTCCAGCCATATTAATAGCTATAGCTGTTACTTACGTTATAAGTTGGCTGCCGTTGAACGTGTTCAATTTAGTAGCAGACTTCAGTGCAGAACCATTTATGGAAGAGAAAACAATGACAATAACTTATGCAGTCTGTCACATGTTTGGTATGTCGAGTGCTGTGTCAAATCCGCTGTTATATGGCTGGTTGAACGACAATTTTCGAAAGGAGTTTGAAGAGATACTGTGTTGTTGTAAACGCAGACAGATGACGAAAAATACTAGGATAAAGAGCAGAAAAATGGACACAGAGTTGACTGCACTGGCGCAGATGGAACACACAGTTACAGCCAACACTAAAACGTCACAGTGTTCTCAGATTTTCTGACTAAAAGCCTGTTTCAAATAGCACGAACAGATTAGTGTCGAAATGCAAAGCATATGAACTATAGTGTCAATTGTTTAAGTGTATCGGTGTATAAAGTTCCTTTAATTTTGAGTTTTAGGTCGATCGTTTCTCCTGTAAATACTTGTAGATATATGAATAATTATACTTCTATGTAATAACGATAATATTGTACTGTACGTTTTTATGAGCCCAAAACGTAAAGTACTAATATTTGATACGAAACTTTATTTCGATTAGATGTAAGACTTTTTTTTTATTAATTAAACTCATTGGAGATAAATGTTCTATTATTTTAGCATTATTTCTTGACTACAACAACTTGGTAACAACGGTGTTAGAGGGCTGCTGTACATGTGTTCTCGGGTTCGATTCCCAAATGGGATAAACTGTTATTGAGATTTTCTGTACGGAAATACTTCACTACCTATTAATAATTTTTACCGATTTTAGCCACACTGGTATTTTCATGAAGTGAAAATGGATGATATCCAAAATTTTAAAAGATATTTATTTATTTATTTATACAGTTATCCTAAATAATATTAGAAATTCAAATGTGAGATTTTTGTTACGCTTTCACGACTTAAGTACTTAACAGATCACCATAGACTTTCGCATACACGTTGTTAGGGGAACAAAAAAGGACATAAGAGTACCTTTTATCCAGACAAAAGTATTTTTACTTATCTAACCTAACCTACATTTATGCGAGCGAAGCCTCAGGCAAAATCTAGTGATACATATTTTTAAAACACGCTGAACAAATACACACATACGAACAATAACAGACAATGGCTTTAGGCGGCTTTTCGACGATGCTATCTTTGGGTGGAAAATATTATATTGATAAGAGTGAAAAGCTATTTATATCCTAAACAATACCATTGTGAAAGTGTTTCTATTTTTGTTGCTCTTTTGTATCGAAAAACAACATCAATACACGATGTTAAACATTGTAGAAACGTCGGCACTATGATAAATATATTTTATTTCAGCAATGAAACATATCTAACAAATAAAATTCGATACTTTACATAATACTAGCTTTTGCCCGTGACTACGCTCGGTAATAGTACTTTTTTGTAAATATGCCCTTTTTGTACTCCTAGCAAAATATATACGATATTGCATGATGATCTGTCGAGTAGTTAAGGCGTGAAAGCGTTACAAACAAACAAACTCATGTTCGGATTTATAATATTAGTTAGTATTAGGACTAAAGGTAACACACGTGCATACAACCAAGCAATTTTATTATATAATAATTTTTTATACAACTTTGGTGACAAGAATACTTATAGTCGGCCTCGATGGCGTAGTGGTTAGTATAACCGACTGCCACGCCTGAGGTCGCGGGTTCGATTCCCGCACAAGTCAAACAATTGTGAGCATGAATATGGATTTTGTCTTGGTCTGGGTGTTTTTATGTATAATATGTATGCAATTACAAAAAATAATTATATATGTATGTTTATCCATTGTCTAGTACCCATAGTACAAGCTCTGCTTAGTTTGGGCTAGATGGTGTTGTGTGTATGTAGTAGAATATTATTATTATTATTATAGTCAACAATTAAACAGTCACTTCCTTTTTGTGCAAAGAATGCCACTCTTGGTGTCATTTGCATAAAAAGGAATTAAAGATGGCATTAAAGTAAAGACATGAGGGATAAATGCCTGTTGTATTCATATACCCTCTATAAATCTACTAATCAAGCCCAACCCAGTAACAGTCTTATTACTCTTACTCTAGTAATAAGCAGCGATAGCTTAGTGGGGAGACCAACAGACTGCAATGCAGAGGGTCTCGGGTTCGCACCCACGTCGCCGCCTCTGACTTTCGGGAGTTATATGACTTTTCGAAATTATGTGCGTATTGATTGACAATTATCGCCTGCTCCGTGCCTCGGAGAGCACGTTAAGCCGTCGGTCCCGGCTGCCATGAACATCTATGGCAGTCGTTATTGGGAAGTCAGTGCCCTATAATATCCTGACACTGGTCTAGCCTTAAGGTGTCGTTAGCCTGCGGAGGTCAGGTGGCAGCCGCTTCGTGTAGAAACTGATATCCAGTCAAATCTGGTTAGACTAGAAAAGCCGACTCCAAGTGACTTGGAAATAATAAAGGCTAGGGAGAAGAAGTAACGTGTGTAATAACATGACATGTCCAAGAAGAGTACATATTTTTAATGGAAATAAAATTCTTGACTTCAACTTCGAATACTTTTTGAATCCATATTTCTTCTGACAGTTTGGAACAGACAGCACAACATACAAACATAAATCTGCATTAATCCAAACGATGGTCAACTCTACTCTACAGAAGATTGCAGCTAAGTACTCCTGCTTGTGTTGTTTCTAGATCTTCCTGTGGCGCTGTACTGTCAAAATGGAGACCAATATCTTCGTTCTTTGCACTCACATCGCGCGTCATTTTTTAGCATTGCACGCAGAATACCGTTGGTATTGTATCCTCAATTATTATAAGTATATACTCACCATTGCGAAGAAGAGCCCAATGTTGTTTAGTGATGGTATGAATGCGCCAACTCACCCTAATATAACACTCTCGCTCTCTTATAGGTAACTAGAGTTTCTTCTCCCTAGCTTTTATTATTCCCAAGTCACTTGGGGACGGCTTTTCTGGTCTAACCGGATTTGACTGGATATCAGTTTTTACATGGAGCGGCTGCCACCTGACCCCCGCAACCCGAAGGCTAACGACACCTTAAGTCTGGACCAGTGTCAGGATATTATAAGGCACTGACTTCTCAATAACGACTGCCATAAATGTTCATGGCAGCCGGGACCGACAGCCTAACGTGCTCTCCGAGACACGGAGCAGGCGATAATTGTCAATCAATACGCACATCATTTCGAAAAGTGGTATAACTTCCGAAAGTTAGAGGTGCGCGACGTGGGTTCGAACCCGAGACCCTCTGCATTGCAGTCTGTTGGTCTCCCCACTGAGCTATCGTATTACACACGTTATTGTACACGGCTATATCCCAAAGTGTTAAATAGATGAGTATTACTACGACATTTCGTCAGCTATATTTTTAAAGCCCAAGGCAAGACTATTGCGGTCAACACTCCGAGCTACACTGTGAATTTTTAATTTCTTTCTTGATAGAAACAAATTATTCTGCTATTCTGTTGGATAATGCTGCGTGTTGCCATTTGATCCGTATTATGATTCAAACGATGCCGCGTGTGGTAACTAGAAATAACATAATTTGTACAAAATGTAGTCCCTATTGAAATATTGGTAAACTCAAATTGTTACTAACTTTTACATGGAAATCTGAAAGTTTGAAGTAGTTGTATAACGAGCTAGATAGTTTTCCATCAAATAGTTTGGAACATTACACATTTTCATTACCGCCATCACCGATTTTATTTATCTTACGCATTCTTTGTCTTGAAGCAAAAACTTTGTACGCAAATTGCGCGGACGGAGGAGTATGTATTTGGCACAGTTGAAGTTTATATGGAGAAGTAGGGGCGAATCCTAATATTATTATAAAATATCCATTAGAAATACATTAAATTATTGAAAAAACACTACACGCACACAACCATGCTTTTGACACACGCAGTCGAATCGCGTTCGTAGTATTTCGGCATTGTTCGTTTGACGGCGTACAATTCTTTGTAACTATTACCTATACCTTATTTATATGTAATAAATAAAAATAGAAAACAAAGCACTAGGCGACCGATAGTACACAACTATTTGGTAAAAACTGCTACAAAATGGCTTTCCTCAATTGTCGATTGCATTCGAATCGAAAAGTTAGAATTTCCCATGGCGACCATTCGACCCGGTACTTTGACAGAACCACTATCGTTTTGAGACTTCACAAACCGCAGTGATTTTGTCTATTTACTTCAAAGAGGAGTCATTTGCAACGCTCATTTGTGGGCTCGCCTAGGAAAGGAACCAAATCATCTCGTGTTGAGTTACTGCCTTAAACGCAGCTATAATAAATTTTTCGCACGTCTTCAGAGACGACTAGTGCACGAGGAATAATTCATGTATCGCGAAGGATTTAACAAACATTAAAATTGCCCGCCATCCGTTCAGCACCAGGTCCGAGAGGCGGCGTGCGTGTTCCCACGCGCGCCTCTGTGTCGAGTCCGTCTCCCCTCTAGGGGAGACAGTAGGGTTTTATGTGAAGTAGAGCCTATTTTGGGTAGGTCTTTCGTGTAGTGGCCTGCCGTTTCATACGGCGGGCCGTAACCTCGGCGGGGTCGCGACCGCATGCGAAAGCGATTCGCGCGGCCCCGTCGATAGTGGTTTTGTCGAGGAACACCGTGGTAGGTTTAGTCGGTATTCCGGGAGGTACATTGTCTTTTAACATCTTTCTTTTACCCCGGTGAGTCCGACATAATCCCTCCGCCCGCCCCCGCGGAGGGATATGCGTCATTGCATTCCCCCAAGTAAAAAAAAAAAAAAAAAAGCGCATACAAATAATGCTCAGACTCAGAACATTTATGGATCACACAAGTTATTGTCCCGTGTGGGGAGCGATGCCACAATACTCGCTGCAGTAGTAGCGACGTGAACACCTTAACCGCAACGTTATCGATGCAGTCATGTAGGGTCAAGACGTGAGTCTGATATACATTCTTAGTGGCACCATAGATTTAGAAACTGGGCAAGCTTATTGGTGGTTACTGGTTGGCGCCAACAAGCTCGTCAGCTAATACGTAGATCTAAAATACCCTCGTTGAAACATATAAACACCTCTGCCTAACCCTTTGAGGCCAGAGGCGTGTGATTATCCACTGTAGGAACACCAATTAAGTACACAAACGTAAGTATAATAATAATATTCTATCACATGTACACACAACACCATCTAGCCCAAACTAAGCAGAGCTCGTACTATGGTTACTAGACAATGGATAAACATACATATATACTTTATTTTTGTAAATACATACATATTATACATAGAAACACCCAGACCAAGACAAACATCCGTGTTCATGCACACAAATGTTTGACTTGTGCGGGAATCGAACCCGCGACCTCAGGCGTGGCAGTCGGTTACACTAACCACTACGCCATCGAGGCCGACTATCCGATAAATATATAATATACCTATACTTGCAATGTTCTGTGTATGCCCCAACAGCTTTAGGATGATTTATTGAGGCGCCCCATTACTGTAGAGTGCGATTGGCGCATGATGAATGTATAATAAAGCTAATACACATGAATAACATGACATCAAAGTCATTAAAAGTACTCTTGAATCTCTTTGTAATCTAATATATAATCTAGAATAATGTAAGTTTTTTGTAATGCTTCACACCTTACTCAAACGATCATCTTAAAATTTCGTACACAAGTTGTCAGGGGTACATAAAAGGACAGGCTATTCCTTTTTTTATACACCTAAGGTGGCAAACAAGCATACGACCACCTAAGTGGTCACCTTAGCCGTAGTAGTCCACCGTAGTCCACACCAGAGGCTGATGCCTCTGGTGTGGACGGCGTCCATAGGCTAACGAATAACGACATAGTAACGCGCAGTGATCTGCGCGCTGCCGACCACTTCGGAAAGGAAGTGGAAAGGAGAAGGAGCGGTAAGGGAGAAAGAGGGTGATTTGGCCTCCGGCACTCTCACTCACCGAATGGAACACAACATCCCCATCCTCTACGACTATCCCAGTTTATGATATAGCGTTCCCCTACACCAACCATTAGGTTATAATAGAGGAGCCGCTGTACCTTCCAGTGCCCGAGAGCACCTTAATGGAACACAACAGTAGGAATACTGTTATTTCACGTCGACATGCTGTGATAGGGTAGTACTTCCCTAGTCGAGCCGGCCCATTCATGCTGAAATCAGCGCGGCTTTACTACTCTATATTATACTCTAAACTATCTATATTATCATTCAGAGAAAGAGTACTATTTCCGAGCGAGCGGCACCGTGGACAACTGCTAGTATTCATATAAATGTTACCACGTTGACAGTAGTGACAAAAAGTCCTTGCTCATTATATTATTATGTTTAGACTGCTAAGGTGCTTAGGCATAATGTCAGCCGAATGGTAATCGGTTATCGTTGCTTGCAACACCAGGCAAATTATTCGCAAAGAACTTATGAACGCTAGAAAAAAGAAATTAAAGATAGGAGGAAAGGTAAGTGGAAAAGTATATAAGTCTCCAAAACTCCTACTTACTAAGCGAAATGCAGTAACAGTATTACTATTTTTAAATTGATTTTCTGCAAGCGATAAGTCGCTTGAGCAGCTTGCTCGTATAAACCTCACTAAATAATTGGAAATGTTTTGCTTTTACACAAATAGTTCTGTTCACCAAATAATTTATTAGTACGTACTGGTATTTCGAATCCCTTTCCAATTGTAATAAAGTTGTACATTTTGTTAAAATACTTTCAAGTGAGGCGTCTCAGGCAAAGCTGGTCTTTTCTGTCCATTGAAAATAGATTGATAAATAGACCACTGTCTGTGGAACGTATGCACGTGGTGTAAAAATTATTTAGTGGCTATCAGCACCTATATAATATTATGTCTTATAATCACAAGAGAACACAACGAAACTAGACCATTTCAACAGTGAGGTAAAACACATTAAAAATATCTTAAAGAGAAAATTTCATTTGAGTGATTTTAATTTGATTCGTCCTCAACAAGCAATGTTATAATTTTTCCATCTCATTAATTCTCTCTTAATTAATCTTACTTTAATTATAGCTCGAAGGAAAATTACGGTTATAACTGGTTTGATATCTGAAGCAAAAAAAGTTAAATGTATACGTTTACAGGTATTGTTTTTTTATTCAGTAAGTATTAAGTAGATATTAATTTACTTACTTTTAAAATTGTCTTAACACCGGACAAATTATTGTGGGATTCACAGACAGATGTTTGAAATTTGAGAACCTCTTTATACTGATTTTATCGCGTAGCTTATTTTTTTTATAAAACATTATTATTACATAATTTTGAAACTTTAAACCAATAAAATTAATCACTTTTAAAGCGTAAGACAGTATTTGAGAAACTCCTGTACTTTTTTTACTTCAATGGTCATAATATTGTCTTACGTTTACGCGAATGTTATACATTGAAATTAAACAAACTTTATACGAATTTTATCGCGTTGTTTATTTTTTTAAAAACACTATTATTATTTATACTTCAAACTACTATTGTTAAACACTTTTACTAGTTACTGTTTACTTCAATTTAAGTTATTTAAATTAAACAACTATTTGAGGTTTGAGATTCTTTATTTTCCATAAGAATTAACAATTCACTTACATGGAAAGTTCACTATAACTAAATTAAACATAGAAAATATTAATAACTTATCGGCGCTATTTAGATTCAATTTTACACTTTCCCCGACGTTTCGCTTGCTTTTCAACAGCCATGGTCACGGAGAGTCTCCACGTGAATAAAATCCGTATAAAGTTTGTTTAATTTCAATTCAATGGTCATAATAATATCTCTTGTATGAAACTGTTATTCCTATTGCAAGGATAATCGTTTTTTACGATAAAACAATATTGGATTGCATTTTTATATCATTGCATATGACTGACTTATAAAAGAAACATCGCATGAAAGTCAAGGCAAGCGCTGTGCATTATTTTATAACTTTAAAATTTTGATATCCCCGCCTTTAAACGCTGAAATAATTTATTATTTATTAAACACAAATGAACAACATCGCGGTATAAACCAAATCGTTATACAGTACATTATCATTTATATAAAATTCAAAAAAATATTAAACAAATAACAGAAATATCATTGCCATACAAGTATCATAACAAAAAAAAAAACTAAACATCCATCATCAGAGTGATCAAGTAGGCATGGCTTGAGTGACATTTTTTTATATAATATTGTCTTCTGTTTACGCGAATGTTATTCATTGAAATTAAACTACTATATATGGATTTATCGCGTTGTTTATTTATCACTGTATTACATAATTTTAAAACTGTTACACTACTACTACTATTGAATTTTGCTAATTTATAAGCTAATAAAATTATTTAAACTATTAAAACTATTTATATTTAGGTTTACACTTTCCCCGAAGTTTCGGTTGCTTTTCAGCCATGGCCATAGTAGTAGTGTAACAGTTTCAATATTATGTAATACAGTGATAAATAAACAACGCGATAAAATTCGTATATAGTAGTTTAATTTCAATGCCATTTCTTTTTCACCATTTAGCCTATTTATTGGAAAACATATGGTATAATAATAAGAAGCTACATACTCATTAAAATTAAACTACTATAATATACGGATTTTAGCGCGTGATTTTTAATACTTTTATTAAATAATTATTAAACTACTACTGTTAACCTCTTTACTAGCATTTAGTCTCCCCCTGAACACGGTCAAAGTCAAAAGTCAAAAATCATTTATTCATTTAGGTCACAAAGTAACACTTATGAACGTCAAAATATATGGGTTAGTGAGTTTACTAAGTTACTGAAACTACATTTAGGTTAGTTGAAATTAAACACTTTATACGGATTTTATCGCGTTGTTTATTTTACTTTAAACACTGGTATTACATAATTTTGAAAACTCTAACACTACTATTATTGAAATGTTACTACTATTTAAGCTATATATTTTCTAATTAAAACAATTTATATTTGAGTTTACACTTTGCCCCGACGTTTCGGTTGCTTTACAGCAGCCATGTTTACGGGGAGACTAAGATAGTAGTTGTCCCAACGTTCTGAAGTGAGCTAGTTATTTTAAAGTACCCGAACATAATTTAATCTTTGGTGTTCCTATTTATGCAGAATGAGCTCAAAGTATCATGAAGTCTCGCTGTGTTTTGCTTCTTCTTGGGTTTGACTATTTGAATGACTGGATCCCAAGCTGGTGATACATTTCAACCATCCTCTCTATTGAAATTAAGATGTTTTTTAATTTCAATAGCCTCGCAAAGCATCAAGCATTCAAATAGTCAAACCCAAGAAGAAGCAAAACACAGCGAGACTTCATGATACTTTGAGCTCATTCTGCATAAATAGGAACACCAAAGATTAAATTATGTTCGGGTACTTTAAAATAACTAGCTCACTTCAGAACGTTGGGACAACTACCATCTTAGTCTCCCCGTAAACATGGCTGCTGTAAAGCAACCGAAACGTCGGGGCAAAGTGTAAACTCAAATATAAATTGTTTTAATTAGAAAATATATAGCTTAAAGTAGTAAAATTTCAATAATAGTAGTGTTAGAGTTTTCAAAATTATGTAATACTAGTGTTTAAAGTAAAATAAACAACGCGATAAAATCCGTATTAAGTGTTTAATTTCAATGTATAACATTCGCGTAAACATAAGACAATATTATTTAGGTTAGTTGCTAGGTTCAGGCAAAGGGTTGAGCCTATGAGAAGAAACCTGCAAGAAACTCACGGCCACTCTTTTAAATCGCCAATTAAATATAATTTCAGTATTTTACAACTCAGATTAACAAGGTGTTGCAGCCATTATGCCATATACTACTGACTATAATAAATAATAATAATAATAATAATAAACTAAAGATAAAAACAATAATAACTTAATAATATTATAGAGATTAAATAATTTGGGTTAAGGTATATGTTTTGATATAAATCTAAAATAGGCAGTAGATTTATATTAAAACATATACCTTAGCCCAAATTATTTAATCTCTGGCTCTCTCTCACGGCTGTTGAGAAGTAACCAAAACGTTGGAGAAAATGTTTTAATAGTTTCAAATATATACCTTTATAAAGTTTAACAATAGTTATAAAATATTCAGTCTTAATGATAAGTAAGATCTAAGAAATGATGCAATTTAAGTCTTAACTATCTTAATGTACACACAGCGACGCATCAACCTAGACTGTTTGGACTTTGAACTATTAGAAGTTGAACGCTGCGAATCGTGCGAGAGAGTGCGTTATATTTTTGTTACGCGTTATCCTTACCATTACATCGACACTATATGCACTGTCCCTTTCCGATTTTCTATTTTGTATGTAGCGTAGTTATGCGTATATAGGGTGTCTAACTTGATGTGTAGCCGTGTGTACATGTAGGCACCAGATTTCACATAGATCACAAAAGATTTAACAAATTCTTGTCAGTGACAAATGAACCTTACAATACCTGAATAAAATAACCGAATTCTTAAATTTTTTTTTGGTAAATGTCCTTTTTATCTCCGACGCTGGTAAATATTGGATCACGAAAGTACCATAATATTATTTATGAACTTTTGGATTTATTGTGAAAGGTTAAATATATAACAAGACTATGTATATGGACGTTCTTTGTGTCCATTGCGTAAAAAAAAAAAGATCGCCGCGGTACAGGAATTATTTCTAGGGCGTGAGTTGCCTTTTATAAAAAACCTCATAGAAGCCAGTCTTAATACAAATATGTAGTTTAATACTGGAGAGGTTAACTAGAATACAGAATGCTTGTAACTTTAAAAAATATCCAAAACAACACCTGTGTAGGTGTACCCCTTACACGTTCGAACCGATTAGAACGCGTACCAAGAAATTTGACTCCTCTTGTCTTTGCCAAACTGTTAAAACTTGGAATTCTCTGCTGAGGTACATGTTTCCTTTTTCCTTCGATCCTGGGTCCATCAAGTGGAGCGTGAAAAGTACATACCTTCTTAAGCCGTCAAAGTAGAGACCTTGGCACTACCTCACATGAGGACGTGGTGTTTTTTTTCCTTTGCTCGTAGACTACACGCTTACTATCAGCCGGAGTGTAGTCATGTTGACAGACAATAATAAAAAAGAAATATCTCCTAGTCACCAAGGAAATCAGGATTGATAAAGCATGTTCATTTTAGCCACAGTATGGACTGCTTGGAGTGTGGAGCTCGACGTTCCAGACTACGATGATAAAGACTTGCAGCTACCGAGTGACATTACAGCCAGACCGCTGCCTGCCGAGCTTTCTGCAATGTTTATAGAGAAGTCTGATAGAGACCACGACTTAGAGATTTGTATGGCCGAATTCATAGACTGTCATAGATTGAAACATGAGCTGTAAGTATACCCAGCTTCTTTATTAAATGCTTGTTTCTGCCCACATATGAATCGAATGGAATCATCTGGATAAAACGACATATCTATATATTATTACTGTTTGGGCTTGGGGTGAGATAAAGATAAACTAAGATAAAAGATAATAACATTCGCTATATTTAAAGTCCACAATAAAATAATAAAGATCAAATTAATTAAAGCATGAGGATGTGTGAAAATAATGAAAGGTAAGAGATTAACGTCACGCGCGCGATATGACGACTAACGATGAACCAGTTTATTATTGCTGCGTAAAGTGCAATAAAATAAATGATTTGAAATATACACGTGTTGTACGGTTATCGAACCGTACATGCTCCCGGGAGCGAAAAATGTGGTTAGTAAGATGAATGGATGGCGAGTAACAAGGTGAAACAATTTTCAACTAAAACAATAAATGATTGAAAAGGTTAGTACCTACATAATTAAATGATTAATAATAAAAACTGCATAGGCAGAACACACACGTGTCATGTGACATGAGAGACATGACTAAATTGTCATAAGTTTTTAAATCGGGAAGAGAGAAAACGCGAAATATGGGTGTGAGGAGGATCTGTCCTCTGTTTGTAAATGAACATGAGATTTAGTTAGTTCCTTGTTATCACTTTTCACTGATAGAGATAATTACCCTTTTTCCCTAAGATCACAACACTCACACACTGCACTTTTTAGTTTAACTACAGATTGCCTTTTTTCCTAGCCTCAGAACACGCACTTAAAACAATTTTGCCGGGTGTCATCGGCATGTCCGGGGCCGACGCATGCACCTCTCCCGTAGGTGTCAAGGATGCACGATGCTCTCAGTGTTCGCCGCCGCCAATATATTATAACAGTGGCAATCAGGATTCCAAAGATGAGAATATATATAACAGCATAATGATGTATGTACATCGTGGTAGGATACCTTATCACTCAAAGGATCACTATGCTTCAGGATCTCAATATTTTTATTTATAGCCTCAAATTGACGCAGTATTTTTGAGTTATTGGGATGGATCTCGGTGGTGTTAGGGATAGAAAGAAATGTTTAAGATGTGATTTATCGGTGAAATTATAGGCGCATCAATCTTTATGCTTGTATTAATTCTGCTAGACAGCACTTTGCTTGAATGTATAATAACATTTTCTGTTTTTATCATACAGCCTTCCTCCACTTTTCAATAAACCGGCATTTGTCAATATTGCGGCGGTAATTAGACCTTCACAAATGAACTGAATGAGGCATTCATGACAAAAAAAAAAATAATACTTATGTGGAGATGTTAGTTTTTCCCATAATTTTTTGCAAGGAGTTCTTATAGTTTTACAGGTTCGTATGGTTGGGATCGTATTACACAAGCTGTGATCATCTTTCAAATGATAAATTAGATTAAATAATTCTGATGTGACATATGATCATCATAGAATTCTGTCTTATACAAGACTGAAGGTCGGCCGGAGAGATGGTTAATAGTCCTTTCCGATGTTAATGGCTATTTTGATATGGTCTACGACATGATAAGTGTATACTTATCATGTCGTTGTTCAAGGATTTTGGGATTGGGATCAGATTAAATATTTCGTAAAGGTCTCTTTCAATCAAAGGTATTTTCATTTCAATGATCAGGTACTTATTAGAGTATTTTGCTCTCACTTTTAGCAAATTATAAAGATCTTTTATATGCAAGTTGTCCACCGGCGTCGCTAAATTTTTTGGTATTTGAGCAGATATCGAACTTAACTCGGTTCTCAGCTGTTTCGGAGATATTAAATGAAAATCTAATTTTCCATTGTAAATGTTAGTCACCGTGTCTAAAATAGAACCCTGTATTCTTCTTAAATTATACAATAAGTTATTCGCGGAGAATGCGGAAGTTAAGAACTCTGAAACAATAGTGACTTTTTGTTCATGGCGTTGAAGATCTTAAACAGAGTCTTGGAGGGAATTAATTTTCTGATTTACAGATTTGTGGTGTTTGTTAATCGTACTCTCCATTCTCTTCATAACATTGAACTCGGCTTCCACAACAGAGATTTGATTTTTCCAGAGGTTATACAAATGTTTGTCATTTTCTTTACCTCTTAAACCCCGAGGCAGATTTGTACCCGTCAAACCCCGATGACACCATACGGTGTCCACAAAAAATCGAGGGTCGCACTCGATTTTTTCCTGTTTTGAAATGAAAGTATCTATGTCAATAGAAACTTGTATTGTATATCAATTATACGTGCAACGAACTGAGTTTTCGAATGCACTAGTTACCAATTGAATAATATTAAAACAAAAAAGTTATTGTTATCTGAAATGACTGCGCGCCAAACGTTCGTTCGTCGATGTTTTGTTCCGCTGTTTTTCTGTACTTGTTTGTAAAGCAAGTATGTAAGTGTAATACATTGTTGGAAAGTTTATTTTCTATTTAGACAATATAAATAATAGTGACTAATGTTATTTTTGTATAACAAACTGAAGCCCAAAATAACCTATTATTTTTTGGATTTTTTTATGGATTTGCCACCCCTTTTGATATTTGTTGTTATTTACATACATACATACATAAATTCACGCCTGTTTCCCAGAGGGGTAGGCAGAGACTACGGATTTCCGTTTTCTACGATCCTGACACACTTCTCTGGCTTCATTCACTTTCATAACATTCCTCATACACGCTCGCCGGTTTAAGGTGCTCTTAACCTGGCCTTTATCCAGTACGTCTCCGATCTGATCAGGAAACGTTCGCCTAGGTCTTCCCCTTGCGACTGTTCCATTCACACTAGCCTTATAAACTTTCTTAGTCAGTCTGTTCTCGTCCATTCTTTCTACATGCCCAAACCAACTTAACATACCCTTTTCTATTCTCGTCACTATATCTACTTTTATGCCGCATCTCTCTCTAATCACACTATTCCTTATTCTATCTTTCAGAGTCACACCACATATATTTCTCAGCGCTCTCATTTCTACAGCATTTATTCTGCTCTCATGCTTCTTTTGCCATACCCAACTTTCACTTCCATGCATAAGTGTAGGCACTAATAGTCCTCTATGAACAGCCAAACGTGCCTTTTCGGATACATTTCGACTGTTCATAAAAGCGCGTAGAGCGCCATTCACTTTATTGCCAGCAATCGTTCTTCTTTCAATATCTCCCTCATGTGTACCATCCAATTTATAAATAAATAAATATAATAATAAATAATAAATAAATGGAAAATTTATTCAAATTAATAATTTAAAATTATTCCATTCAAAAGAATTGAGCTACCGACTTTGTTTTGGACTCGCCTAATATTTCCTCGAAATTTTCTTTAAATGGTATTTTCACGACGTAACTGCCATCATCTCGTTTTGAGGTTGAATGCTGATAAAAATCGATACATTTTTGGTCTTCTTCGGATATAGTTAAGGGTTCATGAATATCCTCCAATTCGCACAACTGTTGAATATCAGATATGTTGTTAAGGATTACATTACATTGAAAGGTTTTACAATTACCGCCCAATATCCATCCTATCTGCGTTTGTTTAGCTATTGTTAATATACCTTCTGATTGAAAAATACCATCCAAAAGGATTAGGGAATAGATATCCGTGCCAAACAGAATGTCGACTTGCCTACTTTTGTAAAATTCGGGCTCTGCGAGAGTTATTTGATTTAAGGTTGGCCAGTTTGGTTTTGTAAAGGTAAGACTTGGTAAATGGTTAACTAATCGTTTCATTATAAATAAGTCCGTTTCAAATGTAGCAAGGGCAATATGCCATCTACAAAAAACTGACTCTTGCAAATTTCATTTTATTAACTTGAAACTATTCACATTTCCTTCGATTTACATAATTATATGAAGTCACCATGTTTATTAGGACTAACTCTGATCTTTCATTAAAAACAACGAGAAATCGCAATATTACACGTCTATGCATAGTACCCTCTCGGACTGCTCTCTTACTTAACAGTGTCTTTTATATGGCTGTGAAGATACACAACAAGTTACCCACGGCAGTGAAAGAATCAGAAAATATTGCAACATTTAAAATCATACTACGCGATTTTTTGATTAGTAAAGCCTACTATACTATAAATGATTTTCTAAATAATAATTATATTGATATTAAACAATAATATACGATTTTGTGATACAGACCAATTTAATTGACAATAACATTCTTTATTTATTATTGACAAATACACTAAATGGATTTAAAAGTATTGTAAAGGGTTGTTTTTTGATACATATTTTGATCAGTTGTTTATTTATTTTTGAATAATTAAGTTTAACATTTGCATGGCAGTTACGGTGAAATACAGTGGACTATTTTGCTTTATGTACCATCATCTCTTACCTGTATTTAGCAAATTTTGTCTAGGGGTGTTTTTAGATTTAGCCAAGGCTTTCGACACCGTCTGTGTCTACACCCTTGTGAAAAAGTTAGAGCATATCTGAATACGGGGAGAAGCCCTTAAAATATTCACAGATTTTCTTTCTGACCGCACACAAAAAACGAAGATTGGAGAACACATTAGCCATGAAACCGGCGTGTTCCATGGTTTACCACAAGGAAGTTCCCTCTCTTCGAGCTTGTTCCTCATTTATGTAAATGATCTGTGCCAGCTACCACTACATAATTGTAAAATATTTAGCTACGCCGATGATACGGCTCTGATATTTTCCGGGGAAACTTGGGATGAGGTGCGCAATACTGCAGAACTAGGATTATGCACAATTAGTCACTGGCTTGTGGATAACCTGCTTACACTCAACATATCTAAGTCCGTATATGTACAATTCACCTTTGCTAAAACTAAGCCCATGGAACTAAATATTAAAGTACATTCATGCATACCTCCTAGTGGTCTTTCCAACTGTAATCCCCAGTGTTCATGTCTGCTGCCAATCTGTAGACAAGCGACAGTAAAATACTTGGGTATCATTTTAGATGAAAACCGTACTTGGCGCCCCCATATAAACCTCACCACCTCGCGCGTTAGAAAGCTTATATGGGCTTTTAAGAGACTTCGACATGTAGCCGAATGTCAGCTTCTACGATCAATATACTACGCCCTAGCCCAGTCTATCATAAATTACTGCCAATATTAAAAATTAAAACCACCATCATTCAGCTAGAGAAAACTCAAAGATCACTGCTGAAAGTCATGACATTTAAACCATACCGTTTCCCTACTAAAAGCCTTTACGAAAATTGTGGTGTCTTAACGGTTAGACAATTGTATTTATTTAATATAATATCTAAAAAACATCGTGTCACTCCGATTGACCACGCACACTTAATGAAACGAACTGCTACTAATGTTTGCACACCCGTAAAACGTAGGACCACAGCAGCTAGACATCAAAATGTCTATATGGCCACTTATATTTACAATAAAGTGAATAAAATCCTTAGGATTAACCCAATAACTACAAATGAAGCACAATAGAAGATTAAGATGTGGCTTCTATCACTAGATTACACGCAAACAGAAAATATTTTACTATAAATTATTATTAACAGTCATTTAGTCATCATTTAAGATTGGCAAAGCACACATGTTACTTAAACCACATACACACTTAGACGCTTATACGTTAACATACACATGCACACACCACACATACATACACACAACACATACCACACACACACGTACACATACATATACACATTACACGTACACAGCATGCACTAACATATTATTTTGTTTTATTTTATTGATAATCACGGAAACCAGGTTTTTCCTGGGGAAGACACTGTCTCCTGTAACACAAGCCACGGCCTAGCTCAGGAGTCAGGGTTCAAATTTTATTTTTGTACTGTACTTTTATTATCAATAACAATTTATTATTATTATGTTTCTCTTATCACAGGTACTTTCTAACATATTTATTATTAGAAAATACTTGGCCCTTTGGGAGGCTTACACGGAGACATGGGTCCAATGTGAAGAGGCCCTTCGAGAGTTTTAATCAAACGTAGGATGGAACACCGGCAGCGGCTAGTGCCGCTATTGCAGGTGTAGGACTATTGCTACGTATGGATTCTAATATATGGGCTATAGGTATGGGTGTTTGGTGGACCGGTATATTGCTAACTATGAATGAAAAACGGCGTCTATCCTGAATACTCTAATAGCATCAATGCAATGGGCAGACGGTGACTCACCAACTCACTAGATGGGCCCTCTGATAAGCCACTATAGGCATACAAGCCAGCAGCAGAGGGCAACACCGGTGCGAGTGGCTAGGGGTGTCGAGCGGTGCGGCACCGGTTTCACCATTACGGGTCTCGTGACAACGGAGACCCGGAGCGGGTTTCCCCGTAGTTATGCCCTTAAAAATGACATTTCCACCCCCAAGCATATAGCTCTAGCGGCCTCCTTCTGACCGGCCGACCAAGGCAAGCCAGAGTTGAGAGTCCTTCGGGCGCTCTTGAAGTTCCACCCCAGCCAACCAGTAACGGCAAGCCGGGGACGAGGCCCTAACCAACTCTCTGAGGCATTCAGGACCGCAGTGTCGCCACTCACATTCAGCTCGCCACAAGCTGCCCTGCGGTTTGTGCGCTTTAATTTAACCTGGTGATACATTTTTGTTTATATCACAAGGCGAAGGTGATAGTTTTAAAGCTAGTGTACTGTGCCCTCCGATATCGCGTTAGTCTCATGATGAGATAACGACTGTCCCAGAGGGGTTTATATTATTATTATTATAAAGAATTATGATTTTGATTTTGAAAGATAATAAAATTCGCTATATTTAAAGTCCACAATAAAATAATAAAGATCAAATTAATTAAAGAATTAGGATGAGTGAAAATAATGAAAGGTAAGAGATTTGAATCACGCGCGCGATATGACAACTAACTATGAACTAGTTAATTATTGCTGCGTAAAGTGCAATAAAATAAATGATTTAAAATATACACGTGTTGTACGGTTATTGACCCATACATTACTACCCGCGGAATCGCTTTCCACTAAGTAATAATTAATTAAATTTATAAATATAATTAATTATATTTATAGATATAATTAATTATATTGATAAATATAATTAATTATTACTTAGTAGTAATCACTCAATAAATATCATGTTTCAGGTATAAAACGGTTTGCGGCGAAACCAGCGAAGGAGTACAACGTACATTTCCTGACATGTGTGCATTAAATTACGAAAACTGTAAGCAGGAGTTAGTTATAGGTAAAAATTTAATTTTTTTTGTCCCGCATTTGGAATTCCCGAATATTCCGGATACTCGGAACAACTATTTATGGATTACATAAATTTTTTTCCCGTGGTAGGATTCGAACCCACAACATTCCGCACAGTGGTAGCAGCGAGGCGACCACTTAAACCTCTATGCAATACGTGCATTCAATATAATCTTACCACATTAGAAAAAAATAAAATAGAGTGCGAAGGGAACGCCAAAACGTAAAATTCGGCAGGCAACGTGATATTGGGGTTTTTGTCTAAGAATTCGCAGTAGGTGGTCGGTAACAGATACGCTCTGTATTACGTGAAACCTTATACATATGTTTTCGGAGAAATGTGTGTTTATCAGTCATTGCACGGTTTTCCTCTTGTTTTAACAGCTGTAGATTTATCACACACTATCGTTCAATAAGAGCAGAATGTATGGATGACATAGTTGTTTAAGTGGTCGCCTCGCTACGCCGAATGGTTCGATCCTCATATGGAGCAAAAATTTGTGTAATCCTTAAATAGTTGCTTCAAGTACGGGTGGTTTTTGTGTCCGTTGTTTAAACGTTTGTAAAGTACCACACGCTTTTTCCAAAAATAAATAAATCAATATACATAGTGTTAACTGATCGGTAGACGATTAACGAGGTTAAGCAATGTTGGGTGCGGTCAGTCTATAGATGAGTGAGAGGTATTTTATCTGAGCGTCTCCGTGCTTCGGAGGGCATGTAAAGAGTCGGTCCCGGTTGTAGCCAAATTGACAGCAGTTAAGCCATGTCAGAGACTTATGGGCGGCTTGAACAACTCTTGACAACAGGTTAGCCACTAACCACACGTAAAGAAGGAGAAGAGAATTAACACTATGAATATTGATTTATTTATTTTATATAAGTATAAAATATAAATTCATACACATGAAAAATTTGAAATATTCTCATTAGCTTATAAAGTAAAGGCTTCATAATATCTACACTTACTTTATGATTCAAAAGGATTTATTCCGCATTCGACCCTCATATTTCGTCCCGAATGTAAAAATACGCATTCGCCCCAAAAATTGTTCCTCATATGCCCGGAAATTTAGATAAATATTAATTTCTGCCGGTAATTCGTATTTTGTCCTAAATTATGTTCCTTTTGTGACACTGTTTTTTTTTGTATAGCAGATTTTGATGTACCGTCGGCCGAAAAATATTTTAAAATACCTCCTTGATCTCTCGGTGAAACTTTGGGCTTATGATTTGCATGACATCATAAGCCCGACATTGGAAAGACTTAAAATAATTTTAAAAAAGAGGGTCGAATGAGGAACATTTTGGATTGTGGGACGTAATGTAGGGGTAAATGCGGAACAAACCTTCAAAAGCAATTGTGCCAGTATTACTTGCTAAACATGCTTGACCAATTGGATATATAATAATAAATAAACTATCAATGGCGCACAAGCAATTATCATGAATGTAAAAAATAATATCTTAAACAGTAAAGTTTAAAGGTTATAATATATAGGGTTTTTTTGAAAGAAAGATGGAATAATAGTAAAGTACCTCCCGGAATACCGACTAAACCTACCACGGTGTTCCTCGGACGGACTCGAAACAGAGGCGCGCGTGGGAACACGCACGCCGCCTCTCGGACCTGGTGCTGAACGGATGGCGAGCAGGCCCACAAAGCCCGCCACCCCCAGGTCAAACCTCAGGGTGGCTGGAGGTCATCGCGCGCCCTCCGGCGCCCGGCTCTGCGTTTGGGGAGAGGGTTTAAATGGGCCCTCTCCCGCTCCGCCGCCTCCTTGATGGAAATTACTTCCTCGCAGAAGGAGGCGACGGCGTTCCACGACCTCTCACTCCGGACCATAGACTGAACTACGGCCAGGAGCGAGAGGGCAACCGACCCGACTGGCGCGATCAAATCACGGCGCTGCGGTGCCCAGGCGGGGCAAACCGCCAAAGTGTGCAGTGCCGTGTCCTCAACAACGTGACAACCAGGCGTTTCTTGCCGGCGTATACGACACAGGAACCGGCCAAAACAACCGTGGCCAGTCAATACCTGTGTCAGCCGGAAGGAGAGGGTGCCATGCCGCCTCTCCAGCCACTCCTCAAACACGGGACTTACCGCCACGATCGTGGCGTGCCCGATAATATATAGGGTATCTTTCATCCATAATAAAGTACTGTTCCCAAGGGATAAACTCATTTAAGATTAATACTTCATCATAATTGATTACGTATTAATCTAAAATAAATAATAGTCTAAAAAAACTTATTATTTAAAAAAAAAAAATTAATTTATTTAAAAAAACAAAGCTTAAATATAGATTTCTTTTTTATAATTAAAAATAAGGATAGCGTGATTAATAAAAGAAATCATTTTAATGTAAAAAGTGTGGGGTGGGGGTTATCAAAATGCCTTAAAAAGCATACCACGTTTAATTTAAAGCGTGTTTTTTAATTATTCTAATCAATTATTTAAATTTTATTTTATTCTGCTGTCGTGTATTCGAAATTTCATGATGATCGGATATGAACAAACTCACAATTGTATTTATAATATTAGTTAAGATATTGTTATAAAACCTTAAAGCCCTTTACTAATGATGTTGTTTTTTGTTTTACAGAGGGTCAGTATTTTAAATGGTAACCAAATTTGTATATAGTAGTAATTATCGATTCCGATTCCGCACGAATTGCATTCAAATTATAATTATATTCGAATGTGTTGCAACACTACGTATCTGGCAAAGTATTCGAATATCATTCGATAACAACTGTGCGTATTACTAGTAATAATAAATGTCTGGCGGCGTTAACAAGTCTTATATGGGTGGTATTCTAAAACAGTACTTGGATGGATAATGCCATAATGATAAAATATGACTGTTAATGCCGGCCAGTATATGGCAAATATATATAATGGTGTCCTATTTGGAACTCATTAAACCAAGAACTACAATTGGCCAGTATAAGTTAAGAAAAAGAAAATGTATTTATAGGAAATAGGTCTAGGGTTTTTCAATAGGTGCGTTCGAACTTAACTTTGACAGGGTATAGCGGCCATCTTAAAAAAGCTACAGCTGTCAATGGCGGGAATACTAATTAAGTTTTGACATTTAGTCATGTAACGCTACACGATTTAATAACGCGTTGAAATTGTTACAATGTATTATCAATATCAGTGCTTTGTTCGCCTAATATTCCGTACTCTGCGTCTATGCGAAGATGTTATCCAAAATTGGTCCATCAGGATGTGCCACCTGTAGCGGAGCCGCGACGACCATTTGCCGAAATTATATTTTACACTTAATGTCATCATTGAATATGCCGATATCACTAAAACTGATTGTTTTATTAAATTTCAAACTTCGATCGCTCTTAATTCAAAAACCCTGTACAACCATTTTCCCACAGTTTATAAATGTATTATTAATATTTTGTTATTGATATATAAAAACCCCAGATTCACAATCAGCGTCAAAAAACGTCCTCACCAAATGAGCTCCCACATTTGGGTGCTCTTTTAATTTGATTCCGTTCGATCGCTCCGAGAGTAAACACGACGCAGTGCTAGTTTAAAAATTGTAAAATCACATCTCCAGAACACTAAAAAAGAACGGTGTTTCATATTTTCGGTAAGTAATAATGTTATTATTATAATTTTATTATAATACTGATTATTGCGTCAAGGAATCAAAGAAAACTTTTTTTTATTTCGTTACAAAGAGCGACCGTATAACACGACTCATTTATATGAACACTTACTAAATGCATTAATCATACTATTATATTTCCACTTCATTAGTCCGGGTTACATGTTGACTCTGGTCTAATATTAATAGAGACGCTGTTGCTTTTTAAGAATAAATATATTTTATTTGGTTTAAAATGATAATGCGATTGTATATATTATTTATTCCTAGACTTGTTTTATTACAAACCATAATAGAATTGTTTTAATTTTTTTTTAATGATTCTTACAGTATCTTTATAGTGGTATATTTATAAAATGTATCTACATACTTATGTTGGATTTCAGCTTTCCTCGAGACCCCGTGCGATGTGTTAATTAAATGGATATCCATCATACAACGATTGCAACGATCACAAGCAAGCACAGCAACAACAATACTTATCATAATTTTTGGGAGTCAGCTTATATTCTACAAAGTGACATATTAACAAATAACAATCATGTAAATAATACTATTAAATCTATTATCGAGAGATATATCAAGATAAGATTGCATTATATAACAAAGAAAGATACGAAAAAATTTTAATCTGTCAATAAGAGGATTATACAATAAACTCAATTTATTTTAAGGAAATTAATAACCTTATAATGTTAGGACATAATAAGAAAAGAAAATATAGGTCTTTTCAAGTTTGAAATCTTAATTTTCTCTCTCATTTTATTGTTTATGTTACTTTAATTTGTAAATACAATCAGTCGCGTAATGTTCAAACACGTATAATTTCAAAGTCGGGTAGCCAAGTATATGAACAGCAATGAAACATACTCGTAATATAATATATCAAAACATGCTATATTAAAAATGTTTTACTTGTCTTGTCTATTTTGTTAAATAAATACTACTGTTATGTCTGGTGAAATAATAAAAGATTTTCTATAGCTGCCATATATAAATTATAATCGCAATACATTAGTTTCATTTTATTGAACATCATAGGACACAAACTTGGTAAAATACCTTGAGGTAAAAGTAAAACAAATATGTGTTTAAAACACACATTCACATGCATTTTATAAACTCTACATAATTACGTCAGATTATTAACTTATATTTGTAGAAACAATATTCGACTCCATCCATTCCTTATTCTATCTGCTCGTAAAATTTTTAATGTTAAGTTAAGGTGGTAAGGTTTAATTTGTATCAATGAATGTGTATCCTTCTCCCTAGCCTTTATTATTCCCAAGTCACTTGGGGTCGGCTCTTCTGGTCTATCCGGATTTGACTGGATATCAGTTTTTAGACGGAGCGGCTGCCACCTGATCTCCGCAACCCGAAGACTAACGATACCCTAAGGCTAGACCAGTGTCAGGATATTATAGGGCACTGACTTCCCAATAACGACAGCCATAGATGTTCATGGCAGCCAGGACCGATGGCTTAACGTGCTCTCTGAGGCACGGAGCAGGCGATAATTGTCAATCAATACGCAGATAATTTCGAAAAGTCATATAACTTCCGAAAGTCAGAGGTGCGCGACGTGGGTTCGAACCCGAGACCCTCTGCATTCCAGTCTGTTGATCTCCCCACTGAGCTATCGCTGCTTCAATTCAATGAATGAAGATGTATATAGTTAATATATCTACTTATAAGCAACTGGGTGTCCCCAGACACAAATCCATACAAATGTAACACTTAAAGCTGTCGTTTTAAGTGTTACATTTGTATGGATTTGTGTAACTAGGGTTTTATACATCAATGTATTTTGTTTATTTTTTCAGAGAATGATCCCGAGGCACCATATCACACAATAGGTAATTACATTAAGAGTTTTAAATATTATAAAGCGTGTAACGTATATATGTGTTCATATTATAATCCCACCACAAACAGACAGTGGAGGCGGAGTGGTACCGGTGGCATTTTTGTTGTATTGTTTAAATTAGTAGAAAAGATTTAAGACACGATATAGAGTATAAAGTATTGGAGGTTAATAGCCCATCAATTGAATATTTATTTATTGATTTATTTGTTGAAATTAATTATTTACATAAACAAAAGAACAATCATAATTTACAACTTAACTATGAACTTAAAACAAAATGAAAAGGAACTAAATATAGGACAAAATTTTGTAAATAAGTGGCTGGTTTAGGCAGCTTCGTTAAATTCCTCAGCATCACTGTCGATTCCATATATATGCTATGCACTTGTCGGTGTAGCAATTTTCATCTTTCGCGGTCCGATGCCAAATCCTTCAGTTTTTAATATGTTCTTTACCATTGCTTTTTCTATCAGTTGATCTGCATGTTTTTTCTTGGGCTTCCTCTCATTCTCTTTGCCTCTATTGTTCCTTCCATAATATTGGTAACAAATTTTTCATGTTTTAGTAAGTGACCAATCATGTTTCCTCTTATATTCTTTATAAGATCCAGTATTTGTCTGTTTTCATTTACTCTTCTCAAGATTTCTTCATTAGTCTCTTTTTCTGTCCATAAAACTTTTCCAATCGGCGCCAACACCACATTTCAAAAGATTCCAAACTTACCCGGTCGCTTTAGGTTAGGGTCTAGGTTTTACAAGCATATAAGGCAATGCTTAACGCTTGGTAAATAGTGGCAAAAGAATAATATTGTAAAAATGGCGATTAAAAGCATGAGTTTATGTTACTTCTTCTTAAAGTTTCTACGCGCCTGTATTACTGCACGTAACAACATTTAAATGTAAATTCACATTAATAAATGTAACTCTTACATTCAGAAGTATTGCTTTGCGGTCTAACACGTCCTTATACGACTTATTTATTTGATTTTGATTTTGAATTAGAATCATATTTTTGGTAGTTAGTTTTTTACTCGGACATTTGCTGTAAATTCAGATATGACATCAGTATTCTTGAAAATCATTACCTAAGGGTAATAGTTCTAACGAGCTCAACTATCTGATGGTCAATTCAATCTGTAAATATGTAAGCATACATTTTCAAAATTTTTACTGTATTGTAAGTATATCATTATTCTATGAATTATACTATTTTGCGATAGGCTCATGATCATCATTTATGATCCTAAAATATGATCACTCAATTTTATTACACGTTTTATATAATAATTATTTATATGTGTTCTTATTATTCTTCTTGTGCTTCTGAGTGTTGGTTAATAATCACTTATTACTAACTACCGTCAGATTACTAACCATTGGAGCAATCGCTATGAAAAATATCGTAGTCCACTACTCTGATCTAGTAGTCAGTAGGCAGATTTTATAAATTTTCGAGGTAATTATTGAAAATTTGCTATCATGCAGGTTTCTTCGTCATTTTGGACTTTATTGTAATGGCGAGTGATCATTTTAACCGTTTAATAGATATGCACAGTTCGTCGGGAGTTTAGATGACTTGAGAAAACCTTTCAAAACTGTGCGCGGCCCTCACACTAATATGCGGCCCTCACGCTATCGACTATATAGCTACTTTTTATTATCTACCTATAACCGCCATACTATTTTATTTATTTTAAAAAGACAACCCGATCTAGAATTAAAACCTGTGTCGTGAGGGACTGCACAAGCATTTAACCTACAACACCCAGCACATATGCAATGGCGAGTACTTGAACCACTACGTCACTAAGCATTATGAATTAAACCAAATAGAAATACTTTATCTTATATATAAAATTCTCGTGTCACAATGTTCGTTCCCGTACTCCTCCGAAACGGCTTGACCGATTCTCATGAAATTTTGTGAGCATATTGAGTAGGTCTGAGAATCGGCCAACATCTATTTTTCATACCCCATAAAAAATATTTTTTTTTTTATAATAATTTATTTTATAATGTATATAAAGATGTCATTCACTTATTGTATTTGTATAACCTAAAACTATTAGTTATGGCACAATATTGGTTTAAAAGTAATTATTATTTACAGTTAGTAAATGGCATTATACTGGAGATGGCAATTGTCTTGGTACGTATAATCCTTTTCAGTTTTTAATTGCAAATCTTATACATAGGTATGTTATGAATTAGTCGACGTAAAAATCACTATAAACAAAACTACTTCATCGGGTTCCTAATAGTTTGTATGGCTAGCTTACCAATATGAGGATCTCAATTTAATTCTTTATTGCTTTCTACAATGTAGTATAATAAATAATAGTTGGTTTATTTAAAACTAAATTTAATAATGGAGTAGTTATATAAAGATATACGTCTAACAAATTAAATTTATTATGGATCTAAGCTCGAATAACCTATTCTATGATTTACAAATGTATACAAATTGTCATTTAAATTTCAGCATTTACTTATTAATTGAGTTTTAGTTATAAATTATGTCCCTACAAGCTGTATACGAAATCCCTTTTGACACTTGATAGCACGTAACTCTGAACATTTCATATACATAAATTGCAATTATAAACAAAAATTACTTATGGAACAAAAGATTATATGGAAAAAATTAACCATTACAAAACATGATAATAAATTATTTAAGCATCAATATAAAATAACATTTCACCACAATATATCTAATAGATAAGTTATGCAGCATGGTAATTTTTATTATAGCTTTGGTCGTAGTGAGGCGACACTATGAACCGGATAAAATCAAACCAATTTGAGCTAAAATATCGCTTGTGTAAAAACTTATGTAAATATGTGTTTGATATCTACTCTTATTGGGTTCCAATGTAGTACCTTCAATCCCATTCTGCAACACACAAAATATTTTCTTCCAAATTCAAAAAAGGGCTTTCAAGATAAGATAATTGACTGAAGGCTTAAACATCCCGTAGTTTTAAAGGTGGATAGGTACCACAGTTATTTTATCCTTATACTAAGTATAGTTATACTTGGAATTAATCAAGAATAAACCAGGAATACTTTTCTACAAATAAACCAGGTATAACATTGATGCATTGTTTTCTATCCTTTCTGTTTCGATTCTATGCCATTCGATTATAATTTGTTTGTAATATTAATCGGTGATCGATATCGTGCTATGTCGATTGAAATGGTATCTTCACTATAATTGCTGTCCAACGGTCATCTGTCAAATAGGTATTTGAAACATACTATACATTAAAAAAAAAATTGTATAGAATATTAGCGATTTGGGTTTTAAATTACTAGTTTTTTTTTATTGACTCTGATCGTCTTCATAATAGTCGCTTTTCATAAATGAAAATATAATAAAATTAACAGAAATATAGTTATAGTTGTAATTTATATACATGATGAACATTTTGATTTATTTTAGCCTTATTATATATTTTCCAATAACCACATCTATTATGGACACCAGCCTCTCACAAAGGATCATAAAGTTCCTATATCTAATGTATATAGATGTGTAAGAAACACCTTTGTGAAGAGAGAAATAAATAAATAATAATAATTATTATTTTACAGCTTATTAAATAACAAAGAAATTTTACATCTACAACTTAACAAATACGTGTATATTCGCCTGAAGAATACAGAAATCATATATTAAAATAAAACAAAAGAAAGCTTAGTAAAAATGTCATCGGTACTGATACTCATAAATATAAATTTCAATGTCAGATTTGTAAAATGTATCATTGACATGTTTGGAAATAATTTATAGATGTAAGTAAGTAGTTTTAAAATAACCACCAATTATGTTTAATGTAGTAGACACAAAATGAATCAAATATACTTTTTAAGAATCCTGATTGTCTTTTTTTCCAATTATCAAACTATAATGATTATTTGAAGCTATTCAAGTAATCATTATAGTTTTATATCAGTATTGTGTTGTCAACGTGCTAACATTGACACCACAATACTGACATTGCATAAAGCATTTGTCCTCGGCGACGATTAACGAGGTCCGATTTCGGGCACAAGTATTATTATGTCACTAGCCTATGGGTATTAACGTTTTGTGCATTGCGATGACTCGACGAGTATGTATAGTCCAGTCAAGTCAAAGTCAAAAATCATTTATTCACTTAGGTCACAAAGTAACACTGATGAACATCAAAGGGGTTAGTGAGTTTATTACATTTACTGAATATACATTTATATAATGTTAGTTGCAAGGTACAGGCAAAAGGTTGAGAAGCCTTTAGTTAGCCTATGAGAAGATACCTGCAAGAAACTCAAGTCCAATCTTTTAAATCACCATCATTTTATAATTTCAGTATTTTACAAGTCTCTTCTCCCTAGCCTTTATTATTCCCAAGTCAGTTGGGTTTGGCATTTCTGGTCTAACCGGATTTGACTAGATATCAGTTTTACACGGAGCGGCTGCCAACTGACCTTTGCAACCCGAAGGTTAACGATACTCTAAGGCTAGATCAGGATATTATAGGGCACTGACTTCCCAATAACGACTGCCATATATGCTCATGGCAGCCAAGACCGACGGCTTAACGTACTCTCCGAGACACGGAGCAGTCGATACTTGTCAATCAATACGCACATAATTTCGAAAAGTCATTTATCTTCCGAAAGTCACAGGTGCGCGATCAACTATGGACACTGCTATACAGCATACTAGTCCAGCCATCCATTTGCATATTGTCAATGTCAAGATCTCTTAGGATTCAAGTCTTAACAAAATGTACTCACACTTTCTTGGAGCATTTGCAATTACTGACTTCATCTGCCCATCATTCCCTTTCGACATACATAAATGCCTTTCCCATTTAACGTATGCTCTATTTATCTCCCAAAGGGATAAATAGAGCATACGTTAAACCTTCATTACACGAGCTATACCTTTGGACCCTCGTACGTATTTTTGTCTGCCAGGCAAATTGCCAGACTTCATGTTGTTGCTCAGAATTACTTGATAGAAATACCAGTTAACACTTAATTCTAAACTCAAATCTGTAACATCACGACTCCAAGCTTCAGGTCAAATTTATTCCATGTAGCTGACGAGGCAATTTTCTTGATCCATTCTATTGTAACATTGTTTAACTATTTTGCAGTGGATAACTACAAAGTAAAACCTAATTTAAGCCGTGTGTTATAACTTTAAATTGGCTTTAGGAAATTGTTTTATTCAAATTCCGTGCGAGCAATCCCTTGGGAGAATAGTAAGGTTAATGCAAGCAAGTATTTTATCGAACTTTCCTTAGAAGCGATGTAGAGTTAGAACTACGTGCTTTGATCTCGATGCAAGCCTTTGTAGCCAAATAGCTATAAACTACTTGATGTAAGTTTTTAGTTCCCATCTATTACGGATATGAACCCACTCCTAGCAGAATCATTTATTACATACTAGTAATTTGGCAAAAAAAAAAAAGAAATGGTGATCTTAAAAAAACGCTCTTAATATAGTGTATTCTATTATGTTTAAATCCTAGTAATATTGTAAATGTAAAAGTAAAAAAATTTAATATATTTTGATGTTTCAGTTTCGCTCGAACAGGTTTTAATGTTGGCATCAATATGACTTACTCGTATATCACTAATTCTTTTATATTCTGGAAAGTCTATTTATATTATTTTATGATTGTTGTTTATATTTAGTGAATTGACCTGCCGTAGCCTATAAACTGTTAAGTGACGAATGTGCCGGCGATACGATGATCGTTCGATAATCTACTTTCTGTTTCTGGAAATCGGCCTAGGTGTAGTAATACTGTTAGTAGTAGTTATCGTAGTAGTCGTAGTGGTTAGTGTAACCGACTGCCACGCCTAAGGTCGCGGGTTCGATTCCCGCTCAAGTCAAACATTTGTGTGCATGAATATGGATGTTTGTCTTGATCTGGGTGTTTCTATGTTTAATACGTATACATTTACAAAAAATAAGTTTATATGTATGTTTATCCATTGTCTAGTACCCATAGTATAAGCTCTGCTTAGTTTGGGCTAGATGGTGTTGTGTGTATGTAGTAGAATAAAGAATATTAGAATATTATAATATTATGGTGGCTCAGACGACTACCCTGTATAATGATAGAGATTCGTCGTGTGAAGAATTATAACAGTTGAAAAAGGAATGAAAATTTCCTTTCATGACGTTTCAAATTTATTTTATAACTAGGCTCATCTATATGCCAGGAATTGCAAGTGATCAAAGGCAAGAAAAATTTACAATATTAATTTTTCATAAACAAGCAGCGATAACCACTTACTATTTTATAAGATAAGAGATTCAAAGATCATAAAAGTAAGATCTCTGAAGCTCTACTTACCACAGAAATATAATATAGAAATATATTTGTGCCAACTTAAACTTAATAAACAATTATTATTATTATTACTAATATACTCCTTTTCTTTTCGAATCGACGGCTAAGTATTTGGGCTCAGTTGGTGGCTACGTAAACGGGTGGAAGTGAACTCAATTTAGGTTTAAGTTAAGGTTGCTTAGCTGCAAACTTATGTCGTCTACTGCGAGTGGCCCCAATTTAAGTGAAATTATTCATGTTTGGAAGACCCACTGTGTGGTGTGTTTCTTTTCTTTTTTTGTTGTTCGTTAGGTTAAATTTGTCCAAGTTAAGTTTTTTTTGTTTTACCCATAGTTTCGCTCGCGTTCATTTTGATTGTCAATAAATGTATATGCCTTGGGAATGGTACTTTGTTCTAGATTAAACTTAGTTATATAGATTGCAGCTGCTGTATCCTTGACAACGTGTATGCGAAATTTCATGATAATCGGTCAAGTAGTTAAGGCGAGAAAGTGTAAATAAATTAAAAACATAAACTCACATTCGCATTTATAATATTGGTTAGGATTTGCATGTTATACAGGGTGTCTGATAATTAATGGATAATCTTGAAATGTCTTATAGTAGAACTGAAGGCCGTTCAGAAAAATAATAATAATAAAAGAATAAATATATATATATATATATATATATATATATATATATATATATATATATATATATATATATTAAAAAGTGCAAGCTATATTAGCGTAGCATACTTTTGACGGTATATCTATTAGCATGATTAGTGTTTAATAATAAAACAACAAAAAACCGATGGATTTCATTCATTTATGGTCGTAGTATACAAGAAAGTTATACATGGTAATTAAAAAAAAACACATATCTCAGGTAGTAGTTAAGATAGGTTTCTTCATATTTTTTTCTGAACGGCCATCAGTACCACTATGAGACATTTCCAGGTTATCCATTAATTACCGGACACCCTGTATAAATCAGATGAATGCGACGTCCTGGTTGTATCTTTAATACTTAACATTAGGTACACAATTCAAATAATTTATTTTTTAAAATATCGTTTACAAAATACAAGTATTACGCAATAAAATTAATTTTGATTTTAATAAAAGAAATATATAGAGTAACTTAAAATGGTTTTTAGGACCGGAAAATATGGCGTAGTAACTCGAGACCTATAATTATTTATAGTAGATCAAATAGCCTGAAAAATAATAAATAGACCTTTACAAAAATAACTTTATTATAAACTCAAGTGACTTTAAATCTATTTACTTCAAACGCCTTTAGAAAATATAATAGCAATTTTTTATTCAACATCTTTCTTGCATGATCAAACTCCATTCTGAAAAATAAATTGATATCATTTATAAAGTTATTTTTAATTAAACAAAAAATAAAAGAACTCAACCATTCGCTGACTGTTGAAAGTCAGATTTTAAGTTTAATTTCCAAGAAAAGCAATATTTTCATTTTATTTTAGGTAAATAACATACCACAAAAATGTTTAAACATAAATAGTGTCACGCCTCTATCAGTCATCAAAGGGGTGGCCAGAAACGTTCACAGACCGCCAACAATGGTTAAAGCTGCCAAGTAATACAGAACGAACCTACCACGGTCTTACAGACACAGTTTCAGACTTGTCTTGGCAAACAAACTACTGCTACTGAAAAGTCTTGGCAAACAAACCTAATGACGGCAACCAAGTTTGACATTATGCCTATTAGACCATGATAGGCTTTGCCCCTATATCGTGAGACCTAAACCTATGGCTGCCCTATAATAAATGTAGTACTCATGGCATGACATGGCCTCGATGGCGTAGTGGTTAGTGTAACCGACTGCCACACCTGAGGTCGCGGGATCGATTTCCGCACTAGTCAAACATTTGTGTGCGTGAACATGGATGTTTGTCTTGGTCTGGGTGTTTCTATGTATAATATGTATGAATTTACAAAAAAAAGTATATGTGTATGTTTATCCATTGCCCAGAGTATAAATTTTCTACTTAGTTTGAGCTAGATGGTGTTGTGTGTATGTGATAGAATATATTATTATTATAATATACTAGCTGACCCGCGCAACTTCGTCTGCTTCACATAAGATAATTTTCCCCGTTTTTGCAACATTTTTCATTTATGCTCTGCTCCTATTGGTCGTAGCGTAATGTTATATAGCCTATAGCCTTCCTCAATAAATGGGCTACCCAATACTGGAAAAATTTCAATTCGAACCATTCGTTCCTGAGATTAGCGCGTTCAACCAAACAAACAAATAAACAAACAAACGAAAACTCTTCAGCTTTATAATACACTTCTCATCAGAAAAATCGAAACACTTCCGTTTTTATGGTTTCTGTCCTAATTTAAAACAAAAGAGTTTTCATTCCATGAAAAAAATCACATGATTGTATAGCTGGCAGTTTGGCCATTACAGTGAAAATTCTAAATTCAAAATTAGAATTTCATTTGTTTATCCTATCAATGAAATGATTCACTGTTTTAAGACAAATGTGTGTTTAGAGATGGAGTACATTTCACCTTTGAAAACTAAAAATTAGCGCTTATATTAAAACTTTTTGTTCTGTGTTCTGTATACTGTGTGTACTGTGACTTTGGGATGTCTGAAAAAGATTTTTTCTGAAACATATGGATACTTCGCCCACAGAAGCCGCACAAGTGTATAGCCGTGCCACACTTTTTAAATCTTATGCAGCTATCAACATTTCTAATGTAAAATTTATGTTTACTTAATTCGTACCAAATAAACGTTAACTCCATTTGAATTTTGCTGACGCAAGACGCATTTATAAAAGGTACTAGTAAGAATGAAATAGGGAGAATATTGTAACTTTTAATATCGAAAATACCAGCTGGGTTACAAGTTAGGTTTTTTTTTACGTGTTGGAGGGCTTATTTTGGACTCACCGGGGTAAAGAAAGATGTTGAAATGATGATATAAGGTGTTCCTCGATAGAACCGCAATCGGCGGGGCCGCGCGAATCACTTGCAGTCACGACCCCGCCGAAGTGTCGGCCAGCTGCCGTATGAAACGGCAGGCCACTACACGATAAGACCTACCCTTTGGTCATTTCTCAATAAAACCGTAGAAAGCCCACTGCACCTCGAAAGGCGTGTTCTATCGACCGCTGACTAGAGTGCGCGGTGTCTGACATTGGTGTTGGACTCGCAGGGGTATGTGGTTGGCCGCTGAGGACATGTTCGTTTGCTCGGCAAGCACGTTGCATTCGAGCGTCGGACTTAGGCGCGGCCAGTGCGAACCAGTCGGTCGCATGAGGCACGGAGTTGCCTTTAGCGAAGTGGCAGTGTGGTTTCACTGCCACAACGCATCTCGGGCGCTTGCCTACTCAGCAAGTTAGAACATAGCTGGAATGACTCGGGCCACACCCGGCTTGTAGGCCTATTTGGGTAGGCGTACGGATGTCGGGAAGTGAGCGTGCCTTACACAGCTCCGGTACCGTACTGGAGATATGGGAGGCGGCTTCTCCGTCGGTTTCAGCGAGGTTTTCGTTGGCAACTGAGTTGCGGGTGGTGAGCGGCTTTATTGCTCCGGTACCTATCTGGAGAATAGGTAGTGTCACTTGGGCACGTGGTAGCTCGCTTACGAGAACCGGATCTCTGAGGTTAGGGTGGAGAGTCGAGATTTGGGGACAAGACCTGTCTATAACTGGTCCCGGAAGGTGCTCTCGGGCACTGGAAGGTACAGCGGCTCCCCTAATATAACCTAACGGTTGGTGTAGGGGAATGCTATATCATAAACTGGGATAGTCGTAGAAAAAGGGGATGTCCCCCCTAGAGGGGAGACGGAATCGACACAGAGGCACGCATGGGAACACGCACGCACCTCTCGGACCTGGTGCTGAACGGCCCACCACCTCCAGGTTAAACCTTAGGGTGGCTGGAGTTCATCTTACGCCCTCCGGGGCTAAATAATTAACTTTATAAATTCTTGCCCATCTCTCTCTAATCACACTGTTTTCCTTATTATATCTTTCTGAGTCACACCATATAATTATATTTTTCAGCACTCTCATTTCTACAGCATTTATTGTGCTCTCATGCTTCTTTTGCCATACCCAACTTTCACTTCCATGCATAAGTGTAGGCACTAATAGTCCTTTATGAATAGCCAAACGTGCCTTTTGGGATACATCTCGACTGTTCATAAAAGCGCGTAGAGCGCCATTCACTTTATTGCCAGCAATCGTTCTTCTTTCAATATCTCCCACATGTGTACCATCCCTTGTAAACAAAGTATCCAAATATACAAACTCTTTCACTTCCTTCACTTCCTTCACTTGCTTCACTTGTTCTCCATCAATCATAATATTGCACATCGTTATGCACTCCTCCTTTTCAAATACCATAACTTTCGTCTTGCTTACATTCATTTTCATTCCTTTACTCTCAAAAGCACCGTGCATAATAGTTACCATTGCCTGCAACTCTTTCGCCGATGACGCAAGTATTACTTGGTCGTCGGCATAAAGTAGATATTTGACAAGTAACTCATTCATTCTTAATCCCCATTTACAATCTTTTAAATCTTTCAAACAATTGTCCATGTATAGGTAAAACAGCCAGTGTGACGCTACACATCCTTATCTAACACCTTTTTCGATATTAAACCATTCTGTGTAAGTCCCATTTCCCATAACCCTAACAAAGGCTCTGGAATCGTCATAAAGAGATTTCAGAGCTCGTGTGAGGTAAATAAATAAGTTTGCTTTAACCGAAACCAAGTTTCAAACAAACAGTTCTAATTCAGCTGTAAATTGTACCATATAGTACTTCACATTGTAATATGTACCTTTGTTACGTTGGCTAAAAAGTTGCCTTATATGTATATAACAATGTGATGCAATTTTGTGGCTTCTAAGAAACTTTCAACAATATTATTGTCATATCCAAGTGTAATTTATGTTCATGTCTCAATTTCTGTTAAGTATGCGAATAATAATAATAATAATATAATCTGGCAACACTAAGTAACGTCTATGTATTTTTAGAGAAAAATATTTTATTTTCAGTTTAAAGTTTATTTTTGATATAAATCCATTTATTTTCAAATCATATAAAAACAATAAGACGCTTTGCACAATAAACATAAAAAAATACAGGCATAAAAGCAAATATTCATCAGTATTAAGTATTACAAATAATATGACAACGTCAAAAATGAAAATTTTCACAGAGACTGAATTTAAGTTTATTAAAATACAAGATGTTAACAAGAGCCAGATCTAGAGCCGCACCGCTACCACCTCCGGGTTCGTCGCTTAGCTCCGCCTCGCAGCCGTCGGTACATCGATCAGAATCACCGGCCGCTGCAGTTGCGTCGAGCTCGAGCGACGAATATTTCTCTCCGCCTTCGTCACCGTCACCTGCACGTCGGCCGGAGAAGAGGCCGGCCACCGACCCGCTTGGGACCCCGAGGCCCACCGACCTCGAACCGGGCCCCCGCTGCCGGTGGTGATGTGCGCCGCATGCGATGGACTCAATCTATTAATGAAAACGTCATGCGGGCATATTTTGGGGCTACAGAGGGAGGAACTAACCTCACTGCGTATCGCAGCCGCATGCTTGTTCTGTTTCAGGCCTTTGAACCAAGCGTCAACGTTTCAGCACAGCGATTATCGGATCAAGTGCGGGTTATCCAACGCAGTCGACAGTTGGATGATACCGTGCTTGATAGGCTACGCTCAGAATACTTGCCTACGAGCCATGCCATTCGCATCCAACCCGCAGTTACGCAACTATCACCTGGTGCGACGCGGACGGGCAATAGTGCCAGCATGGAGGTGGATGACATGACAAATGATGTAAGTATTCAGTACAAGGAGGAGGTAAAGGATGCTTTGAAAAGTGCGATTCAGGAATACCGGTACATGCAATTTACGATTCGGCCCCGTCTGCCTCGGTTACCTATGCATAGAAAAAATATAGCATTGGTGAGTGTCCTGGACTCGCTATTATCTAGTTATTTAGATAATAGCGAGAATCTCGCCGATACTCATTCGATCCTGTACTGTGCTGCTGTGGCGGCAAGTCGTATAGCGGGCATCAAGTTACCCACACATGTCCCTGCTATACGACAAACATCTGTCACCCCGGCCTGGCAGTGCAGGATTGAACGACGTATTGCTGAGGCAAGGACACTCATCGGTAAGCTGATCTGCTTCAGGGCAGGGAACACGCGGTCCAGGGTAATGCGCTATGTGGGCCGGGCTTTTCTGGGGACTGGTGTCAGTCCTCATGAATACGTATCTCGGGCCACAGAGCGCATTGACTTCCTGAAGCAGAAAGTCTATGCATGGGCAAATCGACTGCGCAGATACAAAAAACGCGTGCACCGGTATGTCATCAACCGCACGTTTCAAAGTGACCAAAGATGGGTTTATAGAACCTGGGAACGACCAGATCAATGTGTGGCCGATGTGGGGCTACCAGATGCTGATGCTACAAATACGTTTTGGAGGAACATCTGGTCGGTACCCGTCGGCCACACTGAGGGGGAATGGATGCGGGAGGTCAAGCGAGCAAGTGAGCTAATTCCAGAAATGGAAAACGTGGTCATTGATAGCCAGGATGTAATTAGTGCGGTCCGATCCTTATCAAATTGGAAATCGCCAGGACCGGACGGACTGCACAATTTCTGGCTGAAATGGCTGCGTAGCTCACATGCTTGTTTGGCTGCTCAATTTCAATCTGCCCTAGAATCTGGATCGTTACCAGATTTTATGACCACGGGAATAACCCACCTACTCCATAAAACAGGTAGTACCAACGAGCCCGGCAATTATAGACCGATAACATGTTTGCCATCGATCTATAAGCTTCTTACATCTATTTTGAGAGCCAAGGTATCTAAACATATTGATACAAATTCAATAATGTCAGCTTCTCAGAATGGATGTAAGAGGGGGGCTCGTGGTACTAAGGAGCTCCTCCTCATTGATATGGCCATTAGCCAACAGGTTCGCCGTAAACAAAGGGATATGGCGGCATGTTGGATAGATTATAAGAAAGCGTATGATTCGGTGCCTCATGCATGGCTTTTGAGGGTGTTAGAGTTGTATAAAGTAAATGCAACTCTGCGCACCTTTTTGAAGTCATGCATGGGGCAATGGAAAACGGTTCTTAGCTATCCAGGATGTCGACAGATCCCTGGGAATGGCGAATTGATAAAAATTGAGCGGGGTATATTTCAGGGCGACAGCCTGAGTCCTCTTTGGTTCTGCCTAGCATTGAATCCTCTTAGTACATTACTAGAGGGTTCAGGGCTAGGTTACAGGTTACATAGAGGTGGTGGAGTGATATCCCACTTGTTGTATATGGATGACTTAAAGTTGTTTGCCCACACTAAATTACAGTTGATGGATTTACTTAACCTCTCAAATGCCGTCGACGCCTCACGCATAAATGAAATAAAAAAAAAAAAGCTAAAAGGGAGTCCAATTACAATTACAGTTACCGTTGACGCCAATCGACGTCTTCAGATTTGTACTCGTCAAACCCCGGTGACGCGATAGGGCGTCGAGCACACTCGATTGTGTATGGTTTATGTTTTCAACGGCGGAGTTTGAGTGGTTAAAGTAACTGAAACTTTTAGTAAGTCTATCAGTATGGATTTTGGTGTGGACAAATGTTCTGTCATCCATGTAAAGCAAGGCAGGATAGTGGAATCCGAAGGAACACAACTTTTGGATTCCATTAACCTACGATCACTTCTTGTAACCGATACTTACAAGTACTTGGGTATGTCACAGGCGTTAAGTATCAATGAGGCTGACATGAAGCAATCGTTGCAGGAGCGTTTCTTTCGTCGCCTGAAAAAAGTTTTAAAAAGTCTTTTATCAGGTGGCAACAAGGTGCGCGCTTGTAACGGTTGGGTCATGCCGGTGCTCATGTACTCCTTTGGCATACTTAAGTGGACTCAGACTGAACTGGATGCCCTGGACCGGAGGGTCCGTACACTCTTGACGGCATACCGTATGCATCACCCACGTTCGTCTGTGATGAGATTGTATATCCCGCGGAAATGTGGAGGCCGAGGCTTTCTGAATGCCAAGGCCCTTCATAACCGCGAGGTATGCAACCTCAGAGAATACTTTCTTCAGGCAGACGTGGGTATGCATCGGGATGAGTTGCTGTAGACATCGGACTCACCCCGCTCAGTTTGGCTAAAGAGAACTGGCGCAAGCCTGTAGTACTTAGCACTAACGATCGCAGGGATGTACGGCAGAGCAAGGAGCTTCACGGTAGGTTCTACAAGGCTCTATATGGAGCTGATGTAGACCTGTTAGCCTCCGTGAACTGGCTACGTTTCGGTGACCTCTTTGGGGAAACCGAAGGGTTTGTCTGTGCTATTGCGGACGAAGTTATCAAGACGAATAACTACCGGAGATATATCTTGAGGGATGGTACGGTTGACATTTGTCGGGCGTGCCACCTACCTGGTGAGTCCCTCAGGCATATAGTTTCCGGTTGTTCTCGTCTTGCTAACGGCGAGTACTTGCACAGACATAACCAAGTAGCCAGGATTATTCACCAGCAACTTGCTCTGAAATACAAACTTGTAGATGTTGAAGTGCCGTACTACAGGTATGCTGAATCAGTTCTCGAAAATGGTCATGTCACGTTGTACTGGGATCGAACTATCATCACAGACAGGACTGTTGTGGCCAACAAACCTGACATTGTGGTGATAGATCGATCAGAGCGCCGCGCATTGATTATCGATGTCACCATTCCGCATGACGGCAATCTCGCGAAAGCTGAAAAAGATAAGCAAATTAAATATCTCGATTTGGCTCGCGAGGTTGTCGACATGTGGGACGTTGATTCGGCAATCATTGTGCCGATAGTCATATCTGTCAATGGTCTAATAGCCAAGAGCCTCGATCACCATCTAAAGAGGCTCGCGTTGGGTGCTTGGATCAAGGGTTTGATGCAGAAGGCAGTGCTTTTAGATACAGCACGCATTGTGAGGAGGTTCCTATCTCTGGAATCCTAACCACCGGCAGCTTGGACCCTGTTCCCGATGCCGGTGGGGTACCATATATTTTATATTTTTAAATGATATGTATTTTTATAGATATATATATATTTAGAAATGAAAAATATATTGAAAATATTTAAATAAAGAGAATAATAATAATAATAATAATTTATTTGCCATAATGCTGTGCATGATTCTCGAGTTCAATTATCGCGTCGCCAAAAATGTTGTAGTGATAACCACTTACTACTTTATAAGATAAGAGATTCAAAGATCATAAAAGTATGATCTTTGAAGCTTACCACAGAAATATACTACTATAATACTCCTTTTCTTTTCGAATCGACTGATTGTTCTAAGTATGTGGGAACATTTTATGGCTATGTAAGCCGGTGGAAGTGAACACAACATAAGTACACAAGGTTGCTTAGTTGCTTATGTTCGGCTACTGACGAGTGGCCCCAATTTAAGCGAAATTCATGTTCGGAAGACCTATTGTGCGGAGTGCTTCTTTTCTTTGTTGTGCGTTAGGCTAAATGCAACTTAAGTTTTTTTAGAATTTGCCCGTAGCTCTGCTTGCATACATTTAGATTATGTCAATAAATTAATGCCTATACATTTGGAAAAGTACTTTGTTCTGGATTAAAGGTAGGTATGTAGATTTCTGTACCCCTGGCAGAGTGTATGCGAAATTTCATGTTGATTGATTTAGCAGTTAAGGCGTCAAAGCGTAACAAACTAACAAACAATCTCACATTTGCATTTATGACATTAGTTAGGATTTTTTGTATGTTATGGAATTTAGACGTACTTGCTGGTTGTATCTTTGACACTTAATAATCAAATCATTTTTTTGTGTCACTGTGGTGTGCAATATACGACTTTAAAGCAATAAAATTGATTTGATTTTATTAAACAATAAATATAGAGTAATTGAAATTTAACTACTATATACGGATTTTATCAGCAGCCATGGTGACCATGGCTGCTGAAAAGCAACTGAAACGTCGGGGAATGTGTAAAATGAAATCAAAATAGTTATAATAGTTTTAATAATTTAATTAGCTTTAAAATTAGTAAAGTTTTATAGTAGTAGTATGTATAGTAGTAGTGTAACAGTTTCTTAATTATGTAATAGAGTGTCAAATAAACAACGCGATAAAATCCGTATATACATAGTAGATTAATTTCAATGAATAACATTCGCGTAAACAAAAGACAATATAAAATATAAAGTAACTTAAAATGGTATTTAGGACCTCAAAATGGGGTAGTAAAGGGGAGACCTATTCTCAACAGTAGGTAATAAAATAGTCTGAATAGACAAAATAACTTTATTCTATAGTGACTTTAAAACTATTTACTTCAAACGCCTTTCGAAAATTTATTAGCAATTTTTATTCAGCATCTTTCTTGCTTGATCAAACTCCATTCTGAAAAATAAATTGATATCATTTAAAAAGTTATTTTTTATTAAACAATAAATAAAAAGAACTTAACCGTTTGCTGAAGATTAAAAGTCAGACATTTGCTTTATTTTCCAATTAACCAAAATTTTTATTTTAGTTAAGTAACTCACAATAATATTCACGGGGTATGTCCCCGTATATTAAATGTGTTTTAAAATAAAAAACGCGACAAAGTCGATATAAAGTAGTTTAATTTCAATATACCAGCTGCGGTACAAATAACCTTGCTTTAGCCGAAACCAAGTTTCAAACAAACAATTCTAATTCAGCTGTAAATTGTACCGCATAGTACTTCAGTATGCACATTTTAATATGAACTTTTGTTACGTTGGCTTACTAGTCGCCTTGCTAGATAACAATGCGATGCAATTTTGTGGCTTCTACGAAACGTTCATTAATGGACTCAACAATATTATTGCCATATACAAGTGTAATTTATGTTCATGTCTCAATTTCTGTTATGTATGCGAATGCTGTGCATGAGTCTCGGGTTAGATTCTCGCGTCGGCAAAGATGTTTTTGAGATTTTCTGGTAGGAAGTAGGTCTCTTCTGTAGCAATATAGAATCTGAAACCTAGTTGCCTCCTATTTTTTTATACGATTAATGTGGCAAACAAGCATACGGCTCACCAGATGGTAAGTGGTCACCGTAGCCTATGGACGCCTGCAACACCAGAAGCATCATTTGCTCGTTGCCACCCCTTTAGGAAAGAAAGAAGAGAAAAAAGAAGTGGTGAGGAAAAGGAGTGGGAAGGGAGAAAGAGGGTGATTGGGCCTCAGGCACTCTCACTCACCCAATGAAACAAAACAGGAGGAATACTGCTATTTCACGTCGATATTCTGTGAGAGGGTAGTCCTTCCCCGGTCAAGCCGGCCTATTCATGCTGAAATCAGCGAGGCTCTACTACTCATAAAGGATTTCAAAGGACCTAAGCTATAGCTGGTGAAATGTGAGTGCAATATGCGTCTGTCTACTCCTTCGGGGATAAAGTTGCCAGCTAACATAGATTTCTTTTCTTTTTGAGAATTTTACTATCGCTCTAGGTATGTTTTCTGCATGACATGGAATTTTACAAACATCCCAGCAACGGACACAATAGACTCCCAGACTTTTGACAACAATTTGTGGTACACACAATTTTGTAAACGTGTGGAATTTAAAACCACAATACTGCGCCATCCGCGTAATCTCCCGGAGAAAGACCATCTAAGGTATCTTAAATCCACTAAATGTGGTATAATACATTCATACTATATAAACTTAAATTACCACTCACTCACTTACTGACTTAGAGAAATAAAAGTCATACAAGGGGGAGTCGTAGGAAATAAGTAAATATAGCGTCATATAGAGATTCAGAAGGCCCGGAAAAATGCCTGACCTTCGGAAGGTCAGCTCTTGGTGGTGGTACCCCATCGGATCTCGGAAACGGTGATATCTACGGGAGTTGTTCTCAAACAAAATCTTCCTAAAACCCTGGCAACTTCTAGGGGTAGGTAAAAAAAAAACATGGCATCCATACATAAAAACATGGCCGCCATACAAACTTTGACCTCTAATATCTCCGAAACACTTAGAGATAGGCGGGTTGTGTTCGAACAAATGTCATAGAGGCAGATGAGATATTTTCAGAAAATGTAATTTTCAAGGTCACCGGGGTTATATGTCATTTTTCGAGGCTGATGGCTGAGGCTCCCCTCGCGGGCCGCTTGCTGCCCGCGCAACCACGCGAAACACTACTTTGATAATAAAGCTAAAAAATATATGTACCACTAGTGTAGGTGAATTCGTAAAACCTATGAAATAACATAATATTCTAACTAATTTTATAACTACAAATGAGAGTTGTTTGTTTGTTTGTTACGCTTTCACGCCTTAATTACCCGATCATTCTTGATAGACCCGATTATCATGAAATTTTGCATACACTTTGTCATGCATATAGAGTACCTTTCATCCAGAAAAAGTACTTATTCGAGCGAGCTATGCCCTGGCAAAAGCTAGTACAGTAAATAAGTCAATGTATCAGCAAAGCAAAACTCTCTGCCTTCTTTTACGTATAACAGTCAGTCAGTATACTAAAATATGTATATATTTATGTGAGAATGATTCCTTTTTCACAGAATATTCTCTAACGCGCAAATTGTTTTAATATACGTACTTCGCCAACTGTTGCAATTTTCGTATTCCATTTCGCAGAAGTTGGTGAACGTTTTGTAAGCTCCGTCGTAATGGCGAGCGCAGATATGGTTGCGTCTGAAACAGATATCATTATAACAGAAATAATTTGAGTTAAGCAGGAGTTGATAAGATTAAAAAAATATATATGGATGTATATTATGCCTGCATTTTTGTAAACGGTGAGATGGTTTCCTAAAAATACTTAGTTTAATTAATTAAAGCTGATAGACAATTTTATTTACATAATAATATATACATCTCCTGCACTAGGAATAATTCCTTCATCGCGAGGGACTTTACAAACATTCTATTAACAGACACAAAGAACACCCAGATTCAGAACACCAATTTATGGAGCACACAAATTTTTGTCACGTCACGTGTAGGTCGAACAACAACACTCTACACATATTTTTTTGGATTTGGATGGAATCCCCAACACTCGACGCAGTAGCAGTGGCAAGGGACTGCCTACACCGCTAGGCTATCCAAAATATATTTATAAGTCTGCCTTTTTGTTTGTAGAGATGTCACCATCACCAAGAAAAAAAAGAGTACTAATGTACATTAAATAACCCTAGAAAGCTAACGTTCGTCAAAATGACGAGCATGCAATAAATATATCCCACTCCCTTTCTAATGGTACCTATACAATCGCAGAGCTGCGCCAACTAATTATCCGCTACACTGCGTCACATAGTGGTTGTGTACAAGTTACGCTGTACATTGACCCTTATTCATGCGTCACTCTTTTACATTCACGCTATGTCAGCAATTAATTAATAACACATCAATTATGAAATATCACATACATTTTAGTAGTAATAAAACCTTTGAATAAAGTACTTGTCTACTCATTTAACATTCCTAGCAATTTAGCATTTATCGTTAGGATTCTGTCCCAACAGGTTGTGTTAAGCCGCTAAATAATTACTGCGCCGCATAGTGGTTATGTTTATCCGGTAAATAATTATGCAATACCAAAAGAAAAATATTTCTGATTTAGTTATTTTAAGTGTAAGAGCCTTATAGATCTCAAAAAAATATGTGACATAATAATTGTGATTTAGTACTTAAAATAAATAAATACTATTTTTTGTAATAATTATAGGTATTTAATTTATATTCCAAATTTTCTATAAACACAATAAATAATATAATAATATCAGCCCTGTATTAAAATGTCCCACTGCTGGGCACGGACCTCTTCTCAGTGTGAGAAGGGTTAGGCCGTAGTCCACCACGCTGGCCTAGCGCGGGTTGGCAGAGTTCACATTATCTTCGAGAACATTACGGAGAACTCTCAGACATGCAGGTTTCCTCACGATGTTTTTCTGAAGGAAAACAAGTTAAAGCAAGCGATAATTAAATATTTAATACGCATATAACTTCGAAAAGTCAGAGATGCGCGCCTTGGGATCGAACTCGAAACCTGTGCGTGGCAGTCCAAGAGTTTCCCACTAGGCTATCGCTGCTGTCCACTAGGCTATCGCTGCTGTATAACACAATAAACTTGATTAAATATATAATATTTCTTTAATTACATGTTTTAAAAATGATCGTCAAAATGTCGAATGGTTAGATTGTCTTCTGTTTACGCGAATGTTATTCATTGAAATTAAACTCATTTATACGGATTTAATCGCGTTTATACTTTTCCTGACGTATCGGTTGCTTTTCAGCAGCCATGGTCACGGGGAGACTAAGATGGCAGTTGTCTCAATGTTCCAGTGTAGTTATTTCAATACCCGAACATAATTTTATCATTGGTGTTTCTATTTACGCAGAATGAGCTCAAAGTATCATGAAGTCTAGCTGTGGTTTGCTTCTTCTTGAGTTTGACTATTTGAATTACTGGATCCCAAGCTGGTGGTACATTCCAACCATCTTCTCTATTGAAATTAAGACGTTTTTTGATTTCAATAGCCTCGCGAAGCATCCTTGGTAGGAATCGGTATTCTTTAGCTGTGGTTTGTCAAATCTCAGGTAGTGGTTGGTCCCCTGTTGTACATGTTCACACATAGTAGTAGTGTAACAGTTTCAAAATTATGTAATACAGTGTTAAATAAACAACGCGATAAAATCCGTATAAATGAGTTTAATTTCAATCGAATGGTTAGCTTATCATGGTAGTTCAGAAAGGTCAACTATGTAGAGTTAAAGTGTTATTTTTATTTTAAAAAATACAACTCCCGCACTAGGAATAATTCCTGTGTTGCCAGGGAGTTTATAAACATTAAAAACACACATAGAATAACAGACTATGACTCGGAACAACCATTTGTGGATCACACAAATATCTGTCCCGTGTGGAATTCGAACCCACGATACTCGGCGCAGTGGTAGTGGCAAGGCGACCACTTAAATCACTACGCCATCCAGTCAAGTTGCTATTTGTATAGCAATTTGACTGGATGGCGAAGTGGTTCAGGCCGACATAGTCGGCCGTTAGAATCGTATGTGTAGATGAATGTTCATCTTAAACTAATAAGCATAGGTAAGGTTCAGAGCAATGGTAATCGCCACTTAACTTAATTTTGTTGCTAGTCAAGTCCCAGAGCAGGGTTAAAGTCCTTAATTAAAAGTATATTGGACGACTGGGACATTTCATTTTTTAAACTTCAGATTCTACAGTAAGATAAAACAGTCTTACTGTGTAACTTTGAATCACAAATGTGATTATACTTTTGAGGTCGAGTGTATACTCTGCAGATTATTATGCCTAGCAAACTTAAAAATAAATTGTTATACCGTACTTCAACTTCTTAGGCGTAAAATATACATCACAGCTGCGCCTGGCAGCGCCTTCACTATATGCCGCTTTTATATAATTTACGCCTTAGAATATCGGGCTACTATCAAGCTATCGAAATATTCTACGACCTATCGATTGCAGATCTAATGCCTCATCTACTGAGCTGCCGCCTCTTCGAATTGATAAAATGTACATTACAGTAAGTGTATTTTACAATAACAGTAGTTATGTTTTTTGGAACAAAACTCGAGGTAGTCTAGAGTAGTACTTCCAAATTTGCTACTTTTGTAAACTTTTTATAGCTCTTACCTTTACCATTTGTGCAAATGGTTTTTGTAGGTGGTGGTGGTAATAAAGAAAATTATAAAGACCGTATTTTCTTACTTGTAAATCTTCGGGCAATCTCTAATAAATATAACGCATCCTTTATCCATCAAATCGGATTTACGAAACAGTGTCTTCTTAGGATAATAGCGCACCTTCCAGGGTCTGACATGACTGCTGTTTACATATCTGGCTGTCGCCGGTAGCGTCATTATTACTGCAACTGTAACAAGATTAATAAGAACAGTAAGTACTTTAAGGTAATGGTTAGTTACTAGTGTGATTAAAGATGAAACTAAGATGGTGTCGAAATACTTTTGGATCTTAGTTGTAAGAACATCAGTATTCGATATAGTGACAAGGGATAGCCGAAGAAATGTTTCGTTCAAAGTATTCGCAAAAGACAATTCCCGCACTAGAAATTAATGTTGTATCGCCCGACTTCACAAACATTCAAACAACGGGCAGAAAGAACACTCAAACTCGGGAAAACTACATATTTGTGGACACATTTTTGTCAAAATTGTTTAAAAATTTCGAACCCACAACACTCGGTGCTGTGGCTGTGGCAAGGTGACCACTTCAAGCACTATTTTTTTTTTATTTTTTTTTTATTTTGCTTTTCAAGTGACCACACTCCGACTGATGGTAAGCAGTCGTGTGGTCTAAGAGCAGTGGCCTCCACATCGTCCTCATAGCAGCCGAGGCGATGTAGCATTAAACGTTGATATTGATTGCATAATTAACTCATTACCTATCACTGCGCATAATATATTTACGAATGCAAATACCGCCATTCCATCTTGCGAGAAGATTGTTATGCTGTATAATTTGTACAAAGCTAATAAAAATATTACGACAAAACTATTACCACCACTATCTTCCGAGGCCATACAAAACACCGTAGAGTACGAACGAAAAAATTAAGTGCCGATTTGATTATGATCCTAATCAATATCAATGACAACGAATTGATTAACAATTATATAATATTCTATTAGAATGGCATTTTCACATCGTTGGTTATTGGCTAATTTACTAACATCTACCGAGCACAATAGGGTATTTAGTTGCCTATGTTTCATTTAGAATTTTATTTTACACACAAGATCAAACAGCAGGCAAAATAAATCTTTTTGTGCAAACAGTATCACAATCGGTTGCAATTTAATGGAGTGATTAAAATTTGGATATAGGAAAGTACCTATACGAAAGTGGGATATAGTAGAATATCTCGCTATCTCCCTCGGCTGGTAGCTGCATTTAAAGAGCGACCACGTCGCAGTTTGTGTCGTGCATTATGTTTCTGTCCCTTGACGATTTTCCCCTGCCAATAGAGGGATTTTATTTTGGGTTTTTGAGTTTATGTTATGTAACTATTATCTTAAATGACAAATAAATGTGAGTCACTAACCACATTCCAGACCTCATGCTGCTGAAAAATTACTCATTCAAACTATGCTTGATACCGCATGCACAGCATTCACTAACGCTGTATCACAGCAGCTTAATGTATAAAGCTTCTAAAGCTGTACAAATACAATGTTTGATGTTGTCTAAGGGAATGAACAAAGCGTTCGTTCGCGTCACTCACACAAAAGAGTGGCACGTAGAGCCTTGAACGTTAGTTCATGCGAGTATCAACCAACGTACAGACCAAACCCGCAAAAAACTGGCTAATTATTTTTGTTTTCCTCCAAATCCCAAAATTACCCGAAACTGGTGATATGTTATCCTAACCGTTGAGAGTATTATGGTAATTCAAAGAATATAAAATTGAATTAGTTGTTATAATAGTATCAGCCCTGTATGAACTGTCCAACTGCTGGGCATGAGCCTTTTCAGTGTGAGAAGGGTTAGGCCATAGTCCACCACGCTGGCCTACTTCTGGTTGGCAGACTTCATATATCTTCTAGACCATTATGAAAAAAAAAACAGTAATAATAATCAGAGATCGGGAGGGATCTTGAGAGGCCTTGGAGTCGCACTCAAAAACTCTGCGTGACAGTCCAACGATCTCCTACTAGTTTAGTAAGTCGTTACATGGCGGAAATTCTTTGTAATAAAATAATTAGGAAGAGAGGACCCAAACGAACCGAACCCGAAGGAAAAAGAAACAAACTGACATTCTATTGTTCGTTGAAATTCTCAATAACCATTATTGAAAATTTGAGGAAAATATAATTTTCAGACAAGTACGAAAAGATTTTACTACAATTTTTTTACTCTTTTATAATAATTATTTTCGTTAAAAGCTTCTAAAGAAAAATAAATTCGTTTGACAAACAGCGTAGAAAGCTACTAATTATATAACAAAAGCTGTAACCAATGTTTTTATTGATAACACTAAAACTAGCTGGCTACTATAGAAAAGAAACAGAAAATCTATGGGCAAACAAAGGAGATAAACGCACTGAACTGTTTTGTGTTTGCCTATTTATATATTAGTATATGTATGTAGATTATTCTAGAAGATACGCCCGTGACCTTTATAATATTTATCAAGAAACACACATGATGCTATTACTAGTATACATTATTAATGTACACGCCGAATTACTCTATCAACACACTAAATTATTTATTTATATGTATTGTAGAATTAGTACAAATAATGAAAGCAATCATCTTAACAATTTGCCTGTGTATAAAGTTAGGCAATTTTAGGTCCTCGACCTTGAGGTCTCGGGCTATATTCTGATTCAGGTAAATTGTTATTTTGTATTTCTACCAATAAATCTTTAATAGCAGCACGAAGCCTGGATGTGTGTCCAGTAAACAGTAATACGCACGTCGTATATTACTAGTATCTTTAAACCACAGCTGGCGAAATATGAGTCTATCTGCCTATCTTCCCCTTCGAGAATATATATATATTAATATTTTTATTTTTATTCTTATAAGAACTAAAACTATCATTATATAAGACTAAGTAGACAATTATTATAGTGCAAAGTACTTAACGAAGCTAATTAGTTAATTATAGCTTGCTTTAACGGTACTTTGAAATAACTACACTGGAACATTGAGACAACTACCATCTTAGTCTTCCCGTGACCATGGCTGCTGAAAAGCAACCGAAACGTCGGGGAAAGTGTAAACTTAAATACAAATAGATTTGATAGTTTTAATAATTTAATTAGCTTAAAATTAGTAAAGTTTATTACTATAGTATAGTAGTGTAACAGTTTCTAAATTATGTAATAGAGTGTTAAATAAACAACGCGATAAAATCCGTATATAGTAGTTTAATTTCAAGGAAAATATCGATAAGAAACCTGCATGACTCTATAATGTTCTCGAAGATATGTGAAATCTGCCAACCCGCACTAAGCCAACGTGGTGGACTATGGCCTAACCCTTCTTACACTAAGAAGAGGCTCGTGTCCAGTAGTAGGATAGTTTATACCTATATACAGACTTGATATTATTATTATATTATAATAATATATAAAGTACTTACGAAAGAGAATAAAAATAATTCTTAGCTTTAACATAGCTCACTCGTTTAATCCAATGTACTTGAATTTTATTTCTAGAATAAACTATCGTCGTACTCACCGGTTTTAAGTTGCCTTTATAACTATTACGTTCGATGCAATTTTCTAATAACGATTTGAATTAATTGGTTTTTGGTATTATGCGGCTGTGTCGTATTGTAATCTATATTTTTATGTAATATTCGAGAATATCTTTACACAATGGCGGTTGAAGGATGTATTTGTGTGCGAATGGCATAAAAACTTCACATAAGCCATCTCGCTTTTTTAAAAAACTCGTAGATGTATTTTGCACGCAAATGTCGAGTATTGTGGGTTCGAATTTTACATGAGGCAATTATTTATATGACTGCCTCGGTGGCGTAGTGGTTAGTGTAACCGACTGCCATGCCTGAGGTCGCGGGTTCGATTCCCGCACAAGTCAGACATTTGTGTGCATGAACATGGATGTTTGTCTTGGTCTGGGTGTTTCTATATATAATATGTATGTATTTACAAAAAAAAAAGTATATATGTATGTTTATCCATTGTCTAGTACCCATAGTACAAGCTCTGCTTAGTTTGGGCTAGATGGTGTTGTGTGTATGTGGTAGAATATTATATTATATTATAGAATATTTGTTAATACTATAATACACTGCAAATTATGGTTCTGAGTTCGGTAGTGCAGTCAGCAACAAAAATCGGTGAACATATGCCCACTATGTTTCAAAATTATAACTTGTCGTATTGTGTTAGTTTTTTATATAACTTATTTGGATAACGGCAATATATTTTTTATTTATCCTATCAATAAGACTTCCCTCGGAAGAGTACCCGTGAGTTGTTCATCTCGTTGGTTCTACGTCCTTATTTTACTAATCATGGCAACCGATAAATATAAATGTAAATTCACATTAATAAGTGTAAGTTTGACGTTCATAAGTGTTACTTTGTGACCTACATGATTAAATATAACCAAAGTTATAATATTTATTTATAATGTTATAAAGAGTATATAATAATAATAATAATAAGAGGCTCGCGTTGGGTGCTTGGATCAAGGGTTTGATGCAGAAGGCAGTGCTTTTAGATACAGCACGCATTGTGAGGAGGTTCCTATCTCTGGAATCCTAACCACCGGCAGCTTGGACCCTGTTCCCGATGCCGGTGGGGTACCATATATTTTATATTTTTAAATGATATGTATTTTTATAGATATATGTATATTTAAAAATGAAAAATATATTGAAAATATTTAAATAAAGAGAATAATAATAATATTCTATCACATACACACAACACCATCTAGCCTAAACTAAGCAGAGCTTGTACTATGTGTACTAGACAATGGATAAATATACATATTATACTTTTTATTACGGATTTTAATTCATAAAATACTTTTATTTATTTATTTATTTATTTACATTCAATTACTCACTACACTCACAGTTTCCCAACACGTGCAGTGAGCCATTACATTTGATTATGTATTTGTACAGAAACATTCACAAATTTTGGTAATAGTAGCTTTTTTTGTAAAAAACAGATCAAGTACCGGATACTGAGCTATCAGGGCGTTGAGCAGTGCAATCGCTCGATTAGTCGGTGCATATTGGGCGGTGCACGTTCGTACTGGCGGTGCGGCCAGAAGACGGCGCGTGCGTAATCGCGTATACTGGTTAGGCACTGATAATGAGCACCGAGACAAACAACATGGGTTGTCGATTTTATTGTTCATCAGTAAATAATAGTGCAATACTAATGCACATTTGCGGCGTGTTTCAAGCGTATCGATGCCTACCATTCCAGATACGAAAAGAGACGGATAAAGATAAGGATAAAATCCATAAAGCTTCTTGTACAAATAACGAGCGAATTTGCGCTGAACGCGTTCTATCATTATGCTGTACTTAGCCTCGTGCGGGTCCCAGACTAAAAAAAAAAAAAAAAATTTTTTATTTCATTTTCTTACGAGCTAGTTAACATCAGTTAATGAGGTACTCCTTTTAAGTAAGAGAAATACTTGTGTTAGGAGCCCCCGCTCTTCATATTACACAATTACACAACTAGACAGGTAAGTATATCTATAAAAGAAAGATGAAATAAAAATTAAATATTACAAAATAAAGTAAAGTGTGTGTGTGCGTGTACATGTGCGTGTGCGTGCGCGTGTGCGTGTGTGTGTGTGCGTGTGCATGTTCGTGTGCGTGTGCGTGTGCGTGTGTGTGTGTGTGTGTGTGTGTGTGTGTGCGTGTGCATGTTCGTGTGCGTGTGCGTGTGCGTGTGTGTGTGTGTGTGTGTATTTCTTGACAGTATGTGTATATTACTATAGACACGTATCTTTTCAATACTCAAATTATTACTATCATGATACTATATGCAGCAGGTCTTCTGTACTATAGTAATTTAGAGTCTTTAGCCAATAGAGTAACGCTTTTTACAGTCATAAACAGTCATTGGGTAAATGTTGATAATTTTATTTATTTTATTGTATAAATACGAGGACTGTCTATCAAATTGTCTTCTTGCGAAGGATGTACTGACCGTCCTGGTGGGAACAACATAAGATTTATTTCTTTTCCTTAGAATGTTAGGATCAAATTTGAGCTTTGAGTGTACCTTAAGGATAACAATTAAAATGTATAATTGCCTTACAGAGAGAATGTTAGCCTGTTTGTACAGTTCTTCGGTAGAAAACCTATACGGCTTATGGTACATGACTTTTATAATGGATCTCTGAGCCCTCTCTAGCTCAATGAAATTACTTTTTGTTGTTCCCCCCCACACAGGTATACAGTACGATAATAGTGATTTCAGGTGGTGCGACGTCACGTAATGTTTTAAAAACCCATATGAATTTCCTAATCCTGCTTTTAAGAAGTTCTAGGTGTGAATGCCAAGATAGTCTTTGGTCTATCATCACACCAAGGTATTTGGTATTATTTACTTTATTGATGATGGGGAAATTACAATTTATAGCGTAAATATTGGTGCAGCTATGAATCCGGACTCCAAAGTCTATTGGTGGCTGAGAGGAATTGTATATAGAAAAACATATATAGTTAGTTTTAGTTGTGTTTAGGGTTAAGAGATTACTATTAAGCCATTTAGCTACCTTAGTCAGTCCAGCTTCAGTCAATTCTCGAACTTCCCTCCAAGAACTCCCAGTGAAAACAATAGCTGTGTCGTCAGCATATGAAAATATGTTACCGGATGAGATACCTAACTTACACAGATTGTTTATGTAAATAAGAAACAGTGTAGGTCCTAGAACACTACCCTGCGGGACGCCGTAAAGGACACGTTCAGGTTCACTAATATACTGATCAATTTTGACCTGCTGCTGACGTTCCGTAAGATAGCTTTCAAATAACTGAAGAGAATTTCCACGTATTCCTATATTTTCAAGCTTGTTAATAAGCATGGGAACAGAGACAGTGTCAAATGCACTTTTTAGATCAATAAAAACTGCTAAGCATTTCTTACCTTTATCTAAATTATTGACGATTAAAGAAGTAACATTAGACACAGCATCTTCAGTGGACACACCTGTACGAAAACCGTATTGAGAAGATGCAATTATGTTGTATTTATTAAGGTAGTTAAGTAGTCTTCTGTTTAATAACTTTTCGATTATTTTAGAAATCACAGGCAGCACTGAGATGGGTCGGTAATTATGGACATCATCCCTGTTTCCACTCTTATAGATCGGCGTTATTATTGATTTTTTCAGGGCTCTAGGGAATATGCCAGTATTAAAACAACGATTAACAAGGTGACTAAGTATGGGAACTATTAAACATTTTATAAGTTTTAGAAATTTTGTAGGGATATAATCCCATCCAGGAGAACTATTGGAGTCAAGACTCAGCAGCACACTTTCCACCTCCATAGGATCTGTTTCTAGTAGGACAAATGAAGTTAGCATAGTGTTATTTTCTTCTGATGATAATCCAGAACACTGACCTTGGCTATTAAGTATAGATTCTGCCAGATTTTTACCAACATTGACAAAAAACCCATTAACACAGTTAACAGAGTCAACCGGGTTGGTATACTTGTATAGTAAATTGGTGTTTGATATTTTTGTGGGCTTGTAATTTGTAATGTCATTTATAGTTTTCCATAGGGTTTTGCTATTGTGAGTTGATGCAGACAGTTTCTTTTTTTCATATTTACGTTTTAGTTTCTTTATAAGGTTATTACAATAATTTCTGTAACGCCGGAAGGTAATATTTAGGACCTTATTAGTAGGATAATTCTTCAATGATCTTTGCATATTATTCATATTTCTTATACACCTAAGAACACCTTCGGTGATCCATGGCTTTATAATCCGTTTTGTACAAGGAATAGACATAATTCTCGTGTGAAGTGAGATAGAGCCTATAATTTTCTGAAGAAGCACTTCAGTAAGATGATTAGGATCATCATAGCACAGCAGTTCTTCAAGATTTGACATTTGTAAGGTGTTATATGCTTTATCGAAGTCTATTATATTTCTCATTTTTGGTGGGGTGTATTATTTTGATACTCTAGAAAGGCTTAGTAAAATTGTATAATGGTCTGTGATGGATGTGTCATTGATTGCGGTAAATGCAGTAGTATTCCTTTTGTCTATTTTAATTAAAAAGTGATCTAGGCAATTTCGGCCTCGAGTAGGTAAGCAGTGGGCAGGTAGTAAACCGTGATGTGCCAGTATGTTTAAATAATGTTCCCTATTATTCCTTGCGTACGTAGTTTCCGTGGGGTCTGGTATCAAATTTATATTTAAGTCTCCAGCGAGAATTATGCGTTTATGAGATTTAATTGTTTCTAAATGTGTATCAAGAGAGTTAATTAAATCATTAGCACTATGATTAGATGGGGACCGGTAAACACCTAAAATTGTAAATTCAGAAGTAGAAATTTGAAGACACGAGGCGTGCTGAAGAATAACTTCTTGCACATTTATTTGTAAATTATTTTTCACATATGCCACCACACCATCATTCTGGTTTAGCAAATTAGTAGTATAATATGAATAAAAGTTATTTAATTTGGGTATCTGTTTATTTGAAGTTAGTCGGCATTCTGTAAGAATCACGATATCTATACTAAAATTCAATTGATGCATAAAAATCTCAAAATTATTAATATTGCTATAAATGCTTCTTATGTTTTGGCATATCATGTTTAAGGAAGTATTAGATAATAGTTTAGAATGTTTTTGTGATAAGTCCTCTAAGGAACATTCGACAGCATAACCAATCTGCATTTTGTCAAGTTCCTGTAGATTAAATAAAGGGCTAGCCATAATTTATGTTTATGTTCTCTCTAGGAGTACGTAACAACAAGCGGTGGATATTATTACTATTATTACAACACCGAATCGAAGTAAAATAAAGGATGACAGCTAACTTAATATGTAGTGTGGTTGCATATGTTTTAATAAAGCATATGGTACAATATAGATATAATAAATATACACGATTTCGTAAGTAACGTTTTGTAAATTGCAAATTGCCTATATTCAGAGAGTAAGACGTTTTATATTTATATATTACGTGGATTATGTTGAAAAATAGCCCTCCCACATTATTGACAATTTTTATATCACGAGGCAGTTTACAAACTTTGAGACAATGGATACATAGAGTACAGACACCCAAGATAATAATTTGTAGATAAGATAATCTTTTAACCAAAAAGGGAACTGAAGCCACATAATTCAGTGCAGTGCAACGGTAAGGCAAGCACTTAAACCACTGCGTAACCGATGCAGGCAAATGTATTATAAGAGTGTGTGTGTCTACGTATGTTTGTGAATTAATAATATAGCATATAGTGGCACTATCAACTGCGTGTAATATACAATCAATTATATAAATTACTACAAGATATTTATATGAACGAATGATATAATTTTGTATGGAGATTCTATTGAATTTATAATAATTCGAACGATGACATAAAGAGTCTATAGATGTAATAAGTTGTTTTCTTACGCTTACGCTGACTACTTTGCACACTTTTAGATAGCAGGTACATAAAGGACAAGGGCGTAAAATAACAGAAATGTGCTGATTATATAAATCTTTGACATGTTCGCGAAGCAAACCCCTAACTCTTGGTGTAGCGCAATGGTGAAGTAACCACTGCACTACCCGTGCAAACAGATAGGTTATATATGTAAATGTGTATATTAAGTATATCTGTAGGTATATATTATTTAATAAGGTGAGTGAGTTAATTGTAAGTATTGTGTAATATTTGTATGTATTATAATATTTGTATATTTGTATGTTTGTATTTGTAGTATGGGTAAGTAGGTAGGAGTGTTTACAACTTAGGCTAAAATGTAAGGAATTTACTACCATAATAAGTGTTGAGAAAATTATAAAAGAGTTCAACCAGTTAAAAATAAATAACGCAGTCTCTAGTCAATCTTCAATTAATAACTTATGAATTTGAGCTTCATTTTTAATTATTATGGTCGGCGAGTCATCCGTTCTTTTGATGAAAATTTTTCCAAAAGAGGTCCAGCAGAACTTATATTTCTTGGCGGCCTTTAAGTCCCTAGCCAAGAAGAACAATCGAGCACATTTCGCAGTTAACTGTTCCGACACATAAATTGGTGTATCTGTATTTGTTGTGAGTCCGAGATGTTTAGCTTGGAGCTTGCTTTGATTTTGTTTGTTGAAAGCTTTGCACATAGTTAATAGTTTCTGTTTCGATATAGAAGACCCGGTTTCTACAATGATAGGAGTATTTCTAATCTCCTTGTTCTTCATGCGTACACGGTAAATATCCTTAATATCGGATAACTCCATTTTGCAATTCACATTATTAGATAATTTCATGACCATATCTACCAGATCCTGTTTACTTTCTTGTTTATTCATCGGGACATTTTTAATTTCTATATTAGATTTGCGATGTGTGCGTTGAATATCCTCGATCTTTTCTTCTAAGAAAACTATCTGCTCCCTATCCTTCCTAGCCTGAAGCTCGAGTTGTTCCATCCTTTTTTTCAACTCTTCATTTTGGTGGCTGAGGAAACTAATTGTTGTTTCAATGTTTTGGTTTGACGCCTTTATGTCTTTTATATTGGCCTTTATTTCTTGAAGTTCCTGGTTCTGAGCATCTATCAACGTGGTCATCATCGCTTTTATTTCCTCCTTAAAGCCTGCGAAATCCATGGGTGAGTCAGCCGTTCTTTTTCTTTTCTGACGTTGCGATATAAAATTAGACGGGGTAACAACATTCTTGTCACAAACGTCGCTCAAGTTAGAATCAGAAGAGGATTTATCCATTGAAGTACCAGGCAATAATGAAGTGTAAAGCGGTATAGTGCGCAGGAGCAAGTCAGCGTACAAAGGTATCCCAACAGCCAGTAGCAGTGGAGAGCGTAGGTAGCGATATTAATATGGCGCCTTTCCAGCAGTATCGGTAGCCAATAGAGTCACCTCGGGGGTGTGACCTTGCAAGCTAGTAGGAAGCTAGGCGGGGCGTGGGCGGTGCGAGCGCGCGGCTCTCTCAGACCGGTTTGAGCGGGTGTGATGTACCAGGGCGTCAGAAATACTAAATTATGTAATAGAGTGTTAAATAAACAACGCGATAAAATCCGTATATTGTAGTTTAATTTCAAGGAAAATATCGATAAGAAACCTGCATGACTCTATAATGTTCTCGAAGATATGTGAAATCTGCCAACCCGCACTAAGCCAACGTGGTGGACTATGGCCTAACCCTTCTTACACTAAGAAGAGGCTCGTGTCCAGTAGTAGGATAGTTTATACCTATATACAGACTTGATATTATTATTATATTATAATAATATATAAAGTACTTACGAAAGAGAATAAAAATAATTCTTAGCTTTAACATAGCTCACTCGTTTAATCCAATGTACTTGAATTTTATTTCTAGAATAAACTATCGTCGTACTCACCGGTTTTAAGTTGCCTTTATAACTATTACGTTCGATGCAATTTTCTAATAACGATTTGAATTAATTGGTTTTTGGTATTATGCGGCTGTGTCGTATTGTAATCTATATTTTTATGTAATATTCGAGAATATCTTTACACAATGGCGGTTGAAGGATGTATTTGTGTGCGAATGGCATAAAAACTTCACATAAGCCATCTCGCTTTTTTAAAAAACTCGTAGATGTATTTTGCACGCAAATGTAGAGTATTGTGGGTTCGAATTTTACATGAGGCAATTATTTATATGACGGCCTCGGTGGCGTAGTGGTTAGTGTAACCGACTGCCATGCCTGAGATCGCGGATTCGATTCCCGCGCAAGTCAGACATTTGTGTGCATGAACATGGATGTTTGTCTTGGTCTGGGTGTTTCTATGTATAATATATATGTATTTACAAAAAAAAAGTATATATGTATGTTTATCCATTGTCTAGTAACCATAGTACAAGCTCTGCTTAGTTTGGGCTAGATGGTGTTGTGTGTATGTGGTAGAATATTATATTATATTATAGAATATTTGTTAATACTATAATACACTGCAAATTATGGTTCTGAGTTCGGTAGTGCAGTCAGCAACAAAAATCGGTGAACATATGCCCACTATGTTTCAAAATTATAACTTGTCGTATTGTGTTAGTTTTTTATATAACTTATTTGGATAACGGCAATATATTTTTTATTTATCCTATCAATAAGACTTCCCTCGGAAGTGTACCCGTGAGTTGTTCATCTCGTTGGTTCTACGCCCTTATTTTACTGATCATGGCAACCGATAAATATAAATGTAAATTCACATTAATAAGTGTAACTTTGACGTTCATAAGTGTTACTTTGTGACCTACATGAATAAATATAACCAAAGTTATAATATTTATTTATAATGTTATAAAGAGTATATTATAATAATAATAATATTCTATTACATACACACAACACCATCTAGCCTAAACTAAGCAGAGCTTGTACTATGTGTACCAGACAATGGATAAACATACATATTATAATTTTTTTTTCCGGATTTTAATTCATAAAATACTTTTACATATTTGTTTATTGTTCAGCTACATACTTATGTTGGCGACCGTATGTTGTCCGTTAATTATATCTTTATAGAATCCTCTGCGTTACAGTGTAACCTACTAAGGTTGTAACGTTATAGAAGGTCAATCTAGTTTTAGGGACTACATTGACCTGGGTAGTAAAGTAGCGGAGATAATGTAAATTCAAGGTTTTATAATTATCATTTACACATTTTGGTAGGAATAACAACTATAATAATGTTAATTTAAGAACAGGGCGTGGTTCTTATAAAGGGCTTGCTACGTGGTCCAGCTGGAGAGCAATATGGACCACTTAACTTCATCACGGTAGCACAGCGGAGCGGGCTGGAATCAGGATGCGTTGGGCTTATATATCAGCTACCGCCGGGCAGGAGGGAGAGAGGGGCGCCACCCGCCACTCCGACTCGCGCGCAGCCGTCATGGCGCGAGCGGTCCGCGTGACACACCCTCTCGTTAGGAGAGAATTTTCTCGGGAAAATTCGGTCTTCGGAGGACTCCCTGCTCCTCCGGCAGCAGCTTTCGACCGGCATCCTGGAACATGTAGGAAAAGTGGTGTCAGTAACCAGGATTAAGATAATTAGAACCTAATAATCTTATTACAATAAGGTTGGTAATGAGCTCGCACGATAGAAGTCAACAAAACGAATAGTAATAATCAATGGCAATGATGGCATAGGCAAGATGAGTCAGTGACTTGGAATGCCGCTCGGTCGCGAACCATTAGAAAAACAAACATTTGTGTTATAATGATAATAATATAAAATTTCACTTTAATTAGTTTTAGATGTAGTTATAGGAAACGACAACCACAATTATTATTGATAAATGATAGAATAGAGTATAGCGATTAGTACCTACGCCAAACAAGACAGACATGCACAGCCTCCTGCAAAAGGAAACATCAAAAGACTTCTTGTCTTTTCAAACCTGTAGATCGACTTGGCAGTGACCTTTTAACCACTGAACCATGGGATAAAATATGATATATTTAGATTTCAGTTAGAAATTTAGAAAGCAACAATTGGCACAACGCCAGTGCTATAAATAATAGCACAATGTGTAGTCTAAAATTATTTTAATGTAATTTTACTGATAAACAACTTTGCATTAGAAGTGGTACGACTAGAAAGCATTATTCTTTGTAGTTTATTAATTTTAGATCTTTTATATGCCATTCACCGAGAGGTTTGCCAGACATAATTATCAGACAGTATGTAAACTAATGGAGACCTCTTGGAAACTATTTTACATTTAATGCATTTAGGAGCAAATTTTTTATTAAAATATTTATCTTATCGAAGCGGTAAAATGTTCTTCGCCAAATAATGTCACCCGCATTGAATTCAACCGGTTTACGACCTAAATTATAGGATTTACAATTATGTTGGTGTGCGATGCAAGAATCGCACGAGTTTACGAACTTTATAACGTCAGAGCCCATGCCCAGCCAATAGTAGATAAGTGCGAGACGCTTGTAAGTTTTAAAAATACCAAGATGGCCAGCTGTGGGCGAAGAATGATTTTCAGTTATGATATTAGACCATTGCTCAGACGGAACAACCTCTTTCCATTGAAAGTCTATAGTGAGAGGGTGAAGAATTTTTTAAAACGATATGATTTGTTGCTTATGACTTGATAGTCAACAACCGACGTCGGGGAATTACACACCCATTATAGATATTTAGATACCAGGAATCATTAGTAACTGGGAAATTTAAAGAACAATTAGTGTGTTCATTAACGTCATTTGTAATAGTAGAAATAGGTATTGGCTGAGAAAGACCACGAAGATCAAGTATATCAAGAGTATGTGAAATAAGTTTTGTGCAACCGAGACCCCGCTTCTGAGAAGAATAATTATTGATGATAGGGATTAGGTTGTCAGCGGTAGCTCTCTGATTGGCTTTTAGAATACCATAGGAAACAAGATGAGTACCGAAATTCGTCTGTAGATCAGTGACGTGTGTCAGACTTGTTTAAAAGAAATACTGATTCTAACTATTTAGGAAACAGGCCAAAACTTCTCCAAAAATCCATAGCTAGAATTAAAGAACTTTGCATATCAGGAACAATATGAACGAAGTATATTACTTTATTTTGAAATTAAATCGGGATAGAAACCTACCCTTATCTTTTCTTGTGTGTTTGGGGGCAGTCAGTACAGACCGGCGACACTTCGAACCAGTGGGATCTGTTGTGTCGACTTCCCCAATAACGACTGCCATAGATGTCCATGGCAGTCGGGACCGACGGCTTAACGTGCTCTCCGAGGCACGGAGCAGGCGATAATTGTCAATCAATACGCACATAATTTCGAAAAGTCATATAACTTCTGAAAGTCATAGGTGCGCGACGTGGGTTCGAACCCGAGACCCTCTGCATTGCAGTCTGTTGGTCTCCCCACTGAGCTATCGCTGCTCTGACACCTACCCTTAAGTATATAGCTTTTCTCTACTCGCGGTAATCAATTTTAATTGTTTAGAATTAACAAGTTGAAGGAATTAACAAGGTTTAGAAAGTATTTATGAGAATTGTTTCCAAGAATTGTCACAGAAGAACCCGAAGGCCAACGGCGCTTTTGCAATTTACGGTAAGTGAATTATAAGGGGTGTCTTCGATATTAGAATCGTGGATTGAGGACGAGCGACAACAGTTAAAGAATTCAGAAATATAGGTAATCTTTGCCAATTAGTTTCTTTGACGGAGTAGAAAGTTTAGATTTACAAATAGGACAATCAGAAACACGAAAACCTTTCAAACTGCACTTGAAACAAATCAGATATCTCGATTGGCGACAAGAGTCGAGCGAGTGTGAGGTACTTCTACAGCGAGGATATCAACGCTGCGTTTGGAGAGGAGACTGCTAATGAACGCACCGTGCGTTTTTGGTTTAAACGCTTTCGTAATGGAAACTTCGACTTGAAGAACCATGAACCACGAACCACGTGGAAGACTGCCCACACAGGTGCATAACGTTGAATTGAAGGACATGATGGAAGCCGATCCGAGTCAAACTACCCAGGACTAATTCCTGGGTAGTTTGACTCGGCATGATTTAACGTTACTCTACCTACAATATTGGCTTATTTGCATCAAAGCAATAAGATAAAAATATATTAAAAATGGCTAATCTGCAGAAAGAAATGCGTGTTGAAACTTGAGTTGCAATGTTGAATCGGTACAGAAATGAAGGAATATTGGATCAAATTGTGACATGTGTGTGTGACAAAAGTGGATTCCTTACGACAACCGTAAGCGAAAAATGCAATGGCTGACCCCAGGTCAAACGCCGCAACAGTGCCCTAAAGCAAAGCTTACCAATAAAAAGGTAATATTAGCGGTTTGGTGGTCTCTTCATGGTGTTATTCACTATAGCTTTCTCAAGTCTGGTCAAGCAATAACAGCAGATTTTTACTGTGCCGAACTCCGAACAAATCATTGTTCGGAGTTCGATTAATCGTTTTAATAATTTTTTGGGCAGCGGGGCTGTTTTAAACAGCATAAATATACATGGCAGCAATACTCAATACTCAATACATTTATTGCACTCCACAAGTTAAATAGATGTTACAATGGTATAATATAAGAAACATGTGTGGGCCTTGTCGGCACGGCAAGATGTAGGAGAGAGGAGGAAGTTTTACATATTTTATTATTTAACTATTTTACTTATGATTGATATTTATTGACTACTATAATATATAGGTAATTTTATTAAGGTGCGCTTACTATAGTTAGATAGATATATTACTATAATTATTTTTATTATATGGTATTCTATTATATAATTTATATTATATTATTTTATTTATATGTTTTAATATTTTTATTAATTATATATTATTGTAGATTATCATTATTATCAAAGTTTGTAAATTTATTATTATAAATGTATGTCGTGTTTGTTTATATATTATGTATTTATTTGTATTTATGTTATTATTAGGTATATTATTATAAGTAATTATTTAAATTTCCATTTATTATGTTTCATATACATTTATCATTTAGGTATTCATTTATATGGTAGTAATATTTAGTTAATAGAAAGTGTTTTAATTTTTTATAAATATACTGTCTTTAATTTAATTTTTTATTTGCGGGGGTAGCTTATTATATATTTTTATCGACATGACATGTGGACTAGATGAGTGCATTTTAAGACGGGAGCTTGGGAGGTTTAATCTATTTTTATGTCTTAGTCTCTGGTTTTTGTCTTCTCGGGTTGTATAGAAACTTTGGTGACTTCTAACAAAATTACATATTTCTAAAATGTATAGGCTAGGTAGCGTTAATATTTTGTGTTCTATAAAGTGTGGCTTACAGCTATCAGTATCTTCTATGTGTACAAGTATTCGTATAAGTTTCTTTTGAAGGGTAAAAAGTGATGGCGCCTCTGTGCTATTTCCCCATAAGTTAATGCCATAGCTGAGCCAAGCGTAAGCATAGGCGTAATAGGTGACGAGTGCGGTTTGGATATCTGTGGATTTTTTTACTTCGCGGAGAGCATATGAAAACTTAGCTAATTTTGATTTAATTTTATTTATATGAGATTTCCAATTTATATGGGTGTCTATGTTTAAGCCTAATAAGGTAAAGTTACTAACTACTTCTAACTTTTGATCTTGGAACGCAAAATTTATATTTAATGGCGCTTTTTGAGGCGGATGGAAAGTTATCAATTTGGTTTTGGAATAGTTTATTTCTAGGTTATGTAGGTTCATCCAGGATTTTACATTGTTTAAGAGAGTATCAAGTTGGTTATTTAAATTTATATTGTTCCGGCATGATACCAATAGGGAGATGTCGTCCGCGAATAAAACGCAGGAACCGTGTGTATTTTTTTGCAAGTCATTAATATACAGCAGGAATAGTAGACATCAATTTATAGATAATGAGGGTAAATATTTCAATTAAATAAATATGGTACATCTTAGAAAATACGTGTTTTAAGTTTTCATTACAAATCGGCAATTTCATACTTTAACCTCAAATATTAGTAAAGGGTAACGTTTCGGGTGCTTTCCAGCATCTATGGTCGCGGATTGTCTATGGTAAAAGTTAAATCGCAGAAAATTTTTACCCGGTAGAGTTTTAGTTATGCAGAAAGTGCTCAATGTATCAAGACCTCATGATACATAGACACTACGCGACCATGGATGCTGAAAAGCACCCGAAATGTCAGAAAATTGTTTTAAAATATGTAGTTTTAATAGCAAACTATACCGTGATAAAAGGTAGTTTCATGACAGATATCATGTCATCTAAGTGTAACAATAATAAGATAAAACCGCATGAGTTCAGAACACCTAAAATTAAGTCAGAGTTAGCTCAAGTGGTAAAAAACTAAACGTTTGTTTTGTACAAGCACCCTTATGGTACTTGTATTGTGGTGTAAATAGGTACACGAAACTGCACTGATGACTAGGGAATTAAATAAAACCACTGAGTCTGTTCTAAAACGTGCCTATAATCACACACAAAACATAAAGTTCATGGATCTTATATAGGCAGCCCGTGCAACAAAGGCTTGCGACTTTTAATTTTGCCAGTAGCGCCACCTATTGAGCGGTAAGTCGAACTACTAACGGTACAACGATACTTAACACATACCTACAAAAATATATGTTTGTTTTATAAATTCCTACATGACATACCTACTCGTAAGTTACAAAATTTGTTAAATACGAACATAAATAATTAGTTTAAGATGCAAATTAGAATGCAGTAAAGAAAGTCTTATGCTGCAAATTAGTCTGCAAAATAGAGTATAAATCAAAAGTTTTTGTAGTATCAAGTATGTTTACCGCATTTTTATCTGCATATGTGTACCGTTTTGCGTGCAGTAACATAATTAAAAAGAGGATTTCTTTTTAATTATTATTATACGAGTATATACTTATTCATATACTTATTCTATTTGTTTATATACTTATTCTGAATAGAATAAACTAAATAATATTTTATTTTTTCAAATTTTATCTTTGTTATCACTTATTCCTTGTGGCAATAAATAATCCACCATGCAAATTTAGTATTATAAAATTTACAGCGTCAAAATGTTTTTCGCGGTTATCTCGAAACCACGTTTTTTCACATACTGCGTTTTAGGGTCTGCACGGCTGTATTTAATAATAATAATAATAATGTTTATTTTCTCTCCACAATATTTACAATGTTGAAAAAAGATACAAATTGCTTAATGTTAAAATAAAACACAAGGAACATTGTGGGAGACTGGAGCCTAAGCTAGGCCGAAGCCTGTGTTATAGGATACCAGGTCTCCACCCCAAGACACTAAGTCTAGATTTTGTACATAGGTATATTAATATAATTATAATATATTCAATGTTAATATTGTATGGACTGTGGAAGGATACTTCTTGTTTGTGTGTGCATGTCTAGTGTGCGTGCCTGCATGCGTGTGTATGTTAGTGTATGTGTGGATGAGAGGGTGGTTATGTATATGTATATGATATTTCTGTTTCGAGTAAGAGTATAAATAGTAGTACCTAGGCAACGTGTTTATATGTTAACGGCAAGGACACTTTCAGTACTGTCGTATGTCAAATTCAGCAGCCAACTAGTGGGTTTATTTTTTATTTTGTATTTGGTCAGAGAGTATGTCATGAAGACGATTAATTTTATTATACAAACGCGCACTTAGTGCATTGAAGTGACGGCTTGCAAAAGAAGTACGACATTGTACAGGATTGCAGACGGATGCACCTTTCTGTTTACACAAGACATTTCTGTCAAAGGGTAGCAGAGAGTGGCGGCGTATTATAGTGCGTAAGATGAAGAGTTGTCGTACAGTGAAGACTTGGGACTCAGAGTAGAGTAGGGCGGTAGGGTAGTCTCTGCGATTGAACTGCATTACCTTTAGAATCGCCCTCTGAGCTCGTTCGACTCGAAGAAGTAGCGACTTGCAAGCTCCCCCCCAAACAGGGATGCAGTAAGTAAGGACAGAGACACAGAGGCTCTGGTAAACAAGGAACAAGGTTTCATGATCAGCTGAATGTTTAAGGTCTTTAAATATATAAATAAGTTTCCTAATTCCTCCGCATAGAGCTTCAGTGTGGGGGCGCCAACTGAGATGTTCGTCAATGAGCACTCCGAGATATTTAGCGTGTGGAACCAGGGACATAGTGAGACAACTGCAAGCATTAGTATTAACTGTCAAACTATTTTGACAGGTGTGTGCCTTTACTGTGCTCAATTCCGGTGGTGGTGAATTAGTGTGAGGTAGAGTGAAGCGTATGATCTTGGTTTTGGCGATATTCAATGTCAATAGATTATCTGAGAGCCATCCCATCACACGTCGAAGCGCAAGTTCCGTTTTAAGTTTAGCATTGTCTCAGGCGTAGGTAAATATATCGCAATTTGGAGATAGAAGACGGCACAAATCATTTATGTAAATTAAAAAGAGGGTAGGTCCCAGAACACTACCCTGCGGGACTCCAAAGTTGGTATTCATGTCGTCACTATATAAACTGTCGATTTTTACACATTGTGTACGATTTAAGAGGTAGTCTGAGAAAATCTCCAGCTGTCTTCCGCGAATGCCAATACTCTCCATCTTAGCTATCAGAGTAGGTATCGAAACTGAGTCAAAAGCTTTAGACAAGTCGAGAAAGACGCCATAGCATTTGAGCCCTTTGTCTAACGTTTTAACTACAGTACCAGTGAGGTCAAGAACCGCATCCTCAGTGGAGATCCCTGTCTAAACCCATACTGATTATCTGTAAGTATTTTGTTTTTCGTAAGGTATTTGATAAGGCAGTTGTTCAAAATTTTTCTAGTATTTTAGACAGAGAGCTCAATACGAAAATCGGTCTGTAATTGTTAATGTCGGTTCTGTCTCCGCTCTTGTAGATCGGGTGAACAACGGCGCTTTTAAAAGCATTGGGGATAGTCTATAGCTCGGTTACAGATGTGCGTAATGGGGCTCGCTAGTGAAGAACAATATTGTTTAAGGATCACTACAGGGATCTTGTTATGGCCTGTGGCACAGTCACTGCGTAGACTGTCAATTAGTCTCTTAACTTGTGCTTCATCGACGGGCATATTACAAGGGAGCTATTTAGTGAAGGTGGGACTAGGCATTCAGCATTTCAGCAATTCGGAGGTAGGATTAATATTTGTGGCTAGGCTTTCGCCTATACTGACAAAGAATCTATTGATCTGGTCTAAGGTACATTTGTTGTCGACAGAGTTTTGAAGGAGTGCACCTGATGACGACGGCTGGGAGTTTAAATGAGTAATGGCTCTAATAGCCTTCCAAGTAGCCTTAGCATTGTTCTTCGCCTTAGTCAACTCATTTTGTTCATATGACCTCTTCAGTTTCTTAAGCAGCGTATTGAGGTAGTTGCGGTATCGAGTATAGGTGATTTTAACTATTTCATTGTCAGGTGCTGACTTGGATTTTTTATGAAGCCTGTTCCGATTTCTGATGCAACGAACCAAGCCGGAAGTGACCCATGGCTTAAGAATTCTACTTTTTCTGGGTACATGAACAGTATAGCTATGTTTTGCAATAATATTTTGTACAGTGGAAATGAGGAGATCTGCAGCAAGGTTACAGTCTAGTTCTTTTAAGACCAGACTGAAGTCTGTGCCATCTATTTCATGTTTTATCTCTCAATAATTTAGTCGAACCATGTTAATATATTGTTTCATAACAGTTCTTTTATTTAGTTTTAGACAAAGAATAACTGGCAGATGGTCGGTGATGTGACTGTCAAGGACTATTACTGTAGCAGGATTTTTAGTTTTTAAGAGTACGTGGTCTAAGTAGTTACCTGATCTTGTCGGTAGTACGTGAGCAGGTAACAGCCCTAATGAAGCGCAAAGTGTTAGATATATATGTGAGTTTGGGTCGTGACTCTCAGGTTTAATATCAATATTCAGATCACCAATTAAGGCAATATTACTAGTATATTTTAATGTTTTCATTAGGCTATCCAGGCTTTGGTAAAAAACATTCTAAATTATGATAAGATGGAGAACGATAGACGCATATGAGTACGGTGTTACCTATTGTACACACTAGGCAGTTTGAGTCACGAAAGGGGGGTTCAAAATATGTACATTTCAAGGAGATTTTGGTGTATATCACCACGTCATCATTCTGAGATTTGTTGTTAGTGGTTGAGGCACAAGAGTAATCTTTCAGATTAGGCAGATATCCTGTAGCTTTTGGCCAATATTCGATGAGTATAATTACATCAAATTCAACTTTGGTTATTGTTAACATCGCGATAAATTGATCAAAATTCTTTTTCAAGCTTCTAATGTTAACGTGGATAGTTTTTAAATTCTGATTCGGTTGCTTGATGAAAGCCAAGCACTGTTGAGGCAGACATGAGTGCGAGTGAGCAATAGAGAGTTCATCAATTTCATGAGATAAGTTAGTGTTGAATGTATTTACTATACCTTGAAACAGCTAGTAAAAGTGACCGTTGGGTTATTACTCTTGTTAAAATGCCTGGTTGTTTGTAAAGAATGAATACTATAGTTACATCTTTGCTAGGTTTCTTACTAAAATAAATTATGACAATTATGAAATAGTTATGCCTGTTTGCGAGTGTGACTCTGTGAGTATGGTGTGTTAGTGTGCGCATGTTGTGAGATAGTTTAGTGAGTAGTAGCAAACAAATATTGATTAAATAAACACAAAAGATAATATTGGTAAAGAGATTAGTGCATGCATGGTGATAACAACTAGATATAAAACAAACTACGTATAGTCATTTTTGTAACAATAACATGTTAAGACACTTCTCTGATTTTATCTGGAAAGGTTTATCAGCTGGGTCCTTACGGAAGAGAATTCGTCCGTTAGAAAACCAACAGGAGCAGTTGTTAGCTTTAGCAAATTGACGGGTGTCGTACATCAGCTTTTTCATGGCGGTAGGTATGTGTTCGTCGATGTAAATAGGCTTTTTCTCGCCATCGATACCGATAATCTGTGTGTTCAACTTATCATTTAATGAGCGTTCCTTGTTGAATCTGCGAACATTTGAGAGAAGATTATTTCTCGTTTCGACTCGGCAGAATTCAGCGACTATCGGTCTGTTTACTCCTGGCTTGCCAGGTATACGGTATATATCTCGAAAAGCCGTTGCCGGTATATTCATGTTAACAGCCTTTTCTCACGCTGGCAACAATAGAGATAAGCTCCTCTGGATTTTCCTTTCCTTTATTTGGAATATTACGAAGCTCGACGGTAGCTAGTCGAGACTGAAAGTGCATATCTTGTATCTCTTTCTGTAAATGACATATTATGCTATCACGATTCTCGATTTTCTCCTTCTCAAGGATTAAAATCTTACTCATTATATCTTCATATTGCTTATTAATGAAGGCCATACTGCGCTCAATATCTGAATTCACAGTCTGAATTGACAGACACTGCTTTTTAAGGTCAGAGACGTCACTGACTAACTTAGATAAGATGGCATCTTGGTCAGCTTTCCAGGACGTTAGTCGTTGATGTTGTTCAGTCTTCCATATGGTCAGCATTTCTAGAAGCTCAGTTTTGAAATCATTAAATACATCCTGTTGTATAAAGTGATTGCCCTTGTTTGGCGAATTCTCAACCCTTTGGCGCTTACTACGTACAGTGATGTTCGTTTTTTCAGTGGATTGGGCGCTTGCAGATGCTAAGTCAGATTCAGAAAATGATTGCCCGTGCATTAATGTTGATTTCGTAGTATTAGGAGGAAATCTTGTAGTAAGCATTTTGTAGCAAGAAGATACTAATATATCTTCAGATTATATGTGTCGAATATATATTGCTTTTTATATTTACTATTTATTTCATAATTATCTGGACAAGCGATATAAAATAATAAAAAGTAAAAATAATAAATATAAAGTCAAATTTGTTTTGGCAGGATTCAAACTCGGGACCGAGGTTACCAAGTCGGAGCGAGCGCTCTAAACCACTGCGCTAGATTAGCGTTACGAATATCGTCGAAATGGTTAACTAGTTGGTAAAGTAAAGTTCTTGCAATCAAGTTGCTGATTTACAATCCTTTTGACTTACTAATGGGGTCAAAGTCCAAACCAACACACTTTTTAACAAGTACACAAGTTATTTTAGAACGTGGAGATTATAAAACTGTTCACATTTATAGTTTTTATAGTTTTCCACTGGTATTTTGTACACAATATGTCATGTATATATTATAGTTTAAAGTTGTAAACTTTCATAACAAGTTTATGCACTTTTGACACGGTTTAGCAATTAAAAACACGGAGGTATAAAAAGTACGTCAGTTCATGGCGACGTCACGGAGGGGAGGGAGTATAGATGAGTTAGGTGTTTACATTTCATATAACTATTATGACATAATCTAATTATAATTTTATTTTAGAAAGGTTAAATTATACTTGAATTAGTAGGAAACAGTTTTAGCAATTGAGTTTTGAATTTGTTAAGCGAACCACCAAAAATGTGTGGAGGTGTGCCCGTGGTCTGCGTGTTTTCATAATATTGCACTGATAAAAAACCCTAGGTAAAGATTTATTTTTATTGCCATTGGCGGCAGACGAGCGAGCGGCCCACCTGGTCCGAGATCCAGTGTAAGAAATTTTACCCTCATCTGTTATTTATTAGTGATAAGAAATAAATGATAGATAATATACACATAGACATATTGCGAATAGATTGCCTACTTAAATTATGTACGGATGATATTAAATAATTAAATTTTTAATTAACTTTATTAAATCTACTTCTCTTATTAGTTATTTAAAAAAATCGTACATTAGTTAAGAGAACATACCCAACAGAATTGGAAAAGTAAAGGTTGCCTTCTTCCCCCTCTACGCAATTGTGGAGTTGCCTAGTATTAGCCGGAGAGTAAATGCTATTGATATACTTACTCTCATCAGTTATTTAATCGTATATTATATCAAATGAAAGCTTATTTTATTCTGAATCTAATTGTATTAGGTTACCTTATAAAAAAGTTGATCCAATCCATGGTTGCCTACATTATAGATGTAAAGTTTGAACGCGAGTGGTGAGAGTGACAAAGATGGGTTGCGCTTTCTATATATAGATCAAATACTGAATTCAATGCAGATTAAATATTAACAACAATATCAAACTATTTTCACACACATTTATTTATTAAAAATTTACATAATTATATGAAATATTTTTTAGTCATATAAAAATTTATCAGTAAAAACGTTATTCGAATTCTGACTCATCAGAAGCGGCTACTTCAAAATCTAATTTTAATTCTTCATCGTTTTCATTTTCTTCTGATACTTTGAGTACACCCTCAACTTGTAAAGGTGTGCGGCCTCCTACGAACCATCTAGACTTCAAATAGCCATCCAAAAACCAGCTACAATCTTTAGGATTTAGTTTAACGCAGCTTGCATCTATTGCATGAGCCATATTAAATTTACATAGATTGCTCGTAAAATTTTCTGTTGAAGAGACTTTCAGCATGGTAGAATCAGATTGGAATGTCCTTCTTGAATGTGCACTCGGGAAATTGCCGTCTCGTATAAGTTCTACGTTTGAATATTAAATATAATGAAAAAAGTTTATTGCAGTATCAAAGAATATTCTAATGATAAAATGTAATAAATAATGTAATACTTTTTAAATAATACTTCTTGTTTCTCTGTGTCTTGTCTTGTCTCATGTTTACGTGAATGTTATACATTGAAATAAAACTACTTAATACGGATTTATTTTGTCGCGTTGTTTATTTGAAAATACTTTTATTACATAATATTTTTTAACTATGACACTACAGTTTACTACTATTTTAGAAGTTTACTACAATTTAAATAATAAAACCTATTTATATTTAAGGCGCCGAACACATTGCCCCGGCGCGGCGGTCTGCGTTCTGCGGTCGAGTTCCTCTTTGATAATATACAGTTTCTCTTTGACCGCCGCGCGCCGCGGTCTGACTGCTTTTATGTGTGTACGATTCAAAGACACCGCATACATCACAGTGAACGCGGATCGCAGAAATCGGAACTCTGACCGCTGACCACCCGTAGTGTGGCCGGCGCCTAAATTGTCATGTCACAATGCCATGTTCACGGGTAGACGATGCTGGTTGCCTCGATGTTGTGAATTGTAAATATAATTATCATACGTAACGGTTATTAACGCGATCATGCATGCTTACCGATTTTATGCTTGACGTTTCGACCCAGGTTACACCGGCCGTGATCACAAGCTGACTGGTACTGCGATGTACATATATGCGATGTGTATGATAAAAAAAGTAAACATGCATTATCGCGTTAATATCCGTTACGTACAACAGATTGCAATGCAGAGGGTCTCAGGTCCAAACCCAGGTCGCGCACCTCTGACTTTCGAAAGTTATATGACTTTCGAAATTATGTGCGTATTGATTGACAATTATCGCCTGCTTCTTGCCTCGGAGAGCACGTTAAGCCATCGGTCCCGGCTGTCATGAACATCTATGGCAATAGTTACTGGGAAGTCAGTGCCCTATAATATCCTGACACTGGGCTAGCCTTAGGGTATCGTTAGCCTTCGGGTTACGACATTCAGGTGGCAGCCGCTCCGTGTAAAAACTGATATCCAGTCAAATCCGGTTAGACCAGAAAAGCCGACCCCAAGTGATTTGGGAATATTAAAGGCTAGGGAGAAGACCCGTTATATCCGATATATATATGCAACGCGAAAGTTTAAAAAATACTAGAGTGTAGTTATTTCAAAGTACCCGAATTTAATCATTGGTATCACCATTTATGCAGAGTGAGTTCAAAGTACCATGAAGTCTACCTGTATTATATTTCTTCTTGGGTTTATCTAGCAAGATAACCACCAACCAGATAGCCATCTGAATTACTGGATCCCAAGCTGGTGGTACATTCCACCTTTTACCATTGAAATTAGGATGTCTTTTGATTTCAATAGCCTCGCAAAGCATTCTTGGTAGAAATCGGTGTTCCTTAAATTAATTTTTTTTCTGGAAAATCATTTTAAACCAGATAAAGTAAAATGCATTGCCTTTATATTCTAACTGCCACGATGGCGCAGCGTTATCAGATAGGACTATTGCGCATGAGTGTTCGTAAACGATTTCGAAAGTGGCTGCAAAGAAATTCTGAGTACCACCTTAATGTCTGGCAATGTGTTCAGTAGACGTCAATAGACTTGCTCTACTGCACGAGACCTAAATTACATCACTAACTAAACACACCTCTGCGTACCATTTGGGGGATACAGGTGTAAGATGATTTATTTAAAAATGTGTCATTATATTCACCAAAGTAATACAAAGTTTAGACAAAATCTATATACGATCAGAAAGACAATCTAACCTACAACCCGCCACTTCCATTGCGCCGTATATAGTGGGTTTGATCCCTACTCGGGACAAAAATTGTGTGATTCATATATCTTATCTTATCTTGTGTGGGGGCCAGTCAGTACAGACCGGCGACACTTCGACCCAGTGGTATCTTTTGTGTCGACTTCCCCAATAACGACTACCATAGATGTTCATGGCAGCCGGGACCGACGGCTTAACGTGCTCTCCGAGGCACGGAGCAGGCGATAATTGTCAATCAATACGCACATAATTTCGAAAAGTCATATAACTTCCGAAAGTCAGAGGTGCGTGACGTGGGTTCGAACCCGAGACCCTCTACATTGCAGTCTGTTGGTCTCCCCACTGAGCTATCGCTGCTCTGTGATTCATATATACTTATATGTATAAGTAGTTTTGTCGAGTCTGGGTGTTTAATCTTGTGTCCGTTGTTTTGATGTTTGTGAAGTACTCTGCGACACAGGGCTTGATCCCTAGTGTCCTTAAGTAGTCTTTTGAAGGAAAACAATACCTACTGCAAGAATACCTCTAGGTATGTTAACTGGTAGGCAAGAAAATATAACAGCATGTACGACAAGGCATGAAGGCGAGCATGAAGAACAGGCTGGTTTCGTGAAAGGTAAAAGCACAAGGGAGCAGATACTCGATGTCCGACGAGTCATCGAAAGGAGCAGAGAGTTTAATTGCCCACTTGTCTTGTGTTTCATAGATTACACAAAGTCATTTGATTGCATACAGTGGGATAAACTGTGGACTGTGTTGCACGAGATGGGGACTCCTGAGCGTCTCATCGGCTTGATCCAGCATCTGTACACCGAGAACCGTTTTTTTGTCAGAATCGGCACCGATTGTTCCAATGTGTTCGCGACGAAAAAAGGCGAGCTGCTGGGCTGCATCCTATCCCCGGCTCTATTAATTATATACATCGTCCGAAAGGTACTTGAGGATTGGGATAAGGGTTTTTCAGTAGGCGGGATAAGGATATTGAATCTCAGATATGCCGACGACATGACCCTCGTCGCTACATCTGTGGAGTACATGCAGGAACTGTTCCAGAGACTCGAGTCCGAAAGCAACAGCATGGGTCTCGCAGTAAACAGGAGCAAGAAGAAGATAATGGTAGTAGATCGTGCCAGAAAACTCTCAAACACCACAAACATCATTCCAGGTGTCGACGTTGTGGACCATTATCTGTATCTGGGTGCACAAAATTATAACGACGGCAATTGTGTACCGAAGATAAAAAGCGTATTGGAATGGCTAGGGGCGCTATGACCCGACTTAATAATATCTGAAAAAAAGGGGAATAACCATTAACACCAAAGTCCGGTTAATACGCTCTTTAATATTCCCAATATTCCTGCACGGAATGGAGACGTGGACGATACTGGCTCGAGAAAGACAGAGAATTGATGCTTTCGAGATGTGGCGCTGGAGGCATATTCTAAGGATACCGTGGACAGTCAAACGCACTAATGCATCGATTCTTGCGCAGCTTGGAATAAAAATCCGCCTATCCACAATTTGTCAACAGTGCATTTTGACATACTTCGGCCACATAGTACGGAGAGGAGATGAGAACCTCAAAAAGCTGATCGTATTTGGGAACACGTAGGGCAAGAGAGCTCGAGGACGGTCCCCAACCGGATGGACCGATCAAGTAAAGTACTCATCTTCAACCAAATTTAGCTCGGTGGTCAGAAGTGCCATGAACAGGAACCGATGGAGGCAAATCGTTCGATCCAAGTGTGGATTATCCAACGATGATCACGATCCTCAGACATGGGAAACTAACCATAGAGAGAGACAACAAGGTATTTATTAAAATATTTTATTAATATTTAACAATAAACAACTCCTTAAATCTAAGTGAATATATTATAATTATTTAGTACATTGTAAGTTGACAAAGGAACAATTGTTGTGTTTTAGATCATAAAAGCTTCTTTGCAAATATGTTACACTAATTATTATTTTCTTACCGAATTATAAATTATTTTGAGGAAATAAATCCTCTTGCCGTTTATATTTGAAATCCTTCGTTAAAAGCGGCGCTGTCGCATACAGGAGGAAAGGTAGGATCTTTTTCACATATAAATGCATAGTGGTTCTCACACCACAAGTCATTGAGTAATCCAGCACGAGATACGGAGCCACAATATTCGCCTGTAGTAGCGTTGTCAGGCTGTCCACCGTAAAACTGACTGAAGCCAGCCTCCTCGAGCGTTTGACCTGAAGATTAAAGGGATTCTATGTTATTATTTTGATTTTTTATATTACTGGTACCCAACGGCAGTTGTTCTGTCCGAATGTAGTCATAGCTACCTACCAGGTCCAATTGTGAATCTAAACCTTTCAGAGAACCACTCAAAGACACGTAAAAAAATCATTAACAGTGGTTCAGCCGTTCACAAATGCAAGAGTAGTAGTAAATAGTTGCTAGCTTAGACGTGTAAAAGTACAAAATGTATGTGTGCAAAATTATATTTACCATGAAGGGTTGTAAAGTCTGCGCTCTCTCCATAATTGTAAAAACCAACATAAGCAATATCTTTCCAAAAGACGCCGATCATTTTAGCAGGCGGATACCGAGCAAAGATGTCACGTATAACTTCAGATTCTGTAACGCTGTTTATGATGGCAAGATGGCCGCCCTCAGCAGAACAGACGAAATGGGCACGTTTAAACGTGCGCCTTGTTGTGTGAAACTTGTAGCATTTGTTTGTTCGAGATTCAAAGTGATATTCTGGAAAAATTACATTATTCTAATTTATTATTTAGCATATAAAATGTAGATGCATTGGAAGAAAATTTGTTAAATCATACTTACCAGAATCCGGAGTTCCACAAATATTGGTATCTACTGAACAATTAGACCTGTAGCAAATAAAGGGAAGAGGTTTGGTACAGCTTACGTCCGAAAAGTTACCTTCAAAATTCATTGAGATACAGCTTTCAGCATTGTTTTCATTATCAGGTTCATTTTCGGCCCATTTATGGGCAATTGCATCCAATGGTATACCTAAAAAGAAAATGATTTTACTTTCAAATTTCAAGTTACTAACTACAAAAGTGTTGAGAGTGGCACAAATATTGAAAGACGTATCTTTAGCATTGGATCAAGTAAGAATGTGGATGATAATTATGACAATGATGAAGAGAAGAAACAAGTGAATATTTAGAACGAGAAATAAAATATACTTAATTCAATAATCTTTTAAGTATATTATATAATTGTATTTTCCTTTATTAAGCGTATTAATATATCTGTGCAATGCTGTCAATTGGCAACGTACCTAGAAGGCTGGCAGCTTTGCTACGTTGATCGGCAATGCTAATTATTTCCGCCAAGAACCAGTATTTTGTTTATGTGTAGCGTCGACTAGTTTCTTAGCTAGACCTTTATATAGTAAATATAGCTAAAGTAAATCTGGTATTGGTAGTTTTTCGAATTTATTTATTTAAATTCCAATTTTTGAAAGTTATTCCAAAAAGACGATTTGTGAAATCGGATTAAACGTTATTTGGCGAAAATTCATTGTAATACTTCACCGCGACGCATCCTCAGAAAAGTTTGACAACGAATGAGCTTCTTCGTTGCTAAGCTGTCTTGAAGTTTCAATTATGCCACTTCGAATCCAAATATACAGCATATTATTTGGATTTGAAGCGGAATACGCAAGTTGGAGTACGCCCGGATCCATGACGCGACTGTTCCATATCAGATGCTTTCGGTATTATGAACCTTCTTCTATTGCAAAAGTTGGAGTGAGCAATCCGAGGGTACGTGGCGGGTTCTTCTGTTCCCAATTATTTTATTAGTTATACCATCAATGGAGTAGTAGCTGCCCTGGGAGATTGTAGCATGGATTCCAGTGAAGATATCAACGCTGCGAATTTTATTCATCATTGCAGCTTTGATTTCAATCGATGTGGGTGAAGCAAGCATAGCACCTGATGACAGAAATTATTAACATTAAAATGATTGAATAATATATAACGATGATTTTCATATTTATAAATGCTATATACATAGATTATATTTATCATCTATATGAAGATTTCTTTAGAGACTGCGAAATAAGCGATAATAATTATGCTAATACATATGCGAAATAATTATGCGATATATAATATAAGGACTATAAAAAATCAGCTATGTTAAAATGACATAGATCTGACGGCTCTGGGAACTTATTCTAGTAGATCTCACAGATATTTTATAGCAAATATGTCAATTATCAATAATAGGTAATATGTATCAATTTGACTGCATCGACGGCGTAAAGCTTTAAGTGATCGCCTCGTTATTGCCACTGCGTCCAGCGTTGTGGGCGTGTGATACATAAGTAGTTATTGTTTTCCTGTATTCCTTTTTGATTTATGGCTTCCGCGACCAAGGAATTACTCCTGATATGAGAGTTGTCTTTTTAACCTATGTAATTATGCCCAGTCGGGTGCAGAAGACCGAAAAGTATTGATTTAAGTCTGGTTCATTGTGTCATTTGTTTCTTTGTTTGTAAAGTCCCCGTGACACAAGAATTATTCCTAGAGTGGAACATGACTTTATTTAAAAGAAAGGAAAATTGTCATGACGTGCTTTTTTATAAGTAATTAAACTGATATTTTTAAATTTTACAAAGGAAAGTATGTGATAGTAGCAAGAGGTGACGTCATCCCGTGTTTATTATTTTGTCACAACTGATTTCTTACAGTAAATGTAGAAAATATTTTCTTAATTATTTTCTGACAATATTGGGATGAATACCGCGGGGATTTATTGCTAAATTTCTGTCCCTAATAAGACTTAAAGTAATTACTCAAGTTCGATTCCAATGCACGCATTCAATGACCTTTAAGATTAATGTGCGTTCTAAATGGTAAATTGTCGCTCGCTTTAACGACTAAGGAAACCTGCATATCTATATCAGAGTTCTACATAATCTTCTCTAAAATTAGTGAAGTATGCTAGGTCAGCGTGGTAGATTATGACCTGTATAACACCTTACACTGAGAAGAGAGAAATCTCTTCCAAGAGCTTTCTCATTTCTCTCTTCTTATAAACAGGGCTGATATTATTATTATCTAAGTGTATCCAGAGTAATAAGGCAAACCTTCAAAACGGCATCGCAAACGGGCATCACTCCACGTCAGTGGTATTTCATGATATTTCAGCCATCCTATACCACTAAACGAATAATCACATCTGAACTTAACAGCATCTGTAATAAATTGACATATCCGTAAGTCTTACTATTATCCCAAGGAGGTGAAAGAGGTTTATGTTATACAAAATTTTAACTAAAGGGCAATCCTATTCTATAAGCACTAAAAAAGCAAGAGCTTCAGCATTAAACCTTCATACTAGCATATCAGTCCAACGATATTCCACCGAGGTATACTTTAATACATTTTCTTGTCATTATGTTGTTAGTGGGATAAGATATGACAATTGTAAATCAGACTTTACAAAATAAAAAACTAAAAAAGACCGTTGCTTCTTGATTTATATTATGTCTGAATTTCGTGACTGAGCCGCGCATACATATATCGTTAACGATATACACATGGAACTTGGCACATACATGTTATACATATCAAGTCCTAGATTAAGACATAAGATACTTTTAACTTGGTATGTGTTCCGTGTTCTGGAAAAATCATATTATCTGCTTTGAAGATAAAAGTTAGAAGTCGTTGATGGTGACGTGAAATTTAATTTATTTCTTATTTTTAATTAATGTATTAATCTAATTGCAAGTAAATGGGATGTAATTTATATAGATAGTTAGGTAACACTATATAAAATACCTAGGTATAATGGTTGATCAGCGGTTATCTTGGCATACTGATACCGATATGGTCATGGCCCGTACGAGAAAACTTATCTGGATATTTAAGAACCTAAGACATGAGACAACAAAAAAAATGTTAACAGAAATCTATGTCTCTCTGGCTCAATCAATTCTGATCTACTGCATACCCGTGTGGGGCGGTGCGACAAAAACGAAGTTTCTTGAGCTAGAGCGAGCACAGAGATCTCTTATCAAGGTCATGTATACCAAACCATACAGATTCCCAACCAATGAGTTATACTCCATTAGCGGTATTCTCACTGTGAGAAAATTATACATACTCCATGCAGTCTTAAAATTACACTAAGTCCTGCCCTATGACCCTCACCTTCAGGAAAGAAGACGAAAATATCGTGTTGCACCAGTAGATTTTGTTAAAACTACATATGCCAGCAGACAATTCAAAACAAATTCCGCAGCATTATATAATAAAATAAATAAAGAAATTAACATCTATTCCATGAATACTAAAGACTGCAAAAAAGCAATAGTTCAATGGCTAAAACTTAAGACATATGATGACATTGAAGTATTGTTGCAAGCATCAATATGATTTGAAAAGACTCACGCGCATTCACACACACACACACACACACACACACACACACACACACACACACACACACACACACACACACACACACACACACACTCACACACGCGCGTGCGCGCGCGCGCTTACACACACACACATAAACATATTTTATTTTTGTTTAATTTTAGGTTTAACTTTTAATTTTTAGATTTAACTTTTAATTTCCTGTTTTAATTATATTTTTTGTACACTACTTTTACCATTTTATAATTTGTTATTGGAGAGCGGGGCCTCCTAGCACAAGTATATCTTTTACTTAAAAGGAGGTCCCTATGTAAGATTATGTAAAAGTTGTAAAAGTTTCTGCAATAAACCTTTTTATTTTTTATTTTTATTTTTATACTATGCATAGCCATGTATAAATTGCATGCCACCCGCATGTAATTTATACATTTTTAAGAGACAATATTAACAATTATTCAGTCTATTTTTAATAGTATACCTACTCTCTCACATTACCTATACTAATTTATTATTATAACCTGTCATGAATATTCACCTACAGAGTAATAACACTTCTCTAACAATTTACTAAAGTAATTCCTAAATATTCTTATATTTGATTTTAGGAAAAAGGTTACAAATATCTAAGGAATAAAGTAAAAATTTCACCAAATAAGTCAGTGTTGTATTTTTGCGGTGAGTAGAGTTTAAAAGAGCTTCTAAAACAAGTACAGTTTTAGTTGCTAGCTCAGTAAGCGACTTTGGTAATTGATGTTCAAAGGCAATGGCCTCTAATAGACGACACATCTAGAGGCTACAGGACCACCTATCCTTTGCCTTTCTAATGTACCACGTTCACCCACCTACATGTAGATTAGGTTACTAACAGTAATTTTTTCGAGATGAAAGGTACCCTATATACTTTTCTATCCCGCTCACAACGTGCATGCGAAATTTCACGATGATCGGTCGAGTAGTTAAGGCGTGAAAGCGTAACAAACAATCAAACTCACATCACATATAATATTATTTAGGAATAAGGTACAAACAAGTGTACACTTCAAAATGAATATGAAATGAGAAAGAAAACAAACGCTTAATAAACTTACCTTGCGTTGCTATTAAAATAAGTAACACTGAATATTTTAAAAATCCTTTCCTTTTTAGCGATGATTTCAGTTTTACAGTTAGTTTACAAATGATTAGGCGACCAGCTTCACAGTTATAAAACAACAAGTTATCAAGGCCGGATGTTTCAGTAGATAAAGTCAGACATTAAATATAGTAAGTAATTCCAGTATCACGCCTGGAATTCCCCGAAAAGTTAGACAGAAATATTTTATACCTATATGATGGATCCCATGAAAGGAAAGGATGCGCGTAAACAATTAAAAAAGTCGTTTATATTTAACTATTAATATATACTAGTATATCGCTCATAATCATTATAGACAATTATAATAATAATAATAATATTCTACCACATACACACAACACCATCTAGCCCAAACTAAGCAGAGCTTGTACTATGGGTACTAGACAATGGATAAACATACATATATACTTTTTTTTTTTCGTAAACACATACATATTATACATAGAAACACCCAGACCAAGACAAACATCCATGTTCATGCACACAAATGTTTGACTTGTGCGGGAATCGAACCCGCGACCTCAGGCGTGGCAGTCGGTTACACTAACCACTACGCCATCGAGGCTGACAATTTTAAGAAAAACATGCGAATTACATTTTCCTAACATCAAAAAAAGGTTACTGTTTCCATTTTTTATTGATAACACTCAAGCTCATCAATAGCTGTTAAGCAAAACACACTGCCATTGCGCCGAGTGTTGTGGGTTCGAATCCCACACGGGACAAAACTTTGTGTGATCCACAAATGGTTGTTCCGAGTCTGGGTGTTCTTTGTGTCCGTTGTTTGAATGTTTGTAAAGTCCTCCGCGACACAAGACTTATTCCTAGGGCGGTAGATTTTTATTTTTTTTTAAGAAAAGGTACATTACTTTGTGCTTTGTATTTTTTTGGTGAAGACTACAAGAAAGCATTACTAAAATCAAAAAAACTTGCTAAAAATTCTTGTGTTTTGAGGCAGGTACATGTTCTAGGCTTTTTTAAAGTAACAGCGAGCTATCAGAAACACAATAAGGTAAGTTTACTGATCTACTGCACTACGAAGGCGATCACGATCTTAATTAAGGATAATTAATCAATGTGCAAAGAATTCCGGGTGTAACAATTTATTTTATAACCACTATCAGGTTTCTTACCACATTCTCTTGACGCGCTGTCATTATAAACGTCAGAATAAAATAGCGCATTTCATAATGTACATTGTATCAACCTCCTGAATTTTTAAATTTAAAATGCATTTCCAGCACTAGGAATTATTCCTGTAACGCGTCACTTCACAAACATTCAAACAACGGACACAAAGAACATCCAGATTCGGAATAATCATTTGTGGATCACACAAATTTTTGTTACATATCGGATTCGAACACACTTTACACAACGCAGTGGTAATGGCGAGGCAACCAGGTAAATCACTACACCATCCATGCATTCATGTCTGATGGTAATCAGGTCCCAGGAGGATGGTTTGCAACATAAGTAGTTTTAAAAACAACCGTAAGATTCAAACCGATGATATCATTATTACAGTTGTAGCAACACTGCTGACGATTTAGTTTTATACAGGCTGATTGGTAAAAGACTGGACATATTGAAGAAGGGTATTCAGTATTCGATTCTGGACCCGAATATCTAAAAATAGGTACTTAAAATTTGACATAGTTATCCAATAAAAACTTAATGTGCGGACACTCTTGCGCATATACCAAAGCTAAACAAAACCTCCGCTCCCGCTTCCTCCTACCACACCCTGCACTCTCCAGAATTTGCACCCCTACCCGTCCGTTTCTTATCAAAGGTAAAAGCACGGTAATTATTATAATACAGTACTCCAACTTCATACAAACGGACGAAACGCGAGCTATACCTACGCGCCTCGATCTCGGGGTGCGCTCGGGGCGCAGACAGTCACGGCTGTACCGCAGTGTCGAACGGACGGTGTGTTGTTTTTTTAACAATAACCGCGCGATGTTTTCTCTAAAAATCGGTTAATATGACGAGTTGGAAATATTGTGCTGTTTTTGGTTGTATGAATTCGTCAATAACGCATCCAGACATAGGTTTTTTTAAATTACCTGGTAACTCTGAAAGGTAAGACTATAAAATAATTTTACTTACTAATAGGTAGGTACATAATGTGTGTCTTTTTAATGGATAAGTATTTCCTTTAGTCCCAGATTGCTTTTAAAAAAACTTGAAGTCATTGGTATTACCAGTACACCTCTTAAAATGTTTGAATCATACTTATCGAACAGATTGCAGATAGTAAAAATTGACAGCTCCCAAAGTCTACCACTACCCATATCCTACGGCGTTCCACAAGGATCAATACTAGGGCCTCTGCTCTTTTTAATGTATATTAATAATATACACGAACTAGGCTTAAACGGGAATATTACTCTATACGCCGACGACACATGCCTCTTTTACTTTGGTTCGTCTATACATGACCTCATCTCACAGGCCCAGCAGGACCTTGACGTCCTCTACGAGTGGTTTCAGTATAATCTACTGACTATCAATGTTTCCAAAACTAGCTATATACTTTTTAAAGCTAAAAATAAACCAATACCCGATTATTCACCTCTCACAATAAATAATAGACTTTTACAGGTTAAAACACATGAAAAATATCTTGGCCTACATATAGATTCGTCCTTAACATGGAATTTTCACATTAAACACTTAATTAATAAATTAATATCCCTCCATGCTTCCTTACGGATTAATTTTCGATGCATACCACGCAAACTACGTTTTAAAATTTACAATTCCCTGGTAAAACCACATTTGTTGTATCTAATTGAAATCTGGGGAAACGCTGCAAAAACGAGATTGGGCAAATTACAAGTCTTACAAAACAAAATAATAAAAATGTTATTTGATTATAAATTTCGAACAGAAACTAAAAAAATATATCGTGAAACTAAATTAATGAACCTAAAACAATTATACATTTATAGCACTTGTATTTTCATTCGCAAAACAATTAACAATAATGTCCGCACTGAATTACAATTTACTAAGCGGAAAAAAGTTGGGCGCCCCTGCACGCGACGCGCGAGTTTCATAGTCTTGCCTAGAATTCGAACAAATTACGGCCAAACCGCAATGACTTATGACGGTGCGCGCCATTATAACAAAATACCCTCCGATATAAAAAATATTGTATCTTTCAACATATTTAAAAAACGATTGGCACAATATATTATTACAAAAGTATCGATTTGAGAAATCTAATTGTTTTTCTTTTGAATGCGAACTGTTTTGGTAATGTGTGTTTTTGTGTAAATAACCAATTGGTCTATAAATGTTTTTGTGTATATGATTGTACTTTTAATAATTTATTTAAGTAAGTACTCTCTTTTTAATAACGTGCGGCAATGAATGTTACCTATGTCTTTTTATTGTAAACATGTTCTCATGTAAGTGACTTTTGTCTTTATGAGAATAAATGTCTTTAAACCTTTTTTTTATCTCACGAAAAAAAAGGTGTTTGGATTAATAAATAAAGCGAATAGAGTAACGGAAAGTTATTGAGACGAGTGAAATAGGTAGTTATATGCGGTCCTGCATTAATCATGATACGGTAGGTACCTACCTACTTACGCTTGTGTTAAAACTTTGGTGCATGTGTGTTTTGTTAGTTTGCATAATTCAAAGTAAAGACGTGGTATTTTATTATTAATAATATTTGTTTATTATCTGTGTGTATGAATAATACTAGAAAAAAGCTTTTACCGTCTGTGTGACATTAGATAGTTTTCGAAATTTTCACAGTGTTTCTGCTGCTACTATAACAACATATACCACTAAAAACTGGTTTTATTTTCTCGATATTAACAACAACAGCTAGACTCATATATAATATTTAGATGTTTGAGGGTTGTGATTTTAAAACATTCGTAGTCAGCTGTTCAGCTTTTTAATAATTAATTAATTGGTGACCAAAGAATTTTTGTTTTGAGTTGTTGCGAGTTGTAGGTAGGTACCTAATTTATAGAGACGTTAATAAGCTGAGATAAAAAGTTACTTACTCTTCAGCTGTTTCTTGCATTCTAGTTGAGTAGGTAGGTGTTGGAGTTTCTAAGGATTGGAGTTTTGTAACGCGTAAGGAGAAAGCACATTTTTTATTCTATAGAAGGATTTTTAAGCTATTGCATAGCTTTTATCGCGGGCTCTGAGCGCGGCGCGGCGCGGTGACCGAATCAAAAATTCTCAAAACCTAACGAAAAATACCTGACACCAAGCAGATATTTTTCATTAAAAAAAAAGGAAATTGTTATGCAATAGCTTTACTGCGGCAGTCTCCGAGAGTGCCACATGTATTTTTTTTTCAGACGTCTTCAATGGTTGCAACTGATCCGGCGAGATGATTTGGAAAACAAACTTTAGTTCCTACCAAGTTTGTGAAAAACATTTTAATTTGGAGGATGTATTACATTCATCAAATAGAAAACTTTTAAAAAAGAATGCCCTACCATTGTTGATGCTACCAAGCTTAGCTAGTACTGATCCAGGAGTCTCTCTAAAAGAAGATAAACAAACCCAAACTGCTCCGTTGGTAGGAAATGAAAATAGTACACAGACTGAAAATGCCGATTTGTTTGTAAGACCGATTTGTTATTAAGTCTTAAATCTAACATAAACATGTATTTTTAAATTAAATCTACCAATCAAAAAACAACATGCATTTTTATTGAACACTTCCTATTCCATTCACAAAGTATTTTATTTGTTTAAATGAAATAAAAATATTTACAATCACAAAAATAAATAGAAACTCAAAGTAGGCAGATTTAATTAAAATGCTGTAGGTGGGTAGCCCTATCGCATGTTTACGTACCGCACGGCTGTAGGCATTTATTTCAAGGATACGGCCGAGTTACAATACTGTATATATATATACTGTGGTAAAAGCCTCAGTAGCGCGGCACGCTCGACAGCTGTGTGCGATGCGCGCAGTGTCCACATTTTATGGATATTTCATACAAATTTTCATAAAGGTTTTCTGTCCAGGTTACACAGATTTTATGTATTTTTTTTTATACGTTACGTCTGACCATAAATGATCATATCCTTAAGTATATACAATGTTCAACCAGTCACACTGTGTAGTCAGGCGCAAGTATGCAGTAGCGCCGCGCGGCAGTAGTCTTCTCGCGACCACTCAGTTACGTCGTAGCTCGATATGTATTTATTTCATTCGTTACTGGTACCAGAAAATATACATATATCCATACGTACCAATAATTATTTTATTAGATAACTCAAGAGAACACGCTTTAACCCACACAATAGTAAAATATAATAAAATTCAAATAAGCACCCTCGATAGCAACCGTAAATACAAAAATAAAGGGAAAAAATTCATTTTACCTAGTGAATGTACACAAATAATGAATACTAAATATGTTGGAACTGCTTTCATTCTACGTGACAATTTTAGCTATATAATATTCGAACTAATTAAAGTAGGTATAAAGTTGTACTCCAATTTATAATATAGCACGATATCAGTGTTATAAGGTTATCATGTTAACACTTTATTCGATACTAGTGTTTGCTCGCGGCTTCCCTCGCGTAAAAGTAGGTTAGGTTATGTTAATGACATTACTTTTTTAAAATAATATATGGCCTATGTTACTCGGTAATAATATAGCTTTCTACTGGAGAAAGAATTTTTAAAATCAGTTGATTAATATTTGAGTTTAGCCCTTACAAACAAACATACAAAAAATCAAGTCTTTTCTCTTTATAATATTAAGTACAAACTAAATGATCGCCGCAGTTTGATCCACGTTGTCAGTATTTCTACCTTTAACACGTAGCTTACCATTTAATCTGAAAATCAGCGCTGTTTCGCTTATGCGGATACAGCTTCGGGCTGAGCAACATCTTTTTTTGACAGACATTGCGACGCACACTGCATACGCTAGGTTATATATTTAGTAAATGGATCGAGCAAGGGTTTAATATTTTTATTTTTATTTGTTATTTTGCATATTTTTGATTTTTATTTCCTATTTGTGTCGATTCTTTTTGTTTTTATTATTTTTTTTTATGTTTGCTTTCAGTTATTTTATGTTTGCTTAATGTAATATTTATTTTAATTAATGATGCCATTTTATAATTTTATTGTATTTTAAATTGTTATTTACCTTTGTCCTAGTGTCCCATTGTCTTTGCCTGACTGTATACTACGTTTATGCTGTGTGCAGTATATGTGTTGTGTGTTTTCTGTCAAAATAAATGTATTTTCTTTCTTTCTTCTTTCTTACTTTCTAATTGTTCTAAATGAAATTAGATAATATTATTATTTGACAAAGATAATAAGTTGTACTAAATTTTTAAGCCATTTTTTACTTGGTATTTGCTTGAAACTCAAACAAATAAACAAATATTAAGAAAATCATAGTTTAATTAAACAAACAAACTGACTCACATTCACATTTAGGATTGTGTACAGACATAGCTTTTATATTATATATAATACTAATATTAGTATATAAACGAGAACAATTAATACATTCATTAAAGTATTTCATATTTATCTCGTGGGTGTAAAACAACAAGTTTATATAAATAGAAAACAAACAGATATTTATCTGTAAATTAAAACAAAGATGAGTCAGTAGATGGATTACCGTCACATGGGCGCGGAAAATTTATTCACTGTTCATTTTCAGTTCACTTTGCTGTTATACAATACCTATACGCCATGTGGTTAGGTATTAAACAATCTTGATGTGACTTTTTATCTAAAAACTCAGTTTAAAATAAAATGCTGCTAAAGATCAATGTAACAATAACGATTACTAAATCAATTGAACCGTTAGTTTAAGCAGTAGTTTATTTGTTTAATATGTGTTTGTGTAAAAAGTCACATCAAGATTGTTTACCTTTAGTACCGTGTACCTAACTAAATGGAGTATAGTTCAAATAAACGGCGATAGCCCAGTGGGAAACCGTTGGACTGCCACGCAGAGGTCTCGAGTTCGATCCCAAGGCACGCATCTCTAGCTTTTCGAAGTTATGTGCGTAATAAATAGTAAATTATCGCTCGCTTTAACGCTGAAGGAAAACATCGTAAGGAACCCTGCATATCTAAGAGTTCTCAATAATATACTCGAAGATATGTGAAGTCTGCCAATCCGCACTGAGCCAGCGTGGTGGACTATGGCCTAACGCATCTCACACTGAGAAGAGGCCCGTGCCCAGCAGTGGGATAGTGTAACACAGGGCTGATATTATTATATTATAATATCTAGTTCTTGTAGTAATAAAATGGCCAAGCCACATATTTTAAAATAAAGGAGTCTGCTCACTACACCGTCTCATACCATGACCGTGCTAGGAACGTATCAGACACGAAAAGCAACACGATACGCCCTGCTATAGGAACTGCTGGTCGGTGACGGAACGGTATAGTGGACATAGTCTTATACATTTCCTTACAAATAATATTTTTTTGCCTGATGCCCTATGCCTGCTCTATGGGCAGACTTCTTAAGGTGTAGAGTTTGTAAAGTTAGGTCTTGTAGAGTTAGGGCGTATAGATTTAGAAGCTTCGGTTCTACATGAGATCTGTAGGCCAATTCACGTAATATCTCGACGCACCGATCGAGTTTCGATGTAGTCCGTATGCAGTCGCAGTTAAGTTTTACGTCGGATTTTGTATCTGAAACATCAGCTGTCAAAATTATGTGAATACGAAAAGAGCTGTTTTGATCGAAACTTAGTTACAACTGCACTGCAAGTAAACACATTTAAATACGTGAATCGTCCTACTGATAACTTTTTGATAGTGCGAGCCTACTTGGCAAGATTTTACATGAAAATGTTTTAGGTGAAATAGCTATGTCTTGTATTCATGTGCAATCACTACAAAATTGCAATTGTATGGTGCCGCATCCAAATATGGATGAGTTTGTTATCGATTTATCATTCGCCTCGTCATCGAATTGTCAATAAACGATTTTATGATTATACATTGGTAGGTCTTAGTGGATAGTGCTGATTATCTTCTTGAATCGTGATCTTTTTTAATTCTCCACTTGAATCTTAACTTCCTTAGTAATATTATAAATGCGAAAATTAGTTTGTTGCGTTTTCACGCCTTAACTACGGCACCAATCATCATGCATTTTCGGATAAAAGTTGTCAGCGGTACAGAATACGACAAAGGGTATCTTTCATCCAAAAGCCATACTATTACCAACCTTTTTTTGTTTTTTTAACCTGGGGCAATGCTTTGACGCATACCGCATTGGCGGCGGAGAGGTTATGTCGAACTCACCCGGGGAAAGATGGTAGTGACATTCCGGTCCTACCGACTAAACCTACTATAGTGTTCCTTCTCACAAGCTGTGGCCGGGGCGCATGGATCACTTGCGCATTAATCCTGCAGCCCCGGCAGATTTCGGCCGCTGCTTAGTCATGGTGGTCTCGTCACATTTTTAGTTATACTTCATTTAGAAGCGCGCGGGGTACACTATGCTGCGCCCTCTCGCGCCTGCTTCTGCACGGACGTCAGACTGCCATAGTCTGTCGCCCCAAGTCAGCGCTCATGGGGACCGGAGATCCTTTAGCGCCCATTGGCGCCCGGTACGTCGACTGCGAGCTGCAAGATTGGAGTTCGTCTTCCTTTCCCTTTCCGCCACCTCCTTAACGAACATTACTACCTCGCAGTAGGAGGCGTTGGCTACCCATGCGCACTTGTTCGCGACCATAGACTCTACCATGGCTGAAAGTGAGAGATGTTCCACAACGACTGCCGCGACGAGGTCACGGCACTCTGCCGCCCAGGCTGGGCACTCATTCAGCGTATGCTGCGCTGTGTTCTCGAGGCAATCCCCACAGTGATAGCACCGGGACATATCTTCTCTTCCGATACAACACGCTGCTTCTATTACTTCCAAAAGCATACGTGCCCCCAGAGTACCCGTGTCAGCCGATATGATAGGGTACCATGTCTCTCCAGGAACTCCTCCATAATGAGTTTTATCGCCGCTATCGCGGCGGTAAGACTACAGTTGCTAAACTTACCTGATCTAGATATAGGCGATCGAAGCCGCGGGGAAAATATAGTAATTTATAAATATATATATATATATATATATATATATATATATATATATATATATATATATATATATATATATATATATATATATATATATATATATATATATGTAGTCGTACATCATGACAATATGTTTATAGCGACGATGCGGTTGCGTACATTCTTATTTTCGTACTTTGACACCAAATTGTTGTAATCAGTCAACTAAAACAGAATCAATCTTTATCTATACTAGTCTATAAGTAATTATATTACAAAAAGAAAATATATTTTGTCTGTTTGTAAGGATTTAACTCAAAAACTACTCAACCGATTTTAAAATTTCTTTTACAATTAGAAAGCTAAATTATCACCAAAACCAAAGGCTAAATTAAAAAAAATATTTAATTTAAAATAAGTACTGTTACTAACATTTTTTTTTACGTGGGCGGATTCTTTGACTCTTACCTCTCCACGGGGCGACGCGGCGACGGAGAGGTTATGTCGGGCTCACCGGAGAAAAGATACCCCGGTAATACCGACTAAACCTACCACGGTGTTCCTCGACATAACCATAGACGGCGTGGCCGCGCGAATCGCTTTCACATCCAATCGCGACCCCGCCATGGTTTCGGCCCGCCGTATGAAACGGCAGGCCAATACACAAAAATACTTCCTCCACCATCCCCCCGTTACTAAAATAACCTAACCTACTTTTACGCGAGCGATGCCGCGGCCATAAGTTAGTAGATTTAAATTACATATTGTGGGAGACTGGATTAGATCCTAAATTAGACAGAAACCCATTTTAGGCTACCAAAATCACCAATACAACAGTTATAAATCATTTTTCATTGGAAGTTATTTCACTTCATCTCATAAAAACAGTCAGTTTTAATCAATAGTCACGATTACCATTTTTAACCCCCGATGCAAAAACGACAGGGTGTTATAAGTGTGATGTGTCTGTGTGTGTGTGTGTGTGTGTGTGTGCGTGTGCGCGAGCGAGTGAGCGTGCGTGCGTACATGCGTGTACGCGTGCGAGCGTGCGTGCGTGCGTGCGGATGAACCGATTTTAATTTTGTTTTTTTTTTTGTTTGACCGGTCAATTAGTCGAGAGTGTTATTAGTTATGTTTGATGAAAATGGCCGCCGCCACAAAATGTTAGATTACATATTTTTCACAACTCTATCAATATGGGCTAAAATATAAATTCTATCACTAAAATAAATTTCTAATCCAAAATGGCCACCACCACAAAATTGCGAATTACATTTGTTTTTCCACATCTCCGTCAATATGGATTTCAAATTATCAAAAAAATAAAAATATATATATATATCCTTTCAAGAAATTAAAAAAGTAATAACTAACTTTCTACTACCTTTAAGTTATGAGGAAATGGAGTCTTTATTACAACACACACTATAACAACAACACTAACTTATACACGCGTACACACACACTCACACAAACACACACACACACACACAAACTCACACAAACACACACACACATACACACATTATAGTGAGAATGATTATAGGAAGGAATTAGGAAGAATTGAAAAACTTATGACAGAATTAAATAAAGCCCATCAGGAGATTGTATCGCTTTCCACAGAAAATAGTAAATTAAAAAATATAAATGAAAAATTAATGAAAAGAAATGATTCCCTCATGGCTCCTTGCAACCATTCATCTACAAAACAAGTAAAAAATACTAAAAATATTAAAGGAAAGCAGAAACAACGTAAACAATCACAATCAAGTGAGATGTTGACTAAGAATACTAATGAAAGTGAAACAACCATAACAGAATATCCCGTGAAGAAACAAGAAAGCAAATTAGATAAGAAAAAAAACAACACAGAGAAGAGAAAATTATGTATACTCAATGGCTGTAACTACAGGGGTTCACTGAATATAATAGAGCACACTTTTGAAGAAAGGTTTGACTTCTGCCATTTCATGAAGCGCAATAGTAGCCTAAAAGAAGTAATGTCAAATATCAAGAACAAGATAAATAATTTTGATGATGAAGATTATTGTCTAATTATGATTGGTGAAAGTGACTTTAGGAAGAATGTGGATCCGATTGAATTGATTGACTTTATTAGAGAAACTCTATTAGAAATAACTAAAACAATTAAAACAAATGTTATTTTATGTACTCCTACTTACGTATTAGGAGCCCCTATATTTAATTACCGAGTAGAGATGTTTAAAAATTTACTTTATAGGGACATAGAACACTATAAATACGCATACTTTTTTGATACTAACTATGATTTAACGTACGATATGTTATCAAATAAAACGGGTCAAATTAACAGATCAGGTGTAAAATGTATATTTGGAAGTATCTTTAACCGTATACTCATTGACTTAGAAACTGATTTTAACCTACCAACAGCTTTATTACTGAGGGATAATAACAAACAAACTAGCTTTTTTCGACCCATCTAGTAGAATTTCTAACTTTAATGATAATAAGCAACAATTTGTCTTATTTCACCAGAATATAGCAGGCATATTAAACAAAATAGAGCTCTTTGAAATAGTGTTGACCGAGTTAAATAAGCAGATTGGAAATATAGACTTTATTTGCTTTAGCGAAACATTTTTAAAGTCTGGCCATGAAAGCAATTTACATTTAGAAAATTATAATTTAGCTTCCAATTTCTCAAGAAAAAATAAAAAACGAGGTGGAACATGCATACTAATAAAAAAAGGTATATATTTCACTCCATTGCAGGTAATTAAGGATTTTGCGACAACCTATTGTTTTGAATATTGCGGTATAGAAGTGCCGTGCTATAATCTATTAGTGATTTGTATTTACAGGACACCAGATGCCGACGTCTTTGTTTTTCTAAAAAAGTTAGAACATTTATTATTTAAATTGACATTTAATAGTAAAAAACATATTGTCATATGTGGAGATTGGAACATAGATATTCTCAAAGAAAATGTACAGAAAAAGGAGTTAAAGTCAATCCTCAGGAACTTTAATTTGCTAGCTCACATAAACTTACCAACAAGAAAAAAATCATGTATTGACCAAATAGCCAGTAATATCTCAATCAATAACATAAACACTAATATCCATAATCTTGCTCTTTCGGACCACGATACAGGTCAATCATTCATTTTCAGCCTTCCAAAAAAGAAAAATAAGGTGAAATCGATAAAATTCTGGTATGAAACTGTGCGAGATTTCAATGAAAATAATATAAATAAATTCATAGAATGCATATCCGCTTTAAGCTTTGATGATGTATATAGCGAAACATGCTGCGAGAAGTCGTTTAACATATTTCATGACCTTTTTACTCTATTCTATCATTTGTGTTTTCCGCTAATACGTGTTAAGAAAGGTAATAAACCAGTCAAAAATAAATGGATAAGTAAGGGATTAAAATTATCATGCATCAAAAAACGAATATTATACTATAAATATGAACATGATGCTGTTAGTAAAAAATATCATAAAACAAATTATTTAAATTACACTAAAATATTAAAAAAATGCATAATAAAGTCTCAAAAAATAAATAATGATAAGTATATTTGTAACTCTAAAAATAAATGTAAAGCGACATGGTCGATTATAAAAAATAATTTTGATAATTCTATTGATAAAAATGACATTGAAAAATTAATATATCAAGATAGAATAATTATTAACCCCAATGACATTTGTAACCTCATTAACAACTATTTTATTGAACTTACCCATAAAGATAAATTTGATGAAACAAGTAATGACATGAATAACATTAAGATTACCGGCCAAAAAGATAGCTTGTTTCTAACCCCAGTAATTGACACTGATATAATGAAAATCATTAAATCTTTAAATGATACACATGCTACGGGTTATGACGAAATCACCACAAGAATAATTAAATTATGTGCTAAACATATAGCAATTCCTTTGACCTACATAATTAATTTGTCATTGGAACAAGAGATATTTCCAACTAGATTAAAAATATCCGTTATTAAACCCCTATTTAAAAAAGGTGATCGTACACACATTGATAACTATAGGCCTATTACATTAATACCAATAATGGCAAAGATTTTTGAAAAGGTAATGCATGATAAAATTAGTCATTATGTTAATAAAAATAATATTCTTCTTGACAACCAATTTGGATTCAGAAAGGGTAGTTCCACTGCACTAGCCTGCTTTACTTTAGTTAAACAGGTTACAGAAGCACTTAATAATAAAATGACAACGTTATCAGTATTTCTGGATATGAGCAAATCTTTTTACTTTGTCTCCCATAAACGATTACTTTTCAAACTTGAGAAATATGGAATTAGAGGTAAGGCTCATAACTGGTTTAAAAGCTATCTGTCAAATCGTCAGCAAAAAACGTTACTCTCAAAAATAGAAAATAACGCGAAAGTTACATATGAATCTGAACTTAAATTTTGTAGTTGTGGCGTGCCGCAGGGCAGCATTTTAGGGCTACTTTTATTCATTATTTATATTAATGATCTCTGCAGTAAACTGAAACATAAATGCACGTTGTTTGCTGATGATACCACTTTGACTATAAGATGTTTGAACAAAGATAATCTCGAGTTTGATGCTAATAGTGATTTGCAAAATGCGGTGCAATGGCTGGAAGAAAATAATCTGCATGTCAATTTGAATAAAAATAAATTAGTACAGTATCAAACTCAAAATTCAACATGTCATCCTATCACAATACAATATAATAATACTGTTTTGCAGCCAATACAATCTACTACTTATTTAGGTATAATTATTGACAATAAATTGAACTGGAAGGAACAGGTAGATAAAGTGTGTAGTAAAATAGATAAATTCGTAATCGCTCTTCACAAACTCAGACTCACGGCCAGTAAAGAAACAGTCCTCAACGCATATCATGGGTACGTCTCTTCAGTGTTGCGCTACGGACTGGTCATATGGGGGAACTCAGTAGATATAGACAGAGCGTTCAAAGCGCAAAAAAAATGCATTAGGGCCATGTGTGGTGCTGATTATTTGGATCATTGTAGGCCATTGTTTCAAAAATTAAAGATACTTCCACTACCATGTCTCTATATTTTTGAAATGTGCATGTTTGTTAAGAGGCATTCCCATTTATTTCCAATAAATGAATATATTTCCAAAAGAGTCCAAGATAAAAACCCAAACAAATTAGTAGCACCAAGCCAGAGACTACACTTATATGGTCGTAATGCCTACTGCATGGCAATAACAATTTTTAATAAACTGCCACCACAGATTAGACAGCTGCCTTCAAACAATGCAAATCTCAACAATATACAATTCAAAAAAATTGTATATTGTTGAGAGTTTTGAAATTTGTTGTGTTAAAGATATACAAACTGGTGTGTGCATATGTTGTTGTTATCGCATTCCTAATGACAAAAATTTGGACATATTTCTGCAACAACTTGAGAAACTGTTAGAGCATTTTTTTGACAAGAATTGCTTAATTTGTGGTGACTTTAATATTGACCTATTAATTGATAGTAAAAAGAAAAATGACTTACTTAATTTATTGACTTGTTATAACTTTAGACATTTAATTAGTTCGACTACATTTATACGTAATAATTCTCAATCTTGTTTAGATAATATATTTACAAATATGATAAAATGCGACTCTATAAATTGTGAAGTAGATCATAATGGGCTAGCTGATGGCCATGCAGGTTTAATTTGCAATACTATAATAAGAGCTTGTAACATGCACATACATAACAAAAGTACATTTCTACAAATCACTAAAAGAAAATTAACGGTGCAAAATAAGTGTTTATTTCGTCATGCATTAATGCAACAAGACTGGTGCCACATGGGCATTAACACATTTATTAAAACGTTTAATGGAATTTTTAAACACAGTTTCAAGAAAACAAAAGTTAAAATAAACTTGGTACATCCTGCTCCATTGCACTGGGTATCTAAAGGAATAAAGGTATCAAGTAAAATGAAACGGTTTTTGTGTGTTGGGAAAGCTAATCATCAAAATTATGCTATAGTAAACTACAGGAAAAAGTACCTTACAGTATATAGAAAAGTAATCAAATCAGCTAAAAAATTATCAAACCAATCAAGAATAGCAAAATCAAAGAATATCCCTAAAGATGTTTGGAAAATAATAAATGAACACCGGACCAAGAGGGATGAAAAAAGAACTAAGCTAGTATTAAAAATAGAAAATAAGCTTGTATCAGAACCGACCGATATAGCTAATACATTGTTGAAACAATTTGAAGTGAGTTCCACTATTAGTTCAATGGATACAAAATCCGCTATAGATATTTTACATAACAGTGCAGATAGAGTACAAAATGAACTAATATTAAACCATACTACTCCACAAGAGTTATGTAAATTAGTTAAAAAAATGGAGAGTAAAAAGTCGACTGGTTATGATGACATACCCATAACATTAGTCAAAGAATACATAGATATACTTGCAGAACCACTGAGTTATTTATTTAATAAATGTTTTGACGAAGGTATATTTCCGGATCAATTTAAGATAGCAAAAATCGTACCAATACACAAGAAAGGATCAAAAACTGATCCTAAGATGTATAGGCCCATCTCGTTACTATCTACTACGTCTAAAATATTAGAAAAATTAATTAAAGTAAGGTTGTTAAGCCATTTGTATAGAAACAAAGTACTGAATAACAGACAGTTCGGGTATCAGAAAAATGTCGGGACACAAGATGCAATATACACGCTTATAAAGGATGTTGTAAGCAGGATGAATTGTAAGCAAAAAGTGGCCGGACTTTTCCTAGATTTAAGCTCAGCATTCGACACAGTTAATCACCAATTACTGCTAACAAAACTTGATCATTACGGTGTAAGGGGTAAAGCTCACGAACTTCTTACATCGTATTTAAGTAATAGGAAAATGTTTGTCGAGATTAAAGCTGCGAATAATACAGCTAAAACGTTAAACACAGATAAGAGTATTATTTATGAGGAAATATACAGATCTAAAATGTCACAAATACGGGCTGGCGTTCCCCAAGGTTCAATACTAGGTCCGATTTTCTTTATAACCTTCATCAATGACTTAATAGAACATGTGAACTCAACTAGTAACGGATGTACTCAACTGGTAGTTTTTGCTGATGACACTAATGCTATAGTGTCGGCTAGTGATATCGACAGTCTTAATTTGGTTGTAAATAACACCTTGGACACTTTCTACGCTTGGTTCACTGTCAATAGCCTTAAAGTAAATATTAGTAAAACAAATGTAATTCTTTTTCGCTCGACCTCTAAAAATACGGATGCATTATGTAGTAAAATAAACGGTGAACGCATTAGTCAAACCTCGGTAGTAAAATTTCTAGGAGTTCACATCGACGATAGACTTAACTGGAAAGCAGAGTTAAAACATCTGGAGAACTCAATTAGTTCGGCCTGCTACGTACTCAGGAGTCTTCGGCACGAAGTTAGCATTGAGCACCTAAGAATGGTATACTTTGCGTTAGTCGAGTCAAAACTAAGATATAGCATCCTGTTTTGGGGAGGAAGCTTTGAATATAATATTAACAAGGCATTTGTCGCACAGAAAAGAGCCATTCGAACAATTGTAAATATTCAAATACTAGATTCATGCAGACCACATTTCAAAGAATTAAAGACATTAACCGTTCCTAGTTTATATATATTAGTACTACTCTCTCACTTATCTAAACATGTTCATGAGTTTGAAAATGAAGATGAAAAACAGATAAGGGAGAGCACGAGGAGAAAGGATCTACCTACCCAATGTATACCACATCTAGATGTAGTAAAACAAAGCGCATATTACAGATCCGTTAAAATATTTAATAAATTACCTTTAAAAATTAAAGAAATATTTCGCAAAAAGGACTTTTTAAGCGAACTTAAGCGATTCCTCTTAGAAAAATGCTTTTATACAATTGATGACATGTGAAACGCAAAGAAAATTTTACCTTTTTATTTTTCGTTTTATGACTATTTTATTTATTATTATATTATTTATTGAAATTTTACGAATTTTATATTTTTAGTTGCATTTGACATTTTATTATTTTTCTTGGTGTTTGACATTTGATTGATTTTAATAGTTTATACATATTATTACTATAATTAATTGACTTTTAACTCTTTTTTATGTCTACAATTTTATTGTGATGTCATCAATGTTTATTGTAATTAATCAAACTCAAATTAATATTATACTTATCATGATTATTGCACTTGGAAAATATTTAGGAATTGTAATTGCAAACTGTAATTGTAAAACATTCGCATACAATGTAAATTGTTTCTGAATAAATAAATGAAAATGAAATGAAAACAAATTCAGACGTGAAATATCTTCTTGGCTTTTGGATATGTGTTTTTACTCTGTTAAAGATTTTATAGAATATAAGTCATAAATAAATAATTGCTCTTAATAATAACAATAATATAATGTAATATCAAGAATTAATAACCACTATGCAAAATTAATTATACTTAATGTTATTTTAATATTCTAATTGTAAAATATTTCTACACCGGATACGGTAGTATATGTGAAACACTGTATAATATTTGTAATATCTGTAATACCATGTACTAAGAAATAAACGATATTCTATTCTATTCTATTCTATAAATGTTAAGTTACTATACTGAATTATTCTGTAATTAAGTATGTTCGCAGTACTTAAGAATTAAGTTCACGTATTAAGTACAAATTATAATTATTATTTTAAGTAATATTATTATTTAAATGTTTTAGTTTTTATTAGCTATGGAAGAGCGTAGTCACCTGTCACAGGCATTGTTTGCTTACTAGGTGACTTCGATCACTACACAAAAAAATGTAAATCTGTTTAATGAAAATAAAACAAATTATTATTATGTTTCTCTTATCACAGGTACTTTCTAACATATTATATTAGAAAATACCTGGCCCTTTGGGAGGCTTACACGGAGACATGGGTCCAACGTGAAGAGGCCCTTCGAGAGTTTTAATCAAAGGTGTGATGGAACACCTACAGCGGCACTAGCCGCAGCAGGCGTAGGACTATTGCTACGTATAGATTCTAATATATGGGCTATGGGTATGGGTGTTTGGTGGACCGGTATATTGCTAACTATGGATGAAAAACGGATTATTATTATTATTATTAAATGAATTTTGTGTCGGAGGTTTTTTAATTTTTAATTTATAAATAGAAAAGCTTATCTTATCTTATCTTATTATTTATGTGGGGGCCAGTCAGTACAGACTGGCGACACTTCGACCCAGTGGGATCTTTTGTGTCGACTTCCCCAATAACGACTGCCATAGATGTTCATAGCAGCCGAGACCGACAGCTTAACGTGCTCTCCGAGGCACGGAGCAGGCGATAATTGTCAATCAATACGCACATAATTTCGAAAAGTTATATAACTTCCGAAAGTCAGAGGTGCGCGACGTGGGTTCGAACCCGAGATCCTCTGCATTGCAGTCTGTTGATCTCCCCACTGAGCTATCGCTGCTCTCAATAGAAAAGCTAAACATATAATGCACTGAACATATTTTGAAACATGTTTTTTACTGTACATATTTGTTATAATAACTGACCTACCGACACATAGTAAGTTGCATAGTAGTGCTTACTTGACTAGTCATATATAGTGTCCTTGGAATTAGGGTCCAAGGATACTCTTACATATTTCTTACACACTTTGCCTGACCCAAAAATTTACCTAGAGGCTTATGCACACGAAGCGAGTTGTCAGTGCCCTGCGGGTCGAATATAACAATGCTTTCTGGTTGTTGATGGGATAACCTTGCTACAGCAGTTAATGAAGCACAAGTAGACAGCTTTCTCGCCATTATACGCAAGAGTGCAGCATCACTCATGTGGAGGGAGGCAGGAGGGACAGTCCGTACAGCTACCTGTGAGTTATTGCTAAATACATCCATAGTCCTATAATTTGGAGGCATTGGATAAGAATGCATATATTGTAGGTGGATACTTGTGATTCTGTTGAATGTGTAAATTACTAACATAGTATTAAGTTATCAAAGCAAATCGAACATTTATTTGCATAACTCAGGTACATAAATTTGGAACATAGTAGGTAGGTATATAATATAGATCATGTTGAATTATAACCTCAAACGAAGTATGCAAATCTTTATATATATAAATCTTCTGTGCATGTGTTTGTAATTAAACTCCTCCTAAACGGCTGGACCGACTTTGATGAATTTTTTTGTGTGTGTTTAATTTGATTCGAGAATGGTTTAGATTTGTGATTGTTTTACTTTTGTTATAGGTTGAAGTCTGTCGGGTCCGCTAGTATTATATATTAAGGTACATGCAACATCAAAATCATAATTATCTAATCCATTAAAAGTGTCAAATAATAAATATAACCATTGTAATACACTTAATAAATAACAAACATAATGTGCATATAACATTGATTGAAAATTGGTAAAAAATGATAATTAATCAATTAATGTCGCAAAGTTTAATAATAATTAGTATTAATGTAGAAAAATTAATAATAGTGTCAAATTGTGAAAATTTAATAATCAAATTAAATATAAAAAGCAACGTTATTCAATTAAAATGTCAAAATTATATTTATCTCGATGTACTACTAATACTCTATGAACCGAAAAGTCTGAAATAAATGTTTTGAATTGAAAAGCAGTTGCTACCGCTATGCCACCGAGAGCACACGAAACATATGAAAGTAAGATTCTGATAGATTCAATTTGTAGTTCAACCCTTATATATGTCAGTGGGGTGTCGTGTAGCCCTAGATGGGTTATCTCGTCGGCCTCAACCACGTTTTACGACTGACATCAATCTGTATCGCGACGACGATCACAACATCAAACATTAGCGTTAACGTTTCTGGAGCGTCAACATTACAATTTTAATTCACTTATATAATAAAATTTCGTTTTCATATAGATTTATCGGAACGAAGTTCCTTATCGCGCATTGTGAAAAGAGGCTAGACGGAAAAAATTCTTACGAAAAGTTGTCACGACACTTTTTGCTATAGTAAGCTATTGTAAGCTGTGCGGCGTGCGTAAGTAGTTACGTTATCTCGCTCGCACTGTTCATTCATGCGCCAGCAGATTACTTCATTATGGAAAAAACGCGTGACCTTGTGGCCAGCTGCGAGCTAACGGACTTCTTATTATTATGCACGCGCCATGTAGGGTGTGTATCTTTTATGGATTTTTTTAGATTTTCGGGAATTTATAAATTAATCAATTAAAAAATTTTTATTACAATTCCTTCACTAATTAATCGAAAGGAACTTCGTTCCATCCGGGTGTCCCTTAACACCTCTCAAGTTTTTTTTTATTAATTTATAGAAAACGCTGCTATTAATTTGTGTTTTGTAATGCTGGCCAGCAGAAAGGTAAAATAATTCATACATATATACACAGATTCACGCCTGGTAAAATAATAGAATATGTATTGTTAGTCAAACAGTATCAATGGAAGTAGTGATGGGCGTGGCTAACCCCATCGCTACAACGTCATCGCAGATGGAAGGAAAGCGGCGCGCGCGCTACGGTCGCTTAGTTCGTTTCAAGCACGCGAAGCGTTCACTTTTAAGCGGGACTCTTGTTTAAATTATTTGAATAGTTTTATTTTGATAGTTTATTTAATATATATATATAATAGTTTGATTTAATTGTGATTAAATATAATCCTATTGCTTTATTGATAGTTTCTTAAATCAAATATGAACCCATCGATAAAAGTATAATATTATAAAACGAAGTCCCCGCTGCATCTGTACACAATAAACTCAAAAACTACTGAACGGATTTTCATGCGGTTATCACCAATAGACAGAGCGATTCATGAGGAAGTTTTTGGTGTATAATTTGTTAAGGTTTTGTACTACCTGTGCGAAGCTGAGGCGGATCGCTAAAATCGAAAAGATTTGTGCTTATGTTCGAATGAATAAACTCAAAAATTACAGAAACTATTTAAATAATATTTTACCATTAGATGTATGTTAATAAATAAATAAATATCGAGCAATCAAAAAAAAAATAGTTACATGATGTTCATATAAAACCTACGAAATAAAAATACGACGTGTGATTTTAAATTGTCAATCTTTAATCCGCTTTATATACCCTTGATTGAAACTAGTAAACGGCCATTTAACAGAAAACTGTAACGAATATTTATTATTGTAAAACTAGTTCATGTACGCGGATTTGTCTGCTTACGTGATCACGCTGCATAATCAGCCTTTTTTATAAACTTCTTTCGAATATGTAAGACGTAGCCAAGTATTAATTTTTTTCTTAACCTTTTGTTATGTCCAGTCTATCCGAAGATATTGCTGCTAGTCGCCTAAACCTATTAAAACCATTTATATTTAAGCTTACACTTTCCCTTACGCGACGTTTCGGTTGCTTTTCAGCAACTATGGTCTAGTGACCATGGCTACTGAAAAATATGGTTTAATAATTTAATTAGCTTTAAAATTAATACAGTTTAATAGTAGTAATAGTATAATAGTATCAAAAACTTGTAATAAAGTGTTAAATAAACAAAGCGATAAAATCCGTTTAATTTAGTTTAATTTAAAAAAATTAACATCTCTAACTTAACTTATATAATGATAGTTACCTATATAATGGTATTTATCAATATTTCCCATTTTGCTTGTCGATATGGGCTGGTTATCTATACTAATATTATAAAGCTGAAGAGTTTGTTTGTTTATTCGGTTGAACGCGCTAATTTCAGGAACTACTGGTTTGAATTGATTTTTTTTGTGTTGGACAGCTCATTTATCGAGGAAGGCTATAGGCTATATAACAACACGCTACGACCAATAGCAGAGCAGAGCATCAATGAGAAATGTTGCAAGAACGGGTAAAATTCTCTTATGTGAAGCAGGATTTTCACGCAATAAAACAGCGTGTTTATATTGTAATATTGTGTACGATACAACACATTCCTTTTATATAATACTAACTTTTGCCTGTGGTTTCGCTTGTGTAAAAGTAAGTTATGTTAGCAACATTTTTTTTAGTAAAGTGTAGCCAACGTTGCTGTATATAATAGGTATAGTTTGTAAATGTTGAACGATTGTTTAAAATCACTCGTGTAGTTTTGGAGGTAAATTCTTACTTTGTATGTTTAGTATAGTAGAGGTTTTTGCCGACTGTTTCGATGATACTGTGGTAATTACGATTGTTGTGCATGAAGTCTAGGATTCGATTACTGTGTCGGGCAAGAAATTATTTTAACTTTTTCTCAAAATTCTTTGGAGCATTACTAACTTGATCTATGTCCATCTTGTATCATATCTAAAATATGGCCTTGATACAAACCGCTTACACTTTTAATTTACTATATTTCGGGTGTTACTATGTATTCTATCTTCCTCCATACAAATACTATAATATAATAAACTCTTATAAAGAGAAAACATTTGTATTTTTGTTCGCAAATAATAAACTCAAATAGGTATAACAGATTTTTAAAATTATTTCACCCTAGCTTTTGCCCGCGGCTTCGTTCGTATAATTCTTAAGCGATCCACCAAAAGTAGGTTAGGTTAGTTTATGTTATTAATGGCGGGGCCTGCTATGGATGAATCTTTTTAGACTCCCAACTGGCCCCCCCATTGGGTGAGAGAGGGAACACCCCAGGTTTTTTTAGTGGGTATACCAGCACTCGGCTGGTGAGTCCCACACGCCCTGCCGGTGCCGTCCCCTAGCTGGCGGGTAGTGCATCAAGCATTTTTTCCAGGGTATCAAAAAAAAAAAAAGTTTATGTTATTAATAGTACTTTTCTTTAAGTAAAATATAGCCTGTGTTATTTGGCGATAATAAGCTTGCTAACGGTGAAATAATTTTAAAATTAGTTGAGACGTTTTTGATTTAAAACCTTACAAACAAACGAAAAATCAAATCGTTCCTCTTTATAATATCTATATATTAATACGTAAAGTAAAACTTTGTACCGCTTTTACGAAAATTGTGCAGACGGAGGAGCATAAAATTTGGCACAGTTAAAGTTTATATGGAGAAGGAGTGGCGAATCCTAATATTTTTATAAAATATGCATTAGAAATACATGAAATTAATTAAAAATACTACACGCACACAACCATGCATTTGACACACACATCGCGTTCGTGGTATTTCGTCATTGTTCATTTGACGTCGTACAATTCTTCGTAACTATGTTTACCTATACCTTATTTATAGGTATGTATTGAAGAAAAATAAAACAAAGTCGCAAGCTTAGGAAAGTGTAGGTATACGAGTAGTTCAGTAAATAATAATTTGTTTGAAAAAGATAGGTAAATTAACCTATAGAGCCTAGGCAAAATCTAAATGAAATGTGATTATAAGGGTAAAGTTACAAAAAAATCGATCGATTAATAACGATCAAACTTAAAATTTAAATCAATTATGGTCGAATTTTGACCACTAGACGACCGTTAGTTAATATCTTTATATATATAAATCTTCTGTGCGTGTGTTTGTAATTAAACTCCTAAACAGCTGGACCGATTTTGATGAAATCTTTTGTGTGTATGTTCAAGTCGATTAGAGAATGGTATAGATTTGTTTCTTTTTTCTTTTTCGTGTGTTCTGGACAACATCTGTCGGGTCCGCCAGTAGATATGTAAATTACTTTATCCAGACGTAACACAGCCTATCATCACACTAAAAGCTGTAAGAGCGGCGCAGTGATCAAAAACGTAGGTCTAGATCAACAACATCTGCTCAACGAGTGCATGGATGGCATAGTCGTTAAAGTAGTCGCCTCGCCACTGCCACTGCGCTGAGTGTTGCAGGTTCGAATCCCACCCGGTACAAAAATTTGTGTGATTCACAAATGGTTGTTCCGAGTCTCAATGTTCTTTGTGTCCGTTGATTGAATGTTTGTAAAGTTCACCGCCAATACAGGAATTATTCCTTATTTATACTTATAGCGCAAGATTTGTCTTTTCAAATAAAAACGAGGCTATCCGATAAGTCTTGTCGTTTAATGTAAAAAGGTTTATTTTTTTATATATCTGTAAATTCTTAAGGGAACATGATAGATTTGCTTTGTTTACAACTTGGGCATAAAGTTTATGTGTGCCTGGGATTTGGTAAATGCGGAATTGTTTTGGGTCATGTGGATCGCTTAAGGGATATCGCAGCCAAGCCTGAGTATAAATTTTAAAGCTTGCAATAAATCTGAGTAACATTGATAACGGAAGAAAGACAAGAAAATACAGAAAGACCGTTGGACTCCTGCAAGTATACTGTAACGAACCAACGACTTTTACATGCTAAGTGCGAATAATACCTTTTTTTACGTAGGGAAATGCTCCTGATGCGTACCCTCTCGCCACAAGGGGGAGGCAATAGGGTTATGTCGGGCTCACCCGAGACTTCGGGCCTACCGATTAAAATCACCACGGTGTGCCACCTCGCTGCTTTGTGAGGTGAGTGAGTCGCTGGAACCAGAACTGCATCAGCGACCCACCCAGCGAGACCGAATGTAGAAAACTTTATTTTCTTTCTTTACTTATAGTAGCAGCGTGGCATTCCAGCGATGGATTGAATTGATGAGCTCGCCCCCTTGCGCATTCTACTAATATTATAAATGTGAAAGTTTGTGATGGATGGATGGATGTTTGTTACTCTTTCGCGCAAAAGATATTAAACCGATTGCGATAAAACTTATGTAAATAGCTATCGCGATGTTTATTAACAAATTCTAAGATAATTTTGAAAATATTAGTAGTCCTCCACACCGAATTTTGGTCACGGAGGCATCTGCGCAAGAGATATTATAGTGCACAAGTGTGTGCGCAAACACAAGTGCGCTCTCTGTTCCTTAACTCTCATGATCCGATAGGTTGGTAATCCCACTCAATCGAAAAGAGATCAGGCGCAGGTTCAACAGCTTTACGTGCTTTCCGAGATACGGGGGTATCTTTCACTGCCATCTTCCTAACTCTGGGCTGCTATTAAGATGTCTTAACAGAAAAACCCAATAACTTTCTGTTGGCCCGACCATTACTACTACTAGTAGTAGTGTACTGCTGAATATATAATAAGGAGGGTGGACTATGGAAGGCCATGCTCCTTCAAAGATAGACTTTTTAATTAATAAAAAATCGTAGTTATTGACATGTGATGACAAATGCCTTCTACTCACATTAACACATTAGTTCGATAGGTGTTAATACGACTTTTTAATAATTGTCCTTCGAAGGAGCCGTCCACGGTCCACCCACCTTACTATTTTAAACTATAAGACTCAGGCTTCCCCGTGAACATGACTGCTGAAAAGCAACCGAAACATAGGGGAAAGTGGAAATTTAAATCTAAATAGTTTTGATAGTTTTAAATAGTATTATTGATTCAGAAGTAGTAAAATATTTTCTAACTTATGTAATATAAGTGATCATCCTGTATATCAATGACTTGTTGTCAATCGAGAACATACATTGCTATACAACTTGTGTCTAATGTCGAGGACTCTCTTGGACGGGCCTCCGAATGGGGTGAACAGACCTTAGTTCGATTCAACCCCTCGAAGATACAAGTGTGCGCATTCACTGCCAAGAAGGACCCTTTTATCATGGCGCCACAGTTCCTAGCAGTTACTCTTCACATCTCCGAGAGTACCTATTGGGATCCTCGGCGTGAAAATCTCGAGTAAAGTCTAGTTTAGGAGTCACTTGGAGGACAAAGCTAAATTAGCGAGCAAAAAGGTGGGTGTATTGAACAGGGCGAGGCGGTACTTCACACCAAGTCAACGTTTAGTGCTTTACAAAGCACAGGTCCGGCCGCCTGTGGAGTACTGCTCACATCTCTGGGCAGGGGCCCCCAAATACCAGCTTGACCCACTTGACTCCCTACAAAGACGAGCAGTTCGAATCGTCGATTATCCCAATCTCACGGATAGATTGGAGTCGTTGGAGCAACGGAGAGACTTTGGGACTCTCTGCGTGTTCTACCGCCACTTTCACGAGGAGTGCTCTGAAGAACTGTTTGATTTGGTATCAGCGACCCCTTTCTATCACCGTACCACTCGACAACGAAGCAGGATTCATCCATATCACCTGGAAGCGTTTAAATCCAAGACGGTATGCTTTCAGGGATCATTTCTCCCACGTCCGAGCAAGCTCTGGAATGAACTGCCTGCTTCGGTGTTTCCCGAGCGCTATGATATATCCATCTTCAAACGAGGTTTAAATAGAGTTCTTCTTTCACGGTAGGCAGCGGCTTTGCTATGTCCTGACATTGCTGAAATCCATGAGCAGCAGTTACCACTTTCTATTAGGTGAGCCACTTGTTCGTATGCCAACAAGGGCAATAAAAAAAACGCGAAAAAATCCATTTAAAGCTGTTTAAGACTCTAGGTACAGCACCCGACAGAGTGCTGCGTTCAAGGTCATTTAAAGCGTTCCCTAGGTGCTAAAACTTAATATTTATTATAAATGGTCATAAAATGTTACATTTAATTTTTATAATCGCACAATAATGAACAAGCCTTATCGTATAATCGTCGTGTACGAATGAGTCAGAGCCATAACTTGTGATCAATAGCTCAGATTTGTTTAAAATATAGGTATTAAATTAACTTAGTAAGGCAATGAAGAATATTAAAACACTACCCGTGTAGGTAAAGAGAAAATTACGTAAATGTAAGCATTTTTTATATAATTTATGGCGTACTAGTTAAGACTTGCGGGTGACCTTATATAAATACAAGCGATTTTTCAGCTCAGTGAAAATGGAATAAGCATTGTGAAGAAGGGATACTAAAAATTGTTTCAGTACCTTTTTATCAAATAAAATAAAAATCCCCACCATAAGTGTAAAATTTTGTAAATGCGTTTGAATTTTTGTTACTCAATTGCACATTTTGATGAGACATGGCACATAGAATTTTTATCCAGTCTATACGTTTCTGAGGATTCACGCGCAGCTGCAGGCAGAACCTAGTGAACAATGTTTTATCTTTTTTAAGGAGGCAACTCAAACAATTCGATCTGCAGAGCCTGTGGTGAACAGGACGAGTCCATATCACACCTACTGTGTGAATGTGACGCGTTGGCCGGACTAAGGATGGGTCTGATGGGATTGGCATATCCGAACCCTGAAGACTTCAGGCTTCTCCCTCTGAGGTGTACGCTGCGACTGATGCAGTACATTCATAGGGAGATAGCTCAAGGATAAACCTCGGAGCCGACACAAAAGATCCCACTGGGTCGAAGTGTCACCGGTCTACAATGACTGGCCCCCGGATCAAGATAAGATAAGATAAGATAAGAAGATAAGAAGAGGCAACTCCCGTACCACGTATAATTCCTGTTTAACGAGGGACTTTAGAACAAACAAACAACAAATACAGATCAATTAAATTTTTGTTACTTGTAGGGATCAAACTCACAACACTCTGTGCAGTGGTGACACAACCACTTAAACTACTGCAGGATCTGTCCAGACAAAAGAGAGCTTGCTTTTCTTTTTTATACCACTAAGGTGGCAAACAAGCATACAGCCCACCTGATGGTAAGTGGTCACCGTAGCCTATGGACGACTGCAACACCAGAGGCATCACTTGCGCATTGCCGACCCATTAGGAAAGGAAGAAGATAAAAAGGAACTGGAAAGGAGAAGGAGCGGGAAGGGAGAAAATGGGTGATTGGGCCTCCGGCACTCTCACTCACCAAACGAAACACAATAGTAAGAATATTGCTATTTCACGTCAATATTCTGTGAGATTCTGTCCTTCCGTGGTCGTGTCGGCCGAAATCATTATTAAAAGGGCAATTGCCCTTTTAATTATGATTTGGGCGAACGATCTCTAACCAGATCGACATGGACACCATTCTGCAGAAAGGCCAAATCACAATTTTGAAGAAGAGATACGAATGGACCTAGATGTATCCAGGCTTGTAACAAGTAAGAACAAGTTATATCCGACTTTATGTTATATTTTTGTATGTGCGACTAGATTTTGCTCACGGTTTCATGTAAATATAGGTAAGGATAAAAACAGTAGTTTTTCTGGGTATAAGGTACCTACTTTATATCCTTTTCTCTTCCCCTGATAACGTGTAAGCGTAGTATAAGAAATTTGATGTTGATCGGTCGAGTAGTTAAGGCGTGAAAGCGTAACAAATAAACAAACTCAAATTCGCATTTATAATATTAGTTACGATTAGGATTATTTCATAGTGCGCAATAAAAATAGCTTCCAAAGTGTACAAATAATTTTATTACAACCTTAACTTTGAGAAACTTACTTTATGTCCTTGGTTGCGCGCTTGCGTGTGAATTCCAAAGAAAATTATGCTCTCATAACACGTAACTGTTATTATACATATACCTTGCCGGCCAAAAGTTTAAGACCGCACTTAAACAACGTAATCATCTATTAATAGTAATAAAAGCTCGTAAGATAAATAAAAAAATACACATCTGCATATTCTATTGTTAATACCAAATATCTTAAGAAGTCAATATTTTGTTCACTTTCAAGTTATAGGAAAATAAACATCTATTGTTTTCAAATACCGACAAATGCTACGTAAGAGCCAGGTGGTAGAGTCGTGGTCATATTTTTATTATGTGCTCATTAGTAATCACTTTGCTTTTGTTTCGTATTGGTCAATAATTAGGATTATTTAACTTCCGAAAATACATGTTTCCGACTTATTATTACCTGAGATTTCTTAGGTTTGTTCACAAACAATCTCAATTAGTCTAAACTAGTGGTTTCTACAGTCAAGACGTCTTAAAATGGGAAAAGCACACGAAATTAGTAGTGAAGTTCGTTCTGCCATAGTTGTTTTACATAACGAAGGCAAATCCGAACGTGAGATTGCTTCATAACTGAAGTTATCGAAGACTTGTGTTCATGGCACAGGGAGATAGGTAGTAAACAAGATCGTCTACGTTTGAGAAGGCCAAAAGCTATCAGTTCTAGTGAAGATAATTTCATCATTGTTACCAGCAAGTTAAATAGACGCCTAACAGCAGCAGAAAATCGCGTGGAAGTGAACAAAACCTGAGTTAAACCTTTATCATTGACTACAGTAGAACGGCGATTAACAGATGCGTAGTAGTCATGTTGCCATTCGAAAGCCTCTGTCAAGGCCACAAAACGGATGCAGTGGGCTCTTGCCCATCGAGATTGGACCAAAGAAGATTTAAAAAAGTACTCTGGGCAGATGAAACCAAGTTTGAACTATTCGGTTCAAAACAAAGAATTTATGTTCGACGTAGCGCCAAAAAAAAGATGATGCCAGACTGTGTAGTCCCGACGGTCAAGCATCGTGGTGGTTCAATTATGGTCTGGGGTTGTTTCTCTAGCCAAGGAACTGGCGACTTGATCAGAATTGAAGGAATTTTGAAAAAGGAGCAGTACAAACAAATTTTAGAACAAAATGCCGTTCCTTCGGGGTTGCGATTAATTGGAGATGGATTCATTTTTCAACAAGATAATGATCCAAAGCATACCTCAAAATTATGCAGGGGATATTTAGAAGAAAAAGAGGCACAAAAGGTTTTGAAAAACATGGTGTGGCCTCCTCAGAGACCGGATCTCAATCCAATTGAACTTTTGTGGGAAAAGCTTGATAGGAACGACCGTAATCGTGGCATATCCTCGCAAGAAGACATGTGAAATGCTTTATACGAAAGTTGGAGCAATATATCAGAAGACAGCATCAACAAATTGATTGCTCGTATGCCGAGTCATGTGAAAAAAGTCATATAATGTAAAGGAGGATTTTTTGATGAAAAATCAGTTTAGCCAACTATAGCCCTTTTAGCAAGGATTATTGATATATCTTCACGGATTTAAAGTATATTGTCTATTAATCACTGTTTTATAAGATAACTGAATAGGTTACCTACTTAAAACAATACATTTTTGAGTTTTATTTCATTTTCCTCATTTAATTAAGCTGGTCTTAAACATTTGGCCTGTAGGTATAGTTTATTTTAATAAAATCGAATTTCTGATTTGATTCGTAGCTTTTGTACATGATGCGGAGACAACTTATCAGAAACCTTCAACTACGACCTTCAAAATTTCAAGAAAAGAACGTACTCCTTGTTTCTGGGCCGGCAACGCACTTAGGCGGTAATCGCTTACCATCAGGCGATCCGTCTGCTCGTTTGCTTACAAACCCATAAAAAACTCATAAGATTTACGTAGGCTATTAATAAATGCATAAATTTCTTGACGAGCCGTTATAAAAAAATTTCTTCTCTTTATAATATTATTATAAAGAGAAGAAATTTAAACTGCCCCGTTTGCTATATACCTACAGGGTGTCCGGTAATAAATGGATAACCTGGAAATGTCTTATAGTATTTATCCATTGGTTTTTGCTGTTTTATTATTAGTTTAATTTGTTATTAACCCTTTCGCTGTCTCGTGATTTATCGGATAGACAACCTATTATTTACTGGCTTTAATAGCCTACACATTCCTAAAGGGTTGACTACACTGATGGCTTAGAGGCTTAAGCGGTCGTCTCGCTACTCTCATTGCATCGAGTGCTGTGGGTTAAATCCCCACATGGAACAAAAATTTGAGTGATCCACATGAAGTTCTTACGGTTCTGGGTGTTCTTTGTATCCGTTGTTTGAATGTTTGTCAAGTCTCTCACGAGAGATGAATTACATTTAAAGCACGAGATGTCCTTCTTAGAAGAGAAAAAAGTTAAGTAGAGCATGTAATAACACTCAAACTCCAGTTACATTAGTTTACGTTATTATATAGAGCGGCAATCATCGTCTACAAGACACTTTTACAACATACAAGTTATATCTACTACCGACGGCTTAACGTGCTCTCCGAGGCACGGAGCAGGCGATAATTGTCAATCAATACGCACATAATTTCGAAAAGTCATATAACTTCCGAAAGTCAGAAGTGCGCGACGTGGGTTCGAACCCGAGACCCTCTGCACTGCAGTCTGTTGGTCTCCTCACTGAGCTATCGCTGCTCTCCTTCTTTACCGTTAAAGCGAGGTTAGGATAATTAACTATTTACTACTCTCATAACTTCAAAAAGCCAGAGTTGCTTTAGGATCGATCCTAAAACCTCTGCGTACAAATCTACTACAGCTGCCTGTGAAAATTGTTATATTATACCTATCATAAATAACTTTTGCTTATTTGCAATTAAAATAATACAGGCGCACACTACGTTTTCTTCCATAAATTTCGATAAATTTCTAACCCTCGGGAACAAATAGACAGACTCACAGAACATTGACGTGAATTACGTACGTCGCTGCCGGAGGACCCAAAAAGAACCAAAATGATTTTATACTAACTTTAATCAGTAGAAATTACAGAGTTATAATAATTATTATTTAAATGAATAGTTCCGATCGATGCTAGATACAGAATAATGTAATAAAAATATGTAGACAATAGGTGAAGTTGATATCCGGTCGCATGAGGTTCCTATGACGAACATTGCACATCACGTTGTGCGTGTGAGCAGTTTGGCGCTCCGCGTGCATGGCTGTTTCCAAGTTTCGCAATAAGGCCGGATGCAGACTTGCACTTTACATGTTGCTTTATACTATAACACGTGAAATAGCAGTATTACTATTGTTGTGTTCGGTGAGTGAGAGTGCCGGAGGCCCAATCACTCCCTTTTCTCCTTCTTGCTCCTTTTCCTTTCGACTTCCTTTTCCTAAAGGGTCGGCAACGCACACGTGATGCCTCTGGTGTTGCAGGCGTCCACAGGCTACGGTGACCACTTATCATCAGGTGAGCCGAATGATTGTTTACCAAAGTAGTTTTATAATAAAAATACAATTCTTTTTCTGGATGAATCTTTCATCTACAAAAATTATTGTATTTTGTTTTGTTATTATGTTCTTTTCTGTACATCGTGTATGCGAAATAGCATGATGATCGGTTGAGTAGTGAGGGCGTTAAAGCGTAACAGACTCACATTAATATTTATTTATCTTTTGCAAGACAACTCCCTCGCTGGGAATAATGCCTGTGTTGCGAGGGACTTACAAACATTCAAACAACGGACACCGAAAAACCCACACTCGGGTCAATAATTTATACATCACATAAATTTTTGTCCCGTCTAGAGATCGAACCCATAACATTCGACGCAGTGGCAGTAGCGGGGTGACGCCATCCATGCGGCCAAAAGAGTTTGCCTGTAACTGCTTAATTAATTTTAATGCATATAAACTTGAGAGATTATTTTAATAGGATTATCTTAAAATAACAATGTTTATCCAATATAGCTTATCGCAATATGGCTGGACACGAACCGTAATTATGACTTCATTACATGCTGAAATAACAACAATGTTAATAATTATTTTATCTATATTTTATAGATAAATTGTATTAAACAACTAACTTCTAAATATTGGTATACAAGGTTGATTAAACAGTGAGACTTTATTTCTATCTACATATAGTCTGAACCACATACTCGGCCTCGACCCCATACATTGCTAGACTATGTACTGATACTTAAAATTTCCATATAAAAACACCCGATGTTACTTTGCCTGGGAATATCATCACTCATCCAGGAATATGATGGCTCGGTTGAATTGGTTTTTTCGCCATTGCTGAGTATTTTTGGATCACACAGGGTAGGAACTTGAATGTTTGGAAAGTCTGCCGTGACACCTGATTAAATACTAGGGAAAAGATGTACCTTAAAAAAAATTTAGAAATAATAGAACACTGTTATAATTGGCCGCAAATTTAAGCGCAAGTTTATCCTATGTCAAAAGGCAGTATGCTATTGCAAGATTATGCCACAATACAGTTCGTACGGATATCGTCTCTACAGCGCCAACCTCCATTCAATTTCAATTTTGCCGCAACAAAATTATTCTTTATCAATGCAGCGACAAGATAATCTAAAAAACTTCAAAACTCTAGTATAATTTATTAATATTGGTATACTTTTAGTTGGGATGTTACTTTGAGCAATAAAAGAAAACGAAAGAACTGGATAGTGAAGCACCAGCAGAAATGAGCCGTTTCAGAAAAACTGCTTATCAGAGTAAAGACGTAATGTAGCAGTGTCTATTTTGTTGCTTTTCGTTCGGCGAGTAAGAGCTAGTCGTGAGTAGTTTTCAAACGAACTTTGTCATAAGAGTGCCACAGACTAGGGAGGTGAACTTGTTCCCACATCCCTCGCTCCTTAGTTCGTTTAATGACCGACTTGCAATAGTGAAAGGGTTGAGCGCCACTCGAGTTAGTATTTATATATATTATTTAGTATATATATAGTATAATAATATCAACCCCGTATGTAGGCTATCCTACTGCTAGGCACGGACCTCTTTGTAGTTCGAGAACATTATGGAGAACTCTCAGACATCCAGGTTTCCTAACGATATTGGTTGGTAAAGCAAGCGGTAATAGCTAATTAAACGCACATATCTTCGAAAAGGTAGAGGTGCGTGCTTGGAATCGAGCTCGTGTCCTCTGTGTGGCAGGCTAACGGTATTGGTCTCCCACTGGTTATCGTATTTACACACAATATTATATAAGATTTTTCTACGTGAAAAGACTGACTAAGAATATTTATAAGGCTAGTGTGAATGGAACAGTCACAAGGGGAAGAGCTAGGCGAACGTTTCTTGATCAGATCGGAGACGTTCTGGTTAAAGGCCAGGTTAAGAGCACCTTAAACCGGTGAGTGTATATGAGGAACGTTATGAAAGTGAATGAAGCCACGAGGACTGGATTCATCATTCATCACCTTGCTCTCCTTCCCACTACCTCAGATGATAATACGTGAGCAATGCCTAGTCACCACACACGGCCTATGCTTACAGCGTTTGCTGTATATAAAAACAAGATAACAGTGCATGAGGTCTTGAAATTTTATTGAGTTTGTCAGCAAAGACATTCTTAATAGTAGTCAGGAAGATGGCGATTTTGAATATCCCTTGGAAAGTAAGTAAAGCCGCTGGTCCTGCTCCTGATTTTTCACCAGTCGTGTGAGATGACCGTCCTATCGGATTATGAGGGTTAGGGAAAAGAGAGGGCACTTGTGCACTTTAATATCTCCTGCATTAAGATTGCCCGCCGTTACCGAAATTTGTTCCAGCTGACATTATATTGACTTACTCGAGCGTATTCGTATACTATCAATCGTTATTTAAATGCAGTAGTTGTCTGAAAATTTACTAGTAATGCAATCAACCGGGCCATATGCTTGTTTGTTGCACGGTGAAGGCGTCTATTTTAAGACCACACGAACGTGACTGTGGCCATGAGTAACCAAAAACATTTCTTTATAAGATCGTTATCAGTTCACGAAATACATGAAAACACGCTAAGGTGACGGCTCAATTCACGAGGTTGATTATATTAACCTAATTATGTATTATTAGATAAGTTCATTTAATGCTTACATTGTAATGTTTAATTTGGTAGCGATTTTATCATTTTCGTAATAGGAACGTTACTTTATATTTATATTTATTGGAAGGGCAAATTATTTTAAACCGTTTTATTACTAAAGGAGTACATACTTTTTTTTCTAATACGAATTACTCACAAAATTGTTTAAAAGGCCAGTCTACTATTTTCAAGTATGCTCCTGTACTGAGAACAAAGCCTAGTATCAAAGAGGCTCAACAAATATTTAAATAATGAACATCCCCTCTCTCTACGACTAGTCCAGTTCATGATATAGCGTTCCGCTACACCAACCCTCAGTGGGAGACGCTGTACCTGTAAGCAAGCTACCTTGTGCTCAAGTGGCACTACCTATTCTCTAGATAGGTGCCGGAGCAATAAAGCCGCTCACTACTCGCAACTCCCAGAGCTGCTAATGAAAACCGCGCTGAAGCCGACGGAGAAGCCGCCTTCCATATCTCCAGTATAGTACCGGAGCTGTATAAGGCACGCTCACTTCCCGACGTACATCCATACGCTTAACCAAATAGACCTACTAGCTGGGTGTAGCCCGAGTCAGTCTAGCTATGACTCTTACTTGCTGAGCAGGTAAGCACCCGAGATGCGTTGTGGCAGCGAAACCTCGTTGCCGTTTTGCTAAAGACAACTCCGTGCCTGGCGCGACCGACTGGTTCGCACTAGCCGCGCATGAGTCCGACGCTCGAACGCCACTTGCTTGCCGAGCAACAAACATGTCGTCCTCAGCGGCTAACCACGTAGCCCCTGCAAGTCCAACTTCAATGTCAGGCACCGCGCATTCTCATCAGCGTTCGATAGAACATACCTTTTGAGGTGCAGTGGGCTTCCTGACCCGATGGTACCCTGATCCTAAGGGGGATACCCGTAGTTCTCCCCCCGAAACCCTATCTACTCGGGTCCTGTAGATAGGGACACCTGACCCCGCAGTACCCTGATCCTAAGAGGGAACCCTAAATGTAAAACAAAATTGCTCCATGGTCTCAATTTTATATCATCATCACCTCAGCAGCCAAAAGACGTCCACTGCTGAACATAAGCCTTCCCCAGGATTTTCCACACATACTGGTCTTGGCCCACCCGCATCCAACCGCTTCCCGCGACCTTTGCCAAGTCGTCGGTCCACCTTGTGGGGTACCTACCCCTACTGCGTCTTCCGGTGCGTGGCCGCCACTCCAAAACCTTTTGACCCATAAGATTGGCTATGATGACTATTAAAAGTAATGCACTAAATAGTACATACAGAGTCTTACGCATGTATTCCCAAAGTAGTAGAAAAAGGTGATACCATCCCCATCACACATGTCAGTGGGAAATAAAACATAGTCATTTCTTTATAAAAGGCGAGCTTATTGACGTCGATGGCGCACAGTTCCAGACTTCGTATTGCCAATCCCAATAATTCTTTAGCCGACCCGGCAGCATGCCTTTTAGAACCGTTGCGCCATCCAGACAGACAAATTGTAGTGAAAATCTATACTAATACATATTATAAAGCTGAAGAGTTTGTTTGTTTGGTTGAACGCGCTAATCTCAGGAACTACTGGTTTGAATTGAAAAATTATTTTAGTGTTGGATAGCCTATTCTTCGGGGAAGGCTATGGGCTATATAGCGGCGCAGTAATCATAAACGCGGGTGAAACCGCGGGCACAGCTTATATTATATAATAATGGGATATAATAATTATGTTAAACCTGGGCACGCCTTTCTGTGGCTCAGACTAATATTTTTATTGGCTGTTTTTATGGGATCTTTGGAATAAATAGTATATAAAACATTTTTCGGTTCCTGCACGAGTCAAACATTTGTGTGCATGAACATGGATGTTTGTCTTGGTCTGGGTGTTTCTATGTATAATATGTATGTATTTACATTAAAAAAGTATATATGTATGTTTATCCATTTGTCTAGTACCCATAGTACAAGCTCTGCTTAGTATGGGCTAGATGGTGTTGTGTGTATGTGGTAGAATATTATTATTATTTTTGTTTTATATTTAGTCACCCTTTTATTTCAAAGGGGTGAGAGGTAAAAGCCTGACACAAGGACCTTAGCCAAGTGTGCCAGAGATAATAACAAAAATAATAACTAGCTTTAAAACTATCACCTTCGCCTTGTGATATAAACAAAAAATGTATCACCAGGTTAAATTAAAGCGCACAAACCGCAGGGCAGCTTGTGGCGAGCTGAATGTGAGTGGCGACACTGCGGACCTGAATGCCTCAGAGAGTTGGTTAGGGCCTCGTCCCTGGCTTGCCGTTACTGGTTGGCTGGGGTGGAACTTCAAGAGCGCCCGTAGGACTCAACTCTGGCTTGCCTTGGTCGGTCGGTCAGAGGGAGGCCGCTAAAGCTTTATGCTTGGGGGTGGAAGTGTCATTTTCAAGAGCATAACTACGGGGAAACCCGCTCCGGGTCTCCGTTGTCACGAGACCCGTGATGTTGAAACCGGCGCCGCACCGCTGGACACCCCTAGCCACTCCCACCGGTGTTGCCCTCTGCTGCTGGCTTGTATGCCTATAGTGGCTTATTAGGGGGCCCATCTAGTGAGTTGGCGAGTCACCGTCTGCCCATTGCATTGATGCTATTAGAGTATTCAGAGCAGACGCCGTTTTTCATGCATAGTTAGCAATATACCGGTCCAACAAACACTCATACCTATAGCCCATATATTAGAATCCATACGTAGAAATAGTCCTACGCCTGCTGCGGCTAGTGCCGCTGTAGGTGTTCCATCCCAACTTTGATTTAAACTCTCGAAGGGCCTCTTCACGTTGGACCCATGTCTCCGTGTAAGCCTCCCAAAGGGCCAGGTATTTTCTAATATAATTGTTAGAAAGTACCTGTGATAAGAGAAACATAATAATAAATCGTTTATTTCTCACCAAAGCCGAGATACACATAGGTGGTTACAGAGTAGCAATATAAAAACATTAACAAAAGTATTTCGGTAGAGGATCGCTGGTGCCTGTGGTAGGTATAAAATTACCTGTATTATAGTTCACCAGGTCTTCGCACGGAGCCAGGTTATGCAAACATAAACGAACAAAACATAAGAATGGAAACTAAAAGCTAAATTAATTTTGAATATGTTGAACTAAATGGATGTGTATAAGTGTGTGAGTATGTGTGTGTTGTGTGTGCGTGTGTGTATGAGTATGTATGTGTCAGTGATTGTGAGCGCAAAAGATATAAATATAATGATTTTATTTACGAAATAGTGATAATAGTACAAAATGAAAATTATACATGATAGGTCTTACAACTATTTTACGTACAATCCTGTGGGTGAAGGTGAAAAAGTTAGTGTGTGTATTAGTGTATAATATGTATGTGTAGTGTTTGCGCGTGGGCGTCTGTGTGTGCGTATTTGTGTGTGTGTGTGTGTGTGTGTGTGTGTGTGTGTGTGTGTGTGTGTGTGTTGTTTAGGAGAAATGATCAGATACTATTTTTACATAAAAAGTGTGATGAAACATATACCCCACATGTTAAATTTATTTTATTATATAGATAGGGGGCCAAGTAATAGGAGAAACGCTAAGTAAAAGTTGTCCGCGGTGTAGGAACAAATAATAATTACTCTCTCATACTACTCATTACTTTTAATCTTTCATTATAAGATAGCTTTAGAAGCCATTCTAGAAAAGTAATGTTGCATTGATAAGTGTTTAGGGGGTAGATACACAGAAACCTATTAATTTTTTTGATGCAAGAAATTTACGTGTGTTAAGAAGTACGGCTTTTTGTATGAGTGTGATTTTAGATTTCGGCATGTCAAGTATGCTCAGGCTGGACATTTTGCAACCTGGACATTTTGCAACCTGGACATTTTGCAACCACTGGACATTTTGCAACCACTGGACATTTTGCAACCTAGACATTTTGCACCTAAATGGTCTGAAGACATTAGTATTAAGTGGATATTTTAAATTTTAAGTTGCTTATAATGTTTTCTATATTTTGCCAGCGACTTCGTTTGCTCGGCAAGTACTTTTTTCTGGGTAGAAACCTACCCTATGTCTTTTCTGTTACCCTGCCAACCTATATATGCAACGTGTATGTGTATGTTTCATTAAGGTCGGTCGATAAGTTCAGACGTGAAAGCGTAACAAACAAAAAAATACATAAACTCACATATGCATGTACAATATTAAGTTAGGATTAGGATATCCTGCTCTTCTTTGCTCTTGTGTCATAAGGGACGAAAACAGAAGTACGTTTATCTGGACTCAACGCTGCCGTCATTTCATCTTGAAGTGGCTAAAAAATTCATATCTAGAAACCAGGCACACAGAATTCCGTGGCTCCATTCTGCTAATCAATCGCGTATACTATTAGCCACCAGAATATGTAATTGTAGCTCTGACGTCATAACTTTATGTTTTAGATTATTGCTATCGGCGGAATACCAGCGGAACCGAGAATGCGTCACAGCGAACGGTGTAACTGTATACAATATTTTGCGCGATTGTAATAGCAATTGGCAATACGATAAGACATGTAGTTTACACTTTGTTGACATAATAACAACTGCGATAATGTAATTAGTACTCTCATATAATGATTCATGAATACATGCTTATTAGACTCAAGCTTAAGTAAATCTGGAGAAGTAGGCAGATATTTCATCGAACGTGTATTTAATGCTACGAATTGGAGGCGATTTAATTATATAGACAGCACAGATGGCGTAATGGCGTGATGGCCTCGCCACTGCCACTGCCGTGTGGGTTCGAATCCCATACGAGACAAAACATTGTGTGATCCACAAATGGTTGTTCGGAGTCTGGGTGTTCTTTGTGTTCATTGTTTGAATGTTTGTAAAGTCTCTTGCGACACAGGATGTATAACTAGCGCGGGAATAACCCAAATAAAAAATAAAAGTATATGCCGCGAAATGCAAGCGATCCAATTGCCATTTGTACAATTGAACAAGAAAACTATGATGACCCGAAATTTAAATAAGGCCTTAAGATTGATCGTATCTCTAAACTGCCATGAATCAATAAAGCTACATTGTCTCATAAAATTTTGTCTGAACAACAGAAATAATTAAAATATCTGTGACTTATTAGCATCTATACTGTAAGACAAATAAAGATCCCAATTCTGGCAGAAACATACACATTGAATAAAGTATACCTACTCTTTTATTTTTAGTACCTAACTTACTTAACAAACGGTTCACCTAAGGGTAATTGATTTCCGAAGTATATCTTTGGCAGTAAAAAATATTTTGATTAAATCCATAAATGTTTACTTTTAAGAAATAAAGTAAAAACTATGAACGTCAAAATTACTCTTATGATTGAGAATATATATTTTTGACTGATGCCATGTTCAGCAATGCAAGGGCATAGAACCATTAAATAAGAAAAGTGGCAAGAATCTCATTGCCACTCTTTTTAATTGTCCAGTTTACAATATTATTTATTTTCATATTCAGAAGTATACGAAATAATTTTTTTATTATAGTATCCTAATAAATATATTTTTAATAGTAGGATACAAGCAGCAAGTAGGGTATTATTTAACGAATATGTTAAATTATCAGGCCTGAACTAAAATGTTGTAAGTTATCTTAGTTCACCCGTTAACCTTGCGGATAATAAAGAAACATAGACTTGGCACTATTCCTATATAAATAGACACAGCGGGCTTATTGGATATTGTGTTTTCAGTTTTCTTTATAACACACAATTGACACTACGTCTCTTTAACAATGAATTTGATATTAAATAATTATCTTCTGTTAACATTCTTTGTTGCATACCTAGGTAAGATTTTATAATATTTATTTTATATATTTATAATTTAATTCAGTTATATTTATTATCGCTAGCTTTAACCTAACCTCGCATGTTTGAGTTTTAGTTTCACCAGAACTTTACGAGTGTCAGATCTTGGTGATTGCCATAGTCCACTCCTGTACTCTACACTACTGTGTGCTCTTATCAGTGTGAGAATAGTTAGGCCAAAATCCACCAGGCTGGCTCAGTGTGGGTTGGTAGACTTCACATAATATCTTCGAGAACATAATGTGGAACTCTCAGATTATGTAGGTTTCGTTAATAAGTTTTCCTTCGTCGTTAAAGCGAGTAATAGTTAATTATTTTATGCACACACGACTTCAAAAAGATAAAAGTGGGTACTTTAGGATAGAGTTCGAAACCTCTGCGTAATTACTACCATGTAAAGGTCTTCCCCTAGGCTACCTCTGCTAATAAAGTCATTAATAAAAATTAATATATTTCAGGTGCTGTCAAGTTCAGATGTGATTATTCCTATAGTCATGTTGGATGGTTCAAATATCATAAGATACCGGCAACGTGGAAAGATGCTCGCTTGCGATGCCTTTATGAAGGTACATATACATATATAGCTGAGAGATGAAGAGTAATGACTCTACTTTTTTAAAGAATTTTTACACATTGGAGAAAGTGGTAACCAGAAATAAGTATCTTAAAAGTAGATTTGTAATTAATTATTTACCTCTCTTTACAAATATTATATACGTCTTAAAATATAATGAAGTTAGAGACAGGCGTATGTGATTTTTATTGCCCTTTAACTATGATACATAAATGCAAATTCAGTAACTTTCCTAAACTTTAACGTTCAAGTGTTACCTTGGAACTTAAATTAATAAATACTATTTCTTTTTTTTATACGAAGCACTGCCGCATTTTTGGCAAGCGAAAGGAGAGACTTTGCCTTACAGTGTAACAACACAATCTTAATATTAATGAATTGTGATCTTCTATAGCATAAGTTTATCCCAAGCTTAGTATACTCGCACCCAAAAGTCACGAAGAACGATTTATTTCTATTAACAGGAGCTATGTTAGCTTCACCGACGTCCACTGAAATCAAAGATGCGATGATGAACGCCATTACCGATGTTGATATATTCACTGGAATACACGCTACCTATTCCTCTGGGAGCTACTACTCTATTGACGGTTAGTGATGTTCTTATTATCGATTAAAATATCGAATACGGGTTTGCCTTGGTGACGCGGCGATAGTGAATGCAACTGCTGTGCATGAGGTCTCGGATACCCAGGTCGGGCGAAACAATTTTACTGTACAGTTGGGATAGTGTTTTAAGTCTATGCTATTGCCACTCTACCGAGTGTATTGGTTCGATCCCCATACGAGACTACGATTGTGAGATCCATAGATATACATAGAATCTGGGTGGTATTTTTGTCTGTTGTTGAATGCTTATAAAGTCCCCCGCGACACAGGAATAATTTCCTAGTAAGTAAGTTGTGTTATGTATAAAATGATATATGAATGAAATAATAAATATTTGGAAATATGCCTTCGCTATACAGACGCTTGAAGATACTAACTGGGAATATTATTTTGCAGGAGTACCACTGGACGCAATTTCTTACAGATGGGCTGACGACGAACCAGATAATAAAAACAATTCTGAAAGATGTATCTCGATGAATTTTGAAGGAACTTTTTCTGATGTAAAATGTGACGATCCTCGTCCTTACATGTGCTATAGGGTTAATTCTTCAGTCGACGCAAATGCTTGTGGAACTACGGATCCAGGTAACTTGGATTAATAATTTTCCTTTTCAACTATTATACCAATGGACAAGGTGCTAGAATTGCGATCAAGTATCGTGAACTCACTCCTAACACAAGCATTTTTGCTTAGCTGCAGGAGTTAACAAGTGTACCAGTCATTTGTAATCCAAATTACCAGTAATCAATTGAAAAGACTTTTTTTTTTGTAATTCTACTCAATTCTATGCGTGAAAACCTATAATTGGCTTTATGTTATCTTAGCATAGTCATATTATCTTCTACTTATAGCTGTCGGTCCCTAACAAATAAATAAATAACTAAAATATACAATTAATCTCATGGTGTGTGACACCCAATTTTAGTCAGCTTCGGTTTTGGACCCACATAATAAGGGGCGAGCCTAATACTGTCTTCCAGACTAAATTCCAGAGTACGTTCTGCTTCTAAGAATTTTTTGAAAGGACTATCTAATCTTCTTCTCTTTCTTCTTTCTTTTCGTGTGGTTAATGGCCGACCTGTTGTTAAGAGTTGTTCAAGCCGCCCGTAGGTCTCTGACGGCTCAACGACTGCTGTCAATTTGACAACAACCGGGACCGACTTTTACGTGCCCTCCGAAGCATGGAGACGCTCAGATTAAATACCACTAAGCGGTCACCCATCTATAGACTGACACCCACTGGCACCCAACGTTGCTTAACCTCGCTAATCGTTTACCGATCAGTGAGTACAACTGGCTATGAGCTAATAACACCGGGCATCGAACTTGATACTTCACGTTCATCAGCCGTAGTCATTCATTCGGCACCATATACCACAAACTAAAATAATGTTATAAATTTCAGAATATCGCTTCGAAAACCGGACAAGGAAATGCTACAAATTCCACACAATACCTCGTACGTTTGAACGCGCCCATTTTGTCTGTTCTGCTGAAGGCGGCCATCTTGCCATCATAAACAGCGATGTGGAATCTCAAGTTATTCGGGATCTATTTATGCGCTATCCGAAAGAAAAAATCATGGGCAAATTGAACACGAAAGATGTTGCTTACGTTGGATTCAACAATAGGGGAGAGAGCACTGAATGGACAACTATAAATGGTAATTATTCTTTGTCAGCGATAGCTCAGTGGGGAGACCAACAGACTGCAATGCAGAGGGTCTCGGGTTCGAACCCATGTCGCGCACCTTTGACGTTCGGATTGATTGACAATTATCGCCTGCTTCGTGCCTCGGAGAGCACGTTAAGCCGTCGGTCCCGGCTGCCATGAACATCTATGTCAATTGTTATTGGGAAGTCAGTGCCCTATAATATCCTGACACTGGTCTAGCCTTAGGATATCGTTAGCCTTCGAGTTGCGGAGGTCAGGTGGCAGCCGCTCCGTGTAAAAACTGATATCCAGTCAAATCCGGTTAGACTAGAAAAGCCGATCCCAAGTGACTTGGGAATAATAAAAGCTAGGGAGAAGATTCTTTGACAACTCTATTGCTTAGACTCATAATTATAATCAAGTGAAAACAGGTGTATTTTAAGAGCTCTGTTCAAGATAAGCGTATTATGTTAGTACATCATCTTATTCAACTTCACCAGTTTGAACTATTGTTCGCCAATGTTATTTACATCGACCACACTACGTACTGATTCTGCCTCTACTAAACAAAACTAGACAAAACTAAACATGATTTCTAAATTATTAATCTACCAAATTCTAACAACGTATCAAAAATTATTTAGTGGTTTTTACATATTACTAGGACTAGCAGACAGGCAAACTGTCTAAAAGAATTTTTTTTAAGTTCTGGTGCTTCTAAAAATTTAAGACCAATTATTTTCCTATAATATCTGCAACTTCCAGATGGAGCTATGTGTCAATTTTGTAACAGTTTTTAAATACATATATTTGACTAAAATACAACCTAAAATGCTTAAAAAGTGAGTAATATTGATTACATAAAATTTTTATTCTTCAGGTCAATCACTTATAGAAGCTGGTTTCAGCACGTTTGCCCCTGGAGAACCAAACAGCGCTCCTGAGTCTGAGTTTTGTGGATCCGTGACACGCACTGGATACCTCAATGACTTGTTGTGTGACAAGAATTTTGCATTTATTTGCGAAAAGCAAGCTGACTACCCCGCCGTTTGTGATAGTGATAATTTTATTGCTGCAAATACTATTCAGCCGTAAAGCCTTAAGTACTGCCCCTAATCTCTTTTCGGTCATGTCGGAGCGCCATCCAATCGGATTATGAGGGTTAGGGAACAGTGCACTTCTGCACTTTTATGTCTCCTGCGCAGATGGCCAGTCTCCGTTAAAATTGGCTGACCAATATATGGTGACCAATATTCAGTCTGAAGGACTTGATTAATATTTTAGCCAACACAAGGGCTTAAGTATTGTCTGACTACCGGATAATTGATGAGGTAATTCGATACCGGATTTTGGCCTACATCTGATACTTTATTATTTACGTAATACATGTGTTTAGGTCTTGATAGAATTGGTAAAAACTTAAAGGCAATTTTATTTACCGATGTTTCGACCAACTTGCCTCGACTGAGCTCACACCCATTTTGTTCGAGATAAATTAAATAAGCAGCATATGTGTTCAAATTCTTACCAATTCTACTGGAGTCTGTTGTATATACTGCTATATATTTGATTTAAATTTTATTATGTACCTAAAAAATCATGACATTCTAAAGTTATATACCGATTTAATTTATTTTATTTATTTAACCATAGTACAAGCTCTGCTTAGTTTGAGCTAGATGGTGTTGTGTGTATGTGGTAGAATATAATTATTATTATTATTTTAAACGTTTTAGTTACACTAGCTAAGCTATACTTGCATACATTTACATTTATCTGTTAAGATTACCATATCCACCAAAGTGTAAAATCTTTGAGATGAATGAGCAAGAAAGTTTTGGCCTCAATTTTCAACCGCCAACTTTACAATACTGCTTATTTTACAAATTATAATACGTGTAAGGTGCTGAAACCATTACACATCATTTATCTACCTCTGAACACACTCAAGCTCAAAATAATAAATACATTCATTTAATACCGTTCTACTTTATTTTCGACAAATTTTAGGTTAAAATACCTATTTTAGGTTAAACCATAATTGTTGACCTATATAATTATACTATAATTTTCCCGCGGCTTCACTCGCTTACATATAGGTTAGGTTGGTAACAGTACTTTTTCTGAATAAAATGAACCCTATGTCCTTTTCTATTCCCCTGACAACTTGTATGCGAAATTTCATGATGATCGGTAGAGTAATTAAGGCGTGAAAACGTAACAAACAAACTGATATTTTCATTTATAATATGAGTTAGGATTAGGATTAAATATGGAGCTATACAGATTAAATAAGTATAACAGTTTTTTTGTGTAGCAATATTATAACATTGCATTAAAACAGATATAATATTAGATACATTGTCTCAAGTCTATATTCCAGAGGGATCATCTCAAAGGTGTTCTGTTTGCTATAATCCTACTAATCTATACTTAATATTATAAATGAGAAAGTTTGTGAGGATGTATGGATGTATGGATGTTTGTTACTCTTTCACGTAAAATCTACTAAACCGATTGCGATGGAACTTGGTGTGTAGATAGCTGGAGGCCTGGATTAACACATAGGCTTTTTATTATGATTTTCCCGCGGCATCGGGACTTATGCGGGTGAAACTGCGGGGCGCCGCCAGTTACATATATGTATATGTATATCAATGGGATTTTTTTTTTACATTTCACTAGCTTACCTTGGAATCGAGACATGCTTGGCAGTCGAGTTTTAATCACAGAACGACAATACAGCGTTGAGGTATAACCTCACCTTATTTTTTGTATTTGTACATTTAGGAATTATTCATAGATGTATTCTTTTTTTCATAGACTACTCCAACCCTAGTAATACATCCTGTGTTGTGGGTCACATAATTTTTTGTCCCGTGTGGGATTCGAACCCACAATACTCGGTGTTATAGTGGCGAGGTGAAATTACGCAGACACAGTTTTCGGTACCAGGCTGTTAGCACGCACTGAAAAACTTTTACAGAGAGTTCAAAACGCCTGTGCAAGATTCTGCTTTAACATAACTCCGAGAATCCATGTTGTCCCTTCCTTAATAAACACCTTATGTTGAAAATTAAATTGCGTTATAAATCACATCTCGCTTCTCTTCTGTTCGGCGTAATTGCACATAAAACTCCAATGTGCTTGTACAAAAAAATCGCCTGGGTGAGCAGTCATCGCGAGCGTGAGGGTCGTCGGTGTGCGCAGCAGCTGGCTATACCCCAACACCGATCTGCTTCATTTCGTGGTAGCTTCCGATATAAAGTGTCCAAAATTTGGAATAACATCCCCGCGCCAATAAGAAGCCTAAAAAGTATTAACAATTTCAAGAATAAATTTAAAAGTTTTTCTTTACAAGACAAATAATGTATAAATCAGTCAAATGTAACTTATCAATTATTTAATCCAATATATATATTATTTCCATATAATGTTTTTTATTTTTTATTTTGTGTGTTCTATATTATTAATTTTTAAACACAGTTGGTATATTATATAGTTTATATTAACAACTTACCTGTGGACGCTGTTTCACATTTTACATAAATTTATATTTCTCACAACCGCTTTATGTTGTATATGTTACACTTAAGTAATAATTATCCACAATTAGCTATATAAGATGGTCTCACTAATAAGAATATCAAAACAAAAACAAACAAAACAATACAAATAGCCTACAACGCTGAGGTCGTTCACTTTGTTTACGTTTCACTCTGCGCATAATATTGTGTCATTAGTGTCTATTATGCAATGACTTTTTTATTTCTATTTGTACCTACCCCTTTAAAATTTATTTATTTGATAGTGACGTATTTTATTTCTACCGCTGTTCTCATATTTTCAAAATGTACCTAATTAATAAACATTATTTAATTTGCCCTATACGTTTTCCTTGTGTATGTGTATGTAGCAGAACCACATTTATTGTACCTATTTTTGTTGTCATGTTAAGCATTTGCCTCCGTCCGTGCATCACTTGTATCGGGTTACCAACTGAAAATCAGCGCTGGTGCACTCAATTTGGGTGCCCAGCTATTGCTAAGGTGGTGAACCTTTTCGGAGAGGGCATACACATTATGTTTTAATATGTATAATATCATTTTGTTTATTTTGTTTTAATTGTGTGTGCGAAATAAACATGATTTCTTTCTATCTATATGTCCTTTACCTAAAGTAATCCATTCATAGCCGATAAACAATCAGTTTTAAGCGTAAGGTTAGTAAAATAAGGTTTAAAGTGGTGCCTACTTGGTGGCTCGTATCCGAACCGGTAACAAATACAGAGTGCAAATGTAGCGGCTCGTATGCGAGTCTCTCTACATAGAGAGGCTTTGGCGTCAAAGGGCAGGTTAACCACTAAGCCATCCGTGCTGATTGCAAGGGATTAAATTGTAGCCAATGAAACGTACGTCACCTATCAGCCTACTGCCTATTTTAACAACTATTTCGGTGATTCCAGGCAAAACGCTACGCTATAACCTGACATCATTTATGTAAACATTCGTCTTTGAACAAATACAGATAATCCTATACAGATAAGTTTCGGTTATAAATATGAATTTCAGTGTCGAATGCTCTCACATATTTGTTAATTGTTAAGCAGTCATCAGAAAAAATGAAAGGTCTTTTACAATATTTTGTGTTGATAATTTGTGTAGCGTCAATTGGTAAGTTAACATAATTTTCTTTATTTTGTTACTAGATTAAACCAGCGGTTTCGCTTGTGTAAATGTAGGTTATGTCAATTTTTTTAACCTCGGGTACCGTATTTTCTGGATTTTTGCTGGAGTATACTTACTAGATTTTGTCCGCAGTTTCGCTCAGGAATATGTGGGTTAGTTTATGTAAGTAGTAAGTAAGTCTGGATGAAAGTTACTCTATATCCATGTCTATATCCTAGACAACGTGATTGCGATTTCATGGTGATGGGTCGAGAAGTTAAGGCTTGAAAGTGTAACAAATAAACTCACAATCACATTTATAATATTGGTTAGGATATACTAATTGCTGTGTTCATGAATTCACACGTTCATACATACATCATCTACGTATGCTTCTAATGATACAAATTAAAATGAGCTGAGCGATTGCTTAAGAACTCACTTCTGTCTCATATAGTAGATTGGACTGCACATATGGTGTAGTGGTTAAATGTGGACGCCTCGCCACTGCCGCCGTGTCGAGTGTTGTGGGTTCGAATCCCACACGGGACAAAAAATTGTGTGATCCACAAATGGTTGTTCCGAGTAAAGTCGCACGCGATATAGGAATTATTCCTAGTGCGGTAGTTGTATTTTTAAAAGATGATTAATAACAACGAATCCAAAGATTAAAAAGAGGGGCCATGAGTTTTTTGCCCGTTCTTCTCATGAGCCCTACACCCTTGCTTTGCTGAACGTGGCAGTAAATGTAAATTCACAGAAAGATTTAGTGTAACTTTGACATTCATAAATGTTACCTTGTAAACTAACTTGAATAAGTTTATTTTTGAAAGATATTATATTCTTTGTGTTCGTTGTTTAAATGTTTGTAAAGTCCCCCACGATACAGGAATCAGGGTTTCTTTGATGTTTTTATTTATTTTTATTCTATTAAATGAAGAGCGTAGGTTATAAAACAGAGAAACGTTTCTATTAATAAGTTGTATGCTTCGTTTGGATCTTCGGTTATGTATATTTCTGTAAACGATATAATTCTTGAAAATGTACTAAGTGTTAATTTTTATAATCACGCCTTATTATGTGCCAATAATCAATTAGACAAGTCTTTTTTATATGGCTCTTCAATATCTGACACTTATAGTCCGATAGTGCTAATTCAATCACGTTAGAACTACATTTATGTATTTTTATTCATTTAGGTTGACTTATTTGTAATTTGAGATAAACATTAAATAGCATACATTCTCACTTCTAAGCAATGTACTTATTTTTTATCGATATTGAAATCTTCGGTCACTACAATATTATCCTTGTAATGTTTAAATAGGTATTTAAGAACATTTTCTAAACGTATTTAAAAAAGATAACATAATTACAAAAAGACAAATAATTATAATACCAAATATTTACAAAAATAGTTTAGGCATCTTAATTTCTTCAGCATCGCTGTCAACTGGTAATGTGCCCAGAAGACTGGCAGCATTGCCACGTTGAATGGCAATGCTGATATAAATAGTAATAAATAAATAGTTTGTAAATATAACTATTTAAGTTGTATATATGTTGTAACAAATAATTTAAGTAATTGTAACAAATAAACAGCATGTTATTTTAAATAAAATATATTTTCTAAACAGTAAAAAAATACCTTTAGATTACCTATCTTTAGAAACTCTATAAATGCAAAGTATAACAGTTTTATTTTGAATTAATTCCACGATGTAACATTCAAAACTATTACTGATAGAAAACTTACTTACTTTCGTAATTTTTCTAAAATGGTGGCCTTTTTCACTAAGGTACATGCGCCATCTCTTTTGCTAAGAGATTAAGATACATGCGCCATCTCTTTTCTCTAGCGCAACATGCTGCCAGTATGTAATTAGGTATAGTGAGGAGGATAAAGTGTTCTTTTACACAAATGACATCAATATTTATTTTCGGTCACAAAAATTCTTCTAGGCTTACTATTTGAGATTCGGATTCATTAAGGAGCCCAGCGATATTTTGGTGCATTATATGTAAGTATTTATTATACAACCATATTTCGGCAGCTATAGTATTGAGGTCACGTATCAAGGAGCAAGCATTAAATTAAACAATAATAAGTAATTATCGCAATTAATCGCTGTTTACCACAACTGTAATTTATATTAAAAATATATATTAATTGATAGTATAATAATATACAATCAAACAAAACAGGATAATTTTATCAGGCGTCACATAATATACATAATAATTTATATTTTATATTTATATTTCCTTATTTCAGACATATTTTGCACGGCATATGGCACAAACTAATTTTAATCAGTATTCCTAATTATACAAAGTTAATATAGGTATGTGCGTAATAAGGTAGTTGTGTTTAAATTTGCACTATTTTTTTTAACACAACTCTTTATAAGTAAAGCCTGTGTCGCGGGAGACTTTGCAAACATTCAAATAATGGACACAAAGAATACCCAGACTTGGAACGACACTTAGTGGATCGCACAAAGTTTTATCCCGCGTAGAATTCGAACCCACAACAATCACGGCAGCGGTGAGGCGATAACTTAAACCACTAAGGCATTTGTGCATTATTTTATACAAAACAACAAATAGCAATCTAAAGAAATATTAAAGTAAAAACAGTACCTATCAAGGTTACAAAATAAGGGAGTAATTAATATTGTAAATATTAATGTAAAAAAAGTGGGGTGCAATGGAGGTGTATATCGCTGTGTCCCTCACACAGCTGCATTTACATGGCGGCTACGTCACAGTTTATACCGTGCATCCTTTTTCTGTCATTTGATAATTACTGCCACTACCAGATTTGAAACGCTTGTATCATATTTATTTTTGAGTAGATTTGGAAAATGATTTGTTCTTTTGTTACAGTAATGTAACAATGTAACTTAAATAATGTAAAAAAATTGAGACAAAACCTCTATTGAATTTAAATAACATGCAAATGCAATAGGCTTGATGACTGACAAAGGTTATTCCATCCTTTAAATTAGCAAAAAATATTGGACACGTATGTATTTTCTTTTGCCATACAAACTAATAACACCGAAGATACAACGCGTTTAAATTTCATGCTACGTTACTTGTTAGTTCACATTTTACAAACCTCCTGTCATCATGAATGTTATGTTATGCGATTAGTTTTATAATATAATCTAGAGTTATTTGAGACACCTCTTCCTTGTAAAATATAGAGCACTCACTGCAGAGAGGTTTTTGTTCAAGAAAACTTAAAACTCATTTGCATAAACGTGTTTGGTCCTACTTTTCCTTATAGGATACGATACATATAAAAATATAACACCATCTAACATTATCTGCCCGTATGAAAGAAAGCTGACATATGCATCATGATCCCAATAATATTAGAATTGGGGGAATTAGTAAATTGGCAAAATTTGAAAAAAAATTACATGCATATAAACCAAATGCTATTGGTCCGTATGATTCAAGACAAAGGTGAGACAACAAATTAGAGACCCATAGTAAAAAATATAGTATTTTTTGATTTACTATAAATCAGAGGATCCATGGCTGAACTACCATATTTCAACAACTAAAGCTTTATAATGATATGATGATATTCTACCACATACACACAGCACCATCTAGCCCAAACTAAGCAGAGCTTGTACTATGGGTACTAGACAATGGATAAACATACATATATACTTTTTTTTTTTTGTAAATACATACGTATTATACATAGAAACACCCAGACCAAGACAAACATCCATGTTCATGCACACAAATATTTGTCTTGTGCGGGAATCGAACCCGCGACCTCAGGCGTGGCAGTCGGTTACACTAACCACTACGCCATCGAGGCCGACAAATATTAGTAATATTATCTCCACTACCTAATCACCTTCAGCCCGAAAGCTTCGGTGACCAGTTTATAACTGGAGACAGACGGATTTTAATCTCTCTTAAGAGATTGCCTCGCCACTGCCATGGCATTGGCCCACCGAACCATTAATTTTTATAATACACAAAATAAAACAATAAAAGGAATGAACCATTGAAGAAAGTTGATGAATTTATGTAACATAGAATAAAATACATATAAAATAGAGTTCGAATCTTGTCTAATAAACTGAAATGCAAATAAAGTTCACATTAGCCATTTGTTTTAACCTAGGAGAATACCATTTCTGATATTCATATATTATATATTATCTTTATATATATAACTAGCTGCCACGACAGACGAGGTACTGTACAGGCGAAAAAAAAACACTTCTAAACCATACTCGAATCCACTTGAACACACACAAAAAATTTCATTCAAATCGGTCCAGCCGTTTAGGAGGAGTTCACGGTCAACACACGTACAGAAGAATCTTTATATATATAATTCTTCTGTACGTGTCTAATATTTTTTTTTTTTTCAACTTCTGTCAGGACAGCTAGTATTATTATATTTTTAATTTGAATTGTGCTAACATCGAAATTAAAATGCACTATTTATAAAAAATGCTGTAGTCCGACTCTTGGCAATTTACATTTGTGAATATTGTCTTACGTTGACACGTACTTATTAATACGAATTTTTGATTTTACATAGCCCCGTGAACATGGCTGCTGACTGAAAAGCAACTGAAACGCCGGGAAAAGTGTAAAATTAAATCTACGTAGTTTTATAATTTAAATAGAAGTAAACAGTAATTAGTAAAAGTGTATAACAAAAGTAGTTTAAAGTTATATATTATAATAGTGTTTTATAATAAATAAACAACGCGATAAACTCGTATAAAGTTGTTTGATTTCAACATTTGTGAACTTTTAATATAAGCTTCTTACAGTGGTTCTCAAAGTGTGAAACACATATTATATTACATGTTGAGAGTATCAATAGTTTTAAAAACAATGCCTATATAAATACGTATTCAGGAATTATTGAATATTGTAGGTTCAGTCTTATTATAAGCCACACACGCTGCAATAGCAATGAAGTTATTTTTAAAAAGTTTCCTTGTGTTATTATTCCTTGCTGGTTTTCTGGGTAAGACTATATAATATTATGTAACAAATTCTATTGTTATTTCCTTGCTTTGTTGGTTATTTCTTTCTTTATTCAATTAATTTAATAGTAAGTAAACATTAAAGAACATGATATTATATTATAAAAGTATATAATATTATAATTTGAACTATTTTCACTAAACAAACATATAATAAACAATGTTTTTTTAAATTTTGCTGCACTAGACATTTTGTATTATTTGTTTACGATGTAACCATCATGGATTCAACACATTGAAATTTATAAAAAGTACTGTATTTTTTTAAATATTTTTTTATTTTTGTTTTTATTTTATTTACTCACTTAAAATGGAAAGCGATAATTTATCAATAATTTACAATGTATTCATATACTGTGAAATATAACAATCAGGATTTCTTAAGTATACAGTGTGTATAATAAACCCTGTCCGATCGTTAAACGTGTTATACAGTAGCTTATTATGAGTACCAAAGTAAGTGACATCATTTTATAAAATTTAAAATTTAATTTATTTTAAATAATATGTTAATAGATTACCCATGGCAACAACGACAACTTATTAATCATAATACCTAGGTATCACTTAAGTTTTAAAAGGTTCACCGATACCGCGCCTACCCAACTACGCCTTAGAAAAATGCCGCTAAAAGTATGCCACGCTCCGCATCCTTGTCAAGTTTAGTGGAGTGTTGCTAGACTGTGCGAAATTTCAGTAATTTAAGGGTACAAGTGCTGATCAATACTGTACATAATAATATTATGAAGACGTTTTACTATTTTCCTTAGCATGTTTGTTAAGAGAAAAACAAGACCTTAATGGATCGGACAGGGTTTATATAAATACACTATATATTAATATATATATATGCACTTAAAATTAAGGTATATTCATAATTATGAAACTTAATTATGTGTGTAATAATATGTGATATACAAAATTAAAAATATATATTTTAGCTCACATTGATTTCGACAGTATAAGTTTGATTATTATTTATATAGGTATACTTAAATTATATTTAACGGTAAGCGATCTATACTGTCGCCCAAGATACATACTTGCCTAGTTTTTTGGTCAATGTTATATTATATTTTGTATTATTTATTTGGAAATAAATAGCAGACGGAATTTGGTTAGTGTCATAGTTTTGAAATATAAAAAATTTGACAAATAATAATTAACGGTTTTTGAATTTAAATTAGTCGCTCATTCACCGAAGACTATCGAAAACCACCCGTTCTTAAAAGAAAACATTATCTTTTACGTTCACATTTCAGAATATTCACAATAATTACAACTAAGTTCAATGTGTAAACTTTATTTCAGGTGCTGTTAAGTTCAGATGTGATTACTCGTATAGTAATGTAGGATGGCTGAAGTATCATGAAGTGCCAGCGACGTGGCGCGATGCTCGCTTGCGATGCCGTTTTGAAGGTGGGTCTATTGATTCTTGACATAATTGTAATGGTTAAAACATTTTTAAACCTTGGCTTGACTTTGAACCTTTATTTAAAAATAATTCTAACACGATGACTTGGCTGCTATATATAACTAACTAACCCGCGCAGCTTCGTCTGCTTCACATAAGAGAATGTTCCCATTTTTGCAACATTTTTCATTGATGGTCCGCTCTTATTGGTCGTAGCGTGATGTTATATTACTTATAGCCTTCCTCGATAAATATGCTAAACTCAGGAATTTAGGAACTCAGAAACTACTAGTTTGAATTTTTCAATTCGAAATAGTAGTTCCTGTGATTAGCGCGTTCAACCAAACAAAGAAACATATGATATATATAGATTATCGTCATAATATACTTATTACATAAAATACGCTTAGTGTACTCAAATCTTAGTAAGGTTCCCCTGCAATATACCCGTCTGTATGTATTTGCTTGCATGTGGTACTTATGTGTTTTATTTCTATCAACAGGCGGTATATTAGCTTCGCCCACAACAGCAGAACTCAAAGCTGCAATGATGAATACAATTCGCGATGTCGATGTCTTCACTGGAATTCATGATATCGTCTCCAATGGCAATTATTACTCTATTGATGGTTAGTTATAGTAATTAAATAAAATATATTGTTTACTTTTTTAAAAGCTGTGTGCCATTCCATATCCACGAAGTATCGGTAATCCACGAGGCACGAGATCCTATTGGGTTTGGAATAGCACGCAGGGATCTCGAGTTTGATCTCAAGGCCCTGGATTCTAAACTCTGACTCTTTGAAGTATCAAATAGTTAATTAGCGCTCGCTTTAATGGCAAAATAAACATCTTGAGATACCTGCATGTCTGAGAGATCTCCAAAAATTTGTCGTAAATATTATGTGAAGTCGGCCAACCCACATTGGAATAGCCTGGTAGACTATGACCTAATCCTGCTCCCAATGAGCAGAGGTTAATATAGCGGGCGTATATTGTTATTATTTAAAGCGACAGTAGTATTTACTTAAAGTACAAATTCGTTTCGCAGGTATACCCCTGGATGCAATTTCTCACAAGTGGGCTGACAACGAACCTGATAATAAAAACAACGCTGAGAACTGTATCTTAATGAGTTCTGAGGGCAATTTTTCTGACGTAAGTTGTAACGAACCTCGTCCCTACATATGCTACAGGGCAATATCTTCAGAAAGTACCAACTTTTGCGGCACTATTGACTCAGGTAAACATTTATTTCACCATATATTCATGTAATGTTTTGTTACAGCCAGACATACCTGTGGATATCAATAGATTTTATAATTATGTCTGGTTTTGTAAGACTTGACAGATTAGCAATCTAAAATATCTTTGAATTTTCAGAGTATCACTTTGAACAACGAACAGGCAAATGCTACAAGTTCCACACAGTACCGCGACAGTTTAAACGTGCCCATTTCGTCTGTTCTGCTGAGGGCGGCCATCTCGCTATCATAAACAGCGTTACAGAATCCCACGTTATTCGTGACCTCTTTGCTAAGTACCCGGCTAATAAAATGGTGGGATCGTTCTGGAAAGATGTTGCCTATGTTGGTTTTCATAATTACGGAGAAAGCGCAGACTGGACTACCGTTCATGGTAAATATATTTTTTTTAAATTTATTATTCGATTAACAGGCAAGTAACTCAAGATATCTTATACACATACATAAAAGTAAATATTTTCTGAGTGCAACTGTAAATTAAATAAAATATAATAATAAAGTAGTGATAATGTATATGTTGTAAATAATTAAGATGTGCCCTAATTATTGTGTACCTATATACAAATACACCGACATCTCAAGTACATAATTGCATAAAATTAATATTAATTCACCACACGGGATAATAATTGGTGTGATCTACAAACAGTTGTTTTGGGTCTGTGTGTTCTTTTTGTAAGTTGTCTCATTTATAAAACCTCCGCGACACGGGATTCATATCCACGAGAGTTTTCATTTATAAAATAAAATGTAAATTCTGTTTTTTTCTTCAGGTCAATCGCTCCAGGAAGCTGGTTTTGCCCAGTTTTCTGGCGGAGAGCCAAACAACGCTACTGAAGGAGAATATTGTGGCTCCGTGTACCGTAACGGGTATCTCAATGACTTGTGGTGTGAGAAGCACTTTGCATTTATATGCGAAAAGGATCCTTACTATCCCGCTGTTTGTGATAGTGCTAATTTTAATGAAGCGAATACTGTGCAAACGGAATAGTTGGCAGCAAATTTATTCAGTATCGATTTATTTACGTTTTCCTTATACAAAAATATTTCTTTATAATTTTCACTTGTATGTATCTTGATGATATACTATTGCAAGCTTGTAATAAATACGCTCTTATGAAAATTCTGGTACCTATTTTATTTCCTTATATATTTCTACACCTAGTATACCTACTATCATAGAAGATACACAACGCAATCTACGTTTTAATAGTCCTGCGTGCGTGCGCTCAAAAAGATATGTACTCGTTTGTTCTAGTACTGTACTTCAGTAATGTGAATATTGCGGTAGATGTCAATGGTGCGTCATTCTCATGTATATTTTATCTTCATTACTTTTACTTATACGTTAGAACACCTGAATTAATTCATATCAAGCACAATATGAATTTTAATGACCGAAACGACATATCAATGTACTAGTATTCAATACGTCATTTACATACAATAGTAACTATCGTCACCGGTTCTCAAATGCATTTTGTTTAGTTGTGTATTACTTTGAATATCTCAACATTACTTAATATGTCAAATATTGGCATGCCAGATGTAATTGAAAAGCAACTGTGTCTGGCCGCTGGCGAACCACTACAGCACAGAAGTCAATACAAATATGTAATTGATAGAGTATAATAATAGTATATAACTGATAGAGTCTGGATATAGACTATACCTATATATGTCATTTTTCTGGTCAGTCACCACAAATTATATACAAAAATGGTAATAGTTTCGAAAATATATTCCTAAAGAGGCAGACCAGACATTTCACCTGTTGTAATATTAGATCCTACGTAATGTCGAACCCACGACCGTATGGTCGTCTAACAGAAACAGTTCCAGACTCCTTACAGGTACTACAAATTTATTGAGGGAGAAATCTAATAACTCCTTGTATAATATGTGGAGAGACCAACAGACTGCAATGCAGATGGTCTTGGGTTCGAAATTATGTGCGTATTGATTGACAATTATCACCTGATCCGTGCCTCGGAGAGCTCGTTAAGCCGTCGGTCCCGGCTGCCATGAACATCTATGGCAATCGTTATTGGGAAGTCAAAGCCCTCTAATATCCTTACACTGGTCTAGCCTTAGGGTATCGTTAGCCTTCGGGTTGCGGAGGTCAGATGGCAGTCGCTCCATGTAAAAACTGATATCCAGTCAAATCCGGATAGACTAGAAAGCCGACCTCAACTGACTTGGGAATAATAAAGGCTAAGGAGAAGAAGAAGAAGTCTTGTATAAAACTGCTCCACTGCTGGGCTCAGGCTTCATCTCAGTGTAAGAAAGGTTAGGCAATAATTTACCACAGATATGTGAAGTCTGCCAACGCGGATGGAAAACCTTGGGAGGAACATATATAGGTCATGTTGACCATTGGACGTCTCTCAGTTAATATAATGATGAAGGTAGAAAAAAAGCATATGGCCGACCTAAAATCGTATCCAAGCTTACGGACGCTTGCAACTTCCTTGGCAGGGTCTGAATATGGTGAATGGTGGTTGTTGCTAAGCCATGGAGCTCCTCAAATGAAGCAAAAGTTCCAAATAACCGTGCATGTTTTATTTTTACTACGAGTAAAGTTCGAATTCGCAGCTCCTTAACTATTAAATGCATCTTGTGTTGAAATAGGCGCTGTGATGGCAGATATTAGACTATGCCCTTTCTATTGGTGCAAACGATATTTTGGAAAACGGCTGAAATGTTCTTTGCCAATGGATCCTCTTACGTCTTGGCCGAAATTGCTGGTTGAAAACGATGTGTATCTAATAAACTACTACAGGGGAATTTAATTTTAATTGAGTGTTGTCGCTAAAATTATGCACTAAAACAGCATTATGAAGAATATATTAATACCTATAAACTGTGGAGTGTATTCGTTGGAAAATAAGTTTCGAAACGCATATTACAGTGACATATTATGTTTGACAGGTTGTCGTACAATATGTACGATATGAGATGCTGCTGTGTCGAACGCTATGTAATGACAAATGTATTTAATTGCAACTAGTTAACTTTCAATACTGGTTTTCAGCGATGGAACAGGAAATACCTTGTCATAAAAAGTTATTTAAAAACATGGAACACATATTTTTTATCCTGTTTGAGTTTCAAACCTACTGCACTCCAAGCATGGGCAGTACCAAGGTGACCACAGAAACAAATGCGCTATATGTATATGTGTGTTTAATAGACAAATTGTGGTTTTTCTTTAATCTTATTCTACTGTAAGTACCGTATATTTACAATTTAAAGATGGTCGTTCAATTGCACCATGTAGTTGTAATTATAATTATAACAAAATATATAAGTAAAATTAAAAGACTAAGAATATTTTCATTATCTTGTTGATATGTCCCACTGCTGGGCAAACAACAGGGATATTTAGAAGTTCTTCTCTCAGAACTTCCAAATCTCTCTGTTGGTGGATATCTCCTGCCAGTCCTTTTCAAAGGCGTCAAGGTCGTCCCGTCATCTAATACTTACTCTTCCTTATTCCAAATTCATAATTAGTCAAATCATTCTTAGACAAATACATGTTTTAATAAAATAATTGGAAAGAGAGTAGCACGCCACGTATCCTCGGATTGCTAACTATCCTGACGATGCTTCATGCTGACGCAAAATCGTGTCGACGCATATTTTGTGTTTGAAGCGAAATATTGCAAGTTGGAGTACCTATGTTGGGTTCCAGGACGCGGCTGACGCTTATTAGAGGAGTTCGGTATTTATACCTTTTTCTATTGCAATATTTAAGGTGGGCAATCAGAGGATGCGTAGTGAATTTCTCTTTTATCATAATTGATATTTATTTATTTTAAGGAAACTGCAGCTTTTTACAAAGATACCTTACAATTTTTTTAATCAAATTACAGAATTCCACGACAATGGAATATGAGGTAAAACATTGTGATTTCGAAGGCTTAAGTTCACTAAATAAAGCTATGAGTTTTATATAATAAAAGTACTTATAAGAAAGACAGTCATCAGTAACTGGAATTTAGCGTCAGGTCACAAATAATATTATTTTTAATCTTATATATAGACAAAAAGAAGATATCACTTTCGGTGCATCTATTGTTGTAAGTTCGAAGTAGTCGAGCTACAATTGAGTTGCTACCATCATTTGTGCGGCGATGAGATACCAAGAAAAGTGTAGTAATTCTAGTACGTGTTTTAGGTGTATTAACCTAAACGGTAGATAAGAGCTTAGGAATGTCAAAGCCACCACGCAATACATCAAATAATTAACACATGTCTAGCATGTCGCGTCTGTCAACAAGAGGCAAAAGCCGATAGTACCTGCAGTCGTTTATATAATGGTCGTGGTTACGGGTTTCAAATGCTCTATAAAACGTTTTTTAACGAGTTCGATTTGTTCAATATAGATGTTATACTGAGGTGACCATATAGGGCTGCTATACTCTAAGATGCTTCGAACGTTAGCGTGAAAAGCAGTTTTAAATGTTTAATTTGTTTTACACGATGCACATGTGCCTATTGAAAATAGAATCCAGCAGAACTCCCAAATCGCACACAGACTGTTGAATCTGTAACTGCATTTTATGAGTTGTTCTTACAACTAAAACTGATTACTTGACATTTACTGATGTTCACCGTTATATTATTTATTTTGTAGTAGGTATTTACACAATGCATATAAATATCTCTGTATCATTTCACAGTCAATACTAGAGCGAATCCGTAAGTATATTTTTTGTCATCTGCGTACAGGAGATAGTTAGCGTAATTAAAGCAGTTGTGAATGTCGTAAATATGTATACACACAATAAAAAAGAGGACCAAGATGCGAAACTTGTAGCACACTAATAAATTCAGACATGAAACCACCCAAGACCACTGCCTGAGAGCGATTCGAGATATATGAACGGACCCATCGAAGCAGATCGCTACGAATACCTAGATTTTGTAACTTTGCCAAATAATGTGATCGACGCGGTCAAATGCCTTCTCAAAATCTGTATTTATCACATCCACCTGGACCTGAGCTTTTCATTTCATACAGAATGTAATAAAAGAAGGTTGACAGATTTGATGAGGTTGATCAGCTTTTAAGGAAGCTATGTTGACTGTGAGGAATACCGACTGATATAACAGGTTAATTTATATGCTTATAAATATTTTTTTGAGCACTATACCTAGTGTATGTAGGTATTAAGAATAAAATATAGAGCGATATTTTTTATTTTCGATTTAGATCTTTTTTAGTATATGGGTATAATATATGTTTTTTCTATGTATGCGGGAAAACGCACTCTCGCATCGACTTATTAAAAAGCAGCATGATAGAATATGCTAGACTTTCTGCGCAGTAAAATAAAAGTGGATAAATATATGACAGGTATTCCGTCACAGCCAGGGCCTTTTGATTTATCTAATGAAAGCAATAGACTCTCCACAATATTATCTGTAATATACACATGTGTTATGATATTAGAGTTTTCAGTGGATTCCTTAATATTACTTTTACTACTAACGCGGGATTTGAAGCCTGAGAAAACATACTTTGGTAGAAGTTATTAAACGCAGTAGGTACTAGTACTGCTGGCGTCATTGTAGGTCACCACACAAATTGAAATGCTTAGGATAATGGCTTCCCTTACGCTTGGACACAACAATAAGTCCAAAATGCTTTAGGTTGTCGCGCTATATTATCTCCTATTTGTGCATTATGGTTGTCAATTATATCCTCTTGCATCTTGTCGTGTCAAGACACAAATCCGGGATTATATTGATTTTTCACATCTACGTACACGTACACACAGCGAAACATCAACCTAGACTGTTTGGACTTTAAACTATTACAAGTTCGAATCGTGAGGAGAGTGCGTTATATTTTTGTTACGCTCTATCCTTACCATTACATCGACACCACTATGCGCTGTCTCTTTGCGACAGTTCTTTATTTTGTATGTAGCGTAGTTATGCGTATATAGGATGTCTAACTTAATGTGTAGCCGTGTGTACGTAGAAGACGTGAAAAATCAATATAATCCCGGAATTATAATGGATGTCCACCAAGAGTTTGAAGATATGAAAATGCCGTAAGGGCTGCCTATGAAAAAGGCAAGCCTAACGGAAGCTTAACTTAAGTCTGAAATTTCGCTCACAAAGAAGTTACTCGAAATACGTACATACATATCTTCTAAGGTAGGGGGTATAATCTGAAGGGGTGACAGCCCAACGTTTATTATTTTCCAGATAGAAGCTTTTACTTTGACGCTTATATTAATATATAGATGTTATAACGTAGCGTCCAAACCATTGAACTTATTCGAATACTTGTTGCGGCAGTTTGGTCAAGACAGATAGATACGACGACGACAATATCGGACGAACCCACGACGATTGGTCATAATAGAATACATTACTTGTAAACCATCCAAAATTTAATTTTATAAGTATCATATATCCTAGTGGAATATAGAAAGAAATATAATGTTATATAATATTCTATCACATACATACAACAGCATCTAGCCCGTATCGTGAAGTAACCTACATGTCTTAATGTTGTCCATAATGTAAGAACATTCAACAACTTCAAGAAAAGAGAAGATAAATAGTAGCAGTATGTGAAGTTCGCCAATGCGCACTGCACCACTGAACTCTTCCCACACTGGGAAAAGGCTCATGCCCTATATACAGAGTTGATATGTATTTAATATTATTTTTAGTAAAATTCTCAATTTTACAATTGCATCTTAACAATTACATAAAGTGCACTTGTACATATTCAGCCGAACTGAGTTTAACCTGTGTTTCAAGCGACAAAGAACTTACATACTGTTTTTAATACAAATAAAACATTATAATAATATGACAATTATTATAATGATTAAATATAATCTAAAAGTAAAAACAAATAAAATAAGTTTAATATTTTACTTTAAAAGTAATTTGGGAAAAGTTTGTTTACAGATTGCAAGTTACTGCATTGTATGATCATATGACAAAATGAGAAATTGAGTTTTACAGCTAAATTATTTAATTTATAATTGATTAATTCTCTATTTAGTCTATTGTACAAAAATTGAAACAGAAATGCAAAAAATCTATTTGTACAATTTCTTTTTTTATCACATCTGTTACTTTTATTTTAGTGACATAATTAAATAATTAACATAATATATACACCATTTTTATAAGAAATATAAACTAAAGAGAAAAATAAGACATCAAAATTAATTAAATTAAAATTAAATTAAAATGCATTTAATTCGGACAACAGGGATCCATATTGTGTTAGTATTACAAATAGCTTATATCTAGTGTTAGTGTTAGTAGCGTACGTAGAACAAAACAAATTAAAAATAACAAGAAAAAAAATAAAATAAAACAGTAATGCAAGAGGATGACCAAACAGGAAAACATGTTTCCTATTTAATAAGCCTCCGCACAAAATGGCTGATGTTCGGAGTATAACTCTCCGCCACAGCTCTCAGGATATAGTTGCGACTACTCCGCACTCTGCTCAACAGCGACGCAGTTTTTTTGCGTATAATGGCATGAAAGCCGTCTGTGTGAGTTTTTGCAAACATTTCCGAGGCACTGCAGAAACGGGGCAGTCGCAACAACATCCTGAATGCGTTATTATACTGTACGCGCAGGACATTCAGCGATCTCTTGGTGTAGCTGACCCATAGATTGCCGGTGTAAAAGCTCTGGCAGTATGCTTTGAACAAAGTAACCTTAACTGAGTCTGAGCACCGTGCAAATCTACGTGCCAACATGTTACCTCTGACCGCCAGAGCCCTGCGCTCCCTCTCAATGTCCATATCATCCCTAAGGTCGTCGGTGATGAAATGCCCAAGATATTTAAATTTGGTCACTCTGTTTAAGTGAAGCCCATTCATCTTTATTATGCTAGGCACAGACTCTGGACATCTACCGGCGGCCTTAAAGATCACATATTCACTTTTTGTGACATTATAAATAAGTCCATGTGAGGCAGCATACGCCTCGCAGACTTTGAGCAGTTCCCTGATTGCCCCAGCAGTCGGACCAAGCAGCACCATATCATCCGCGTAACTGATGTTATTTACGCTCACTCCGTTAATACGACAACCAACATTCATGCTGCTGAGCTCGGTGATGAGGCCATCAACATACAAATTAAAAAGCCTCGGGGATGTCAAACCGCCCTGCCTCACCCCGCATTCCAATTTGTATGCCGGAGAGAGAGTGTTAGACCACTTCACCTGATTTGTTTGATTGGCATACCAGTACTGTAGGGTTTTTAATATTTCTGCAGGAGTACCCCTGTCCCTTAACTTATCCCAAAGCACGTCATAACTGACAAGATCGAAAGCCTTTGAGAGGTCAAGGAAACAGGCGTACACCTGCGTTTTACGATCGGTATAATATTGGACAGTATGCTTGAGACTTAAGATAGCAGTTTCGGTTGATAGTCCAGGCTGAAACCCGAACTGTGCTTCGTGAAGAGTAAGTATATTTTAATAAACATCATATAATTCCTCCGCGTCGTCGTCAAATGGCAATTTGCTCAGAAGACTGGCAGACTATTTCTTACCATATCTTGTTAGTTATGTCAGCGTTATAGGTAAGCATAATATTAATAACAATATCAGCTCTGAATATAAGCTGTCCCAAATGTAAATAATAATATTTACATTTGACTACCCTAAAGGTTTCCTTCACGTTTCACAATTCATCCTACAGCTTGTTCATCGGTCAGTGTCCGATTTTACGTAAAAGTTTTGTTCGCGTGTATCCGTAGACACAGGTAAAGCGGTACACTACAATGAAGCTAATCGCCGTACAAGTTAACACATTTTCTGCAGTACAATAGATATCTATTGTTCGTGGTCACTGATATTAGTGACACATAAATGGTTAACTTTAACTGCACAAATGGCGTAGTGGTTAAAATGGTCGCCTGTCGACTGCCATTGCTCTGAGTAATGTGGGTTCGAATCCAACACGGGACGAAAATTTGTGTGATCCACAAATGGTTGTTCCGAGTCTGGGTGTTCTTTGTGTCTGTTGTTTGAATGTTTGTGAAGTCCTCTGCGACACAGGAATAATTCCTGGTGCGGGAGTTGTCTTTTTAAAAAAGAAAGAAAGACAACATAACATCTGTTTGCTGCAATTTGACATCATGGAGTATACGATGTATAATATAGAACTAAGGAAATATTTTAAATGCTCTATAACTACCACAATTATTGCCAGGTCATAAAATATTATAAAGAAAAAACCCGTAGTTTATGGCGAACCTTAAGAGACGTCAGGCAAAAAACCGGCACGCCCCATAAGTCTCAGTTTTCTTACTGAGTTTGTATAATATATAACCTTCTCACTTGCACGTTGCCTACTATAATGATGGCTACATCTAGACATAATTAATCTGAGGTTCCCATAGTGCATCAGTCCGAGTTTATATGTGATTTTACTATGACAAACTGCTTTGCTGTATCACGAACTAACATATTCCTATGGCATGCCAGTGCGGACTTGTGCATAGTCCAACTCACGGCTGATATGACACACTCACAGTGGATAAGACGCACCGTAACGCACTGGTCGGCAATACCACGGACATCTGTCCTTGTGGTATTGCCGACTGTGTGGCTTGCGCACTTCCGCACCATGGGAAGATATTGTTACGTGCTGGGTTCGACGGATAAGAATATAAAACAATATTACCGACTAAAACGTTTTATTCTATCACACAATTAAATTTAAAACACTACCAACACTATACTACACTTTTCCACTGTAACTGCTTCAAACTTCGTAGTATTTTCGCTTCCGTTCGCTTCGATGAATACTTGATCGCTTACGATAGTAAACTGACTCGGCGGTGCGCGTGCGTTCTATTTATACGCGGGTAAACCGCTTCTGGAGTTTTCCAGAAAACGTCACACACGGCACGCAACAGTGCGATGATTCGAGAATGTGCCAGCGCTTTCTCCACTGAACTCGTACTGACAAATACGTAGTTCCGTAAGATGTCAATAGATGGTGCTGTAATAAATTATTATTAGAAACCGCCGACTCTTCCCCACAGTGCCGACAGAGGGTATTATTAGCCGTAACAATATCTATCTTCCCATGGTGCGGAAGTGCGAACATGTAAGTATGAACGACTTGGAGTTACCCTTAGCAGCCATCTTGGCGTGCCGGTGTGGGCTGGTGCGTGATAATCTGTAAAATCACGGACCGTGCGAAGCTTCTATAAAAGACAACTCGCGCACTCAGAATAATTCCTGTGTTGCGGGGGACTTTACAAAGATTCACACAACGGACACACCATACCTCGGAGAGCACGTTAAGCTGTCGGTCCCGGCTGCCAAGAACATTTATGGCAGTCGTTATTGGGAAGTCAGTGCCCTATAATATCCTGACACTGGTCTAGCCTTAGGATATCGTTAGCCTTCGAGTTATGGAGGTCAGGTGGCAGCCGCTCAGTGTAAAAACTGATATCCAGTCAAATCCGGTTAGACCAGAAAAGCCTACCCCAAGTGACTTGGGAATAATAAAGGCTAGACAGAAGAGAAGACACAATGGACACAAAGAAAACCCAGGCTCGGAACAACAATTTGTGGATCACACAAATATTTTTCCCGTGTGGGGATCGAATCCATATCATTCGACGCGGCGGCAATGGTGTGCAGTTAACCTTTACTATTTAGATAATTGTTAATTTGAATGTTCTTACATCGATTCGACGTCTTAAAATATAATTTTCCCAAACGTACAAAAAAATTGACATGTGCCTTCTTTTCTGGTCACGTTTGAGAATCAATTTCCTGTGCCCCATTTATTTCAAAATATCTAAATTTTTATTACATATTGTTATCTTCAAAGAATTATGTATAGTATAAATTCGATTGAATAAACTTCAATTGTTACAATAAATAATAGATTTTGTGACAGCAATGTTCAAAGTTTGTGTCATGTATAAAATAGTTATAGTTTCGGAACCTCTGATCCAATTATAGTAATAATGGAAACACTAACGCCAGTGGACCACCCTATCATCTATATATTTAGCATGAAATTTATTTTACGGCATAATTATACCATATAGTAAGCATGAAATTTACCTTTATTTAATGGCCTCATAAAGCAATATTACAAGACTTTATTGTTTGTTAAAAAATTAACATATTACATAAAGTTAAAAAGAAGTAAACTCGAGTTGTTATTATTTTATTCTGCTGATCTATTTTTTTTTTATTTGATTGTAATTTTTATTTATTGGGAGTTGAATTGGTCTACGTAGTAACCTCGCAACTGCTAATACATTGAATGTTGTGGGTTCGAAACCCATACAAGAAAACATTGCGTGATCCACGAATATAAGTTTCGAATATAACTTTTTGTTTTAGTGTATAAGTCACCCGCGATACAGATTACTTCTAATGCGGGAACTGTCTTTAAACTACCGTTTGTAATAATGAGCATATTAGGGACAGTACATTATAAGAGACCGACTGGTTTTAAATTCAAATGATAAATGAATGAATGATTTATTAATTCTGTTGTGGGGACACAGTTTTGCTTTGTCAGTCAACATATGTGTGTGCTACAATGTAATGAACAGCTGCGACCGCAGCATTATAATATTTTATACTCAGTCACAAATAAACCATCTTCATGTCCATACGTGTGACTTTTATTTTACTCCATATAAAATACCTTCTGACACATACACATAGTACACAGTACAGTCATAGTGCAGTTTAAATTGATATCTTATACTGTTATTCACAGGCTCTGTTTTGGCCTTTTAAGCGCCAATAGGCTAAAATATTGATGTATAACACCTCATTATTTACCCTTTCAGAGACATATACGAGAGAGTTTATACATGTATATACATATCAAATAACTAGCTTTTGCCCGCGGCTTCGCGAATTGTTTAAGTAATCGCATCGTTACTGTGTCGTTCGAATATTTGAAACAAATATTTGTCCCATTCTGTGAACCACAAATAGTTATACTCAGTCCAGGTACATTCTCTATGTCCGTTGTTTAAATGTTTACTTTGTAAAGTCCCTAGCGATACAGTAGTTACTCCTAGTGTGGGCGTTGTCTTTTATAAAGTAAAAAAGAGAAATAAATTAATGAGGTTTAAAGGTAAAATTATTACTTTTGTTACTTTTGCACCTTTGTGAATAATAATTCTCTAATCGACTAATATGAACCTCAAATGTTGATAGTCTTACAAAGTTTCCATTGTATGATTACAAATACGTTCGGTGTCCGTCAAGGCTTTATACTGGTGCGTATGCTTGTGATGGTGATCGCTCTGATGTATTTATCTACATCTCGCTGAATGATGTGGTTAATGTGATCTTGCCAACGCTACTGAGCTGTGTGTTGTAGTTTGATACTCACAAGCGACAAAAAAGATTGTGATCTTCTTGTATTTCTTGCTTTTTCGATGGATATCATTGGTGCGCGCTCAGTGCAAGGCATCTTCAGGAACGTTTGGCAACGAATGAACTCATTCGTTCCTGAACATGACGAGTCAACGCACATGTTGTGCTTGAAGCGGAATACTGCAAGTTGGAGTACGCTCGAGTTCCACGTCACGGCTGTACCTGTTCGGAGTAATGCCTACTTCTATTCAATATATTAAAAAAAGTAAAAAAATAAAATTTAAAATTTTTTTATTGCCAAATATATGAACAATGTCAAATACAATATCTTGTGGCCCCACACTAGGCAAGCCTGTCCTATGGGTACCTGACGCGACTAAATTATTTAACATACATTGTTAGCTCGGACAACATCATAAAGTATATATATGGCTTATAAATTAAAAATAGGTACAACAAACTTGTTAAAAGGTATAAAATTCTTCTTCATCTGATTGTTGAGAACCTTTGACTTCAGTTATCAGATTATTCGATCACTCAGTTATATATTCCGGAACATCAGTTTCCAACGTAAGTCACTATTGGATATCGCAGAAAATGGAGTCTTCTTTGAAGTATTTATTGTTACTTGCACTTGGTTTTCTTCACACAACGGGTAAGAACACTTCAATTTTCTATTGTGATGTCTTACACAGTGTAAAAGTTTTCTCCGATGGATCATTTGATAGCATACGTACTTCGGTGTATAATGCTATCAGCACTTTATATAAATTGCTTTACGGCTGGATAAGGGCCTTCTTCAGTGCAAGAAGAGGTAGTTAGTTAGTTAGTTGGACATGTGTTATCCGCACTTAGCCGCACAATCGGGCCATTGTGCGTAATTGACCGACGCGAAAAGTTGTTCGGTTACTCATACCACCTTAGCTCCGTCCAGAAAGAGAATAAGGGACCGGTGTTGCGCAGTACTTCCTTCATCGTTTCTGGACTGTTTAGTAGTTTCGCCCGTTGGTTGCTCACGCTTTTGCAATGTAGCAGCACGTGAGCATAAGGGACTGTCAGTGATGCCGATGTTAAACAGGTGTTTCTTGAGTGAGCAGTGGCCTGTTATTATACCCACAAGATGTCGCAGATTTTTCCTTGAAGAACGCAGCAGTTTGCGTGACAGATGTATCAAAATCAAAAATCAAATAAATAATAATAATAATAATATCAACCCTGTATTAAACTGTCCCACTGCTGGGCACGGGCCTCTTCTCACTGTGAGAAGGATTAGGCCATAGTCCACCACGCTGGCCTAGTGCGGGTTGGCAGACTTCACATATCATCGAGAACATTATGGAGAACTCTCAGACATGCAGGTTTCCTCACGATGTTTTCCTTCACCGTTAAAGCAAGCGATAATTAACTGTTTAATACGCATATAACTTCGAAAAGTCAGAGATGCGCGCCTTGGGTTCGAACTTGAGACCTCTGCGTGGCAGTCCAACGGTTTCCCACTAGGCTATCGCTGCTCAAAAATCAAAATCAAAATAAATTTATTCAAATTAGGTTACAAGGTAACACTTATGAATGTCAAAGTTACACGTAATTTTTTCTTTTTTCTGTGAATTTACCTTTACTGCCCCGTTCAGCAAAGCAAGGGTGTAGGGCTCATAAGAAGAACGGGCAAGAAACTCATAGCCACTCTTTTTAATCGCCAAGTGTACAATAGTATTTCGTTTACAAATCATAACTGTAAGGTGCTGCAACCATGTTTATGGATTTTGTTTCTAACCACTGTTTTTCGTGTAGTTTCGTGGTTCTGTCACATAACCATGTTTTGAGTTGGCAGAAGGGTATCGGGACAATTGGTTCGGGTCCTACCAATTTAATGCTCGATCCTCTGCAAGATGAGTTACGTCATAATTCACTATACGTATCTAGTGCAGGTTGGTGGACTTTCCATATCTTCGAGGACATTAGATAAAACTCACAGACATGCAGCTTTCCACCCGATGTTTTCCATTTTCGCTTAAGCGAGCGATATTTAATAAAAAAATAAGATACATGCATTGGAATCGAACTCGGGAGTTGCAGTTCAACGGTCTTCAATTAATCGCTGTTAGGTATATGCTCCACTTTGGTATAGGTGCGTCTTTTTCGCTCCTACTGCTGTACGTCAATACGGAATGGCTTAGGCATAATAAACAGTCAATTAGAATAAGTGCAGTATCGAGTAATGCTATTTTTAACCGACTTCAAAAAAAGTAGGAGGTTCTCAATTGGTCTGTATTTTTTTTATGTGTGTTACGTGGCAACTCCTTTCTAGGGGAACCGATTTAGATAATTCTATTTTTATTTGAAAGCTGGTGCTTCCCGTTCCCATTTAAATTTGATCTGACCAATAGTTTTTGAGTTACCCAATGATTTCAAAAGAAAGTAATATATAAGTCAATGGAGTTACTCTTAATAATGCGTATTTGGTTGACTCCGACTACATTGACGATGTTCTCATTTTATTACTTGTCTAGATGAAGTCGGTTTCTTTTTTGTTATTATTTATATACCAAAATATTACTGCCGCTCTAGGAAACAATTTCGTGTTGGAGACTTTACAAGCATTGATCTAACGGACACAAAGAACGCAGAATTTATTTGTGGTGTCCGGTAGGTGTACCGTCTGATTAAACTCTCAAGAGTGCTTGACACTAACGGTTGCGAGATGTCCACGGCAATTACTACGCCATCCGTCCAGTGTTATATTAAGATAATCAATAGTATCGCCGCAAAATATCAATTTATTGGCTTTACTGTGAAAATAGCATTCGCGCGCTGTCAAGCCTTTCAAAAAGCAATCACTGCGCTGATCGCCTCTGCCATATATAATAGCACTTTATCTCTTCAAGTAGGCTGACTTAAGCTTCAAATAGACAACTTCCGCACTAGGAATAGATCCTGTGACATGGGGGCATGTTTAATACAAATATACATTTACCATAACAATGAATGTGTTTACAATTACTCCGTGTAAATAACTTAAAATAATGAATATTTACGCCTACAAAATTAGGTAAATTGCACGAAAAATGCAAAAACGTAAGCTCGTATTACGTGATTTTTAGATTATAACAGTAGAAATCTATTCTATTTTACAGCTTAAACGAAACATAAATAGTTATATTACAATTTGTCTGTTCCAAATATTTAAGTTATTGGTTGACAATAAAGATACATATTTATCAAAAAAGTACTTCAAATCCTCCATACAATTTTACTATGGCGAACTCGCGCCGATTTGAATATCGAGCTCTGTCTTTCAGTCCAACCGCGTCTTACGCTCGGCGCAGTCTTAATAGTTGTTCTAACTTTGGATGTACTTCTTGTCCGTTGTTCAAATATTTGTCAAGTCTCCTGCGACTTATTCTTAGTACGGGAAACGAACTTTTAAAATATTTTGTTTAAATATCACAAAAGCTTGTTAAACAAATAATTGAGCTACATTTATATTTCAGATGGCCAAACTTACCGATGTGATTACAAGTATTGCAAATTTTCTCAAGCTTGGTTCAAATATCACGTGGTACCAGCGATATGGACCGATGCCAGATTGATGTGCACACTTGAAGGTAATTTATTTATATAATAATATCAGCCCTTTTTTTTTTTTTTTTTTTTACGTGGGTGAATGCAATGACGCATATCCCTCCGCGGGGGCGGGCGGAGGGATTATGTCGGACTCGCCGGGGTAAAAGAAAGATGGAAAAGAAATAATGTACCTCCCGGAATACCGACTAAACCTACCACGGTGTTCCTCGACAAAACCACTATCGGCGGGGCCGCGCGAATCGCTTTCGCATGCGGTCGCGACCCCGCCGAGGTTTCTGCCCGCCGTATGAAACGGCAGGCTCCCTCAAAAATTCCCTAATGTCTCCCCCCTAGAGGGACGAGACGGACTCGACACAGAGGCGCGCGTGGGAACACGCACGCCGCCTCTCGGACCTGGTGCTGAACGGATGGCGGGCAGGCCCACAAAGCCCGCCACCCCCAGGTCAAACCTCAGGGTGGCTGGAGGTCATCGCGCGCCCTCCGGCGCCCGGCTCTGCGGTTGGGGAGAGGGTTTAAACGCTCTCTCTCGCGCTCCGCCGCCTCCTTGATGGAAATCACTTTCTCGCAAAAGGAGGCGACGGCGTTCCACGACCTCTCACTCCGGACCATAGACTGAACTACGGCCGGGAGCGAGAGGGCAACCGATCCGACTGCCGCGATCAAATCACGGCGCTGCGATGCCCAGGCGGGGCAAACCGCCAAAGTGTGCAGCGCCGTGTCCTCTACAACGTCACGGCAGTCGCCGCAGTGGTGACAACCGGGCGTCTCTTGCCGGCATATACGACACAGGAACCGGCCAAAACAACCGTGGCCAGTCAATACCTGTGTCAGCCGGAAGGTGAGGGCGCCATGCCGCCTCTCCAGCCACTCCTCAAACACGGGACTTACTGCCACGATCGTGGCGTGCCCGAGCCCTGTATTAACCTGACCCATTGCTGGGCATGGGCTTCTTCTCAGTGTGAGAAGGGTTAGGCCATAGTCCGCCACGCTGGCCCAGTGCGTATTGGTAGTATTCACATATCTACGAGAACATTATGGAGAATTCTCAGACATGCAGGTGTCCTCACGATGTTTATCTTCACTGTTTAATTCATTTAACAGTTCATTAATTGTTCCCCTCGACAATCAAAATGGTAATGGCTTTAACCGAGAAGGTGTCGTTAATTATGAAACGTATAATTATTTTTAGCGTTTGGTCACAGGGTATGAAGCCTTTCATGAGGTCCCATGCTTAATTCCTATATCGAGTAAAGTGTTTTAAGAAGTTTTTGTCTAGTAATATCTAGGAGCAGCACGGAGTAAGGAACTGTGCCTGGTAGCAGATTAAACGAATATATGAAAACAGCAAAGCGACAGTATTTTTTTTTAATCTCTTTGGAACCATAGCCCAAGATTGCGCTTATATTTCCGTGCGATCTTGTTCTTGGTTATGATACTTGAGCTTAGTAAGCTTAGTAAGTGTTATTGGGATTAAATTAAACATTTCTAGACTCCATTTTGCTAAGGAAATTTTCTAAAAGAAGCCAAAATATGCAGAGTATGGAAATATACCCAAGTTACATACTCCATACTCTATTCATCATTTCATACTCTGTTTTGTTTTGTTGCCGGCAAAAACACGACCCCTTTAAACCTTAAGCATAGCAGATGAAATGTGAGTATAGTGTGTTGTCTAATTCACTTAATAAAGCTCATGTAAAACAATCAATCGAGATGGTTTAAAAGAGGGTAATTGATTAAAAGTTAGCAGCTTAGAGTAAACTTACGTCATATAAATGTATAAAAAAACAGGCCTTAATTTATTTAGGTTCTTTTGATATTTAATGTTTAAATGGTGGCCTAGCCGCTGCCACTGCGCCAAGTGTTGTGGGTTCGAATCCCACTCGGGGCAAATATTTGTGTGATTTACAAATGGTTGTTTTGAGTCTGAATGTTCTTTGTGTCCGTTGCTTGAATGTTTATAAACTGCCCCACAGAAATTCTTCATAGCTAGCCGGGGGTTGCGTTCTTCAAAAAGAAAATAAATGTATGAAAATAACTTTAATGAAGTCTAGTAACTGCCTCAAGAAAGTGTCTTAGGGCCTTTATTATTATATATCTACTAAAAGCGACCAAATAAACTATGTCATACTGTGTACGTAACACTATTTGCTAAAGACAGCTGGATAATCACATATCTCAACTATGAAAATTTATGAATGATGGCAATGCAAAACCCCTTTTCAGTTAAATAAACAAAAATAGTCTAAATGTAAAACGAACGTAAATTTATTTAACTAAATAAATTTTAGCAAGGCTAATATAAACACTAACCAACGTCGATTCCCTAATTAAAATTCATATCTTTCTTGTCGAACGTATCAAACTTCATCATCTCAGCCGAAAGACGTCCACTGCTGGACATAGGCCTCCCCCACAGTTTTCAACACAGTTCGGTCTTTTTTTTTTTTTTACTTTCGACATTCAATGGCGCTTATCCCTCCGCGGGGGCGGGCGGAGGGATTATGTCGGACTCGCCGGGGTAAAAGAAAGATGTTGAAAAGATAATGTACCTCCCGGAATACCGACTAAACCTACCACGGTGTTCCTCGACAAAACCACTATTGACGGGGCCGCGCGAATCACTTTCGCATACGGTCACGACACCGCCGAGGTTTCGGCCCGCCGTATGAAATGGCAGACCACTACGCAACAAAACCTACCCAAAATAGGCTTACTTCACATAAAAATTATAAAAACCCTACTGACTCCCCCCTAGAGGGGAGACGGACTCGACACAGAGGCGCGCGTGGGAACACGCACGCCGCCTCTCGGACCTGGTGCTGAACGGATGGCGGGCAGGCCCACAAAGCCCGCCATCCCCAGGTCAAACCTCAGGGTGTCTGGAGGTCATCTCGCGCCCTCTGGCGCCCGGCTCTGCGGTTGGGGAGAGGGTTTAAACGCTCCCTCTCCCGCTCCGCCGCCTCCTTGATGGAAATTACTTCCTCACAGAAGGAGGCGACGGTGTTCCACGACCTCTCACTCCGGACCATAGACTGAACTACGGCCGGGAGCGAGAGGGCAACCGATCTGACTGCAGCGATCAAATCACGGCGCTGCGATGCCCAGGCGGGGCAAACCGCCAAAGTGTGCAGCGCCGTGTCCTCAACAACGTCGCGGCAGTCACCGCAGTGGTGACAACCGGGCGTCTCTTGCGTATACGACACAGGAACTGGCCAAAACAACCGTGGCCAGTCAGTACCTGTGTCAGCAAAAAGATGAGGGCGCCATGCCGCCTCTCCAGCCACTCCTCAAACACGGGACTTACCGCCACGATCGTGGCGTGCCCGAGATCGGTATTTTTTTTTTTTTTTACCTCTTCGAATGCAATGACGCATATCCCTCCGCGGGGGCGGGCGGAGGGATTATGTCGGACTCGCCGGGGTAAAAGAAAAAATGGAATAAGAATAATGTACCTCCCGGAATACCGACTAAACCTACCTCGACAAAACTTCTATCGACGGGGCCGCGCGAATCGCTGTCGCATGTGGTCGCGACGCCGCCGAGGTTACGGCCCACTGTATGAAACAGCAGACCACTACATAAAGAGACCTACCCAATGGCACTCACTTCTAATAAAACCCTACTGTCTCCTTCTAGAGGGGAGACGGACTCGAAACAGAGGCGCGCGTGGGAACACGCACGCCGCCTCTCGGACCTGGTGCTGAATGGATGGCGGGAGGCCCACAAAGCCTACCACCCCCAGGTCAAACCTTAGGGTGGCTGGAGGTCATCTCGCGCCCTCCGACGCCCAGCTCTGAGGTTGGGGAGAGGGTTTAAACGCTCCCTCTCCCGCTCCGCCGCCTCCTTGATGGAAATCACTTCCTCACAGAAGGAGGCGACGGCGTTCCACGACCTCTCACTCCGGACTATAGACTGAACTACGGCCGGGAGCGAGAGGGTAACCGATCCGACTGCCGCGATCAACTCACGGCGCTGCGATGCCCATGCGGGGCAAACCACCAAAGTGTGCAGCGCCGTGTCCTGTACAACGTCGCGGCAGTCGCCGCAATGGTGATAACCGGGCGTCTCTTGCCGGCGTATACGACACAGGAACCGGCCAAAGCAACCGTGGCCAGTCAGTACCTGTGTCAGCCGGAAGGTGAGGGCGCCATGCCACCTCTCCAGCCACTCCTCAAACACGCAACATTATAAAAACATTTATCTAATAACCAATTATTTTGAGCTTTCTTGAATTTCCTATTTGGCAATTCTCTTATACATTTTGGGAATCTATTATATATTTTAACAGTCATGACATAACAATTTTTGTGAGACAAGGCAGTTTTTCTCATAGGCATTATCAGTCTTGATGGATCTCTTTTTTGACTCTAGAATCCACCCCATCTTCATATTTCCTAAACAACCCAGCATGATCTCTTACAAAATTACACACTTGCAATATGTATAGACCTGCTAATGTGTGAAGTTTTAGTTTTTTAAATAAAACTTTGCATGATGTCACTGTATCAACTGCGCATATAGCCCTAATACACTTTTTTTGCACAATAAATGCTTCATTTACATTGGTTGAGTTTTCCCAAAGAAGTAAACCATATCTAAGGACCGAAGCAACATAGCCGTGGTAAGCTGTTATTGCCGTTTTCTGTCCAGAAGTGCGCCTAATTTTTTTAAGTGCAAATACAAATTTGTATCTAATGTTAATTCTAGGAATTTTATTTCGTCAACTTTTTCTATTATTTCATCTCTGCGTGTCAAATTGAAATTAATATTAATATTGTCTAAATTATTATAATTATGAAATGTAACTAATTTAGTTTCTGTTAAATTTACCTGCAAATTATTATATTCCATCCAGTTACTAATACATTGAACTTCTCCATTCATTACATTGTCATATTGCCTAGTTTTGTCTTTATTTGCAATAATAATTGATACGTCATCAGCAAACAGAACACACTGATGTTTTGTAATAGAGGGTAAGTCGTTAATATAAAGAATATAGGAAAAATAGGTCCTAAAATACTGCCTCGAGGCACACCATAGTTGTTAGATTGAGGGCTGGATCTGTAGCTAGTTTGTATTAGGTCCTTGTTTAAGTTTCTCAGCTCTACGAACTGTTACCGACCTATCAAGTAACTCTTTATACAAGAGGCTAAGTCCCCGTATGCCATACTTCTCGCATTTTTCGAGTAGCAGTTTGTGATGGACGAAATCAAACGCTCTGCTCATATCGAAGAATATTACTGAAACGAGTGTGCGTTTGTCAATATGCCGAGTAATATTCTCAACTAATTTAAATGCAGCTAAGGTCGTCGAATTATTTTTTTTGGAATCCATTTTGCTCTGCCCTTATATCATTAAACTTATTCAAAAAATTTGATAAGCGACTGTGCATAGCTCTTTCGAATATTTTGGCAAATATTGGTATCAGCGTTATGGGACGATTATTGTGCAAATCGGTTTTTTTTAATGTAATGGCCTCACTATAGAAAGTTTCAATTTTTCTGGGAATATTCCTTCTGACATTGAGACGTTTAAAATGTTTGAGTACAGGGAATATTATTCCAGCACATTGTTTAACTACATAGGTAGAAATACCGTCAAAACCAACTGCTTTAGTATTATTTAAACTTAGTATAATTTTTATGACCTCGATATCAGTGAGTGGTGTCATGAATAGACTAGAACTTTGTCTTGGTATATTTGTGGTACGTTTTGAGTTTAATAACGCAGATGAGTTGTTGGTTAAGCTGATAAAAAATAAAGCAATCTTGTCTGGTTCTGTTATGACTTGGTCTTTCTGAAAAACAGCCTCAATATTTTCACAGTATTGAACCCTATCTACTTTATCTTTAATTATATTCCAATACTCTTTGTTATGCTTTCACGCCTTAAGTTCTTGACCGATCATCATGAAATTTCACATACACGTTGTCAGGGGTGCAGAAAAGGACAAAGGTTACCATCCATCTAGAAAAAAGACGAATAGAAAATTGACATCACCTACATTTAGGCGAAAAGCTTTGGCCAAAATCTAGTAATAAATAAATAAAATGTGTGAAAATAATTACTAATATAAATACATATTGAACTACGACCTAACTGTGTGGTTGCGGGGAGACGACTGCCGCGCGGCACTACTGTATACTTGCGCCTGACTACACAAAACTAACGCGTCAGCAGTGTCGCTACAGCGTGAAAGCGCATAAAATTTAAATATTTTTATTGGTCCAGGGATACAGGGTAAGCACATAGGTTATTTATCAGATAAACATAACAGTCCTAAAATATGACCATACCTTTTTGTTACACGCTGTATATATAATATTTCTTTAGTGTTTGCTTAACTACTCATAGTTACTCATGCCGTAAATGGCATGTGGAATCTAAATATTAGGAGGAGATTGTATGCAATATTATGTGGGTGAATTATGAAATTACATGAATTGATTTGAATTGTAATATATTCTACATTGAATGCTACTGATAAAGAACGTTGTCGTGTAAATGTGTTATTTCAAGTCGTTTTATAGTCGGACTCTTTATTGTTCTTTGTTCGATGTCGTTGGAGCGTAAACGCGACATTATGATTCTGTTCTTAACATAAAGTACAAGTCACATTTGTTGACGCTATTATTATTTAAAAATAATGTTTCAACAGTTCCTACCATTCTTAAGTAGCCAAATTCAAATATCTTATGAAGACAAAACCGAAAACATTTCTATTTTGGTGCCACTTGTGTGTCCGTATATCTTTCTGCTAATTTGCATTAGACTGATTCATAGGCAAATACATATGTTTTAAATTATGTGTTGACTTCAAACAAATTTATACATACATAAGTCTTATTAGACGTTACGGACTTATAAAAAGAAAAACGACTTCAACTAGACAAGTAATGAAATGAAAACATCATCAGTGTAGTCGAAGTCAGCCAAATACGCATTAAAGATAACTCAAATATTACTGGTTAGATCTTGATTAAATTTAAATGGGACCACAATGGTAAGCACCGGCTTTCAAACAAAAAAATAACATCAAATTCGGTTCACCTAGGAAAAAGTTCTGATGTAACATACATAAAAAAATATACAGCCGAACTGCAAAACCTCCTCCTTTTTTTAAAGTCGGTTAAAAATTTACTAATCCATAATGTCAGCAGAGCCAGTGCAGGGCAAAGGATACTTAGTATATTTCCATCACTCTCTTTAAAGATATGCATAGACTCATTTATGCCACTATAATTTGTATATCGGCGAGAAGGTAGGCAAAGATTAATCTTTGCCAACCCTCTCTAAAATGGCTGATTGAATATATGTATCCATATTCAGTCAGCCATTTTTAAGGCTAACGTAGTACGAGCTTATTGCTGTCTAGCTTTTACCCACGACTTCGTCCGCGTGAAATTTTACAAAAATGTATTTATTTTATTATCGCGGATCTTCAATTTTGTTCTAAAATAGAAGTAGCCTAAATTACTTCTTATAGCATCAGGTATCTGCCAGTGGAAGTTTGCCGTCCAAATTGGTTCAGCCGTATTAGAGATTAACCGGAACAAACAGACAGATAAATATTTAAAAAATAGTTTTTAAATAGATGTGCCGAATATACATTCATATGCATTTGGTGTAAAGCTGTTATTTTGTCATTACAAACAGACGCTTCAATTTGTACTGTACTGTGCTAATAAGACATTTTCAAAGTATGATTGTGAATTCGATCAGCAATTTCTTGGAGATTGCACTTATACATAACTATATAAGCGCAGTCTCCAAAAAGACAAAAAATATGTTTATATTATTTCCTTGTTTATTTTTGTAAACAGGTGGTATTTTAGCTTCACCTACGACACGTGAAATCAGAGCAACAATGACAAAGTCAACTGGATATACTCCAATCTTCACCGGCCTTCATGCTACCGTCTCTAGAGGAAAATATTTTACTGTTGATGGTGAGTATTTGGTGTATATTAGTAATTTTTTAATTTTCTATGTATAATATGTATGTATTTACAAAAACAAAAGTATATATGTATGTTTATCCATTGTCTGGTAGCCATAGTACAAGCTCTGCTTAGTTTGGGCTAGATAGTGTTGTGTGTATGTGGTAGAATATTATTATTATTATTAATTTATATTATACTCAGTTTTATTCCACGAAAGTTTCCAAGTTGAAAATTAACCATACTTGAAAAAGAGGAAGCCACCATGCATATTTCTATTTGAATACGTGTAGTGGGCATTCGGAGAGTTATACATTTCTCTGTTCAATTATTAGTTGCAATTGATTCTAGCTAAGGAACGCCTTATTAACTCAAATAAAAAGCTTAATATTCGTCTGAATGTACGTGACTAACAAATAATATTAAATGTAAATGGCGAAATTTTGGGTAGATTATTCCTACTATTCGTAACATTAAAATGTTTCATAATTAATTCTGAAACCTTTTAATCGTCCTTAACCCTACTGTAAAGTGGTCCGAACAACAAAGTAACTAAACAGCTTGGAAAAATTCGATGTAACTTCATGGTAGGTATATCCTAATTTATTCAGCATAGTACTGTACTTTTGGATAGAAACTTTTTTATCACGGGTTACTGTTCCGACAGAATTAGAATCGCAGTACTGGTAATGCAAGGGGAATGACCGTGGTCTCAAGCTGCCAGTAGTACGAATCTATAAGCACTTATAAAGACTTGACAGCACAGATGATGTAGTGGTTTAAATGGACGCCTCGATACTACTCCAAGTGCAGCGTGTTATAAAAAATTGTGTGTTTGACAAATAGCTGTCCCGAATGCTGTTGTTTGTATCCGTTATTTGAATATTTGTAAAGATTCCCGAGACACAGGGTTTTCTTCTAGAGTGGGAAATGTACTTAAATACAAATGACAGATTATTAAAACTAAAAAAATATGCACAAATTATAAAACTTTGCTTTAACTTTTTTAATTTTCATTTTAGGTATACCATTAGAAGAAATGCGGCATGGATGGGCTGAAAATGTGGAACTGCCTGAATATCACAAAGGAGGCTGCTTGGCTATGGATTCTCAAGGACTGTTTGTAGACGTAGATTGTTATAAGCCCCGCCCTTACATGTGTTACAGGAATTCAGCAGTAGAACCTAATGAATGTGGAACTACAGATTCAGGTAAATCTATACATCTAACTAATGTTATAAATGTAATTGTGAGATTTTTTGTTTGTGTTCGCCTTAATTACTTGACCGATCATCATGGAATTCGCATACATGTGGTCAGGCGAACAGAAAAGCACATAGGGTACCATTTATCCAGAAAAAATACTGTTTCTAATCTAACCTACATATACGCGAGTGAAGCCGCAGACAAAATGTAGTATTATAATAAAAATTTTACTGTTTATACAGGCGATATTTAAGAAAAATAATGTGAGAGAGCAATAGAAGACAAAGCAATTATTTTAGAATATATCATAATCAAGCAATTTAACTGTGCAAACCACATTTCATCTTGTCAGAAGATTTTGCATAATGCACGTAGAAACATACAGATAGACATGTCTGTCTATGTCTAAAGATCTAATTTAAAATCTGGTGCATGTTTTATATTGCTACGCCGCCTAGAAGTCGAGTATTAATAAATGACCTGCTTAAAACATTCGTTCCTAGTATTTTTTTTAAACAACTTTGTTGGCAATATCTATGTATATACAATTGCCAAAACAGGGTTACCATTATTGGGTTTTATGCCCAGAATATTTATGTCACAGCACGTAATCTGGATCTGTGACCCAGTAATAGGCTCGTCTTCTGTTACGTGAGACCTACAATCATATTCGGCGAAACGTGGGTGTAATACACGTTTCGTTACTCCTTCAGAGATGTATGATGTATGTATGTATAATTCAATATATTTTCCAGGATATATTCTTGACAGCCGTACAAATAAGTGCTATAAGTTTCACACTGTACCGCGAAACTTTTCACGAGCTAATTTTGCTTGCTCGGCTGAAGGCGGGCATCTTGCCATCATTAACGGTGAAAAGGAAGTAAAAATTGTCAAAGAACTCTTCGTCTTAAACCCGGCTTCAAAAATGGTTGGAAATTTCTGGAAAGATAATGCTTTTATTGGATTCCATGATTGGGGAGAGCACGGTGAATGGAGAACTATCCACGGTAAGTAGAAAGATGGCTGTGGATGAATGATATTAAGTGGTCGGCGAGTGTTGTGAGATTTAATCTCACACGGGACAAAATTTTGCAACGCAAATGATTGCACGGAGTCTGGATGACTTTCATGTCTTTTTTTGAATGTTGTTGAATATCTCAGGTTGATTCCTGGGTCGGCATAAGAAACTTTTAGTAGCATCATGGAGTCGACAACTACTCTCGACAAACGGCAAAAGGGTCGTCCCCTATTACGCCAGTCTTAAAATTAAAGCTGGCGAAATTTGGGTTTGATACACCTTGGCCCTCGCCTGTTGGGATTTAGACGTCTATGTAAGTGGGACACAAAGAAAGTTTTGCGAAAATATAAATAAATTGTGTTTTATGTAAAAAAAATTTATTAAATATTTTAAAGTACTCTCCGTCAGTTGAAATTAAACTACTATATACGGATTTTATCGCGTTGTTTATTTAACACTCTATTACATAATTTAGAAACTGTTACACTACTATACTATACTATTAAACTTTACTAATTTTAAGCTAATTAAATTATTAAAACTATCAAATCTATTTGTTTTTAAGTTTACACTTTCCCCGAGGTTTCGGTTGCTTTTCAGCAGCCATGGTCACGGGGAGACTAAGATGGTAGTTGTCTCAATGTTCCAGTGTAGTTATTTCAAAGTACCCGAACATAATTTAGTTATTGGTGTTTCTATTTACGCAGAATGAGCTCAAAGTATCATGAATGCTGTGGTTTGTTTCTTCTTGGGTTTGACTATTTGAAGTACTGGATCCCAAGCTGGTGGTACATTCCAACCATCTTCTCTATTGAAATTTGGATGATATATATGATTAATAGAGTGTTAAATAAACAACGCGATAAAATCCGTATATAGTAGTTTAATTTCAATGAATAACATTCGCGTAAACAGAAGACAATATTATGTACTCTCTGTCAGCCTCTATACAAAGCTTCATGCGTCTGAACCAGGTTTAGAAACACTTTTTCCAGTCCGCCGCAGACACTTCGTTTACAGCCGGCTCGAACGCTGACAGCGCATCTGCCGGCGTCGAAAATTGTATCCCTTTAAGCACAGTTTTTATTTTTGGGGATAAAAATAAGTCACTCTGTGCTAAGTCAGGACTGTAAGGAAGGTGACCTAGGAGTTTACTTGGCGTGCTGTCCAGGAAGTTCCTCGTTCTGAGTGCGGTGTGCGCGGGCGCGATGTCATGATGGAGCAGTAGCCCGTGGAACCATGTGTTTGGTGGCTTGTTGCTCACAACAGAGAAAACTTCTGCTAAGTATTTTCTGCCATACCATTTGGCATTAATGCTCCTTTGGTTCCATAAAGGGATTGACACAAAGTAGTCTGTCTTCGTTTTTAGATCGCTTCACTTTGGTAGGTGTTGATTTGTTTTAAAACACCCAAACCGTCGACCGACGCTTCGTTTCTGGATCGTATTGATAAATCCAGGACTCATTATTCTGAGTGGCCTGGTGTATACAAGATAGGTAAATATGAATATATTACGCTTTGAAAGTGGAGCAATATTTTTTTATTTACTTATTCTTGGAGTCTGTATGTCTTTTGGAGAGATCTGTTTTAAAGCCTGGAACTGTGTCCATTACACAGAAATATACGTAGTGTCTAAAACTATAAATGGCGAAAGGAGAATGCTCTGGCTTGTATGGATTCTAGTATCGATTTATATTGCTATAAATATTTTGTGAGTCGAGATGAAAGTTACCTCATTATATAGGGTATATATAATAAATATATAACATAGGTTTTACAATGTTCAAATCTTATCTGGAAAATAGACGTCAAGTTGTTAAAATAGATACCCACACTAGCTCGACTAAAACAGTAACATACGGCTGTCCACAAGGCTCAATAATTAGTCCGTTATTATTTTTAATTTACATTAATAATATCACCAAAATTGGACTGACAGGCAACCTTACTTTGTATGCTGATGACACTTGTTTGTTTTACTTTGATAAGTCCATCAATAACATTATAGCAAATGCTCAGAAGGACTTAGATATTCTCAATGAGTGGTTGAAGTATAATCTCCTCACAATTAACACATCTAAAACATCATTTATGATTATAACTGCTAAAAATAAGCTAGTACCCGACTTCACACCGCTCAAAATAAACGAGACTATTATAAAACAATCCAATCTCGAAAAATATCTCGGTCTATGGCTTGATGATAAACTTACATGGAAATCCCACATTGAGCACGTCAAAAAGAAACTTACATCAACTTTAGGAGCCTTACGGAAGGTGTCAACACACAACAATTTAATCTTAATTGTGTTTCAGCTAAAACTAAGACTGAAGAAGCTTTATTGCTACTTCAACAAAGTTGTGAAAGGGTTATAAATGATATGTCGCTCAAGCCTACTACTCCCAAAGAAATAACTCAAATAGTTAAAACTATGACAAACAAGCACTCCTGTGGATATGATGAAATTCCTATTTCTATTATTAAGGAGCAAATAGAAACATTGGCCGGGCCACTGTCTGCTTTCTTCAATAACTGTCTTGAACAGGGTATTTTTCCGGAACAACTAAAAATCGCAAAGGTTGTGCCAGTTTACAAAAAGGGACCAAAAACCGACCCTAAAAATTACAGGCCAATTTCACTTCTGCCTGCAGTTTCAAAATTTTTTGAAAAAGTCTTGAAATCTCGTCTATTGACTCAACTTAGTTTTAATAAAGTACTACATGACAGACAGTTTGGCTACCAGAAAGGAATTGGCACTGGAGATGCAATTTATAGACTTCTTAATGATGTAATGTGTAAATTAAATCGCAAGTTGAAGGTAGCAGGAATTTTTCTAGATCTGTCTTCCGCATTTGATACAATTGATCATAATCTACTGATTGCTAAATTAAATTATTATGGTGTCAGAGGCAAAGCCCTGCAATTATTTACATCGTATTTAAAAAATAGAAAAATGTATGTAGAAACCAGCATTATAGATCAGGACGGACAACGAAAAACATTCCAATCATCCTTGATTAATATTACCACTGGCGTACCGCAGGGTTCCATTCTAGGTCCTATTCTATTTATAATTTTCACCAATGATTTAATAAATTATATTAATAGAATCATACCAGACGTTAGTCTTATAGTCTATGCTGATGACACAAATGCTATAGTAGGAGCAAAAAGTATTAGTGAACTCACAGACATGGTTAATACGACGCTGGCAGTATTTCAATCTTGGTTCAATGCTAATAGATTAATTATAAATATTAAAAAAACAAATATCATCTTGTTTCGAACTACGGCAGGCAATAAAGATAATATGGATATAAGTCTAAACAATGAAAAGATAGAATTGGTGAGAGATGCAAAATTTTTAGGTATCCATTTAGATGATTTGCTAAACTGGAAAAAAGAACTAGCACATATAGACTCGACTATATCTTCTGCATGTTTTGCATTAAGAACATTAAGAGATGAAATAAATATGGACCAGTTAAAGATGGTGTATTATGCTCTTGTCGAATCTAGACTTTGATACAGTATACAGTTCTGGGGGAAAAGCTATGGGTATAATTCTCAGCGAGGTTTCATTCTCCAAAAAAGAGCAATTCGGACAATTGTCAGAATTTCACAAAGAGATAGCTGTCGACCTCACTTTCAGCGTTTAGATATACTAACATTACCTAGCCTGTACGTATTAGTACTGTTAGTTAATTTTAAAAAGTATATCCATGAACGCGAGTCTGAGGACGAGAGAATAGCCAGGGAAAGTACACGTAGAAAGGACTTTAATAATAAAATTGTACCTAAATTTAACATTGCCAAGCATAGTCCTCAATACCAAGCGGTACAAATATTTAATAAACTGCCAGCAGATTTAAAAGATTTGTTGTACACTAGCTCTTTTAAGGCTAAGCTTAAAGAATTTCTGTTAGAGAGAAGCTTGTACTCTTTAGATGAATTATAATTTAGTTACATGTTTCCAATCTTTATATTTTTGTAAATACAATTTTATCTAAATTTCTATGTTACATATATTTGTACTATTTTATCGTGTTCATGATTAATTGTTTTATTATTTTTGTTAAATTGCATGCAAATTTTTAATTTTCAGTTTATATATTTTTTTTTTTTTTTTTTATATTGATATCAAATACAATGTAAGTTGTTCCTGATTAATAATAATGTCAAACTGCATTCCTTACCAAGTACGTAATATTATATACAACTCGTTAATTAAATCGCATCTAGAATACTTAATCGAAATATGGGGATCAGCCGCCGTATCAAACCTTAACTCACTGCAGAGACTTCAAAACAAAATAATAAAAACGCTATTTCACTACCCTTACCTTACACCTACAAAACATATATATAAAAGAACTAATCTGCTAACAACTCGACAGCTTTATATATACAATACATGCATTCTTATAAAAAACATTACATCAAACTCAATACAAACTAATATACAGATACCTAGAAAAGCAATGTCACATAACTTAAGAAATCAACATAAACTACAACTTTGTAAAATACGAACGAATTACGGTAAGAAATCGATATTGTTTGGTGGAGCACAGCTGTTTAATAATCTACCTGCCGACATTAAAGAATGTGCTAACATAAATCTGTTTAAACGTAAACTTAAGGAATATGTACTCTGTAACCATTTCTAACACTCTGGAGGCTATTGTTTATTTATTTAATTTAATTATGTTAATCTCATTATAAGTGGACTGTAATGTTCTTATGAGAAATAAAGATCTTTAAACCTTTAAATACGTTAAAGAAAAATAAATATGATTTACGAAAAGCTCTGAGATTTTAGAAAATGCTTTTTTAAAAACAGTTACCCTTACTTTTAACTTTATCTTAGATGTTAAAAAAACATCAGTTATGTGTAACAAAAGTCATATTTTTAATACCACTATACATTCAAAAGCAAAGAATTGCAAAACTGAGTTATATTTCACAACATTATAAGTTAATAAAACTACTAAATCAAGTTTCCGGTCTTCGGTTCGGTTCTTCGGTTTCGTAATCGGGTGGAACTTGATTTGTAACATGTGGAAAATCGTAATATAGGGATAGATATGGCCTCCATTTTGTTTTATTTTCTTTATATCTTAAACCCGGATATATGTCGTTGCACTTACTGCCATATTAAGAACATTAATATATCGATTTTAGAAAATATATATTAAATTTGTTCTTGCTTTTTCATTTTATATAATTGTTTTGCAAATAATTAATAAGACGATAGTTGATATTAAAAAGTATACTTAATTAGGTACATTTTCTGCAGTTATAATACGTTTCTAATATTTGTCAGTGGCATATTTAAATAATGATGACTTTATTGCTAGTAACTTTGATTATCCTTCGCAACTGTTTCAAAAACAGATGTGATGTCAAAAAAACTATATGAATCGTTTCAAAATTTAATTTATTGAAAACGAAAAAGATAGTTTTTAGAACTTAACACTACAGGCCAAATCATAAACATTTTAAAAAAGAACTTGGGTTTTCCGGAATTTAGTTACACAATGCTTAGTTCTCTTTCAAAGGTGATATTACGATTGCCCATTCTCCTTTGAATGTAATACACCTCGGCTTCACTTTGGGGAATATAGATGTGTGATTATGTAGAATATTACCGAAATCTATTTTATTTCCAGGTCAAACTCTCGAAGAGGCTGGTTACTCTCGCTTTCAAGTTGGAGAACCGAATAATTTGACAGCAGGGGAATACTGTGGAGGTATATATCGGTCTGGGCAACTAAACGACTTATGGTGCGGGAAACGATATGCATTTATTTGTGAGAAGAGGCCAGATTTCCCTCCTTTGTGTAATATAGATGGACCTTCAATACAGGATCAAGGACTTGAAGAGCAAGTGCAATCTGAAAGAAGAGTTGATCAGCACGTTTCAAGAGGGTATTCACAGTTCGTTTGATTTTTTAGAATACTAATATCTGAAACCCAATAAAGGATAATTATAAATATTTTTAAATAAATGTCATTTTATAACGTATTATTATATTAATAAAAATTGGTTCAACATCCCGACTCGTGAAATATTTAATACATTACCAATTTATATACCACTAACTGTCCTCTGCGGTTTCCTCTGTATGTATAATTACTGATGCTCTCCCATGGCTCATAGCGTAATGTTATATAGTCTATGTTACTTCTAGATAAAGTAACTGTCTAATGGTGAAAGAATTTATAAAATAGATGCCTTGGATTCCGAGTTAACCATTAAAAACATTTTTTTTCTTTTTTATAACATTAGTATTGATTCGTAACGGGTATGACCGTCCATCTTGCATTTTGTTAACGTTTAAATACTTGAGGCTTAGACTAAGTCGAACTAGCCGTGGTAAAATTCGTAACAGCATCACAAGCTGCCTGCAGCTTGAAACTCTTTTAAGAATTATATGTCTACATAATATACGAGTATATTATCATGCACAAAGAAAGTATAAAATTTTTAATTTGTACTATGTTTGTACAGCACAGAGATTTATTATAAAATCCTGAATTCATAACAGCATTTTCACTCAGTGTTTTCGATACCAATTAAAAATATTATTTTGGAAAAGTTGTCGCAACGCTCAATATATGGCGTTGTACCATCTCACTGAATCTTTCATATTATTTTGTTACCAATGTCAGTATGTAAGGACACCGAAATGAAAATAAATTATCTAATTAGATCAAAACATAGTTGTGGTATTATTTATATCAAGTCCTTCCAGTAGTTCTCAATCATTCGATTGTCAGACCTACACCAGACCATTTATCACAGTATTACAAAATTTTAATTTATAAGCTAATAAAATTATTTCATCTATTAAATCTATTTATTTTTGGTTTACACTTTCCCCGACGTTTCGGTTGCTTTTCAGCAGCCATGGTCACGGGAAGACTCTCTCCCATTAATGTAATATTTTCAAAATTTTGTAATACAGTGATAAATAAACAACGCGATAAAATCCGTATATAGTAGTTGAATTTCAATGAATAACATTCGCGTAAACAGAAGACAATATTATACAATAAACAAGGTAAAATTAATATTAATAGCCATAAAAAAATTAGGAAATACTTAAAACTTCATAAACTAATAAGAAACCTAGATTCTTCACAACAAAATCCAAATATTGACCCAAACAAACCAGTGAATGATCATTGAGCGTAGGGAGTTATTGTCAGATCTAGATAATTACAGAGAACAATTAGCTATAGGTAAATTACAGTATGACCAGCACACACAAGATCTCGAAAAACAAATAGATGAATTACATTCACAATTAAGTAGTCTCAATATTAAATATAACAAAGAAGTATGTGATTATATTAATATAAGGAAGTATGATGAGATTGCTCGAGTAGGCAAAGAGAACTTGGAACAAGTCTTGGCTTTAAGTAGCGGTAGTATCTGTTCAAATTGCTTCATCAAAGTCAAATATTTGTCAGTCTTAATCAATCAAACATCATTCTAGAATATGCAGTCCCGTCTCTGATCAGATAGGTAGCACTTTGTCAGTGGAAAATAGTAATATTGAACAGGTATATATTTTCACTTAGGTATAGGTTTTGTTAGCTTAATTAAAAGTCACATAAAACTGCAGATTATTAATTTTTGTTTCCCTAATATGATATTCTCCAAACTTATTTATAAACTAAATATAGCTAGCTTAGATATTAACTCCAAAATTATAATTCTATATGGGGATAGCTTATTAGTCTCAAAAAAGGATATTATCAATCTGACAAAGGTAATGCTGTCCAAACAAAATAAATTAGGATGTAAATTTATAACATGTGCATTAGCTTACTCAAATAAATTTCATTATGATGAAAATAAATACATCGATGACATGAATTTATGTATGTATAATCTGACATGTCAATATAAGGACATTCTATGTTTTGATACTAATATATTTATTAGTAATTTTATTTTGACAAAAAATAATATGTATCTTTCATTATATTACAAACGACAACTTGCTGAATTATTAGCATATAATATACAAAATGACACAGGTAGTACCTGCAGGGTATCCATGAATTTAATTTCTGTAAATAATTCTATTTCAATCAATTCTTCTATTATAAATAATGACAAAGTTCATTTAAACTTAAGGTTGGGACAAAGGATAGGGGTTATCAATTGAGTGATGCTCATCAAAACATACCAGAACAATCCGGCAAAGTATTTAGAGTTAGGTTTGTGGCGACTCCGCACAGACGAAGAAGTTCAGCCTTCATTTAACAGATGGCGATACAATCGCACTTCACATGACGTCATACTATTCTGCATCGCACAAGTGAAGTTTACACAGCGACTGAGTATATATACAAGCTCCCGACATCAGCCGTCGGGCCGCGGCCCGCCAGGCACGATCAACCGGCCTGGTCGGAGGATCCTCCCTTTGCGTTGGAGGGACTTCACACCCTGTTCCTCCACAGGTTTATTTCTAGAGACCCCCAATGTTCAGGTTATGTGTATTACAGAACATTGGCTCAAAAGCTATAAAGTAAGTTTTTTACATAGTATGAATTATATGGTACATAGCACTTTTTCAAGAACACAAGCCATTCACAGTAGTTCTTTAATACTTGTAGCAAAAACAATAACTTGCAGGGAACGTAAAGACATATCTTGTCTGTCTATCGAGTGTACCATAGAACTGTCCTGTGTTGAGCTTGAATGGTATATAATTATTTGTGTATATCGCCCCCCCATTAAGTAAGTTTAATCTGTTTGAATCAGTGATGGAAGATGTAATTACGAAAATTAGAACTAGTAGAAAATACATATTAGTGTGCGGTGATTTTAATATTAATTACTAGATGGCTTTTCCTTGACTAATAAATTTCCAATTCCATTACTAGATGGCTTTTCCTTGACTAATAAATTTATAAACTTATTTAATTCATTTAATTTAACGAATTTGTTTTTGGAACCAACACGAATAACTGCCGCAACTTCCACTGGTTTAACATTTTCAGTGATTGTAACGCTTCATACAAATTAGCTACCACTTACTTAAACTCAGATCACTGTGGACATTTAGCAATGTTTCCAAATATTAATAATAATAATATTAAACAAAGATAATTGTTAGGCCTTTATCAAATAATCGCTTTAAACATTTTAGAAATAAAATTTCATGTAGTATTTACTCCAATATAAGGGTAGATAAATCGCCTAATAAGGAGTATGACAGCTTTTTTGGTATTGTTAAGAAGGAATTTGATAATACGTTTAGGTCTAAAGTAAAAGTTATTAAAGGAACTATGTCATTTAATGAATGGGCAACCATAGGTATTTATAAGAGACGAGTGAAAATGTATGAGTTATAGCTATATAACTTATACATTTTTTAAATTATATTTCTTCCTACTAATGAAGAAATATAATTTTGATCCTACTTTTTCTGAATATGTTAAGAATTAGACCAAAATTTAAAAACAAGTATGCAAGTTAGCTAAGTCCAAGTTCGTCAGTAACAAAATCAAACAGTCTTCTAATAAAGTTAAGGCGACCTGGCGAGCTATTAACGGAGGTAGTGGCAAGATAACTGAAAGAGACAATAGTATTAGTCTGATGGACAATAATAAAATGATCAAAAATAATGCCGATGTAGCACACGTGTTCAAAAATTGATTTGCTAGTGTACCGATTACCACCACGAGCGCATTAAATTCTTCATCTATAGACGCAGAGACGTTATTACATTCCAGTGTAACAAAGTGTAGAGTATTATATAGATTTGATTATGTTAACGCGACTGATATTATCAACTCTTTTCAATCTCTGGAATCTAAAAATACGGGAAATCTCTGGGGTATCTCCGTTAAGGTCGTAAAAAGTATAACAGATATAGTTGCTCCTTATTTAAGTGGGTTATTTAATAGGTGTGTAGATTCGGGAACTTTTCCAGATTTGATGGAAAATAGTAAAATCATACCTTTATTTAAAGCCGGTAGTAAAACTAATCCTTGTAATTTTCGGCCGCTATCAATTCTACCAGCTTTTAGAAAAATATTTGAAAAATCATACTCAAGCAAATACTTAGACATTTTAATTTAAATAGCCTCTTTAACGACAACCAATATGCCTTTACTAAGGGTCGTTCGACAACGGATGCAGGAACAGCTTTACTCAAACATATATACAGAGTGTGGGAAAACTCAAAAATGCTATTGGTGTTTTTGCGACCTCTCCATAGCATTCGACGTCATGATACGCTCATACGGAAATTAAGGCATTACGGTGTTCAGAGTAATGCACTGGATATAATTACGTCATACTTGAATAACAGGATCTAATGTGTAGAAGTCAATGGCTCGAAATCAAATAATAAATAAAAATAAAATTTATTGTGTCAAATAATTCGTTTTACAGAAAGTTATATACGAAATCTTATTTTAAGCAAATAATTCCTGTAGTAAAAAACTCCGCTCCGCTAGGTAAACACGGTCGGGGCCCGGGGACGAGAAATTAATAATTAAACACACCACTTGGTTTTGATACGTATATTCCTCCACTAGATGGCACTTTGACGTATTGTACACTTGATGTTACAAAATTCGCAATGACAATAAGAAATCCCGACCCCTATATACCCTGCGTGTGAACGAAACCATATCGCGATCTAACTCGATCCTTACGCCATCTATCGAGCACATAGACAGTTTATATGGTTCTGTTCACTGCTAATTGTATTTTATATAATTATTCAAACATACCGCCCACCAAGGACATAATGCCGAATGTCCTTCATTTGACACATCCACAGTGAAAACATGTCCACTAAACAAGCTATAACACAGAATACAATATACATACTAGACACATATGTCACAATAATAGTAGGTTATCTTAATAGATTATCAAGGAAACACAAAACAAAACCACATAATACTTCCAGTAGACAAAAAAAAAGTACCACTAATTAGTATTGGTTAATATTGATATTATAACTATTAACAACATATCCATATCTTATTTACTAAAGACAAAAGCACTTATATATAACTACTTAGTTACAGGCAGCACACACAATTTTGAAATAGGTCTCTTAATAAGAGAATTTTTAACACGGAGCGTAACAACTCGTGTTAGTGAATCAGGCCCTGGATGTTTGGTTTCAATCTTACCCAATAACCACTTGCCAGGAGGCAAGTCATCTTCTTTTACCAGTACTATATCACCTAGTGATGGTTCCGGGATCTGAAAAGCCCATTTATGACGTTACAAAAGTTGGTTTAAATAGTCTTCCGACCAACGACGCCAAAAATCCTGAAGCATTCTCTGAGTGAGTTGCTAACGTCTGAGATTACTAACATTTGAACCTTCAAAATTACTATCAGGTACTAAAACAAGCGGTTCCCCAACCAAGAAATGGCCTGGCGTTAACACGGTAGTATCGCCTTGATCCTCAGTATAAGAGAGCGGCCTTGAGTTAAGACATGACTCAATTTGGGCTAAGACAGTCGATAACTCTTCAAATGTCAAGGTTGAATTACCGACTATTCGCTTGAGATGGTACTTGGTAGATTTTATGCCCGATTCTCATAGATCGCCTTGATTAGGAGCATGTGGAGCGATGAAAGTCCACTGAGTGCCATTATTTGCAGGACTCTCAGATAGCTCCAGTATAAAAGTTGACTTCTCCTCGTCAAATAATTCGACTAACTCATGCGCAGCGCCTACAAAATTCGTGCCATTATCACTATACAACCGAGCACAGCGGCCTCGTCTGGCCACAAATCTTTTAAATGCGGCCAAAAAGCCTTTAAATGTCATGTCACTGACGGCCTCTAGATGAACCGCCCGTGTAGACATACAAACGAACAACGCAATATAGCCCTTGTAAGATTTATTTCCGTGACCTGGTGATACCCTAATATTTACAGGACCAGCATAATCAATACCACTGTTTAAAAATACCTTATTAGGTGTAACTCGCGGCGAGGGGAGTTGACTCATTAATTGGTTCCTTGTCTTGCTCGAATATCTAATGCAAACAACACAATTTCGGTAACAAGCCTTCACGAGCATTTTAACTCCTACGAACCAGTACATAGACCTCAAATATGTTATCATAGCTTGAGGTCCTCCATGCATCGTCTTTAAATGTGCGTCTGTAATTAACAGTTTCGTGTGGAAAGAATCTTTGGGTATAATAATTGGGTGTTTACGATTATACTCTAATTGTGTCATTTCAAACGACCCCCTCCTCTAATGACTCCTTCTGAGTCCAAGAATAAATTTAATGATTTTTACCTCTGGTATTCGAGTTCAAACTAGACGACTCCAATTCTTGAATTTCCTCAAGAAAGCCTTCTTCTTGACACCTCTTTAAGCAAATCTTCATTGCTTCATCAAGTCCCGGTTTTGTTAGAGAATGATCTCTCTGTTTTAATTTGTTTTCTCTAGATCTTGCATATTTTAAAAACTGTTTACAGTAAGCTACAACTCTAACCAACCTTTGAAGTGATGAAAATCTATTCTAAAAGGCATGGTTAAGAATTCCTATATGAACTTTCACTTCTTCCAAGTTGGTAATCAAATGTTTTGGTTTTTTATAATCGATTGTTGACTCATGCAAGAATTCAGGCTCATTAAACCAAAGTGACATATTGTGGAGTTCACTTAGAGCTACACCCCGGGAAGCATAATCAGCGGGATTTTGCTTGGACGAAACATGGGACCAATTTCGTGTATCCAGAGTATTTTATATTGTTGATACACGGTTAGCTACGAAGGTTTTCCAACGATTCGAATGACAATAAAGCCAAGAACAACTTCAGAGACCGTCCAAGAACGTAATTCGTCTACCTTTAAAACCTTGCCTACTTCCACCATCAGTTTCGCCAAGCCAAAAGGACAGCTCCACCAAGCTATAGTCGTGGAATAGACACTTGTTTTATAGGAGCTACCTTTGTTTTTGAAGTAACTAACGTCACCTTTATATGACCATTTGCATCCACGACTCTTACATAAACCACAGCTGCGTAAGCTACCTTTGAGGCGTCCTAGAAACCATGAAGTTGAGTCTGTGCATTGCTCGACTTCGTGTTATACCACCGTGGGATCTTTATGTTTACTAAAGAAATTAAGTCCTTACGGTAAGTCATCCACTCATTTACTAAATTGCATGGAATTTCTTGATCCCATGCTAAACCTGCTAACCATAACTTCTGTATAAAAGCCTTTGCCAAAATTATACTCGGTACTAACCACCCTAAGGGGTCAAATAAACGAGAAATATCAGAAATAATCTTTCTCTTCGTTACAGGCTCAGTTACTGGGGTGAGCCTAACGGAATACTGAAAGAAGTCGCCGCTGTAGTTCCAGGTGAGTCCCAGAATCTTTGTAATATTATCTATCTCTTATTTTAATTCTTTATCCTTATTCTTTTCTCCGTGTGTTATTTTGTTTAATAATTCCCTGTTATTACTAACCCATTTTTGTAATTTAAATCCACACTTAGATAGAACAGTATTAATTTTTGTAAATATATTAAACCCATCTTCAATATTTTCAGCTCCAGACATCAAGTCATCCAAGTAAACATCATTTAAAATGATTTGCGCTATTTCTGGATCTTTGGGACATTCGTCATAGGCAACCTGATGAAAAGCGCGAACTGCTAAATATGGTGCCGAGGCAGTACCAGAGGTCTTCAATTCGTGCTCTTCTAGTTCTTTTTCAGGACTGTCCCTCCAGAGTATTCGCTGAAATATTGTGTCCTTTCCGTCAACCCAGATCTGGTGATACATTTTTTCAATGTCAGCAACCAGACATATTGAATGCTTCCTCCAACGCATAATTATATGACGTAAATCATCTTGTAACCTTGGGCCTACTAATAAACAATCATTTAATGATAACCCATTGGATCCTTTACAGGATGCATCGAATACGACTCGTACCTTAGTCGTAATTTTGTCCTCCCGGATGACGGCGTGGTGAGGTAAGTATATAGCCACTGTATTGTTTCTATCATTGACTGGTTTCATGTAACTGAGCTCTAAATATTCTTCTATAACCTTCGTATAATCTTGCTTTAATTTCGCATTTTTATTTAGTTTTACCTCCAGACTATTTAATCTTTTTACAGCTATGTTCTTGGACTCACCATATTGCTCAATTAGGTTAGTATTACGTAATGGCAGCCGTACTATGTACCTACCGCTATCATCTCGTCTCGTTGTTATTGTAAATAATTTCTCATATCTTTCTTCCTCTGCTGTGAGTATTTTCTTCATTACAGACGGCTCATTTTCCAATTCCCAAAACCTTTCCAGTAAATCGTCCGCCTGAAGAGAAGAGTGCATCATAGTGATGTGGGAATAAACCTTGGATGTATGATCCACTTCGGATACGCCTGATATTATCAACCCTAAGGCGGTATCCTGTGCTAATAAAGCACCCTTCAAGTTCCTTTTAACGCCCAATCGGATGACTTGACTATACATTTCAGCACCAAGCAAAATATCAATTTTGTTAGGCCTGTAGTATTCCGGGTCTGCCAAGTCATTCGCAGCCAAGTTACTACCCATTCAACTCTGGTTACTTTTGCAACTGGGAGAAAGGCTGTGACAGACTTCAGGACATAGGCATTGACCCTTATTTGCACGTTAGGATCCATTCGAGACCTAACATTTACAACAACGGTGTTTTTGGACGTCACACTTTTGTCTCCACCTACACCTAACACGGTGTTATTTGTCGCAACCTTATTAAGGCCCAAATACCGGACCATTGCTTCCGTAATAAACGAACCTTGCGACCCTTGATCTAATAGTGCCGTAAGCATCCGATAAGTCCCATCTTTCGATTCAGCTTTCACTACTGCTGTAGTAAGCAAAACTGTTTTCAGACCCTTTCCTGTAGAAAGACACGAGACCAACGATTTACTATTAGACCCCTCCGCTTGCACGGCCTCTTCCTTACCTGTTTCCTGTTTTATACCTGACGAAGTTTCCTCGTGTATGGCTCTACTGCCCTCGGCAATATACCCAGAAGCACCCGTAGGGTGTAGCAATGTATGATGATAACGTTTACACACCTGACATCGAATCGACGCCTTGCAAAACTTAGCAGGGTGATTATTATGCAAACATACAAAACATAACCCATTTTCCTGAGCGAAACAACGTCGTTTTTTGTTCGACTGCTTACTAAATTGCTTGCAAGCAGTGATTTTATGATCGGCGGAACAAAATGCACAAGTTACATTTGCCTTACTTTTAATTACATGGAACGATTGTGTACCTCTGGGATTCCTTTCTTTCCCACGACCTTCGTGACTACCTTGTAAGCTTTCAAGCCCACGGAAGCGACTGTTAAGGTATTCTGAAAATTGAGCATAGGTAGGCAAGTTATCGTTACATTCGGCAGATATTTTTAATACCCATGTCTTCCTAGTTTTCTTATCTAATTTGTCACTAATTATATGAATGATAAGGATATCCCACGACGCAATATCTACTCCTAAGTTTTTTATGGACTTTAAACATTCTGAAGTTGTATTTAGTATCGACTTAATTTCAGAAGCAGATTCACTCAATATAGGTTTTTGGTTTAACAAACGTTTCATAATATTATTCGCCAAAAACCGTTTGTTATTGTAGGTACTGTCCAATTTTTCCATGCTATTTTATAATTATCTGATGTAACCTTTATATTCCTAAGCAATTGTTCCGCTTCCTCTGTCAAGTGTCCTTTTAAGTAATAAAAGTTTTGTTAGTCATCTAAATTTTTGTTATCGTGCACTAAACCTATAAAAAAATCCCTAAAAGTATTCCATTCGGAATATTTTCCTAAAAAAAGAAGTTATTTTAATTTCTGGTAATTTAACTCTGCTGACCACCTCCTCATGACAACATGAATTACCATCCATTGCCGAATTACTCTTAATATGAAGTAACTTATCTTTTAGTTCACTCTTAAAATCGATTAATAATTCCTCAACATCATCGTAAACACAGTTTTTGTAATAGTCAGAGCTATGAAGGTCTGATTTCTTAACTTTTCCTACAATCAGATTATGATTGTCACAGAATAAAGACCATTGTTTATCAAGATTTTCTAATCTAGTTTCTAAGTGAGAAACTGTTAAGCGTTCCTTAGGGGATTTCTTATAATTAGATATAGCCCTTACAATTTTATCTTTGATATCCTCTTGTAGACTATCAAATGACTCCATTTTAAAATAACATTTATAAATCCAGACAGCTACAAAACAAGAAATATATAGACAATAACAAAAATAAATGTAAAGCCACATGGGCAATAATTAATGAAAACATTGATGACCGAAACGCGAAAACACAAATTGACAAAATAGTTTTAAATAATCGGACATATAACCCTAAGGAAATAAGTGACATGTTTAATGATTTTTACATACGATTGACTAATAGAAATAATTTTAAATATAATGTTGAAGAGATAAACAAAACTATCAGTTTTAATAATGATTATACAATATTCCTTAAACCTACAGACGCCATGGAAATATTCAGAGTAATTAAAAGTCTTAATAACACAAATGCAGCAGGAGTAGATAACATATAGTGACAATAACTGTCGTCTATCGTTGGTGGACCTATAGCTACAGTGTAACAATCAAAAACAGTCTAAAACTAATCAACAATAAAGTGCAGTGACAAGCAAAATATAGTGAATGTAAACAATTAAACATACCATAAAACTAATAAAAAACCATAACTAAAGTGAAATTACATACTCAAACAATACAAGAGTGCGAAACAACAAGTTTAAAGTCAGTGTTTTAGAGAGTGAAAAACTGATTCGTTAATTTTATTTGAATGCCGTGCTCACAAACTAACGACCAATAGCATTCATTTACGTCACTTAGATGCAAGATTTACTCTAAGTAGAGGCAGCTTGCCAATTTGACGCGTTTTGACAAGTCGTCTTTGGCGTGGTTTGTAGTCTATACGATTGGATTGCGACGGGCTTGAGTTCGCGTCCACATATCAGCAACTCTTTTTGAAAGTTATTTGATATTGATAATATTTAAATTCATATTTAAAATGAGTTCCAGTGAAAATAACATCACACTACGACGTAAATTATCGAACAAGAAATTTAATATTTCGAGTAGTAGTAGCAACTACGATGAAATATTATCGAACCCTGAGTGCTCGGATACAGTACGTAGCCTACCGGATCTATCTCGAATATTATTAAACAACGAAGTTGATGAATTAAGAAGCGAAATAATGAAGTTACGAATGGAACTAGAAAGAACACAACAAGAGGTAGATAGTTTAAACGTTGAAAATTATTCCCTACAAAAAGTCATCACTGGTCAGCAATCGCAGATAGTTAATCTAAAACTATTATGTAAGAACTCTTCTGGTCTAAAGAAGTCATCAAAACGAAGTAAATTATTGCGACGAAGCTCACTCTTTACTCCTCAGACCAGCGAAAACTTAGGTCAAAACTTGGATGAAAGCTACACTACGTTAAATATCAATTCGGAAAATGCACTTGAAGATATTAATGACACTCCAAACGATCTCGTAGTACAACCTGAGCCACTCGAGCATATTAACATAAGTAAAGAAAATGTAACAACTCCCTCCAGCTTTACAAAGAATTATTCTTATGAATATAAAGAAGAAACGAAGATCGGACAGTCGCAGAATGTTACGCCACAAAGTAGTGTACCAGATAAACAACAAAGAATATTAATATTTACAGATAATTATGGCTCTCACTTTAGAAGATTATTACAACATTCGGCTGGTAAAACATTCTTTGTTTCGTCTATTAGTAAACCCGGTGCCACGACTGACAAGTTACTGGAATCATGCATAGAAATGTGTAAAGACTTTAATGAACTTGATTATGTGATCATTTTATGTGGCAGCTATGATAAAAATCCTTTACAATTGCAATCAACCCTATATTACTTCGTTAATAAACTTTCACATACTAATGTATTGCTATGTAATACTAAAAAGAACAGATCTTTAAACGAGCTGAAGCTAAATGAATTGTACTACCATATATGCTCTCAATTTGCACACTGTGTACTAATCAGTTCTGACACTAGAGTCCCACTTCGTACTTATAATATTGTAACAACTGGATATATATTAAGATACATACTTCATATGCAATATAAATATAGATACCAACAGTACATTAATAATACAGAAGAGAAAGAAGGCAATCAATTAAACATTAACTCGGTCAGTACTCAAACTGAATCGCAACCTGTAACAATTTTATCAAGTACTGGTACACAAACTGAACCTGAGCTTCAGTTTTTTCGATCAGAATAAAACTTTCAGAATTTTACACAATAATGTACAAGGCATGCGTTCCAAATTGAGTGAACTAGAAATATTACTGTCTTTAAAAAACATTGATATTCTTTGCGTTAGTGAAACCTTTTTTATTAGAAATAATGCCGAAATACTGCAGTTACCAGGTTATAAAACGGCAGCGCACTTCTCTAGGAAAAATAAACGTCGAGGTGGGGTATGTATTTATGTAAAAAATTGTATTCGTTTTGAAAAAATTGACTGGATCACGGAGTACTCAACAGAAATACATTTTGAGTGCTGTGGAATTATGATCCCTGAAACTAACCGGTTTGTATTGTGTCTATACAGAACACCAAATAGTAATTTTGATTTATTTCTAGAAAAACTTGAAATGCTATTGTATAAGCTTACTATTAAATCTAGACACAAAAATAAAAGGATTTTTATATTGGGTGATTTTAACATAAACACACTTACTATTAATACAAAAAGTAATGAATTTATTAACACCCTAAAAAAATTCAATTTACACTTATCATTTCATAAACCTACAAGAGTAACTTCACACTCAGCTACTTGTATTGACAATATAATAACCAACCATATCAGGTGCAAAACAGAGATATGGGATCTAGGTATCTCTGATCATACTGCGCAAGTTATCATGATACCGTGCAAAGTAGCTTTTAAAGAAAAAATGTGGTATGTATTTAAACGTAGTCTTAAAGACAAGGAAATATTTTTAAAATATATGGCTCAAATAAACTTCCAGGACGTTTATAATGAAAGTGATGTTAACTTAGCTTATAGTAAATTTTTAGAATTATTCTCTCTAATATTTAATTCATGTTTCCCTGTAAACAAAGTAAAAATAAAGTACACTAAAAGTAAAAATTGGACAACAAAAAGTATAATAAAATCAAGCAAACACAAAAGAAAAATGTACCTTAGTTTAAAAAATAATTCAGCCACTAATCTCAAGTATAAAAAATACTGCAAAATCTTAAAGCGTGTTACTAGAGAATCAAAAAGACTTTGTAATATAAATTTTCTAAAATACAGCCAGAATATCACGAAAGCTTCATGGACTTTAATTAAACAACAAACTAGTCCCACCAACGACATAGTAACCTCTATAGATTATATAATCCACGAAAAAAACATCATCAAGAATCCAGTTGACATAGCTACAGTTTTTAATAATACACATATATCTCAAAACAATACGATAAGCCATATAATCTATAAACCAACAATAAGTGCAAATATAAACAGCATTTTTCTTTGTCCAGTTGACAGAAATGAGGTCATAAACATAGTAAAAAAATTCAAAAATAAAAATAGCTGTGGTATTGATGATATTCCAATAAGCATTGTAAAGATCAGTATTGAATATATTGCAGATGCCCTTGTCCATATCATAAACCTCATGTTTGAAACAGGAGCTTTCCCTGATAAACTTAAAGCAGCAGTAATAAAACCTATATTCAAAAAAGGCTCCAAACATGACATCAATAACTACAGGCCTATAGCTCTTCTACCTAGTTTCTCTAAAATATTTGAGAAAGCCCTATATAACCGAATATCTAAATTTCTCATCAATAACAAAATCTTAAATGAATATCAATTCGGCTTTCAGAGAGGGAAGTCAACCTCATTAGCAATATTTAATTTTTTGCGGGGTATATGGGAAGGCATCAATAACAAAAAACAATGCACTGCTATATTCTTAGACATGTCAAAAGCATTCGACTGTCTGAAATTTGATATATTATTGAAACAATTGGAAAGGATAGGTGTCAGAGGTATACCCTTAAATCTAATAGAATCATACTTGTGTAATAGAACTCAGGCTACTAAACTAGAAATATTTAATAAAGACACCAAAACAATAGAAACTGTATATTCTAGCTTCGAAAATGTGGTACTGGGTGTGCCACAAGGTAGTATACTGGGACCTCTTTTGTTTTTGATTTATGTCAATGAATTGCCAAACATTATCAATCACATGTGTATAATGTACGCTGATGATGCAACCATATTTATACAAAATGATAAATGCATAAACAATATCGAGATTGAAGTATCAAATACACTGAAAACTGTTACACACTGGCTTCTATCTATTAACCTAAAAGTAAATCTTACAAAAACTAAAGTTATGCAGTTCCGAAATTACCAAAGTAAACCACCACCACTAAATATATGCGAATATGATACTAAAATTGAAGAAGTTAGTCAAATTAAATTTCTTGGTGTCTCGATAGATCAGCATTTAAATTGGAAGCGCCATATAGAAAACTTAAACAAAAAAATATCTAGCTTCTGTTATGTCCTATCAATACTAGCTGAAAGTGCTTCAACGAGCATAGCAAAATCAGCGTATTACGGCTACGTGTATCCATTGTTAACATATGGTGTCATATACTGGGGTAACTCCACAAATATTAAATCAACATTTATTTTACAAAAGAAATGTTTAAGAGTTATGTATAATATGCAAACCACCGATTCCTTAAGAGTAGTCTTTAAAGAAAAAGGTTTCTTGACGCTAACTTCTGTGTATATATTGGAACTTAGTCTCTTTGTTAAACGTAATTCTGAATATTTTGATATAAAATACAATCTAAAACCTAACGTAAGAACGCAATATAAATATAATTTAAGCATGCCAATCGTCCATAAAACAATTTACTACAAAAGCACATATGTCTCTGCTATAAGAGTATATAACCATTTACCTCTAGAAATTAAAAAACTAAATGGCAATTTGTTTAAAATAAGATTAAAAAAGTGGTTATTGGAAAAGGTATTTTATAACATGCATGAATTCTTTAATTGTAAGCATTATTAAAATCTAATATTATATAATTGCAATGCCCGTAACGGGTAAACTGTTGATACATTATACATATTTACCATCCATGTACATTACTACACAGTTATGCAATAAATGTCTTTGTCTTTGTCTTTGTCTTTATATCTACAAAAATAATTAAATTATGTGCACCATACATTTTTTTTTTCTTGGGGGAATGCAATGACGCATATCCCTCCGCGGGGGCGGGCGGAGGTATTATGTCGGACTCGGCGGGGTAAAAGAAAGATGGAAAAGAAATAATGTACCTCCCGGTATACCGACTAAACCTACCACGGTGTTCCTCGACAAAACCACTATCGACGGGGCCGCGCTAATCGCTTTCGCATGCGGTCGCGACCCCACCGAGGTTATGGCCCGTCGTATGAAACGGCAGGCCACTACACAAAGAGACCTACCCAAAGGCACTTACTTCTAAAAACCCTACTGTTTCCCCCCTAGAGGAGAAACGGACTCGAAACAGAGGCGCGCGTGGGAACACGCACGCCGCCTCTCGGACCTGGTGCTGAACGGATGGCGGGCAGGCCCACAAAGCCCGCCACCCCCAGGTCAAACCTTAGAGTGGCTGGAGGTCATCGCGCGCCCTCCGGCGCCCGGCTCTGCGGTTGGGGAGAGGGTTTAAACACTCCCTCTCCCACTCCGCCGCCTCCTTGATGGAAATTACTTCCTCACAGAAGGAGGCGACGGCGTTCCACGACCTCTCACTCCGGACCATAGACTGAACTACGGCCGGGAGCAAGAGGGCAACCGATCCGACTGCCGTGATCAACTCACGGCGCTGCGATGCCCAGGCGGGGCAAACCGCCAAAGTGTGCAGCGCCGTGTCCTCTACAACGTCGCGGCAGTCGCCGCAGTGGTGACAACCGGGCGTCTCTTGCCGGCGTATACGACACAGGAACTGGCCAAAACAACCGTGGCCAGTCAATACCTGTGTCAGCCGGAAGGTGAGGGCGCCATGCCGCCTCTCCAGCCACTCCTCAAACACGGGAATTACCGCCACGATCGTGGCGTGCCCGGCACTGGGGTGCACAAGTCGCTTCCAATTCGCCACTAGGACCTGGCGGAGCTCGGACCTCGCCACCTTGATATTGGGAGGATCCGGTCCTTCGCCCCGAGCTAGCGCCTCCTGGCGCCAACGATAGAGCGACGCCAGGAGCGCCGCTTCCAGGTCCCATGGCATCGATCCGAAGAGGAAACTTGCAGCCTCGAACGAGATCGTACGGTAGCCTCTTATCAACCTGACGGCCATGGCGCGCTGTGGAGCACGTAGCGCTGAAATGTTTCGGGTTGTCAGGTTGTCGGCCCAAACTGGGGCCCCGTACAGGGCCATGGACCGCACGACCCCCTCGTAGAGCCTCGGGCAGGAGATGTTTGGCCCCCCAAGGTTGGGCAGCAGGCGCGAGAGCGCGCCTGCAGCGCCCCGAAGAATGGGGGCCAAACGACGAAAATGGGCTATAAAGTCTCATCGGCTGTCGAGCAAGAGACCTAAATACTTTAGGGTTGACTCGACGCCGATGAGGACCTCTCCTACCATAATATGGGCCCCTGGAGGTGGCCGTTTCCGAGGGCCGTGAAAACAAACGGCCTCGAACTTAGACAGGGCTACCTCGAGGCCCAACCGCCGGATACGACCAACGACTTGAGCGACCCCAGCGGTCGCCAGTATGGCCGCCGCCCGATGCGACTTACTCCTCGCCGTGACAAGCGTGTCGTCGGCGTAACAAATGACGCCGACGCCATGGAGGAGCGCACCTCGCAGCACCCAGTCGTAGCCGATGTTCCACAGGAGCGGACCCAGAACCGAACCCTGTGGAACACCGCACGACATCTCTCGCCGACTCCAACCGTTGTGACCCGGGTAGACGACTACCCTCTCAGATAAATATGCTCCGACTATGCGGCGGAGGTAGGTCGGCACTCGATGGAAAATGAGTGCCACCCTAATGCAACTCCAGGGCAAGGTATTGGAGGCATTCGCGATGTCTAAAGACACCGCGAAGACGACCTCGCCCCGGGACACCGCATCCTCCGCCAGGCTCCTCACACGCAGGACAGCGTCAATTGTAGAGCGCCCGCGGCGGAAACCGTATTGGTTGTCCGCCAAGTCCGGACCCACAGAAGAAAGATGCTGGACGAGGCGCTCCGCGATGATAAACTCAAACAGTTTAGCCACCTCGTCCAGCAGCACGATGGGCCGGTAGGCGGACGGACTGTCCGCCGGGCGTCCTTCCTTCCTGATTAGGACCAGTTTCCCCACCTTCCACTGGCGTGGAAACCGGCCCTGCACCAAACACTCACTGAGAAGCTCCCTGAGTCGGGGCGCGAGCTCCTCGAGGACCAGGGCCAATGCACGACCTGGAATGCCGTCGAGCCCTGGGGCGGTGTTTTTCGACCGAAGTCTCGACACCGCCGCTCGCAACTCTACCTGGGTCACTTCGGGAACCACGTCGTCGTCAAAGTCCGCGCTGGACGCCATGGAAGGCAGAACCATCGACGGAGGAGTGTGCTCTGCCCGCGAGGGAAACAGAGCGGCCACCACTTCCTCCACCAACTGTGGCCGGAGACTCTGGGACAAGGGGGGCGCCCAGGAGCGAAGCTTGCCCTTTACCATAAGGTATGGACGCCCCCAGGGATCACGGTCCAGAGTCCCCAGCAGCTCTTGGCGGGCCTGATCTTTGGCCCGCTTGATGGAGATTTTAAGTACCTTCTTGGCCGCTCTATAGGCCTCGTATAGTTCCGCCTCCCTGGCGTCAAAATCGGGCGGGCGGCGACGCCTCCAACGTAGCCGGATGTACTGGCGTCTGGCCGCCATGCAGGAGTGGCGCAGGTCGGCTATATCGTCTGACCACCAGTACACCCGGCACCTAGCTGTAAAAGTTAGAGGAACTCTAGGCATCGCCGCATCACAAGCTTGAGTTACGGCCTCCCGGAACCACTCGGCCTCCATCTCGATATTATCAGGCCTGGCCGGTGCTGGCACCCAGGCCTGAGCGATGGAGGCTTCCAGGAGGACCTCCCGATTTAGCTTCTTCAAAGCCCAACGCGGACCGCCCCCAAACCCTAGGGGCTGGGCCCTTTGCTTGTTGCATACAGGATTCAAAGATCTGTATTACTTTTAAGTCAATTTAGTAATGTAGAGGTACCTCGTGATTATTTGTGAAGTTAACAAGTAACTTGTTTCTTAATTTGATTATTATTGAAGAATATAAATGCACAACCGCATTTAGTCACGGACTGCCTTTGCATTGTCACAAAGTGTAAGTGTATGCGCCATCATGCCATCTTACTGCCTATTTTAGATTTATATTAAAACATATACCTTAGCCCAAATTATTTAATCTCTATAATATTATTAAGTTATTACTGTTTTTATCTTTAGTTTTTTATAGTCTGTAGTATATGGCATAATGCCTGCAACACCTTGTTAATCTGAGTTGTAAAATACTGAAATTATATTTAATTGGCGATTTAAAAGAATGGCCGTGAGTTTCTTGCAGGTTTCTTCTCATAGGCTCAACCCTTTGCCTGAACCTAGCAACTAACCTAAATGTAGCTTCAGTAACTTAGTAAACTCACTAACCCATATATTTTGACGTTCATAAGTGTTACTTTGTGACCTAAATGAATAAATGATTTTTGACGTTGACTTTGACTTTGGGGGGTCGGAGGTCTGGGCGGAAACGTCGAATATAGCGGTGGTCCGACAACGTCTCCACCTCCTCGATGACGCGCCAGCCTTGGACACGGCGTGCTAGTGCGGGGCTAGCAAAGGAAACGTCGATGACGAAACCACACCGCTGACGCACGCACGTGTGCACTGACCCACGATTGAGGACTAGCAGGCCGTTTTCAACGGCCCACTCCTCGAGCAATTCACCCCTCGCGTCCGTGGTCGCGGAACCCCAAGCCGAGCATTTGGCATTGAGGTCCCCGACGAAGAGCACGGGCCGAGGGTGGCTTCGAGCGACGACGACGTTCAGTTCGAGGAGATACTCCTCGAAGTCGGCGAGAGGTCGGTTGGGTGAGAAGTAACCGCCCACCACAACCGCTTCTCCTACGAGTGCTGCGACGCAGCCCCGTCCTCGGAGGATGTTCTCGAAGGACGGGGCGCCGGCGGTGGCCGGCGAAATTAACGCCACCAAGCCATCGAGGTCCCCTACCCAGTCAGCCCTGGGAGGGACAAAATAGGGCTCGGCTACTATGGCGACATGTATTGTCCACTGCGCCATGCTCTGGAGGAGAGAAAGAGAAGGTCCTGAGCCCTGGCGCAGTGGTTTAAGTTAGTGTGGAGGAGACGGAGGCGTGGAGGCATTATGTCTCCATACTAAACTCTGCCCCTCCGACCGTGGGAGCGGCGACCCGTGCCGTTGCCGATGATGAGGCAGGCGATTTTGGGGGTAACTTTCGCGCACTCCTTGCCACCCGCCCGGTGCTTCGCGGGTTTTCCCACCGCCGCACACAAAATGTGACCAGGCTGACCGCAACGGAAGCAGCGGCCAGTGCAGTCAGCCTGTGTGGGGCACATGACGACTACATGGCCGCTCGAAAGGCAGCGATAGCACCGGGCAGTCCTAGGTTCCAAGACCTTGACAAATGCGCCGACACCCAACCGACTAATATCCGCCGGCCATCGGCCAGTTTCTTGGCGGCGCTCACGGGACAGCTTATAATGGCTGTCCCCATCCCGGCGCGGCCCTGTTTTATGTCACCGCTCCTGACATGATCTTCAGGGCAGCCTGCAATCTTGGCGACGGCAGCGACGATCTCTTCTCTCGTTACAGAGTCATCCAGGCCCGTGATGCGCAAATCAGCGCACTTTTGGGGCCTGGAGACGCGGACCTCTTCCGACTGCAGAACCTGGCGGAGACTTTCCGCCAGGCGGTCCGCCTGATCGCCGCTTGCGACTCCCGGCACTTCTATTAGGCGGACACCGGTCTGGGTAGTCCGGCACCGCAAGCCTGCCGTTATCCCTAACTTGCCGGGGTCGATTGCCGTCCGCGCCTTTTTGAGGAGCTCCGCGTAAGTGGTCCCTCGCTCGATGGCCGCTGGCTGCAGTGTAAGGACCACCGCAGTAGAGCGAGGGGCCTGGATCTTCCTCACCGCGTTTTTGGCCACCTGCTTAGCCTTCTTGGCCGCCTTCTTTTTTTTCTTGGCCTCCTCTTTTTTCCTGCCGACAACCTCCTAGTCGTCGGTTTTGCGTGCAGTGGAAGCTATTTGTTCTACGGCAGCAGCGGGGCACTCCTTGGGGGCTACAGGTGCACGCTTTACCTGTTGCCTTTTCCTGCCCTTCCGGCTGGCAGGAGCTGATGTTTCGGCCACTGGGGCAATTGCAGGAGGCTTCGAGGCACTTGCTTTAGCCGCATACTTTGGCGGCGCAGGCTTCGGAGGAGAAGGACGGGGAGGCTCTCTGACCCTGTCTGTCACTAAAGGAGGGCGCAGTAGCCGGCCCTCCATGACGGAGAGTTTGGCACGGAACTCTCCGAGCTCCTGCCGGACGAGAGCCAAAAGGTCAGTTTCGACCTTGTTTGCGCCCTGGTCGTGCCGCTTCTCGAACTCTTCCTGGCGTTTCTTTAGCTCAGATAACTCCTTTGCCAAGCGAGCATTCTCTTCCTGCAGCTTTTGCACCTCGTCATTCACTGTGCGGCTGAACACAGCCTCCGCAATGTCTCGAATGGCTTCGAGGGACTCTTTGAGAGTCTTCTGGCACGTGCCTTTCAGTCCTTTCGACTTCCTCGAAACCAGTCGTATGGCCTCCAAGGCGTCAGTAAGCCGAGTTTTGAGGTGAGACACCGACAGGTCTTCGGCATCCGGCTCCACCACTGGCTGCTTCCATCCTGCAGCAACTCGCTGGACTGCCGCAGCAATAACTCTATCTTCGGACGTGCGCTCCTCGTCATCGGCCTTTTGTAAAGCGGCAGCAAGTCTGGCTTTCGCCTGGCCCAGACTCACGTACCTGCCATGGGTGGACGGGCAACCGCGTCCACGTCGCGCTTTCGCGATTTTAGGTGCCGGAACTGCGTCCTCACTAGAGCCGTCCGACTCCAACTCCTGCGCCGACCACAAGCGTTTGCGTGGAGCCTTCTCCGTTGTTGCCTCCGAAGCAAGCTTCACGACATCGCTACCATGCTCCGACGGCAAGTTCTCCTCGTCTTCCTCGGAGCGCGCAGAACTAGGCGTGCGCGACTCCCTCAACGTCTTTTTTAAAATTGATTTTATAGAATTTTCCATGATAATACCCACGAGTATGGGAGAAATAAACGTCGACCCGGGCAGAGATCCCGATACCCGGGCAAGCCTAATACTTCAGGGGGACGGCAGGTACCCTGAAGGGGCCGCACTAGTGACTGAACTACCCATCAGCCATGCATCTCTTCGCCGTGCGGCAGCTACTTAAGATTCGGGGTGGTTTTTATAGAGGGCCACTCCCTCGCAGTCCGGGCGGTGAAGCCAAGACCCTCGGTCCCGTCAGCAGCCGCGAGACGTGATCCACGACGCTGCATAATACGGGGTTACGATATGCTCTAGACGGTGACAACGGGGACAAAAGTCAGAAGAAAGGGTGGGACAACAAGAACAAAAACGGGTCAAAACCAAAAGGACGCAAAACAAAAGGGGACAAGAAACATAAATGGACGCAGAACCAAAAAGGGGGAACAAAACCAAAACAGGGGATAAAACAAAAGGGGGACAAAGATAGGGGAAAGAATCGTCAGAGTGACGAGAAGAGACCCCGTTGTCTGTTCAGCGGCAGGGTGAGTGCACGCCGAACCCGTCAAAGCGGCTCTCCCATGTCCACTCTGAAACAGAGCGGTACTGAAAAAAAAAGCTACAATTAAATTTACTATTAGAAGAGTAGAGTATTAAAGTTCCTGTGGGAGCTCGTGGTTAGAAGTTCGGTATTGTGTCAACGCAACAACTGTCCAAATATGATACCATCTGGCAAAAGTAAGAAAAGTCATAAAAACAAACGGTTGGTACACTTTTTTGTTCGAAGATTCCTTTTTGATTGGTTAACAAAATTAAGGGCGGGAGTTACTTAAAGTCAACATGCGTAAGCGAAATTTTTCTTAAATGGTCATCCGTCGCTGCTGTCGATAGTACATCAATGATCTCCCAAATATCGTTTGCCACAAAGCAATTTTGTATGCTGATGACACAACCCTTATTATAAAAGATGTAAATACCTACATATATGAATCAGAAATAAACAAAGCATTAAACAACATAATAGACTGGCTAAATTCTAATAAACTACAAATTAATATAGAGAAGACAAAAATGATACAATTTCATACATACATAAGAAAACCTTTAGCATTAATAATATAATAATAATAATTTTATTTATGCAAAAAAGTAAGATACATAGCACTTATAATTATTACAGCAAAGTTATTAGTCATTATAAGAGGAACCCTGCCTCCCAAACTAGGTTATACCTGTATCTTGAGAGACAGTAATTCGGTTGTAAGAATATACTCATTATAATACAATGCAAGTGGAACATAATGACAATCTATTGTTTCTTCAAATTAGTGTTTGGTAACATCTATTTTTGTGTGTTGTGTGTGTGTACCTATATGTGTGTGTGTATATGTGTGTGTTTGTGTGTGTACGTGTGTCTGTGTGTGTGTGTTGTATGTGTGTGTGTGTGTGTGTGTGTGTGTGTGTGTGTGTGTGTGTGTGTGTGTGTGTGTGTGTGAAATTACACTATTTGATGAATTCGAGTAATAATTCCGTTTTATGATAGTCGAGTTGGAGCAACCAGATTGTGAGAATGTTTTTTGTTGTATATTTATTTAAACTTAGGATATTTAGCTGTTTGTTAACTTTTTTGTAGATATAAGAACTTAATATAGGAAACTGATGTTCAGCAAAGGAAGTTTTATGTTTTATTGTGGGAATGATAACCGTGCGTTTGTTTGGATTACAAGGAGGTACTATGCTATGGTACCTGAGAGTGATTTGAAGTACAAACAGCTGTCTAACCGTAAGTAGTTTGCACTCGCTGTATAGTTGCACAGTAGGGTATCTAAAAGGTTTTTTGCACATCACCTTCAGAATGGCGCGTTGAGCTGTTTCCAACTTTAGGAGATGTATTTTGGCTGCCCCACCCCACACTGTTATGCAGTATCCGATCACTGATTGACACAGAGCGTAATATACTAGTTTGAGAATGTCAAAACTAGCAGATCGTCTGAGTGCTTTGAAAACTTGAATAAGACGAAGAGTTTTATGCGTCAGCGATTGGATATGCTTGTCCCATTTTAATTCCTGGTCAATTAAGACGCCGAGATACTTCACGTTGTCTGTTCTAACAAGAGCCGGACAACAACAGGGCAACTGATTTGGCGAACATGAATGAGCTGTAATCATGAAGGATTGAGATGGAGCTGAACTGTGTCGAATTGCGAAAGGATATTTGTAAGGTTTTTTGTAAATTAATTGTTAGGAGATTATCATGCAACCACGCCATGACAGTAGTTAGAGCTGATTCAGCCTTACGCTTAACCAAGTCCCAGGTATCTCCGTAGACTAGAATTGCGGTGTCATCTGCGTATGCAATGGTTTTACAGTCAGGGAGATTAAGCATACATAAATCATTCACATAGATTAGGAAAAGCGTTGGGCCCAAAATGCTTCCCTGCGGAATACCGAAGGTGATTATTTTTTCATCACTCAAACAAGAACCAATTTTAACACGCTGAGTGCGATTATTGAGGTAATCTTTAAAAATCTCAAGTTGTAGTCCCCTGATACCAATTAGTTCCAATTTAGAAATGAGGAGAGGAACAGAAACTGTGTCGAATTCCTTAGCCAGATCTAAGAATATGCCCATGCATTTAGTTCCATTGTCTAGTTTGTTTGCAACTAGTTTTGTGAGATCTAGTACTGCATCCTCAGTAGACATGCCGGGACGGAAACCATAGTGATTTGGCGCAATTATTTGGTGTCTGTCCAGAAACTTTCTAAGATTATTATTGAGGACCTTTTCAAATATTTTAGAGAGAGCTGGCAGTACTGAGACCGGTCTGTAGTTGCTGACACAGCTTCTGTCCCCACCTTTGTGGATAGGGTGTACGATCGCTTTTTTCAAGGCGTTTGGGAAAATACCTGTATTGAGACAGCGATTGAACAAGAATGTGATGTGAGGAGCCAAAATATGCCGGGAATCCTTAAGGACTGAGGAGGGTATTCCATCCCAGCCCACTGCGCAATCATTTCTAAGTTGTAAGATGAGGGATTCAATTTCTTCTTTATCTATGTCCAGAATGGAAAGGGAGTTAGATGTGGAGTGACGGATGCGGGGATTCGTAGTATTTAGGTTTGTGAAATTAGAAGATAATATTTTCTCTGCAAGGTTTTTTCCTATATTGCTGAAGTAAGTACAGACGTTATTAGCTGAGTGCTTAGGATTCGAACTGACGTTTAATAAGTCAGATGCATTGTTTTGCTTATTTTGTGTATTAGTTATTTGTTTAATCGTTTCCCATAAGACTCTAGGATTATTTTTATTTTTTTCTAATTGGATCTGTTCATATGAAGCTTTTAAATTATTAAGAAGATTATTACAATAGTTGCGGTACCGAGTATATGTGATTTTTAGTATTAAATTATCCGGATTGTTTTTAGACTTAACGTGCATCCTATCACGATTTTGTATACATTTAAGGACCCCAGTCGTTATCCAAGGTTTTAATATTAATTTTTTACGGGGAATTTTAATTTTTGAAGTATGTTTCGTAATCACAGTTTTTATTATTGTAATAAAAATATCCACAGATTTATTAGCACAAGTTTCTATATAGATGGCTGAGAAATCAGAACTTTGAAGTTCCGATTTAATTGCCTCATAATTTAATTTAGATGTAAAGGCCGAAGCTTTCCTGTTTGGGTTAGAGTTAGAGATAACCAATATGGTAGGTTTGTGGTCAGTAACATGTGTTTCCAGCACTAGTGTTGTAGAGGTTTTATTACTCTTTAGAAATACATGGTCATAGCACTTGGATATACGTGTGGGAAATACATGTGTTGGTAGCAACCCGTGCGATGCATTTAGGAGCAATAGATTTAGGGACCGATTATCTCGATTATTTTGGGCAATATCAATATTTAAGTCACCAACAAGAGCAATGCTAGGAAAGTCCTTTAACTTTTGGTATGTGATATCTAAACTATTTAAAAAATCATTGCAATTGTCCTGAGACGAGTATGACGGTGACCGGTAAATGCCTAGTACAGCCAAGTTAGAATCTATTTCACAGACAAGACAGTTGCCATCTTCAAAACTTGGCTCCCATACCCTATGAGTTAGTTCCGATTTTATATAAAAAACCACCCCATCATTTTTGTTAGAGTTAATTTTAGTAGAGTATGAGTCATACCCATTTAGAACTGGCAGATTGATTACTTTGCTTAGCCAGCATTCAGTAAGTACTATAAGATCGTAATCAATTTTTGTACGTTCGAACAGTACCTCTAGTTGCTCAAAATTTTTATTCAAACTACGTATATTTAAGTGGAATACTGTTATTAGCTTGGTTGATGAGTTCACAAATTTTAGGCAATCTTCCGGGTTACAGTTAAAGGTATTTCCTAATAGAGTATCTAAGTCATTGTTAATGTTATGTATGTTAGCCATTGAAAAAATTTACAGTAAGTACAGACGGTACTACAATGATATGAACTATAGTATATAATCTGACAGGATTGATGATGAAAGCAATTTTGTAATGACATTTATGTAGTGAGTGGAAAGACTGTAGTGTAATTTTAGTTCTTATTTGAATCTGTGTGTGTGAGAGGGAGTATGAAATACTTTTGTGTATGTAATTAAGATATAGTGTGTAATAGAGATATAGTGTGTAATTGAGACATAGTGTATATTTGAGATATAGTGTGGAATTGATGTATAGTGTAAATTGGCTATGAGTATATGAAAAATTGTTACAATATGTTATGTTAGTTGATCTATAAGGAGTTAGGAACGTAAACAGACTAGCACAATATAGTCACATACTGTTGTTTTCAAGATTTTGTAGGCACTTCTCAGATGTTATTATGATTTGCTTATCACCCTCTGCTTTGCGAAGAAAAATATTCCCATTGGAGATCCAGCAATATTTATATTCCTTATTTTTGGCGAAAATACGGGCCTGGTAGAACAGCTTTTTATGACTAGGGGGTAACTGCTCAGCAATATAAATTGGTTGTCGTTTGCCTTGTAAGCCAATAATCTCAGTGTATAGTTTGTCTGTTACCGTCCTGTCTTTATTAAAACGTTTAGTCGCGCTTAACAGACTCTGTTTGGCTTGAACTGTCTTGAACTCGACGACTACAGGGCGCGGAGATCTGTCATCCGTTACCTTGCCTGGCAGACGGTATACGTCGCGAAAATCGGACTCACAGATACGTAGGCCAACCGCCTCGCCGATATTGCATATTGTTTTAGCTAGAGAAAAATCAGTTTCGTTCTGTTGTTGTGGAATATTTCTTATCTCGGCGCCTGATGATCTTGATTTCAGTTGTAAGTCTTGAATCTTTTTTTCCAAGTTAATTATGTACATATTCTGTTCTGCTCGTTCTTTTCTCAATTGCTCAACCTCTTTTTTCATATCTTCAAACTGTTGATTTATAAAGGCCATAGAATGCGAGATCTCTTCGTTTGACTTACTTATTTGTGCATTTGTCGCCTGAATAATATTGTTTTGGTTTTTTATGTCAGCTAATTCTGATACCAAAGTAGACATCATAGCATTCTGTTCTGACATCATCTTCGCGATGCTGGAGTCTTGTTCTTTTTTCCAATTAGTGAGCGTATCCTGAAGTTCTTGCAATCCTAAAAAGGGCTCTTTCTGTGGGGAATTTTCTTTTCTCGGGCGTTTGTTTCTTTTGTTCGTATTAATATTGTCGCTCATTATGATGGCAGAACTTATATCCGGTTCAGATTGAGTTTGGTTTTGCATGTTAGATATTTTAGGCTTGTTAGGGGGGGTGCGTTGAACATTCGACACCCTGGCCGCTAACAATTGGGTCAATAATAAATAGGCCAATCAGTAATTAATTGAGGAATGCTCTCTCGATGTTATAAACAAAAAGGTGTACTCTCCGTGTATTAATTCAGCGCTATTGGGTTGTAAATGAAGTGTATGATGACGTAGATAGATGTTAGTCGTGTCGCGTAGCTCATCCGACTATCGATATCCGCGGTGACGTCAGCGGTATCGTACGTAGCACACTGTCTCCGTCTCGTAGCGTGGCCGATGGCGGTCGTAGCGGTGACGTCAGCGGTATCGTATGTAGCTGTAGCACAGTATCTCCGTCTCGTAGCTGATGGCGGTCGCAGGCAACATCAGCTGGGCCGCATGTAGCGTGTTGTTTCGCGCCTCGCTGTACACGTCCTGTGGCTCGGAGGTTAAGAGCTCTGGTCGGGCCTCCCCACCGCTGCGAGCGCAAGTTCAAACCCCACAAATCACGGCACTTTTTGAGATGTTTCTTCGAGTTGCAATTTCGAAACGTATATATATCTCACTCTAGTACCGCCCACTGGGAGTGACCCGCCGGTTAAAACAGTTAAGGAGTGACAAGGAATTGATATTTCAGCTATTCAACCAATCACAGAATTTAGAGCAAAGAATTTAGTAGCGGAATTGACACACGTCCACTCGCTTAGAATACAACTAACTCACTCTCTGCATTAGATGTTACTTACAATAATACAGTCATTGAAGAAGTAACAAATATTGAATTTCTGGGTATAATGTTGGATCAAAATTGCAACTGGAAATCACATGTAGCAAACGTTTGTGACAAACTCGACAGATTTGTTTATGCTATAAAAAGATTAAGAGTCACGGTATCTACAGAAGCTGCTTTGTGTGCATATCACGGATACGTTTCGTCCGTACTCTCATATGGTCTTTTATTGTGGGGAAATTCGGTGGATATTATTAAAGCTTTTAGAGTGCAAAAAAAATGTGTGCGTGCAATCTGTGGAGCCTGGTACACAGATAGTTGTAAAAACTTGTTTAAAAAGTACAATATTTTACCATTGCCTTGTATGTATATTAAAAAAATATGCCTATTTGTACAAAAATATCCGAAATTATTCATTAAGAATAAGATGAAACTAAAAAAAATGCAGCTCCCAGAAATAAGCATAAGTTATGTTTACCACAAGCAAGCTCGAATTGTATAAAAGGAATTCGTATGTGAACGCTATAAAGGTATATAATAAATTACCCAACGTCTTTAAAGATTTACCTTTAATCAAGTTTAAAACAAAGTTGACATAGTGGCTAAAAGAAAAATGTTTTTATGATCTCAATGAATTTATGTCATTTTGCGGAGAAGTTTGATCACTGACATAGGTATTTTAATGATATTAATAAAATCATTGACATATTTATTTTTATGGACATATTTAAATTTACATTTTATTTTTTGAACAGACATAAATATGTTATTATAACTTTGAGAATTATTAATTAATAAAAATGATACTAGCATTTACGGTAGTGCATTTGTCATTTTATTGAGTGTTTTTTTTTAATACATAATAGTTACAATAGAATATAACAAATATTTGCATACCATTGTAATGGTTGAATGTAATTGAACCATTTTAGATTTAAGACCATACTCGAGGTACACCTACATTCTGGCAAATAAATCACTTTGACTTTGACTTTGATATTCTATGTTCTGTTACAAACACCCACGATTATTCTAAGTCCTAATAAAAATCAAAATATTTTTTCTAAGTGTTTGAACTTATTTGCACTGGATCCGAAATCGGGCATATGTCCCCCGTCTCAACCACTTTTTGCTTAAAACTAACATAAGTTCTAAACACTACCAAATTATACTAATTTATTATCTAACGTCTCTAAAATAAGGTTGAAATTTCTCTATTTTATTTTTCTGACTCGCAATAATCTAAGTTAAATTCTTCTTGGAAATAAAGCCGAAAATGTACTCACAAATTTCGCCACTGACACTTGACAGCAATACACATACCGATAACTCGATGACGTATTGTTGAGTCCGTAGTGCCCTCTGTGGCGTCTCCGAACACTCCGAACTCACGAGAACTGCTTGGCTTGTCCCTTGCGTTTATCCTCCGAAGGTGTTTGACCGGCACTTGCCACTCCGATCCTCCGATTCCTCCTTCAGCTCCGACACCAGTCTTGATACCCAGCTGAGGAGGTAATGCTCTGGCCAACAATCCGCTGACCAGTCCTAACGTAACGAGTGATATTACTATCACCACCGAAAACTACCAAAAAGCTCTCGTCCTATCCGGCTCGAAGGACCATGAACACTATCGGGGTCCGGGGATAAGAATTTAATAAATAAACCCACCACTTGGTTTTGATACGTATATTCCTCCACTAGATAAACAATAAAAATATATAAATAACTGACAATAAAAAATCCCGACCCTTATATACCCCGCGTGTGAACGAAACCATATCGCGATCTAACTCGATCCTTACGCCATCTATCGAGCACACAGACAGTTTATATGGTTCTGTTCACTGCTAATTGTATTTTATATAATTATTCAAACACTAGGATACTTTATGATAAATACAAACTTATACTTTCAGATGTGTGGTGTGTGTGTGTGTGTTTGTGAGTGTGAGTGAATGTGTGTTAGTGTGTATATATATATATATATATATATATATATACATAGATCATTCCGCGTGTTGTAACAATGCTTCTGTGTCCTCATATCTAAGTGGTTTTATCCACTTGACTAATGTTTCTTTGCAGTCATAATATTTTTTTGTGTGTATGATGAGGTGATGAGGTGTTATGTTGTGAGCTTTAACCATTGGTGCCACATGTATGAGGGTTTTAAACAACCAGCTTAGCTTCCTAATTCTGGCGGTAACTTGCTCTACGTGAGGGTACCAGAATAGTTCATTATCTACTACTACACCCAAATATTTTACTTCGGTTACTTCACGGATATTCGGGCAGTTATAATTGTTAACACCCCTACATGTATGTACAACAATACTAAAATCATCAGTTGGTTCATTACGCTTTGAGATACTGAAACATACATAATTCGTTTTGGAGGTATTTAAAGTTAAGAGGTTGGATTTTAGCCATTCAGTAACATGTGTCATTCCTGCTTCAGCACAATGCTTGACATCGTGCCAAGAGCTCCCATAGAAGGCAAAGGCTATATCATCGGCGTAAGAAAAAACTTTAGCATTAAGTATTTTCATACTACAGAGGTCATTTATATAAATTAAAAACAGCGTAGGACCTAACACGCTCCTCTGAGGAACGCCGCACTGTGGGCTGAAAATCGACCTCCATAGACATAGAAATGAAAGTTGCTAGATGTTCGTTTTGTTGACGGATATGGCTTCTATTAGCTATTATACACATAACAATGTCATCTGAGCTAACTCCGCACAAAAATGAATTTATTATAAGGTTTTTTCGAAAAAAATGTATGGAGCTAGCATGAAAAATCTGAATATCTCTGAACTTGCAAGGAAAACCGTAATATCCTCAGAGATGGTTATAGGACTAATTATTTGTGATTTTTTGACATACTTCATATAACGGTACCTGCTGCAGATTTTTTTTTAAAAATCATCTTATTTTTAATTAATTTTTTTAACATTAAACGATTTGTTTTGGTGTGTAAGTAAAGAAACAACACGTTATATGCATATAATACTAAATCTTCGCCAGTTATTTGTTAAAATATCAAGAAAATTATTTTTGCCTAACATAGTATATATGTTTTAAAACAGTTAATTGGACACCATTACTGAACTTTGCATACAGGTAAACTACTGAATATTAAATTAGCCTTCTAATGAGTTCTGAATAAGAGATTAAGTGATTTGCAATGTCGCACAATGGTAACTACGGATTACACTAATTAAAATCTTACAGTTAAGTACATAAGTAAACTAATTAGTTAATTAGACATGTTACGAGTTCTAAGAAATATTTTCGACAACTGACTAATTATTTTATTCATTGAAATTAAACTACTGTATACGGATTTTATAGCGTTGTTTATTTATCACTGTATTACAAAATTTTGAAAATATTACTCTACTACTACTATTGATTTTATTTGACTAATTTATAAGCTAATAAAATTATTTAAACTATTAAATCTGTTTATTTTTGGTTTACACTTTCCCCGACGTTTCGGGTGCTTTTCAGCAGCCATGGTCACGGGGAGACTAAGATGGTAGGTGTCTCAATGTTCCAGTGTAGTTATTTCAAAGTACCTGAACATAATTTAATTATTGGTGTTTCTATTTACGCAGAATGAGCTCAAAGTATCATGAAGTCTAGCTGTGGTTTGTTTCTTCTTGGGTTTGACTATTTGAAGTACTGGATCCCAAGCTGGTGGTACATTCCAACCATCTTCTCTATTGAAATTGGGATGTTTTTTTATTTCAATAGCCTCGCGAAGCATCCTTGGCAGGAATCGGTGTTCTTTAGCGAGAATCTGTGGTTTGTCAAATCTCAGGTAGTGGTTGGTCCCCTGTTGTACGTGTTCACACACAGCAGACTTCAAAGAGCGTTTGTGTTTTACGTCAGCTATGTGTTCTTTTATGCGGGTTCCCTTCCCTTGAATATGGCGAGGGAGGCGATGGCTGGCTAATGCGTCGTACTCGTGTAAGGGTGCTACTTGTGGTGACTGGTCGACCTTGGTTTCGTGGAATTCGATAATTTATTTGCTACATTTTTATTTAAATAGGTAGTTAGATTAAACTACGGACTACAATCATGCCTTGTCTTGATTATTTATGTACATGTAAGTGGATGCTCCTATTTACCATACTGCTGCTTTAGAGGCTACCATCAAATTTTATTAAATGCTTGAGTATGTTCAGTAGTAGTTCATGGAGAAATGGTTGCAGCACCTTACAATTATGATTTATAAACGAAATATTATTGTAAACTTGGCGATTAAAACGAGTGGCTAAGACTATGTTGTAAACGCAAAGGCAACTGTTATGGCAATATCGCACTAAAAAGAACAAGCAGATGTTTTTAAATCTATCATTCAAATTTAGTCGTATTATAAAATTAACACAAATATCACATAATGAACACTTTATAAAGTCAGCCAACAACAAAAGTAAAGCCACGTGGACAATTATTAATAATAAAAGAGTATCTAGACCAAAAGAACAGATTCACCACATAAATCTTGACGGGGAAATCATTAGTGACCCTATTACAGTGGCTAATTCATTTAATAATTTTTTTATAGACCAAATAAGTAAACTTGAATTGAATCCAATAATAAATATACCTAATTTTCATCAGAGTATTTTTATGGAACCGACTATACCAGATGACATTTATAAAATTATCATGGGCTTAAAAATACAAATAGCACTGGATATGATGAAATATGCACTAACGTATTAAAACTAGTCTCTTTGAAAATATCATCTGTACTCAGCCGCATAGTAAATCTATGTATTTTTAATGGCGTATTCCATGAGAAACTAAAATATACTATAGTAAAACCTCTTTTTAAAAAAAACGATAGACATGACATGTTGTCTTGTTATAGGCCAATAGCCCTCGTGCCAGTAATATCCAAGATCTTTGAAAGAGTAATACACGGTAGACTTTATAAGTATTTTGAAACTAATAAAATATTGGCTAATGAACAGATAGGTTTTCGTAAAAATAAATCTATTAATCTGGCTATTTATTAATTTTTAGAGAGAGTTATAACCAATATTGACAGGAAATATTTGGTTTGTGCATTATACATGGTCCTATCTAAGGCTTTCGACTATGTTGATCATCAAATACTATACAATAAAGTATACGCATATGGCGTAAGTGGAAATGTCTTGGATCTCTTAAAGTCATATCTCAGCCACAGAAAACAATCAACACAAATAACCAAAATGTGTGCCATAACAAAAAATGAGATGACCTACACATCGAAATGTAGAGATGTATATTTTGGTGTACCACAGGGGAGCGTTTTGGGACCCTTATTATTTATAATATACATCAACGAATTCCCGAAGGCAATAAATAATTACAGTATATTATTTGCCGATGATACTACAATAGTATTCTCTGGTAAAGAAAAATCGAATTTAGAATATGACATAATAAATACTCTACATAATATAATAAAATGGTTTACATCAAATAATCTTAAAGTAAATCTTGACAAGACATATATAATGACATTTAATAATAGACTAAATAAATTAACTGACATGAGTATAAATTATCTAGATAAATCCATTGGACATGTTGAATCCACAAAATTTTTAGGGCTAAATATCGATTGCCACTTAAACTGGAAGCCCCAAGCTGAATCATTAATTTCTAAAATTAGTCAATGCTCTTATGCGCTGTACATGCTAAAGAAAACAGTTAATCTGTCTACCTTACTGACAGCATATCATGGATATGTTACGCCTCTACTTAGATATGGTGGCTCACCACTCTTATGGTGCTTGGTAGTCAATTCACTCCTAGAACAACTCAACAAAGGTCCGTACTTAACGGTCGGATATGCGGATGACTTGGTGATACTCGTCAATGGAATGTTCCCGAGTACGGTATCTAGTCTCATGCAGAAGGCCCTGATTACGGTGGAAAAATGGTGCAGTAGCAATCATTTATCAATCAACCCAGGGAAAACGACTGTCGTGCCGTTTACTAGGATGAGGGATCTGACAGGGTTGGGAACTCTCTCCATGTATGGTATGCAGTTACAATGGTCCATGGAGGTGAAGTATCTAGGCATGACCTTAGATAGCAAACTAACGTGGAAACCTCATGTAGACAAAGTCATAGAGAAGGCCCAGCGGGTCTTCGGCATGATTCGTTCTACTTATGGGAAGACCTGGGGGCTAAAGCCCAAGGTCATCAAGTGGCTATATAATACACGATGATGATAAGACCTATACTAACGCATTGTCTGGTGGCCAAGAACTAAACTAGCTACATGCAGGATCGCGCTGTCAAAGGTGCAGTGATTGGCCTGCATGGCTATAACAGGGGCATTCCCGACTTCGCCAACGGCAGCGTTAGAGGTCCTGCTGGATCTAACGCCGCTACATATTGTTGTGGAGTGAAATTTTACGAAAAGCAGTTGCGTTATATAAATGTAACCTATTATTATAGGATCCAAAACATTGTTATTATTACAATAAAAACAAAAGAGAAGACATATGGCGTTTAATTTCGAATGAAGTAAATATTATAACCGTCGCTGTATTGAAAATAAATATATTATATTGTTATGCGAATGCGTATATGCGAATGTTATTCATTGAAATTAAACTACTATATACGGATTTTATCGCGTTGTTTATTTAACACTCTATTACATAATTTAGAAACTGTTACACTACTATACTATACTATTAAACTTAACTAATTTTAAGCTAATTAAATTATTAAAACTATCAAATCTATTTGTTTTTAAGTTTACACTTTCCCCGACGTTTCGGTTGCTTTTCAGCAGCCATGGTCACGGGGAGACTAAGATGGTAGTTGTCTCAATGTTCCAGTGTAGTTATTTCAAAGTACCCGAACATAATTTAGTTATTGGTGTTTCTATTTACGCAGAATGAGCTCAAAGTATCATGAAGTCTAGCTGTGGTTTGTTTCTTCTTGGGTTTGACTATTTGAAGTACTGGATAGTGCGAGCATTACATTAGTTGTGCACGTAGTCGCGCATGCAGCGCGACTACGTCCACAACTAATGTAATGCTCGCACTAAGCCGCTTTGATCTTGAAGCGTTTGCCGATATACGTTGGCTCGCCCTCACACGTACATAATCATAGTGTGATATACATATTTAGATTTATACTACTGAAGCTATAATAAAGTTAAATTATATTTAAAGTATGTATAAAATTTTCTTAAATTCTCACCTTGTAGGTATTTCCCTAGGTAGTTACTTAGTCACTTATGCGAGCTCTATTATATAAGTAGGTATCACAGTTATGCGAATAAGAAATTAGAAATTAGTGAAGAATATGTTCAGATGTTAATTACACAATCATGTGTTGTGTGTACACAAACCTTGATCTAGATAAAACTTGGCAGCTAAACAGATGTTCAGTAATAGGACCAGTTAAATCTGCTACAAAGGGAAAATTTGAAAGTGGCCAACATCGAAGTATCTCCAGGCAGCATACGATCAGGAGTAACTTCCAAAAGATGGCTTGAAAATATATAGAAAATAAATTGATAAAAAACCTTTGTCAGCAAACCATGGACTATAATTTTCCAATATATTTTTCACCTAAAACGATATCGACAAAATTAAATTAAAATAGTTGATCCGTTTGTGGCTTTACAATTTTACACCATTACCTATGTTACAATAGTGTATTTTACTCTATATGAGAAAAATCTAGAAATATATTATTGAGATAGCTTAGGCAAAAAGCAGTCGGAAAACGTTAGTTTTATTTCATAAAATAGCAAAATAAATGTTAAAATTCAGTTCTAAGTTTTCAGCTTTTTTAATCTGTTTCATAACACCAGTATAGTAATCGCCATCTTATTACGTTATTCGGCTTTAATCTCTATAGGCTTTTTATTTTTGCATTCATGAACAGCACACCAACGACAAGTAGAATAAATTATTTTTAAAATATTAACAATTAACATACCATACAAAATATCACTACATTTGTTTACACAGCGAACTGACGTCATGACCACAGAGCAATAAGGCGTCCAGCGTTCTCGTCAAATTGGGCGCGAAATTTAAAAATGCAATCTTTAAATGCATTTTTATGGCAAATCGACTGAATAAAAATTTTGTGAATTTTTAGTGCTTCATTAGCACTATAGAATGTAAGTGAGACACTTTTCAAAAATGGGTGTAATATCCTATTTATTTATTTAAACTTCCAGTATCTATCAATATATCTCAATATCTTCTATTAATCTAAACTATAAAAATATAAGTTACGTGTTAGATATTCATCAACATCAGACATACTTTTAGTAATAGAAGAGTAGTATCCTTAGACATTATAATATATTTATTTCATCAGTATTAGTATGTACTACAATACAAATCCGAGGTCAATAGTACTGGATATTATTATTGCATATTTATAATATTAGCCCTGTATTAAACTGTCCCACTGCTTGGCACGGGCCTCTTCTCAGTGTGAGAAGGGTTAGGCCATAGTCCACCACGCTGGTCCAGTGGGGGTTGGCAAGCTTCACATAATATAGTAATAATTATATTCAAGAACATTATGGAGAACTGCCAAACATGTAGGTTTCCTCACGATGTTTTCCTTCACCGTTAAAGCAAGCGTTAACCAACTATTTAATACGCACATAATTTCGAAAAGTCAGGAGGTGCGCTCCTTGGGATCGAACTCGAGATTTCTGTGTTGCAGTCCAACGGTTTCCTACTAGGCTATCCGTGCTAACAGTCGCATATTTACTTGTAATTAAACTTGGGAAATGGGACGTTTAATATAAATAACAATAATTATTATTGAAACTTTATTTTTGCATTTAATTAGGTAAAAAGGTGACAAACAATAATAACAAGTAAGTGGTGTTGTCGTCGATTTACACCACCGTTGTGGGCCATCTACCGGCAAGGGTACAATATCTTCTGTCGGTAATCCATCCAATCTAGTCTTAAAATAATTATAAGCTATAACAGGTTATCTCGCATTATTTCATAATTGGTGTTGATCGTGACATAATTGATCTAGCTGTGTTCCGTTTATTCTTAAGCTTGTTAAATGAATAGCTGAAACTCAGGCCGTTGTTAAATTTTAGCCATCGTTGCTACTGAAAATAAAATGTTTAAATAAGAAGTTGTATGTCATAGACATGAAAAATCTGCAGTGTTTTGAATATCTCTGCAAAGCTATATAAATTACATGTAAATCCATAGAATTATAATATATCAGTGTCTGACCGAATTTCAATGATGGTAGCTAATCTTTACGGAGACTAACCCTCGGCGCAGAAGTCGGTAATTTTAGAACACAAGCGTGGTTCCAAACACAATTCATCTATTGTCGCATGCTCATAGTCCGATGGGAAAGCAACGGCTTTATGTTTACAACACTGATATCTTTCTAACTCCAGTTGCTATCGAGTTTCTTGAAATCTCAAGGAGCTATTGAGCTGAGTTGAGATTAAACTCGAGACTATTTCTACCTCAGCATTACCAAGGCATTTAAAGCTACCTAAAATAATACAATTTTAAAGTTATTTTATTAAAATAATACCTGTATGTCAATTGTTTCATCAGCGTTATTGTCACAAACCGGAGGATAATCAGCTGTCTTCTCACAAATAAATGCGTAATGTTCTTCACACCACAAGTCGTTTAGTAAACTATTTGGCAGTATTGAACCACAATATTCTCCTCTACTTCTGTTATTTGGTGTGCCTTTTTCAAATTTTGCGAATCCAGCATTTTGGACCGTCTCACCTGTTGGCAATAGTGTTAATAATTATGCATTTACAATCAAATCATATTTTTTGTTGATTATAATATTGTTTTATTTACAAAATTATTTAAACTATTAAACAATGACATAATTAACATAATATATACACAAATTATTTACAAGAAAAATATAAACTAAACACAAAAATAAAACTGCAAAATCAAAAAGCGTCATAATATTCCTCCGCATCGTCGTCAATTGGCAACGTGCCCAGAAGACTGGCAGCATTGCCACGTTGAATGGCAATACTTATTCTTTGTGCAAAGAAAATACCAGCCCTCTGGTCACGCGAAGCGTCGATGAGCCGCTTAGCTAGGTCTCTATAAACAGACCTAGCACTTGGACCCCATGGCCCCAGCGTTTCGACACCAAACGGCTCAAATATGTACTCACCAATAAGGTTTTGATATTTACGCCGTTTGAGCGTCTCCGCTGATGCAGCAGCAGCACCAGCGCAACCAGCTGTGCTAGAAAGATGTGATGGCGCAAGGGTGTCGACACAAGTTGCGTCCCACACCAAAGGCCTACCCATTTTCCATGGCAGTAATGACATACCATCTGGTCTCTTGCCATCGTCGCGTACCAAGCCGTGAGGTTCAAGCTGAGCTGGGACGCCAGCGGTGACAGAACTCGACGGAGTATGTTATTCAGGTTGGCGTGTCGTGATATACGACCAGCACTCCTGCTGCATGATAGGCCATGATGACCAAGACTGTCGACGGCTTCTCCACAAAGACACCGATGCGGAGAAACACAAGGAGAACCTAAGCGCCAATAAGAAGCAATGTGGAAGGTCGTATCGTCCATCATAGTACCTATGTTGGACGACGGGATCGCCTGAAGCCAAAGGCCCGACTCCCACTCTCCCACAGCCAGCAAGCGAGCACGTTCAGTAGCACAGGACGATGTATTTATGAGATTTTCTCGAACTATGCTGCATAACGGCCCATCCCACTGTCTCTGAGAGAGGCGGTTTTCGGGTAACTCAGTGCTTGGGCAAGCAAGTCTCCAAGCGTTCACGGCGTCGGTCATGCACAGCACTTCAGAATTAACCAGTGTAGGTGCCAAGATTTTCCTGGTCTATTCCTCCGTGCTATGGACCGAAGATAGGAACGCTGGTAAACTTACATCAGTAATTTTTCGAATGCCGAGGCCGCCCAAGCGAACTGGCAAGCTCGCTTGTAGCCACTGTGTTGTGCTTAACAATATTTGCATGCCTTAAATAGGCAGATTACAGTTTGCACATAAACTACCAATAATCCACCTGGTTACACCTGTTTTCTATGCAAATAAATATTCTTATTCTTTTTCTTATTCATCTAAAACTGGGGACCCAAGGAGGCGAAGAGAGGTTTTATCTAAAAGTTTAATATTAGGTGCCAAAGAATTGAATTTAGATAATACCGATAGTTTATTGATGTTATTGCTGATAAAAATTTCACATTTGCTTGGATTAAGTTCCAAACCTATTGACTGAAATTTATTTTTTAAATGTGCCAAGTCTTGTAATACTGTATCTACATCTCCTCCTAGGGTGCCATCGTCTAGGTACCAGATATTAAATTTTGATTTTAGTTGCTTAATGATGGGGTGAATAGCTAAACTAAAAATTACTGGCCCGAGAGGGTCACCTTGTTGACAACCAACGGCTGATTCCAAAAGGTTTTCCTTATAGATTAATTTTGATGGATACCTGTAACATTGCCAAATGAACTTATAAATTTTGGGGGTTTCTAATTTTACTTGTGTCAAAAAGTGTACCTATTCACTGAGTTAAAGGCATTCTTTAAGTCAATCTTCAAGATAACGTCACCGCCGCCACAGCCAAGGTATGTTGACAAGGCGTGTATGGCAGCCTCACAGCCCCCTTTAGACCCAAAGCCAAGTTTTAGGGGCTGGAATTTTTCCGCTAGGCTTGTGCTGTAATATTTATAGCATAATTTGGCTGCCATACGCCTGTAAGTACACCCTACGGCAATAGGCCGAATACCACCATCCTTTTTCCGAAGGGCACATAAATTTGCACCGTATAAAACATCGATGATGGCATCGTCCACATTGCTGGAGAGCATAATATTCATTAAAGCCGTCAGCTCCTTCAACAGTGCGTCGCCAGCCGCCCCGGCGCTCGAACACACAAGATATTTTAGATGTTGTGGTGTCAAACCGTCGAGGCCGCCAGCAGACCCACTCCGAAAAGAGCAAACGGCTGCAAAAACATCCTTGGCTGTAATACTGAGGTATTCAGTATCTGAACTAGGAGGGTCAGGATAGGTGAGGTTATCAGATGGCGTTGGATGCTTGCTCTGCAGACAACCGAGTGTATCTGGAGAGCAAGGCGCCACCACATCACTACTAAATAATAGCCGGGACACGTTCCTTATATCACCTTCCCGTAATTTTGATTCTACCAAATTTTGTATTGAGCTGTTACGGTAACTGGGCAATTTTGAATTAATAGTGCAGATCGAAACATGACAATTTTCTTTAATTTTGGCTGTTAAAGATTTTTGTGAGATCCGGTCTTCTTGTACATGGAGTATTCTATACGGGAAGGTGAGTAGTTGTTCCCAAGCTGTTGTTGAGTTCTCCCGGACGACAAGACCAATGCAGTGAGCCAAACTTTGGGCCACCGAGGGTCTAGCGCCGCGGGAAACTCGTTTCAAAACCGGAGTACAATTTTTTAAATGTCCTAGGTATTGCCAAAATGGAATTTAGGGTGCAACTGCATTTGTCACTGTAGATGTATCGGGGCAAGGAAGTACATTTTGGTTTTTGTGTACTTTACCAATATGTACTTTCAAGCCCCGTTTACCTTTAAAGAAACGAGCCTGGGAACAAGAGGGGCAACGTACGAGGTTAGTTAGGGATGTAGAAGATTGACTGGCACTTACTTTCACATCACTTGTAGCGCTCGAACCTTGTAACATTAAAAATATGATTACACTTAACTTACACTATAAAATATTTACAATATGAAAAAGTGAACAAAACTAAAACTAATGTAGAAAAACTGGGTGACATTCATCAAATTTATATTTTTTCTGCATGGTGACTGGGGCGTCGCCGCGTCTCCTTGGTGCCGGCGTCGCGACTCCACCAAAGACAAGGGCAAACCAATATATGACTTGTTTAGTTGGGATGCTGGAATCCTTAACACAGTATATGTATCTATTTCCGCTTTCAATTAATTTTCTTTGTGATTTTTGGCATATACAATCAATATTCGTTATATTATTGTTCATATAATATGATTTATTTATTATTTATTACATTTATATTATTTAATTTTATATTTGGAAAAATATATAATCATATTTTGTTTGCTTGAACATGGAAGATTCAATTAATCTTGCAATAGGTACATAAATGTTGATGATGGTAAATGAATAGGTTAAATTTTATAATAAGGTCGACAATATTATCGATATTTAATTTTGTTTGATTATATTATTGAATTTATTTGCAATTTAGTAATCTACATTCATTTTATAATTATTTATGTTTTATGATTATAGTATTAACTACATTATAAATAATAACAATTATAAATTATTAATATAAAAGATGATCATTGAGCTGTTAAACCACACATGAAAAGAATATAATAGTTTTGTTACCGTGAATAGTCCTCCAATCTCCACCTTCATTCCAATTGTGAAAACCGACGAAAGCAACATCTTTTCTGAAGTTGCCAATCATTTTGTCCAAGTACCGACTGTAAATTTCCCTCATGATTGTTGATTCTTCGTCGCTATTTATTATAACAAGATGGCCACCTTCAGCCGAGCAGGCGAAGTGGGCACGATCAAATGAACGAGGTACCGTGTGGAACTTATAACACTTGTTTGTTCGACTCTCGAAATGGTATTCTGAAAAATAATAGTTTATACGAATTTTATTAAAATTATACATTTAAATTTCCTAATTTCTTTGACATCATCTTTTACTTATCTAACAATCAAATATCAAAATGGAATTTTATATTTATGAAATAAATAATTACGTTTATCAGTAATGTCGTCCTTACATGTAGTGTGTATTAACTGCCAGCCTGTGTGAATGGTATGCTTTCTTTCTACAAGGACTTGAAGACAAGACGTTCCCTAGATATTAAAGTACTTCCATTGAAATTTCCATAATCACTTATGGTACTAGTATGTACGCGTCAGTTGCATGTTTGTATAATAAAAATTATTTATATTATTTACCTGGATCAGGAGTGCCACAAATATTAGTATCTATAGTTGTATGTTCTCTGTGGCATATATAAGGACGAGGTTCATCACACACCGCGTCTGCGATTTTGCCTTCACAATTCAACGTTATACAGTTCTCAGCGTTGTTTTTGTTATCTGGTTCAGAGTTAGCCCATTCATAAGGGATTTTGGCAAGAGGTATACCTGTGAAACAATGTATAATACGTAATGAACATAATTATATAATGGTTACTGATTGAAATTAAACACTTTATACAGATTTTATCGCGTTGTTTATTTTACTTTAAACACTGTTATTACATAATTTTGAAAACTCTAACACAAATTTTATTGAATTTTACTACTATTTGAGCTATATATTTTCTAATTAAAACTATTTATATTTAAGATTACACTTTGCCCCGACGTTTCGGTTGCTTTACAGCAGCCATGTTCACGGGGAGACTAAGATGGTAGTTGTCCCAACGTTCAAGATGACGATGGTAGTTGACAACGAACTGACTGCCACGCCTGAGGCCGCGGGTGCGATTCCCGCACAAGTCAAACATTTGTGTGCATCAATATGGATGTTTTTCTTGGTCTGGGTGTTTCTATGTATAATATGTCTGTATTTACCAAAAAAATATATATGTATGTTTATCCATTGTCTAGTACCCATAGTACAAGCTCTGCTTAGTTTGGGCTAGATGGTGTTGTGTGTATGTAGTAAAATATTATTATTATTGTAGTAGAATATTATTATTTGTAAAGACTCCAGCGACACAGCCATTATATCTATTGCCTTTATAAAAAAATACCCATTCTGATGCGGGACTTGTCGTAAATAGCTTAATTGGCAAAGCGACGACAGAATTTGTTGCGTATTTCCAGGTCTTGCAACATGGATTATTGTCATCGTTTATAATTTACATTTATTATAATAATTGTCGAGTACGAACCATCTATAGTATAATAATGGTGTCCTTTAGAGAAAGTAGCGTGAATCCCTGTGAAAATGTCGAGTTTACCAACTGAATTCAACATTTCAGCTTTCATTTTCGCTGTTGTAGGAGAAGCGAGCATACCACCTGTTGATAGAGAGATATCGATTATATTGTAGCTTGGATAAAGGACTTGCGACTGACGGATCATGGATTCGAAAACCAGCTATGATACTGCCAACCTGAGCTCACTCGTAACACAAGCATTTTCGCTTAGCTGGCGAATTTTGCAAGAATTATGGAAATTTACAACCCAAAAAGACATCTCAAGAGTTTATTGCAACGATAGAAGAAAAAACTAAGTAACTAGTGTGTGGTGACAATGAGTCGAGTTTCACGCTTTTTGTTCACCCAAAAAGTACACATATATACACAGTATACATTTAGCTCATGGAAAGCGTTCGGTGACGATGACGCGAGTTCCATGATTTTTGTTCACCCAAAAAGTGCTCAACGCACCTAAAGAAGTTTTCACTTCAAAAATAATAAGACTTCCTGTCTTATATGCCGATAGGAGGTTATGATCAATTTCCCCTACATAGTTTGTCTAAGTTGAGCATATTTGGAAAGATAATCAATTCTTCAAAATCAAACGTACTATTATTTTACTATTATTACGATTCTTACTTACCTTCTAGTTGGCACATTAACCTGGCATCAGACCAAACTGCCGGTATCACGTGATATTTGAACCATCCTAACTCGGTGAAGTTGTAATCGCATCTGAACTTTATACCATCTGTAATCATTATGTATATCGATGAAGTAACGGATTAGAGATTAGAGAGTTCATCAGTTAATACTAATGAACTATCTAATCTCTAACCATTTCTTTTACTATCACTGCATATCATGAAACAACGTCCTGTCTCCTGTCTGCGTCTCCTTATCTGTTCGCGATAAACACAAAAACTACTGAACGGATTTTCATGCGGTTTTTACCAGTAGACGGAGTGATTCATGAAGAAGGTTTAAGTGTATCATTTGTTAAGGTTTTGTACTTCTCGTGCGAAGCCGGGGCGGTTCACTAGCATATTATAATTGGAATATTGAGTTCTGATATTCTGTGCAGTAGATCAAAACGCACACTTAAACATGCATTTATAACTTATAGATTTAATTTTAAATTCGCGTAAACAGAAGACAATATTATAGACTTAACTTATAGAATTGCATACAATGGATGCAATGCAATGCAAGTGAATTTGTTGAAAATAACAATATAAAATGCCTACCCCTCTGGGCAACAGGCGTGAATCTATGTATGTATGTATGCAACAATATAAAAGTAAATTTGTGAAAGACTCAACTTAAAAAATTAATCCACTTCATATTAGCATAATAATATTTTTTATAGTTCGGGAGTAGTATAAAAATATATACGATAAAAATAGGCACGTGCCTATTTTTATCGTATCTCTTTTTATACATACCGATACACAATCCGCTATTTTAGAACCAATTAACACTTCATTACCAGCAGAAAACAAAAATGCAAATCCGAAATACAAATCTCAAATAAGTAATAATTAAATAATACAAATATATCTCACCAATAAATGCTACACATAGTATAAACACAAAATATTTTAAAACAAATCGCATTTTACACTAAATAAATTTAGATTCTACCTTAATTAAACACATCACACTTCATTTCAAAGAGACGTTACAGTCCACTGTCGCAAATAATAACATTCAATAATATAAGATAGTAGAATTAAAGAGCAAGAGGTCAATTTATAAAGATAAGTCGGGGAATGGGATTTTCTTGAAATCAAGAGAGAACATTTAGCAATTATTTAAGCGCAATCTCGTTCTGCCCATAAGTGATAATAACACTGCATTTTGTTACTATCGTTATGTGAGTTCGCTGATACCCCTCAGTATATGGCATGGTATGCCAAAGTGGAATAGCAAATTAATACATTTATTATTTTATGTTTGCGCACCAGTTGCTGTGTGGAATACTCACGGTGCGCTTCGAACGAGTGCGCTTCAAACTGGTGCTCAACATGGCATGCCTCCATTACCCGTCTTATCTTGTGGGTATGTAAATAAATAGACATATTATATCTGAGCGGGTAGGCAGAGGTGTATAGAAAACTAATTTCACGATCTATAGTTTTAAGTCTACGTCTACTAAGCAGAATGGGCACGAAGACTAAAGAAAGAATTTAGTCTGTCTTTTATATTAGCAAAAACTTTGTATTGGACTTGTATTTTCTTTTGTCCCACGAACTAATAACAAAGAAGGATACAGCGCGTTTCAATTTCATGTTTTTTACTTTTTGGTACAATTTTTACAAAAACGTGACTTCACAAGCTCCTGCTCTAGAACTTTAATGCGTCATATCTTTGTTTTGTTATTGTGACCGGACTTAGAAAGTTGACGGTGTTAGACGGAGGACATTCACGTTAAAGCGCGTTCTCTTACCTTTTATACGTCTACGCTTCAATATTATAAGATGCTATCTTTAAGTGCCCGTAGAAAAATCATTTCATTCATCGCTCTATAAATTCTCCTGAATTGCTGAAAACTTGGATATATGTATTCCTCGTCCAGATAGCCGATTATTGAATAGGAAAACATTTACTATAAATTCGAAAGTACGAGTACCTCTGTCTGTCAGTCTGTATGTATGTTACCTTTTCACGGCTAAACTACTTAATCGATTTGAATGCAATTTAGTACAAAGATAGTTTAAAACCTGGGGAAGGACATAGACTACTTTTTATTTATGTAGGTACCACGTGGTTGTAGCCGCGCGCAAAAGCTAGTATAAAGTAAATGCTGCGTCAGACTGTCACTACACTATAAAATGGTAAAATAATAAAGCGATTGTAAGTGACCTGGATAAAACATTTGTGGTTATGGAGCCGTCCCTTAGGGTACAAACTATATTTTACAAATGTTTCCTAACAAAGTTGTGATATATTACAAAAGTATTGAAATGCAGATATTTTGCTGTATCGCTGTATAATATTACTCCTTTGGGAATAGTTTCTGGCAAACGAGTGGAGGTTTTATCGTATATAAAATCAAAACTGCAGTATTATTATAGCACGTTACCATTATAAATGCGAAAGTGGGTTTATTTATTTGTTACGATTTCACGACTTAACTACTCGATCAATCATCATGAAATTTCGCATACACGTTTTCGGTACAGAAAAGTCCATAGAAATATACTGTTACTAACCTAACTTACATTTATACGAGCTAAGCCGCGAGCAAATCTAGTATCATATTAACTGAAATAAGTTTTAAAAGAAATAGAACATAGTAAACCGTTTTAAAAGTAAATTACCCACATAATCTCACGCCTGTGTTCCTAAGCGGTTTATATAATATATAATACCAGCCCTGTATTAAACTGTCCCACTGCTGGGCACGGGCTTCTTCTCAGTATGAGAAGGGCAAGGCTATAGTCCACCACGCTGGCCTAGTGCGGGTTGGTGTTATTACGCACATAACTTCGAATACAGAAATGCGTGGCTTAGGATCGAACTCGAGACCTCTGCATGGCAGTCCAACGGTCTCCAATAGGCTATCCCTACCGCTCAGCAGTATCCAAGACTGTTGTTACATTTTGCTAATTATGGTTTTAGGTTCCACATATAAGAAGGTGAGCCTCTATCGTCTATTAGATACAATTCCAGGTTCCACTGCTGAGAATTTCTTGACAAAAGGACTTACTTACTCTTTGCATTAACAATTTGCATTGCGCCGATCGAAATGTGCCAAAACAGGCGGTCACAGTTAAGTTGATAAAAAGTTTAATACAAATATAAAATATACATTTACCATAACAATTAATGTATTTAAAATTACTACGTGTAAAAGAAAAAAATATTTTCGCTTACAAAATTACGTAAATTTGCACGAAAAATGCAAAAACGTAAGCTCGTGTTACGTGATTTTTAAATTATAACAGTAGAAATCTATCCTATTTTACTGCTTAAACGAAACATAAATAGTTATATTACAATTTGTCCGTCCCAAATAATTAAGTTATTGGTTGACAATAAAGATACATATTTATCAAAAAAGCACTTCAAATCCTCCATACAATTTTACCATGGCGGCCGCGTTTCGATTTGAATGTCGAGCTTTGTCATTCAGTACAACCGCGTCTTACACTCGGCGTACATTTACTACTGCTGTGCCGTCAAGGCAAACAATAGTCAAGAATAACTTATTTATATACCTATCTAAATTCTTACCTTGTATAAAATTTAATTTACATAAAAAGATAATATATTGTATCCGCTGAATGTATATTGTATATTTTTATATAGCTAATAATATGTAATAATAAACATTTTTATTATTACATATTATTAACTATATACATAACATAAACACAATTATTGAAAACTAACTTATACCTAAAATATTATAAAACAGAAATAAAAAACATTGAGAGGTTGAATAGTAATGCTTAAAGATGAAACAAATTGAATTAAATTTCAATTAATTTGCTCATTGAAATTAAATAACTTAATTATTGGGCTCAATTTTTTTATTATTTATTTTATTTGTTAGAATATAAATGAAAAAATAATCATATAAAATAAGTAATCTATCATTTAATTAGCTCTTATTGTTTTACTCCATCTAGAATTTTATATTTAAAATTTTTATGTTTTTATGTTTATTTCTTTAATTAAGTTTGTTAATTTAGTTGTACATATAATTTGCAAGCTGTGGTTTCCTTTAATTCAGGGATTATACACGCTAAGAACTTTATTATTGCTTTAATGTATTTTATTGTATATTCCTTTGTTGGAAATCCTTAAATAAAAAAACAAACAAATTACGTACTTACAGTGGTTTTGTTTAGTTGATGATCTCTATTATCATATTTATTTTTAACCCCCGACGCAAAAACGACGGGGTGTTATAAGTTTGACGTGTCTGTGTGTGTGTGTGTGTGTGTGTGTCTGTCTGTGGCATCGTAGCTCCCGAACGGATAAACCGATTTCAATTTTGTTTTTTTTGTTTGAAAGGTGAATTAGTCGGGAGTGTTCTTAGCTACGTTTGATAAAAATCGGTTCAAGATGGCCGGCGCCACAAAATGGCGGATTACATATTTTTTCACAACTCCCTCAATATGGGTATCAAATGAAAGGGCTTGACTAAAAGAATACTATACACTATAATAAATTTCAAATCCAAGATGGCCGCCACCACAAAATTACATATTTTCACAAATTACAATTTTTCAATATGGGTATCAAATGAATATTGTGTCGGGGGTTTTTAAATTTTAAATTTATTTTAAATACATTTCCTGTAATAGGAACGATACTTGTGGCACGGAAGACTATACAAAAATTTAGCAGACACTAAGAACACCCAGGACTCGGAATGACTTTTTATGGATCACCATAAATGTCTTTTCCGTACAACACAAATGTGGGGATCAAAACCGCAACACACGGTGTAGTGTCGATTGCAAGACAACCGCTAAACCGCTACGCAGGCAATTTTTGAATATTAAGATTTTTTGCTGTAAAAGGATCTACATATTCTTATTTTACGTGAGAAAATATGTAATAATATAAATAATAAAGTTTATTACTCCATAAGAATAGCACTTAATCTAGGTACAAAATTTAAGGCTTAATGAATACATAACAAACTGGAGACCCTGACTTCTAAACTAGCTGTGGACCTGTATCTTAGAAGAATTTGATGTTGAGGAGGCTTTAATAGAACAGAAAAAAGAATGCGTTCTTTCAGGCCGCTACAATTAATTGATGAAATCATTAGAAAATTTGTTAGCAAATCATAAATAGCAAGGTAAAAATTTAATTCTGAAATTTAAATGTTTATTTATTTATTTTTAAGACTGCTCCCGCAGTAGGAATACTACCAGTGTCATATTCCATATATACACATTTAAAAAACAAACACAAAGAACATCCAGACTCGGCCCAACTACTTACTGATCACACAAATATTTGTTCCGGATCGGGGATCGAGCGTACGTCACTCGGCACCACGAAATCAGTCGCGAGGCGAGTACTTAAACAACTACGCCATTCGTGCAGTAGTAAGGTTAGATTATGTAAGTAACGGTTTTTGTTTGATGAAAGTTACACTATGTCCTTTTCTGTTCCCCTGACAACGTGTATGCAAAATTTCATGATGATCCTTCAAATGGTTAAGGCGTGAAAGCGTTTCAAACAAACTCCAATAGCATTTATTATGTTAATTAGGATCGTTTCTATTTATATGTATAGCCGTGACTTTATATAAATAGAAACCTACATGACAACGAATGCGTATGTTTTCCTGGATTCAATTTGTAGTTCAAACGTTATATATTTCAGTGGCATGTCGTGTAGTCCTAGGTGCGTTATCTCGTCGACCTCAACTACGTTTTACGACTCACGTCAATCTGTATCGCGACGACGATCACAACACGAAACATTATTACATGTCAACGTTTCTGGAGCGCAAACTTACATAATATTGTCTTAAGTTTACGCGAATGTTACATATTCAAATTAAATTACTTTATATGGATTTCATTTGTTATTAAACTATTATTTTATTTAAATTTTCAATTTTTCCAACGTTGCAGCTGCTTTTTAACTGCCATGCTAAGGGGAGAATAAGATAGAGATCATCTCCCGATGACAGAAAAATTAACGCTTCTTCGCTTCGCTTAGCATAAGCTTCTTCTAGAGTGAGACCATTCTCACAGAGAAGAAGAGACAAGAAGCCCATGCTAAGCAATGGGACAGTTTATTTACAGTGCTGATATTAATATTATTTTTAAGAAGAAGAGAAGTGTAAAATTAAATTTGAAATACATATTCAATTACTCAGTTCGACTTGGATGGCAGTCTCTTCGCCCTAGCCTTTATTATTCCCAAGTCACTTGGAGTCGGCTTTTCTAGTCGACCCGGATTTGACTGGATATCAATTTTGACTGACCTGAAGACTAACGATACCCTAAGGCTAGACCAGTGTCAGGATATTATAGGTCACTGACTTCCCAATAACGACTGCCATAGATGTTCATGGCAGCCGGGACCGACTGCTTGACGTGCTCTCCGAGGCACGGAGCAGGCGATAATTGTCAATCAATACGCACATAATTTCGAAAAGTCATATAACTTCCGAAAGTCAGAAGTCCGCGACGTGGGTTCGATCCCGAGACCCTCTGCATTGCAGTCTGTTGGTCTCCCCATTGAGCTATCGCCGCGGTTCACCAGTTAATAATATAATAATTTCTATCACATACAAACAACACCATCTAGCCCAAACTAAGCAGAGCTTGTACAATGAGTAGGTACTAGACAATGGATAAGCATACATCACAAACTTATTTTTTTGTTAATACATACATATTATACATCAATATATAATATATATAATATATATAATCCAAGACAAACATCCATGTCCATGCACAAAAATGTTTGACTTGTGCGGGAAACGAACCTGCGACCTCAGGCGTGGCAATCGGTTACACTAAACACTACGCCATCGATACTATACCACGGTAGCGCAGCGATAATTAATGCGATTGCTGTGCCTGAGGTCTCGGGTTCCATTCCTACGTCTGGCTAAGCTATGATTTTAGGTCCAACGTAATGGGAATGAGCCAATTGCCTGGCACAGCTCATCACTCCGTGCAACTACCAAGAATGTCTTAACAAAAACATCCAAAAATACTAATACTGACCCGATCATTGAACTTGAGACTTCGTGCACAGCAGATACATTCATTAACAAAAGCAAATTGATTTATTATTCAAGATACTGTATCACCGAGTCAGCCTTCAAAGTATTAACAAGAATATACTTTCACAAACAAAACAAAGATAACACATTATTATCTAGGTAAAGAACCGCGTTTACATAAATTATGTAAACAAAAGATTTGACCTCACATTTGATTATTTTAACAGCTGCAAACAAAATGCGACAATTTAAACATAGAACAGAATTTTTCCTTATTTTTACAGTCTGAATCATCACACGTTTCGTCGGTGAAGTACCTCGGTACAATTGTTTACATTGTATGTAATGTAAAAAAATTTTATGTAGGTATGTTGATCTGGTATGTGCAGTTTATGGCAAGTGAACAAACAAGTGGATTACGAGAACTGTAAAATGAACGATTACCCTGCATCTGTAATGATAAACGCTTATGAAAAACTGAAAGAAATAAATTTATTTTTGTTTAAATGACATATTTACATATTTATGAAAGCTGCGACAGCCGACTCACAGACTGGGTGACCATTCGTTGGACTGCCACGCAGCGGTATCGAGTTCTCTTACTCGTTTACTTTTTGTTATCGGATATTTTCCACTAACACTTGTAAACTTTGCTCCACATAAAGTAACTGCGGTTTGGATGAACCTTTGCATATAAACATAGCGTGTCCTCTAACATATATATATCGAGTGTATTACACCCATATTTTGCAAAAAATTTTGTGTCTCACGGTAATGGGGAGGCTGTTGTCCAAGTTCCATATAGATTCGGCATTTTTAAAAAGAACTTACCACACTGAAATTAAACAAACTTTATACGGATTTTATCGCGCTGTTTATTTTTTTATTTCCGTATTGTTTTGTTTATTTCAATGTATAAAATTCGTGTAAACATAAGACAATATTATGTAGAATTTAATACAATTTTGCTTGACCTGGAACGGAACCAGAGTTTGACTAATATTATAAAGAGGAAAGATTCGATATTTTGTTTGTGTGTTTGTTTTTAAGGATTTTATTCGAAAACCATGTAATCGATTTTTAAATTCGTTTACCTATACAATAAGCTATATATCATATGATTTGAAAAAAAATTACTGTGATTGACATAACCTAACCTTTTACGTCAAAGAAGCCGCGGGAAAGCCAATTAATAAATTAATACAATTACTTTCTATATATGAATTGATCGCGAGGACTCATTTCAGACTCAAGGATGCACAGCACCTGGAGCAAGCCTGTCAACATCGCTTTAAAAAAAAAGAACTTCCTGTGTCGCGGGAGACTTTACAAACTTCAAACAACGGACACAAAGAACACCTAGACTCAGAACAACTAATTGCCGGAACACACAAATTTTAATTATTATTATAATATTCTTCCTATTTTAATTTTACCTTTTTTTATTTAGAGGCTTAAATTACAAAGTAATATGATAGGGGGAGACTTTTGCGCAGCAGTGGGACATTAAAATAAATGATGAGTGGCTTATTCTAAGATACTAACTAACTTTGTTATGATAGGAGATAGAGGAAGTCATTGTTGTGCATATAATTATCTCAAATAGGTCTACGCCGCATTTGAAGTGGAGCTACTTACAATATTAATAATATAATAATATTCTAAATTCAGACTAGCAGCGATAGCTCAGTGGGGAGACCAACAAACTGCAGTGCAGAGGGTCTCGGGTTCGAACCCACGTCGTGCACCTCTGACTTTCGGAAGTCATATGACTTTTCGAAATTATGTGCGTATTGATTGACAATTATCGTCTGCTCCGTGCCTCGGAGAGCACGTTAAGCCATCGGTACCGGCTGCCATGAACATCTATGGCAGTCGTTATTGGGAAGTTAGTGCCCTATAATATCCTGACACTGTTCTAGCCTTCGGGTTGCGGAGGTCAGGTGGCAACCGTTCCGTGTAAAAACTGATATCCAGTCAAAGGTTAGACTAGAAAAACCGACCCTAAGTGACTTGGGAATAATAAAGGCTAGGGAGAAGAAGAATATTTTAAATTCAGACCAATGATCCACTAAATAACTAAAGATTAGCACTAAATAATGAAAAAACTAAACTAATTAGCGACATGTACGTCTGCATGCACGTGTCCACGCGCCCAGTGCTGTATAAACGACCCATTTTTTTTTTCCGCTCGAGTTGCCAGGATATTGCTGAAGCTATCCTTGACCCGCTGAAGCAAAAACGCACATCGTTTGCGTATGACGGCATAAAAATCATCTAGCCTTTCATCTGCAAACATGCCCGAAGCGCTGCAGAAACGAGGTAGTCCCAACAACACTCTCAATAAATTAATGAAAAGTCCTACATCTTACACATTAAGATTACCTATATTTGCACGTCAACGAGTTACTTTGGCGCCGGTATTTGACACAATCGATCAGTAAGTGTTGGACATCATCCAGGACTCCGTAAGTATCACAATCGGCCGTATCAATTTTTTCATAAGCCGTCCAAACTTTTTAGATGCATAGTGGCTTACCGTGGCAGCCTATGCGTCATAACTATAATATTTCTATTTAAATTACTATTAATAAACCAGGGTAACCCAGCAGACTGATGTTGAATGATTTTATACCAAATGGCCTTTATAATATGTATAATTTTCCTGTGAGACAGACATTATAAAATTTACGTTAATCATTCGTCGTAAAAAACTAAAACGGGCACGCCAATGTCAATTTTAGTACGTGTGTGGGAAAATACATTTATTTTGAAGGAAACTACATATAATTATTGTTGACTAGATATTCCATTTACTTAGTTTTAGCTAACCATATTTAACAATAATAAATAGTGAGTCCAGTAGACCCACCTAGATAAAATTGATGTCCAAAATAGAAAGATACACAATCTGTTTCTTGTTGTTATTACTCTTGAATATCAAATATTCATTAAAGCAAAAACAAACAACAGTAGCCTGAATTACTATGTCTAATTGATTTAATGAATCAGTATTCTTTCTATCCTAAAAATAGGGTATACTAAAAAATATATTTTATTTATTTATTTACTTAATCAAACTTATACTATCTTTAGAGGAAAAAACCTAATGCGACAATAACAATATATAGCTTAGTAATTTTACAGTACACTTATTTAATTTAATTACAATAGCAAATAACCGCTAGGGCTACTCTGTTAAATTCGAAGTACAATTTAATAGGTCTGACTTGTTTTGAGTATGAGATTGAGAATGCGAAGTGCGCGAGGCGGCGATCAGAGGCGATTCCTTGAGCAGGTTTGTTCTCGCCCTCGGCACCGCCAGCAGTGGTGTCTGAAGTCGACGCCAAACGTATCTGTCAGGAACTCATAGGCACACTCCAACAAAGCTGTATTATAAAGTATTCCACGTAGTACTTTTAAAATGTAAAGCACAAGAGCAAGTTCCCTTCTAACCTCAAGTTCATTATAGCCCACCATGCCTAAGATAAACAAGGTGGGATACACTAGAGGAAAGAAAGGGTAAACACCATAAAGTTTCATATATAAATCCTAATAAATTTGATAGACACTTGCTCTAACATAATACTATATTGTTGCTGTTGTTGTTACTATATTGTGTTATTGTGTTTCATGTGGAGACCAGATGACCGCGTTGCATTCCAATCGGCTTCTTACAAGGGAATTATAAAGCGCAATGATTGCCTTAATGTTAGAAAAATGTTTAGCCCTACGTAGTACAAATACTAAATTTGAAAAATATAATATGAAAACGATGGTAAACATGAAAATATATATTTTATTTTAAAAGCTCGAATGTGTGTTAGGTGCTTGAAATAATAGCACAACAAAATAAAAACCATCTCTTATAAACATTTTGACAATGGTCGAAGCGAGCGAATTACCTTAGAACAAGTTATACAAATAAGCAATTTGTAATAACTGCATCAGTGTGCAGTCTTTGTTGTTGTGTTAGGCAAACATAACGAGCATAACTGTCTTTAATTCTTATCTAGTTGAAAGGTTAGTTACTGGTACAAAATTAGATGATATTGAACTCATTTGGATTTAGCGATATCCATTCGATACAGCTTAAGTTGAAGTCCCCAATCATCAATACCGCACTTCGTGAGTTAGCTCCTATTACACTGAATTACAGTTTTCTATGAAGTGTTCGACTTCTTCTCTGTGCAATCACAATGCCGGGGCATTTCTCTCTGGGGCAGTAATTATTTAATTACCTATATGAATAATTTTTTACCGCTGTGCGATCGATTTTAATACCAGCATAATGGAAGGTCATAGGATGGTATAAACTTGCGTATATTCAAGTATAGTTATAAGTTCTATTATTTGGACTAGGGACAAATCTTATGTCGCAAAGTCTCCCATTCTAAAAACACAAATAACACCAAGGCTAGTCACAATTGCACGTAGATCACGCAAAGGTCTCGTGTGGGATGTAATCCACAACTTCTAATCGCAAGGCGAATTGGAATGCCATCTAGTTATCGTATATACACATATACATATATTTTTAGGAACCAGAAATGCTATAAATAAAATAAAAAGATGAATTACAACAAACTTAAACTAATTTATTCCAAATCTTAACAATCATTCACTTAAATAAATACGAGTTCAATATCACAGACAACCGTTAATTTCAAATACAGAATCACATAAGCCAAAAAAACAGTAAACAAAATATTGGAAAGAACTTACAGTCTTATCGACACCAATTAAAAAAAAGATGGCGTTAATAGCGCAGTGGTTAGTGTAAATTTGGATTAGTTAATTATTACAAAATTATATACTATGTAGTATAGGCTAATTTTAAATATTTTTATTTATTTTTCAAAATATGGTACGTGTCTTTTTCTCCTCCGAAATAACTAACAAACTGAGTCAACTGCCATATGTTCGTTTCTACTTGGGACACTGCAATTATTTATTCTTAAACAATTTTATTTATAGAATGAGTGATTACTATTATTTTTGATCATATATAACCAATTTCATCAATACAAAACTTATAGCTATGATTGTCACTAAAATATTACAATTGTCTCAAAATACTTCGCCATTCTAATGTTGAAGCTATTGATATTTGCAGATATATTAAAATTATTTTTAGGTTCAGGTGTCTAATAAAAAACAGTAAGTTCAGTGATTCTTTTAAATAATTATTTTTGTATTACAAAGTAACAAAAATAGAATGGTGACAGAGAAAGTAACTATTCATTGTTGTCTTAAATATAATAGTTATTTTACCCTACTAATAAAAATTATAATCATAAAGGAAATGCATATATATCAGGTAGATAATTAACAACATTTTTATTATAAACAATCAACCATACTTACTAGTAAACAGAAACGAACACTAACTCAGTATTAAAAAAGATAATAAAGCTAATTTTTATCACAATAATCAAACTTATTTTAAAAATTCCCATAATATTTTTATTACTGTATCGTTAACAAAATAATCAAATCTCAAATAAGCTTCATCCAATCAAAGAAATTAAACCGTTCTTATGTTATTTGAGTAAATCTACAATAAACTAAGTATACCACTTCCATAATTTTAAATTGACTGATGTCTGAACTACCTTCTTATAATATCGCAAACGATAATCGTCATGGCACTTTTCTTTAACTCTAATAACCAATTTTTGTAAAATAGTCTATAATACAATATCTAAACAACAAAATATATGGACTTAGTTAAAATATAAAAGCTGTTTTGTGTTGTCTGATATGTAGAATAATCAGTCTTCTTATTAAGTCTTCTTCATCAGAAATCGTATTTTCTATCGCTGTATGAATTACGTTTTTATAAATATTATGGTACCTTGAAAGAATTAAATTCTGTTCGCAGAGAGAAATCAAATCTTTATATCTAGCTGTCGTTATTGGCAAGGCATTAGTGTAAGCATTTTTAAGTGCCTCAACGTTATTGTGTCTATTTCTGGTAGGTATAGTAAGTGCAAATCACTTCGACGACAATTGACATTGACTGAGCTTCATATTTGTAATGTATAACATATAATAATAATAATAATTATATAGCTTTATTTCGAACCAATGAATCCATAGACTGTTAGTAATACAATTTAACTTATTTCCTAGTGTTAGTATAAATTAACCTAGAGACAAACTTTTTTAAAAGTAAATCCACTTTTATCTCTCTAATTTGATTCCATTTGACCATTTCGTTATTAAAATTTTTGGTCCATGTATATTGGTTCGTGTAAGATTTAAAGTCTAAAATATCGTCTAAACTTTAATCTTCAGTGGTTATTTGCTTTTTAGTAAAACGCTTAGAATGTCTTCCTATAAATTGCCATTGCTTTGAATAATCGCCTAAGCCCCAAAATAACTCAAATAATGTGGTAGAATATTATTATTATTATATTACATTTATGTGCTGCCATGTTTAGCAAACCAATGAGAAGAACGGGCAAATCAGTTAGGGCCACTCGTTTTAATCGCCAATTTTACAATGTTGCCTATTTAACTAATTATATGGCTCAGATCTCTTTTATAAAATACTAGCTGACCGGGCAAACGATGTTTTGCCATAAAATAAATTTTTGACTAAAAGATTTAAAAAAATGTTAGTGGTGGACAACCCTTATCACTAAGGGGTATGAAAAATAGATGGTAGCCGATTCTCAGACCTTTTAAATATGCAAATAAAATTTCATAAAAATCGGTCAGGCCGTTTTGGAGGATTATGGTAACTAACATTATGACACGAAATTTTATAAATAAGATATAGCATGAGGATACATAATATTGTGTTAGGTACTTCATTCTGGACTTTCCTTAATTAAATATTGGAAAATAATATATATATTGGAAACCTTTATCTCGACAATGTTACGTTTGCAGTTCTGTTTAACGTGCTAAAATGATCCTTGTCGGCAGTGAATAAAGTTCTGTTTCAAAATAATAGACTTTTGAACTACAATTACCTAATATTAGCTGCGTTTCCATACATAAAACAATGTGATCGGCAGTAGAGAATTATTCAAGCTGTAATTCTGAAAGGTTAACTGCTTTTTGACAAATTGTAAGATCGACTAATTCGAATTTCAAATATGAATTTCTGTAGAGTTTTGTTTGTCGTGTTCAGTTGGGTCATTTGGGTGGCGGAAAAGTTTTTAGCGCTCGAGTCCAAGGGGAAGATCTTCAGGACAATCGTAAGACTCTAAAACATTTATTTTCTGTCCCTTATTTTGATATATTATTATCTAAGTAAGGCAAATTTTCGTTGAAAACTATTTTGATGAAAAAGGACGCTCGAAATTATATAAGTTCATTTTATAAATTAGTTATGAATAAAATTAAGTAATTGAGACTGGAAAAATTACTATGCGTCTTTTGTCGTTAAAGTGGTCGCCTCGCCTTGTGGGTTTCATTACCAGGACACTCTGCGACAATAAATTATGACCTCAAATAGGTAGTTGTTCTGAATCTAGTATTCCTTTGTGTCTGTTGGTCAAATGTTTTAAAGACTGTCGTAACACAGGAGTTTTTGTCCGAGAGTTAACTTTTATATACATTTTATATTTTATATAAATTTAATTTATTTTAGTTATTTTATTAAATAGTTGTAGTTATCCTAACTTAAATTATAAACATAAATGTGAGTTTGTTTGTTTATTACGCTTATACGCTTTAACTACTAAATCGATCATCATGCAATTTTGCATACCTACACCTTATCATCATCATTGGCCACAGCATCTGTTGTAGATGTTTATTGCAGTACTTGTGGGTTTACGGGTTACCACCTCACCGTTGTTGAATATGTAGCCCTATTGCAGCACGGCGTTTCTTGCCGCAGCGAACACATATAAATCATGAGTTTGTAGGAGGTGGCATAGCACAACGAAGTCTTTTTTGCTTGAGGTCATCCAGCTAGTCTACGTCATGCTTTGCAATTCCAACTTTTAATTCATGGCGCCATCCAGGCCTAGCGACAGCGCGTTTTCCTCTACCATCAGTGCGTATTCCGAAACTATTCATATTATGCTTGTAGGCATCCTTAAATCTCAAGATTGGGCCAACAGATCACTTTGCGTCCACTATTTGGCTTAACTTGACTTGGCGTGGTAGTCTTTCAGAAGCCATACAATAAACGTGATCCAGCCAGTATTATTGTCGTCTTTGCTTTAATATAGCTATTACGGTGAAACATTTTGTTTTTTTAGGACTATTTCGATGCTAATTTTGTCCATTCATGTAATGCAGAGTATAGTCCTCAGATATCTCTTGTGGAAAGCATTAGTTTGCGCTCTTGTTTTGCGTATGTAGTCGACGTTTCCGAAGCGTACTGCAGTATACTTAAGACACAGGTCTGGTATACGAGGACTTTGGTATAAGTGGTGAGCTTGAGGTTCTTCCAAACACGCACATAAAGCTTACCAAATGTAGTAGAAGCTTTGCCAATCCGAGCATTTATTTCCTTATCGGTAGTTAGTGAGGATGTGGTGTTAGAGCCAAGGTAGCAGAGTGATCTACGACTTTGAGAACTGACTCGTCGAGTGTGATTTTAGGTGGCTGGTACACACCCTGTTCCATTATGGCAGTCTTTTTGGTTTAAACGCTCATAGAGAATAGATAACAAGCGTAATCAAATCTCGTCATCAACTCCACTTTCTGAGTTCACAACTAGTGTCAGGGGAACAGAAAAGGACATAGGAGACCTTTCATCTAGAAAAAAGTACAGTTACTTATTTTTTACGTGGCGGAATGCTTTGGCTCATACCCGTACTCACCGAGGTAAAAGAAAGATGGTAATGATAATAATGGGCCTCCCGGTAATACCGACTAAACCTACCATGGTGTTCCTTGACCAAACCGCAATCGGCAAAACCTACATTTACGCGAGCGAAGCCGCCGGCAAAATCTAGTAGATACGAAATAAGTCCTATTATAAAAATAACAAATGTTTGGTTTACTTAGTAAAGTAAACTAAATAAACATATGCTAAATATTATAAAACTAATTACTTATTTTGTTGTTGTTACAGGGAAAAATTATTCGATACCTGGGCGGTGTCCTCATCAGAGTGGGATTTTCCATCGCAGTACGGGGACCAAGGAAAGCGTTAACAAATTACATACACTCAATATGGTATAATAAGTCAGTGTAATTATTATGTATAGAGTGGGTGGGTATAGTTGTGGAATGATGGTGATGGTTTAAGTCGCCACAGCCACTGCGCCGAGTGTGGGTTCGAATCCTACACGGGACAAAACTTTGTGTGATCCACAAGTGGTTGTTCCGCGTCTTGGTGTTATTTGTGTCCGTTGTTTGAATGTTTGTAAAGTCCCCCGCGACACAGGAATTAAACCTAGAGCGGGGAAAATCAAAAAACTAAAAATGTTTATGTTTAGTGATCTAAGTCTAATCCTAAGTCAAATAAATTAATTTGTAATATAATTAATTACTTTGTTTTTTTTTTACTGTGTATTGGCAAACAAGCAAACAGTGCGCCCAGTGCTATTAACTTATGGTCGTTCACATTATCAGAAGTGTCACATGGTCACCGACCCTTTCAAATAGAGACTAAACAGAACATATAACTGAGCCAGGATTCGTTAACACTTTGTTGAACCCGGGAATTGTACCCAAGATCTTATGCACTGCTCTCACATTAATCACCGCTGCACCATGGAAAAGGAGAGTATCAAACTCTACATAATTACTATTATAAAAACTTAGCTTCAGTTTTATATAGCCAGTTTCATGAAGTACATATTTGATTTGGACACCCACTATTCTGGATATATGTAATGTTATGTAGTCTTATTAGACTACATAACACTGCCCCTATACATTTTAATACATTTAGGACTTCCAAAGTTATATTGACATGCTCCTTCTATGTATTTTCCATGCTTTTATATTTTTATTTTTATTTACGTTTATTTGGGAAACAAACAGATAAATTACAAATATGGTTTATAACATTTAGGTAATACATAATCCAGTGAAGTTTCCACTGTTAGATAAAACACAATTAAGGTAAGTGAATACAAATCAAAAAGATCTCAGCATTAAAATAAAAAAAAAACATCAAAGTAAGACCAGACACAATTTGATTAATTACAAAGCTAAACATAACAAGAGATGTTAACAAATAAAAAAATAAAAAGTTAATTACTAAATTGGACACAAGGATTTAACAAGTGCACTTTTATATTGATTGAGAGATAAATGAAAAATTTCAATATCAGCGAATTTATTATTATGAATACAACACGAGCGATTAATAAATAGATTATACCCATAGTTGGTTCGAGCTGTAGGAGGCTGGAAAACAAGTGGCTTTCTAGCGTTAATCCGAGGACATTTAATTAGAATTTTCTCCAATAGATAACTTGATTCCACGTGATTATTGATTATTCTGTAGAGAAGCATCTGATCCCTTATTAATCTACGGTCGGCGAGAGACATGAGTTGTTGTGGTGGAGGCTCATTTCTATAACTGGACCTACGAACCAAATGTTTTAAAAATTTATTCTGGATCCATCCAAGTGAATCAATGTAAACCCCATATTGAGGGTTCCAAATCACCGAGGCATATTCTAAAATGGAACGAACGAAGCATTGATAAAGGATCTGGAGAGTTGAAGATTTCTTAAAATCTCTTCCTACTCTAAGAACAAATCCTAACATACTATAAGCCTTATTCACAGTTTCTTTGATATGGTAGTCAAACAATAGCTTACAATCTAAGTAGATACCCAGGTCTCTAACAACAGTAGTTCTTTCCAATATATGTTCATTTAATTTATAGTCATAATGAATATTGGACTTTTTACGTGAGAAGGAGATAACATTACATTTTTTAATATTAAGAGACAATAAATTTTGATGACAATAAGAATATAAATTATCCAATTCTTTTTGCAATGTTATACAGTCGTCAATTGATTTAATTACTTTATATATTTTATTATCATCTGCGTATAATATAAACTTTGAGTGCTTAAAAACGTACGACACGTCATTAATAAATATATTAAAGAGCAACGGACCTAAATGAGATCCCTGAGGCACTCCAGAAGGAACAGGAATAAAAGTAGAGCAATAACCCTTTACTGTAACAGCCTGACTACGTAAAGTTACGTAATTTGTTTACAAGTATATCAAAATTAATTTTTTATTATCAAATTTTAATTATCAAACGCTTTCGTGTAATCAGTATACACGACGTCTACCTGGTGGCCGTTTTCCATTGCAGTTGTAATGTAATCCACAAATTCACATAGATTAGTTTCAGTAGATTTTTATTTAAAAATCCATGTTGTTGCTCTATAATAAAGGGCCTTACTAAAGGAAACATATAATTATAAACTATACGCTCAAACATCTTAGGTATAACACTGATTTTTGATATCGGCCTATAGTTAGCCACGTTATGCTTATCACCGTTTTTAAAAACAGGTACAACATATGAACGTTTCCAAATACGCGGCATTATTCCTGATGACAAGGACTGATTGAAGAGTATGAATAAGGGATAACATAGTTGCTTATAACATTTCATTAGAAAAATTGGCGGAATTCCGTCTGGTCCCGCTCCTTTAGTGATATCCAGACATTTCAGGTACTCTTTCACAGTATCAACCGAGATGACTACAGCAGATATATCTACGAAATTATGTAAATAATTTAAATAATTTTCGTTGAGCGTTATAGCAGGCGCAATGCAATTCGACAAGAAAGCTTCATTAAAATGATTATTAAATAAATTACAAAATAAATGACAGAACCGTCAGAGGAAGAAATATTATTTAAAAATAACCTATCAGGCAAGTCCCCAGTACTTTTTTAGATTTAATGAATGTCCAAAATCGTTTTCTATTTTTAGAAATATTATATTCACATTTAGCTATATACGAGTTGTAGCAAGCAATTTCTAGGTCCTTTTGCCTATCTCTTAATACAGAAAAACTGCGGTAATCAATGAAACGATTGTATGTTTTCCATTTCCTGTGAAATTTTCTTTTTTCTCTTACAACTTTTATTAGAGCATAAGAATACCAAATGGGAAATCTACGATTAACGTGTACAAGTCTCTCGGGTACATTTTCAGAAATTATGTTATCTAATATTTTATGAAACTCATGTACAGCGGTATCAACATTCAACTCTGCAAAACAGTCGTCCCAATTGATTTGTGAGAGAGCATGTTCTATTAATTCATAATCACAGTTACGAAACAATCTAACAAATCGAGGTGGAGACCGGAGAGTCTCAAAATGTACACCCGATATACTAATAAATAAGGAAGGATGATTAACATCTTCTTTCACAAGGGGTAATGTGGAGTGGCTGACTCTACAATATAGATTGCTTATAACTAAATCCAATTGTCTGTTATTTGCATTAGGGACAATGTTAAATTGGCATAGATTATTAAATGATAGGAAATTGGATAGCGCAAACACAAGAGGGCAGTTCAAGCCATCTAGTAGGATAGAATTACTTAAATTACTATAGTTCCATGAAGCTTTACTTATATTAAAATCGCCAACAATTAGAAAGCAATCGTCGGGACTTCTAAGTATGTTGTCAGACACGTTTTCAAAAAATTCAGTTACATCATTATAATGAGAAGGGTTATGCGGAAAATAACAACAGTAGAAGTTTTTTTTTTTTTACTATTGGCAGACGTAACATTAATACGAATTAAAATAATGTCTGCCGATCGTTCATTGTTAGAAGAAAGTTTGGTGAGTTCCGCGACAACAATACCTCTACGTACTGCTATCAGTACTCCTCCACCCATTGAATCATTACGAGAGGAGTAGTCCCTATCACACCTATAGACAACAAATCGGTCGTCAAATAATTCGGAATCATTTATACTAGGCAATAACCACGTCTCACCTAAACAAATAATATCTTCACTACATAAAATGATATTTCTATAAAAATCATTAGTTTTACTCCTTAGACCATGAACGTTTTGGTAACAAATGGTCAAGCTATCCATAATTTGAAATAAGTAAAAATAGTAAAAATAAAATTATGTACATAATTATAAAATTTAAGCTGACAGCCCGAACCAAAACAGATCAATAACTTAATACGATAATAAGTGCATAGCTCTGATAAATAAATAATGTTACACCGATAGTAAAGCGACACATTAAGTTCTAACAGTACTTAGGCAATATAAAATGCACCTGCCAGTCCAGAATCCAGAGTAATTGTGGATGAACTGTTATAGTAATATAAATGAAATAGTCCAATTCGAATTAAAGAAATACAAACTATTTTTGAATAAAATGCTTAATTATAAAATAAACAAAAGTAATGCGTCTGTAAATATTTGAAACCATGAACTTAAGCCTTAACTTAACCACACTGCATTTAAAAGCAATAAATGATTGACAATACGTAATAACACCTACAGTATCTTTTTTAAATCATCGTGAGTGCCAATATGTATCACAGGACTAGTGTCAGATTTACGCACCAGTATGCAGCAATTACGCACCCAGACATGTTTATATAGTTTTTCTTTAGCGATTTTCTTGACATTTAGCAACAACGACTTATTCATTTAGGTAAGATGGTCATTAAAGTACACCCGAGACAATTCACCTGAAAAACCTATGTCAGAAGCTCGGAAGTCTTTTATAATAATATAAAGTAATTTCGTCAGTAAATCATCTTTTCTATATCTTGAAATAAACCTGACAATTATAGGCTTGGGCTTTTTCATAGATTTATCCATAGGCGCCACTCTAGTAATAAAATCGAGGTCACTTTGCGGACTAAACGCAAAATCAGCCTTTACTGCTATCTTCGATAGAATCTCTATAAAGTATTCACCCTTTTTTCAGGAACACCCAATATTTCAATATTTGATCTTCTAGCCCATTGGTCTTTCACATCAAGTTCGTATTTAATATTTCTAATTGAGGAATCCATGTCCTTAAGATCGCTTGACAGGGACGGAATAATTTTTATTAGGTCGTTAATTTCAACAAATCTCTTCACAACATCGTCATACTTTTCACTAATAAATTTGACAGTCTCGCGCAGGGTAGATATTTCACTCTTGAGTTCCATGATTGTAGATTTAAAGTCGGATACAGCTTTTTGAACTTCGGCCCGCACTATGTCTCTAACCTGGTCCAGAGGTACGACTTTAACTTCTGTTTCACGCAGACGCTCTTTGGACTTAGCACGCGTCGAACGGGCAGTAATGTTAGGAGGATCACAGACTGCCCGAGATCTCGTATTGCTACGTGCAGGAGTGTCGTCGCTATTATTCGTCTGAGTACAATTTGGGCAAGTCCAAGCAGACTTAAACTCAGAGTCAGGGGTCCAGTCTTTCTTATTAGCAAGTACACAGCCAACATGATAGTTACCTTTACATGACGTACAAACTAGAAGTAATGTTTTGCTATCTCGGTTGGTAAAGGGCTTATTACAACATACATACTCCATCGTTACAAGTTTGTGCGAAAGCAGTCGATTTCTTCTTATTTATAGAAATGCAAATAGGAATAGCACTTCTGCCTTTCAATAAAAACGCAAATGCGCTTTGCTACTCTAATATATACGTCTCTAAAGAACCTACGCACTCAGAATCTCTATTTTATCATGGCGATATACTACTAATATACCGTTATAATACTACTTAGCTATAGAGCAGAGGTTCCTAAACTTTTAAGTTTTTTTTTTTATCCTGTGGGACTGCTTTGACGCATACCTCTCCGCGGGCCGACGGAGAGGTTATGTCGGACTCACCGGGGAAAGACGGTGAGTGACATCCCGGTAATACCGACTAAACCTACCACGGTGTTCCTCGACATAACTGCAATCGGCGGGGCCGCGCGAATCGCTTTCACATGCAATCGCGACCCCACCGAGGTTTCGGCCCGCCGTATGAAACGGCAGGCCACTACACAAATAGACAACCACTAATTTTACTGTCCCCCGGAGGGCGGCACGGACACACGATACAGAGGCGCGCGTGGGAATACGCACGCCGCCTCTCGGACCTGGTGCTGATCGGGTGGCGGGCAGGCCCACGAAGCCCACCACCCCCAGGTCAATCCTCAGGGTGGCTGGAGGTCGTCTCGCGCCCTGCGGCGCCCGGCTCTGCGGTTGGGGAGAAGGTTTAAGCGTTCCCTCTCCCGCTCCGCCGCCTCCTTGATGGAAATTACTTCCTCACAGAAGGAGGCGACGGCATTCCACGACCTCTCATTTCGGACCATAGACTGGACTACGGCCGGGAGCGAGAGGGCAACCGATCCGACTGCCGCGATCAACTCACGGCGCTGCGATGCCCAGGTGGGGCAATCCGCCAAAGTGTGCAGCGCCGTGTCCACAACAACGTCGTGGCAGTCGCCGCAGTGATAACAACCGGGCGTCTCTTGCCAGCCTATGCGACACAGGAACTGGCCAAAGCAACCATGGCCAGTCATTACCTGTGTCAGCCGGAAGGTGAGTGCGCCATGCCGCCTCTCCAGCCATTCCTCAAACACAGGACTTACCGCCACAATCGTGGCGTGCCCGAAACTTTTAAGATAACGGAACCCCCACCAAATATCTTTTATTTTATGGAACCCCATATCAAATGATTACAAATCAAAGACACTGTAATTTAAATAAAAACAAAACCTAACTTCACCTCACATATTTTGCGCTATTTCAAAATAATATTGATATTATTTAACTGCCAAAAATAAATGATTTCGTGGAATCCTGGTGACTTTCCAAAGGAACCCCTAGGTTCTGCGGAACCCACTTTACGAATCGCTGCTGTAGAATATAAAAAATAAAGGAAAAGTTTTAGTCTTGTAAAGTATTGACGACGAATAGTTTCGTGAGCTAAAATAATTAATATTCTTTTGGTTAACCAGAAATAATTTTTATTTTTTTTAAGTTTGTTTTCTTTATTGATACACAGTTTTAATACGTTCCCTATCCCAAAACAAAAGTTATAAATGTATTCGTAAGTCCACCTAAAATTTCGTCCTAACTTGACAACCTATACTAATATTATAAAGCTGAAGAATTTGTTTGTTTGTTTGCTTGAACACGCTAATTTCAGGAACTACTGGTTCAAATTGAAAAATTATTTTAGTGTTGGATAGCACATTTATCGAGGAAGGCTATAGGCTATATAACATCACGCTACGACAATTGGAGCAGAGCAATAATGAAAAATGTTGCAAAAACGGGGTAAATTCTCTTATCTTATATGAAGCAGAATAAGTTGCGCGGATCAGCTAGTAAAATATAAAATGCTAATATGACGCTGAAAAGAAAAAAAATCGGTAGCCTTGTTATCTAACCATACGTCGATGAGAATCATTTTGCTCTTATTCATACGTCCAGTTAAAGTAAAAGCATCAAATTTGCTTTTGGATTATGATTCCAAAGAGAGTTATTTTTTTTTTCGCATACACCACACCATCTAACCCAAACTAAGCAGAGCTTGTACTATGGGTACTAGACAATGGATATACATAGATATATACCTTTTTTTTTGTAAATACATACATATTATACATAGAAACACCCAGACCAAGACAAATATCCATGTTCATGCACACAAATGTTTGACTTGTGCGGGAATCGAACCTGCGGCCTCAGGCGTGGCAGTCGGTTACATTGACCACTACGCCATCGAGGCCGACAGTCATGGACATATGAGTTTGGCACAAACGTGACTCCTTTGGAGTCATTGGACAGGGAACGTGTTAACCATAGACAAGCATACATTTAAATAGTTTCTACTTTTTCCTGTGTATATTAATTAGTATATTAAATTAGTATTTTTTCATTTAGTCATTTGTGTCCTTATTTTGACATGACATCGGCTCATTTTGCTGATGAAAACTTACCTGTATTCATATCTGTGGATATGAAAATGTGAAATACACAAAACATATTATGTAAATTTTGATTTACATAATGTACCATCATATTTTTCATATCTATGGATATGAAGATGTGAAAATTACAAAACATATTATGTAACGTTTTATTTACATTCTGTGTTAAGACTTTTTAATAGAAAGCCCGGTTATGCATCTAGTAACAGGGAGCACCAATGGCAGGAGATAGGCAAAAGGACACTAAGATAATAATAATATTAGCCCTGTTTATAAACTATTTCTCTTCTGGGCACAGGTCTCTTCTCAGATATAAGAAGGATTTGGACATAGTCCACCTCGCCGAGCCGGCCTATAATATCACAGGTAGATTAATCATAATTTATCTACCTGTGATATTGCAGGAGGTTGTCTATTGTTTACCCGAAGATTATATACCATAACCATCATATTCCCGAATTTCATTTACCCGAATTTCATTTGCTCGAATGTTTTGTTTGCCCTAAAAGACATATGACATACTTTTAATTGCCCGAAACTTAGATACCATAAGATATGAGTGCCATACGCATTGTTTTTCATTTTTTTAATTGCCATAATAATTATTAGACATAATATTTAAACGCCATAATAATTATTAGACATAATATTTAAACGCCATAATGATTATTAGACATAATATTTAAATGCCATTTTAAGTTTAATGGTCACAGTTCTAACCTAACCAAACCTTTTGTTTTTTTTTTGATACCCAGGAAAACATGCTTGATGCACTACCCGCCGGCTAGGGGACGGCACCGGCGGGGCGTGTGGGACTCACCAGCTGAGTGCTGGTATACCCACTAAAAAAACCTGGGGTGTTCCCTCTCTCACCCAATGGGGGGGGCCAGTTGGGAGTCTAAAAAGATTCATCCATAGCAGGCCTCCCCGTGTGGGTGCCGGCCGGGTCAATTGGACCCGACCTCCTCTCGTCGCCGGGGGAGAGCATTTCACTGCTCTCCCCTTTCGACGTAAGAAGGCACACAACAGCCGTGTCCGGAGAGCACCTGAGTAAGCCGATAGGTGAGCGGTCCGCACCGTCTGTCCGTCCATTGCTTTAGCACCGGACGGACAGCCTGGATTGTCCTCACCCCGTAGCGGAGCTGGGCCAGCCTTTCCCCCCACTTGGCCTCGAGGACCAGTCGAGCCTGAGACCTTCGCGTCTCCACCGCCCCGTGAGTTGGTACCTCACCATGGAGCCGGAGGTCCGCGCGCCAGTGATACACCGACGCTTGGACCTCCGCCTCCAAATCCCAGGGCGGCGATGCCGCCAGGACGCACGCCGCCTCAAAGGAGACGGTGCGGTACGCCCGCGACGCCCTGATCGCCATCGCCCTCTGAGGTTAATAGTCGCCCACGGCAGGGTGTTGAACGTGTTGGCGATGTTCAAGAACACCGCCAACACCACCATGCGCGAGGCGACCGCCTCTTCCGAGAGGGCCTTGACGCGACTGATCGCGTCAATCATCGATCGGCCCTCTCGGAATCCGAACTGTCCTGAACAACTGAACCGTTCGGACAAGTCGGGGCCCACCCGCACCAGGTGCCTGGAGAGGCGGACAACCAATACACGCTCAAAGAGCTTGCCCACCTCATCCAACAGCACTATGGGGCGGTACGCGGAGGGAGAGTCCGCGGGGCGGCCCTCCTTTCTAAGGAGGACCAGCTTACCCGTCTTCCACATGGAAGGGAACCGTCCCGACTCCAAACAGGCACTAAACAGCCTGAGGAGCCGGTCCCCTAGGGCGTCGTAGGCTAATCCCCTTCTAACCTAACCTATCCGAGTCGGGGTGCCCTAAAGTCCCGATTGCATCCAGTTTCTCCTGATATAACAACCGTTACACACCCAATGTCGATGGCAAATGATGTTATGGCATGTGATAATTAGGGCTTACAATGATTATGACAAATGATGTTATGGTAAGTGACTTTATGGTAAACAAAGCTTCTACGAGTAGCATGTGACTAATATAGCAAATAAGAGTAGGGCAAATTAATATTCATACGTCATACAATATTATGGCTGTTGACTATTATGGCAAATGATATTAGGGCAAATAAAATTCGGGCAAAGCAGTTCACACCATTGCAGGATGATAATCCTGCTATATAGGTAGGTAGGACAATCCAAACCAAATTTCCATCACGGCAACCAATCTTAAAGGAGACAAGCCATCTGCCAAAAACATATTAAAGAGCACAAGCGTGTGAATCAAAACAATTACATACTCAATATTGTCTAACGTTTAGGTGAATGTTATACATTGAAATTAAACTACTTTATACGGACTTTGTCGCGTTGTTTTTTTAAAAACACTTTTATGACATTATTTTGAACTTTACTACAATTTAAGCTATTTAAATTATGGATATTTTTAAATATACATCAAAAAACTTATTATCCATTTATATTCATCAATTAAACAATTTTTACATCAAATATTTTTTTTCATTACAAATAGACCAATTGTTTAACAAAACTAGTACATACTAGAAATAATTCGAAAATATACAACAAAAGTGTATTATATTTTTCCTCAAATGGGAGACAAAAAAAAAAAGTTGTTTAGTGTACAAAAATATGATTCTCATATAAAATATTATACTGATTGCATATCAAAATTACCCGCGCGTACATACCTAATCCTCACACCTGTAACAATATAACTTCTTCTTGCAACATGTTTCCCAATAAGCATTTTAAAACTTTCTCAAGTAATAGTGGATTAGGTTAGGTTAAAACTGCGACCATACAACGCACGAGCCGAGCGAGCGAAGCAAGCGTGCCGTGGCAGCGGCCGGCGAGTGCTACAAACAATTTATTTACACAAACAAACAAAAATATTACCTCATCCTTCCTGCTGATATTCCCTCGTCATTACAACAGTTGAAGCTCTAATTGCAAGCTTTAATTGCATACTGTATTCTCTCACTGTCATAATCCGTTGAGACGATTGCCCGACATGATCAGAGAATGATAAGGCGCTGAACTAATGGTTTATGTTGTACCGAGGCACGGATAGCCGGTAATGACGTATTGCCATTTCTTAACTCCAGGGTTTTGCTAGCGTAACTAGGGATTTGAATCCTAAATCCCAAGATCCGTAACACCGACTTATTATACACTAACGAGTAAATCAGAAGCGAGGATTAAATAAACGTCAAAACTGAAAATCTTAATCCATAGTAAGAGCTCCGTCGGAAAATATCAGAATATAGAATGAATATTAATCATATCACGAGGGCACTTCTGATGAAAAGTATCTTTATTTGAATCTAATATCAGCTCTGTTAATATCAAATCTACTGTTTTAGTTAACGGTATGCTGTGTTTTACCCGGTATTATAATACCTCTATAGCATAGTGGTTAGTGTAACCGACTGCCACGCCTAAGGTCGCGGGTTCGATTCCCGCACAAGTCAAACATTTGTGTGCATGAACATGGATGTTTGTCTTGGTCTGAGTGTTTCTATGCATAATATGTATGTATTTACAAAAAAAAGTATATATGTATGTCTATCCATTGTCTAGTACCCATAGTACAAGCTCTGCTTAGTTTGGGCTAGAAGGTGTTGTGTGTATGTGGTAGAATATTATATATGTGGTAGAATATTATATTATTATAGTAATTTTATTCTCCACAGAATGACTGTAATCTTCTTCTTCTTTCTTTTCGTGTGGTTAGTGGCCAACCTGTTGTCAAGAGTTGTTCAAGCCACCCGTAGGCCTCTGTCATGGCTTACTGACTGCTGTCAGTTGGCAACAACCGGGACCGACATTTTACGTGCCCTTCGAAGCACGGAGACGCTCAGATGAAATACCACGAAGCGGTCACCCATCTATTGACTGACCACTTAACCTCGCTAATCGTTTACCGATCAGTGAGTGCAACTGGCTATGAGCGCTTAAAGACTGTAATAATGTCTTCCTATATAGGTACATTGAAAAAGAATACTTTTTTATTTGAACGATGCGAATTGTTAAACATTATAATTCTGCTTTAATTTCATTTTTCGTTTGGGTGTTTTGGTAAGATACGTCCCTTTTGCTTACGGCGGCAATATAGTGTGCCTATTGGTAACCGCATACTCAATCCTTGTTTGCCAAAAATATAGTTTATTACAAATCTCTTCGCGTCGGTCGCCTACGCACAAATGGCGTAAATACTTAGTGCGGATAACACACGTCCAACTAACTAACTAGATCTCTGGGCCATGCAAGCGAAGTCATCGGTAAAAGCTTGGTAAATAATAAAGGATCAAGTCTATAACTCAGAAAAATAATAACAAGATATCAATAATAAAAGTGGGTTTATTATCAATCCGAAAGGATATCCATATCAATAAATCTCAATTTGTATGTCACTGCTTTCTCGTATTAACTAAATACCACATATTATATCTATATATTATTATATGTATATAAAAATTAATCCCTGTTTCCCTTGGTCACGCATAACTTGAGAACGATTTTACCGATTTCATTCATCTTTTTTTAAGTATTCTAATACTTTGTAGAAGGTTCTTACGGAATGAAAAGTTAAGAAAATTGCACAGAGAATTGGATAATTTCAGAAAACTTAACGACTATTTTTATTAGCCTCGCCAATTTGACAGTTCGTCTAAGACAGAACAACGTCAGGCGGTTCAACTAGCCTCCGTGGCGCAGCGGTAGTGAATACGACTGCTGTGCATGAGGTCTCGGGTTTGAATCCCGGATCAGGCCAACAAAAAGTATTTGGGATTTTCTGTTAAGAAATCTCAATACGAGTCCAGAGTTAGGAAGTTGGCGGTGTTAGACACCCCGTGCTTCGGAAAGCACGTAAAGCCGGCGGTCCTGCGCCTGATCTCTCTCCGGTCGTGTCGGTTTATCCGTCCCATCGGATCATGAGAGTTAGGGAACAGAGAGTGCACTTGTGTTTGCGCACACACTTGTGCACTATAATATCTCCTGCGCCGATGGCCAGTCTCCGTTAAGATTGGCCGCCGTGACCGAAATTCGGTCAGGAGGACATTATTATATAATTATAACCCGGTCCAATAATCAGGCGGCTAATATTGCCAGTCTAACAATTTACTTATTATACAGGATGTCCGGTAATGAATGGATAACCTGGAAATGTCTTATAGTGGAAATGATGGTCGTTCAGAAAAAAATATGAAATAATCCATCCTAACTACTACCTGAGATATGTGTTTTTTTTAATTACCATGTATAACTGTCATGTATACTACGACCATAAATGAATGAAATCCATCGGTTTTTGTTGTTTTATTATTAAACACTAATTATGCTAATAGATAGACAGTCAAAAGTATGCTATGCTAATATAGCTTGCAGTTTTTAATATATATATATTTTTACATTCTTTTTTTTTTTTTCGGAACGGCCTTCTTTTCTACTATAAGACATTTCAAGGTTATCCATTAATTACCGGACACCCTGTATATTATATAAATAGACTAATTATTATATATAAATTAGTACAATTATTTAAAGGATGCTTACAATAAAAGTGTGGGTAGTATTCATCAATTAATTTATTATGTATAGTCAGATCACTTAGCAATATAATTAATACACGTATAGGCTATTATGTACAACAATTACAATTACTTATTATGTATAGAGTGTATGTATAAACTATTTCCCTAACGCTTTCGCTTGTCCCAGTACTGCGACGGCTGGTCCCGCTTTGATGACGCCATCGCGCACGTTACGACCCATCTTCTCCTGAAACAAAAACAACATAAATATTAATGACTAGCTTTTGCCCATGGCTTCACTCGTGTAAAAATAGGTCAGGTTAGGATAAGTTAGTAACCTTAAATCTAGTGGTGACTAAAGACTAGTCTTGGGCCTGCCGTTTCATACGGCGGCGGGCCGAAACCTCGGCGAGTTCGCGACCGCATGTGAAAGTGATTCGCGCGCCTCCACCGATCGCGGTTTAGTTGAGGAACACCGTGGTAGGTTTAGTCGGTATTCCGGGAGATCCATTATTATCATCATTACTATCTTTCTCTTTTACGCCGGTGACTCCGGCATGGCCCACCCTCGCGGAGGGCTATGCTTCAAAGCATTCACCCACGTAAAAAAAAAGGTTAAGTTAGTAACAGTAGTTCTTTTTTAAAATAAAATATAGCCTATGTTACTCGATGATAATATGGCTTACTAATGGTGAAATATTTTTTAAATCGGTTAAGTAGTTTTTGAGTTAAATCCTTACAAACAAACAAAAAACTAATTTTTCGCTTTATAATATTAGTATTAATTAGTATAGATAAAATATTATAATAATGATAAAATGTTTACACTTTATACCCGGTAATTGTACTTAATGCTAATCAATGACGTGTAGGTAGTTAACATGCTTTCGACTGTCTGTTATTACATTTGTCTTATAGGAGCAGGATGAACGGATAATGTGGTGGTTTATGTGGTCGCCTGTCTACTGCCATTACGTCAATTGTTGTGGGTTCGTATCCATACGGGACAAAATTTTTGTGTGATCCACAAATGGTTGTTCCGAGTCCGGATGTCAGTCAAAAAAAGATACTTACGATTTTCTTAAACACCTTCCACTTGGGCTCGGGTGCCGCCGACACGCTCGCCAACGCAACGAAACAAGCGAACACGAAAAACAAAAGCCTGGAGAAATTCATTTTTGAAATTCGAATTGTTGATTTTAAAATTTGTCAACAAAGTATTTAACCTTTCACGATTACTGCTTGAATGATGTTCTACTTCCCGTCTCATCGTTTTATATATGGAAAAGCGACCAATATCATTTGCAGTTCAAAAGTCAGTTGTATTGAAAAGAGAACTTTATACACTGTTAATAAGGATCATTTTAAGTTAACACATTATATGAAACTGCAAGCGTAAGTTTGTTAAGATAACGGCTCGCAGTCTGGGCCTCAGGAAAGTCCCGGTAGTACGAGCTTAATGAAGTCCCTAACACAATAGAATGTATCATCATTCTAGTTTAGAATGTGTATTGACGTTATTATAAGAGACCCGAGTCCCACAGATGGACAATGATAAATTGATAAATTAATGTATTATTTCTCATAACTAAATAAAAATAAAAAAACTGTATTACGTCATCTGTTTTTAAAAAGATAACTCCTGCTCTCTGAATAATTCCTGTGGGGGTAACAGGGTACTTGGGCAGGGTACACAAAATACAATAATAGGTACTATGAAATTGCTAAATTAAAAAATCAAATAAGATATAACAACTTTGATTGGCGTAGTTATTTAAGTGGTCGCCTCGCCGCTGCCACTGAGCCGAGTGTTGTGGGTTCGAATCCCACACAGGACAAAAATTTGTGTGATCCACAAATGGTTGTTCCGGGTTCTTTGTGTCAATTGTTTAAATATTTGTAAAGTCCCTAGCGATACAGGAATAAATGCTAGAGCGAAAGTTACCTTAAAAAAAACTAGGCTAAAATCTGGTATGGTCTAACACCACAACAACTTCATATTTTTATGTCCGTTCTCTTCATATGGGCAAAAGTTCCCTGTGATACTAAAATTATTTCTAGAACGGTAGTTGTATTTTAATACATAAAATAAAATTATTCATTTATGATCCTAATAGATCTTAAGTTATGAAATAACATTTTAACAATTAACAATTTCTTCTTTACGACTATATTGTCATCTCTATTTATAAGTATTCTAATAAATAGAGATGACAATAAAAGAAAGGCAGTCCATACAGATGCATCTCTATATTAGTTTAGAAAAATGCACTATTTATAATTGTGTAATAGTTCTTGATCTCATTTTAGTCTAAAGGTAGATGTAGCATGAAATTTTATGAGAGATGTGTACTGTAAAAAGTCAAAGAAGGTTAGTCGTCATGGGAACACTGTCATTAACTCTTTAAAAATAAATGTTTATCTGTTTTGCTGGCAATCAAATTTTGCGTGGTAGTCCAATGAAATCCATCGGTTTTTTGTTGTTTTATTATTAAACACTAATTATGCTAATAGATAGACAGTCAAAAGTATGCTATGCTAATATAGCTTGCACTTTTTAATATATATTTTCTTTTATTTTTTCTTTTTTTCTGAACGGCCTTCAGTTCTACTATAAGACATTTCAAGGTTATCCATTAATTACCGGACACCTGTATAACCTTTCTTAGGAATTGGGCTATCAAAACTCAAATCTGTCTGGTAATTTCAGAGATTAGCACATTAAAACAGAAAATAAACTAACTGAATAATTAGTTAATGTTATATTAGAGTAGATGATTGCAAACGCAGCGACGACGCGACGGTTCTACGAATAACAGTTAAGGTCAACGCACGTCGTATGATGAATAGATGACGCATGTAATTGTTTGAGACTTCATGAAGCTCGTACTATCGGGACTTCCCTGCAGCCACGAGCCCGCAAACTGTCATCTTAACAACGTTACGTTTGCAGTCCAAAATAAGATGCTGAATCAAAATGAACTTTATCAGTAAGGAATAAAGTGCTGATTTCAATGCTTTAGAGTATTTGAACCGCAAATACTTTTGGTAGTTACTCCGTTTATAAAACGCAGAGACACGGCAAGTAGAGCATCATTCAAGCCGTTATCAAGATTTAACTATTTTACTCAGTCTTAAGATTGCCTAATTCGAATTTCAAAAATGAATTTCTCCAGGCTTTTGTTTTTCGTGTTCGCTTGTTTCGTCGCGTTGGCGAGCGTGTCGGCGGCACCCGAGCCAAAATGGAAGGTGTTTAAGAAAATCGTAAGTAATCTGCAAAGTTTTATTTAAGTCTTTCCTTTAATTTAAAATAAAATTCTTTAAAAATTATCCTTTAATATAAAATTCTTAACCAAAGTCAAAAAATTAGAGTAATTTGGTTAAGAGATCGTTTTAGTATTAGACAAACATCATAAAGCACAATACCTATATGTATAATAATAAAATAAAATGATTTTTGTTATCCTCACTAATGACTGTTTTTTTGATGGTTTGTTACGCTTTTTGACTTAACTATTTGACCGATCATCATGAATATCGCATACAAGTGAGTTCACCTTTCAGTCATAAAAATAACTTTATTAATCTCACGTAAACTAACTTACATTTAGGCGAGCGAAGACGCTGGAAAAAATATTAAACCAATAATTACTAGTTACACAAAATCATGGCAGCCTATTTCTTGAAGGGAAGGAAGGAATCAACAAACAAACGAGATGGGTGTAAAATCCCAGGATTCAACCTCTTCGTCTTAAATGTAAAAGTAATGAAAAGAAATAACCCCTATATCTCGGGGATCTTTTATCCCACAGGGCGCATATTCAAACTCGACCGAGGTATGACCCCAAGGTGTCTGCACACCAAGTTACAAGTCAATCGGTCCAGTGGTTCCGGAGTTAAGTGTGTCACTAACAGACAGATATACAGACCCACATAGTGTTTTCATTAACCTCTTCGAAGAACACTCAGAGGTTAATAAAGAAAAGAAAATAAAGTAGATGTATAGTCCCGAGCAATTTTCATCTCAATCAACATTACATGCACCAAAGTGTTATATTAAATGTTTACATTCAGCAATTAGTTTGCTTAGTTAGTATGAGACGATGAGTAATTTGCTGTAGTGGTTTCATAAATCATTATTTATCTGATTGAGAGCTACGGTAACCTATAGATAGTGTATCCGACTGCTAAGCATGTGGACTCGGGTTCGATTTCCGAGTCAAGCGAAGTATCATCTGAAGATATTCTTGTCGGAAGCTGTGCCCGTTAGACGGCAATACGTTTGCTCTCTATTAAGAAGGTTTTAGAAAATAATAGAATAGAATAGAATAGCATTTATTTCTAAGTATATAGTACATTAGGGTCCTATATATTCATCATTGGTTCACACATACTACCATTGCTGGTGTAAAAATATTAAAATTATGATTTCATTCCTTGAGTAAACAATTAATTGTATAGTGTAATCAATTAAGTTAATATAATATTTCAGTTAACAATAAATATGACAGAATATTATCATTTAAATTACAATGTCAAGGAATGGTATAGTAATGTCAAAATATTAGTTACAATGTCAGTAATATTTATAAATTAAAATTGCAGTCAATAAAAATTTGTTAATACAATTCAAAATTTGTGATTAATAAATTAATTTACAGAGTAGAAGCAACTGTCTAAAAGAAACGAAAACATTTTACTTTTGAACTTGCTCGTAGGTAATATTCTAAAAATCAAAGATGGCGTAATGTGGATGTGATATCGAAATAGAGAAATAAGACTATGTATATATTAAAAACCCATAATTTGACTTTGACTGCACGGATGGTGTAGTGGTGTAAGTGGTCGCCTTGCCGCTGCCACTGCGCCGTGTGTGTGGGTTCGAATCCCACACGGGATAAAACTTTGTGTGATCCACAAATGGTTGTTCCGAGTCTGGGTGTTCTTTGTGTCCGTTATTTGAATGTTTGTAAAGTCCCCCGCGACGCAGAAATATTCGTTTATATCATAGTAACATTTTTGTGTTAAAAAATTGAGAGGTGTCAAGGGACACCCGGATGGAACGGAGTTCCTTTCTATGAGAAAATAAATGTATATATATAAATATTTCTATGAGAAAATAACTGGCTTGCTTTCTATGAGAGACAGAGAGAGAAAGACAGACAGAGAAACACACGCACGCCGCGCCGCACGGCTTACAACTATAGCAAAAAGTGTCGTTACAACTTTTGGTCTAAATTTTTCCGTCTAGCCCCCTTTCGCAACGCGCGATAAGGAACTTCGTTCCAAAACTTCGTTCCAATTATTCCTATACTCCATTTGGTTAGGTACTTAACTGAAGGTAAACAATCTTAATGTGACTTTTTACACAAACACATAATAAACAAATAAACTACTGCTTAAACTAACGGTTCAATTTCAATCGTTATTGTTGTATTTACATTGATCTTTATCAGCATTTTATTTTTAAACCGAGTTTTTAGATAAAAAGACACATCAAGATTTTTACCTTTAGTTAAGTACTTAACCAAATGGAATATAGTTATAGTCTTTTAAATAAAATAATAATAATTAATTGTGTTGTTGTTCCAGGAGAAAGTGGGTCGTAACGTGCGCGATGGTGTCATCAAAGCGGGACCAGCCGTCGCAGTACTGGGGCAAGCGAAAGCGTTAGGGAAATAGTCTATACACATACTCTATAAATAATAAATTAATAAGTCATTGTATTTATTGTTGTACATAATAGTATTTAAGTGTATAAATAACTTTGTTAAGTGATATTGGACCACTGGTCATGGACTACATGATCGTTTACCATCAGGCAGAGTGTGGTCATTGACGGGCAAAATAAAAAAGCTGACTATACTAAATAAATGAATTGGTAATTTCTACACATGTTTTATTTAACTAGCTTTTACCAGCGACTTCGCTTGCATGGTTCTCGAGGTCTAGTAAATTAGTCGGGCCGCAAGTGTGTTATCCGCACTTCGCTATCGCTTCACAATTGGGCCATTGTGCGTAATTGACTGTGAAGAATTCGGTTACCCATAAGACTTCAGCTTCGTCCAGAAAGATAGAAGGTGACCGAGAACTACAGTACCTACTGCGCGGTTCTAGAGATCTATCCATAATATCTATGCATTTAACTATGGTGTAAAAAGTAGCTCATGACACTTGCCAGTTTAAGAATTATCTAAGGACACCAACCCGTTGCTGCATGAGATTTATGTATTGTTTTTATCAAATTGGAAACTCATATTAGCGTTGAGGAAACTGAAAATGTGCTCATTAGCTTTCCTACCGAATACATCGGACCTTCTTCTTTTCGTGTGGTTAGTGGCCAACCTGTTGTCAAGAGTTGTTCAAGCCCGTAGGCCTCTGACATGGCTTAACGACTGCTGTCTATTTGGCAACAGCCGGGACCGACTTTTTACGTGCCCTCCGAAGCACGGAGACGGTCAGATGAAAACCACTGAGCGGTCACCCATCTATAGACTGACCGCACCCAACGTTGCTTTACCTCACTAATCGTTTACCGATCAGTGAGTGCAACTTGCTGTGATATATATATAGTTATATGATATATATCATATAACTATATATAGTTATATGATATATATCATATAACTATATAATCATAGCCAGTTGCACTCACTGACCTAAAAATATATACCTATAGTTGGCGAAATGTAGATGTTATACAATCTGTCTTCCCCTTCGGAGTGTAAAAGGATTTCTATGTAAGAAGTCAATAAGCTCCTGCCATCCTTAAAACTGATAACACTCAATCTTATTTAATACTCGATTTTGCCCGCGGCGTCGCTCGCCTAAGCGTAGGTTAGGATAGTAACTGTGCTTTTTACTGAATAAAATGTACCCTATATCCTTTTCTGTTCCAATGACGACGTATGTATAAGTGAAATTTTGCGATGATCGGTCCAGTAGTTACGGCGTGATAGAGTAACAAATAAACAAACAAAGAAACTCCCATTAGCATTTATAATAGTTATTATTATATTATAAGTTAGAAATGTCTTATGTTTACGCGAATGTTACACATTGATATATCTATATTAATTATTAAAATAAATCGCGATAAAATCTGTAATAAATAATATGATGTAAACCAGGACTTACAATATCTATATTGACATAGTGTTAAAGTTTATCTTACAACAATTAAAAAAAATACAACAATGTTTTTTTAGTGCAATGATTCATTCAAATAATTATGTACTGTCTTAGCAATATAATTATATAATAATGAATATTTAATGTATAATGTAAATTTTTTTATCTTATTAATTCTAATTTCATAATTTGTATTTATATAAAAGATCTTTGATAATACTATAATTTTCCTAGAATAGACTGTAAACTATAAAATTATATAATAAAGGTCTTATTTATAATTTTAATTAAATTAAATTTTGCACACCATTGTTATGGTAGAATGTACAGAACCATTATTGTAATTATTGACATCATCTGTTGTATTTACTACATTCTGGCAAACGAATCTGAAATCTGAACAAAAAATATGGAAATTCTTAGTCTGCGCACACCCTTCCAGGAAATAGGCGTGAATTGTCGACCTTTTAATGAAATTCCGCCAAGCACGACTCAGAATCCAACAAAGAGGGTTCGTACATTACAAGAAATACACTATCAGTATCACTTACATATTATAAAATAAGGTCCTCCACCGCGTCTGTATTTTTGTCTGTTCGCTATAAACTCAAAAACTGCTTAACGGATTTTCATGCGGTTTTCACCAATAGACAAAGCGATTTAGAGGAAGGTTTAAGTATGTAATTTGTTAAGGTTTTGTACTACCGGTGCGAAGCCGGGGCGGGTCGCTTGTATTTAATAAAATTATTGCGAGGAGACGGACCTGCCACGTAGCTTCGGATTGCCCAACTCAACTATTGCAAAAGAAAACGACGACAATACCGAACTCCTCTGGATAGGAACAGCCGCGTCGAGGGGACCCAGGCGTATTCCATCTTGCAGTATTCCGCTTCAAACACAAAATGCAACGAACTGACTCATTTCACTCGAATTTTATTACAATCGATTTCCAGCAAGTAACCTTTTCTTTTGTTAAATAAATTTAAAATTTAAAAAACCCTCGACACTATATTCATTTGTTACCCATATTGAACAATTATAATTTGTGGATATAATATGTAATATTCTGGTGGCGGCCATCTTGGATTTGAAATTTATCATAGTGTATAGTATTCTACTAGTCAAGCCCTTTCATTTGATACCCATATTGAGGAAGTTGTGAAAAAATATGTAATTCGCCATTTTGTGGTGGCGGCCATCTTGGACCGATTTTTATCAAACGTAGCTAAGAACACTCTCGACTAATTCGCCTTTCAAACAAAAAAAACAAAATTAAGATCGGTTCATCCGTTCGGGAGCTACGATGCCACAGACACACACACACACACACACACACACACACACACACACACACACACACACACACACACACACACACACACAGACACGTCAATCTTATAACACCCCGTCGTTTTTGCGTCGGGGGTTAAAAAGACATCTCCCGCACTAGGAATACTTCCTGTGTCGCCGGAGAGTTTACAAACATTAAAAAAACGGACATAAAGAACCTCCAGACATTTATGATCAAGACTTGGAACAACCATTTGAGTTTTGTTCCGCATTCGTCCCTAATTATTCCTTTTTTGAGCATATGGTTAGCAAAACAAAACATGTTTAAAAATTATTAAAAGTCTTTCAATGTCGGGTTCGTGATGTCATACAATCATAAACCCAAAGTTTCGCCGAGAGATCAAGGAGGTATTTTAAAATATTTTTCGGATGACGGTACATCAAAATCGGTTCGAATCCTACACAAAAAAAAAACAGGTTCAAACAATTTAACATAATTTGGGACGAAATAGGAATTACGTTAAGAAATTAATATTTATCTAAATTTCAGGGCATATGAGGAACAAATTTTGGGGCGAATGCGTATATTTACATTCGGGACGAAACATGAGGGTCGAATGCGGAATAAACCCCATTTGAGGATCACACAATTTTTTTCTCGTGTAGGATTCGAACCGACAGCACTCGGTGCAGTGTCAGTGCCGAGGCGACCAGTTAAACCTTACGCCATCCATACAGTCAAATAACGCCTAATTCGATTGGAAACATATTTAGTTCTACATAATTATTATGGTTCATCGATTCGAGCACAATTAACCTATTGGCGACCTCGATGGCGCAGTGGTCAGTATAAACGACTGCCACACCTGAGCTCGCGGGTTCGATTTCCGCACAAGTCAAACATTTGTGTGCATGGTCATGAATGTTTGTCTTGGTCTGGGTATTTCTATGTATAAAATGTATGTATTTACAAAAAAAGTATATATGTATGTTTATCCATTGTCTAGTACCCATAGTACAAGTTCTTCTTAGTTTGAGCTAGATGGTGTTGTGTGTATGTGATAGATTATTATTTAATCGCAGCGGTGCACCGGTGAGTAGACACAATAGGTTTTCAATTATAATCGAGCTATATTTAACTAACGTCGTTTTATTTATGCCAGTAGTAATTTTACAACAACGTATATCAATACAAACTATTTTATTATTTTCACCGGCTTTGGACAACCATTTAATCTAAGATAAAGTGTATCTTCGCCCAGGAGTTGTAGTCTGCTGGGTAGGTTGCTGATGTAGTCTCTTTTCCAGCGGCCCATCCACTATATAATGCAGCGAGTTGGCACACCGCCGCCGTGGGGTTTTGGTCCGTAGGCCCGAAGTACGGGAGAGCCGGACATAACTCTCTCGCCTTCCCTTGTGGCGAGGGGGAATGCATACGGTGTATTTTCCCACGTAAAAAAAAAGAAAAAAGCATGTAGTCTATCTATGTTTCAATTCACATCCAAATCTGTTCAACAATTTACGGGTAAATGTGTAACAAACATAAAATATTTTTTCAAACTTACACATTTATAGTATTAGGAGAGAATGACTATTCTACACTAGATGTTGCCTGCGGCTTCGCTCGCGTAAATGTAGGGTAGGTTAGATAAATAACAGTAGTTTTTTCTGGATGCAAGTTACCCCATGTTCTTTTCTGCTCCCCTGATATTGTGTATGCAAAATTTCATTATGATCGGTCGAGTAGTTATGGCGTGAAAGCGTAACAAACAATAAACAAACAAACTCACATTCGCATTTATAATATTAGTTAGGATTTTTACCGACCATAGACAATCTGTATGTCAATCTAGAACATGGCCTATCGGTATGCTATTGTTCATCCAAATGTCTTTAATATTTTACGTGTGATTGTGATATAAATATATTAACTCTTATAGAAACTTTATAATCTCAGGAGAAATAGCATTACTGTTTTAAATTCTATTCTATCACATACACACAACACCATCTAGCCCAAACTAAGCAAATCTTGTACTATGGGTACAAGAAAATTGGTAAACATTCATACCTAATATACTTCTTTTTTGGATATACATAAATATTGTACATAGAACCACCCAGACTAAGAAAAACATCCATGTTCATGCACACAAATGTTTGACTTGTGCGGGAATTGAACCCGCGACCTCAGGCGTGGCAGTCGGTTACACTAACCACTACGCCATCGAGGCCGCCAATTATCAGATTGATAGCACAAGTAAGTACTAATCATTTCTGAGATAAACCTATAACCCCAGTAATATTTATGCCAATGGATAAACCAGAAAGACGGTTAACATGTCCTATTTTTATCGTTTTCGTACTGAACCCTAAATATAATGTAATTCTTCTTGTTTGTTTTTCTTCTCCTGGCAATTGCTTATTAGTGATTCTACGGGAGCATCTTTATTTTTATCCTGTTCACTTTTTCGCTTCCTTCCTCGTATAGATTGATTTCTATTTGCTGACGTTTCAATGTTTATTTATGTAACGAAAGTGACAACGTTTACTTATATTTGTATGGTAGGTGCCTCTTTTGCAGGCAAAATACGTTTTTATAATATACCAGTCGGCTCGGCAGTCGTTGCTTTGGCTTTTCCCAATACTTTGCCCTTTTATACCTTTCAGATCTTGTCTATGACTTGGGTCATATTTCGGTAGATACATAGTTAGGTCCTATGTCGGTGGTGAAGAGCCTACTGCCACCTACTGAACACATTTTCAGACTCAGCCTCACGCCTACATTTCGTAAAGGATATGAAGATATTAATAATTTATTGACTGAAAATGCAATAAAAAATTGCTTTAATATATTTTTATATTTACTCTTCTTTGATAAAATTTGATATAGCAATAGTTAAAACTATTAATATGAACGTAGACCACTGAAAGGCGTATTCAGAAACGCGAAAAGAAAACCTGGTTTATAGCTAGACGTACATACATACATATATTATATTCTTATTGCGTTCAGCGTACTACGATAAAAAAACTAATTGCTTATATACAAAACATTATTTGTAATGTACTCCGGTGCTCCCCGGATTCCTGGAAGCAATCAAATTAAGAGTCATAATCAAAACATCCGCACACACGAGGTCTTATAATAGTATGAATAACCTTTGTCGGCGATAAAATACAGTTTTGAAACGTTTATATTATAATGTATTAATAATAATGATAAGGATAAATAAAAATAAATTATATATCACGTTCATAGTTCGACTGCACAGATGCTGTAGTGGCTTAAGTGATCGTCTCGCCACTGCCACCAAGTGTTGTGGGTTTGAGACAAAACTTTGTGTGATTCACAAATAGTTGTTCCGGGTCTGGGTGATCTTTGTGTCTGTTGTTTGAATGTTTGTAAAGTCCCCCGCAATACAACCATTATTCCTAGAATTTGACTTTTATAAAAAGTTAGCTGCGCCCCGCGGTTTCACCCATGTAAGACCCGATGCCGTGGTAATATCGGGATAAAAAGTAGAGCTAATCTAGGTCTCCAGCTATCTACATACCAAGTTTCATCGCAATCGATTCAGTAGCTTTTGCATGAAAAAGTAACAAACGTCCATCCATCTTCACAAACTTTCACATTGATAATTTTAAGTAGGATTAAATTAACATTCTGTATATTTTCGTTTCCAAGCAAACCTGCATTCTTTCTGGGGTCTAGAATTGATCATAGAAATCCAATCAAACGTTAGATATTATATTTACTCTACTCTTAGGGATCCTGAAATATATGTATATTGCAAAGAAATCTTGCTAGGTCTCTCTATAAATATTTGTAGGCAGTTACCATACTGAAGATATTTATTCTAGACTGGATTCAAGTTCGTTCCAATTTGACTAAGATACGAATTTCGATAAGACGTCTACACGCTAGAGTCGTCCTAATTCTTAAGTAAATATAGAATCTTCTTCGAATTTCGTACTTTTATTAGCTTTCGTCAAACTGACTGTAAGTACCTATCTCAGTGGTATTTGTATAACATTAATATTGTTTTAAATATTTGGATTGGTTTATTCTTTTCTCTTTTTTGGTAGTTACTGTTATGGCTTTAAAATAATAATGGTTGGCATTGTTGAGAAAGACAACAATAAGGTACCATACTATATTAAAGATAGCACAACATACATTTTCAAAAAGAAATTAACGAAACTACTGGTCGAAAAAAGTTATTTTTCCATTATTTTCACATTCCATCCATGACTTTTTAAATGATAATTCCTTTTGACATATATTATTTTTGTTTTGTATAACATTCTCGTATTTTTTTTTGTAATTTTGACGACTCGATGGCGTTGTAGTTAGTGTAACCGACTGCCACGCCTAAAGTCGCAGGTTCGATTCCCGCACAAGTCAAACATTTGTGTGCATGAACATGGATGTTTGTCTTGGTCTGGGTGTTTCTATGTATAATATGTATGTATTTACAAAAAAAAAGTATATTTGTATGTTTATCCATTGTCTAGTACTCATAGTACAAGCTCTGCTTAGTTTGGGCTAGATGGTGTTGTGTGTATGTGTAGAATATTATTATTATGTTTCTCTTATCACAGGTACTTTCTAACATATTATTATATTAGAAAATACCTGGCCCTTTGGGAGGCTTACACATGTCGCAGACATGGGTCCAACGTGAAGAGGCCCTTCGAGAGTTTTAATCAAAGGTGTGATGGAATATCTACAGCGGCACTAGCCGCAGCAGGCGTAGGACTATTGCTACGCATGGATTCTAATATATTGGCTATAGGTATGGGTGTTTGGTGGACCGGTATATTGCTAACTATGGATGAAAAACGGCGTCTGCCCTGAATACTCTAATAGCATCAATGCAATGGGCAGACGGTGACTCGTCAACTCACTAGATGGGCCCCCTGATAAGCCACTATAGGCATACAAGCCAGCAGCAGAGGGCAACACCGGTGCAAGTGGCTAGTGGTGTCGAGCGGTGTTATTATTATTATTATTATATTGACTTATTTTTATTGTATCTTGTTTTTTGCTATTGATTTATATTGTGAATTATTAATATGCCTATTTAAATGTATCACATTATTAATTTATATAACATTATAGAATAACATTGTACAGATTTGCATGCCAAATGGTACAATGTACTGGTTTCTATGTAATACCAATTTCACCATCAATAAGTTACCTGCATTCTTAGCAAATAAAATTTCTTATTCTGATTCTGATTCTAATTCAATATAAGGTAAATTATATAATCTTTACTGTTATTACTAGCTTTTGCCGCGGTTTTGCTTACTTGAGAACAGTACTTTTTTACTAGAAAGTTATTCTATTGCAAGCTGACCTGTGCAACATAGATGTCTACAATTGTTTTATTTGATTCATTATGTGACTAAATTTTACCTATGGCTTCACTCGCGCTAATGCATCTTAGGTTACAGTTCTTTTTTAAGTGAGAGGTACACTTTGTCCTTTTCTGCATCCCTGGAGGTCTTTTTCTGTATCCCTGACAACGTGTAGGTATACAAAATTTCACGATGATCGGTCGAGTAGTTAAGGCGTGAAAGCGTAACAAACAAACTCATATTCTTATTTATAATATTAGTGAGGATTAGGATTAAGTTAAAATATTGTTACAAATGAATGTATTTTTTATTTTTTCTTGCATTGGTTGTCATTTTCTATTCTACTACGATCACATGTATGATGTTGATCATAGTCCATACTTTAACACATTATTTTTTAAATGTACATGAATGGCTTAGTGACTTAAGTGGTTGCGTCGCCATTGCCACTGCGCCGAGTGTTGTGGGTTCGGATCCCACGCGGAAAAAAAATTATGTGAACCACAAATGGCTGTTTCTAGTCTGGATTTTATTTTTGTGTTTGAATTAATGTTAAGTACACGGCGATTAAAAAAAATCGGCCAAGTGCGAGTTGGACTCGCGCACCGAGGGTTCCGTACAAACCTGTAGATATATAATTTCAATTTAATACCTCCACGCGTATCTGAGAAAAAGGGTCTTGACAGACAGACGGTCAACAAAGTGATCCTATAAGGGTTCCGTTTTTTCCTTTTGAGGTACGGAACCCTAAAATTCTCCTGTTTTACGGTCCTGAGCTCTAGTATACATAAAATATATGCAGAATAACAGTACACACAAACATACTCAGTGACTTCTATATTAGATGACGATAATTCACGGTATGAATATAAACAAGTGCTATGCTTTACCAACTTCTTATTTATAATTTTCATTGGACCGTAATTATATTAATGCATGATTAGTTATGACATGGTAATCCAAGCATGTAATAATTGAACCATAATAATTATCTATTAATATATAAAATGTTGTTCGCTTGTCTGTTTTTTTGACATATATAATGGAATCACATTGCGATAAACCTTTGATGCATCGTTAATGTTTATTTTTATCAGTAACATTTACGACTGGAAGGTCGTGAATATTTCTGCCAAAAATAAAAAACAAAATGTTCACGCATTTCGGCTATTAGCTAATTCAAAATCAAAGAATTTATGAAATGAATTATTGTTATATAAATTGTGTAGTAAGTAAACACATTAATATACAAATTAATTTACCTAAAATTAAGAGACCTATAATTTTTGGAAAGGATTTAATATCAGCAAACAGCCTTTCGCTGGTTCTGAGATGATTACACTTTCAACTCACAGTCAATAAACAATCAACTTAATCAAATATAGTTTTAATATTATTATGGTCCCAAAATACGACTCAAAATAAATATTGTATATATAGGTGGAGACCGAAACCGCGGTCCTGGTCTCAAAAGCCCCACGACCGATACAAATATTATATTATACTTTAATCCAGGACTTCGTCTATCTGTTTGCCTAGTTTCATTAAAATACATTCAATAATTTACGCATGATTGTAACAAACATTCAGACATCTTTACAAACTGTGACAATTGTAATGTCAGTAGGAGAGCCGAAATGTTATCTTCAAGACAGGTTTATGTTATTGCCTGTCTTAAATATATTACCATGGGCAGTTCACAAGAGAAATCTAATAGTGCAGCTGAATTCTAAGCGTGGTTGATTTAATCGCTAGTACACTTGGATAAACCATGATAATTGTATAATATGAAATTATTACGCAAACAGTATGAAATCGCATATAATACCATTTTTACGCACCAATAATATAAATTTGTCATATTAAATCGATATAATATTTATATCGATTTAATATTTAGTACTTATTAGAGCATTATTCATTCTGTAGCCACGCCGACGTGATTTAAATCAATAATCAAAAATAATAATCATGAAATTTATACGATTTTTTTTCTTCATGTTAACTTTTTATGTCGTGATGGCGAATGTTACAGATAAGCCTGAAGGCTCAGATGGTGGTATATTTAAGACAATCGTGAGTATTCTTTAGCATATTATATTACATAATATTGTTTTACGTTCACGCGAATGATATAGGCACATTTAAAACATTATAATTACATAATCTATACTAATATTATAGAAATTTTTTGTTTGTTTGTTACCATTTAACTCAAATACCACTCAACCGATTTTAATTTTTTTATTAATAAGAAGTTTATTATTTTACGAAAATCAAACAGTATTTACAATATTATTATTATGTTGTTCATTATCAATATGTTTATTTTATTACCTACATAACATACATATATTTATTCTGGACGTGTGTGAACCGAACTCTTGTTAAACGCCGGGACGATATTGATGATACTTTTTAGTAAGTTTGAATGGTCTGCTTCTTCTTCTTTCTCATAGCCATAGCCATGGCCATGGCGCTCATAGCCAGTTATTGTCAAATTGACAGCAGTCGTTAAGCCATGTCAGAGGCCTACGGGCGGCTTGAACAACTCTTGACAACAGGTTGGCCACTAACCACACGAAAAGAAAGAAAAGAAAGAATATTGGTCCCGGTAGGTGGCGTTTTTATCGCGTTCTAGGTTTTTTTTTCGTTTGTGTTGGAATATCCGTCGTTTCCACTAGCATATTATAAAAATTAGATGTCAAATAAAAACAAACAAATTAGTATTTAGCTGAGTTTGAGAAGTTCAGAAGGAGAGTAATCAGTGGGACAAAACGTGATATTTTTAATGATATTTATTTGATAATACATCCGCATTATAAATATGAATAGAATTACTCATTGTATATTTATTTTTCAGCAAAATGTCGGCAACCAAGCTCGTGATAAGATTGCAAATGTGCTTCCAGAAGGATCGATTCTGCGCAGAATGTTATCGGCCACTGTGAAATGAAACATTTTCATTAAATAAGTAAAAAAGAGAAAATTAATAAATGTAGTATTAATTATATTATAAATGATTATTTAATAATATACATAACATTATATTCTGTTGTATGTTGTATGTAAGATATCATAAATAAAATTAATTTTACACATTACTTATTGTTAAGCTACGTAATTTTTTTGAAACAGGCTTTTCCCATTCTTGGAATAAATTCTGTGTTTCTTGACTTTACAAATATTCATACAATTGACACAAAGAATACTCAGACTTGGAACAACCATTTGTGGATCTTACAAAGTTTTGTCCCGTGTGGGATTCGAACCCACAATCGGCGCTGTAGGAGTGGCGAGGCGACCGCTTAAAGCCCTACACCATCCGTGCAAGAAGACGTTTGAAGAACATGACAATTTATTATTTTATGGAATTGACGGGTTTAAATAGCCAAATATGTAAGGTCCATTCTCCTTGTTGATCCCTTCCTTGCCTTTCTTCTACACTCTTATCCCTTAAGCATAGCAACGGTTAAAAGAGGCCTATTACCGAGGACATTAGCGTATATGCAATTATACTTAATAATATATATTGTACTCCAGACCGAATTTCGGTCACGGCGGCCAATCTAAACGGAAACTGGCCAACTACGCAGGAAATATTGTAGTGTGCAGTATGTGCGCAAACACATGCACTCTTTTTTTCGTAACTCTCATTATCCGATAAGATGGTAATCCGACACGACCGAAAGAGATCAAGCGCAGGACTACTGGCTTTACATCTTTTCCGAGGCACGGTGGTGTTTAAGGGGCAAGACAAACAGAAAAGACGCAAGACGAAGACGCGTCGCAGACGCGGCGCTCCTTCAATCATTTTTATACAAAATGTATAGAATCGTCGTGTCCGCGTCTCATCCGCGCCCTGTTCGCGCCCTGTCTTTTCTGTTTGTTTTGTATCGTGACGCTTCTATACATTTTGTATGAACATTTATTGAAAGGACGCCGCGTCTACGATGCCTCCTCGTCTTACGTCTTTCCTGTTTGTCCTGCCCCCTATACCGTTGACTTCCTAACTCTGGATTTGTATTGAGATTTCTTAACAGATAATGCCAATAACTAATTGTTGAGCTATCGACGAGCAGCGATAGCTCAGTGGGGAGACCAACAGACTGCAATGCATAGGGTCTCGGGTTCGATCCCACGTCGCGCACCTCTAACTTTCGGAAGTTATATGACTTTTCGAAATTATGTGCGTATTGATTGACAATTATCGCCTGCTCCGTGCCTCGGAGAGCACGTTAATCTGTCGGTCCCGACTGCCATGAACATCTATGGCAGTCGTTATTGTGGAAGTTGACACAAAAGATCCCACTGGGTCGAAGTGTCGCCAGTCGGTACTGACTGGCCCCCACACAAGATAAGATAAGATAAGATAGCCCGAGATTCGAACCTAATACCTCATGTACAGCAATCGCATTCATTATCGCTGCACTACGGACCACCACCACCACCTTTGCAATCGTTTCTGTTATATCAAGAAAACACAGCTATATCCAGGAGCGATAGTTACCGCTTGCCATTAGGGGGATAACTGTCTACCATGTCAATAGCTGCATTTTATTATAAATTCGAAAGTAACTCTGTCTGTCTATCTGTTACCTTTTCAAGGCTAAACCACTCAACCGATTTAGATAAAATTTGGTACAGATATAGTTTAAAGCCCGGGGAAGGACTAGGCTACTATTTATTGATGTAGGTACTATGCGGGCGGCGCCATGCGCAAAAGCTAGTAAATGATAACAATCTAACCGTAACATTTCAGATTTATATTACATTCATTAGTCATAATGAAATTATTACTTTCGTACAATCGACAGTTTTTCTAGGTTTGACTTTAGATCACAAAGTTCAGTGGGGCGCTCATATATCGTATCTTGCAGGGAAACTTAGCTCAGCTGCATACGCAGTTCGGAAAGTAAGACAGCTTACTGATATAGATACTGCGAGACTAGTATACTTAAGTTACTTTCACAGTGTCATGTCCTATGGTATATTATTGTGGGGCAAGGCAGCTGAAGGTAGCATTTATAATTTAGGAACACGAGTTTCCCTGAAAGACCGATTTAAAGAAATAGGCATACTTACTGTTGCGTTGCAATATACATATTTGCAAACATTAAGTTTATTAAACATAATATCCACTTATACAGGTTGTCCGGTAATTAATAGATAACCATGAAATGTCTTACAGTAGAACTGCAGGACGTTAAGAAAAAAAAAATGTATATATTAAATGTGCAAGCTATTATAGCATAGCATACTTTTGACTGTCTATCTATTAGCATAATTAGTGTTTAATAATAAAACAACAAACAACCGATGGATTTCATTCATTTATGGTCGTAATATACAGGAAAGTATACGAAAGTATACATGGTAATTAAAAAAAAAACACATATCTCAGGTAGTAGTTAGGATATATTTTTTTGATATTTTTTTCTGAACGGCCATCAGTTCCACTATAAGACATTTCCAGGTTATCAATTATTTACCGGACAATCTGTATAATAAGAATAGTGATATCCATAACGCAAACATTAGAAATAAGCAAAGTTAGTGGTTCGTTTACATAAAGTTCACAATACATTTGCGGGACTCGGTATACGTTTTCTTAATAAACTTCCTATTAACAAAATTAATTTACCATTGCTTAAATTTAAAAGCGCCGTTAAAATACAACTTATTCGGAAAGGTTATTATTCAGTCAACGACTACTTAAATGACAAAACTCATGGAACTAGTTGCTTGTTGCATACAGGATTTAAAGATCTGTATTACTTTTAAGTCAATTTAGTAATGTAGAGGTACCTCGTGATTATTTGTGATGTAAATAAGTAACTTGTTTCTTAATTTGATTATTATTGAAGAATATAAATGCACAACCGCATTTAGTCACGAACTGCCTTTCCATTGTCACAAAGTGTAAGTGTATGCGCCATCATGCCATCCTACTGTCTATTTTAGATTTATATTAAAACATATACCTTAGCCCAAATTATTTCATCTCTATAATATTATTAAGTTATTATTGTTTTTATCTTTAGTTTTTTTTATAGTCAGTAGTATATGGCATAATGGCTGCAACACCTTGTTAATCTGAGTTGTAAAATACTGAAATTATATTTGATTGGCGATTTAAAAGAGTGGTCGTGAGTTTTTTGCAGGTTTCTTCTCATAGGCTCAACCCTTTGCCTGAACCTAGCAAATCAATATAATAATATCTTGACACAGTGCAAAAGAGGTCTGAATTATGGCGCAGCATCCAAGCGTTGATTTGGAGATAAGGGTCAATCAAAAAAGCTTTAGGTTACGCTGAGCCAGAAGACATCATCCCGGACATATATCACCGATTCGCAGAGACCGAGCGACTGCTAAGATAAACTAGACCTTAAACCCAACGACCTGACGTTCTAAATATATAAATACTCAAACTAATGTAAGATATTCTGTGATGTAAATCATTTATTCAATATTATATTTTAGTGACATTTAAGTAATTAAATAATTAAAAAATACGATAATCCCAGTGCCGCTAAATCCACGTCATTTTAGCATAGATGACTTACATTTCAGATTCAAAGTAGGCCTCTTAAATTCATCTATCCGCTTACTAAGACTTAAAAAAGTCAACTAAATAATATATCATATACTTAACATTTAGTATTTTAAATGAAATACTAAATGTTATATGTAAGTAAGCTAAGTAATTAAAGTATATAGGTTTATCTAAAGTGTTATGTTGTGACGTTAAAACATAAACTACGTTACAGCACTAAACTTGAGTTTCATATACAGGGTGATTTTGAAATCGTGTAATTCCTTTTAACCACGCATTCTACTGGTGATGTAGAATAACCCTGACCATATTTTTATTTAATTAGATTTATTTTTTTTGAAAAATTATTATTCCCTTTTTTTTCGTGAAATGGTGTCAGATAGTCATATGTTAACCAACCGAGGCAATTTTAATTTTTTACTATTTAAAATAAAAAATCATATTAATAATTAATGTCGTAACTAATAACGGGCGGTCCTTTTTATTGACCCTTATTATTTACGACATCAGTTATTGTTAAGTTATTATTTTTAAATTAAAAAAATATTAAGATTGTGTCAGGTGGTTAAAATATGACTATATGAAATCATTTCATGAAAAAAATCTGTACTCTAATTTTGCCGAAACCATTATTCTAATTAAGAAAAAATATGGTCAGGGTTATTCTATATCACCAGTAGAATGCGTGGTTAAAAGGAATTACACGATTTCAAAATCACCCTGTATACCTATAATGTTTGTGTGAGATTATTAATAATTGTAAGTGGACAAATGGATCCGTAAAGCCTATATCCAAAAGAAACATGTTGTCAGCGATACAGAAAAGAACAAACTCGTAGGGTACACACGGCTACACATGAAGTTAGACACCCTATATACGCATAACTACGCTACATACAAAATAGAGAATTGTCGGAAAGCGATAGTGCATAGTGGTGTCGATGTAATGCTAAGGATAGAGCGTAACAAAATTATAACGCACTCTCTCGCACGATTCGCAGCGTTCAACTTCTAATAGTTCAAAGTCCAAACAGTCTAGGTAGATGTGTCGCTATGTGTACCTTTCATCAAAAAATTGTTCTGTTCCCCATGGATAGAAACTTATTGACATAGGCTACATAAAAGCAAGCGAAGTCGCAGGAAAAAACTAGTAATATTGTAAATAGAATGAATATATTTACTTAAGTTTTATTTAAATACGTAATTTCAGGATATTTTTAGTAATTATTTTATAATGTCAAAGAAAGTTCTGAAGCTATACCAAAGTAATGTAGGCAGGATTTGATGTTCGCATCCCTCTCGCTATTAGATATTGTCATATTATATTATTTTAATATCTATACTAATAATAATAATAATAATAATCTTGAGGGATGGTACGGTTGACATTTGTCGGGCGTGCCACCTACCTGGTGAGTCCCTCAGGCATATAGTTTCCGGTTGTTCTCGTCTTGCTAACGGCGAGTACTTGCACAGACATAACCAAGTAGCCAGGATTATTCACCAGCAACTTGCTCTGAAATACAAACTTGTAGATGTTGAAGTGCCGTACTACAGGTATGTAGCTAAATCAGTTCTCGAAAATGGTCATGTCACGTTGTACTGGGATCGAACTATCATCACAGACAGGACTGTTGTGGCCAACAAACCTGACATTGTGGTGATAGATCGATCAGAGCGCCGCGCATTGATTATCGATGTCACCATTCCGCATGACGGCACTCTCGCGAAAGCTGAAAAAGATAAGCAAATTAAATATCTCGATTTGGCTCGCGAGGTTGTCGACATGTGGGATGTTGATTCGGCAATCATTGTGCCGATAGTCATATCTGTCAATGGTCTAATAGCCAAGAGCCTCGATCACCATCTAAAGAGGCTCGCGTTGGGTGCTTGGATCAAGGGTTTGATGCAGAAGGCAGTGCTTTTAGATACAGCACGCATTGTGAGGAGGTTCCTATCTCTGGAATCCTAACCACCGGCAGCTTGGACCCTGTTCCCGATGCCGGTGGGGTACCATATATTTTATATTTTTAAATGTATTTTTATAGATATATGTATATTTAAAAATGAAAAATATATTGAAAATATTTAAATAAAGAGAATAATAATAATATATTCTACCACATACACACAACACCATCTAGCCCAAACTAAGCAGAGCTTGTACTATGGGTACTAGACAATGGATAAACATACATATATACTTTTTTTTTCTAAATACATACATATTATACATAGAAACACCCAGACCAAGACATACATCCATGTTCATGCACACAAATGTTTGACTTGTGCGGGAATCGAACCCGCGACCTTAGGCGTGGCAGTCGGTTACACTAACCACTACGCCATCGAGGCCGACATATAACATAACACTAGTTTCTCCAATATTGACCATTCCAATATTCCATCTTTCTATAAGTAGCTACCGTGAGCGTATCCTACAATCTGTTGTTAATTCTTAACTTATAGAAGTCCACGATGCATATCACGTCATGTCATGTCATATCATCGTGGTATTGCTTGGGTCTAGTAATTACTACTGATTAATTGTTTGTCTCTATGTTTCACTTCTTAGCAGTAAACATGCCAGGCAACTCTGTAATTGGCTTAAGTATAACTTTCTGTTATAGGTAGTATTTGCAATGAATTGTACGATAATCCTAGTGTTTAAGGCATTGCTCCATAATATTGGTAGTGATATCTACTTTCTTATTCATATGTATAGAAAACAAGCTGTTTAGTTTCTAATAAATAAATATTATAAAGCTAAAGAGTTTGGTTGATTGTTTGTTTGGTTAAACGCGCTAATCTCAGGAACTACTGGTTCGAATTGAAAAATTATTTTAGTGTTGGATAGCCCTTTTATTGAGGAAGGCTAAAGGCTATTTAACATCACGCTTAAAACAAAAGGAGCGGAGCATCAATGAAAAGTTGCAAAAACGGGGAAGAATGTCTTGTGTGAAGCAGACGAGGTTGCGCGGCTCAACTAATTTAGATATATTACACAAACTTAGGACGAACAACTTATTACTTATTTATGCTCTCTTATCAGTCTTATCACTGAGCTAGGTAACGAGGAATAATAGATAATATATACGTATTTCGTCTCATACCTATATGGCTAAATGTTCATTTTGTACCCCGTGTGGCTACTGTAGATATCGAAATCCGACCAACCAACACAGTAATCGAACCCCAGGGCTCAAACTTGCTCACAAACATTAACGCAGACTTATGTCGCAGTACCACCGAGTCAACCAGTGGAATCCTTTTATAATAAAACAGATTTGCGACTTATCTATTACAGATTAGAAAATTATGTTTAATAACATAAATATTACGCATAATATGCAGATAGCCTGTTATCTGTATTTTAATGTCAATGTGAAGGTTAGAATATTGACATCTAAGTCATTAAACCATTATTTTAACCTTATTACATTATTTGTGTCCAATGTACTCGTCAATGGTATATTATAATTATAAAACACTAGATGGGCCCGCGGTTTCATCCGCATTTATGATTACTGCGCCGCTCCCTTGGGTCGTAGCGTGATGTTATATAGCCTATAACCTTCCTCGATAAATAAGATATCCAAAAAGAAAAAATCTTTCGAACCTGTTGTTCCTGAGATTAGCGCGTTCAACCAAACAAACAAACTCTTCAGCTTTATAATATTAGTATAGATTACTGATTTTATGCCCAAAGGTGTGTAGTTAAATTGCAACCGGGTAAGGCGAGAAGCACTTAGATGCGGGTGGCCCAAGACCGGTCTGTGTGGAAAACCTTGGGAGAGCAGTGGACGTCTTTCGGCTGAGATGACGATATGATTGCAGACGGACTAACCCAGTAGTGCAACGATAGTGAATGCAAAACTTGTGCAAAAGGGTTTGATGCCCGTGTAAAGTGTTAATGAGATTTGAAGACTGTGAAGACATCCCCAGTAGCAGGCTTTAGGCATTGTGCCCGGTATGGCTACTTTAACTAGAACTAAAATTAAAATCGACAAAATGTGAATAAAATAAATTGCCTTGGTGCAACACAAAAGAAAATTGAATCACCGTCAAATTTCTTCCACTGGTCAACTGGTAATAGTTAGTGTTACAAACAAGTGACGTCATCTATATATCAATAAAAATCAATTGCTACATGTATGATGGAGCATCACTTAAGAACGGCTCGACCGATTTGGCTGTTTTTTTGTAGAGTTTGTAATTTTATTGTCAGGTCAAGGTTTGTATCATAGAAAATTTACGTTAAATCTGCGGGAAATGTCGAAAATTTAAATGGTATTTTTATATGAAAAAGAAAATATTTTGACATTTTAATATTGAATTTAATTACGAGGAATGTATTTTTGTATGGGGCAACAATTGTTGGGTGAGATAGTATAATATAAATTACTATTTGTCCCGAAAGACGTTGTCTTTTACACACAAGAAAAAAAAAAACAAATCTAAACCACTCTCGAACCCACTTGAACACACACAAAATATTTCATCAATATTGGTCCAGCCATTTAGGAGGAGTTTAATTACAAACACACGCACAAAATATTTATATATATAAAGATATCTATACATAAACATGAATAACTTTGCACTCATAATATAGTTTCACAATTAAAACCAACCATTTAAAAATTAAAAGCATATTAAAGCATCCTTTAAAAATCATGTTAACCATGAAAGCAAGACTTATGGTGTTTCATCAATAAATTCTATAGGGTCCGAGGTACTTCCCCACATGTATTGCTCCAGATTTGAAGGGACATTCACCTTTACCTGTCATAATTAGAAACACTGTAGCATAAAAACTTCAGGCACTTAAAATTAAGATAATGTAATATGTTTTAAGTGGTCACCTGCAACATCAACATTACATGTTTCACTTGAAAATATAGTGCTTATCTACAAAGTAGTACTAAAACCTGTCTGGACATATGCAGTTGAGCTTTGGGGCTCTGTGAAGAACTCAACTTTGGAAAATATCCAGAAATTCCAAAATAAAACTCTTAGAATTATACCAAATGCTCATTGGTTTATAAAGACATCTGAATTGCATGAGCACCTACAAATGAGAACCATAAAAGAGGAAGTAGATCACAGACTGCAAACTTTCAAACTTCGAATAAAGTCACATACCAACACATTAGCCGTAGCCCTTAGTGAACCAACAACCATAAAAAGGCTCAAACGCCATCACATATGGGACTTGACTGACTAAAGTCAAGTAGTGATTTTGAGAGGCAGATTCTTCGTTGGAAGTATGAACCTCAGCAGTCAATATGCGCATAAAACATCTGCTAAAGGTTTGTAGCCGATTGCAAGATACAAAAAAAAGAGGTCGCCTGCCACTGCGCCGAGTGTTGTGTGATCGAAACCTACACGGGACAAAACTTTGTGTGATCCACAAATGATTGTTCCACGTCTGGGTGTTTCTTTGTGCCTGTTAATTGAATGTTTGTAAAGTCCTCTGAGACACAGGAAATATTCTTAGTGCGAAAGTTGTCTTATCTCAATTAGAAAAAGAAAGCAATGACTGTGCATCTACACAGCCAGACAAATATGACACTTATACCCAATTTCTGAAAGGTCAACCGCCTCAACGAAGCGATTTGTTTAGAAATCTAACTCATATCAATTGTAAATTCGTAATAAATTAAGATACCCAATACCCAAACAGAATTCTAATACCCAAACCCAAACATTTTTGTGTTGATCTGTCTTTTAAAAACCGGAGGATACGGGTGCGTCTCATAACGTATAAACTCATTTGGTCTAATTTCATTTTATTATCGTTCATAAGACATAATCAACGTGAGATATACCAACTGTTGATATAATTTATTTACATATAACATTTATTTATTCTAAAACTTAATTAGTATTACGTTGTTTGATATAACGTTTATGTAATCGAAAATCATTTGGTCTAACGTTTAATATATATACAAAACGTCATTATGGTTAACACCCCGACTCAGAGTACCCCGACTCGGATAGGTTAGGTTAGAAGCTCCGCTTAGAGCTCCGCTCCGCTTCGCTTCCGCCTTAGCCTTCGTGGTTATTTTTTTAAACCACCCAGAAATAGGAGCCCCGCTAAGCGGGGCTCCGTCGATATATCTTAGCGCAGGTGGTAACCGGTTACTAGTTATGTTTAATATCTACTTAGGTTACTATTACCTATAACTACGATAGAACTTACAAAGAATAAAACAAAGAAAAATACTATTAAATATTTATTAAAAAAATACAAAGGTATTATATTAGACCAAATAAGTTTTATATGTTTTGAGTGGTATGTCAAACGATTTTATATTTAATGTATGTTATGCTTATAAAAATTAGTTATTTTTAAATTATATCAATAGTTTGTTATATTAACTAATCACTATATTAAATAAAATTATAGGTTCCGTTGTTATATGTTGTTAATATTAGAGATTTTGTTGTTATATTACTTACCCGGAGAATACTGATTGCAACACACGTCACTTGTCATAATATTATTATTACTTTCAAACAATTACAAAAAATATCTAATAATATGTTCTGAGGAATGTACTCTATTGAAATACTCATATTAATTTTATTATAACTAGCATGCAATGCCCGGTACTCCCCTGATTCCTGGTAGCAATAAAATGAGACGCCTTATCTGAACAACCGCAGACGTGCTCTTACAAAACAACGTGAATAACCTTTATCTTCTTAGCAATACAGTTTAAATTCGCTTACAGTATAGTTTATTAACTACAATAATAAAATTGTTTTTTCTCGCGAAGCTGATATAAATATGGTCAAAAGCTTGTTAGAGCATCATTCGCATCATATCTACTACATAGTGAATTTGAGAGAAAATTAACTTCGAATTTCAAAAATGAATTTCTCAAGAATTTTGTTTTTCGTGTTCGCTTGTTTCGTCGCGTTGGCGAGCGTGTCGGCGGCACCCGAGCCAAGATGGAAGATCTTCAAGAAAATCGTAAGTATTTTTAAATTATGGTTATCATTGAATTGCGTGCATTGTTCGTAGCGTCATATGCGGTTACAGCTAGGTGTCATGTTTCGGGTTCGAGTGCTAAGTCAGCCAGTGCTGTTTTATTCTCTTACGATATTTTTAGTGACATTAATGTTATATGTTATAGTAGCTGCGATAGTCTAGTCGTAGACAGTTAGACTGCTACGCAGAGGTCTTGAGTACGATCCCACGGATCGATATCTCTAACTTTAGCGTGGTGGAGTGTGGACTATGGCCTAACACTTTTCACACTGAGCAGAGGCCCGAACCTAGCAATGGGACAGTTTAATATAGAGCTGATATTAGTATCATGTTATACTTTTTAGTCAAAATTTGTCACACTGGTTATTTAATACTATCTAATTCCGAACTACGACTTAGAATACCGTAACAAAAAATCCATTAAGATTTTGCCTTACCTGGGTTCTCAGCATCGGCATCGGCAGTTCTTTTAACAGCGTAGTAAAGTATACCTTATTGTGACTATTGTATGCAGTACCTTGTTATTAATTCGAATATTCTTTCTTGTGTTTCAGGAGAGGGTTGGGCAGAACATTCGTGATGGGATCATCAAAGCGGGACCAGCCGTTCAAGTATTGGGAGAGGCGAAGGCGATAGGAAAATAATAAATAATAATACTTAACTAATACATAAGGATATTATAAGTAAACAAAATACTCTGCTAATAGTCAATAAACTATTTTATAAGATACTGTTGTCTCTTATTACTTACTAGATTTTGCTCATGACTTAGCTCACTTAAATATAGATTACGTATTTTTTTTAAATTTCGGGACCATTACTTTTCCTGGGTGAAATGTACCCTGGACGAAAGGTCCTTTTCTGTATTCCTGACATCGTGTATGTGAAATTGCATGATGATTGGTTAAGTAGTTATGGCGTGAAAGTGTAACAAACAAATTCACATTCGCATTTATCATATCTTTTTTTTATTTAATTTTTATTTAGATGCACAAAACACATTACAATCATTTTACAAAAATTCTGTTCTGGAAATTATTAGTATTAGATAGATATTAGTTAGGATGCAAAACTTGGAACGATAGATGAGAGGTGTGAGTGAAATGCCTACTTTATTTTGTTTGCCTGTCGAGAATTTACATTCTTGTTTATTTATTTATTTATTTATTTATTTATTTATTTATTTATTTATAAAACAATATAAGCTTACAGTCTAGACCAAGGTACTTATATGTTAGGTGAACACAATTAAAAAACATAGAATAATGTACACACAAATGAAATACATAAAAAAGAAACATTACAAAAATTATTACATAAACAGAAGATACTTAGAATTAAACAGGTAACATTATATTAAATTATTTAAATACATTATTGCACTTACTCTTACATTACCCGGTTGAGTGAAATAAATATCCACGTCCGGGAACCTTTCCAAAAAGTTATTTAACATATTAATTGCACAAGCCGTAGGACAATTCTTGGCGCGTGCTGTTCGCCATGAAGTAGGATAGGCTAAAAGTCTGTGTTGCCTACGGCCGCAACCGCGCAAATAGTTATCCGGCACATAGAAATAAATAGACTCACGCACAGACGGATTATCTATCCTATTGAGTAAAAGCATATAATAATGCATTAACAAAGCAAGTTTCCGCCTTAGTTCCAAGGTGTCAAGACCTACCATTCCGGAGACAAATAATGATGGATACAGAAAGGGGTAAAAGCCATACGTACGTTTGTATAAATACCGGGTGAATTTACGTTGAACTTTTTCTATCATGAGAGTGTAAAGTTTTTCCTGAGGATTCCAAACTATAGCGTTGTATTCGAGTTTGCTGCGGACATAGGCATTGTATAAAAGCTTTATGACTTCAACATTATTGAACTGTGAGGCAGTTCTTATTATAAACCCTAGGGATCTACTGGCTTTTTTACAAACTTGCTGTATGTGCTCACGGAAATTAAGTTTGTGGTCAATAAGCAGTCCCAGATCACGGATAGCCATGACATATGTTATAATATAAATTGGAATTAATAAATTATTTATGGAGCGTAGCATTATTGGCATCCGCCGATTAGACCGCGTCAAAAACACGGACCTGCACTCCAAAACCCAGATCAAAGATGTTGGTGCTGAGACCGCTATACTGAAGTGGAACTGGGCCAGACATGTCTGCCGCATGAAGCCTTATAGGTGGGCCAAACTATCTACCGAGTGGATACCGGATGGTGACCGCATGCGACGGGGCAGACCACGAAGGAGATGGCAGGATGACATAGAAAAGTTTATGGAGAGGTGGCAAGACGTTGCTCACGAGCGAGAGCAGTGGAGATTGAGAGGGGAGACCTTTGCCTAGCAGCAGGATACAAAGGCAGGATGAGGAAATAAAGATTAATTTGCTTTTGTACGCCCTTCGTTTCAGTGGTTCTAAGAAAAAACTATGATTCCATAAAAATGAATTACAATTTAAAAAAGGTTATGCTATTGCTGTGTGTAAGGAGGACAAATCAACAATCACATTTGTATTTATAATATAAGCAGGAATGATTTCAAACGGCTCTGTAAAAAAGAGGTTATGCGAGGAATAATATAACATAATAATTTTATTTCTAGCTGAAAGCAACCAACCTTAATTTAAAGACATGCAAAATTATTCTATAATTTAATACCAAGAGGATCTCTATGAGATTAGTTCGAACACTAAGCATGTATATCCTAATCCTATCTAATATTATAAATGCGAATGTGAGTTTGTTTGTTTGTTTGTTACGCTTTCACGCCTTAACTACTCGACCAATCATCATAAATATTATGTATACACTTTGTCAGGGGCACAGAAGCGGACATGGAGTAACTTTCATTAAAAAAAAGCACTGAAACGTGGGATAAAAAAAATTCACAATTTATAATAATAAATAATAGTATTTATTTTGCTTCAAATGTGGTTCATAAAGATGTTACATAATATAAATACAAAAATGGTTGTGCCGAGTCTGGATGTTCGTTGTATCCGTTAATTAAATATTTGTAATGTCGATAAAGGATTTAATATTAATGTGTGGGTTGCCTTTTAAATAAAAAAAGGTTTTAGGCATAGGGGATGAATCTATTGCCGTTTATCAGTGACACTTCCAAAATCCGCTATTGAAAATGAAAAAGAGTTTACATAAGTAACATTATGTATGTATAATGCTAAACAGGGACGATTCTTTCAGAGATAAGCACAGATGATGCATGATATGTGTACAATAATATTTTAATTGTCACTAAATATTATAAAACAACGTCCCCAGCGTGTAAATTAGTTGAAATATGATAATGTTTGTCGAAAATGTCGAAAAAACAAGACGACTATCGAACGACACGACGATCGAAAATGCTGTCTTATCCTTTAGAGATATAACAAAACAATGTATGGAAAGATTGTTCCTCTTTTATAAATCTACTGAAAACTCCGTAATTGCATATATTTATGATTTAGTGATAACTTACTATTCCCATACTAAGTTCTAAAAAATGGTATTTGCAAATCTATAATAATAATAATCTTTATTGACATAAAAATGGGTACATTTCAATTATAGAATACGCTGACACCCGCGCTAGTTAAAACTGTGTTGCAGGTGTCAGTGGCTTCCCCATATACAGTTTTACATCAAGTAAATAATTATTACTGTTAACAACAATGATAATAATTTAAAACTATTTTATAGATGGCATGCTTCTGTGTGTGTGTAAGTGTATAAGTATAGACAGATACAGTATTAATCAGTTGCCGTTTGGTCGTGTTGGAGTGTGGACGTGCGTTAATTTCTAACACTTGTTTTAATTTTAAATTATCCTATTGGCTGCTGACTTGTAATTCTGATTTCTTGTCACTCTTGTGGAGTTTATATGGGCCGGCTCCTCCCAGTGGGCGGTCTTTGAAAGGGACAACAATATTTAACAATTTTCTACTCGAGTGCTGTTAACCAACTGTTCGGAGGTGGCTGGGATTCGATCCTGAGGCGCGCTGCGCGGGACGCTGATGCTTGAGCCGCTACGCCACCGTGCAAGTTAATGTGAGTGTTGAATATTATCATCTACTTCGTACCGGGCGTACAGCGTAGCCGACCCCGATAACCGCTACGAGTAGTCTACAGCCGTGCTACGAGTGCTACGCTACGCTTACGTCACTGCCCGCACTGTACGCTACATCGTTGCTCCCGTAGCGGATATCGACACATATCTACTGTAATTGTTTACCGCTCGACTATACACGTTCAAATTTCAAATTTTTAATATGCCTAACGTAAAAAGAACCCACCACTGAAGTCTACGAATGTAAATCTTACTAGAGAGACCTCTTACTCCGATTCTGAGGTTAATCCATCTCCGCAAAGGAACATTACTTCTCGAACTAAGCGCCCGCGCATGGAACCATCACCAAACAAACAAGAATCCTCTGGCAACATCTCACTTGAGCTTATTTGGACTACATTAACAGCTATGCAGGCACAACAAGAAGTGACATTTGCAAAGTTTTTCTCTGAAATATCTGAAGTCAAGGAAAAAGTGCACCAGATACAAAAGACAAATGCAGATATCGAGAAGTCGATTGAATACTTGTATAAACAATATGAGGATCTGAAGCTTCAAATTTTGGACCTTGAACAGACCCGAGACAACAATACTGAAGCCATTATCAAGCTTGAGAGGCAACTTCAAGATCTCAAACTTAGTTCGAGGTCATCCACCATAGAAATTAGAAATGTCCCGAATAAAGAACACGAATCGGTTGAGGATATGATCAGTATTGTCTCACGGATCGGCAAAACTATCGACTTTGAAATACCAGCGTCGGAAATACGTGACATATATCGTTTACCAACCAAACCTGGGACAAACAAAACTATTATCGCTGAATTTTCTTCTGTGCGTACTAAAATTAACTACCTGTCGGCTGCTCGCACTTTCAACAGAAGTAGAAAACTAGAGGACAAATTGAATACTCAAATAACTGGTCTATGTGGACAAAAAAAACCGATATATGTCGATGAATATTTGCCCAGTTCTCTCAAGAAACTGTACCTGCAGTCTCGAGACTTTGCCAAGAAGAATGGTTTAAAATTCTGTTGGATTTCGAACGGCAAGATTCTGCTACGCAAGGGCCCGGACAGCAAAGAAACTTACACTGTCAAGACTGAAGGTTGTCTGGAAAACATTCAGAAAAAAATATGACTGTTCATTCTGTACTACATAGGTATCCAATTTCTCCTCTTATCTGTATACTCTATAAGAATGCTATTTAAATTGTCTATAAATGTTATCATGAAAACGCTTACCACAAGTCGCAGACTACACACACATAACACATATCTCACACATTGCTCAACTCAAATACTCAATCTTTCACCCATAAAGCCCTATTTTACTTTTTCTCAAATTTCTTCTCGCTTACATAAAATAAAGCATTTACTCTCACAATGCACTAAATTACAAGCATTAATTCCAATTAGCTCTACACAAAGCACATATCAAACTGACTTTCATTTAGTACTATCTATAATTATAAATGGCTTGTATAAATAATATTATTGACGAAATTGATCAACACAGTGTAACTACTTTTGAAGTCTGTGCCCCTCAGGCATATAATTCTTTACATAAGGTAGCTAAATCATCGATTAAAATTATTCATATAAATATCCGTAGCATTCGCAAAAATCTTGACAGCTTTTTAACTGTTCTTGCACAAATGCCTATACAATTCGATCTCATAATTCTGTCAGAATGCCGGCTGAAAAATACTGGTCCAGTCCCTACTATAGATGGATATACTGTATACTCTACTATAAATAATCCAATTCAAAACGATGGTGTAGTAATGTACGTTATAAACAACCTGCAATGTACTGTAACAGAGCCTTCCTTCTTCTTGGATGCAAACTGTTTAATCTGTCGTACAAAGGATACTGCAATCATCGGCATATACCGATCACCATCATATACTAACTTAACTAACTTCTACAACAGCTTGGAAACTGCTGTCTCTGCTTTAAAGAGCAGCAAATCCGTTATAGTAATGGGTGACTTGAACGTAGACATTAAACCAGAAAATGAGGACATAGAATCACATGGATACCTGTTACATACAGCCACACTCGGTCTTCTGCCAGCCTTTTTACATCCAACTAGACCAAGCTCAAATACATGTCTAGACCATATTTTACTAAAAACTAAGTCCGCATCTAACTCCTTTATTTTGCAAATGAGTATCACTGATCACCATGCTATAGCCTTATATTTAGACGATAACAAAGTGAATCACAAACATGACCAACAGACAACCACCCGTTTAAATTACTCTAGCGCTGTAAAGGATCTAGAAAGTGCTGACTTGTCCCCGGTGATGGACGCTACTGATGCTAACATTGCTGCAGATAATCTTATTGCTACTCTTAAAGGTATAGTGCAAACTCATACCTCACTTATCAAATCTTCAAGAAAGACTAGAATAATAAAACCCTGGATGACACCGGGTCTTATCCGGTGCATCAAAAACCGAGACAACATGCATTTAAAATCAAATTCTGATCCGAATAACACTATCCTCAAAATTAGTTACACAAGATACCGAAATTTTTGTAATCGACTTATTAATAAACTTAAACGTTCTTATGAAAAACTTCAATTTACTAACGCACAAAATAATGTCAAAAAAACTTGGAAAGTTGTAAAAAAACTGACTTATACAGAAAATAATAAACAGGTAGCTACCAACCTTTTAACTTTGTCGACAGATCCATTATCATCCGTTAACTTAACCAACAAATACTTCGCTAACATAGGCAAAACACTAGCATCTAAAATAACTACCTTTCCTTTTAACAATGACTTGATATCCAAACATAGTACGCTGAATTCGATCGCGCTTTTACCGGTTAGTCCTAGTGATGTCGATATAATAATAAAAAATCTTCGCGATGACTGTGCCACTGGGTGGGATAACATCCCAGCCAAATTAATTAAAATGTCGCGCAATGTTCTAGTGCCTCCTATCACCCACATATGTAACCTTGCAATATCTCAAGGGGTATTCCCGAGGGCCTTTAAGATTGCTTTGGTCACCCCTGTGTACAAAACTGGAGATAAAAATCAGATCTCTAATTATCGTCCCATCTCCATCTTGAGCGCCTTGTCTAAAATCATGGAACGGGTTCTTAACAATAGTCTAACCAATTATTTAACCAATTTCCACATCCTTGCCAATAACCAATATGGTTTTAGACAGGGTGTCTCAACGGAAGATGCCGCGGTCGATCTTGTACAGTCAGTTGCTGACAAACTCGACAATAAACTTAAATGCTACGGTATTTTCCTAGATCTCAGTAAAGCATTCGATACTGTCTGTATTGCCAAACTGATAAAGAAAATGGATAAAGTGGGGATTCGAGGCCTAGCGCTCGACATATTTAAAGACTACCTCTCTGATCGCAGACAATCTGTAAAGATAGACAATATAATTAGCGCAGAGGAAATAATAACCTTTGGAGTACCACAGGGAAGCATTTTGGGTCCAACTCTCTTCCTTATTTATGTTAATGACTTGTGTAATCTCCCCCTTGTCAACTGTGAAATTTTCGCCTACGCAGATGACACCGCACTAGTAGCATATGGCAAGAATTGGAAAGATGCTAAGGTGCATGCGGAGGACGCATTACGGAAAGTCATACATTGGCTATCAAACAATCTCTTAACCTTAAATGTCACAAAGACCAAATTCTTACGATTCACTTTACCACATACATCAAAACCAACTGAAGAGACTGGACACCTGAAAGCACATAATTGTCTATATAACACTGTTGCTTGCACCTGTCTGTCGCTGTCGATGGTCGAATCCATAAAATATCTTGGTATTGTTGTCGATGACAAACTTGATTGGACCGCTCAATTGGAATCATTAACTTCTCGTACCAGAAGACTTATATATATATTTAAAAACTTAAGGTTTGCAGCGGATAAAGACACTCTGCGTATGGTTTACCAGGCCTTGTGTCAGTCAATTCTGATGTACTGTATTCCAGTGTGGGGAGGAACTTATAAAACTGAGTTATTAAAACTTGAAAGAGCTCAAAGGGCGGTGCTTAAGGTAATTCACTTCAGGCCTCGTGATTACCCTACATATATGTTGTACTCTGAATGCAAGGTCCTAACTATTAGAAAATTATATATCTTAAGGTGCATCCTACGCAAGCACTCTTTAATTATTTTTAACAAGCAGCTTGTCAGTCAGCGGCGTCGTGGCTTTCCTTTATGTCCACCTGTCTTTTGCAGAACTGCTTTCGCGAGAAGACAATTTAAAGCTTTAAGTGCTAGACTCTATAATATAGCTCACAAACAATTAAATATCTACGCCTTGTCTAAGAGTGAGGTAAAACATAAACTTAGTTCCTGGCTTCACATGTTATCATATAGTGACGCCGAAAAGCTTCTAATCACTGTACAGTAATGTGAGATTGAGTCACGTACACACACACACACACACACACACAAACACACATACACACACACACACACACACACACATACACACACACACACACACACGCACGCACGCGCACACACACACACACACACACACACACACACACACACACACCTTAACACTTATTTTCTTTTAATTTACTATTAATTTAAGGTTAAAATTTAAATAAGTTCTTTGTTCGCTCTCTGCACGCGCCATAATTTTTGTAACCGCATTAAGACCCATAATAAATGGATACTCTTTCCTAAGATACAGACAGGTTTTCTGCCTAGTTTAGGAAAGGGAGTCCTACGACCTGAATATCTATACATCAAATAAATAAATAAACTTCGATAATTGTAATTATTAAAAGGCAATCTTGGATTGTATACACGTGTTCACAAAAATGTTTCACATAATGTCATATAATGTAAAAAACACCGCATTGTACATTTCTGATGCCAATAAAATTATTATTATTATAAATTAAAATCCTTATCAACTTAAATACGTTAGTTAACTTAAGCATCACATGCACATAATGATGCGACACTGATGCTTTGCTACCTGTGCGAGGTCGGGCTGGGTCGCTAGTAAAACTATAAAATAAAGAGGATGTTATCAGGATTATTAGTAACGCAGCATAAGATTGCGAATATGTTTTCAAGCTATCAAAAACGTAATACCTAGTAAAAGAAAGGAAAGAAAACGTTCAGTCCAACCATTTTCATACTAAGTGGAGTCCCTACATGAACATTGTTAGTCACTAATCCTCTATGTTAGGGATACCTTAATCTACCAAACTAAGAATTTTCTGTAACAATCCTGACTATTAATATAAACAGTACGAACTATGATATACGCATATAAATTTCTAAATCTGAAGTGAGTGTCATTAAATGGTATTTGTCTCAGGCTGTGAAGAAGTTCGAGTAGTAGAAGTTCACCATTACCACATAAATGTAGATGTGCAAAATATGAGTCGGTTTGAAAATAACATATTTTCATAGACAGGCTTTAGAGTAGATTTTTTCTATATTTCAAAATACTAGTACTATTGAAATTAAACTACTATATACGGATTTTATCGCGTTGTTTATTTATCACAGTATTACAAAATTTTGAAAATATTACACTACTACTACTATTGATTTTATTTTACTAATTTATAAGCTAATAAAATAAAATCTATAGTAGTAGTAGTGTAATATTTTCAAAATTTTGTAATACAGTGATAAATAAACAACGCGATAAAATCCGTATATAGTAGTTTAATTTCAATGAATAACATTCGCGTAAACAGAAGACAATATTATACTAGTACTATCCGTGCAGTCAAACTTTAATCCCTTTTGCATTTTGCTTCGTAGTAAACGTCTTTTCTCTAACATACCTTTTTCTAAAGATGCTAATCCGCGGGTGGTACACTGTTGTTATAGTAAGCGACCAGTATTTTGCCAACTTTATTGTACAAAAAAGCTATTTCAGGTTAGAGTTTGATAAAGTAATAACGGAAAGGACTACCAAAACCTTACTTTACTTTCTTTAAAAGCTGTGTGAGCTGCCCATGCGTAGTTCCTGTATCGCGGGAAACTTTACTATATTTGAAACAACGGACACAAGACAGACTCGTAACTATTAATTGTAGATTGCACAAATATTTCACTCGACTGCGGATCGAACCAACACGGCGCAGTGTGTAGGGGCAAAGTGACCACCTTCACTGTGTCATTCGTGAAGGCAATTCAAAAGCCTATGGAATACTTTAATACCATGTACATGTCCAATTGTCCATGCTCCTAAATATTCCTTAACAGTTAGTTGATGCATCATGGACCGATGTCGATGATATCGATGGTCATGGTTCAATGCCAAGATCCGATGATAATGGCATTGAACAAGCAAAGAAGGCAGCCAAAAAAATTAAAAAGTAAATTATTTACAAATTCTTATATTTATTCAGATCATTTAACAATATAATTTATACACATAAATACTATTATTTACAACAATAATTACAATGACTTATTTTGTATAGAGTGTATGTATAAATCATTTCCCTAACGCTTTCGCTTGTCCCAGTACTGCGACGGCTGGTCCCGCTTTGATGACACCATTGCGTACGTTACGACCTATTTTCTCCTGGAACAAAAAAATATAAATTATTTGGATATTTGCTTAACACCACTTTACACAAATTTAAAGATGGATCACACCTATATGTCTCAAGGGGTAGATTTTAGGCTAAGGTATACTATAGACAGCGAAATGTGGATGTAATAAAATCCATCTACAATTTGGATGATTCTGGAGCCCACATAATAAAGGAAAGTGGCAAGCACATTTTCAGTCTTCGTGCTGCCATCAGATTTTCTAAGCAGATTGACTCCTTTTTTTAGTAGCTCATTATACACCCAATCTGGATTAGCTTTAAAACATTAAAACAACGAATATATACTAAACAAACTATAAACTATACATAACTATATATATATATATATATAATATATAACTCTAAACTGTCTACCCCTCTGGGAAACAGGCGTGAATTTATGTATGTATACTAAACCCGAGTAGAATATAAAAAGAACTAAAGAACTTACAATTTTCTTAAACACCTTCCACTTGGGCTCGGGTGCCGCCGACACGCTCGCCAACGCGACGAAACAAGCCAACACGAAAAACAAAAGCCTGGAGAAGTTCATTTTTGAAATTCGAATTTTTGGCTTCAGAATTTTATTTAAAGATATTAAACCTTAGCGGTTATAGCACGAATGGTGCCCTACTACCCAATGCTAACGTTTTATATACAAAACAAACAATCAGTATCATTTACAATTCATAAACTCTCTACCATTGGAACCACAACTCTATTCCTCTACATTAAAGATCATTTTCAATCAGCAAGTTATTTCGCTGACTGCAAATATAAGTTTGCATAGATAACCGTCGACAGAGAATTGACTTCAGGGAAGTCCCGATAGTATGGTCTTAATGAAGTCCCTAGCACAATTATAATTGTATTTATCATCAGATTCAATGTAATTACGTGTTCATATTCCCAGAACACGCGTCCCAAGACGGTAATATCATCATATTGATTTATAGTTCATCCGAACTAATATTTTAAATGTGAATGTGAATTTGTTTATGTGTTAGGCTATTAAGTCTTAATTACACGACCGATCATCATGAAATTTCGCATACACGTTTTCATAGGACCAGAAAAGGACCTAACCCTCTTTCATCCAGAAAAAATACTGTTACTAACTTAACCTTACCTACATTTACACAAGCAAAGCTGCGGGGAAAATCTAGTACCGTTATAAAGTATCTAATATTATTAGTACGCAAGCGGAATTAATGTATCATTTTTGGTGACACATGGTATAAAGATAGGAAGAAGACTGGGGAGGCTTATTAAAACACGGATTGCGTCGTTGACGAGCTTTTGACGTATCTCTGATTGCAAAGCCTGGATAAGTTTGGTAGTATGTTTGCATCTACTACCAATTGTGTGTTCTTTAGTTCGATTCCATGTGTTTACGAAATGTAGATATTATTTATTTATTGTTTATTTTAAAAAGACAATGCCCGCACTAGGCGTTCTTCTTGTGTCGCGGGGGACTTTACAAACATTCAAACAACGGACACAAAAAATACCCAGGACCCGAAACAACAATTTATGGATCACACAAAGTTTTGTCCCGTCTGGGATTCGAACCCACAACACTCGGCGCAGCGGCAGCGGTGAAGCGACAACTTAAACCACTTCGTTATCTATGCAATCAGCCAGATATAGATGAATGGCATTGCGCTTGTGCTCTGCTACGTTATGGTGGTAAATCACAGTAAGGTATGATATTATTTATTTATTTACAGACATACAAATATCTTTACAGGATTCATTGGATTATAGAATTACAACTGCATCAGTGACGCAGTCCTAGTAATTGCAACTACTGTATATGAGGTCTCAGGTTTGAGACCCGGCTATTTTGTGTTATTTGTGTTCGTTACGCGCATGAAAATTGCGACAAGGATCGATAGAGCAAAAGGCTGGCTTCGTTTTACGTAGAACCTAAAAACATGGATGGTAAAATGTGAGTGTAATAGGCACACCTCTGATTACATACAGGGGTACGTAGAGATCAATAAGCAGCAGCTGTGACAAACAGACGGACGGAAACACAAAGTACAAAAGGATAAAAAGGGAATCTTTGTGGTACATAAAGATTTCCTTTTAGCACGGAGACCTTAAAAATAAAGTGTGAATCGTAAGCAGCGTCACGCAGTCGTACTTCATCCGTCTAATAGTTTTAATATTTGTAAATATAGTACACATACTATTTAACTTAGAAAGCCAAGATTCATCCTTCATAATGTTCATAATATTGTCTTCTATTTACGCGAATGTTATTCATTGAAATTAAACTACTATATACGGATTTTATCGCGTTGTTTATTTAACACTGTATTATATAATTTTAAACCTGTTACACTACTACTACTATTGAATTTTACTAATTTATAAGCTAATAAAATTATTAAAACTATAAAACTATTTATATTTAGGTTTACACTTTTCGTTTGCTTTCAGCAGCCATGGTCACGGGGAGGTCATTGTACTTAAGTAATTCAACATTCTTATGATAACCAAGTTTAGTTATCATCAAAGTTACTCCAGCTCTCAAAGTAGTTGCATGTTTTACCAGTACTCTATGTCTTATTCTGTACCCCCGTCAACGTGTATATACAATTTCATGTTGATCGGTCGCGTAGTTAAGGCGTGAAAACATAACAAACAAACTCACAATCGAATTTATAATAATATTATAAATTAAGGTTTCCAAAGGGCCTATAAAATTCATCTTTAGCGATGATAAGGTTTTGTAAAAGAGCTAATTCTATTATTTTCTTTAATTATACTGCCTCCGTGGTCCTATAGTCCAGCGGCATCAGTTTGTACCCGATTGTCAGTACCTGAATTGTATTACCATGTTGGTCACAATCGAGTTTCACAATTCTTAGTAGCAAAACGACGTGTAGTTATTTGCTCAATAGACGTCAACAGGCGCGTTATATTATGTGGGACTTAAAACACTTCTGCTTACCCTTTTAAAGATAAACAATAATGTCTACGAATGTTTTGTTAAGCCTTGTTGTGAAGCCTTGTTGAACTTCAGTCTGGATCAATGAGTAAAAGATAACAATGGTTTCTCTCTAATAGGTATTGGAACCAGTAACTTTAGTAAAATGTACGTAGCGGGTGACACAGTGATTGGTGAATGCCATAACTGTATATATGGCCTTGGGTTTAATGCCGTATTAGCTATTAAGAAATTCTTAGTAGCAGTTGGAATAGGCATGTTGACAGGGTCTCCCCCAAAGAGCTGGAGCCCGCCTAGTTACGTGGCGGGCTAAGACCTGTCGGTGTCGCGGCGAATGCTAGCGCGAACCCCGTGGTACCGACACTAGGTACTGGAGGAACGTCGTCAGGGGTTTACTGGGTACGGGGCCGCCTTCTCTGGCTCGAGCCCCACACACCCGCGCCCTGCCCGGGCGCGGACGGCGCTTAAACGCATTACCCAGACGTTAAATAAAAGCCTGTTGACAGGGTTAAAAATAAGTGATTCGAATTAGTCCAGCTTTTAGATTAGCAAATAATAAAAAAATATTGGACACCTATTTTTTGTTTTAACAAAACAATAAATATTTACTAAGATATAACGTATTAACGTTCGGGAGTGGGGCCTTGTGACGTCACTGTCCTATAAAATGTGTACCGATAAGTGACGTAACACAAAATTTAAACCCGTTATATCTTCGTTGTTATTAGCTTGTGTGACAAAAGAAAAATCGTGCCCATTATTTTTTGCTAGTCTTAAAGACGGACAAAAATATTTTTTTAGTCATATTGTGACTATAGGCTCGCTCACTGTAATGTAGCATTTAAAAGTATATCTGGCGAATTGTGTGTATAATAGACTGCAGTGTCTGTGTCAGTGTCTGTAACGCAGTCGATACTAGTACAGGCACTGATGTTCACTTTATCTCTAAATAAACATAGCGTTGTACATAATGTTACTTTTATATTTGACCAGATATGCCCGCGGTTTCACCCGCGTTTATGGTGACTACGCCGCCTCTGTGGGTCGTAGCATGATGCTATATAGCCTATAGCCTTCCTCGATAAATAGGCTACCCAACACTAAAATATATTTTCAATTCGAACCTCTAGTTCTTGAGATTAGCGCGTTCAACCAAACAAACAAAATCTTCAGCTTTATAATATTAGTATAGATTGAGATGGACAAACTGAATTTGGCTTTATGATAATAAATGATTATTATTTAAACACTTCCTTTCTTCGGTAAATCTAGTGTGAATTATGCATCTATAATCTATTTGGTTAAGTACTTAACTGAAGGTAAACAATCTTCTTGTGTTTTTCTACACAAACACATATTAAACAAATAAACTACTGCTTAAACTAACGGTTCAATTGATTTAGTAATCGTTATTGTTGTATTTACATTGATCTTTCGCAGCATTTTATTTTGAAACTGAGTTTTTAGATAAAAAGACACATCAAGATTGTTTACCTTTAGTTAAGTACCTAACCAAATGGAGTATAAGTATTTTAACGTATCTGCCTTACCCTGCCGTTAAATTCCTTTAAGGGACAAATATAAGTGTGATCGTGTAAATTTCTAAAGCGATAAAGGAATTATTTATAGTCCGAAAGCTGTATTTTATAAATAAACAAGTAAAATACTTTATACTTTTTATTATCTAAAAATGTACATTTAAAATATAATTAATACTATATTTATATAATATATAAAATAATGGCAAATATTCAGTCAGTTAAATGCATGGCAGTTTTATATCTAATTAATGAAACAATGTCTATTTTGTCTATTTTCCTAAAGCTTTTGCTTGTCCTAAAACTGCAATGGCTGGCCCAGCCTTGATGAGTCCGTCGCGAATGTTGCGACCAACTTTCTCCTGAAATAAAAGAAATATACAATTAGTCAAAAATGAAAATCTACATGGACCCGTTGGTTTCGTGGAATGTTTGCAGCCGATCTCGTTTTGCCGGGCGGTTAATGTGTTACCGGGATTTTTATTACTTCCATCGAAAACCTTATAAAAAATTATGAATGAACTACAAGCGATTTGTACCCCTGAAAATTCAGCGATAGTTGATGTAATACTTTTATCTAAACACACCTTGAAGCGATAAAGAATGGACAATAAATGAAAAAACAAAATAATTTCATATTTTATTATTACACTAATCATAATGAGGCGCTCATAGCCAGTTGCACTCACTGATCGGTAAACGATTAGGGAGGTTAAGCGACGTTGGGTGCGGTCAGTCTATAGATGGCTGATCGCTTAGTGGTATTTCATCTGAGCGTCTCCGTGCTTTGGAGGCACGTAAAAAGTCGATCCCGGTTATTACCAAATTGAAAGCAGTCGTTAAGCCATGTCAGAGGCCTACGGGCGGCTTGAACAATTCTTGACAACAGGTTGGCCACTAACCACACGAAAAGAAGAAAGAAAGAAATACACTAATCATAACATTATCAACGCAAAAATACTTCTCAAACCTTTTTTAGCGACATTACCCACTGTAATAAGAATATATCGCACAATATTCTTTCGTAAGCCTCGCCGTTACTTGTCGAGGCTTACGCTATGCTATAACAATAAATAACATTAATGCGTACTCTTATAATAATGTATGTCAAAAGACTGCCATACTTTATTTTTACATGTATTTTCACCACCCAGGAATACAGGTGTGAATCTATGTATACATATGTTAGAATAGTTTATTTTTATCAAATCAATATTCACAATTTTCTCTTAATCTACATTGAAATATATACACATAACAATGATGTTTTTAATCTTAGAGAAATGCGTTGACGACTGTACTAGTGTAAACTGTGTCACAGTCGCCAGCGTTTGCCGAAATTTAATATCCTTACTAAAATTATCAATGTGACTTTGTTTGTTTTTTATGCTAACTTAACTACTACTCGACCTATCATCTTAGATTTTGCATACACGTTATCGGGGATACAGAAAAGGACCCAACTTTTATCCAGGAAAAATTACTGTTCTCAAAGGATTGAAAATTGACATAGCCTATGTTTACGAGAGCGAAGCCGAAAACGATCTCTGAGCCAAGATTTCTATCCAACGATTTCTATTTTGTTGACACTACATTTGTTCACAATACTAGAAAATGATAAACGGTCAGAAATATTTTAACTAACTTCAAAGAAAGGAGGAGATTCTCAATTCGACTGTATGTTTTTTTATGTGTATTACCTCATTGTATAATACTTACAATTTTCTTGAAGATCTTCCATCTTGGCTCGGGTGCCGCCGACACGCTCGCTAACGCGATGAAACAAGCGAACACGAAAAACAAAACCCTCGAGAAATTCATTTTTGAAATTCGAATTAATTGATATTCCAAAATTCAACGCAGTGTTTAGTGCAAACGATGCGAATGATGCTACATCAAGCAAATTGACATATTTATATAAATTTTGAGCACAACGACAAAATTGTTTTTGCTTGTTATAAACCAATATTAGTTTGATTCAAGACTCTATGACTCAGAGAATAAAGGTCATGATACATTTTTTGCTCCTCATTCGCAGACAGTTCTGATAAGAGGTCTCAATTAATTAGTAAGGGTATAAAGAGGTTAGCTGTGAATTCCCGTATCCAATGTTTATGTAATTATAACTCGTGTATTAGTTCAGTTTGTTGCAATAATGTGTTCACGGCCATTTTGGCGAAATTTGTTTGACTTAATAGTTAGTTTCTTGCAATATTGTTGTTCGCCTAAACATTGTTGGTTTTACAAATTGCGACATATTTTGTTAGTTGTAATATTTGTGCGACTATATTTTATATGTACGACGAAGTGGTTTTGGGGTGATAGGTTTGATCCTCATACGAAACAAATGTGTCAAGCTCTGGTAGACAGCTGTATAACGTTTAAGTGTTTTATCTCTAGCTAGATTTTTCCCGCGGCATCGCTCGCGTAAATGTAGGTAAAGTTAGGTTAGGTTAGTGACAGTACTTTTGCCGTCGCCACCTTCTGTAAGGAAGTCATTGCCATCAAGGAGGCGGCGGAGCGGGAGAGGGTACGCTTAAACCCTCACCCCAACCGCAGAGCCAGGCGCCGGAGGGCGCGAGACGACCTCCAGCCACCCTGAGGTTTGACGGTGGTGGGCTTCGTGGGCCTGCCCGCCACCCGATCAGCACCAGGTCCGAGAGGCGATAGCGGTGTTCCCACGCGCGCCTCTGTATCGTGTGTCCGTCCCTCCCTCAGGGGGACAATAGGGATAAATTGGTAGTCTATTTGTGTAGTGGCCTGTCGTTTCATATGGCGGGCCTCCAAACCTCGGCGGGTTCGCAACCGCATGCGAAATTGATTCGCGCGGCTCCGTCGATAGCGGTTTTGTTGAGGAACACCGTGGTAAGTTTAGTCGGTATTTCGGGAAGTCCATTATCTTTTCAACATCTTTCATTTATCCCGGTGTGTCCGACATAACCCCTTTGCCCACATGCGTCAAAGATCTGCCGCACGTAAAAAAAAAGAGTGACATTACTTTTGTTGGATAAATAGTACCTACCCTATGTCGTTTTATGTACCCATTATAACGTGTATGCGAAATTTCATGCTGATAGGTCGAGTAATTAAGGCTTGAAAGCGTAACAAACAAACAAACTCACATTCGCATTATTATTACTATATTAGTTAGGATGCATTCATTTTTATAAGTTCTTCACAACAAAGTTTGCTCTAAAGTAAGATCATTTTTAAACTTGTCCCTGATCGCAATCATACCGCTTACCCATCTCAATTACAATTGTAGTAGTATCGGATTTTAAGATATTTTCTATAAATTCTGCATCCAATTCTTAAACAACATTCGATTAAAATAATAAGACGTTTTTCAAATTAGTTACTTTTCTATATGATGCATCTATGTGACTCTAATTTAATTAAACTACAAAGATTGCGTAGCGAATCCTACACGGAACTATTATTTATGTGATTCACAAATAACTGTTCTGTCTGAGTGCATCTGTTTCCGCTTATTGTTCGTTTGTAAAGTCCCCAAAGTCCGTGACATAGGGTTTGATACCTAGTACCGGAGATCGACGGTAAAGCAAGATATTAAATAAAGCCAGTAAAGTCCCTGGTGACCCGTAACACAGGTATTCTAATAACTATTGCTGGTCTCTTACAAATGTCTCGTTCTATGTAAATTAGATTAAGGATACATACTGTACAAAAATCAAACATCAGATGAGAAAAAAAAGATCTTTATCTAATATTAATATCAGCCCTGTATTAAATTGTCCCACTGCTGGGCACGGGCCTCTTGTCAGTGTAGAAAGGGTTAGGCCAAAGTTCAGCTGGCCCAGTGCGGGTTGGCAAACTTCACATATCTTCGAGACCGTTATGGGGAACTCGCAGATATGCGGGTTTCCTCACGATGTTTTCTTTCACCGTTAAAGCGAGCGATAATTAACTATTTAATACGCACATAACTTCGAAAAGTCAGAGATGCGCGCCTTGGGATCGAACTCGAGACCTCTGTGGCAGTCCAACGGTTTGTCACTAGGCTGTTGCTGCTGTTTAGGATGCGTATCGAGATTAAACATGCACCAGATTTTAACTTAGACTTCCAGCAACTCAACTCAACCCACCAGGCTGTCGTCGATATTAAAAATTGAATTTAAAGTAAATATCTGCAAATCTCTCCCGATACTTGTTTCTAATCTTTACCATGAATAATAATATTTCAAGATTAATAAGATAATTATGTAAGTACGTACGGATTACTCTTAACGATGTTCATACCGCATGTATTTCTGACAGCTGTGAGTGATACCTCCACGAGTTCTTCGAGAGATGAATTTTTTTTTACTGGTGTCCTCTAATACTCGTTGTGCAAATTACTGTACCAAACTATATTGAATTTGAAGATGGAAAATAGACGATATAATTAGCAACGTAAACGATCGGCATAGTTTGCTTCCACTTTTATAATGTGTTCCGCAAAGGAGTGGAACTCACTACCTAAGTCTGTGTTTTCCGATGAGTACAATCTGGATGTCTTCAAGTCGAGAGTGAATAGGTATCTTCTAGGCAAGCGTGCTCCGTCGTCGACTGCATCTTCACTTAACATAAGGTGAGATCGAGGTCAAACGCAAGCCTAAGACAATATTAAAAAAATATATATATATCAGTACCTGCTTCAGTGGCAAAGTGGTAGTGATTCCTGGATCGGAAAAAGTATAATTAGGATAAAATATTGTCAGTAATAGCGTCTGGAACAGTGCCTGGTGGACTACAATTGGCTCGCATCTGAATATCTTGGACCTAATAGCAAAGCAGGCGATATGTGGTTGTAATTCACCTACCTATTCGTAATTATAGTCGGCCTCGATGACGTAGTGGTTAGTGTAACCGACTGCCACGCCTGAGGTCGCGGGTTCGATTCCCGCACAAGTCAAACATTTGTGTGCATGAACACGGATGTTTGTCTTGGTCTGGGTGTTACTATGTATAATATGTATGTATTTACAAAAAAAAAGTATATATGTATGTTTATCCATTGTCTAGTACCCATAGTACAAGCTCTGCTTAGTTTGGGCTAGATGGTGTTGTGTGTATGTATGTGCGAGACTTTGTATGTATATCATGAAGTTTTCCAAGACTAATTATTATTAATCTTGAATATCTGTTGATAAGATTACTTAAAACCAGTCGAAGAAAGGAACTCTGACTTATTATTTATAAACAAATACGACCTTCAAACCTTCAAAATAGAGCGTACTCCTTTTTAAAAGGCCGGCAGCGCACTTGTGACTCCTCTAGTGTTGCGGGTGTCCATGGGCGGCGGTAATCGCTTACCATCAGGCGATACGTCTGCTCGTTTACCTCCTACACTATAAAAAAAATCTGAATTTAAATAATCATTGAAATAATTATAAAAAATACAATAATTATAGTAACATAGCGAAATACACAGGACAGAATTAAAGAAAAAAGAGATAGGGTACGTAATAAAAAGAGACTGTAGTCGAATTGCCAATTCAATATGCAGAAACCTTACCTTCTACATTTCTCTTTCACCATTTTCTTACGATAAGATTTATATAGCAGCCAGCAATCATTTATATATTTTTCTTATCAGAGAAAGTAGTAAATATTTATGGAAACTCTTGATAATCTACGCTAACATAACAATTGCAACAAGTTGTATATAATTAACACTTAACCTGAATGCGATCAAGTCAAGAATTAATTAAATATTACAAGACTATTATTTATAACGTAACATAAAAATATTGATTTTATATGCCTCTCTAGATATCACCGGAGATACAGATTTCGTAATGCAACATATGAATACAAATACTGCCTTGGTGGCGCAGTGGTCGTGAATGCGACTGCTATGCATTAAGTCTCGGGTTTGATTTCCGGGTCGGGCAAATTGTTATTGGGATTTTCTGTTTAATTCTGATTAATTCTCGTTAGCAGTACGGGACCACTTTTTTTTTTTTTTTTTTTAGATCTTTTCCCAGTAGACGATAATGGGCTTGCCCCCTATTACTCGAGACCTAGGAACTACTTGGCCAAATATGAATGTATTACACCTCTGCCTACATTTCTGACAAGTGTAAACTGTGTAAGTGTAATATGTAAGATTTACTCAAATTTAATTACATTTGAACTTTTCTTTTAAAAATTACAAAGATATATTTTTATAAAATTATAATAGCTATAGCGATAGCTCAGTGGGGAGACGAACAGACTGCAATGCAGAGGGTCTCGGGTTCGAACCCACGTCACTCACCTCTGACTTTCGGAAATTATTTGACTTTTCGAAATTATGTGTGTATTGATTGACAATCATCGCCTGCTCTGTGCTTCGGAGAGCACATTAAACCGTCGGTCCCGACTGCCATTAACATCTATGGCAGACGTTATTGGGAAGTCAGTGCCCTATAATATCCTGACATTGGTCTAGTCTTAGGGTATCGTTAGCCTTCGGGTTGCGGAGGTCAGGTGGCAGCCGCTCCGTGTAAAAACTGATATCCAGTCAAATCCGGTTAGACTAGAAGAACCGACCCAAAGTGACTTGGGAATAATAAAGGCTAGGGAGAAGAAGACAAAAATATATATATTTTTATATAATATCTTTACTTAATATAATATAACTGTTAAATGTTAAGTCTCGATATGATGTTTACTGTTCTATACTATTAGGACCAAGACCTACAGTAAAACAATGTTGTTGTAACGAGTTACATTTTTACCTAACACAGCTAAATCAGACTATAAAACATTTGTACATTAACATACTTTCTTCAAATGACTTGCCGGGCCTTTAATTATAGTAACGCGTGTGTGCTCCAACCTCGTGTATATCATGTGGGTAAATATATGTATACATATTTTTTTATATACTACTAAGGTGGCAAACAAGCATAACACCACCTGATGGTAAGTGGTCACCGTAGCCTATGCCTGCAACACAAGAGGCACCACTTGCGCGTTGCCAACCCTTTAGGAAAGGAACAGGAGAGAAAGAAAGTGGGAAGGAGAAGGAGCAATAAGGGGAAAAGGGGGTGATTGGGCCGCCGGCACTCTCACTCACTGAAACACAACAGTAGGAATACTGCTATTTCACGTCGATATTCTGTGAGAGGGTAGTCCTTCCATGGTCGAGCCGGCCTATTCATGCTGAAATCAGCGAGACTCTCTACTCAAAAAAATTATGTTTGATTGCCTTTATATGAGACAGACTGAACTAATGAAAATTTTAGCTGTACGGTAAAGCAGCATAGCATGATTCACGAATACTTTGTCTGATGCAGAATAAAATCCGTAACAACCGGTGCTCTGCAGTATTGACGTGACTTGTACCATCAATGCAATCTAGATATGAGGTAGTAAATAATATTGGTTTAAATACCTATGAAGTTGCCACTGTGTATGAAGAAAATCGGTAACATTGTGGTTTTTATACTAACTACATACATATACGATTCACGCCTGTTTCCCAGAGGGGTAGGCAGAGACTACGGCTTTTCATTTGCTACTTTCCTGACACACTTCTCTGGTTTCATTTACTTTAATCACATTCCTCATACACGCTCACCGGTTTAAGGTGCTCATACACACTATTTCATCTATATTTTATTTTATTTATGCCGCTATGTTTAGTCTTAAATTAATAACATGAACCATTACGTAATTATGGCAAATTAAAATAATAAATACGAGCAGGCACTAAGCGATTGAACTTAAATACAAATTGTATAAAAAGTTATTGATATTTATTGTTAACAATACAGTGTTATTAATAAAATACATAGTCTATTCTCGAAATATTCAACAATTTTTTAAAATGACATTTGCTTTTTGCATGATAATCATAAATTAGCTGTTGGACATAAACGGCAATTTCATACATAGTTAAAGATTTAATATTATGCATAATTTATAATAATAACATAATTTACATAGGTGCTAATACATCAGTGACATGAGTTTGTATAACTTTCCGGGAATTAAGAATAATTTAGAAGAGTTTATTTATTAGTAGTTGTTTTCCTATTAATTAAGCTATATACCTACGGTGTTATAAATGTATATAAAATAATAAAATCATACCTTAGTAACAGGAAACAGATAAAATTGAAGAAGGAAATATTTATAGCATTAAATCCAATCAAAACAAATCATCATGTATTTCTAAGAGCGTGGTATCATCGAAAAAAACATGGTTTGAAAATATACTCGCCAATATTGTTATATTTAAAAACAATAAAATAATGATTTTCCTGTGACACTTACAATTTGCGACACATGCAAAGGTGGTTCGTGACTGAATATGGTCGAACAATATTAATGTTATTATATTTACTTGAAAGAAAAGAGATAAATTAACTTGACAATATGATCACGATGTACCTTTGCATCCTAACTACTATTATAAATGCAAATGTGAGTTTGTTTGTTACGCTTTTACGTCTTAACTACACAAGCAATCATCATACATTTTCGCATACCTACACATTGTCAGGGGTATAGAAAAGGACATAGGTAACCTTTCATCCAGAAAAAATACTTTTCCAAAGATAGAAAATTTAAACCAACATTTACGCGACCAGAACCGCGGGTAAAATCTAGTTACCTATATATATATAATTCGTAACGGATGCTAACGCGAACATGCATAATGTTTACATTATTGATGCTTCTTGTTTCGACCAGGTTACAGCGGTCAACTTGTGACCACGGTGGACCACGTAAATTGACTTATCATCATTGATCATCATACAATTTAGCATGCACGTTTACAGGAGTACAGAAAATGATATAGGGTACCTATCATCTAAAATAGCTGTTTCCGAGCAAAGTCGTGGAAAAAGCTAGTAATAAATGAAAACGTTAAGTCCTGTATAACAAGCAACTAGTCTTCATGAGTTTTACTCAATTATATCATTATTGATAGAGTAATAAACGTTAACTCCTATTTTCTCTGTCCTTATAGGTCTCTTGTTTATTGCTTACCTTGCCTTTTTTTGTCATATTTCTAAATATAACTGGAAATATTCCAAATACAAGAACTCTAGTATAAAGTTAGTAACCTCCTTAAATATACAGGGTGTCCGGTAATTAATGGATAACCTTGAAATGTCTAATAGTAGAACCGATCGCCGTTCAGAAAAAATGAAAAAAGAAAACCCCTGTATATAGCATAAGATACAAAAGGCTTTCTTTTTTCTTTCTTTTCTTTCTTTCTGACTGTTAATGCCAGAGATAAACGCGTTCAAAAAAACAATTGCTTTAGCTTCATAATATTACTCGTAGTTATATTATATAGATTTTGCATTACAATTGTTTATTAAAACTTGTTAGTGTCGTGCACAATTGTTTAAAAGTGAATATAAAATATAATATAAAATCGCGGTCAATATATATTTAAACTCAAAACCAATAAAGACTGCAGAAATCAATTAGAGGAAAATATTCACAAATAAACAATTAACCGCAAAGAAACATATACGCATCCCATAAAAAAACAGTGTTCATTATACTCATTGGGTCTTAGGGACTCCCCTCGATTTTGCGACTGACGCATCGCTCGCACGATCACGGCTAGATTTCCAAACATTCAAAGATGACTCATAACTGAATGATGTAAAGTCGAAAATTCGTTGCACATGGCAACGAGATAGTTGTAACCACTTAGAAAGAAAGTATATAAAACACCTTTCCCCAGGTAGAGCATCAGTCGTAGCGTATCACCTGCGATCGATTAAGAAGATAAAAAAAAATCATAAGAAATGAATTTCTCGAAGATTTTGTTTTTCGTTTTCGCTTGTTTTGTTCTTCTTTCGACCACTTCGGCGGCCCCGGAACCAAGATGGAAGGTCTTCAAAAAGATTGTAAGTAATAATATTGACCTATTTTTTAACTACACGGTAACAACACAGCGCTTCCAGTACATTATTTGTGTTTTATTTTGGAAATATGTTTTCTTTCTCTATTGAGAACAAAGTCTAGAAGACGGCAACGAGACAAAATATTTTATTATACAGTAGTAGGTAGGAATGAAAAGCCTGGTTATGAAGACAAATATTTAAAAGGTTATTTACGTTTAAAAGAAGGAAAATATAAGTTATACATTGAAATTAAACTACTATATCAAAACAGATATAATAGTTTTAATAATTTAATTAGCTTCAAAATAAGTAAAGTTTAATGGTAGTAGTATGTAGTGTAACAGTTTCTTCATTTTGTAAAAGAGTGTCAAATAAACAACGCGATAAAATCCGTATATAGTAGTTTAATTTCAATGAATAACGGTCGCGTAAACAGAAGACAATATTATATAAGTTATAGTTTGCTATATAACTATCGTTCATTTTTTTAAGTTAGTAATTGTAGTATTGTCATTAGTAATAGGCTAATATGATAATTTGTGTAGTTGTCAAATTAAAATTGTATTATCTACTAACATAGTATATCAATAAAATATAAATAAACTATAAATAAATATAAATAAATTTGGATCTTAATTTCACTGCATATTTATGCATTGAAGTCATTATGCATTGAACTCCAAACAAATATTGTATGTAGGTAACAGCCTCCTGCTAACAGTTAAAAACATAATAATTAACTATCTCGTGTATATAAAAACTAAACTTCAAAGACAAAGAATTGAATATATATCACTAATATTGTGAATGATCTATCAACATTTCTTTTTTCCCTTTAATATGTTTTATTTTGTGCAAACTCACTCACGAGTAGGAACTATAAAGGTCTTCTATCTGGCATGCATACTATAATACTTAATATTTATTGAACTGACTACTACATGCCTATTTGTAAACATAATTATAAATAATACCTTAGTAAGTATCGTTAACGATAATATTCATTTTGATGTACCTATGAGATGTTTCTGTATTAATTAAAATCACTATTAATTGATAAGATGTATTCGGCATAAATCTATTAGATGATAGACTCGTTTACCTTATAAGCAAGAGAATCGTTTTCTCATTATCTATTTAATAAATGATGGAAAATTATTTTAACACTACATCTAGCATATTTTTGTTAATAATTACTTTATTATAGTTTTATATTATCATATTTCTGTTTCGACCACCATTCGCTTTCGCTAAAATCTCATTAAAATTGACATCAACTATACTCCATTTGATTAGGTACTTAACTAAAGGTGTCTTGATGTGCCTTTTTATCTAAAAACTCAGTTTAAAAATAAAAAGCGACTAAAGATCAATGTAAATACAACAATAACGATTACTAAATCAATTAAACGGTTAGTTTAAGCAGCATAAATAGTTTATTTGTTTAATATGTGTTTGTGTAAAAGTCACATCAAGATTTACCTTTAGTTAAGTACCTAACCAAATGGAGTATACTCGTAGTTTAAAATTGGCGACGCAATAGATCTGAGAATCTGAGGCTCAATTCATGTAATAAAATTATTTAAAATATAGGTCCGACACACAAATATATATATGCACCAAAAATTAACATAAAGTAGGTAAATTTCAGTTCACATTTGACGATTATGAGACAAGTTTAGAACTTACTTTGAGCAGTTTTATTTACAAGGATTAGTGCACTCATCAATATATTAGTATTATAATTGTGATAACATAATATGTTTAGTCAAATTACGCCTGTACTCTGAAAAGTTAGGTAGTAGTTCTTCACATCTATGATATTTCTCCTACACGTATAATTTACTCGAAAGTTCCACGCAATTAGACAGGAGCAAACTTACATGACATTTTCCCAAATTCCGTGCCGCCACTTAGTATTTTTCGTTTCAAAACTCGTAAGTGTAGATGCAAACATATAATTGCAATAGCGAAGCAGTCTTTATAATGTTCGATATACGATAAATTGAACTGATAAATGGCCGATGTATTCAAGACTAGAGACAATCTGCGGTATCTGACCGATAGTGCATATAGATACAGACTGTCGCCAATGTATGATATAGAAAGATCTATTGTCAAGAATCGTTAAAAGGGTGAGAGAGTCATTAATTGCCATGATTTTATTTCTCTATAAAATAAATTATAGTTATATTTGACATATATTTGAACACAATACATAAAAACTTTTTAATTTAGTTATCTTTTCTTATTAATTTATTTAAAACTAGCTGTCCCGACAGACGTTGTCCTGTACAAACGACAAAAAAAATCAAATCTTAACCATTCTTGAATCTACTTGAACACACACAAAAAATTCATCAAAATCGGTCCAGCCGTTATGGGGGAGTTTCATTACAAACACACGCACAGAAGATTTATATACAGGGTGTCCGGTAATTAATGGATAACCTTGAAATGTCTTATAGCAGAACTGAATGCCGTTCAGAAAAATGAAAAGAAAAAACAAAATAAAATAATTAAAAAGTGCAAGCTATATTAGCATAGCATACTTTTGACTATCTATATATTAGCATAATTAGTGTTTAATAATAAAACAACAAAAAACCGATGGATTTCATTAATTTATGGTTGTAGTATACAAGAAAGTTATACATGGTAATTAAAAAAAACACATATCTTAGGTAGTAGTAAGGATAGATCTTTTTGTCATATTTTTTCTGAACGGCCATCAGTTCCACTATAAGACATTTCCAGGTTATCCATTAATTACCGGACATACTGTATAAGATTTATTTGGTAAAAGGCAACTCCCTCTTTAGAATTAAATCCTACGTGGTGGTGTGCCATATTTGGAACAACTATTAACACACGAATTTATCCCATATGGTGATCGAATCCACAAAACTAGGTACATGGCAAGTGGGTATACAATCACTTCAATTACTGTGCCATAAAGTAAGATATAATAATTATAGTCTGAGTTATAATAAATTTTGCACTGTCATCATATTTATAATACCTTTTACCGAGATTAGCACATATGAATATACTACCTGTAACTGCGAATGCAAATTTAGAACATTGTTGGTAGCATTAATATGACCGGGCTCTAAGTACTTAATACCTATTCAATAAAATCGCAGTAGGTTTGTTTGGAAACTTCAAAAAAAGCACCGTAGGCCTTCAAAGTAGGGACCTCAACATCGCCACAGCTTCTATGAGGATGGTGTGGAGGCCACTGCTCTACGACCACATGATCGCGTACCATCAGGTGGAGTGTGGTTATTTAAACGAGCAAAATAAAACGAGATGGGTGTGAAAACCCAGGATGCAACCTCTTCGTCTACATTTTAATTTTTTTCTTATTTTTCATCAGCCTCTTGTAATGTCCCACTGCTGGGCAAAAGCCTCTCCCTTGGATTTTCAAATCACCCTGTTGGATATCCCATGACCTTGTGACCCCTATACCTCAGGGGTCTTTTGACCCACAGAGCCCACACACTCGACCGAGGGATGACCCCAAGGTGTCTGCACACCAAGTTACAAGTCAATCGATCCAGTGGTTCCGGAGCTATGCCTGTCACTAACAGACAGACACACAGACCCACATAATGTTTTCATTAACCTCTTCGAAGAAGACTCAGAGTTTAAAAGGAAAAAATAAAATTAAGAAAATAATTATTAAGGAAATCCACTTTAGTAATTATGATATACTAGATTTAAACCGCGGCTTTGCTCGCGTAAATGTGGGTTAGGTTAGTAACAGTTCTGTTTTTATGATAGGTATCCTATGTCATATTCTGTACCCCTCACGATATTTCACGATGATGGTTTTTATATAACTTATTTAATGCAAGCGATAGTATAGAGGACAACTGTTGGACTGCCACGAAGAGGTCTCGAGTTTGAACCCAAGGCGCGCATCACTGACTTTTCGAAGTTATATGCGTATTAAATGGTTAATTATCGCTTGCTTTAACGATGAAGGAAAACATTGTGAGGAAACCTGCATGTCTGAAAGTTCTCCATAATGTTCTCGAAGATATGTGAAGTCTGCCAATCCGCACTGGGCCAGCGTGGTGGACTATGGCCTTACCCTTCTCACACTGAGAAGAGGCCCGTGCCCAACAGTGGGACAGTTTAATACAGGGCTGATATTATTATTATTATATAATGCAGGATATTATATTACATTGCTAATTATTATAATACTAACTATCCACCGCGGTTTTGCCCGTTTATGATTATTGTTCCGCTTCCGTAATATGTAGCATGATGTTAGATTGTATAGTGTAATAGCATTTATCCGTGGCTTCGTAAGCCTGAAATTTAGAAATGCATTTTATTTTTGGCTTTTAGGTCGCGTTTCAAGACGAAATTGCACCAGATTGTAACTTAGACCTTCAGCAATACAACTGAAAACCGCATTTAATTTTGTGTAGCAGGTTTTGCGTGTGTCGCGTACAAATATACAGACAGACAGACGAAAATTAAAAAACAAATTTTTTGGCTTTTATATCTATTATAAGTCCGCTTATATACATTTTTCTTAATATCTTTTATGTTCATATAACGATCAGTTACAATTCTATTATCTTCTAAATCTTCAAGAATTTTTTATATTCGACTGGTTGTTCCAGAGATTAATGCGTTAAAATAAAAACAAGCAAACTCTTCAGCTTTATATTATTGGTATAGATTATTAATAATCCTTATACCTACCAAGAACTGGGGCTTCTACCACATCCTGTAAAAGGGGAAGGCCCTTTATTGATTTACGATCGTAAATCATGTCGAATGCATCGAAGGCATTGTATATTGAATGTTCAGCCAATGCTGAGTGCCAAACAAGCAATTAAGCCGTACACAAACATTCGACTAATACCAAGCGAATGGAGAGTTTCAAAAATTGCATTTGGCTCCGTACCTACTTTGTGAAATGCTATCACAGCAATTCAGTTCTCTTTATCACCCCACTCTATTTTAATATCACAAACATATTTAACATTTGCGCGAAAATAAGAAACAATGAATATTCATATACGATTGACAGATTCCAAATTCAAATGTAATATTATGTTTTATATTTTAATTGTAACTGGCCAGACTAAGTACATACATACATAAATAAGGAATCACGCCTGTGTCTTACTTATAAAGATGCCTGCCTGTATTTTCATGAAGGGATAGGCAAAGGTATATTTCATTCACGTTCCACCAGCTGTGGCTTTAAGTCTACGTAACGGAGAGAAAACCCATCGCCGTTTACCAGATATACTTACTAGATACCATACTGCGCCGGAGTGTTCTAATTTTAAGAATGTAAAAACAGGAAACCCAATGCAACTATGCCCGATCGAAGAACTGAATATGACTGCCTTAGACATTTTTTAATTAATAATAATAATATTCTATCACATACACACAACACCATCTAGCCCAAACTAAGCAGAGCTTGTACTATAGGTACTAGACAATGGATAAACATACAATATATATTTTTTTGTAAGTTTATACATATTATACATATAAACACCCAGATCAAGACAAACATTCATGTTCATGCACACAAATGCTTGACTTGTACGGGAATCGAACCCGCGACCTCAGCCGCGGCAGTCGATTACACTAACCACTACGTTATTGAGGCCGACCTGATTGAGACTGCCTTGCTGTTGTGGGAAACGAACACGACTTAGAACTTAGAATTTATAATTTGGCCTGCCTCGTCGATTGAGGCATAAGTTTGCGCATATGTTTGGAGCTGATTATAAATTCCTGTGGTCCGTCTTCGGCTTGATCAGCTGTGGTTTTGGTTGTGGTCAATGTTAACAGCAGCACGAAGTTTAGCAATACACTCAGAAATGGTAATACCTTTAGCAATATACTGCAAAATGTGCGGGTCTTCTGCTTACCCCTACTGAGTTGTGATACTATGTACATTAATATATTTATTTTGCCATGTTACAGGAGAGAATAGGTCAACACATTCGTGACGGAGTTATCAAAGCTGGGCCAGCAGTAGCCGTTGTTGGACAAGCTACGGCTCTAGCCACCGGAAAGTAAGCCTTGACTTCATACATATTAAGACCAAAATTGTATTTACACGTTTAAGACTGAGTTGATTTATAATGTATATGGTGCACGTAAATTAAACATGATAATCGATATTTTTGTTTTTTTTACTTATATCAAGGCAGCAAACAACTATACATAATTATATGTATATACCAAGACCCAAAGATTTAAATAAGCGTAGTATTTAACTGTTCCTCAATGTTTTGCCTTTGTTCCACCAAAAATACTAATTGTACAACAAAATATGTTTACCAAAAATACTAATTGCACAGCAAAATATATTCAAAGAGATCAAACTAAGTTGACGTAGCCCCGCTTCGCGGAGCTCATATTTTTGGGCGGGCTTAAGAAGGACCCCAACATAACCTAACCCTTCCGAGACGCAATGCAGTGATTTGAGGCGTATAGATGTTCGTTATGATATATTTTAGTGAGCATATGTTGCTGTGCAATTAGTATTTTTGATGGTCATTATATTTAATCCATTCATTTCACATTTCATAATTCCATTATATTGTTACAAGCAGCGATAGCTCAGTGGGGAGACCAACAGACTGCAATGCAGAGGGTCTCGGGTTCGAACCCACGTCGCGCACCTCCGACTTTCGAAAGTTGTATGACTTTTCGAAATTATGTGCGTATTGATTGACAATTATCGCCTGCTCCGTGCCTCGGAGAGCACGTTAAGCCGTAGGTCCCTACTGCCATGAACATCTATGGCAGTCGTTATTGGGAAGTCAGTGCCCTATAATATCCTGACACTGGTCTAACCTTAGGATATCGTTAGCCTTCGGGTTGCGGAGCTCAGGTGGCAGCTGCTCCGTGTAAAAACTGATATCCAGTCAAATCCGGTTAGACCAGAAAAGCTGACCCCAATTAACTTGGGAATAATAAAGGCTAGGGAGAAGGGAGAAGATTATATTTAATCCCTTTAAATAATGGGAGCGACCTTCGCACAACGCTTAAATATGGTCACCTTTATGGATGTAATTTGTCATCTGATACAATCCAAATTCTAACTTCCTAAATTAATATTAAAATGCGACAGTGAGTTTATTTATTCGTTTGTTACTCTTTCACGCCTTAACTTCTTGACCGATTATCATGAAATTAAGAAACCTTAATTATAAATATAGTTTTATCACGCTCATATTGAAAATGACCGACTATCATTCAAGTTATCGTTCTCTATAATATAAATATAATGCACGAGCTGAATTTTTTTAGTGTAGACACTACTGGCTTGTCTATGATTTAAATCTTTTCCAAGGCCTATCATCACTTTAAGTACCAATGTTATTTATTACTCAAGTGGTGCTGACCCTAGAGGGGAACCTGAAAAGGGATTAAATATCAGTATGAAAGGAAAATAATACTAAAAACCGGCCAAGTGCGAGTCAGACTCGCGCACGAAGGGCTCCGTACCATTATCTATAAAACGCCAAAAAAAATCACGGTTGTTGTATGGGAGCCCCCTTAAATATTTATTTTATTCTGTTCTTTAGTTTCTTAGTAGTTCTTTATTTATTGTTATAGTGGCAATAGAAATACATCATCTGTGAAAATTTCAACTGTCTAACTATCACAGTTCATGAGATACGGCCTGGTGACAGACGGACAACGGAATTCTTTGTAATAGGCTCCCGTTTTACCTTTTGGGTATGGAACCCTAAAAAAGTTAGTATTTAGTAGTTCAGAAGTGGAACCAATGGTCTGCATGAATGGCGTAATGATCGCCTGGCCACTGCCACCGCGCCGAGTGTTGTGGGTTCGAATCCCACACAGGACAAAAATTTGTGTGGTCCACAATTGGTTGTTCCGAGTCTGAATGTTCTTTGTGTCCGTTGTTTGAATGTTTGTAAAGCTCCCCGCGACACAGAATAAAATCCAAGTGTATACACTAAATAAAAAAATTGAAGAATTGTAAGGGAATTATTTCCATGTATGGGCAAGTTACAAAATGACATGAAAAGCATGTGTGTAAAAGTTATGAATATGAAGGCAAATAGGCAGAAAGGTATAGAAAGGCCAAAAGTCCCGTTTAAAGGAATCCAGGTCATCTCGCCATCTTCGTTTAGGTCTTCCCCGTCGTCGTCAATGTCGCTGGGTGCATGCGGTTAAATCTAAGTTCTTTTACGCGTCTGTCTGTCTGTTCACGATAAACTCAGAAACTACTGAACGGATTTTCATACGGTTTTTACCGATAGACAGAGTGATTCATTCCGAAGGTTTAAGTGTGTAATTTGTTAAGGTTTTGTACTACCCACGCAAAGCCGGGTCGGGTCACTAGTTATAAATGGAACCATAGCAAGCGAAATGTAATACATTACCTATGTTTTACAAAATAAACCATGATTATGATGGTTACATTTGGGTAGAGAAGATAAACATTATATAAATAAAATATAATTACTATGTTATTGTTATTTAATACATAATAATTATGGGTTATAGGTCATATTAATATCAGTCTGGACTCAGGGAAGGCCTGTTATCATTTGTTGACGTCTGACCGCGAAAAGGAAACGCAGTTCCGATAATCTTAAAATGAATACTATTAAGAAGACAATAGGATTCATTTCTGCTTAAAAATTGAAAATGGTAATGGCTAGTGGCCAGGGCATCCCCGAACGCGTTGATAGGTTTATTTATTTTAAAGTTCGTATCTGAATGTGATTTTAAGGTTAATTAACTCTTACTTGGAGAGAAGACCCGTGTACTTTGATAGGAGTACCTATGTTGCCTATTCCGCTATCTTTAGAAGCATAGTAGTCGTTTATAGATATTAGTAATAATAATATATTTATTTATTTTGTATGAATGACCTCTCCCACAATACGATTAAATTCTGTGTCGGGTTCTACAAACGTTCAAATCACTGCCACAAAGATCTCCCAGATTCGGAACCACCATTTGTGGATCACACAATTATTACCCCGTGGGTGGTAGAATCCGATTCCATGCAAGGTAGACGCAGACACATTCACTGTCGCTCCGCCACGATGGCAGTCGAAATTCTACAAAAACATATGTATAACACGCTCATGATTTTGAAAGGTCAAAGATAATAGACCAACACGTCTCTCAATAGGTTATCTTTACTTATTAGATAAGTACAGGTTATATCGAAACTATATCATCGATGACAAAGGTTTATTTAGATCAGCACTCTTCTTCTCCCTAGCCTTTATTGTTTCCAAGTCACTTGGGGTCGGCTTTTCTAGTCTAACCGGATTTGATTGGATATCAGTTTTTAAACGGAGCGGCTGCCACCTGACCTCCGCAAACCGAAGGCTAACGATACCGTAAGGCTAGACCAGCGTCAGGATATTATAGGGCATATAAGTATGTATGTACCACGGAACTAATTTATTTCTGTAAACATACCTCGTATCATAACTGATTACCTTTTTATCTTAAAACATGAAGACTTCAGTAATCTAAAACAAACTATGTCATCGCTTGGTATGGCTTCTCGCATGTGATAAAAGAGATGGTTAGACGGGAATCCATAATGTTATTTGTGTTACCATTACCCGATATACGCTTCAGTTTTATTGTTCGGTGTAGGCAAGTTACTGTAAAATTCTTTAACAATGTGGAACATACTAAAATGGATGACGAGCAATAGGTTAAAACATTTTTTTTTAATATCTGGCTTCGTTATTTTTCTGTTATCAAAATCTCAGTAATAATACAGAGTTCGGAAATGTGGCTTACGGCGACAATAGATTCGCTTTCTGTTACGGGATACTTAAAAACCTAGCTGGAAAAATAAACCTCTGCCTATACTTTTAAGGACATTATACTGGCTTGACTAGGTACTATGTATGTATGTGAATGTGCAAGTATGTTGGAATACATCGTTACTTGATTTATTCGAAAATTTATGTGCGTGAAATTGACAGGATCTCACTAAAAGTGGCTATGTTTTAATGAAATCCCAGTCTCATTCAGTTTTATCGGCGTTTAGTGCTAACAAATATCATGCTAGAAACTGAATCGCTGCCAAGTATTCTGCTTTTATGATATTTGTCTTAATTTATATAGCGACAGCTGCCGTGACGTATGATTTTTATTCATAACTAGCGATCCGCCCCGGCTTGGAACGGGTATTACAAAACCTTAACAAAATATACACTTAAACCTTTCTCGTGAATAACTCTGTCTATTGGTGAAAACCATATGAAAATCAGTTCAGTAGTTTGTGAGTTTATCGCGAACAGAAAGACAGACGTGGCGGAGGATTTGGTTTTTTAATATAGTAGGATAGTAATATCTTGGTGTAAATATACCAGACTAACAATTACAACATATTGGCATGACATGTCACACTTCAGAAGTCATTGATCTACGATAAATGGTTCTGCCACGTGTGGGTGTTCCTTGTGTGTGTTGCTTGAATGTTTGTCAGTCCTTGCGATACACATAAAAAAGCAATGAACTTTAAAACAAGCAATATAGTTTAACATTGAACAAACTGCAATAGCTGACTAATTTTCAAATAAAAAACAGTCTTTAAGATATTGTCTTACGATTGCGAGAATGTTAACCATTGCACTTAAACTATTTTATTCGAATTTCATAGATGTTTAATTCTTTAAAACAATACATTTAACAGTTTAATAAAAAAAAATTAAGCTATGGACGCTAATGATGAATTGATCACTTATTTTTAATTAGGTGTGTTTCTAAAACAGCAATTTTATCCTTGTCTAGGAAAGTGATTATTGGTAAGTACAGAAAATATCGATAAAAAAGAACACATTACTGAGTACACTTAGTAAAGTGTTGCTTTGTATTGATATACAGGGTATGAAAGATATTTTAACAATGAATGCTCACTCAAAAAGAACCTTTTCAGCCTCGACATCACTGACAGCGCCTTTTGTACAGACTACATGGATACCGAGGAGACACCAGCTCACGTTCTCCTATATTTTAAAAGCATGAGCAGCCAACGGGCGAAATTACTAAACAGTCCAGAAACGACGAAGGAATCACCGGTATATTATATTTCACATAATATATATTATTTTTCTGAACGGAGCTGAACTGGTATGAGTAACTACTTTTCCCGTCGGCTACTTATGGACAATCGCTCAATTGTGGGGCTAAGTGCGAATAACACGCATCCAAATAACTAAATATATAAAAACACTAGCTGTACCCGAGGTTACACCCGTATTGATGGTTACTGCGCCGACCCCGTGGGTCGTAACGTAATGTTGTATAGCCAATAGCCTTCCTCGATAAATAGGCTATGCAACACCTTAAGAATTTTTCAATTCGATACAGTAATTCCTGAGATTAGCGCGTTCAAACAAACAAACAAACTCTTCAGCTTTATAATATTAGTATAGATTATTGATTCCTTAACATGAAAAATGCTAATAGCAATAATATAAGTTGGCCAGTCAAGATTTAAGTATCAAAATCTACACATGGCCGAGAGAAAACACTTTAAGGTAGGTACTTTTCTCTCTACTTCTTAAAAGGTATAAAGCTAACTACAACTTATCGAGCCTTATGACGTAAACAACGCTTTAAAAATAAATTAATAGCTTATTATACAAAAAAGAGAAGTTACTTATATATAAAAGGATAGCAATGGAACAATTAATTATTAATTAATATTCATTTTATCGACGGCAAATGTAAGTTCGTATTGCATAACATTTCTCTATTAAGCAACGTTTTTCCTGCTATATTTATATATATTTTATATATATTTCACGATTGAATAGCTTTTATTTTGTCAACTATAGATTTAATATAGTATTTACTTCAGAACTTTTGTTCCTCTTAGATACATTCTTTGCTATTTCAATCCTCTGTTACTGTATTGTTAATGAAATGACACTTTTATAAATATTAATATTAATATTCTACCACATACACACAACACTATCTAGCCCAAACTAAGCAGAGCTTGTACTATGGATACTAGACAATGGATAAACATACATATATACCTTTTTTTTTTTGTAAATACATACATATTATACATAGAAACACCCAGACCAAGACAAACATCCATGTTCATGCACACAAATATTTGTCTTGTGCGGGAATCGAACCCGCGACCTCAGGCGTGGCAGTTGGTTACACTAACCACTACGCCATCGACAACATATATATACACATGAATATCGTGTATTATGAATTTATACAGACTAGATGTTACCCTTGGTTCCGTGCGCGTAAATGTAGGTTCTTTAGTAACAGTACTTTCTAACCGACTTCAAAAAAGGAGGAGGTTCTCAATTCGACTGTATGAATTTTTTTACGTGTACCTCATAACTTTTTCTAGGTGAACCGATTTTGATAATCCTTTTTTTTTCTGGATGAAATGTACCCTATGTCCTTTTCTGTTCCCCTGACAATGAGTAAGCGAAATATCACGGTGATCGGTCGATTAGTTAAGGTGTGAAAGCGTAACAAACACACAAACAAACTCGGATTCACCAATATCGACAATGTTTAGAGTGATGTAGGCACATCACTAGTCGAAAGGCGTAGTAACATCTTAATAACATTAATTGCAGCATTAAATCCCTACTTTAGTTATCACCATATCATTATTTATATGGCGTCAAAGATGCATATCCTTATGATAATTATGACATTAACATAAAAGCTAATAACAATAATTTAAAATTATTATCAATATATCAAAGCTAAAACCATTACGATTTACATATTAAAGTGTAGTTCCGGATATTCTACGCCTTTTATCGTTGGTCTTGGTTATTAAATCATAGCCAACAAGACAATGTTTCTGTAAATAAATATAAAATTCAGTCACAGTAATAAGATTTCGATTTTTAAGCAATAAATCCATTAAAAATTAAATTAACAACATAATATTAACATTTTGTTATACTTATGATATTTTATAATGAATAGTTGGGGCACTCCTTTTAAGTAAACATTACGTGTGTTAGGAGACCCCGCTCTTCTAACAAAGGTTATGTTTACTTAACTATATAATAAAATAAATGAACTTTGTAACATTTATCCACTGCCTAGATACCAATGTTAAGTTGGATAGTTAGTAACTGGCTTATAACTAAATCCTATAATGAAACTGAAAGCTTATTAAAATTACCAAACCCAATTCTTTCAATATGTTGTATAATATATAATTATTTAAACGCATGTATTTCTATATCCAGCACACACTAACACATATACAAACACACAATCACACACAAACTCATACACACACACAACACTCACACACTTACACATACAAACCCTCACAGTCGCAAACACACAGTGTTTAACAAGTGGACTGTAAAAATTATTTGTATACTTTTTATGTGTTCAAATGACTGTATCTTTTAATGCCAATAAACATTATTATTATTATTATTAGTTGTTGAGTCTGGGTGTTTCTGTGTCCGTTCTTTGGTTTTTTCTTCATCTAGTGCGTGCGGTGTCTTTATACACTAATCTACAGATAATAAAAATACTAATGTCAAAACTAAGCATAATCTTTATTTTGTATAATAGAGTTTTTTCTAAATCTCGCAAATATATATGAATAATTTTGCGAACTACATCTTAAAGCTTAAAGTTTTAAAGACTATTTAGGCAAAATCAACACAAGAAAGAAGATTGTAATCTTAATTTAGGAGGCTTCTGCAGTGTAGGCTTTTAAGTTCAGAATTCCTCATATAACAATGTTGTTAAAAGCAGAAGAATTTGACAATTTTTAACCTCCGACGCAAAAACGACGGGGTTTTATAAGTTTGACGTGTCTGTATGTGTATGTGTGTGTGTGTGTTTCTGTCTGTGGCATCGTAGCTCCCGAACGGATGAACCGATTTTAATTTTGTTCTTTTTGTTTGAAAGGTGAATTAGTTGCGAGTGTTCTTAGTTATGTTTGATGAAAATTGGTCCAAGATGGCCGCCGCCACAAAATGGCAGATCACATAATATATATTCTACAGAATATACCACGGGGAGTGCTCTGAAGAGTTATTCCACCTTATCCCGCCCTCCCCTTTCCTATCCAGAACAACGCGTGCTGGGCTCAGATGCCATTCTTATACAGTGGAGTCGACTACAGTGCGTACCAACAAGTTTGGGTCCTCATACCTGTGCCGAACGATCAAGGCATGGAATTCTCTGCCAAGGCACGTGTTTCCTTCTTCCTTCAATCCTGGGTCCTTTAAGAGGGGCGTGAAAAAGCACCTTCTCAGCCCGTCAAAGTAGAGACCTCAACATCGCCTCGGCTGAGGACGATGTGGAGGCCACTGCTCTTAGACCACACGACTGCTTACCATCAGGAGGAGTGAGGTCATCTTGACGAGCAAAATAAAAAAAAAATATATGAATATTAATTGAAAGTGCTTGACTAGTAGAATCCATCTTGGATTTGAAATTTATCCGCCGCCGCCACAAGATGGCAAATCAATTTTTTTCACAGCTTCCTAAATATAGCTATCAAACTAATTACGTGTCGGGGGCGTTTTAAATTTTAAATTTTATAGATTCAAAATCGCAAATAGAATGCTTTGATAGCATGGCTTTAGTTAATGCGGTTGCTGCGAAGCTGAGGTCTTAGGTTTGATCTTCGGGACGAACAAAGTGTTTTTAGGGATTTCTTTGAATAAATTCTTTGTAGTAAGCTTTGACTGGTAGACGATAATAGTCTCGCCGCCTATTATGGACATAAAACATGAATTGGTAAAATGTGGACGCAACATACCTTTGCAATCTCCTTCAAAATTATATAGACGTAGGACTATTTATATAAATAAATAACATTTTTATTACATTTTTGGTGGCCTCGATGTCGTAGTGGTTAGCGTAACCGACTGCCACGCCTGAGGTCGCGGGTTCGATTCCGCATAAGTCAAACATTTGTGTGCATGAACACGGATGTTTGTCTTGGTCTGGGTGTTTCTATGTATAATATGTATGTATTTACAAAAAATAAAGTATATATGCATGTTTATCCATTGTCTAGTACCCATAGTACAAGCTCTGCTTAGTTTGGGCTAGATGGTGTTGTGTGTATGTGGTAGAATATTTTATTGTTATTATATTATTAGTCGTAACCCAATAATCTATATACATAATAATATTGTAACTGGTCGATCTCTGTATATAAGAGAAGTTAAGAAAAGAAATATGTATAAGAGATATAAGCCAATACTGCTTGTTTTAGAATTGTTGTCTATCTGCCTATTGTAGGCGTATCGCGCAAAATTTGCTGCAGGAAATGGAATGCACTAGCTATATTGGAGGTTTAATTTAACCTATTGTATGTTTATATTTTCGTAATACCTTACGATATGTGCTTTACCCAAAAATTCATTCGTAGCCGATAAACAATCAGTTTTGAGCGTTATGATTAGTAAAATAAGGTTTAAAGTGGCGCGCACTTGGTGGCTCGTATCCGAGCCGGTAACAAATATATGGTACAAAATATTTAGCGGCTCGTATGCGAGCCGATGTCAAAGGGGAGGATAAAGATATTTTTTTTCTTAATACGCCACCTAGTAACCGTATATTATGTGTGTAGACAACTTTTCTTTAACAGAGAAATATGAATATATTGAAATTAAACACTTTATACGGATTTTATCGCGTTGTTTATTTTACTTTAAGACAATATTATGTAAATATGAATATACTTAATTAGAAACATGTCCAAAATTCTCCCGTACGAGGTCGCGAGCAAAACCTAGTTCATTATAAAATCATTCAGTTATTGCTTTCAGATTATATTCGTTCCCTAATCACTACATTTTAAAAAACAAAGTTTCCCACCGCGTCTGTCTGTCTGTTCGCGATAAACTCAAAACCTACTAAACGAATTTTCATGCGATTTTCACCAATAGACTGAGTGATTCATGAGGAAGGTTTAGGTGTATAATTTCTTATGTTTTTGTACTACCAGTGCGAAGCCGGGATGGGTCGCTAGTAATTAAACAAAACAAAAACAAAAACTAGCCAGTATATATATATGTGGTTCTATTTATTGTCTTCAACAACCAGTACCTACAAAATATTCATTTACTATAAGGCCTCGGTTTCGAAGTCAGCGACTGCGGGGTGGCGGCGACGGACGAAAATAGTTAGTGTCTTTGTTTGCGAACGAAATGTCTAAACAGCGACGACATCTTTTTGATACAAGCGTCGGTCATTAAAACGCAGAAAATAAAATGCACAATACACACTATATCAATGCAGACGAGCGGGCACCGTTAGACTGGCACGCACCGCTCGTACACCACTCTCCGCCGCTCGCCACGCCGCTGCCTTCGAGGTTAGTTCCATAAAATCTATACATTGAAACGCGCGCTACCCACGTTGCCGCCGTCGCCGCCGCCACTCCACGCTCGTAGCCTCAGACATGTAAGAAATAATGTATAGGTACTTTAAGAAACATTAACCTCGAAGTCTCTTCGAAAAATTGAAGGAAAATTCGCAATATCCTGTAACATTTTGTAGAGGAAAGTGATCCATATCGTCTCGCGTCAGTAAGGAGGCTGATCGATATATGGCGTCATGGTGTCTAAGTATGTTTTTTACTAAAAGTGAAATAAGATTCATGAAAGCGTAACGTTGGCAAAAAATATTCAGTAGAATATATAGGGTGCTGATTTAATCCCTCCATTTAAATTAAATAAGATTATTATAGTACATAGGTGTGCGCAAACACCAGTATACTTTCTGTTCTCTCTCTCATTATCCGAGGGGCAGCAATCCGACATGACCGAGGAGAGATAAGGCGCAGGGTCAACGGCTTTTCGTGCTTTACGAGTGCCCAACACCGTGAATTTCCTAACTTCAGGCTGCGATTGAGATCTCTTACCAGAAAAATCCAGTGGGCTAGCCAGCCAAAATCGATTAAGCTGATTTTGAAGAAGGATACCTGAGGTGTTATATTGTAAAAATTATAATTTGATTTAATTTGAGCATCAAATACTTTTGGCAATCACTTATTGCTGTGAACATTATTATCCTCAAATCAAAATACATACGTGATGTATTTACAGATGTGTATGCGGTTATACAGACAGTCAGACAGACGAATATTGCTGATTTGAGGATAATAATGTTCACAGCAATAAGTGATTGCCAAAAGTATTTGATGCTCAAATTAAATAAAATTATAATTTTATTCCATGTTAAGATATAGAGCCTTTTTGGTCATACCCGAGTATCAGACTGAATAAAGAAAATACCGTCGTCAGCGTATCCGGTCGAAAACCACCCAGGTGGTAATAGTATATTTAGAAAATAAAATACATTATTAGCTATTTGTGGACCAATTGATTAAAAGCACAACATCATATATAAATAAATAATGACGAGTTATATTATTCTTAATTAAGTATTCAAATCTTCCTATTTATCACAATCTCTGATTACTATGAATATTATTTATTTATATTAAAGGTTTCTTTTTTTATACTACTAAAGTGGCAAAGAAGCATACGGCCCACCTGATGGTAAGTGGTTACCGTAGCCTATGGACGCCTGTAACACAAGAGGCATCACTTGCGCGTTGGCGACCTTGTAAAAACCTTTTAATGCCCTTTTTGAAGAACCCTATGGATGATAAAAAGTAGCTGAGGGCATCATCTCAAACAATTCATTAGAACACAATCCATTATATAAGCGGTAGAACACCAAAGGGGAGGCAAAGTCCCTACTGAGACGTAGCGGCTCAATACCGTCTGTGAGTTTGGGCTCATCGACAATTCTCAAAGTTCGTCTCTGTACCGCGTCAAAAGGATCATGCTGGTATTTTGGTGCTCCTGCCCAAAGATGACTGCAGTACTCCGTGTGAGGCCGGACTTGCGACTTATAAAGAAGCAGTCTTTGCCCCGCAGTGAAGTATCGCTTAGCTCTATTGAGCACACCAAGCTTTTTGGATGCTAGCTTGACCTTGCTCTTTAAATGACTGCGGTACTGAACATTACTTGAGATGTCGAGGCCAAGGATTCCAATGCTATTGGTGAGAGACGTGTTCTGGAGTTGTGAAAACATAGTGAATGGGCTTTTCTTAGCGGTGAACGCGCAGGCTTGTGTCTTGACTAGGTTAGATACTTAATCTTTCTCACATGGGTTAAGGTTTTGTTTTGAATGGCTGATCTGTATACCTTCGCATCCAAGTGCATAAGGTATATAAATAATGAATCATTTGTTAGGAGTACTCTCTTACCAGTCTCTGTATCAGTCACTAGCGATTGCTTGATATTGTAAAATAAAATTGTACATAATTTATTCGCCAGAATGAATTGTAAAGTTGTATTCTATTGTTCGATTGTTTCGTCGTCATGACTATTGTCAGGAGTCCTCGTCTCAGGTCTTGATCATGCTTTTGTAAGTATTTTTATTTTGGAATAATATTATAATGTTATAAGTTAAACGTCAAATCATAACAGACAAACTAATAATAATGATGTCCTCGTTGGCCAGTGGTAATATATATAAGTATAACACGAACTCCAAGGCTCAAATTCTATCTGCAACCAGCAAAAAGCTATTAGGTTTTTCTATCAAGAAATTCTCGGAAGCAGCCCCAAATGAGGATATACGGTAAACGGTATTTTATTCCTCAGCCTCAATTTGGTATCTCGCTAGATTGTAAAAGTGAGTGAATAGCGAGTTAAGGATATTAAAATCTCTCGCGCTAAGAGTGACCGGTGAAATGGATCATCTTGGTCTGATTTCGGTCTGGAGGATGTATAAAATGTAGTAATTTTAATTAGTTTATTATTTTCAACAATTATTTAAAAATACTCGTAATACATGACTTTGATTTATGGTATCGGCATCTCCTAACCCTCTTAACCAGCTAAGCTATTCTTACTGAAATCTTCCTCAACGAGAATATCAGATGATTATATGACTCTTGCGGAATTGATGGATGTCGTGTGGACAGAATTCAAAATCGGGAATGGGTTATTATTATTTTAATCATATACTCCACTCCACTAGTTATAATTGTTATGTTTTTTCTAAGTTGAAGTTGAAGAAAGCGTTAAAGACGCGACGGCTGGTCGCTATCCCAGCTGCTTGTGGTCTAATCCAATAATATAGAAGGCGAATTCGTTCCAAGCATGGAATATACATACATTTTAAAATGTGTGTATAAATTTATTACAAAACTAAAGTATTGTAATTTTGGTAAATTTTGGATAAATGTAATAAATGTTCTGAAAAAGATAGCCTGTATGTATTTACTTAACATAATTTTTATCCACGACCTGATTTTACCCACGGATGGACATAGCTGGCATGGTTCTCTTTGTTAGTGCCATTCAAAGAGGAACTCCAGGTTCAACCAACAATCGCAATAATGTCGTTACTTTGCAAGTTTTAGTCGAAGTAGATTGAATACCACTCAGCCGATGTAATCGGTTTGGTTGACGTAAAAGTTGTTAAGTTATATGGATCACATATGGAGCCGCTCTAATATTACATAAGCAGATTCTTTGTAAAGATTAACCCCCCCATCTCCCTTGTCGGCAAAAGTAAGCAAAGTACCATGCAAGCAAAATATACATGCTTACATAATCATTGGTACATGCATTTTTAAATGTGTTCTGATTTCTTTATTGATTCATGAGCATAAATAAAAGTCTAGAAATAAGAAATAGGTTTGGAATATATAACTTTGACAACTTTAATAATATTCATTAAAGCTAATTTTATTGACATGATATTCAGTTGTTTTAATCTTAATATATTAACGAACAAAATAAACTTATTTTAAAATGTTGGTATATTTGTTGGTATACTTTTTGTATATTTACGTAAAATAACTATACTATTCCCAGTGGCCGCCAGAATGTGAGTACAAATTTTCCTCTTGTAGCGAAATAGCACGATACGTAATGACGTATCGTGCTATTTCGTCTTTGGAAGGGGAAATTTTTAATCATGATCTAGACGCACTGACTCATCATGATTTACATACCTATTGCAGGTATATAGAAATGCATTGCCTTTGTGTTGAGTCACTCTTTCTCCTTTCTATGAAACAGCTGACCATCTGACAGACGGATGGCATAGTGGTTTAAGAAGTCATCTCGCCACTGCAACTCCCCCGAGTGCAACACGAGTGCGTGTGAACAGCCATTTGTAAATCACACAAATTTTTGTCCCGAGTGGGATTCGAACCCACAACACTCAGCGCTGTAGCAGTGGCTAGGCGACCACATAAACCGCTATGCCATCCATGCAGTCAAATTATTTGTAACTGGTACCAGTTAAAATATATCTATATATCACCATGAAATGGTGTTATTTGACCATACAACAGAACATTTAAAGTTTACCCCGAAAAGCTTACAAAAATCTATTACAACAATTAAATGCAATGGGAGAGCGGAGTTAAACCTTAACCCGATAATTTTTGTATCTTAGGGCATACCCGACTACGTAAGACATTCTACTTTTAAGTGAAATTGTGCATCACAATCTCGATAAATACTCCACAAGAGTTATCCATTCCTTTGTTTTTGAATCGGGTCAATAAACGTAACAATCCGACAAATTTGATGAAAATCCTAACTAATATTATGAATGGGAATGTGAGTTTGTTTGTTACGTTTAAGCCTTAAATACTCGACCGATCATCACAAATATTCACATACACGTTGTCAAAGACACAGAAAAGGGCATAGTGTAACCTTCATCCAGAAAAAGGACTGTTCTCGAGTTATAGAAAATTGACATAATCTACTTTTACATGCAAGCGATGCCGCGGCCGAGATCTAGTAAACAATATTGCTTTTACAACACTTGTGTAATGTAAAAGCAAACTGCAGTTAACATTCAACTAAACTAACTTTCGGAATGTAGAACCGTCGATCCCGCATTTAGTTAGGAAATAGTTCAAGGCCTTTAATGATATTTCTAAGGTGGCTTTTGTGAAACCGTTTCACCTTGGGAAGTTCCAAGTTAGTAACCACTTTTTGTCCAACGGTTAACATTACCGGATATCGGTAAGCATACCACCAGGTAATGGTTTATATCCTGTGATATCTATAGTTTTATACTTGTTGAGAATGAAATAGCTCTTCCTCTATAACATTCATTAAAGTTAAGTATTTCAAGTACATTTTTAATGTAAAATATTCTATTATACCAATTGATATTTCACAGTTAACAGATGACACTCTATCAGACATGAGATTTTAAAATATAAAAAGATAGAAGGTAAAGAAAAATTAACACATTGAAATTATTTATTTCCTATAAATGGACTATTAGAACAATTATTGCCACTATGAAATAAATTTGAGATAGCATATATTACTTTGCTACAACTTCGTCTGTTAGACTTATCTTTAGAATACATTCACTATATCTTTGGCCTTAATATTTTGATGAAATTCTAACACATTCTCTCAATAAAATCTCTTATTCGGGAATATCTTCAACATCAACAAATTTTTCTTACATACTTTAAATTGATTTCATGTGTAGATTTGATTCAGAATGTCATGTACTGTTCTGATTGTTTAAAGGTTTAAGTATGTTATTTCAATAATAGTAGCAAACATATTTCTTCTTCTTTTTTGTCCAACAAATGAAGGAATAATAGTATAAAAACAAAAATCACGCTTTATTAAAAATAGAATATAATTTAAACTATTATTTTTTTTCTAAATTATTGTATTGTCATTGGTCCTCGATAAGTGTGCAAAGTTTCAATCCGTCGATTTGAAAGGGGTGAAAATCACGTCCAAAGATTCCGTTACATAGATTCATAGATACATACCAAGCTAATAAAAACGTGTGAAAAAGTTATTACTTTAGTTTAGTTACTACTTCGAGTCGTATCAAGAGGTGAAAAGGAAAGCAGAAAGCAGACATTGTATAAGTATGTGTTGATGGCTCCAACGACAGAAGCTATGCTTTTAAATTAAAAAAATAGAAGTTATACTTCGAGATCAGTTGAGGTCTGGCATTATTAACAGCCATTGGCTGTAAGACACCCGTGGAAATTTCTAAATGCACTGCGATTACATTGCAAATATTCATAATATGATTATATTTATCACAGTATCGCGTGACTCTGTAATAAATTATTAAGATTGAATACTTAATTATCTTAATCACTTGGCCCATATCATATATATTCAAGGTATAATTCAACTTCCTCGTTTGAGATAGGGTTTTATTTGGAATGGCTGGTCTGTATGCCTTCGTATCCAACTGCATAAGGTATATAAAGTAAGGATCGGTTGTAAGGAAGCATACTCTCTCACCAGTCTCTGTGTCATTCATAAGCACCTGGTTCTCAACTGTATAAAACTTAGTTTGAAAATTAAATATTCGTCACAATGAATTCAAAATTCGTATTGTTTTTTTGCGTTTGTTTCGTCGTCATGTCTGCTGTAACAGGAACATTTAAATTGATTGATCATGTTGTTGTAAGTTATTTATTTTGAAATAATACTACACTATGGTATATGTATATAGTTAATCGACAAGTTATAACTAAAATTAATAGTAATGCCATGATGGTCCTGAAATCCTGGCTCAGAACAGTAAAACGTTATTGGTTTATCAGTGCAGAAAGTGTCTAAAGCAGCACAAAGCTAGGTTGTTGACGGTGTTGCATCTCCATGCCACAGGTGGTTCTAAGCCTGATCTCTGTTTGGTCATGTTTAACTGCCCTACCATTTTGATCAGAGTATATATTTTCCCTCAGTTAAATAATCCAATGGTACAGCAAATATATGAGTGCGTGAACACAAACGCACTCAAATATCTGCTGTGTAGATAGCTATCCTTCGTTAAGCGTTTCACAAAAATCCTGAAGGACATTATAATAATAGAAATTGAAATAAATTTATTATTTTAAATCACACTTACGGTAATTTATTACTCTTAGTCGATAGATCGATAAATATCTTGTAAGGCTTTCTAGCGAAGCCTTACTTAGCCAAAAATTTTAACGTCGATAGATTGGTGAATACCAATCTATCGACGTTAAAATTTTTGGCTACGGTTATGATTTCTGTTTTCTAGGACGAAGTTGGTGAAAGCTTTAAAGACACAGCAACAAAAGCTGTTCCAGAGGCGGTCGACATTTTATCAAGCGCCAAGAAAATTTTGATTTAATCTAGTAATACAAAAGGCAAAATCCGTGGGAGAGCCACGCTTCGGCACGAATGGGCCGGCTCGATCGGAGTGATACCACGGCCTCACAGAAAACCGGCGTGAAATAACGCGCGTTATGTTTCGTCGAGTAAGTGAGAGTACCGAAGGCCCAACCTCCTACCCTCTCTTCTGAGGGAGGGCGGGAGGAAAATTTAAAAGGCCAGCGACGCACTTGTGACTCCTCTGGTGTTGCGGGTGTCCATGGGCGGCGGTAATCGCTTACCTTCAGGCGATCCGTCTGATCGTTTTACGGCTATACCATAAAAAAAATCTATATAAATAATAAATAAATAATCTATATAAATATATTACAAAATCTTTTTCCTTTTTTTGGTTAAGTATATGTAATAAAAATATTTTAAGAGATAGTCTGTTTATTAAACGTCGTCATTGTAATTATTTATAGCTTGACTTTACCCACTGATGGATATGGCCTCTCAGCCTTGTATTAAACTGTCCCACTGCTAGGCACGGACCTGTTCTTAGTGTGAGAAGGATGAGGCTATAGCCCACCACGATGGCCTAGTGCAGGTTGGCAGACTACACATATCTTCAAGAACATTATAGAGAACTGTCAGATATGCAGGTCATGGTCCTCACTATGCTTTCTTTCACAGTTAAAGCGAGCGATAATTAACTATTACATACGCATTTAACTTTGAAAAGTCAGAGATGCGCCTTTGATTCGAACTCGAGACCTCTGCGTGGCAGTCTAACGGTTTCTAGGCTATCGCTGCTAGTAATAGAATGATGCATATTAAATCTTTGGTGCTCAATGCTCGCGTTTTTTCACTATGAGCTCAAAGTGTTATTTTCTTTCTTCTTTCTTCGACGTTATTATTAAGTTTACCCGCTAGTAAATTCTTAGCAGTAGCATACAATAATCGGCATTTAGCTAAGTCTTTATTTTATCGGAATATAAATATAGATGGCGAAATATGGATATGTGACCGTGTTCTGTGTTAGCAAGTGGTGATGACGACCATGAAGACAGGCTACGGCTTAGTTCAATTTCCCTAAAACCCCGTAGGGGTCTACGAGAAGAACACCTTGGTGATAAGCATGAGTCACAACTTAGTGCCATCAACCTACAAGTCAAGTTGGTTTAAGATTACTTCAAATGATGATGACGAGATGATGATAACAATTTTATTTGCCGATTTTTTCTTACACTGCTCAGGTTGATGCACGACTGTACAATTCATTTTTACGTCCCACCCAGTCACTGTCTACCTGGTTGAAATAATGGTGCTTAATAAAGAAATATATTTATTCTAATATTATAAATAACATTTGTATAAGTTTATTTGTAAGTTATGATAATTGCATTTGAATATTATATAATATATAGGTATATATAAAGTAGAAAATGCAAGACAACCTTATGAGCGACCATTGAATTACCACGCAGAGGTCACGAGATTGATCCCAACACACGAAATTCTAACTTTTCGTAGTTCACATAAGTAGTAAATAGTTAATTATATTACGATTGTAACGATAAAGGGAACATCGTGAGGAAATCTTCATATCTGAAAGATACCCATAATGTCACATCGAATACATGCCAAGTCTGCCATCAAATCAACACTGGGTCACTGTGATCATTTCGTCGATCGTTTTTTTACTTGGGGGAATGCCATATGCTTCTGCCTTTCCGGGTAGGCGTAAAGGTTATGTCGGACTTACCTGGCAGAAATAAGTCCCGGGTCCTACCAACTAAATTGACCACAGTGTTCCTGGACCTTACCTAAGTCGGCAAGGCCGTACTGATCGTTTTCTCATGCGAATCGCGACCTCGTCAAGGTTTTCGCTGTTGGAATTGACAGGCAACCTAGTAAAGAGAGAATATTCTCTACTGTTTCTTTATATGGATGAAGTTTCGACTCGACTAGACATTTTTTTTTCGAAATATGCGCTTGTACTACATACGCCACCACTCGAACTACACTGCATCCGCACCCAGGTCTCTTATGGTGACTACGCCTGCTTATGTGTAACTAGTTGTCCTCGCGGTTTCATCCACATTAATATGTTTACTGCTGCACTCACGTGGTTTCTAGCGCTTGACGTCACATAGCCTCAAAAATTTGACAATTAAATGCAAAAAAAAAAAACCTGCTGGTAGTTTTAGAGATCAGCGCCTACAAACAAACCAACTCTTCAGCTTTATTATATTTATATAGATTATTAAAATATCAACGCACAAAGAGGGAAGCCCCTTTTCAAGAATTGAGTTAAACATAATGTGTGACTAAATATTAACACAAGTGAAAATTTACCTTACTTGCTCATAATAGGGATTATTTTGGATTACTTGTTGCTATGCATTACATAATATATAAAGAAAGCATCGGTTCCCAGGAGGCATACTCTCTCACCAGTCTCTGTGTCAGTCACAAGTGGTAACTTGACATTTTAAAACTAAAAGAGCAAATAAAATATTCGTAACAATGAATTCTAAATTCGTATTATTTTTGTGCGTTTGCTTCGTCATCATGTCCACCGTGGCCGCGGGGAACTTCTTCAAAGATCTTGTAAGTATATTTAATCAAATAAAATTGTTTATTTACTAACATGTAATTTACAGGTTGTTGTTGTTAGTTTTTTAAATATAGTGCATATTATATTAAATTTGTTCGTAGCTACTTGGCGGAAATACATTGGAAAAGTTAGTATAAGTATTTGGGTTACAAATAACTAGTAGTCTTGTTAACCTCTCCAGCTAAGATAGAATTATCGTATTAAGACTGGTTTCACGTCGCTAGTGCAATGGCTGGCATTCGAATTATTTATTGGTGTTGTGAATCTTTTTCTATTACGGTAGTTGGGGTGGGCACTCCAAGGATGCGTAACGGGTTCTCTTTCCAATTATTTTATAACGGTGTATGTGTTTTCTTTTTATTGTTTTTTTTATTTGAACTTTTACTCACAGCGTATGTCAGTTTCATCATAACCTAAACATAATATTAGCCACATATCAAACTATTTTTATACATCCGACATGAATTTGAACAGAACTTTCGCGTCATCGCTATTAGGTTCCGATAAAATTTTATGCAACATCCCTATGTCAACTCTATTCAAATTCAAGTCGGACACTAAACTATTTCTGCTGGAGTCATATCTGACACACTCCATTAACAAATGGTGTAAGTCCTCCACAACTCCACATACGCACAGTCGGGCAAAGGTGTATGTTACTAGAGTAAACCCAGCAAAGTTAAAGTTAAATATGTAGTATGGTGGTAATAAACCAGTGACACATATTTACTAGTCAGCTAATGTTACTGATATTACATTTATATTAGTTACTATGTTCAGACAAAGCCTCTGGCAAGATACCTGCAAGAACTTCACAGAATCACTTATTAATCGCCATTGAATTTTAGTATTGTAAAAATCATTTCTACAAGATCTTGCAGCAATTATTTTTAATAATAATATATTATATAATAAATTTAATTATAATTACAATAAATAAATGCCTGTACAAATCTATAAAAAAATAATAAACTATAATAGTTTTGATGGAATGGAATATATTAGCTTTCTTTTTCTCGATTTTAAATCAGGTAATTCTTTATGATGTGGTAAGTGTATTATTAAATTGTGTTTAGGTACTTTGAAATAAAAGGCATTGAAACAACCAAATTTTTAGTCTCCCTGTGAACATTGCTGCTGAATAAGTAATTTAAATATCGTAAAAGTATAAAATTAAAGCTTAATACACAACTTAGACCCAGTACAATCATTTGTGAATCACACAAATAATTTAATATTGTCTTATGTTTACGCGAATGTTATACATTGAAATTAAACACTTTATACGGATTTTATCGCGTTGTTTATTTTACTTTAAACACTGTTATTACATAATTTTGAAAACTCTAACACTACTATTATTGAATTTTACTACTATTTAAGCTATATATTTTTTCTAATTAAAACTATTTGTATTTAAGTTTACACTTTGCCCCGACGTTTCGGTTGCTTTACAGCAGCCATGTTCACGGGGAGACTAAGATGGTAGTTGTCCCAACGTTCTGAAGTGTAGCTAGTTATTTTAAAGTACCCGAACATAATTTAATCTTTGGTGTTCCTATTTACGCAGAATGAGCTCAAAGTATCATGAAGTCTAGCTGTGTTTTGCTTCTTCTTGGGTTTGACTATTTGAATTACTGGATCCCAAGCTGGTGGTACATTCCAACCATCCTCTCTATTGAAATTAGGATGTTTTTTAATTTCAATAGCCTCGCGAAGCATCCTTGGTAGGAATCGGTGTTCTTTTGCGAGTATATGTGGTTTGTCAAATCGTAGGTAGTGGTTGGTCCCCTGTTGCACATGTTCACACACAGCAGACTTCAACGAGCGTTGGTGTTTAACATCAGCTATATGTTCTTTTAAGCGGGTGCCTATGCTTCTCTTGGTTTGCCCAATATATGAGAGTCCGCAGTCACAATCTATTTTATAGACCCCTGCATCTTGTAAAGGTAATTGGCACTTGACGGACGGTAAAAATTTACTTATCTTCGTTGGCGGCTTGAAGTATGTGTTGATTGAAGCTCGCTTCAAGATGTAGCCAATCTTGTCAGTGACACCCCTTACATATGGTAGTATGGCAGGCTGGCGCTCGACTGTGGCTGGCTTTTCTCGGGATCTGTGACGGCGGCGCGGCTGTTGGAGCTTGTTGTCTTGCAGTACTTGCTTGACATGTTGAAGCTCGGCGTCCAGGTGTTTCTTGTCACAGATCCCGTGGGCTCTCTGAAACAAAGACATTCCCACGGTAGCTAACTGTTTAGGATGGTGGTGAGATTCACCGTTTAAGTACCTGTTTGTATGGGTCTTTTTCCTATACACAGTGTGGCTCAAAGTATGATCAGGATTCCTGATAACAAGTACATCTAAGAAAGCTAATGAATTATTTGCCTCTAATTCCATAGTAAATTGGATGTTATTATTAATGGAATTAAGATGTTTTAGGAATGCTTTTACACTATCTGTTGGTAATATTGTGAAAGTATCATCTACATACCTCTTATAAATCCTGGGTGTGATGGTGGTAGTCTGCAAAGCTCGAGCCTCGAAGTCCTCCATATATATGTCGGCAACAACAGGCGATACTGGCGAGCCCATTGCCACACCATCCACTTGTATGTAGAATTTATTGTCCCACAACAGATAGCCAGTTGTTAAGAAATGGTTTAGTATTTCTGCATATTCCTCAGGCATATTGTTTTCTATTAGCTTTCTTTTAGTTATATCAATACAGTCACGATGTTTAAAGTAAAATAAACAACGCGATAAAATCCGTATAAAGTGTTTAATTTCAACACAAATAATTATTTTTATACCCGGAAAGGGGAGGCCTTTCCTATCCAGAACAACGCGTTCTGGGCTCAGATGCCATCCTTACACGGTGGAGTCGACTAGAGTGCGTACCAACAAGTTTGGATCCTCATACCTCTGCCGAACGATCAAGGCATGGAATTCTCTGCCAAGGCACGTGTTTCCTTCTTCCATCAATCCTGGGTCCTTTAAGCGGGGCGTGAAAAAGCACCTTCTCAGGCCGTCAAAGTAGAGACCTCAACATCGCCTCGGCTGCTATGAGGTCGATGTGGAGGTCACTGCTCTTAAACCACACGACTGCTTACCATCATATATATATATATATATATATATATATATATATCTTTTAAAATTATGTATGTATGGAGATTCAAATAAACCATTTTTCAAATAAACCATCACCAATAAACCAATTATCCTGTGTGCGATTAAAAACTACAAGTTTAATCAGTGCAGGAGCAGCGGCGATGTAAATTTATAATTTATATATCGATTTATTTTTTTCTAGGAGGGCATTGGACAGCGAGTTCGGAATGCAGTGATCAGTGCCGCGCCAGCAGTCGATGTTCTTGCAAAAGCCAAGGAGATTGTGCATTAATTAATATATACTAAGCCGATTCTGAGCCTATTATTTAATCATTGTATTACATAACCAAAGTCTTGTATGTTTAATATTTAGCTAGATAACCATCCTCTTAGCCTGCTCCCATTCCATTAAAGTCGATGCAGTATGTCTTCTTTTTTCTAATATCCCTATCAGTCATCATCTCTTGATTAATTCCTTTTTCTTTCACATCATTACTCGTACACTCCATCCTTGGACTTCCTTGGCTTTTGTCTCCATTTCCATTAATATTCTACGACACTTAACAAAGTATGTCTAATAAATAATTTCAATAAGATAGTTGTATTATTCCATCCCTTGTAAAACATTTAATTAAAGCCCAATTACCGAATGATAGCTATTTCTTTCAGGTCTTGACATAATTATGTATTGCGCTACTTATAAGTTTAAATTCTCAACACAACTGCACTTATCACTATCACTTGTACATATATTACAAAACAAAGTCTCCCGCTGCGTCTGTCTGCCTGTTCGCGAGAAACTCAAAAACTACTGAAAGGATTCTCATGCGGTTTTCACCAACAGACAGCCGGGGTGCGTCGCTAGTTAACAACAAGATAGCCTGTGCACCAGATTTTCCACGACCTATTATCTAGTTAAATATCATCGCTGGTAAGAGCAGCGATAGCTCAGTGGGGAGACCAACAGACTGCAATGCAGAGGGTCTCGGGTTCGAACCGACGTCGCGCACCTCTGACTTTCGGAAGTTATATGACTTTTCGAAATTATGTGCATATTGATTGACAATTATCGCCTGCTCCGTGCCTCGGAGAGCACGTTAAGCCGTCGGTCCCGACTGCTATGAACATCTATGGCAGTCGTTATTGGGGAAGTCGACACAAAAGATCCCACTAGATCGAAGTGTCGCCGGTCTCTACTGACTGGCCCCCACACAAGATAAGATAAGATCATCGCTGGTAGGTGCTAACTTACTCGTATATACATACATAAGGTTAGGTAGAAGTGCATGATACATACATTTCGGTTTACGGTCCCTCGTTATAGGGAACGAGTCTATTAACCTCTACTGGACACAGTTCGAAGCTCCGTGCTAAAACTGAGAATTTGTAACAGTTTTAACCGATAACACTTTGTGGGCTTACAAAGTGTTATTGGTGGGTGTGGTGTTGAGTTGGGTAACATGAGTTAGCGCCGGGTTGCTATGTGGTGAACAGACAGGTTTACAGATAGACAGGTTTTAGGCAGGTCAAGCAAAACAAAGTCGGAACAATCACAAGTGAGAATATACATACTATACATTATTCACTACTGCAGTATATATATACTATATTTCGAACTCAACTTTATTAGTCTTTTATACTTAATACAACGTTCCCTTAATCTATCTTAGCTATGTACACTTATTGAAATTAAACTACTATATACGGATTTTATCGCGTTGTTTATTTATCACTGTATTACAAAATTTTGAAAATATTACTCTACTACTACTATTGATTTTATTTGACTAATTTATAAGCTAATAAAATTTTTTTAAACTATTAAATCTATTTATTTTTGGTTTACACTTTCCCCGACGTTTCGGGTGCTTTTCAGCAGCCATGGTCACGGGTCTCCCCGTTTTATTAGCTTATAAATTAGTCAAATAAAATCAATAGTAGTAGTAGAGTAATATTTTCAGTAATACAGTGATAAATAAACAACGCGATAAAATCCGTATATAGTAGTTTAATTTCAATGAATAACATTCGCGTAAACAGAAGACAATATTATATGTACACTTATGTTATTTTAAAAGCTTATCTATCTTATCTAAATACCTTAATTATCTATAGAAGGGTACGTGTATGCTACGTGCATACACTACGTCTTACGTCGAATAGAAAAGAAGAATTGTTTTTTACTTTATTTTGATTATAACTTTATCCTATTCTTATGAAATAATTCTACTTTATTTTTATATTTAATTTTTAACATTAGGATATTCGTCATTTATGACCTGAAATGGTCCTTCGCATAATTACAATCCAACTTGCTACCAGTTTCATTTTTTAGTAACATTAAATCTCCTTCCTTATATAATATGTGATAGGGTTAAAATTCTTATCATAACATAATTTTCTAGTTAATTTACTACATAATTCATTTTTCTTTTCATCAGATAGGGCTCTTTGTAGTCGATATTATAATTCTAACGGATATTTATCAAAATTACATACGGTTCAATTTTCCCTTCCTGAAGATTACTTGGCAATAGATATGCTTTTCCGAAAACTAATTTATAAGGCGTGTACTTGGTTACGGTATCGACTGTTGTATTGTATGTAAAACATCAATATGGAGTCCAGGAACTTCATGATGCTCAATTATTATTAGTTTGTATTCTCAAATATGCACCTAGGGTTTTATGAACGTTTTCTAACGACCCTATGGTGTCATGATGATATGCCGCTCAAAATCGAAATCAAAATCGTTTATTTTCGCTGAATAAAGGAGTCTGCCCACTGCACGGTCTCATACCATGATCGTGCTAGGAACGTATCAGACACAAAAAGCAACACGATACGCCCTGCTATAGGAACCGCTGGTCGGTGACGGAACGATCTAGTGGGCATAGTCTTATACAGTTCCTTACAAACATCGATCAAATTTGATCGATGCTTACAAAGAATATTTTTTTGCCTGACTCGTTATGGTATGAGACGGGGTAGTAAGCAGACTTCTTAAAGGTGTATACATAGATGTTATATTGTTACAGTTAGTGTCAGCGTTATTCTGCCTGATAGGCATGCATTCATAAACATCAATAAATAGTATATAATGGCAAAAATAAAAAGGAATTAAATTGAATTAGATTGACTGAATATAAATAAAAATCAAACTATAAAACAATAATTACGTGCCTGACGTGAATACGTTGATATCTCGACGAACATGATCTTTTTTATCAGTTTAAGCGCTTCTTTAGCCCGTGTTCTTTCAGAAGAAAAATTCAATTTAATTTATTCATAACTTTTTGACTTATTACGGTTATTCGGTAATACTTGGATATCTTGAAGATACATTATTTATCATAAAGACATATCAAATTAACGCATTATAATATTATATTCTATTAATAGATTGATATATCGACATATCAACTTATGTTTGCTCATAAAAAAATACTGCTGCCAATATATTGATATATTGGTTTATCAATTTATCCTCGCTAACAAAACATATACGAAACAAGATATAATAAAAAGTACAATTTGTAGATTGCTGTTTCAGTAAATTATATGTTGATATTTTTAGATATTATGTTACGTTTTAACAATATGTCAAGGATGAAACGAATTACTTGTGATTATAATTGTATTTGTTATAACTTTAGTAATAATAAAGATTGTGAACCTCATTTAATTTTCTATAACAAAGCGTGAAATACTTATTATAGAGGCTGCGCTGTTCTGCATTTTCATTAATATCCTACTAATAAATGTTTGAGATTTATGTGTAAAACAAACCATAATTATCTCCTAGATATATTGTACATATTTGTAATATACATTTTCTATGGCGATTTCAAATCCGCATGCATCAGCAAACCATTTAGTATTATAGGAATTCCAACACAAACTGAAATACATATAATAGCATATATTGAGATATCCAGTTATGGTCGCCTAGTATCGATTATATTAAGTATAATACAATTATGTTCGTATTGCGTTCAAAATGGCATATCTTCATATTAAATTAAATCTAAAAAAATCTAGTATAAACAAAGCTGTCACCAAATCTTCGTATACAAATTCAAAGATGTTAAGTTGTTGTTGCTCGCACCTAATTTTATGATATTAGTGTTATTTATGGAAGAAATTTCATACTCAAAGGTTTATGGAACAAAGCGCAGTGCACCTGCCAAAATAAAAATAGCGCGAGTAATGACAGACGTGATGTCATTTCATCGTCAGAATACTAAACCCATAAAATAATTATTTCTTTTATATAAAGCAAGACAACCTTATGAGCGACCGTTGAATTACCACGCAGAGGTCACGAGGTTGATCCCAACACACGAAATTCTAACTTTTCGTAGTTCACATAAGTAGTAAATAGTTAATTATATTGCGATTGTAACGTTAAAGGGAACATCGTGAGGAAATCTTCATATCTGAAAGATACACATAATGTCATATCTAATATATGCCAAGTCTGCCATCAAATCAGCACTGGGTCACTATAATCGTTTTTTTTTTACTTGCGAGAATGCCATATGCTCATGACTTTCCGAGGAGGCGCAGAGGTTATGTCGGACTCACTGAGAGGAAAGGGGTCCCGGGTCCTACCGATTAAATCGACTACGGTGTTCCTCGACGTTACCTATGTCGGCGAGGCCCTATGAACCGTTTTCTCATGTGAATCGCGACCTAATGAAGGTTGCCGCTGTTTAAAATATACAGGCCCCTGTGCAATGGTAAGCTGATGCTAACCCTAGTCAGGTGAAAAATTCCTTGCTATCCCTTTACGTGAACGAATACGCACGCCACCACTCGGACTGCACTGCACCACACCCAGGATCTACCTTACGGTAGCTATTACTGCTTATGAGTAACTAGTTGTCCCGGCGAATTTACCTACATTTATGTTTTCTGCTCCACTCCCGTGGCTTCTAGCACTTGATGCTACATAGCCTCAAAATATGCTATTAAATGCAAAAAAAAAAAAATTGCATTCTACTGATAGTTTTAGAGATCAGCTTCTACAAACAAACCAACTCTTCAGCTTTATTATATTTATATAGAATTATTAAAATATCAACGCACAAAGAGGGAAGCCCCTTTTCAAGAATCGAGTTAAACATAATGTGTGACTAAATATTAACACAAGTGAAAATCGACTTTACTTGCTCATAATAGGGATCATTTTGGATTACTTGTTGCTATGCATTACATAATATATAAAGAAAGCATCGGTTCCCAGGAGGCATACTCTCTCACCAGTCTCTGTGGCAGTCACAAGTGGTAACTTTGCTTTTTAAAACTAAAAGAGCAAATAAAATATTCGTAGCAATGAATTCTAAATTCGTATTATTTTTGTGCGTTTGCTTCGTCATCATGTCCACCGTGGCCGCGGGGAACTTCTTCAAAGATCTTGTAAGTATATTTATATAACTTAATAATAATAATTTCAGCCTTTATTAAGCTGTCCCACTATAACTGCGTACGGGCCTTTTCCCAGTATAGGAAGGCTTAGCCTTGCGGGAAACCTTTGGATTGCTACACAGAGATCTTGGGTTCTATCCCCAAGGCGTGCATCTCTGACTTTTCGAAGTTAAGTGCGTATTAAATATTTAATTATCGCTCGCTTTAACGTTGAAGGAAAATATCGTACGGAAACCAGCAAGTCTGAGAGCTCTTCATAATGTTCTCGAAGATATGTGAAGTCTGCCAACCTGGGCCAGCGTGATGGATTATGGCCTAAATATATTTAATCAAATAAAATTGTTTATTTTCTGAAATGTAGTTTACAGGTTGATGTTGTTAGTGTATGTTATATTTGTTAGAACTTATGGGAAAAAGTTGCTACTTGGCGGAAATACATTGTAAAATAATTGGGCAGAGACGAATTAATTGACCAACTACATTGATTGGTTTTGTGAATGTTTTTCTATTGCAGTAGTTGGGGTGGACAGTCAAATGATGCCCACCCTCAGAATGATGATGCGTGGCGAGTTCTCTTTCCAATTATTTTAGTATGGTGTATATTACTAGAGTAAACCCAGCAAAGTTAAAATTAAAATCATGATGGATGGCGGTCTTAAATCAGTAACATAAGCAGTACATTTACTAGTCAGCTAAAGTTACTGATATTACATTATATTAATTACTATGTTCAGGCAAAGCCTCTGACAAGATACCTGCAAGAAATACACAGCCTTACTTTTTAATCGCTATTGAATTTTAGCATTGTACAAATCATTTCCACAAGATCTTGCAGACATTACAATAAACTCGTGGTCGCCTAGTGGTCGAAATTCGACCATAACTGATTTAAATTTTAAGTTTGATAGTTTCATATAAATACGTAAATATATTATAATATATAATAGTATTTCATTCATTCCAATCCGCCGATAGGTTGACTGTAAGATACTGCTGATATATTTCATTATAATATATTGATATAAAAAAAAAGGTATGTAACCATAGTTACGAAGAATAGTATTACATCAACCGAACAATGCCGAAATACTACGATCAGGATTCGACTGTGTGTGTCAATGCATGGTTGTGTGCGTGTAGTGTTTTTTCATTAATTTAATGTATTTCTAATTCATATTTTATATACATATCAGGATTCGCCCCTCCTTCTCCATATAAATTTTAACTATGCCAATTTCATACTCCTCCGTCCACGCAATTTTCGTAAAAAGGGGTACAAAGTTTTTGCTTCACGTATCAATATATATGCCTCTATACAAATCTCTAAAGAAATAAATAATCTAAATCTTAATCGAATGGAATATATTAGTTTCCTTTTTTCCCAAATCAGGTAATTATTTATGATGTGGCAAGTGTATTATTAAATAGTGATTTGGTTCTTTAAAACAAAAGACGTTGAGGCATCCAAAATCTTAATCTCCCCGTAAACATGGCTGCATAAGAAGTAACCTAAATATCGCAAAAGTATAAAATTAATAGTTTTTATAATGTATATAGCTTAAACATTTATTATAATTAAGCGGATACAAAGTACACTCAGACTCAGTAAAATCATTTGTGAATGACACAAATAATTATCCTGTGTGCAATTCGAAACTACAAAAATCAGTGCAGGAACAGCGAGGTGAATTTATAATTCAAATTTGTTTTTTTCCTAGGAGGGAATTGGACAGAGAGTTCGGGATGCAGTGATCAGTGCCGCCCCAGCAGTCGATGTTCTTACAAAAGCCAAGGAGATTGTGCATTAAATAATATATACTAAGGCGAATCTGAGCCTATTATTTAATCATTGTATAACAAAACTAAAGTCTTATAATTTTGATATTTAGCTATGTAACGATCCTCTTAGCCTGATCCCATCCCATTACACTCAACGCAGTATGTTTTTGTTTTCCTAATATCGCTATCAGTCATCATCACTTTATTTATTCCTTTTACTTTCATATAATTCCTTATACTCCATTCAATTGGTTTGACTCAGCCTTTGTACCCATTTTCATCCATTATCTACGACATTTCAACAATGTATGTCTAATAAATTATTTCAACAAGATAGTTGTATTATTCATCTCTTGTAAAACATTAACTTAAAACCCAATTTCTGAATGATAGCTGTTTCTTTCATGCAAGTTCTTAAAATATCTATTGCGCTACTTATAAGTTTAAATTGTCAACACAAGTGTAATTATCACTACATATTAAAAAACAAAGTCCCCTGCGCGCCGCGTCTATCCGCCTGTTCGCAAGAAACTCAAAAACTACTGAACGGATTTTCATGCGGATTTCATCAATAGACAGAGTGATTCGTGAGGAAGGTTCAGGTGTACCATTTGTTAAGGTTTTGTACTACCCGTGTGAAGCCGGGGTGCGTCGCTAGTTAACAACAAGGTAGTCTGGGCACCAGATTTTCGATGACTTATTATCTAGTTAAATATCATCGCTGATATATGATATACTCGTATATACATACATGGTTAGGTAGAAGTGCATGACACCTACATTTTGGTTTAGGTCCCTCGTTATAAGAAGCGAGCCTACTACCGCCTACTGGGCAAGTTTGAAGCTCCGTGCTACTATTGAGAATTTCTTAATAGAATTACCAAATAACACTTTGCAAGCCCGGGAATCGAATCCGACACCTAATGGACAAGAAGGACAAGAAGGACCTAAACCTGTGACCTCGATAAACCTGTTCCTAAGTTAGGGATTCAAATTTGCGATTTGAACATGGTAAGTCGTGGTCACAAGTCCTGTCACTGTCTTTTTCTTTTTTTTTACTGTCTTTGGTGGCATACGTGCAATTGGCCCACCTGATGGAACGTGGTAACCGCTGCGCATAGACTTAAGCGATGTCAGGACACAGCAAAGCCACTGCCTACCGTGAGAGAAGAACTCTCTTTAAACCTCGTTTGAAGAAGGTCATATCATAGCGCTGGGGAAACACCGACGCAGGCAGTTCATTCCAGAGCTTGCACGTATGTACGTGGGAGAAAACAAAAAAAACAAAAAAATAGCAAACTTCACATATCTAAGAGAACATTGTGAAGAACACTCAGACATGCAGGTTTCCTCACGATGTTTTACTTCACCGTTAAAGCAAGCGATAATTAACGTTTCAATACGCACATAACTTCGAAAAGTCAGAGATGTGTGACAGTCCAGCGGTCTTCAACCATGTTCCGCTGTTTTCGCTAGTTTACAATTAACTTTCTTCCTTAGCATAGCATATGTTTAAAAATAATATATGTATTAAAGCAACATTCATCGTTATGAACATTGTTGCAGTCGGTATATTATTATGTAATTTAATTAATGTTTTCCAGTCCGAATTTCGGTCACGGCGGCCAGTCTTAACGGAGACTGGCCATCTGTGTAGGAGATATTTTACTACAAGAATGTGTAAGCAAACACAAGTGCACTCTCTGTTCCTTAACTCTCATGGTCCGATGGGACGGTAATCCGACACGACCGGAGAGAAATTAATCACAGGACCAATGGCTTTACGTGCTTTACGAGGCACGGGGGTGTCTAACAGTGCCAACTTCCTAACTCCGGGCTGCTATTGAGATTTCTTAACAGAAAAACCCAATAACTTTTATTGACCCGACCCGGGATTCGAACCCGAGACCTCATGCACAGCAATCGCATTCATTACCGCTGCGCCACTTAGGCAGTTATATTATGTACCTACTTACTAACAACATAGTTAAATCACTATACCATAGATGAAATCAGAAATCAGAAATCAGAATATTTATTTGCAAAAATACTGTGACAAATGGTGTTACAAAGAAATACATTCAAGATTCAAGTATTTTGACCAGAATATAGCTACATGGAAATATTAATTATATAAAATTAAAATAAGTAATTATGATGGCATGTTGGCACATAGCAACGCCTTAGAAGCGAAGCACAGAGGCAAATTTAAATGACTTCCAGGACTGCTTCATGGATTACCTTTTTCCTCGTTAATAATTAAATATTACAGATATTCAATTTTAGAATTTAAATTCGAAGCGAAATGTAGTTACTAAAATAATAGGTTCTGATAGCTTACTCCCATATGAAGAATCAAGGTTTATAACTCAGAAAATAATAACAAGACGACAATAACAAAACTGGGTTTATTATCAATCAGCAAGAATATCCATTTAAATTGGTTTTAATTTGTACGTCTGGCTATCCCACGGTAACCAATAACACAGATTATATATCTATATTAATATAACTCAGACCAATAACCAGGCAGCTAATGTTGCCAGTCTTACAATTTACCTATTGGTGTTACAAACATATTATAAAAATAGACTGATTGTAATATATGAATTAGTACAATTATTTAAAAGATGCTTACATACACGTAATTTCACAATATCGCGCATTGATTCAACGTTAACGCTTGGCAACAGATTATTAGAATCGAATCATGCGTACCCTCTCCCCACGTTTTGCCAAATTGTCAAAAGTCTAGTTATAAGAACCTACAGAACCTATAGCCTACCTAGAAAGTTGGGTATGGCAAAAGAAGCATGAGAGCAGAATAAATGCTGTAGAAATGAGAGCGCTGAGAAATATATGTGGTGTGACTCTGAAAGATAGAATAAGAAATAGTGTGATTAGAGAGAGATGCGGCATAAAAGTGGATATAGTGACGAGAATAGAAAAGGGTATGTTAAGTTGGTTTGGGCATGTAGAAAGAATGGACGAGAACAGACTGACTAAGAAAGTTTATAAGGCTAGTGTGAATGGAACAGCCGCAAGGGGAAGACCTAGGCGAACGTTTCTTGATCAGATCGGAGACGTTCTGGATAAAGGCCAGGTTAAGAGCACCTTAAACCGGCGAGCGTGTATGAGGAATGTTATGAAAGTGAATGAAGCGAGAGAAGTGTGTCAGGATCGTAGCAAATGAAAACCCGTAGTCTCTGCCTACCCCTCTGGGAAACAGGCGTGAATATGTATGTATGTACAGAACCTATTTATATTATGTGGTTTGTAAAAGCAATACAGCAAAATACCAAAAAAAGTAATTTATTATAATAATAATATCAATTTATTAATTAGCAATAACAGCCAGTTGAAAGTCTGTCAACTTACTTACAATGATATCGACAAGTTACCAAATATATTTAACCTATTTACATATATACATACATAGTTATTTTATACGTGTATGATACTGAATTCTTTCTAAATAGCTGGATCGATATTTATGATTTCTTGGGCATATTTGAGTGGGTCCCTAGATAGTTTACATTCTTAATTGGACCCGGTAGGTAGCGTTGCGATCGGATATATACAACCTTGATTAAACAGTGAAGCTTTATTTCTATCTACATATAGTATATACCACATACAAGAACTACACCAAATTTTAGTTAAATAAGAGCAGTAGTTTAGCCACAGGATAGATTATTAGTTTTTGCTAAACTGCAACGGATTGTATCTGCCCTAACGGCTGACCGAGAGTCTAAGCATAGGTATCTTAGGTCATGCACCGTAAAGCGACAAAAATGTAGGAGATGTTGCCTCTCTGATTCCGGGATACCCGTGACAACAATGAAACAATTAAAGAAAAACAACTATGAAAGACTAGTAATTATGTTATAAGGTACAATAGGGTTGGATGTCCATATGGACAAAAACCCTTATAAAACAAAAAAGGATTATAAAAAACAATGCGACGTTGCCGTTTTGTTATGCATGTGACCGCAGTTTTTATTAATGGTGTTTGCGTATTAAATTGATTTAATTTGTTTGAAAAAAGTGATTTTCTATTTTTGTCTTTATTGAGTTTTAACCGTTTCGAATTAACACTGAGCCCATATGGAATACTCTGTCCATTTTAATGTCCATGAATCATAGCAACCTTGTATATATTTTTAAATTTAATGCCTACGTTCGAGCTGAATAACGTTTGTCTGGTCTACAAGTACATAGTAAAATCATAACGGGGTCATAGTTTGTGAAATATAATAATAATATTAAATAGTTTAGTCGCAGTTTATAGATTGGCTAGATTATATATTGACTGCACGAATGGCGTAGTGGTTTAGATGATTGTCTTGTGAGAGTGTATTGGGCTCAAAACAAGATAAAAATATGTGAGGACCAAAAAAAATGTTTGTATAGTACCCCGCAAATACAAACAGCGATACATCGACCTAGACTGTTTGGATTTTGAACTATTAGAAGTTGAACGTTGCGAATTGTGCGAGAGAGTGCGTTATATTATTGTTACGCTCTATCCTTACCATTACAGCGACACCACTATGCACTGTCCCTTTCCGACAATTCTCTATTTTGTATGTAGCGTAGTTATGCGTATATAGGGTAATAATTTCAGCTGTGTATGAAATATAGTCCATCACGCTGGCTCAATGTGGGTTGGCAGGCTTCACATATCGTCGAGACCATTATAGATAACTTCAGACATGCAGGTTTCTTCACTATGTTCTCTTCGGAGGTGCGTGCCTGGGATCGAACTCGAGACCGCTGCGTGTAGTCTGCTGTGTGCAGTGTGCTGCTGCTAGTGCTGCTGTTCACAGGGCTTCTTGTCAGCAGTAGATCGATGCGAGCGCAGGTTTCTTAACAATTCCATTTTAGGATCGACGAGTCCTAGTGGTATAGTTGGCGTTGTAAGTGTTTATCGGCTTGCTTCATTTATTTATTTTATTAATATGGGTGGCGTAAAATGGAGGAGACATATGTCCAGCAATGGACTGCAATAGGCTGATTTATTGATTTATTGACTAAGGATGCCTGATAACTCAGCAGTCCACCTGATGGAAAATAGTAACTGCTGCTCATAGAAATGGTTGTGTCTAGGACATATAGGGTATTATATTTTAGGCTATACTCGTTTTAAAACTGTTTCGTAAATGTTTCGATATCTTTTTTCTAGGAAGAAGGTGCAAAAGACATTAAGAACGCGGCGGTTGCCAGCGCTATCTTTTATGTAATCCACGGTATTTCAGACATTGTGGATCTTGTGGTCTAAAACAATAATGGAGAAGGCAAAATCATTGCAGGCCCTTGATTTAATACAATTATTATCATGTATGTATCAGTATATTACAATAGCAAACTTGTAATATTGTTTATGTGATAAATGTATTTAACAAGATAGCCGCTTTGTATTTTTTACTATCATCATAATCATACACAGACACTGGGTAAAGTCAGGCCACTTTACCCACTGTTAAGTATGGGCCTCTCTTTATTTTTACCGTTATCCACGATCCTGTGCCAATCTCATCCAGGTTCGGCCCACGATTGCAATAATGTTTATAGGTATACATAGTATATATGTTACGGCGTTAGTTTTGTTTTTTTTTTAAACCTAACCCCACGTGGCCGGCAGCACCTAGTTGTAGCTGTACTTTGGCTATTAGCCGTGAAATATATAGTATATTCAATTGCAGACGACTTAAAAATTTCAAAAGTCATTTGATCTCAACAGGTCATAAATCTAACGCAGGAAAATATCAACCGATTATCTGTATGGTGTTATGAGAATAAAATCTCGTTGAATAGTTCGAAATGTAACCACATAAAATTTACCAGGAAAGTCAAGACAATAAATTCGTCCTATAAAATAAACGGAGTGACCTTACACGAAGTAGATGTAGTACGGGATCTGGGAGTTATCTTGGACGCTAAAATCACATTTATACCACATATTGAGAATATTATCAGTCGATCTCAGCGTATGCTTGGATTTGTCATTCGCAATGGAAAGGTATTTCAACGCCCACAAACTAAATTACTTCTTTACAATAGCCTTATAAGAAGCATCCTAGAATACTGCAGTGTAGTATGGAGACCTCACTACGCGACTCATTCGCTGCGAATAGAACGAATCCAAAAAAGGTTTATCCGACACCTAGGGTACTCAAAGGGAAGGCAATTTAAATATCTCTCCTACCTCGATAAGCTAGGCTACTACACAATTAATACCCTGGAAGCCCGAAGGGAGCTATTGGACTTGAGATTCGCGCATAAACTGCTTAATAGCAACATCGATTGCCCACAATTATTGAATAAATTCAATTTTAGAGTACCCCGTAGACCACCTCGTAAACCTATAACACTCCTAGCTCCACCTCTTCGCCATACAGTGTTTGGTGTTAATTCGCCAATACCCCGCATGTGCAAACTTATTAACGAATGCAGCGACCTGGCTGACGTCCATTCTGATGCAATATCGACGTTTGTCAGACATGTCAAATGTATTAAAATGTGAAAATAGTAATTAAGTATATAATATCATATCTATAACTTAAGTGCATACATATATATAAGTATATTACATTATATAAGTGATAGATGATGCAGTAAACATTTTGCATGTGGTGTTTACCTATAATTGGTTATGCAGTTAGATTTAAGAATACTTGTACTTGTACTTGTACACAAATACTTGTATGTTCCTATCTGTATTATATCTGTAATAACTGTTGGTAAACCTAAATAAAATAAATAAATTAACGATAACGATATCATAGGTAACAGCTAGCAACAGCATCTTTAAACATAATGTCTTAGGGTATTCCAGACCATGTCAGTAGTTGAGTCGGAGTGACGCACTCTGTTGTGCCGGGTGTCTCCCAGGAGTAGTCGCCTGCAGGCATTTTGCCTGCGTCGGGCACTGCTGGGTGGGTCGCTGATGTAGTTTCCGTTACAACGATCCACCCACTGTTAAAGGCAGTAAGTTTGCACACCGTGGTATGGGAGCGGCGAGGTGTGAGGGAGGATTCGAAACCAATTTTCGGTCACGACGGCGAATCTATACATAGACTAGCCATCTGCTGCTGTACTCAAGTGTGTGTGCAAACAAAAGTGAACAGTCTATTGTCTCACTCTCGTAGACGTAGACGGCAAACCGATACGATCACTAAGTGATAAGACGCAGGGCCAAAGGCATTATGTACTTTTCAAGCCTCGAGAGTGTACTACGCTCTACGCTTCCTGGCTCTGGGCTGCTATTGAGAATTTCTTGACAGAAAAACCCAATAACTTTTTGTTGGTCTGACCTGTGATTTGAACACGACAACTGTCGCATTGATATTAATTATTCCTTGCTCTGAACCGCAACCTTATTTATAATGTAAACAGTTCTTTATAATGTAAAATGAAAGTATTTCTCTGCTTTTAATTTATCGAAAAAAATAACGGAAACAATGTGATCATTATTGTCTAAGCCATTCTCGAATCCATTTGAACACACACAAAAAAATTCATCAAAATCGGTCCAGCCGTTTAGGAGGAGTTTAATTACAAACACACGCACAGAAGCTTTATATATACAGGTGTCCGGTAATTAATGGATAACCTGGAAATGTCTTATAGTGGAACTGATGAAAATTGCGTGGACGGAGGAGTATGAAATTTAGCATAGTTAAAGTTTATATGGAGAAGGAGTGGCGAATGCTTATGTTTGTTATAAAATATGCATTAGAAACACATTAAATTAATGAAAAAATACTGCACGCACACAACCATGCATTTGACACAAACAGTCGAATTGCGTTCGTAGTATTTTGGCATATTTTGGCTGATGTCGTAGAATTCTTCGTAACTATGGTTACATAAATATATCTGGAGTTGGTGACTAAGTGAAAAATAAGGGTAGAGTTATAGATAATAAAACCTTAAATACCTTTTAATACCGAATAAAGAACCTCGAGAACAGGGAACGAGACTCAAAGTTACTAGAAATAAAAGTTTCAGAGTTACAAAAAGATATTAATACGCAAGCCCAGTTCTACCTGCGTAATGAACTAGAAATACCAGGCATTCCCGAGCAAGAAAATGAAAACCTTTACCATATAGCTATGTTAGCAGCTCGTAAGGTGGGTGTCGAATTGGACGATCGCGACATCGACAGGGTTGCAAGAGTGGGACCTCGGGTTATTTCAGCAATATCCGCCGACCACAACTCTAAGTTCTCTAGACCAGTTGTGGTCCGCCTGTTACGCCGCAGTAAGAGAGACAACATATTAAGGGCTTCTAAATCTAGAAGAAACGTAACAAGTGTTGACCTTGATGTCCCCGGCACGTCCCAGAAGATTTTTTACAACGAACGGTTAACCAAGGATAATAGATTGCTTTTTCGGGCGGCACGAGCAAAGTCAAGAGAACACGGATATTCGTTTTGCTGGTGTTCACAAGGTAATATCTACGTCAAGCCACGTGAGGGTAAACCAGCTATACCCGTACGCACTGAAGAGGACTTATCTCGTATCTTCAAGCCGCCGACTGTGATTTGAAATGGCACAATTTGGACCATCGTTAACCTTACTGCACAAGATTTATCTGGCTACAGACTTAAACGCCCTCTCTAAATATCCTTTTTGTCATGTCACGTTTACTATATTTTACTCTTTTTTCACATATTATTATATAATTACAATATCATGTTTAGTATTTATATATTATTCTATAGTTTATTTGTATCTAGCAATAGAAAGACAAATTGATATATTGACTCATAACATTTACACACACAAGAACATTTGTATATTATTATGTTGGTTTAAAAAACATAACACAATACCAGAATACAATCAATCTCTAAAATCATGGACTAGCGAGGAGCATTCAATATCTTCTAAATTAAAAATCATTCATCAATACTGTATGTACCACAAAAATAGGCATTTACACAGTCGTAAACTAAAGTATGTTTTGAAATACCTAAAGAAATTTTCGAGTATTACGTTTATAACCTGTGTACTACTGTTACATGATGACACTAAAGTACTTCAAGACAATCTTTACAATCAAACCGGTAAACGGTTGTCTAATGATTATTCGCCGTATACCAATGATTGATAAACGCATTAATGATGATTTAGATTCGGTAAATATTGACTGCCACTTAGTACATTCACCCGAAAACATTTCAACAGCAATTACAACGTTTTACAATTTTAGAATAGTTACATACAATATACGGAGCCTAAACAAGAACTTTGATTATTTCATGTTAATTATGAACAGAACTGCCGTAACCTTTGATGTAATAATTCTAACCGAATGCTGGCTTAATGACTTATCAATAATACCTCAAATAAAATCGTATACCAGCTACAATACAAAAAAAAATTATTAACCAAAACACTGGTGTAGTAATCTACGTTAGAGATACTTTAAATGTGTGTGTCTCAGAACCAAATATTAGCGACGCAAATTGTCTTCAAATTGACTTAAATAACGCAATTACAATTTTAGGCATATACTGACCCCCGTCGTTCAAAAATCTTAACAACTTTTTGTATTCTCTTGACTGCATATTAAACACTTTGTCAACTAAATCTAAAACATTAATTGTAGCAGGGGATATGAACATCAATTTGCTTGGCAGCAGTAGCAATCAAGATACAGAATACTTATGTCTTATCGCAGAACACGGCTTATTCCCTGCAATCACGAAACCTACTAGAGGTGATGCATGTCTGGATCACATTTTTATAAATACCGCAAAAAATGCTGTAGGCGTAGTATGTTGCTCGGATATAACAGATCATGAAATAGTCATTCTTGGTCTAGCCAATAATCAAACAGGGCACAGTAGCTCAGATGGAACCATTGTTAAACGGAATACAAAGGCTATACAGGATGAACTTTTGGAAGAGGATTGGTCGCGTATACTTGTAGGTTCTGATATCAATCACATAGTGCAAAGATTTAGTGAGCGGCTGGCGGCAATATTTAGTAAAAACACTCAGAAAGTTACAGTGAGCCACTCAAAGTATAATATTAAGCCGTGGATTACGCCTGGTCTTATAAGATGTATGCAACACAGAGACCGACTGCATATGAGGTCACGAAAAACACTAAATGATCACCTCTTGCGTACAATATATAACCGCTACAGAAATTTCTGCAATAACCTATTGCGTAAGTTAAAAAACGAGCATGATAACAGAGAACTTTCCAGTAGCACTAATAAACCAAGAAAAATGTGGAAAACTATCAAAGATATTTGCCACCTCTCTAGGTCTAAAAACGAATCCAATAAACTTTTGAAGATCCCCAGTAGCGTTTCTGCTGAACATTCATTGGATAAATGCAATCATTACTTCTCGACGGTTGGTCATAAATTAGCAAACGAAACACTACATGAGCTACAACTATCGCAAGAAGCGGTAGCAGACAAAGTCTCCAATAAATTATTGACAAACTCTTTCTTTATGCAGCCTACTGATGAGTCTGAAGTGGATTCACTTATTCTATCTTTAGAAAATGATAAGGCATCTGGTGCTGATGGTTTAACCAATGTGGTTCTAAAAGGAATTAGAGAGAGTATTATACCACCACTTACACACATATTTAACCTCAGTCTTAAATCGGGCATCTTTCCAGAAGCTTGGAAGACAGGATGTATCATTCCGACTTACAAAAACGGCCCTAAAGACGCAGCAGATAGTTATCGGCCAATTACTTTACTACCAGCATTCTCAAAACTATTAGAGAAAATCGTGAATAAGAGGTTTGTCAAATATGTCGAAAACAACAACCTTATATCCAACAGACAGTATGGGTTCAGGAAAGGGAAAACAACGGAGGAAGCTGTGACACTACTGATTTCTACAGTATCAGCACAGCTAGATAGAAACCAATGCAGCATAGGCATTTTCCTTGATTTGGCAAAAGCCTTTGACACCATCTCAATTCCAACAATGCTACGTAAGCTTGAAATGCATTTTGGTGTAAGAGGCATTGCCCTCGAATGGTTTAAAAGTTATTTGACGGAGAGAAAGCAGTGCGTTAGAGTTGAGGGTTATAAGAGTGGACTAAACGGAGTTAAATTTGGGATTCCGCAAGGAAGTATCCTAGGCCCAAGCTTATTCATCATGTATATGAATGACATACACGACGTCATTTCCGCAAACATAATATGTTATGCAGACGACACCGTCATAATCTATGACGGTTCTACATGGACAGAAGCTTATACAAGTGCCGAGATGGGATTGAAACAGGTATCCAGATGGTTGCGCCATAATCTGCTAACATTAAATGCCAATAAAACAAAATATCTAAGTTTCCATAAAACAATTGTGTCAGCTCCAGACTCGATATTAGGTATTAAATTACACACTTGCAAAAACCAGACACATTGCCATTGTAAATATATAGAGAAGACTGTTTCTATAAAATATCTCGGAGTAATAATAGACCAAAACCTTAATTTTAAAGCACAGATCGCGTCCTTAGCAGGTAGAGTGCGGAAAACAGCAAATATTATAAGACTACTTCGCTCCTCAGCACCAATAAAAGTTTTAAAAACAGTATATTTTGCTTTGTGCCAATCTTTGATTAGATATTGTATACATTGCTGGGGAGGTGCTGCCAAAACATCTCTGATAACGGTTGAACGTGCACAACGTTCAGTACTTAAAACAATGCTGAAAAAACCTTTTCGCTACCCTACGACAGAACTCTACAAAGACTCAAAAGTTCTAAGTGTGCGTCAGCTTTTTATTCTAAATTCATTTGTAAAAACTCACAAAAGAATAATAAATTGTAAAGAATATCCACGTCTCTTGAAACGCCGTGTGTTTAGGATTGAAGTCTCTAAGGTTAAAACATCTTATGCAAGACGCTTCAGTCCATTTATAGATCAGTTTTTATACAATAGGGTAGCTGGCTTATGTGATATTAAAGAATGTTCCGTAAGTGAGGCAAAGATACAAATCACAGACTGGCTCCGTACACAGTCATATGATCGAACCGAAAACCTTTTAGTACACCTGATATGATCATTTCTGGTTTAATAATTAATTTAAAAATACAAAAAAATAAAACATATTATATATATTATAAGTTTATAAATATATTATTTATATAAAAATATGTACACATTTATTACACAAATATCATACAAATAAATACCTATCTTAAATACTTATCTTAAGCTATTCGTTTACTTTAATTTAAGATTCATGATGTCGACCGAGCATACTTTGTAAGCGTTTTGGTAAACGTAGCAGGCACCCACAGGACAGGCTTGCCTAGTGTGGGTCGGTAAGGCCACTGGATACGAACAAAAGATGTTGTTTTCTTTGGTAATAAATACATTTTCATTTTCATTTCACTTAATAATGATCAAACTTAAAATTTAAATCAATTATGGTCGAACTTCGACCACTTGGCGACCGCTAGTAAAATATTAATTTTATTAATCCCTTATTTTGACACTGTTTGTATTAAATGATTTATAATAATTGCTATTTGCTTTTGTGTGTACAAAAATACAAAAACAAACATTAGCGACTACCTTATTGCAGTATAAGTATTATGGCACTCCCAATAAAATCTTCGAGCCTTCTTTCTTTCCTTCTCCTACCCCCTTTTAACCCTCCCCTTCAAATAAACTAAGGTAAGAACTTATCATCGGGCAGACCGTTAGCTTCTCTGACGCCTATTTGAGTAGTTGACTGCTCGGATGACTTAGTGGTTTAAGAAGTCGCCTCGCCACAACCGCGTTGGTCTATTTCACGCGACTGTTCTACATGAGATCACGGGTGTGAATCCTATGAATAACTATTGGAAATGTTTCTTGAGGGATGGCGCGACTGAAATTTGAAGTACGTACTACAAACCTGGTGAACCCCTCAAGCATGTAGTTTGCGGTTATTCTTGTTGTTCCAGCCAAAATCTAATATTTTTTAAATGCAATGCTTGTATTTATAAATATCAGGTGAAATTGTCATAATTATGACGGTGGTTGTAAAATTACTTTTTATTTAGATACCTTACGTTTTTCTTGTTATGCTAAAACTTATTTGTAACTTATCGCAACAAAAAATTACACCTCATTCTAATCGTAAATTCATCGTTTTCTTTAAAAAAGTACTTACCTTTGTGTCTCATCAGACACTTGTATCGTTAATGGCAACTATTTATACATAACCAAGTAACCAGTTGTAGTGGTATCCTAGTATGAAATCGTTGGACTACACGCAGCGGTCTCGAGTTCGATCCCAGGCACGCACCTCCGAAGAGAACATAGTGAGGAAACCTGCATATCTGAAGTTATCTATAATGGTCTCGAAGATATGTGAATTCTGCCAACCCGCACTGGGCCGGCGTAGTGGACTATGTTTCATACACGGCTGATATTATTACCATGTATATTTGTATATACCAATTTTTTTTTTATACTTCTAAGGTGGCAAACAAGCATACCAATGGCCCACCTGATGGTAAGTGGTCATCGTAGCCTATGGGTGCCTGCAACACCAGAGGCATCACTTGCGCGTTACCGATCCTTTAGGAAACGAAGACGAAAAAAAGGAAGTGGGAAGGAGAAGGAGCGGGAAGCGGGTGATTGGGCCTCAAGCACTCTCACTCACCAAACGAAACACAACAGTAGGAATACGGCTATTACACGTCGATATTCTGTGAGAGGGTAGTCCTTTCCCTTTCGAGCCGGCTCATTCATGCTGAAATCAGCGAGGCTCTACTACGACTCATAATGCGCGGTAAATCGGTAATATCCACTTACCAATTTACCTAACATACTATTAAATAAATTATGTTATGACATTAATCTATATTTAATTGCTAATTTACATGTATATTAGTAATACACGTTTTAATTAAGAAATGAAATGTATGTAGCGTATAATTATTTAAATAAAATGTTACCTAATGTTAATATTGAATTCACTGTTATTTTTCCTCGTATCCCATAGCTGAATGCTAAAGTAAGCATTATGAGAACTAATTATAAATATAGCCTGTAGTTATTTTCTTTTATTTATTGACGGCTCACGTACACACGGCTTCACATCAAGTTACAGAATTGTCGGCAAGGGACAGTGCATAGTGGTGTCGGTGTAATGGTAAGGATAGAGCGTAACAATAATATAACGCACTCTCTCGCACGATTCGCAGCGTTCAACTTCTAATAGTTCAAAATCCAAACAGTCTAGGTCGATGTATCGCTGTTTGTACTTGCGGGGAGTAATACAACATTTTTTTGGATCTCACATATTTTTATCTTGTTTTGAGCCCAATACACTCTCACAAGGCAATCATCTAAACCACTACGCCATTCGTGCAGTCAATATATAATCTAGCCAATTTATAAACTGCGACTAAACTATTTAATATTATTATTATATTTCATAAACTATGACCCTGTTATAATTTTACTATATACTTGTAGATCCGACAAACGTTATCGAGCCCGAACGTAGGCTCCCTCTCTCCTCTCCTCCTAGCTTAAGTCCCACATGGTGGTGTGGTCAGCTTTCCCAATGTTTTGCCTCCACTTCGATCTCTCTTCGACCTCGTCTTCAGTCACTTGGCACTCACTCATATTTTTTTGCACTACATCTTTCCATCTTGTCTTGGGTCTGCCTCTGGATCTTTTACCTGAGAGTGAGAGATGTAGTGCTAAATTACCGACGTAGTCAGGTCTCCTTTTTACATGACCATACCATCGCAGCCTACTCTCCTGCATCTTATCAGTGATATCGCGCACACCCAGGATTCCTCGCACGTACTCGTTGCGGATCTTATCCCGCCTGGTAACGCCACACATCCACCTCAGCATCTTCATTTCAGCAACTTGAATGGTATGCACATTTTTTTGAGTTACTGCCCAAGTTTCACTGCCGTACATGAGGACTGGTCTAATTATTGTTTTAAATATCAAACCCTTGAGTCTGACCGGCATCCTTTTATCACAAGTAACACCAGTTACTTCTCGCCATTTAAGCCACGCTGCAGCTATTCGGTGCAGAATATTGCATTCTACGTTACCAGAGCTGTGGATCATAGTACCTAGATATTTGTATCGATCGCACGCGGTGACCAATTGTCCGTCGATATGTATCGGTTTGTTATCACTTTGGTCGTGCTCGTTAAAAGACATATACTGGGTTTTGCAACACTCAGCACTAGGCCACCGGTCTGCAACTGATGCTTCCATGAGAAAAGTGCCTCTTGCAACTCAGACCGGCTCTCGGTGCAGATAGCAACGTCGTCTGCGTAAATAAAGGTCCACATAGCTGAAACCTGCGCTTCCTTCGTAAGAGAATCCAAAACCAAGCAAAACATGAATGGACTCAAAACAGAGCCCTGATGCACTCCTTCTGTGACTGCTATTGATTTAGTCTGTTCCACTACTGTCCGAACTATTGACCTCATACTCCTGTACATGTCAGCTATTATGGTGATGTACTTTTCGGGGATGTTCTTCTTACGAAGGCTCCACCAGATCGTATCTCTTGGGACTCGATCAAATGCTTTTCCCATGTCTAGGAATGCAACATATAATGGTCGGATTTATGCGCGCTACTCTTCAGCAATTTTGTTAAGAGCAAACATAGGATCGATGGTAAATAAGCCAGGTACAAAGCCATAGTAATTCTTTGATAATAAATACTCAGATCTCAGTCGTATCTCAATTACTCTTTCGTACACCTTCATAGTATGGGTTAGCAGCTTGATCCCGCGATAGTTGCTGCATTCGTATTTGCTACCTTTTTCCTTGTAAATCGGAACTATAGTGCTCAATCTCTATGCCTCTGCCATTTTAGAAGTGATCAGCATACAGTTAAAAAAAATGGTAAGCAACACGATTCCACGTTCGCGGAGGCACTTCCCAGCTTCCACTGGAATACCGTCAGGTCCTGTCGCTTTCTTGTTAGACGTTAAGTTTAAAAATATACATATACAAAGTTGCTATGATCCATGGACATTAAAATGGACAGAGTATTCCATATGGGCTCAGTGTTAATTCGAAATGGTTAAAAAATCGATAACGATAAAATAGAAAATCATAAAAAAACAGACTAATTAAATCAATTTAATACGCAAACACTACTTATAAAAACTGCGGTCACCTGCATAACAAAACAGCAAAGTCACATTGTTTTTTTTTATAATCTTTATTGTTTTATAAGGGTTTTTGTCCACATGGACATCCAACCCTATTGTACCTTATAATAAAATAATTACTAGTCTTTAATTGTTTCATTGTTGTTACGGGTATCCCGGAATCAGAGCGGCAACGTCTCCTACATTTTTGTCGCTTTAAGGTGAATGACCTTAGATACCTATGCTTAGACTCTCGGTCAGCTGTTAGGGCAGATACAACCCGTTGCAGTTTAGCAAAAACTAATAATCTATCCTGTGGCTAAACTACTGCTCTTATTTAACTGAAATTTGGTGTAGTTCTTGTATGTGGTATATACTATATGTAGATAGAAATAAAGCCTCACTGTTTTATCAAGGTTGTATATATCTGATCGCAACGCTACCTACCGGATAATGATGTATCGTCAGATTTGGATAATACAGTAGGAGATAATTAAGCTGAGAATGTTTCACATGAATCAAACCAAAATATTACACGAAAGAGAAAAGCATAGCCAGATCTTTGGAAAACGAATGTAGCGAAACATTTACGAAATGCAGAAAAAGAATATTTAGGCAAAAATAACAAAGTTATAAGAGAAAGACGATTAGGATCAGGATGTACAGAAAAATGCAAGTTAAAATATACCACAAAGTTTGATGATGAGACTCGACGATATATTTTTGACGAATATTCACAATTAGAATATGCCACTGTTGTATGGAATCCCTATTACATAAAATATATTAATCAAATAGAAGTAGTACAGCTTAAATACCTCCGTGCCGTCAACTATAGATGTTATCGCAAAAGAAGCTCATACTATGACACATTGGTTAAATTTTCTCTAATGTCACTCAAAAAAAGACGATGGCTAATGGACTTATCTGCGATATATAACATTTGTCGTAATAAATATGACTGCAATAACCTAATGAATCAAATACAAATAAGAATCCCTAGCAGCTCGCTTCGTATACGTGCTGCGCATAACTGGGGGCTTTTTGCGCCAAGGATGTGCAGAACGAATGCGGGCGAGCGAGCGCCGCTTTGCCGCATCATGAAACTTTATAATAAATATTTTACAGATATCGATTTGTTTATACTATCACCTGGGCAATTCAAGAGGTGCGTGGTTGAGAAACTCAACGAAATAGCTAATGTAATATAGTTGATACCGATTTTCATTTGTATTAAACTAATTATTGTTTCGACATGCCAGAACTAATACTTGTAACACATTACTACTCTTTTTTGTAATAGTATTAATTTTGCGGGCAACGATGTTGGTTGTGCATATATTTAAGTATTTTAGAAATTAGTGGTTTGATTTAGCATAGTGTACAATTGTTTGTTGTACCACAGGGGAGCATTTTAGGCCCATTGCTCTTCCTAATTTATATAAATGACCTTCCAAGACATGTTGAACATCCTATGGTATTATTTGCCGATGACAGCACGGTGATAATAAAATGTGATGGTCGTAATAACTATGAATCCGAAATAAGTAACACATTAAATACAACAATACAATGGTTAAACCGTAACAATTTAAAAATAAACTTAGGAAAAACAAATATTATGCATTTCCATCAGAAGGCCAATATCAAAGACATTAATATTACACATCTAGGTGAAGTAGTAAATTCAGTTAGGGTAACTAAATTTTTAGGTATATTTATTGACAATAATCTATCGTGGAAAACACATTGTGATGATATATGTAAGAAATTGAATAAATCCGCCTTTGCTTTATATAAATTATCTAGAATAGTCAACCGAGAAGCTGTTTTAAGTGCCTACCATGGCAATGTCGTATCCATTATGAGATATGGCTTAATATTCTGGGGAAATTCAGTCTCGAAACAAGCTGTCTTTATAGCCCAGAAAAGATGCATCAGAGCTATATGTAATATAGACAGGACAACAAGTTGCCAACCGTACTTTAAGGGCTTAAAATTGTTAACACTGCCGTCGCTTTATATTTATGAAGTGAGCATCTTTGTTAGGCAGAACTCTGCTCTCTATAACATTGCATTTAAAAGTCATTACAGGAAATTGCGTGATAAGAATAGGTTAGAACTAGAGGTTACATTTGGTGCAACAGCTCTATTAAATAAAAGTTTTCTTTGCATGGCACAAAAAATTTATAATAAATTACCAGATGACATAAAAAAATTAAGTACAACTCAATTTAAAAAATGTGTTAAAAAATTCTTGATTACCAAATGCTATTATACAATAAAATTAATGATTATTTATTAGATACAATTTATGTGAGTAATTTTGAAAGCTGATCATATCGTAACATAATTGCTATGCATCGATGGATTTATTAACATAAGACATTGTTTGACAATTTACTTTGACATTATGGTTTGGAATTTTGATTTAATTTAATTTACTTTGACATTTTTATTATTATATTTTTAGGAGGTTATGTTTTAAGTTTTAAAAATAAAGAAACAATCAACGTACTTACATTTAATCTTAACAAATTAATTACGCAATAGGTCAACCCTCACAAAACAAATCACTTCACTTATAACTAACACACACATTAACAACCTAATTAACACGATAACCTAGCTTTAAACAAATCTCGAGTGTCGTTACGCAAACCGGCAGAGCTTCCGCACGCAACGGTAGTTGAACTGAGAGTGTCCCCATCCGCTTGACTCGCGGCTTTATATAGGCCCAGTGATATCCTTATCTTGGGATTCCTAACACGGCTTCTCCTGACTACGCGTCGCCCACGGCCGCGTCTTGGACGTCTGGGAGTCCCTGTAGAGGTGCAGGCTCGCCAAATTCATGTGATGGGCCTGCCTCTGCCAAGTCTCCGTCTGACGGGGGTTGGTGGCTGTTGCAGACGTTATTAGTGTCCTCTTCATCATGGCTAACTGTGGATCAAACAAACAACTTTATACGCAACTTTCAATTGTGTAGTGGTGCCTATCTCTTTCAATCATCGCTCTTACAAGGCCCTGAAACATTCATCGTCATACAAGCAAAGCTAGTAAGGCGTCACGGAAGGACAGGTCTACATATATTCCGGCACCTCCATGATCCTTAAACGTCACACTCATTATCGTTCTTACATCATCACATGCGAAATTAGCTTTCATATACACACACGGTCAAACATGTAGGGCAATACCCCGCAGTTTATTGCCAAAAAGACACGAGTCTTTTACTCTCTACATGTCAAAGGCACCCCGCAGTTTGCCTCACCCAAAGTGGTCCAGGGGACACCTCGAGTCCCGATCTAGACGCTTCCACATGGCATGTAGGGCAATACCCCGCAGTTTATTGCCAAAAGTACGTCCCGCAGTCCGACTCTACATTCCATGTTTGCCTGGTAACGTCTAGATCCAACAACATTGAACGTCCCGCAGTCCGTTCAATCAGAGCGTAAGTACTTCATACTCACGCTCAAAGAATGCCGCACAGGTCTCGGGACACCATTCCCCTCGCCAAGGCACCATGTACTGAGCAGCCGCTTGTGTGGTCTTCCCATAGGAACCGCTCAGTAGCCGCAGCTCATAGCGTCCACTCGGTAGCGCACGTATGACCCTGTAGGGGCCCCGCATGCCTGGATCCAGTTTGCCTGTGGACTGGGAGTATTTGATAGCAAATACTAAGTCGTTAACATTGAAGACACGCGGCTCACGCCTGTGTCTGTTGGCATATGTATCCTGACGGGCTTGATTCTGACGTAACAGCTCCGTCGCTCGACTTCGGTGTAGTTCACGCTGCGCCTCACGGTTTGGTGGAGAGCCTTCTAGTGTGATGTCACGAATGAGAGATTGGATGACTGGGGTCACGGCATTTACACCAACCAGGAGGTTTAGAGCAGACACCTGCGTAGTCTTCTGCTTGGTGACGTTGAGCGTTAATTGCAGGCGCCATAGCACATCAGACCACGAAGTACCTTTATGGTTGGCTTCAATGCGGACCATGTTCAGCACGGTCCGTGCGTACCGTTCGACTTGACCGTTGGCGTGATGCATTTCTGGAGTGACGTAATGCAAAGACGATCCCATTTCGTTTACAAATTTAGTAAATTTAGAGGATTCAAACATGCGACCCTTGTCGGTCACTATTATCTTAGGAACACCGAAAAGAGATACCGCGTTCGTGAACACCCTCAGGAGCTCGTCTACATCCTGCTTATATATTGCGTACAGCAGTGTAAATTTGCTAAATGCGTCGACAATTATAAGAATAAATTTATAACCGTTTGACTCGGGGAGAGGACCTAAAACATCTGTGTGTACCGTTGAAAATGGTACATCTGATTTTTCCCAAGAGGTTATATTTTGGAGGGCAGACCTTGGTACTCTTTTTTTGGATATACATACAACACAGTGAGCTATGTATTTCTTTACAAAATGTCTCATACTCGGAAACCAAAAATGTTTGAGTATAAGATCCAACGTCTTGTCGAATCCAACATGACTGTGTTCGTCATGGAAGACTCGTAATAAGCTAAGGCGGTGGCCTTTAGGAATAAAACAGAGAAGTCTGGACTCCTCACCAACGGGCATGTACTTGTAAAATAGAACACCATCCCGTTGGATATATCTGTTCGAATCCAAACTTCCCTCATTAAGGCGTTCGATGAGAGTTTGGGTTTCATCGTCAGCCGCTTGTGCAATTTGAGCCCAGTTCTTTGGTCGTGAAATATTGTTAACGTGAATGGGCGGATTGCGGCTCAAGTAATCCGCATGAGACATCATGACACCCTTTCTATATTCGATATCGAAAGAGAAATCTTGAAGATATACCCACCACCTTGCTACCCTCGGAAGTATGTCTTTTTTCTTTTCTGTCGCTTTAAGAGCGTTACAGTCGGTCACAATCTTAAATTTGATCCCTATCAAATAATGCCTAAAGTTCTGTAAAGCTTTAACGACGGCTAGGGTTTCAAGTTCATAGGAGTGGTAACGACTCTCAGCACCTTGGGTAACTCGGCTGAAATATGAAACCACTCTTTTGCTACCATCCCCATGAACCTGAAGAAGGACTGCACCGTACCCTACGCTACTCGCGTCCGTATGTACTTCTGTAACGAGGTTTTGGTCGAAGATAGCTAAAATAGGCTCGGTCGTCAAGAGTGTGATGATTTCTTGACGGACTGATTCCTGCTCAAGACCCCATTTAAACGGAACGCCCTTCTTCGTAAGTTGTGAAATACAACGAGTTCTGCTTGCGTATCCCTTAATGTACCTTCTAAAGTATCCAGCCAATCCTAAGAACTGGCGCACCTGTTTGACATTTTGTGGAACTGGCGAATCCACCAAAGCCTTAACCTTCAAAGGACTCGGCTTTACCTGACCACCACTGATAACTCTGCCCAAATATTCTATCTCTGTAGTCAGAAATGAACACTTGCGCAGATTTATCGAAAAACCAGCTCCAGTCAGAGTTGTTAAAACCTCACGCAGCAAACCGATACCGTCCTGCACCGTGGGACTCAGTAAGAGGACGTCATCGATATAGACCAGCACATTCCCGGCATCGATGTGCTTGCGCAATGTTTTGTTAATGAGACGCTGGTAGACGATCGGCGAGTTGCACAAACCATACGGCATTTTTAAAAATTCAAATTGTGATTCCGGTGTCACAAAAGCGGTTTTGTGTACCGAATCGGGGTGGATCCTAATTTGGTGGAAACCAGTTGCCATATCTAGGGATGTAAATCGTGTTATGTTTTCATCACCTAACCGGTCAATGTGATCGTCGATTAACGGCAACGGATATCGATCCTTCACGGTTATTCTGTTTAGAGCCCGATAATCAACGCACATTCTGTCAGACCCGTCTTTTTTCTTTACAAGAATAATCGGACTCGCGTACTCCGACTCAGACTCCCTAATAATTTGTTTTTCTAACAGGTCGTCTATGATTCCGCGCACTTTAATCTTTTCCGCCAATGATAATTTGTAAGGCCGATAAGCTATCGGTGTATCACTAGTCAGATTTATATGCATCTCACCAGTGGTCACCGTAGTGGAGGCGGTACCGGATATGAAAAATTTTGAAAAGCTATTAATGACTTGCATTAAATTATCTCGCTCTACTCCAATCAAGGGTGTGTTAAATTCTAATTCATTAGAAACCTGAGTCGCGACTACGTTAGAGATGACGTGGGGGGCATGCGTTATGCACTGCTTATCTTTTGTGCGAACGTACGTTATGCCGTCCCTATTCAGAACATCAGTGCCAATAATCACAGGAGTGGACATGTAAAGTGACGGTACCACGACTAGATCAGCTTCCACCGATATTTCGCTAAACTCAAGTGTAAGCGTCACGTATGACTTAGCTATGATCTCATGACTGCTTAACCCCTTCAAAACGCAATGTCTAGGTCTCGGCTGGCAAGCAAAATGCTTTACTACTTCTGACGATATGAGGGAAATATTCAAAGCGCCACTGTCTATGAGGACGTCTACTGGGATACCCTGTATAACCGCGGTGGTGATATCGTTGTTGGCTGAACTAATGGAACTACAAAGATTCACATTACGTTTCTGTGGCCCTGACCTATTCTTTGCGAAACATTCGTTTACCGTATGACCCCGTTTCTTACAGAAGGCACAGGTAGAAGGGTTAGCTATCGGTGTCTCAGAGGGTTGAGTTGCCTTCTTCGGACAGTGGTAACTTCTGTGACCCGATTGGTTACAGCTAAAACACCTGAGGCCAGACGAAGATGACTTGTCATGTACTCGTTTATTCGAAGCGGTTACTGACGGCCGCGCCTTCACTGGGATTTTATCATGATTCGGCTTTTGATAAATTGATAAAAAGGAAACTAAATTCTCCGGTGAAAGATCTGCATTCGCGGCTGCAGCCCGTACTTGGGGATCGTTAATGCCACGGATAACTATCAAGGTCATTAAATCTTCGCTAAGTCCCTTGACTATGCGGAGCCGTAATAAAGCACGACGCGCGTATTCGGCATATGAGGAGTACTTGTCGGACGTATTATTCATAGTCTCGAACAAAATATTTGCGTAATCTAATTTTCTCGGACACAGAGGTTTAAACTCGCGTTTGAAACTAGACCACGATCTGTCGTTACATACCCATTCGTTTAACCAGGTTTTGGCATCGCCCTTTAAGCAATTTGCAACCCGTGATAAACATTCTTTATCGTCCCAATTATTTGATACGTGGGCCCTATCTACCTCGTCACACCAGGCGTCTATATCGTGCAGTGACGGATCAAAATTTGACACATAGTAATTACGAGAACGGCCCGGAATTATGGACTTAATCGCGTCAACAATCGCTTGAGCACCCGAATGTTCTGATGTTGTAACGGGGGTAGATCTGAAATTACCTTCTATCGTTTCCAATCTATTCATGATCGTATCTAACGTATGGTTGAGGTTTTCACGTGATTTAGTGGACCTACGTTCGCTTTTATTACACTTGGGAGACCGCGACCGGGAACCGTGATGGCTTCGAGGACAGGGGCGCGAAAAAGAACGTTCACGCGACCGGATACATGATCGGGAACGATGGCAGAGGCGTGGTCGCGGCCTACTCGGTGTACGGGTACGCCGTCGCGAAGTACGAGTGCGAGGACGCGAATCTTTTGACCGGCGGGAACGTGATTCTTCACGTCGTAACCGTTTTCGCGAACGTTCGCGGCTTCGACGCGACTGACTACATGATTCACGTGGTTTCAGCATATTCGCGGCGGTCAAAACAATTTCAAAAATAAACAAAAGTGAATTTGATTTGTTGTGTGAAAATTGCACGAAATTATTTGTCGTTAGTTTTTAAATGCAGATGGCCAAAACGAGCAAGGCAGTAGGCTTGATTCTTAATCCCACTTCTGATTTTAGGAGGTTATGTTTTAAGTTTTAAAAATAAAGAAACAATCAACGTACTTACATTTAATCTTAACAAATTAATTACGCAATAGGTCAACCCTCACAAAACAAATCACTTCACTTATAACTAACACACACATTAACAACCTAATTAACACGATAACCTAGCTTTAAACAAATCTCGAGTGTCGTTACGCAAACCGGCAGAGCTTCCGCACGCAACGGTAGTTGAACTGAGAGTGTCCCCATCCGCTTGACTCGCGGCTTTATATAGGCCCAGTGATATCCTTATCTTGGGATTCCTAACAATATTATTATTTATTGAATATTTGCACGCCTTGTATGGCAAAATGTAGAGGTACTTCATTTTGTATAATAAGAACATTTTATACCTATATTGCAAATAAACTGATTTGATTTGATTTGTCCTGAATAAATAAAATAAAATAAAATAAAATATTACAAATTGCCTGATTTGCAAAGTAAAATACGTTTTATAGTACTCCAAAGTTACAGACAAAGATGGCGAAAATATTCCTGTTTGTAAGAGTTGTCCCGTGTGGGAATCGAATTCACGATACGCAACGCAATGTTAGGAGCGAACTTTAACCACTACGTCAGACGTGCAGTCAATGTATTTTGTATAAAAATAAATGACGTAAGTTCATATATACATATTGTAGTGTCGTGAATAAAGATTGATGTCTAAATACGTTCTTTCTATGACAATTTTTTATGTAATACCAGCGATATGTTGTGTACCAATTGATTAATAGGACAAGAACATAATTATATATATATATATATATATATATATATATATATATATATATATATATATATATATATATATATATATATATATATATATATAATTAACCATCAGTATAAATAATGTTCAGTCAAATCATAATTATTCCTACTTACGTATTCAAACTTCCTTATTTATCACAGTCTCTGGACATTATGAATACGTTTAATTTATATTATCGTATACTCAATCTTCCTCGTATGGGTTAAGGTTTTATTTTAAATGGCTGGGCTGGGCTGTATGCCTTTGCATCCAAATGCATAAGATATATAAAGAAAGGATTCGTTACTAGGAAGCATACTCTCTCACCAGCTTCGTTAGTCACCAGTGGCTGTTTGATATTGTAAAACTAAAATTGCAAATTAAATATTCGCTACAATGAATTCTAAAGTTGTATTCTTTTTATTCGTTTGTTTCGTCGTCATGACTGTTGTATCAGGAGGCCTCATCTCAAGTCTTGATCATGCTTTTGTAAGTTGTTTATTTTGAAATTATATTGTAAACTTTAAGGTTAAGCGTTAAGTAACGACTAAAACTAATTGTAGTGACGTTCAATGATAGTATAGAGTATACATAGATATCGATCATAGAATAAATATCTTTATTGTATACTAATATTATAAAAAGCAAATACATGTATTTTTGTTTGTATTATCTCAAAAAATACTGGACCTGGTTTAAAATTCTGAGTAATCTGTTATAAAAATATTGTTTTTTCACTATTTATAAATAGTTTTACTTACAGATTTTCTTTATTTTTGCAAATTGCCACGGCTGGCCGACTTTTATGAGAATCTCTTTTATACAAGAGTTTATGCTTGCGGACAGGCTATACTTATAGACTATATATAAAACCGAAGTTAGACTATTATATGTATTTTGAGGCTATACTCATTTTAAAACTGTTTAGTTAATGTTTCGATATCTTTTTCTAGGACGAAGTTGCATCAAGCGTTAAGGACGCGGCGGCCGACGCTATCCCAGCCGCAATCGACATTATTTCGGACGTTAAGGATGTTGTGGTCTAATACAATAATGGAGAAAGCAAACTCGTTGCAGGCCCTTCATTTAATACAATTATTAACATGTATGTATCTATATACTACAATAGCAATGTTGTAATATTGTTTATGTAATAAATGTATTTAACAAAGTAGCCGGTTCTCTTATTATTATCGTCATAATCATCCACAGACTTTATCCACTACTGGATATATTATATAGAATACAACTTATTAACAACTGAATATATTTTTCATGTAATTATAATATACATTTCTTTTCAAAATTAATATCACAATATCCAACCCTCGCCGGCAACTAAAGAAAGTATAAGCTAACTGATTTTTTCATTTACTTGATTTCAATGACATGTGTTTAAATAGATTAAGTTCATACATCAGTTTTATTCTTGGCAACATTTCACGCACACAGACATACAGCTCACACACATCTAAATTACATTCATACAGTCCACGCATTTAAACTACTTGTAGTCTTGAGCAGTTAGTACAAAATAAATATCATAGAGTAAAGACGTATTTCAAGTGTTTCTTTCACCGAACAACCCAATATAGACCTAATTCTCGTAAACATATGGTCCTTCGAGCCGGATCGGGAAACCGCGCCAACGCGCCTGCCGCTGTCGTTACCGCGAGAACAATAGCATTCCTGAGCAGATTATCTTGCTAACATCGTGCGAGTTAGTTATATCATTAGCAAATAATCAATTTTAGAACAAATCTATATCAAGTTGTTTGGATTTTGGAGTTTCAACGTCGAATACACATTTGTACCTACACCATGGAAACCCTTCTGATATATCAAAAGGTACTACTGGAGAATCTAAGGAAAGCGGAGAAAAACTATAAAAAGACACCCAAAGATCGGATCAAAAAACCCTACATAGAAACCAGATTGGACAATTTGGAGCAGCTATGGACAGATTTCAAAGATGGACACAAGGCGATTATAGGCAAGGTGACCTCGAAAGAAAAACTGGATTCATATTTCACTGAGGATATAATAATAATAATAATAATAATAATAATTTTATTGGCAACCCATCTAACAATGTTTTCTATAAGGTACATCACGATGTTCAATAACAGTTATGTTTTAATTAACAATTTTTATATCATACGAGTACTTAACATCCATGAGTATAAAGTGGTACAATCAGGTTGACACAACAATGCTTAAACTAGGCTAAAAGCCTGTAATATAAGCATCAGAGTCTCTTCCTGCTACAAAGCTAAGCAACAAATGACAAAATATCTAATAACATTGGTCCGACATCAACGAGTGTATAAATTAAATAGATTTTACTAAGGTCTACCTTTAAGAATAACATCTGTAATGGATATTCAATGTTGCATGTGTCCGCATGTCTGTGTTTGAGAGAATGTAATGTGTGTCTGTGGTTGTGCACGTGGTAGTGAGTGAGTGTGAGTATGCGTACGTGGATATTTATATGGGTATATGCGGGTGTGTGTGTTTGTGTTAATTTATGGGTGTGTGTTTACTAACTAAATACAACAAGTAAGTTTTCAGTTGCAGTGTAATCTAAAGCGTGTAGCCACTTATAAAGTGATTTCCTAAGATTATGATAGTTCAGCCTGTGTATTCCCAATATTTTGTTTACTTTGTTGTACAGATATTCTCCCAGAAAACACGCGAATCTATTTGTATAAAAGGTTTTAAATTTGTGTGAACTGAAGACTTTGTAGTCACGACGCTTAGTTTTAGCTTTACCAACTGTAGTTACATCAACCATACCATGATATCGCAGGAGGAGTCTGAAAATAAATAATTGTCTTACGGTAAGCACGTTGCATTCCTGATAAAGAGTTACAGTGGGGTACATATAAGGACGACAGTGACTTACCTTCAAAATAGCTCTTTGGGCTCTTTCTACTGCAAGAATGTGTGTTTTTGACGCGCCACCCCAAGAGTCAATGCAGTAGGTTATTAAAGATTCACAGAGAGCTTGGTATATTTGCTTAATTAGTTTAGGTTCGCATACATGACGCAGGTTTTTAAAAATGGCTATTAATTTGCGTATTCGCGTTGTCAAAGTCTTTGTATGCGTCTCGAAGGACAGATTGTGATCTATTTGGACCCCAAGGTATTTGGTAACGTTAACTTTTTCAATGGACGGACAGCTACATGTGACATGACTTTGTGGAAGCAGACAGGTGTGAGCTTGAATATGGAATTTATCTTTAGGTGGTTGAGTGCGGTCTTGTATCGAAAAGGTTAAGAATTTTGTCTTACTGGCATTTAGACTAAGAAGGTTTTTATGTAACCAGTGGGATATCTCGTTAAATCCCTTCTGAGCCCTGACGAAGACGTCGTCCCAACACTTGTCCCAGAATATACAGACCGTGTCATCAGCGAAGGTAATTATCTGAGTGTTTTCGATAGACAGTCCACATAACTGGTCTATATAAACTAGGAAAAGAGTCGGGCCAAGTATGCTTCCCTGGGGAACGCCATAATTGACATAAAGAGAGCTACTGACCTGATCACCGACCCTTACACATTGAGTTCTCCCAGTAAGATAGTCCTCGAAAAGTTTTAGTTGTTTATCCCGTATACCCAAACGTTCCAGCTTAGTTATTAAGAGCGGGATTGACACAGTATCAAACGCCTTGGCTATATCTAAGGATATAGCCAAGCACTTTTGATTGTCATCCATTTTTTTTATAATTGTATCAGTAACCCGGAATACTGCATCAGCGGTGGACTTTGCTTTACGGAACCCGTACTGATTTGCTGAGATGAGGTTGTTTCTTTCAAGGTACCGGGTCAGCTGCTTGTTGAGAATACGTTCCAAAATTTTTGAGATTGTTGGCAGAATAGAAATTGGTCTATAGTTACATATGTGTTTTTTATCACCGCTCTTATGTATGGGTACTTATGTATATGTACGAGGAGTTCGAGGAATCATACGTATCATACAAAACTTTATTGAAGGAAGCCCTGCAAACCTTCATCGCGTCGTCATCATGTGGAATCTCGTCAGCAGCACCGACATTAAGTAATTTACAAACGGTCAGTGAGTGTGAAGTCAAGTTACCACGCGTTCAGTTACCTACCTTTAGTGGAAAGTACGTTGAGTGGCAATCGTTTTATGATATGTTCAATTCTATAATTCATACCAACAAGAATTTGTCGCCCGTGCAAAAATTACATTATCTCAAAAGTAACTTGTCTGGTGAGGCGGAATGTTTGGTACGTAATTTTTCTATCACCGACAATAATTATAAGGAAGCGTGGAGAATGTTACTTAAACGTTACGATAATAAGCGTTTTAATTGTAATGCACTTATAAAGATGTTGTTTATGCAAAAACCTGTTACTAGCGAATCTTCTAGTGCCATTCGACATTTATTAGATACAACTACAACGTGTTTACAATCTTTGTATAGTATGGGTATCAGTACTGAGTTAATTAACGATGCTTTTGTTATTTATTTAGTGGTTTCTAAATTAGATCCTGAATCCATCAAGCAGTGGGAATATCAGTTAGGTATATTGAGTGACGATCTACCAACGTGGACACAATTATCTGAGTTTTTAGAAACGAAGTTTAGGTCATTGGAGATGATAGACTCTAATAAGGTACGTACTAATACTAGCACTAAGTCTAAGTCTTTTCATGGTTCTATTGAAAGTAATAAGAGTAATTCTACCGTAACTAATAAATGTTCTAAGTGTAAAGGTGAACACTATTTATATCACTGCAAAGAATTTAGTCAGCTTAGTGTAAATGAAAGGCTAGATTATGTTAAAAATAATAAATTGTGTTTTAATTGTTTCTCTCCATCTCATCTAGTTGTTAAGTGTCGCAATTCAGCGAGTTGTAAGCGATGTGGCAGGAGGCACCATTCATTGCTGCATTTTGAGAAAGAGGTGAGCAGCGTACCAAAGAGTGTGGACGTTTCTGAGCAGAGTGAGTCAGACCAACCCGTGAGTACACATATTTCAACTAACTTTTCGAGTAGAGGTTTGTTAGCTACTGTTTCTGTTTGGGCATATAATGAGCACGGGTACAAACAACAGTTGAGAGGATTATTGGATCAAGGGTCGCAAGCGTCGTTTATTAGTGAGTCAGCTGTTCAATTACTTGGACTTTCTCGTAAACGTGTTAGCGGTACAGTTTCCGGGATAGGTGAGGGTGGTCATACGAGTGTGAAGCATATGGTTGCTCTTCGAGTGGTATCACGTCATGACCCTGAGGTTTCAATCCAGGTAAATTCATATGTTTTGCGATCTGTTACATCATTACTTCCTTCAACTGAGTTACATACACCTGATTGGCTACATTTAGATAAAATACCACTGGCCGATCCAGATTATGCCACACCTAACAAAATTGACATTCTTCTTGGAGCAGAAGTATACAGTGAGATTTTATTGGATGGTATTGTACGTCACAATAAAATATTGGCACAAAACACTACCCTAGGTTGGGTATTATCAGGGAGGGTGTCAATAAATTCAACTTCTGCTGACAATAGAATATTAACCATGCATTTACACTTAAGTGGAGAAGAGCTGCTTAAGAAATTTTGGGAAATTGAAAATGAGCCCGATTTGATACAGAAGAAGATGACAGACATAGAACGGCGATGTGAAGAGTTTTATGACAAGACGACTACACGAGATAAAGAAGGTAGATTTATAGTTAAGCTACCTTTTGATAAAAAAGATCCAGAGTGTCAATACGGAAAGTCAGTAGTAATAGCAACAAGAAGATATGAGTTTTTAGAGAAGAAACTACAGAAGGATCCTACCTTAAAGGAAGCATACAACGCAGTTCTACAAGAATACCTTACCATGAATCACATGACACCAATAAAAGAAGAAGTAGACAATCCCAAAGCGGTTTATCTCCCACACCACGCAGTGATTAGGGAGGACAAGGACACCACGAAAGTGCGAGTTGTTTTCGACGGGTCATGTAAAGGATTGAACAACGTCTCACTTAATGACAATCTTATGGTGGGTCCCAAGTTACAACAGGATTTAAGACACATCCTAATGCGTTGGAGAAGCCACAGGATCTGCATAGTAGCAGATATTATCAAGATGTTCAGAATGGTGAAAGTCAGTCATGAGGACACAGACTTCCAAAGAATTGTGTGGAGACCACAAGCAGACGGACCATTACAACATTTTAAATTATTGAGAGTGACCTTTGGTACGGCCTGTGCTCCGTATTTGGCAGTAAAAACCCTTCAAAGGCTAGCTGATGAAGAATATGCAAAATTTCCTACAGCATCGAGCATTACAAAGAAGGACTACTATATTGACGATCTCCTAACCGGCTGTGAGACGCTGCCAGAGGCTATACACATTTATAATGAAATGAACAAACTGATGAGCAGTGGTGGCTTCGAACTACAAAAGTTTAGTAGTAATAATCAAGACTTATTGACACATATAGGAGAGGACAATCACAGTAGCGTAGATTCGTTGAGATTAAAGTCAACTACTGTCATGAAAGTATTAGGCTTAAAATGGCATAAGAATATAGATTGTTTTCAGTACTCACTTGACTTACCAGATGTTAAACAATCGATTACTAAGCGCCAAGTATTGTCGGATGTGGCCCGACTATACGACCCGTTAGGATGGATTGCTCCCGTGATAATCACCGCCAAAATATTTATCCAAAAACTGTGGAAGTCGAAACTTGATTGGGATGATATACTGACTACAGATTTAGCGAGTGAATGGTTACAGTTTAGATCAAGTTTAATACATTTACATAAAATAAACATACCACGATGGTATTGTTCCAGTCCAGAGTCAAGGGTTGAGTTGCATGCCTTTGCAGATGCATCAATGGTAGCGTATGGAGCTGCTGTTTACATTCGTGTTATTAATAATAACCACGAAATCTGTGTGAGTTTGGTATCAGCAAAAAGCAAAGTAGCCCCAAAGTAGTAGTATTGAGAAAGAGATATCAATTCCTAGACTGGAACTGTGTGGTGCTGCTGTAGCAGCAAAATTAATTTTTGAGGTTTCACAAATCATGAAAATTCCGAAGGAGAACTTATATGCGTGGTCCGACTCAACAATAGTTCTAGCCTGGCTGAGAGGAGGGTCTAGCCGCTGGACTACTTTTGTGAGTAATCGTGTGTCGGAAATTCTTAATATTTTAGACTGCAGGCAATGGAGACATGTCACAACTGATTTGAATCCAGCTGATTGTGTTTCCCGAGGAATAGCTACACAAGATTTACCGGAACATACATTATGGTGGTCAGGACCTTCTTGGCTTTCACAATCAACCACAGACTTTGATAACACTGATATTATTGAAGACACTCATGAGGAGGAAAGGCACACATCTTTAACTGCTTTACCTGTATTGAAGAAAAATGAATTTATCTGGACTATGTTTTCATCACTGTCTAAAACCTTAAAAGCTGTATCTTATTGGAGAAGAGTTTTACAAAATTTAAGATTACCAAAGGAAAAACAAAAAGTGTATACAAATGTCATCACACCAGCAGAATTAGATAAGAGTTTAATTGTATGTATCAAGCAAGTTCAGGAAGATAATTTTGGTGAAGAGATAAAACAGTTAAAGTTGAAGAGATTTGTCCCCAAGAAAAGTAACCTCCGCACCCTTTGTCCCATTTTTGATGGAAATGGGATACTAAGAGTTGGCGGTCGTATTGATGAGTCAGAAGTAAATTATGATACAAAGCATCCCATCGTTATGCCTGCTAAGAGTCATCTTACCAAGCTTATAATTAGTGATGCTCATCTTAAAACTTTTCATGGTGGACCACAAGCTATGTTGTGCTATTTAAAATCTAAATATTGGATATTGCGAGCAAAAGATAGTGTTAAAAGTCATTACAGATCGTGTATAAAATGTTTGAGATTTTCTAAGTCTAAAAGTAACCAACTGATGGGTCAAATTCCTGAAGTTAGATTGAAACCAACCAGAGCTTTTAAATCGTCTGGTTGTGATTACATGGGGCCTATTAGTCTGAGATTCTCACCCGGCAGAGGGGCGAAATCCTACAAAGGATATATTTGTTTATTTATTTGCATGAGTACTCGAGCCATTCATTTGGAGGTGGTAACTGATCTGTCATCAAAGGCGTTCATTGCTGCATTTAAGCGTTTCACGGCACGAAGAGGTCATTGTCAAGATTTGTATAGTGACAATGGCACTAATTTTGTTGGTGCCAATAGACAGCTTCGTGAGATGTTCGATCGATCTAAGTCAACCATACCACGTAAAATTGAGGAGTTATTGAGTTTAGAACACACAACATGGCATTTTATACCTCCACATGCTCCTAATTTTGGGGGTCTGTGGGAGGCCGGAGTTCGCAGCGTTAAAACACATTTATACAAGGCAATCGGAGATAGCACACTCACCTATGAGGAGTTGTCTACTGTTTTAGCACAGGTCGAAGCCTGTCTCAATTCTCGACCAATCACAGTAATGAGTGATTCTCCTAACGAACCTCAAGCTTTAACACCAGGTCATTTTCTTATAGGTGAACCATTGATAAGTATTCCCGATGAAGATAATTCTAATCATAATGTTATAGGTCTGGATAGATGGAGATTAACACAAAAAATGGTAAATTGCTTTTGGAAGCGTTGGTATAAAGAGTATTTGGTTAATCTAAATCAGCGATATAAATGGAACACTAAAAAATCTGAGCCTGAAGTTGGTGACGTAGTGATTTTGAGAGAGGATAATATTCCACCTGCTAAATGGATTCTAGGAAAAATAATTAAAAAATACTTAGGACCAGACAATATTGCACGTGTTGTATCTGTCAAATGTAAAAATGGCGAATTTAAACGTCCCATTAGTAAATTGTGTTTATTACCTAAGTAAAATTGTTTACTTACCATTGTAATTTTAACTTGCTAATCTATAACGTTGAAATGTACCTAAAGTATACTTAACTACTTACCATTTATCAGCCAGCTTAATTGCATTGTAAAATAATAATTACCTAAGTAATTATTATCTTCATGCATTAGAAGTACCATTTCTTTTTATAAGTAAATTGCTTTGTTTATTTATATCTACATTTTATAAGTGGTCATTTTGTATCACGGTGGGCGGTGTTATCTTGTAAAATGTAAAGAATGATTATGTTTACATAAGTATAGCATTTAAGAATTAGTATATACTATAACAGATATAGTGAACTGGCTAAACATTAATAAGCTAATACTAAACTTTGATAAAACCAATATAATGGTTTTTAGAAATCGTATTAAAAGACTACCTGCTGATTTTGAGGTTGAATATAACGATACAAAAATAAAAGAAGTGGAGATTGCTAAATTCCTAGGCCTTCATGTAGACTGCAATTTAAATTGGAAAGCACATGTAGAAAACATATGTACAAAGTTAAGTAAAAGCTCATATGCTTTATATACGTTATCAAAGATTGTAAACATTGCCACAGTATTATCAGCATATTACGCTTATGTGGAATCAGTATTACGTTACGGCGTCATATTTTGGGGAAATTCTACGGATTGGGAGACAGCATTTATAGCTCAAAAAAAATGCATTAGGGCAATGCTCAGACTTAAAAGAACAGACAGTTGCAAGCCACATTTTATATCATTAAAATTATTAACTTTGCCAAGCATATACATTGTGGAAATGGCAATCTTTGTTAAAAAGAACATGGGCCTTTTTGAAACGCTAAGTAGTGGATGACATCAATATAAGATAAGAACTAGATCCCATAAAACAACTCTGCTAAATAAAAGTGTTTACTGTATGGTATCAAGAATTTACAACAAATTGCCAGCTGCCCTATGCCAAATAGAAAATGTATATATATTTAAGCGAAACCTAAATGATATATTAATTAAGAAAGCCTATTACTCAGTCAACGAATATTTAGATGATAATATTATTGTTTAACTGACATTAAACAAAAAATTTAATTCTATTAATTTAATTCTATTCATTGACATATTTTTATTTATTATTTATTCAGTAATTATTCAACTAATTTATTCATACGACATTGGTTTGTGTTGAGACAAGTAGCTTAATCTAATTTTTTACTTTTTTTTTTTTTTTTTTTTTTTTTTTACGTGGGGGAATGCTATGACGCATATCCCTCCGCGGGGGCGGGCGGAGGGATTATGTTGGACTCGCCGGGGTAAAAGAAAGATGTTAAAAGACAATGTACCTCCCGGAATACCGACTAAACCTACCACGGTGTTCCTCGACAAAACCACTATCGACGGGGCCGCGCGAATCACTTTCGCATACGGTCGCGACCCCGCCGAGGTTCCGGCCCGCCGTATGAAACGGCAGGCCCCTACGCAATAAGACCTACCCAATAAGATAGGTACTTACTTAAAAATAAAAGCCCTACTGTCTCCCCCTAAAGGGGGAGACGGACACGAAACAGAGGCGCGCGTGGGAACACGCACGCCGCCTCTCGGACCTGGTGCTGAACGGATGGCGGGCAGGCCCACAAAGCCCGCCACCCCCAGGTCAAACCTCAGGGTGGCTGGAGGTCATCTCGCGCCCTCCGGCGCCCGGCTCTGCGGTTGGGGAGAGGGTTTAAACGCTCCCTCTCCCGCTCCGCCGCCTCCTTGATGGAAATTACTTCCTCACAGAAGGAGGCGACGGCGTTCCATGACCTCTCACTCCGGACCATAGACTGAACTACGGCCGGGAGCGAGAGGGCAACCGATCCGACTGCCGCGATCAAATCACGGCGCTGCGATGCCCAGGCGGGGCAAACCGCCAAAGTGTGCAGCGCCGTGTCCTCAACAACGTCGCGGCAGTCGCCGCAGTGGTGACAACCGGGCGTCTCTTGCCGGCGTATACGACACAGGAACCGGCCAAAACAACCGTGGCCAGTTAGAACCTGTGTCAGCCGGAAGGTGAGGGCGCCATGCCGCCTTTCCAGCCACTCCTCAAAAACGGGACTTACCGCCACGATCGTGGCGTGCCCGGCACTGGGGTGCACAAGTCGTTCCTTCCAATTGGCCACTAGGACCTGGCGGAGCTCGGACCTCGCCGCCTTGATTGCGGCAAGACCCGGTCCTTCGCCCCGAGCTAGCGCCTCCTGGCGCCAACGATAGAGCGACGCCAGGTGCGCCGCTTCCAGGTCCCATGGCATCGATCCGGCGAGGAGGCTCGCAGCCTCGAACGAGATCGTGCGGTACCCTCTAATCAACCTGACGGCCATGGCGCGCTGTGGAGCACGAAGCGCCGAGATGTTACGGGCCGCCAGGTTGTAGCCCCAAACTGGGGCCCCATATAGGGCCATGGACCGCACGACCCCTTCGTAGAGCCTCCGGCAGGAGGTGTTTGGCCCCCCAAGGTTGGGCAGCAGGCGCGAGAGCGCGCCTGCAGCGCCCCGAAGAATGGGGGCCAAACGACAGAAATGGGCTGTAAAGTCCCATCGGCTGTCGAGCAGGAGACCCAGATACTTAAGGGTTGGCTCGACGCCGATGCGGACCCCTCCTACCATGATATGGGCCCCTGGAGGTGGCCGCTTCCGAGGGCCGTGAAAACATACAGCCTCGGATTTCGACAGGGCCACCTCGAGGCCCAACCGCCGGATACGACCAACGACTTGTGCGACCCCAGCGGTCGCCAGTATGGCCGCCGCCCGGTGCGACTTACCCCTCGCTGTGACAAGCGTGTCGTCGGCGTAACAAATGACGCCGACGCCACGGAGGAGCGCACCTCGCAGCACCCAGTCGTAACCGATGTTCCACAGGAGCGGACCCAGAACCGATCCCTGTGGAACACCGCACGACATCTCTCGCCGACTCCAACCGTCGTGACCCGGGTAGACGACTACCCTCTCTGATAAGTATGCCCCGACTATGCGGCGGAGGTAGGTCGGCACTCGATGGAAAACGAGTGCCTCCCTAATGCAACTCCAGGGCAAGGTATTAAAGGCATTCGCGATGTCCAAAGACACCGCGAAGACAACCTCACCCCGGGACACCGCATCCTCCGCCAGGCTCCTCACCCGCTGTACAGCGTCAATAGTGGAGCGCCCGCGGCGGAAACCAAATTGGTTCTCCGCCAGATCCGGGCCCACTGAGGAAAGACGCTGGACGAGGCGCTCCGCGATGATAAACTCGAAGAGTTTAGCCACCTCGTCCAGCAACACAATGGGCCGGTAGGCGGACGGAGAGTCCGCCGGGCGCCCCTCCTTCCTGATCAGGACCAGTCTCCCCACCTTCCACGGGCGCGGAAACTGGCCCTGCACCAGACACTCACTGAGGAGCCCCCTCAGTCGGGGCGCGAGCTCCTCGAGGACCAGGGCCAAGGCAAGACCTGGAATACCATCGGGCCCTGGGGCGGTGTTTTTCGAGCGAAGTCTCGACACCGCCGCTCGCAACTCTACCTGGGTCACTTCGGGAACTACGTCGTCGTCAAAGTCCGCGCTGGACGCCATGGAAGGCGGAACCATCGACGGAGGAGTGTGCTCCGCCCGTGAAGGGAACAGAGCGGCCACCACCTCCTCCACCAACTGTGGCCGGAGACTCTGGGACAAGGGGGGCGCCCAGGGGCGAAGCTTGCCCCTCACCATAAGGTATGGACGCCCCCAGGGATCACGGTCCAGAGTCCCCAGCAGCTCTTGGCGGGCCTCATCCTTGGCCCGCTTGATGGAGATCTTCAACGTACGTTTGGCCGCTCTGTAGGCCTCGTACAATTCCGCCTCCCTGGCGTCAAAATCGGGAGGGCGGCGACGCCGCCTACGAAGCCGGATGTACTGGCGTCGGGCTACCACGCAGGAATGGCGTAGTTCACCGATGTGGTCAGACCACCAGTACACCCGGCGCCTAGATGTAAAATTTAAAGGCACTCTAGGCATCGCCGCATCGCAAACTTGCGTTATGGCCTCCCGGAACCACTCGGCCTCCATCTCGACATTGTCAGGCCTGGCCGGTGCTGGCACCCAGGCCTGAACGATGGAGGCTTCTAGGAGGACCTCCCGATTCAGCTTCTTTAAAGCCCAACGCGGACCGCCCCCAATCGGGGCCCTTGGGGCTGGGGGGTCGGAGGTCTGGGCGGAGACGTCGAACCGAATATAGCGGTGGTCCGACAGCGTCTCCACCTCCTCGACGACGCGCCAGCCTTGGACACGGCGTGCTAGTGCGGGGCTGGCAAAAGAGACGTCAATAACTGACCCGCCCCGCTGACGCACGCACGTGTGCACTGACCCACGATTGAGGACTAGCAGGCCGTTTTCTACGGCCCACTCCTCGAGCAATTCACCCCTCGCGTCCGTGGTCGCGGAACCCCAAGCCGAGGATTTGGCATTGAGGTCCCCGACGACGAGCACGGGCCGAGGGTGGCTTCGAGCGACGACGACGTTCAGTTCGAGGAGATACTCCTCGAAGTCGGCGAGAGGTCGGTTGGGTGAGAAGTAACAGCCCACCACAACCGCTTCTCCTACGAGTGCTGCGACGCAGCCCCGTCCTCGGACGATGTTCTCGAAGGACGGGGCGCCGGCGGCGGCCGGCGAAATTAACGCAACCGAGCCATCGAGGTCCCCTACCCAGTCAGCCCTGGGAGGGACGAAATAGGGCTCGGCTACGATGGCGACATGAATTGACCACTGCGCCATGCTCTGGAGGAGAAGGTCCTGAGCCCTGGCGCAGTGGTTTATATTAGCCTGGAGGAGACGGAGGCGTGGAGGCATTACGTCTCCATGCTAACCTCCGCCCCTCCAGCCGCGGGAACGTCGACCTTCGACGTCGCCGACGAAGAGGCAGGTGGCCTTGGCGGTAGCTTCTTCTGGGTGGCGGCGCACCCCTTGGCACCCGCCCGGTGCTCCGCTAGTTTGCCCACCGCCGCACACAGAACACAGTGCGGCGTGGACCCACACGTTGCGGCCACGTGACCGGGCTGACCGCAACGGAAACAGCGGCCGCTGCAGTCAACCCGTGAGGGGCACGTGACACCCACGTGGCCGCTGGATAGGCAGCGGTAGCACCGGGCGATCCTGGGCTCCAGCGCTTTAATTTGCGCCGACACCCACCCCACCAAAAGACGCCGGCCATCGGCCAATTTCTTGGCGGCGGCGACAGGACAGCTAATAATGGCCGTCCCCATTCCGGAGCGGCCCTGCTTAATTTCACCGCACTTGATCTGTTCCGCAGGGCACCCTCCGGTCTTGGCGACGGCCGCGACGACCTCTTCCTTTGTTATAGAGTCATCCAGGCCCGTGATGCGCAAATCGACGCACTTTTGGGGCCTGGAGACGCGGACTTCCTCCGATTCCAGAACCTGGCGGAGACTTTCCGCCAGGCGGTCCGCCTGGTCGCCGCTTGCGACTCCCGGCACTTCTATCAGGCGGGCACCGGTCTGGGTAGTCCGGCACCGTAAACCCGATGTTATTCCCAGCTTGCCGGGGTCGATCGCCGTCCGCGCCTTCTTGAGGAGCTCGGCGTATGTGGCACCTCGCTCGATGGCAGCCGGCTGCAACGTAATAACAACTGCAGTGGAGCGAGGGGCCTGGAGCTTCCTCGAGGCCTTTTTGGCCGCCTGCCTTGCCTTCTTGGCCGCCTTCTTTCTTTGTTTGGCTGCCTCTTTCTTTTGGCCTACGACCTCCCAGTCGTCGGGCTTGCGCGCGGCAGCAGCGGGTTGTATCCCGGGAACGGCAGGACGTTGGGCAGCTACAGGTGCGCGATTAGCCTGCCTTTTCCTACCCTTTGGCTTGCTAGGAGCCGTTGATTCGGCTGCTGGAGCGACCGCAGGAGGCCTCGAGGACCTTGCTTTCGCCGCATACGTTGGCGGCGCAGGCTTCGGGGGAGAAGGAGGGGGAGGCACTCTGACCCTGTCTGCGGCCAGAGGAGGGCGCAACAGTCGACCCTCCATAACGGAGAGCTTGGCGCGGAATTCGCCAAGCTCTTGCCGGACCAGAGCCACAAGCTCCGACTCGGTCTTGTTCGCGCCCTGGTCTTGCCTCCTCTCGAAGTCCTCCTGCCTTCTCTTAAGCTCGGATAGCTCTTGCGCCATGCGAGAATTTTCCGCCTGCAGCTTTTGCACTTCCTCGCTGGCTGTGCGGCTGAAGAAGGCCTCCGCGATGTCCCGAATGGCCTCGATGGAGTCTTTAAGGGTCTTCTGGCACGTGCCCTTTAGACCCTTGGACTTCCTCGAGACCAGCCGAATGGCCTCTAATGCGTCACTGAGCCGAGTCTTGAGGTGCGATACCGGCAGGTCCTCGGCATCCAGCTCCACCACCGGCTGCTTTCGTCCCGCAGCGACTCGCCGGGCCGCCGCAGCAATGAGGGTGTCCTCATCGGACGTACGCTCCACATCAGCCTTCCGCAATGCAGCGGCAAGTTCGGCCTTGGCCCGACCCAGACCCACGTAACGACCGTGGGTGGGTGGACGACCGCGTCCACGTCGCACTGTCGGCACTTTCGCAGCCGATACCGCGTCCTCGCTGGAGCCGTCTGACTCCGACTCCTGCGCTGACCGCAACCGTTTGCGTGGAGCTGTCTCCGAAGTTGCCTCCGGAGTAATCTCCACAACGTCACTATCGTGCTCCGATCGCACGATCTCCTCCTCCTCTTCGGAACGCGCAATACTGGGCGTGCGCGACCTACTCACTCTTACAGTTGTTTTTAAAATTGATTTAAGTGATGTATCCATATTTAGACCCACGAGTTTGGGAGAAATAAACGTCGACCCGGGCAGAGATCCCGATACCCGGGCAAGCCTAATACTACAGGGGGACGGCAGGTACCCTGAGGGGCCGCACTAGTGACTGAACTACCCATCAGCCATGCATCTCCTCGCCGTGCGGCAGCAACTTGAGATTCGGGGTGGTTTTTATAGAGGGCCACTCCCTCGCAGTCCGGGCGGTGAAGCCAAGACTCTCGCTCCCGTCAGCAGCCGCGAGACGTGATCCACAACACTGCACAATACGGGGTTACGATATGCTCTAGACGGTGACAACGGGGACAAAAGTCAGAAGAAAGGGGATGACATCTTTAATTAATTCTATTTAATACTTATCAACCAATAAGATTTGTGTTGTACGTGAAATTTTTATGTAAACATATAATTTTGACTTCAGCCTTAATATTTGCATGCATTGGTTGAATATGGAGAAACTGTATTTTACCTTCTAAAAAATGTAACACCATTATGTAACCCATGTTCGCAAATAAATAAATTGATTGATTGATTGATTGAGTATTAGTCATAAGTGGATACTCACAATGCACATTTAGATTCATATATATAGTATACTTCAAGAGGTTTGTAATAAAGGTAGATTCAAAAACTATTGCATTTTGTATAAGTACTTACACAGCTGTTTATATGGTTTAAAGTACTACGGTGGTACGGTGGTACATAGGTGGCGCTACGCTGTCACGTCAATTTAGTGCTCTGTATATTTATAAATTTTAAAAATAGTAGAATAACTTATATTTCATATAAATTATAATTAAAATGTGATAATAAGTGTAATAATCCCGGAGAAGTGTTATCTGAACATAATAACTGAATTTCACAGAGTTACGACAAAAACAAAAATCATTTAAAAAAACATTAATTAAGTGTTTGTGACGTTGAACAGTTACTAAAATAATCATAAAACAATAATAAAAATAACTATAACAATGCTGCAGTATCAAAAAAGTGCCAAAAGTGAATAATCAGACGTTATACAAAAGTGCAAATGTGACAAGTCATTACTACATTACAAATTCCTCTTACATTTTTGCAGCATGAGTCACACAGTAATATTTTCAAACTTGTAGTTAATTGAGAAGGCCTATTTCACTAGTCGAGTTAGATCACTCCGTAGCCGATTCCGTAAATCGAGCAATCTGGGAAACGAAGTATCAGGTTCGAACCACGCTGGTCCAACTGTCGTCTTTTTGACCATTTATCGCTCATATTTAAAATGAATTTATCTGAGAATATCACGTTCCGTACGAAATATATTAACAAATCAATGACAGACATTACCGTTAACGAAGAAACAATGAATAATTCCAATAATTCTACACTAGATGGCACCATCAATAGCCTTGTAGGCTTATCAGAGGATGACAGCGACATTCTGATACGAGATTTACGTAATGAAATTGACAAACTTAAACACGAATTAAGCGCAGCACACAATGAAGTAAACAATCTATCATTAGAAAATAGTGAACTGAAGCAAACTTTAAAGCAAGTGGAAGCTAAACACGAAATACTTAAAAAAGCGACAAAGAAACTTGCTAGCGAAAGATGCACACCAATCAAAAAGAACAGAGATCAAACACCACTAAGATATAGAAAAAAAACGGAAAATAATTGTGTATCGACTCCACAAGTAGCTGTAAAATCAACATCAATAAAGGAAGCACAAACAAAGATAAAGAATGTAACCAATAAATATAAGAAAAAGCTATGTATCATAAGTAGCAACAAGATAAATAAAATACTATCAATAGCTGAAGACATGTTTCACAATTATAATGTTTGCCATTACCTTACACCGGATTGTGGTATAGAAAAGTTATTAGAAAATATACACAAGAAATTAACGAACTACTCGTCGAATGATTGTTGTCTTATTTTAATTGGAGAAGAAGACTTTCTGAGAACAAACAATTACTGCAATATTATCATACGAATCAGAGAATCGTTGAGAACCATTCAGCATACTAACATTATACTAGGTCTACCAACGTATAAATGCAGTAACTACTCAGTAATGTTTAATTGGCGAGTTGAAACATTTAATAATATACTCTACATGGATAATCTGACACACAACTACGCTATATTATTTGACTCTAACTTAGAACTCACGGCTGACTATACCATGTTTCACCAACGCACTGGACGATTGAACAACAACGGATTAAGAAATATCTACAGTAATTTAAACGTAGTATTAACGGAAGTTATTGACAAAGTTGAAAAGGAAATGACTATAGAAACAACAAAATCCACCGATCTTTTTCGTAAACAATAAATCATATATACTACATCAAAATATCGCCGGCCTTTTGAACAAGTCTGACATATTGACCGTTCACTTACAAGGGTTACTGACAGAAGACATAGATATAGGCGTACTGTGTCTAACAGAACATTTTGTTATGCTTGGACACGAAACTTTAATAAACATTCCAGGTTACAAATTAGCCGCATGCTATGCAAGACAGGGAGCAAAACGAGGAGGAGCCTGTATCCTTGTGAGGCAAAATCTTGAGTACAGAGAACTACCGAACATGGTACGTCACTCAAAAACAAGTTCTTTCGAATGCTGCGGTATAGAATTAATTAAATTGGAACTTATTATAATTTGTGTATACAGACCACCAAAGTTAAATAACTTAAATATTTTTTATGAAAATTTTGAATTGATTTTAAAACAACTATGTATCAGATCAAGTAAACGAATCATAGTATGCGGTGATTTCAACATAGATATATTAAAAAGAAATAAAGTTTCCTTGGATTTTGAACACTTCCTTCTAGGCTTCAATCTTAAATTAGAACTAAACCAGCCAACTAGGCTGTGCAGCAAGAGTTGCTTACATAATTTTGCAATAAGCTCTCAATTAAAAAGTAAAAGTAAAGTGATAGACTTAGCTTTATCGGACCACACGGCACAATTATTGGATATCCGTGTAAATAACATACGCAACCTAAACTTTTGGCGAATAGAACGACGCGATGTAGCACGTGAAAATTTAATAAAATTCAATAATTACCTGGGTATGCTTTCCTTCTCATATATCTATAACACTGAAAATGTGAACAAAGCTTACGACTATTTTTTGGAGTATTTCCGACTTCTATACGGACTTTGCTTTCCACTCAAATTAATTAAATGTAAATTAGATACAAATGTTAAATGGGTCTCTCAAGGCATACGAGTGTGTAGTAAAAGACAACGTCATTTATTGTGGAAATATCGCCAAAAACCTAGTAACGAAAATAAGACCATATTCAAATCTTACTCTAAAACATTTCGTAAAATCATCAAATTGACACAAAGGGCACAAAATAACTATCGGATTCAAACCTCACAAAATAAATCAAAAACATCATGGCAGATTATTAATAATAAATCAACTCATAAAAAACACATATCTGCACTTAATATTCAAGGGACTACTATAACTAGTCTTAAAGAGATAGCTAATGCTTTTAATAACCACTTTATTGATCAGGTAAAAGAGTCTAGTTCTATCAATTTATCGACAGCCAGATTAAATTGCAACCAATGCTCAATGTTTATGCCCCCAGTACTTCCACAAGATGTGAGCAGAGTAATACGCTCCTTAAAAAATACAAATAGCCAAGGGTATGACGGTATTTCAACCAAAGTGGTAAAATTTGTGTCAAACAATATTTCTATGCACCTTAGTCATATTATAAATCTAGGGATAAGTTCTGGCATATTTCCAAATGGTCTCAAAACAGTATTTATCAAACCAGTACACAAAAAGAACAATAAGGAAGATATAGGTAATTATAGGCCTATTGCCTTGATATCAGTGTTCTCAAAAATTTTTGAGAAGATAATATATGAGCATATGAATATTTTTTTAAATAAATACGGTACCTTATGTAATGAACAAAAAGGATTTAGGAAAGGCAAGGGAGTTAATTTAGCTATTTTCGATTTTTTAGATATTGTTATGAAAAATGTTGATAAAAAGATACCTATTTGTGCAATACTTACAGACATGACCAAAGCATTTGACTGTGTTAAGCATGAAATCCTTCTCCAAAAATTAAATGCTTATGGAATTAGAGGCAACATGCTAAAACTAGTGCAATCGTATCTCAGTAATCGTATACAATATACTGAGGTGTCTAGAATATGCAAAAAGACAAAACAAGAGTTAAAATGCCTATCTGATGGAAGAATAGTTAAATATGGTGTGCCCCAGGGGAGCGTACTAGGTCCCCTGTTGTTCTTACTGTATATAAACGACCTACCTAGGCACATTGACCAGCCCATGGTTCTATTTGCTGATGACAGCACTGCGCTAGTTAAGTGTTCAAATATAAATGGGTACGAACATGACATTAACGATACCCTTCTTAATATAGTAGAGTGGTTGCATAAAAATAATTTAATAATTAACCTGCAAAAGACAAATATTATGCATTTTTACCAACGCTTAGCTCCTAAAAATATGTCTATACATTTTAATGGTCACACAATACAGCAAACTAAAATCGCAAAATTTCTAGGGATAATTATCGATGAACAACTGACTTGGAAACCTCAAGCTGAAGAGGTTTGTAAAAAATTGAGCACATCTGCGTATGTCCTTTATAACTTATCGAAGAAAGTAAATATAGACACAGTTTTGGTTGCGTATCATGGTCTGGTAGCATCTGTCCTACGTTACGGGATAATCTTTTGGGGAAACTGTAGCCTCAGAGAACAGGTGTTTAGAGCCCAAAAACGCTGCATTCGGGCCATATGCGGCATCGAAATGACAGATAGCTGTGTACCTAAATTTAAATCTCTAAAAATCTTGACATTTCCATCGTTGTATATATTAGAAATGGCTCTATTTGTAACAAATAATAAAAATTTATTTACGCCAGTGTCAGAAACCAGAAAAGGCCCAATTAGAAGCCAGTATAAAAATAAACTGCATATGAAGGGATATAATACAACTTTATTACAGAAAAATGTATTCGGAATGGCAGTAACTATTTACAATAAAATACCCGATATCTTAAAGGACAACACTGTACATATATTTAAAAAGAGATTAACTGCATTGCTAATTGAAAAATGTTATTATCAGGTTACTGATTTCTTGAACGATAAATTATAAAATGTTTATTTTCTGAATTAAAAAATACCTTAAAGTTTTAATAACTAACCACTATGTACATAATCACTATGATATATTAACATAAATATTTTTAAATTCTTCTGACATGTAACTTTATTTTAATTAGTATTATTATATATTGAATAATTTATAATGACGATATATTTGACATTGATAGTGTTTAATTGTATATGATTAAGTGTTAATTTTAATTACAAAATATTTGACATTTATAATGTATACTAAAATTAAAACACAATATGATTGAAATGTAAACGAAGATATTTGCATGCTTCTAAGGTAGAATGTAGCTGAACTGCTGTCCACTGTTACCACCTATTTTGTTTTTGTACCTACATTCAAAGCAAATAAATGATTATTATTATTATTATTATTATTATTATTACGTCCTTTGGTGGGCGGTATGTTTAAATAGATTAAGTTCATACATCAGTTTTATTCTTGGCAACATTTCACGCACACAGACATACAGCTCACACACATCTAAATTACATTCATACAGTCCACGCATTTAAACTACTTGTAGTCTTGAGCAGTTAGTACAAAATAAATATCATAGAGTAAAGACGTATTTCAAGTGTTTCTTTCACCGAACAACCCAATATAGACCTAATTCTCGTGAACACATGAAAACTTGTCATTTGTAATTAAATATTAACTCGTAGAAAGAAGATTTCATTTGGCTGTAAATAAATATAGCAATTATTAGTATAATTATTTATATAACGGATATTAACGAGATCAGCTCGATATACAAACATATCATAGATACCTTTTTGAAAACGTCAAGCTTTCAAAAAGGTAAAATACTGAATAATTATGGTCGCGTTACTACCCTTTTTTTTATTGTATAAATCATGCACCGTGAAAGTATAAAAGAAGTATAATTTTATTTATTGAATCAAATTCGGCGTTACTTTTCGAAAATACATTGTAATATAATTATTGGAAAGAGAGGAACCCGCTACGCACCCTCGGAATGCCCATTCCATTGTAATAGAAAAAGGTTGACTTCAACAAACTTCCCTGGTTAGGGACAGCCGTTTCGAACACAAAATAAACGTTGACACGTATTTTATCTCAGCGCAAGGCATCTTCAGCACAGTTTGGCAACGAATGGGTATAATTTTAATCTTAAAATGAGTAATTAGTAAGTTTTCTCTGTAAGTTTATGTTTTATTCAAGTACCTTTTAACGACTTGTCTCTAAGAAGTGAAAACTTGTTAAATATATGCTCAAAACTAGCATCTATTGACTATTTCATTCGTATGATTTCCGTGCAATTTTTTTTACATCATCATGTGTATCATGCTATGAATTATACGTTGTGCCGATTACTGCAATATTGAAAGAGGTGAATCGGACCACAAAATATTACTCAAAAAGATGCATATGGTTATGGTAGAGCTTATTCTCAAATGAAAGAAAAAGGATGCATGATACAAACTATGACGTAACCACTAATAAAATGCAGCTATCAAGGAGATATTGCGAAATATCTCCACTACAACACCACCTTTCCTTATATCCTTATTTTGCAACCAATTTTCATAGTATTTGATTGAATAAAAAAAAGATTTATCTAGAATGCTATTTGATCTTGTGTGTAACATGATGTACAAAATCAAACATAGCATCCAATATAGGTTCGTATTATGCCATGGCACGTCCCTTTCAAATAGGCTAAATAACAACTTATCATCAGGCAAACCGATGGCTTTTTTGTTGGGTTTACGGTAAGCAGTGACTTGGTGGTGTTGCCTTGGTATTGCTTCTGTGATTTCAAGTATACACAACCATATCCATGAGCAGCAGTTACCACTTTCCAATCATGTGGGCTGTGGACTAATCAGCCATCTTTAGTCAATCAATCAAACAGCTCGTTGTAGTCCACTGCTGGACATATACCTCCCCTATTATACGCTACCCATAGTCATAAAATTAATTAAATGCGATACGCCAATTTTTTTTTCTTGTTTTTCACATCAAAATGACCACACTCCGCCTGATGGTAAGCAGTCGTATGGTCTAAGAGCAGTGGCCTCCACACCGTCCTCATAGCAGCCGAGGCGATGTTGAGGTCTCTACTTTGACGGTCTGAGAAGGTGCTTTTTCACGCCCCGCTTAAAGGACCCAGGATTGAAGGAAGAAGGAAACAAGTGCCTTGGCAGAGAATACCATGCCTTGATCGTTCGGCAGAGGTATGAGGACCCAAACTTGTTGGTACGCACTCTAGTCGACTCCACCGTGTAAGGAAAGGGGAGGGCGGGATAAGGTGGAATAACTCTTCAGAGCACTCCCGTTGTATATTCTGTAGAAACATGCCAATGAGGCAATATCCCTACGAAGTTGCAGAGGTTCCAGTGAACTCGTGACTTCTGGATCCCCGATGATACGAACAGCCCACCGCTGTAAAATTTCAAGAGCGTCTAGCAAGTACTGCGCGGAGCCATCCCAAAGAGGAGAATAGTACTCAACGGAAGGGCGCACTTATGCATTATACAATTATAGGCACAGCTGCCCAGGCGTGAAGAACTACCTCACCCTGTTCAGAACTCCGAGTTTTCGCGAAGCTTCCTTAATGACGCTCTCAATGTAGGTTTTGGGAGCTGCAAAGATCCATACCTAAGATGGAGAGGCTGTCGCGCGAAGGAACGGTGACTTTTTTGTTGAGAACGCGCATGCCTGGGTCTTCTTGGCGTTGAACTGGGCCAAGTTCTTGGCACCCAATTCAGAGATGTGGTTCAAGGCCTGGTCAAGTTCAACGACAAGATCCTGCCTTTTCTCCTCATCCTCAGCCTGTTTGGCCCCAGGACGTCCGAGATATCGCTTATGCACGGTACTGTCGTCCGCATAACAGTGTATGTTGCCGAGATTCAACATATCATTGATATGCAGAAGAAAGAGCGTAGGGGATAAGACGGACCCCTGAGGCACTCCTGCATTGACCTGCATAAATTTGGAAGCGCGACCGTCGCAAAGGACTTGAATACGACGCTTCTGCAGGAAACTTACAATCCAGGTGCACAGTTGAGGGGGCAAGCCATAGGCCGGAAGCTTGGAAAGAAGAGACCGGTGCCAGACTCTATCGAAAGCTTCGGCTATGTCTAGGCTGACAGCCAAAGACTCGCCGTGCTTGTCCATAGCCTCACCCCAGAGGTGCGTGACGAACGCTAGAAGATCACCCGTTGATCGTTTAGCCCGAAAGCCGTATTGGCGATCATTGATCAACGAGTAATCCTCCAGACAGGGGATAATTTGGGTGTTTATAATCCACTCGAACACCTTGGAGACCATCGAGATAGCTATGGGTCAATAGTTGCCTGGCTTGGAACGGTCCTCTTTCTGAGAATCGGTTGAACGTTCGCCTCCTTCCAAGCCTCAGGCACAGTGCCTGCAGCATAAGACGTCCGGTATATGCGAGTAAGTGCGGGAGACAACTCTGCTGCACATTTTTTGAGGACCACAGCTGGGATGCCGTCAGGTCCACTGGATTTCCGAACATCGAGAGACTGCAGTATCGCACGAACGTCACGTTGCCTGATATGTATATCAGGCATGGTGTAGCCGCAGTTGGCAATGTTAGGCGGCTGCGAACCGCAGTCATTGATTCGGGTGTTGCCCGGAAAGAGATTTGCAAGCAGATCTGCTTTCTCTTGCGGCCGATGAGCCAGTAATCCATTAGGTTATCTCAGAGGGGGCAGCGAGGTCTGGGCGAAGTTGGACTGCACGGCTTTGGCCAGGCGCCAATAGCTACGACTGCCCGTAGGATACGCCATGAGCTCCTGGCCGAACCGTGCGACGCGCTGGGCATCCGCTCTTAAGTATGCGCTCTTGCAGAACTTTGGGGCTTGGTTGAACGCTGCCTTCAGGTGATCCACGTAAGAGTCGTAGAGAGCGCGAGCCCTGATCCAAGCGCGGTACGCTGTCTGTTTGCATTCAACAGCATCAGCGCATTCACGACCAAACCAGGGCCTTTTCCTGCCGCCGCTCGTGACATCACTGTATGGAATATAATATTCCATACCCAGGATGATATTACCAGTGACAGCAGTAGCGCTCTCTGATGGATCCCTGTTCTCAAAGCAACGTTGAGCCCAAGGGGTGGATGCGAAGTACTCCCGCGTTCTATCCCAGTCTGCTGACGAGTAGTGCCACAGTTGTCGTCTTGCCTCCTCGTGTCGTGGGGGCGTAACAACAACAGCTGTGGCACAAACCAGACAGTAGTCTGAGGTGCCCAGAGGAGCACTAATCGACACACTGTACCGGTTCGGGTTACTCGTCAGCAGCAGATCGAGCAGAGAGGGTGCCTGACCTGCAATGTCCGGTATCCGGGTGGGCTGGAGTACCAGTTGAGATAGGTCATGCATGAGAGCGAACGCATGGGCAATTCGTCCCGCGTGGTCTGTTTTGAGAGAACCCAACCAGGTCTCATGGTGGGCATTGAAATCTCCCAAGAACACCAGCTCAGCGTTCGGAAAGTGCTCCTGCGCGTCGTCTGCCGCCTGACTCAGGTAATCAAAGAGTGAAGTTGTCTCAGCGTATCCTGAATGGGATCGGTAGAGGCACATGTAGATTTGGCTGAAAGAGCCATGATCTACGTGTACCCAAAGGACAGAGAAGGAAGGGTCCTCTAGGCAGTGTAGACGTATTGTATAGAAAAAGCATTGCCGGCCGAGCCGTCTCCAGGTGGTGATGGATGGCATTAAGGTTAGCGTGGAGTCCTCTGATGTTAATGAACTCCACGACACAGGAGGAGAATGCAGCGGTGGGGTTACGGCGATTGGCTGCTGCTGAACGACAATGCTTTGTTCGTACTGCCATAGAGCGAAGGGAAGGGAAAGCGTGAAAAAAAGGAAGAGGTGGCTATTCTCGCAGCAAAGTGGGACAAGGCGCAGAGCAAGTTTCGTCATATTACTGTGTGGTATGGCGATAGCCGATCCGACGGACGGAAGGACCCCGTACCCTCCCGAAAGTTGTCGCCGGGACCCACCCTCCGGTCACCATCCGGCACGACGAGCCACCTCGAGATTATACGCGGCATGATGAGGCAGCCAACCAAGTTGGTTAGACTCGGTTGGGCCTCTGGACTATATTGCGGGCGGCCAGCAGAGCATCGTTTCTACGGCTCTCCCTGGCCACCGGGTTGACTCGCGCCACCCACACAATGACTCTACGGATACTCTGCAGGTCCTTCGTAAGCTGCGAGAATCGTGACCTCATGCTTAGGCCTCCGACACTCTCATTCACCGAACGAAACACAGCAGTAAAACACTGCTGTTTCACGTCGATTTTCTGTGAGAGGGTAGTACTTCCCCAGTCGAGCCCATTCTTGCTGTAACCAGCTTGGCTCTACTACTCTAGTACTCTAGTAGCGGCACTGAGTCAATGTAATTTGAGTAGTTACTTTGTTGCGAAACTGGTCTGTCGGTCGCCATTACATTGCGCCTCGCTACAGTCGTCTAATGCACAACCTAAGCCAATTGACCTTCAAGGTGGTGTATCAAAGATTTATTTATTATTTTTTATTTATTTAATAAATGCATACCGCCACCATTACAGGCAATACCCAAGTCGACAGCGAGCAACATAAAAATATTTTCACAATCACACAAACTAAGATAAGAAAAAATATTAAATTCACTATTCCAGTACACATACAACACCAAATCAGAAAATAATGACATCCAATTAAAATAATGAAATCGAATAGAATTAAATGAAATCTAATAAAATTAAATTCATAAAACTTATGTCATAAAAATAATATCAAATAATAAAATAAATCTAATAAAATTAAATAAATAAAACATGCCTCATAAAAACAACATTTAAAGTTCTTATCACATAATAATATCAAATATTAAAATAAAATCTAATCAAATTATGTCAAATCTAATAAAATTAAATAAATAAAACATCTCATAAAAAAAAAAAAAAAAAACAAAAAAAAGATGAAGCATGCACCAGATTTTAAATTAAATCTCCAGCAATATTACAGAGAAAACCGTATTCAATTTAGAGCATTAGATTAAGCGTGGTGCCCAAAACATACCGAAACAACATTTTTAGATTTTTGCTTTGATTTCCATAGAATTTATAAAAACTAATCAAATCTTTTCAAATAAATGACATCGACCGTTTAATAGTAAGTATAGATTACCAAGACTTCTTCTCTCGCGGTATCTTTAGATATTAATATTGAGTGTTCGAATTGAGCAGACCAAGCAATAGTTATAATGTTCAAATATTTTTATTTAATTCATTGAGCTAGATAACGCGTTAGTCAACTTATGCAATTTCTACGTAAAACGGTGAGACATAAGTAATATGCAAGATATTAACTAAGTGTTTTTGAAAGTAGCCCTTTCAAATGGAGTACCATGAAAACTCGCAGCCCACCTAGCACGCCACAACCACCTCAGGATGAACCCGAAGCGCCTTTGGAAACCTTGAGCACCAATGAAATCAAATACTGGATTTCCTCCATTGAGCGATCGCTAAGTGAGGTGTGTAATATTGCAACGGAAGGCAAACTCAACTCTGAACAGAATTTGAAAATAAATTCTTTGGCCCGTAAAGTTAGAATTAGTGTCTCTCAAATGACGGTTTTTACCATTCCTTGAAGCAAAAGGCCTTATTGATGAATAGCTGTCTTGAGGCCATGACGGAAAAGCAGGATCTTGCTAAGTGCCTGAATGCCTTCGAAAAGTCGATTAAGTTGACCATTGAAGAAAAATGCGTTGCACAAAATCCAGCCATTGAGAAATTGTCTTTGGCGGCCATGGTCAAGACCACAAAAAATGTCATGTTACGACCTAAAAATGTGAGCACCATTGCAATTTATACAAATGATAAATTGACAACTATTGACAAAACAAAGTCGCTGGTTCATAAAATAATTTGCCTTGAACAATTGAAGTTGCACGTAAGAGGACTAAGGAAGACCAGAAAAGGAGGTGTAATCATAAGCACTGACAGCAAGGACGACATTAAAAAGCTCAGGCAGTGAACCCAGTTAACTAGCTCTGGCCTAAAGGTTGAGGATCCACATAAAAGAAGACCGGAGTACCAGATGCACTTGGTGACAAAGAAGTATATGATTGTATACGAGCAGAATGTTGCCGAAAAACGCCCCAACGTAACCCATGATCAATTCCTGACCTCGCTAAAACTGAGCCATAAGTCGGGTAAGAAAACACAAACACAAACTTGCAACTTCATCATTGAAGTGCCTGCCAGCATCAGAAAAGCCCTTACAAACACTTACAAAAACTGGACATCCTGCCCCGTACGTGACTTCACGCTTGTGACCAGGTGTTTCAGATGCCAACAATATGGACATGGCGCTAAGACTTGCCGCGAGACCATCTCCACCTGCGGACATTGCCGTGCATTAGGTCATCAGACCAATGAATGTACAAAGAAAGACGAAACACCAAAATGTGCAACATGCTTGCGTTTTTAGAAACAAAGCAGCCATAAGGCAGGTGATCTCTAATGTCCAGCGAAGAAAATGGCTGAAACAAGGTACATTAATTCTATAAATTATCATGAAGGCGCCTAAGAGCGCTACCTTACTTAGTTTCAATTAGACACTTTTTTATTTTTGTTTGAATTTACTTTAAAAGTATTTATGGCTGATCAATTAATTAATGATTTAGATAATAATTATATGTGTATGTATGTATATGTATATGTTTTGCAAATGTGTGACACTGAGAACTGCAAACTTTATCTTTTACAATATAGTAAGCGGCTAACGATACTAACCCAAAACATTCGTAGCATATGTAAGGACATTGGATGTTTTTTTACACAGGCTTAATATTGAGTGTGACGTGATTATTTTAACAGAATGTTGGCTCTAAAACAGACGGAGCAATATACCAACTTTGCAGGGATACAATAATTACAATAATACAACATCTCTCAACCAGAATGATGGTTTAGTAACATATGTGAAAAGTTCTTTGCTCGTCACCGTCGAAGAGTTAACGGTCCAAAACTGCAACTCTATTGTTATAAAATAGGCACTGATATCGCGATCATTGCTGTATATGGACCTCTTTCTTTCAGAAACTTAGAGACGTTTAATTCTGTAGAAAATATTGTAATATTAAGCCATGGATAACTCCCGGCTTAGTTCGATGTATTAGAAACCGCGATAAACTACTCAAGAAAGCTAAGCAATCCCCAAAAATTTCTACTCTATATTTATCATATAAAAGTTCTACTATAAATGTATCGGAATTCCTGCAATAATCTTTTGAAGAATTTAAAAATAGAGTACGACAGGTCACAATTACAAGGAGCTAAAAATACACAAAATTACTTTGGAAATTACTTCAAAACATCATAAATTTGATAGAAGTTTATTGCAAACACATTCCTCTTCGCTTTCCTCTGTCAACAACGTCAATAATTTTTTTGTAAATACTGGCACAAAGGCACAAAAAATAGAAAGTCAGTGCAGCACAAATAACAGTTCTCCTGCGATTTCAACATATCTTAAAAGCGGAAAATCTTTTGTTATGTTGGATCCGGATGAATTCGATGTGGTTAATAAATGGCTTAGAAATAACTTGCTTACATTAAATACTGATAAAACCAAATTCATTAAGTTTAACATGCGCAATCAACAAGATCATTTAAGTAATATTCGACTATATGCACACCATTGTAACAACACCATGAATGACGATTGAACATGTTCTGCAATCCATAGTACAACTAACATTAAATATCTGGGGGTTATAATAGATCACACTGTTTCATTTAAACAACACGTAGCCGCTTTGTCATGCAGACTACGTAAATAAATATTCGTTTTTAAAAAACTGCGTTATATCGCAGACAATATATATATATATATATATATGACAATATCTTATTATACAGATCTACAAGGCACTGTGCCAATCCATTATTCAATACTGTATTACCTCATAGGGAGGCATCGCAAACTCGGTTATTCTTCCAATTGAAAGAGCACAAAGAGCGCTCCTAAAAGTAGCTACACATCGACCTTTTCGCTATCCCACATGCCTTTTGCATCAAAATTCTAAAGTACTAACAGGCAGCTTTTTATAATGCACACCGTACTAAAATAACATACTACTCTTGATTATAACCTGGAACTAACTAACACTAAGCGACGGAAAGATATCGTTTATACTACTCAGTCTCAATCTAAGTATATTTTACCAAAAGGTTTTTTACATTTTTAGGTCCATTTCTTTATAATAATATAAACAAAATAACTGCGATATATGATAAAAATTATGCTAACACTAAGCAATTAGTTCAACAATATTTACAAACCTTGAACTACGATCAAACTGAAAATTTGATGACTGTTGTTCAATAAGTGTTACGCAATAAAATAGCTCTTTAAGTAGTCATAGTAATCATTAGTTTATAATGTAATTCGTAAGTTTTTTATATACAAATAATAATGTTTTATAAGTATTGTATTAGAATTTATATCTACATAATATATTATACAGTATGTGCCGTTAATGCCTCTGGCACAGGTTTACCCTAGTACAGGCACCCCTTATATTATTACCTTTACGATGTAACCTAAGATCTGTATCATTTTGTACCAATTTAAGTTGAAGAAATGATTATTATTAGATCCGTCAATGCGGCGCTCGCTTGTTGAGCTCGATCAGTTGCATCATTTTCTTCTGCTGCATCTCGAATGTAGTATACCAGTGAGAATTAAGTTCAGATCCCATTTCTGATGTCGGAGGCAGTTCACCCATTTGGGGTACCTCGTTATCAGAGTCCGAGTTCGACATGGTGCAAGTACGAAATAATAGTCTCCACACGCATTACCACCGTTTATTTATTCACTCCGAATAACAAAATCACAAGTGATCGAGCGGATGGCAATAGATTAAACTTTGATTAAAGTACAGAAACACAGTAAGTTCGATACAGGTTGGCAGAACGACCTTTCGCGCTCGTGTCTCACCGAAAATTGAAATCCCTCCAGTCAAATGCGTCTAATGTCCAACAATGACAACTGACAGCTGTCAAACAAGACTAGCTACGCCCTGTATCGACGTCATCCAAGCATACTGTTTGACGTTTCCGACAAACGATGATTGGTTATTCTAAATTAAAGATAATAACCAATAACGATTCTAATAATTGTGCCTCTGTGTTGATTCTTCGACATATCTATATGATTTCCCATTAGTATAAATAATGTTCAGTCAAATCATAATTATTCGTAATTAAGTAGACAAACTTCTTTATTTATAACACTCTATTATTTTTACATTATGAATACGATTAATTTATATTTAACGTATACTCAATCTTCCTCGTATGGGTTAAGGTTTTATTTTAAATGGCTGGTCTGTATGCCTTTGCATCCAAGTGCATAAGATATATAAAGAAAGGATTCGTTACTAGGAAGCATACTCTCTCACCAGCTTCTGTCAGTCAATGGTGGCTGCTTGATATTGTAAAACTAAAATTGCAAGTTAAATATTCGCTGCAATGAATTCTAAAGTTGTATTCTTTTTATTCGTTTTTTTCGTCGTCACAACTGTTGTATCAGGAGGCATCGTCTTAGCCGTTGATCGTGCTTATGTAAGTTGTTTATTTTGAAATTATATTGTAAACTTTAAGATTAAGCGTTAAGTAACTAAAATTAATAGTAGTGTCGTTCTTATTGATAGTACAAAGTATAGATAGATATCGAGCATAGAATAAATATTTTTATTGTATACTAATATTATATGGAGAAAATACATGTATTGTTATGTATAATTATTATTTTAGACTATATATAAAATTGAAGTTAGGCTATTATATTTTAGGCTATACTCGTTTTAAAACTGTTTAGTTAATGTTTCGATATCTTTTTTCTAGGACGAAATTGCAAAAAGCGTTAAGGGCGCGGTGGTCGACGCTATACCAGACGCAATCGACATTATTTTAGACATTGAGAAGGTTATGGCCTAATACATTAATGAAGAAGGCAAAATCATTGCAGGCCCTTCATTTAAAACAATTATTATCATATATGTATCAGTATATTACAATAGCAATCTTGTAATGTTGTTTATGTGATAAATGTATTTAACAAGATAGCCGCTTTGTATTTTTTTACTATCATCGTAATCATACACGGCTTGACTTTACCCACTCAATGTAACCTTTTTCCAACTTTAGGTGGGCACGATAAATGCTGTATGTATGTACAGTATGACTGAATATTATGAATATGACTTTGGGTACAGTAATTCTTGAGTGGTGATTTTTGTTACAATGTTCAGTTGTTGGTGTTAAATCGTAATTGAATTGTTTAGGATTTGTAATGTTGTATTTTTATATTCAAAATCAAAATCAAAATCAAAATAAATTTATTCAAATTAGGTTACAAGGTAACACTTATGAATGTCAAAGTTACACGTAATTTTTTTTCCTGTGAATTTACATTTACTGCCACGTTCAGCAAAGCAAGGGTGTGTAGGGCTGATGAGAAGAACGGGCAAGAAACTCATAGCCACTCTTTTTAATCGCCAAGTGTACAATAATATTTCGTTTACAAATCATAACTGTATTGTTCTAGAACCCCATGTTGTAGTAAGTTTTTTATAGCAAAGTTCTTAAGGTGTCAATAGTTTTATTTCCTGTGGTGTGAGGTAAAGAAATAAGGAAAAGAAAGAAAAGATAATGTATTTGCACACGATACTATTAATTCTCCAGGTTGAAAGCAGTAAATACATATTTTATGTTAGTCCATATTTTAAAGTCATAAAGTTAATGAAAGGTTGGAGGGCAACTCGCTTTTGACATGATGAAGCAACAAAACATGGGCGTGGTATTATACTTCGTACATATACTAATGATAGGCAAATACATAATAAATTATACAATTAAGGTTCACTTTAAATTTGAAACCGAATGTGTCTGTGCACGCGTCTTTGGCGCTTATATAACGTCAATATGACACTGACAGCCATAAGTGTCACTCGAACTAACACAACGGCTCTGTGGCGACCTCACTCAAGCTTACGCTTGACGTTCCGAATCAAATCAATAGATGGCGCTTTATTAAATTCCAATTACAAAAATAAATTGCATTTCAATGATTATTTGAGACAAAGTTAACATGTTGGTTATATCCAAAACGTTATTTATAAATAACGTTAGGCATTAGTTGATGCATTATGAAAATTAATTAAGGGTGTTGTGGTTTAATTTAGTAATAGCAAAGGCAAATTCGTTGCAGGCTCTTCATTTAATACAATTATTAACATGTGTACATGAATATATTACAATAGCAATCTTGTTATGTTATACGTGTAATAAATGTATTTAACAAAGAAGCCGCTTTGTATTTTTTACTATCATCATTACCTCACACCATAGCCTGACTTTACCCACTGATTGATATAGGCCTCTCTTTGTTTCTGCCTTCCCACTATCCTGTGCCAATCTCATACAGGTGCGGCCCAAGATATCAACAAAGTTTTATAGGTAGGACGTATTGTATCTTTACCTTTTGTCACATAGGTCTTATGGTTCTCCAGATCGAAATTCAATCGCGGGGACTAATCTTAGTTTTAACTGGCCAGCTGCATAGAAGATATTATAATACACAAGTGTGTGGGGATCGAACCCACAACACTCGGCGCGACGGTTGTGGCGAGGCGACTTCTTAAACCACTACGTCATCCGAGCAGTCAACTACTCAAATAGGCGTCAGAGAAGCTAACGGTCTGCCCGATGATAAGTTCTTACCTTAGTTTATTTGAAGGGGAGGGGTGAAAGAGGGTAGGTGAAGGAAAGAAGGAAGGCTCGAAGATTTTATTGGGCGTGCCATAATACTTATACTGCAATAAGGAAGTCGCTAAAGTTTGTTTTTGTATTTTTGTACACACAAGAGCAAATAGCAATTATTATAAATCATTTAATACAAACAGTGTCAAATTAGGGAGTAATAAAATTAATATTTTACTAGCGGTCACCAAGTGGTCGAAGTTCGACCATAATTGATTTAAATTTTAAGTTTGATCATTATTAAGGTTTTATTATCTCTATAACTATACCCTTATTTTTCACTTAGTCACCAACTCCAGATACATATGTAACCATAGTTATGAAGAATTCTACGACATCAGCCGAAAAATGCCGAAATACTACGAACGCAATTCGACTGCTTGTGTCAAATGCATGGTTATGTGCGTGCAGTGTTTTTGGAACGAAGTTCCTTATCGCGCGTTGTGAAAGGGGGCTAGACGGAAAAAATTCTTACGAAAAGTTGTCACGACACTTTTTGCTATAGTAAGCTATTGTAAGCTGTGCGGCGTGCGTAAGTAGTTACGCTATCTCGCTTGCACTGTTCATTCATGCGCCAGCAGATTACTTCGTTATGGAAAAAACGCGTGACCTTGTGGCCAGCTGCGAGCTAACAGACTTCTTATTATTATGCACGCGCCATGTAGGGTGTGTATCTTTTATGGACTTTTTTAGATTTTCGGAAATTTATAAATTAATTAATTAAACTATTTTTATTACAATTCCTTCACTAATTAATCGAAAGGAACTTCGTTCCATCCGGGTGTCCCTTGACACCTCTCAAGTTTTTGTTTTTTTCATTAATTTAATAAGATAAGATAAGATAAGATAAGATAATTTATTTGCTTAAACACGAGTGTACATGAGTGCATGCAAGTTGTTACATAAAATTATTGATATCATCATGTTTGTCATGTGCAATGACGTGCAAATATTCTTACAGATTAAAATTAAGTTTCACAAAATAAATCATTTCTCATAACTTAGTGGTTAATGTGCCACACATAAAAAAAGTATAGGAAATTGGATAGGTAAAAATAATTATTTAAAAATTAGATACAATAAAAATTAGTGAAATGTCTTAAGTTAGTCACAATATTATCAAAATTTGTCCTGAAGAAAGTCATTAACATTATAATAAGCTCTGTCAATTAAAATGGATTTCATTTTTAATTTAAATTCAACATAAGTCAATTCTTTCCAACACTTAGGCAGTTTATTATAAATAACCGGTGCCATGCATAAGACACTCTTGCGCATAAGTGCAGTTTTAGCCGATTTTAAACATAATCGGCTGTTATCACGTCTATTTCTAGGGAACATATCTGCAACACATGGAAACAAGTGAGGATTTGATTTAATAAATAATAACATTTCTAAGATATACAAGGATGGAAGAGTCAGTATCTTATATTGTTTGAAATACGGTTTACAGCTATCTGTTATTTTTAAATGGAACATTGATCTCAAACATCGTTTTTGAGCTTTAAATATAATTTCTCTGTCCGTAGAGTTACCCCAGAAAATGACACCATATCTGAGGATAGATTCAATTCAACAAGTCCGTAATAGGCAGTAAGGAGCGCATCACTATTGAAATTTCGTGATAGAGTATATAAAGCATATGAACTGCTACTCAATCTTTTGCTTAGCGTTTCTATGTGAGCCTTCCAATTTAGGGCACTATCTATTATTAGACCTAGGAACTTCGTCGTATTTACTGCGTCAATTTTTGTGTTATTATAATTAATGTCAAGATTTTTGCATGTCAAACGTTGATTAAAATTCATAAATAATGTCTTATTTATATTTATTTTCAAATTGTTGTTATCCAACCATTCTATAATTGTATTTAGAGCATTGTTTATGTCATTTTTAAACGTGTCTCGGAATTTACATGTTACAGTAACCGTACTGTCGTCTGCGAAAAGGGTCATAGGGTATGTCGTAGCGCTAGGAAAATCATTAATATAGAATATAAAGAGAAGCGGCCCTAGTACGCTTCCCTGTGGAACTCCATTAAGTACTCTACGTTCCTCTGATGAAAATATTTGCTTGACATTTTTCGCGTTAATACTACTAATTTGTGTTATTTGCTTACGTTCACTCAGATATGATTCGAACAGTTTAAGGATATTACCTCTTATTCCGTAGGCATCAAGTTTTTTAAAAAGAATATTATGTTGGACATAGTCGAAGGCCTGGGTCATATCACAAAATATTGAAGAAACTGGCATAGTTTTATCCATATTTTCCAATACGACATGTAGGAAGTCGTATACAGCCATATTAATGTTTTTGTTTTTCCTAAAACCCTTTTGCTCATCGCATAATATGTTATTTATTTCTAAGTATGTGTTTAATTCGTTATAATAATACTTTTCGAATACTTTAGCAAATACCGGTATCAGAGCAATAGGCCTGTAATTTTCCATTTGCTCTCTGTCCTGCTTTTTATGCAGTGGTTTAATGATAGATGTTTTAAGAGCATCTGGGAACGTACCTTCACTTATGCTTAGATTAATTATATAACTTAATGGACCACAGATTTTACTAGCATCTTCTTTCACTATTTTTGTACTAATACCATCATAACCCTGACTGTTAGTATTTTTTAGTGATAAAATAATTTTTATTACATCGTATGGTATACAGGGAGCCATGAACATGGAGTCTTTTTTGGTTAAAATATGTTTAGTTACCGAAACATCTGAATGACTACGTGGTTGTATTCTATCTACAAAATAGTTATTAAATAAGTTAGCAATATGTTTAGTATTTTTAACGATTTTACCATTTATTTTAAGTTTAGATATGTTATTTTTTGGTGTATTTAGTTTAGACTCATTGATTATTCCCCACATCGCTTTAGTTTTATTTTAGATATATTTATTTTGTGGTCATTCTGTGCTCGTTTTGTTAGATTAATAATTTTTTTAAATAGTTTTGAGTAGTGAGTTAATTTATTTTTATTATGCGGTGTTGGTTTTACTATATATTGCCACAATAATTGACGTTTCTTTTTGCTACATAACCTAACGCCTCGTGATATCCATTTATTCCTTTTATTTATATTTATTGATATAAAAATTTTAGGAAAGCACTGGTCATAGAGTAATCTAAAAATGTCAATAAAAGCATTGTAGGCAGAATTTGTGTCATAGGAATGATAAACGTCAGAAAAAGATAAACTATCATTATATGTCTTAAATTTTTTGATGTTTTCCTTGCTGTAATTACGTCTCATTGTGCGCCACCTATTAAGATAACATAATGTTTTAATTGGGCATTTAAGTAGTTGAGCGGTATGATCAGATAGAGCTAACTCTAGTACTGTGGCTTTACAAGGTTGACTGAAATTATGCGCAAAATTGTCTATGCATGTCTGACTTTTTAGACGTGTTGGTTGATTAAGTGCCAATTTTAAGTTAAAGCTTTGCAATAAATTTTTAAATTCTATAGACTGACTATTTTTCTTCATTATATCTATGTTAAAGTCACCTGTTATAATAATATTTTTTATACATTTTTTCATAAACTCTCTTAACAACAGTTCAAGTTTCTCGTAAAACAAAATTAGATTACTTAATTTCGGTACTCTATATATACAGGCAAGAGCAGTCTTATAGTCAATTAGTTCTATAGCACAACATTCGAAGATACCACTAGTTGATAGTTTAGTTATACGCGGTAGTTCCTTTCAACGCAGTCCATTCTTCACGAGAATACAGGCACCTCCTCTCTTGCTGTCTTTCCTGTTAAAACAAGCTGCTAGGGAATAGTTAGGTATGTTGAGTTGATTCTCATAGCCTTCCATCATGAAATGCTCGGTTACGCATAACACATCGACATTTATATTCTTTTCTATCAGTTCGTGTAGGCAGACTGTAAGTATATCAGATTTCGATAATAAGCCGGCAATGTTTTGATGTAAGATGTACAAATGTCTAGTCGCGAAAAAAATCGGTTATTGTCACAGATTCATCATGCTTATCTATTACAGGTCGAATGTCAATATTAATGTTTTGCTTAATGTCATTAGTTAATGCCAATAAATCCTTAAATATAGTACGTAGTCCAGAATTGTTTATTGATCCCGTATATCTATTGAACATACTGCAGTCCGTTCTGAGATTGCAGTTACTGTCCAGTAGATATGCGTGTCCATGATTCATTATGTCCCTGTATAATAAATTATTGAATGTCTCAGCTCTCCAATTAAATAAACTTGTGAAGTTTCCATACCTGTAAGTTGGTAGACAAATAATTATATTAGTGTGCTGAATCTCCTTTAATACGTCTCTGATATTTAGAACAATCTTATGGTAATTTTGTGATGAATTAAAGTCTTCTTCCCCGAGTAATATAATGCAGAAGTCACTCGTCTTAAAGTCGCTTAGCTGTGTTTTTAATCCCTTTAAAAGTTGTTCAGTACTAGCATTCGGTTTCACGTAATGGCATATGTTATTAGATTGGAAAGCCGCCGCTGCTATCGAGAAGATATGATTTTTATTATTTGTACTTAATATGAACATTCTTTCTTTATCTTTATGACTTTTCTTTATCTCTGTATGGCAGAAACGAGGAAACTGGGTATAAGAATTTTGTTCGATAGTGTTATTTACAACATTTTCCATGCTTTTCTTGCAGTTTTTTAATGTTTCTCATTCTATATTCTCTATTAAAGGCGAGTTATTTGAAGTAATATTATTGCTTGTTACCTTACGGTTTTGTTTATATTTACTACTTAATTGTTTTTTCGGAGTGGCTATCTTATTTTTGATTGGGCTATTGGTAACTTTTTTGTACAAGCTATTTCTTTTTATTAAATCCTCATTTAATTGTTTAAGGTTAGTGTTTTCTAAAGATAACTTCTCTATTTCATTGTGTGCGCTATTTAACTGAGATGTTAATGTCTCGATTTGTTCCTTTAGTTTCTTTATTTGGTCGTCCTCATCGTCGGATATGTCTGGCATGCTATTACTAGTGTAGTTTAACGTTTCTGATTGTGTTAAGCTGTCATCGTCCATTGTAGGGTTGGATTGCGTTCTAGGTCTTCTAAACGTAATGTTGCTGAGGAAGTCCATTTTTGATTATTTTTGTGTATTTTTATTATAAAATCTAAATAAATTTTGAGAATCAATTTCCAAATGATATTTTAAGTGAAATATCATAATATTACGATAGGTTCAGTTTTTACAGACAACTCGGGATCGAACGCACGCCTTCAACAATCATGTCGTAATCATATGCGTTAACCGATGCGCCAGGTGTTATTATACTTGAGCGGCGAAATACGTGACTAAATGCTTCTTCCTATAATTATTGTAGCTCAACGATGTCCTTGAAAAAGTGAGAGGTCTGCGTTCGGTCATTCACCTTTGTGATTGTACAAAACAGTAATTTTGCTTTATAACGTTTATTTATAAACAGTTTTTTGTTAATGACACTTAGTTTAGTTCACATACACTTTTGATTTTTCACTATGTTATTGTAGTTATTAGTGTCCACACATTGGTATAACTTTTACACGGTAGTACACACTTTTTCCGTGCTTACGATATTTAAAACGTTTAAAGACCGCCGTTACGCTGCTGCTCGCTACAACGTTCACACACACATGTCCTTAATGTTTTTCTAATGCATATTTTATTAAAAAAATTAGAATTCGCCACTTCTTCTCCATATAAACTTTAAATATGCTAAATTTCTTACTCCTCCGTCCGCGCAATTTTCTTAAAAAGGGGTACAATGTTTTTGTTTCAAGTATATTTATATATATAAATCTTCTGTGCGTGTGTTTGTAATTAAACTCCTCCTAAACGGCTGGACCGATTTTGATGAAATTTTTTGTGTCTGTTCAAATGGATTCAAGAAAGGCTTAGATTTGTTTTTTTTGGATAACTGACACAAAGAACATTCAGACTCGGAACAACTATTTGAGGATCACACAAAGTTTTGTCACGTAGAGGCAGAGGCGAGATCCCCACCTTAAACACTACACCATCCGTAAATATCGAGCTGATCTCGTTAATGTCCGTTTTCTGGTATATAAATAAATATACTAATAATGAATTGTTTTATTATTTTATAGCTAAATGCAACCTTCTTTCTATGTATTAATATTCAATTTCAAGTGACAAGTTTACATGCCTTCGTAATGAAGTATATGAATAAATCAGTGGGAATATTCTTTCTTCAGTTTTTAGCGAGGGTTGGATATTGTAAAGTTAATTTAGGCAAAATATATAATAATTATTATTTTTGCGGCCTGCGTTCGATTGCTTTTGAGAGCTTGTAAGTTAGTTTATATTAGGTTACCTATCTTTTTTTCGTAAGACAATAATTATCACATTGTTTCCGTTATTTTTTTGGGTAAATTAAAAGCAGAGAAATACTTTCATTTTACATTATAAAGAACTGTTTATATTGAAATTAAACTACTATATACGGATTTTATCGCGTTGTTTATTTAGCACTGTATTACACAATTTTGAAAATATTACACTACTACTACTATTGATTTTAAAATAAAATCAATAGTAGTAGTAGCGTAATATTTTCAAAATTTTGTAACATTATAACATTCGCGTAAACAGCAGACAATTGTTTATATTATAAAGAAAGTTGCGGTTCAGAGCAAGGAATAACTAATATCAATGCGACAGTTGTCGTGTTCAAATCACAGGTCAGACCAACAAAAAGTTATTGCGTTTTTCTGTCAAGAAATTCTCAATAGCAGTCCAGAGCCAGGAAGCGTAGAGCGTAGTACACTCTCGAGCCTTAAAAAGTACGTAATGCCTTTGGTCTTATCACTTAGTGATCGTATTGGTTTGCCGTCTACATCTACTACAAGAATGAGAGAATAGACTGTTCACTTTTGTTTGCACACACACTTGAGTACAGCAGCAGATGGCTAGTCTATGTATAAATTCGCCGTCGTGACCGAAAATTGGTTTGAAATCCTCCCTCACACCTCGCCGCTCCCATACCACGGTGTGCCAACTTACTGCCTTTAACAGTGGGTGGATCGTTGTAACGGAAACTACATCAGCGACCCACCCAGCAGTACCCGACGCAGGCAAAATGCCTGCAGGCGACTACTCTTGGGAGACACCCGGCACAACAGAGTGCCTCACTCCGACTCAACTACTGACATGGTCTGGAACATCCTAAGACATTATGTGTAAAGATACTGTTGCTAGCTGTTACCTATGACGTCGTTTTCGTTAATTGAATATACTATATATACTACGTATACCTATAAACATTATTGCAATCATGGGCCGAACCTGGATGAGATTGGCACAGGATCGTGGATAGTGATACAAATAAAGAGAGGCCCATACTTAACAGTGGGTAAAGTCAGGCCTTGTATGATTATGATGATAGTAAAAAAATACAAAGCGGCTATCTTGTTAAATACATTTATACATAAACAACATTACAAGATTGCTATTGTAATATACTGATACATACATGATAATAATTGTTTTAAATGAAGGGCCTGCAATGATTTTGCCTTCTCCATTATTGTATTAGACCACAACATCCTTAACGTCCGAAATAATGTCGATTGCGTCTGGTATAGCGTGGACCACAGCGACCTTAAAGCTTTTTGCAATTTCGTCCTAGAAAAAAGATATTGAAACATTAACTAAACAGTTTTGAAACGAGTATAGCCTAAAATATAATAGCCTAACTTCAATTTTATATATAGTCTAAAATAATAATTATACATAACAATACATGTATTTTCTCCATATAATATTAGTATACAATAAAGACATTTATTCTATGCTCGATATCTATACACTCGTATACTTTGTACTATCAATAAGAACGTCACTACTATTAATTTTAGTTACTTAACGCTTAACCTTACAATATAATTTCAAAATAAACAACTTACATAAGCATGATCAACGGCTAAGACGATGCCTCCTGATACAACAGTTATGACGACGATAAAAACGAATAAAAAGAATACAACTTTAGAATTCATTGCAGCGAATATTTAACTTGCAATTTTAGTTTTACAATATCAAGCAGCCACCGGTGACTGACAGAAGCTGGTGAGAGAGTATGCCTATTCCTAGTAACGAATCCTTTCTATTATATCTTATGCACTTGGATGCAAAGGCATACAGACCAGCCATTTAAAATAAAACCTTAACCCATACGAGGAAGATTGAGTATACGTTAAATATAAATTAATCGTATTCATAATGTAAAAATAATAGTGTTATAAATAAAGAAGTTCGACTACTTAATTACGAATAATTATGATTTGACTGAACATTACTTATACTGATAAAATTGGTATTTACAAATATACATGGTAATAATATCAGCCGTGTATGAAACATAGTCCACCACGCTGGCCCAGTGCGGGTCGGCAGAATTCACATATCTTCGAGACCATTATAGATAACTTCAGATATGCAGGTTTCCTCACTATGTTCTCTTCGGAGGTGCGTGCCTGGGATCGAACTCGAGACCGCTGCGTGTAGTCCAACGATTTCATACTAGGGTACCACTACAACTGGTTACTTGGTTATGTATAAATAGTCGCCATTAACAATACAAGTGTCTGATGAGACACAAGGGTAAATACTTTTTTAAAAAAAACGATGAATGTACGATTAGAATGAGGTGTAATTTTTTATTACGATAAGTTAAAAATAAGTTTTAGTATAACGAGAAAAACGTTAGGTATCTAAATAAAAAGTAATTTTACAACCACCGTCATAATTATGACAATTTCACCTGATATTTATAAATACAAGCATTGCATTTAAAAAATATTAGACTTTGGCTGGAACAACAAGAATAACCGCAAACTACATGCTTGAGGGATTCACCAGGTTTGTAGTACGTACTACAAATTTCAGTCGCGCCATCCCTCAAGAAACATTTCCAGTAGTTATTCATAGGATTCACACCCGAGACCTCATGTAGAACAGTCGCGTGAAATAGATCGATGTAACCTTTTTCTAACTTTAGGTGGGCACGATAAATGCTGTATGTATGTACAGTATGACTCTGAATATTATGGATATGACTTTGGGTACAGTAATTCTTGAGTGATGATTTTTGTTACAATGTTAAGTTGTTGGTGTTAAATCGTAATTGAATTGTTTAGGATTTGTAATGTTGTATTTTTATATTGTTCTGGTACCCCATGTTGTAGTAAGTTTTTCTAGCAAAGTTCTTAAGGTGTCAATAGTTTTATTTCCTGTGGTGTGAGGTAAAGAAATAAGGAAAAGAAAGAAAAGATAATTTATTTGCACACGATACTATTAATTTGCCAGGTTGAAAGCAATAAATACATATTTTATGTTAGTCCATATTTTAAAGTCATAAAGTTAATGAAAGGTTGGAGGGCAACTCGGTTTTGACATGATGAAGCAACAAAACATGGGCGTGGTATTATACTTCGTACATATACTAATGATAGGCAAATACAAAATAAATGAAACAATAAAGGTTGACTTTGAATTTGAAACCGAATGTGTCGGTGCACACGTCTTTGGCGTCATATAGATTTTTATTTTTTTTTATTTTTATTGCCTTTGGTGGCAGACGAGCAAGTGGCCCATCTGATGAAAAGTGGTAACCGCTGGTCATGGATTTCAGCAATGTCAGGACACAGCAAAGTCGCTGCCTACCGCGACAGAAGAACTCTCTTTAAACCTCGTCTGAAGAAAGACATATCATAGCGCTCGGGAAACACCGAAGCAGGCAGTTCATTTCAGAGCTTGCACGTACGTGGGAGAAATTATCGCTAAAAGCGTACCGTCTTGGATTTGAACGCTTCCAGGTGATATGGATGAAACCTGCTTCAATGTCGAGTGGCACGGTGATAGAAAGGGGCCGCTGGTACCAAACCAAATAGTTCTTCAGAGCATTCACCGTGAAAGAGTCGGTAGAACACGCAGAGAGACCCAAAGTCTCTCCGTTGCTCCAATGACTCCAATCTATCCGTGAGATTGGGATCATTGACGATACGAACTGTCCGTCTTTGTAGGGAGTCAAGTGGGTCGAGCTTGTATTTAGGGACCCCTGCCCAGAGATGTGAGCAGTACTTCACGTGCGGTCGGACCTGTGCTTTTTCAAGCACAAGTCGTTGACCTGGTGTGAAGTACCGCCTCGCCCTGTTCAGTACACCTATCTTTTTGCTCGCTAATTTAGCTTTGTCCTCCAAGTGACTTCCAACTGGACTTTATTCGAAATCTCTACGCCGAGGATCTCAATACTTTCACAGATACGGAGAGTAACTCCTTGAAACTGTGGCGCCATGATAAAAGGGTCTTTCTTGGCAGTAAACGCGCATACTTGTGTCTTCGAGGGGTTGAATCGAACTAAGTTTTGTTCACCCCATTTAGAGGCCCGCCCAAGAGAGTCCTCGACTTCAGACACAAGTTGTGTTCGTCTTTCCTGTATCATGCTCCGAGGGATATACTGATAGCTGGTATAACGCGCATCACCCGTGCTGTCATCCGCATAGCAATGTATGTTGTCGATTGACAACAAGTCATTGATATGCAGGATGAACAGCGATGGGGAGAGTACCGAGCCTTGAGGAACACCAGCGTTAATGGTTTTCGTTTCGGAGCTACAGCCATCAACGACGACTGTAATGCTCCGACCATCCAGAAAACTGGCAATCCATTTGCAGAGTCCCTCGGGGATTCCATTAGATGGTAGCTTCGATAGAAAGGCTCTATGCCAGACCCTGTCAAATGACTTAGCGACATCGAGGCTAACGGCCAAATCCTCTTCCCCTCCCTCCAAAGCCTCCGCCCAGCGATGTGCGAGGTACGCTAGAAGATCACCAGCCGAAAGACCATGGCGGAAGCCATACTGACAATCACTAATCAGCTGATGATCCTCAAGGTACCGCAGCAGAAGACGGTTTATTAACCACTCCATAACTTTGGAGAGTAAGGAAGTAATCGCTATTGGCCTATAGTTTGAAGGATCCGACCGGTCACCCCTTTTCGGGATCGGATGAACATGAGCGACCTTCCACGAAGATGGAACCCTGTTGAAATTGTAGGAAAGACTGTATAGGCGCGTTAAAATAGGGGTCAACTCAGGGGCGAACGTCTTGGGGTGTGTGGCCAGAGAACCTCCCCGTATGCCCGACGGCTGCTGGTCCTTTCTACATTTTAGTGGATTGGAACGGCAGTCGTTGGGCCGGTACACCCCGGGCAACACGGGTAATAATGTCCTTTCGGGGGCATTATTACTCGTGGCTAATACTCTGGCACACGCGTAGGGAACCCGAGGCAGTTTGTCTCGGGGTTATCGGCCCGCAAGGGCCGCGTTTGGGGGTCTCTCCACGTGTTCCTCTGATTAGCAGAGGAAACGTGGATTTGAGACAGGGAGGGTAGAGGAAGAAAACCTCGGTAAAAAATAACAAGTAGGGGCCCGTAAGGCCAGGGCAGGCCTAGGTAGGTAGGGTAGTAGGGTTAGGTATGTATATATATATATATGTGTGTATATGTATGTATATATATATATATATATATATATATATGTGTGTGTGTATGTATATATATATATATATATTTAGGGTTGTTAGGTTTTTGGTTAGTTAGGTTAGGATAGGTTTAGGTTTAGGTAGGAGTCCTGCCCAGGTAGGCGATTTTGGGGTGTTGGGGCGGGTGGATTGGTCCAACATGGACCCCCATCCGGCCCAACACGGGGGGATAGAGGAAGACAACCTCTTTAAAAAATCACTAGTGGTGGCCGTTAGACCGGTTTGGGAAGCTTAGGCTTCCTGCCCAGTCGGGCGGTTTTGGGGCGGGTGGATCGGTCCAGCATGGACCCCCATCCGGCCCAACCCGTAATCCTGAACTGACAGGACCGGGGGCCTTCGGGCTGCGAGGAAGAAAACCTCTATAAAAATCACCAGTGGGGCCTGTAAGGCCCGGGCGGGAGCACATAGGGGAGGGGAAACCCAATCCTGCTCCAATAAACTCGTTACCCGTTGAGTGTCGTTGAACATGTCTAGCGGCTCAACGGGACCGAGGGGCTTGCCTTAGTTGGCCGGCCCGCGAGAAGGAAAACTCACACAACCCAACAGCGAAGTTGTAAAAACCTCTGGGTACCTGCCGTCCCCCAGCAGTATGTAGGCCTTCCCCCGGAATGAGCGTCACCCGGGGGTCGACTTTAGATCGTCTCCACTCGTGGGACTAACATGGAAAATCTACAAAATCAAATAACTGCAGATGAAAGGAAGGAGAAGAGGATGGAGGAGCGCGGAGCGCCTTTGCGCGACTCCAAAGGGCGCTTTAAGCGCCCTTTACGACCACGCGCCAGCGATGGTGGACCTAGCGCGTCGACGCCTGACGGAAGCCGGAGGAGCTCCGTCAGCGTCGAGTCCGGGTCCGAGGCGGGCTCTGGTTCGGAGGCCAGTCGGCCTCAGAGCCGGTGCTCGTCGAGGTCTCAACGAGAGAGGGAAGAGGGGGAGGATAGTCCTGCTCTCCTCAACCTTAAGCTCAGGGCGACGCCCGGCGCTTCCGCGAAGCGCCGGAAGACGTCGCATCCCGTGCCGTTGCGCTCATGCTCGGACACGGAGGTGGAGGTGGTGGAGGGGATGCCCTGTCGAGAGGGCGCTGGTTCCCCGATGCCGCCTCCCTCCACTAGGAGGCTCCCAGGGCAGCCTTTATCTGCCCGTCGGGATGCCCCGAAGACGGCTGAGGTCCCGGATGCGTCCCCCTCGGCTGGGGACTCGGTTGCCGACCTCAGGCAACGGTTTGAGGCTGGCGCCGAGACCGTCCTGAGGGTGGCGGCCCGGTCCGGTAATCTAAAGGGGGGATTCATCCGGGACCTTAAACAGGCTACAGAAGAAATGCGGGAAGCCTTCTTCCATTTGTGGGGGCGGACTTCCTCCGACCTTCAGAGGCGCTGGAGGTCGGAGAATGAGGGGCTGCATAGGCAGCTGGCGGAGCTCCGGGCGGAGGTGACGGCCATGAAGGCGGCCGCTGCCTCTGCCGCTCGGGCCAACGCCGCCAAGACGCCCTCAGCCGCCGCCGGGGCGCCTGCCGGGAGGCCACGGGAGGAGTTCCCACCCCTCCCGCGGCGCACAGCGCGGCCCCTCACCCCCGCGGAGGACCGGCGTCCCGCCTGGGCGGACGAACTGATGCGGGCCACGGTGGCTCAGGCGCGCAACGTAGTTGATGCGTGCCTGGCCAACTATGGTCTCACGCCCGTCCCCACCCTGGGCCCTCCGCTCGGTGGCCGCCCCCGGATGATCGGAGGCACGCCGGCTGGCCCGGCGCCCTCCGACCCACCGGTTACGCGGCAGGCATCTGCCCCCACACCATCGGCCTCCTCTTCTAAGGGGAAGGGGAAGGGCAAGGGGAGGGCGACCGCCGCTGTGGCGCCGCGGCGCCCCGCCTCCCAGCCCCAACCCGCCCCGGTGGCCTCTACTTCGGCTGAGCAGCCGTGGACAGAGGTCGTCGGGAAGAAGAGGAGGAAGAAGAAGAAGAAGAAGGCCTCCCAGGCTCCCCCGGTGAGCAAGAAGAAGGGCCTCCGCCCAGCTGACCTGCGCCCCCCGCGCTCCACCGCCATTGTGGTGGAGCTGACAGAGGAGGGGCTCCGGCAGGGCGGCAGCTATGCGGGCGTCCTCCGGCAGGCCACTCAGGCTATGAGAGACAATCTCGCCGAGATGGGCCTCGCCGGAGGCGTCCAATTCAAGGTTGCCGCCACTGGGGCCAGAATTCTGGAGGTCCCAGGTGCCACCTCCGGCGACAAGGCGGACAGGGTAGCGGATAAACTCCGCTCCCTGTTCTCGCCTGAGGAGGTCAAGATCTCCCGCCCGGTGAAGTCCGCAGAAATGCGGATAACCGGGCTGGACGACTCGGCCTCCTCTGAGGATGTCGCCGCTGCGGTGGCACAAGCCGGAGCCTGCCCCCTGGTGCAGGTCAGGGTGGGGGAGATGCGCCGCGGCGATAGTGGCCTGTGCACGGTGGTGGTGCGCTGCCCCATCGCCGCGGCGAAAAAGGTGGCGGCCGGCCGTTTGCTGGTCGGGATGGTCTCGGCTCAGGTGAATCTCCTGGAGCCGAGGCCTAGGCGGTGCTACCGCTGCCTCGAACCGGGGCACGTGAGGCAGCAATGCACCGCCGAAACTGACCGCAGCGATCTCTGCTATCGCTGCGGTCAGCCCGGCCACAAGGCCGCCGCCTGCTCCGCCGCAAAACCTTCCTGCAGCCTCTGTTCTGCTGCAGGAAAGCCGGCGGAGCACCGGATGGGGAGCAAATCTTGCTCCCCACCGAAACGACGTAGGGCCAGAGGGGCGGTCGCCGGGACTCCGGCCGCCCCGGCCCCGTCCCAAGCAGGGAGCAGTACGGAGGCGATGGACACATAATTAATTATGGCCCATCGCCTCCTACAGGCGAATATTAACCACTCCGCCAGGGCGCAGGATATCTTGCTGCAGCACATGGCGGAGTGGTCAATAGACATCGCCGTGGTCGCCGAGCCTTACTGCGTCCCCAGCCGACACAACTGGTTTGGGGACCTCGGAGGCTCGGCGGCCATTGTTTCGTCCGGACCCTCGCTCCTGGTGATGACAGACAGGGGCGAGGGTTATATATGTGTTGATTGGGAGGGAACCGTCCTGATCGGGGTGTACTTTTCTCCGAACCGGCGCCTCGCCGAGTTTGAGCAATTTTTGGGCGCGGTGGGGGCCGTTATTAACCGGTACCCATCGCGTCCGATCGTGGTGGCGGGGGACTTCAATGCCAAATCAACGGCTTGGGGATCCCCTGTCACCGACGCTCGCGGCGACGCGCTGGAGGAGTGGGCGATTGCGACCGGTCTCGTGGTCCTTAACCGGGGATCGGTCGCCACGTGCGTGCGCTGGCAGGGCGAGTCCATTGTGGACATTTCGTTCGCAAGCCCTGCCGTAGCGCGCCGCGTCCGGGACTGGCAAGTGCTGGTCGAGGCGGAGTCACTGTCAGACCACCGTTACGTGCGGTTCGACATCTCCGCCTCGCCGGCGATCCCGGACGATCGCCCGAGGAGAGTGCACACCCCGTCGTCCCCACGATGGGCGTTGAAACGTCTCAACGTAGACGTGCTGGTGGAAGCCTCCATCGTCCAGGCCTGGACCCCAATGGGCGAAGGGCCTGTGGAGGTTGAGCTAGAGGCGGAGTGGTTCCGGGGCGCGATGACGCGGATTTGCGACGCGTCGATGCCCCGGGCCAGTGCTCGACCTCCTAGGCGTCAGGTGTACTGGTGGTCTGACGACATTAGTCAGAAACGCGCCGCTTGCATTGCGGCGCGTCGCCAGTACACTAGGTACCGCCGACGCAGGCGGTACCGTGACCCGACCGTGGAGGCACGGCTGCGGGGCGATTACGTACAGCGGAAGCACGCCCTGCAGTCCGCCATCAGTGAGGCCAAAACCCAAAGATGGGAAGAGTTCCTGGGGACTCTCGAGGCAGATCCGTGGGGCCGCCCGTACAAGGCGGTCAGGGGCAAGTTGCGCCCCTGGGCCCCACCGGTCACCGAGAGTCTCCAGCCCCGGCAATTAGAGGAGGTGGTCTCCGCTCTCTTTCCTTCGAGAGCGGAGCACACGCCTCCCGAAATGGCGCCGCCCGATATTGAGGAGGGCGGTGCCGATGCCGGGGCGCCAGAGGTTACAATGGCGGAGCTCGGCGCGGCAATGGTTCGGCTCCGGGGCAAAAACACCGCCCCGGGGCCGGACGGAGTTCCTGGCCGCGCCTGGGTTTTGGCCTACGACGCCCTAGGGGACCGGCTCCTCAGGCTGTTTAGCGCCTGTTTGGAGTCGGGACGGTTCCCTGCCATGTGGAAGACGGGTAAGCTGGTCCTCCTGAGAAAGGAGGGCCGCCCCGCGGACTCTCCCTCCGCGTACCGCCCCATAGTGCTGTTGGATGAGGTGGGCAAGCTCTTTGAGCGTGTAGTAGTTGCCCGCCTCTCCAGGCACCTGGTGCGGGTGGGCCCCGACTTGTCCGAACTGCAGTTCGGATTCCGAGAGGGCCGATCGACGATTGACGCGATCAGTCGCGTCAAGGCCCTCTCGGATGAGGCGGTCGCCTCGCGCGGGGTGGTGTTGGCGGTGTCCTTGGACATCGCCAACGCGTTCAACACCCTGCCGTGGGCGACTATTAGGGAGGCGCTCCGATTTCATGGAGTGCCTCCCTACCTGCGCCGAATAGTCGGGGACTACCTGCACCAGAGGAGCGTATTCTGTGTGGGGCGGAACGGAGAGACGTTCCGGAGGGAGGTGTCGTGCGGTGTTCCGCAGGGTTCCGTTCTTGGACCGATCCTGTGGAACATCGGCTACGACTGGGTTCTGCGGGGCGCCCTGCCCCCGGGCGTCGGCGTAACTTGTTACGCCGACGACACGCTGGTCACGGCCCGGGGAGAGGATTACGGGGCAGCTGCCCGTCTTGCCACGGCAGGGGTGGCCCTGGTTGTCGGTAGAATTAGGATGTTGGGACTGGAGGTGGCGCTGGAAAAGTCCGAGGCCCTGTTATTTCATGGGCCTCGGCGGGCGCCGCCACCAGATGCCCACATCATAGTTGGAGGGGTCCGCATCGGGGTGGAGCCGAGTATGAAATACTTGGGGCTCCACCTCGACGGCCGCTGGAACTTTCGCGTCCATTTTAGCCGCCTGGCCCCCCGGCTGATGTCGGCGGCGGGAGCGCTTAGCTCTCTGCTGCCGAATATCGGGGGGCCGAGTGTCGTCTGCCGCCGCCTCTATTTGGGGGTGGTGCGGTCGATGGCCCTTTACGGGTCGCCCATTTGGGCCGGCGCCCTCGATCGCCGAAACATCGCCCTCTTGAGGAAACCTCAGAGGGCGATGGCGATCAGGGTGTCGCGGGCGTACCGCACCGTCTCCTTTGAGGCGGCGTGCGTCCTGGCGGCATCGCCGCCCTGGGATTTGGAGGCGGAGGTCCAAGCGTCGGTGTATCACTGGCGCGTGGACCTCCGGCTCCATGGTGAGGAACCCACTCACGGGGCGGTGGAGACGCGAAGGTCCCAGGCTCGACTGGTCCTCGAGGCCAAGTGGGAGGATAGGCTGGCCCAGCCCCGCTACGGGGTGAGGACAGTCGAGGCTGTCCGTCCGGTGCTAAGGCAATGGATGGACAGACGGCGCGGACCGCTCACCTACCGGCTTACTCAGGTGCTCTCCGGACACGGCTGTTTCGGAGAGTACCTGTGCAAGATAGCCGGTAGGGAGCCGACAACCAGGTGTCACCACTGCGAGGAGTGCGACCGGGACACGGCGCAGCACACGCTGGAGGAGTGTCCGGCGTGGGCCGAGGAGCGCTGTGCCCTGGTCGCCGTGATTGGCCCCGACCTCTCGTTGCCGACCGTCGTATCCATGATGGTCGGCGACGACAGGTGCTGGGGTGCAATGAGGTCCTTCTGCGAGGCTGTCATCTCGCAGAAGGAGGCGGCGGAGCGGGGGCGTGAGGAAGATCCTTACGCCCCGGACATCCGCCGCAGGAGGAGGGGGCGCAGGAGACGCGCTTATGTCGCTCTCCTGCCCCCCACCTAAGGGTTCTGGGTGGCAAGGCCTCAGGGGACCCTGCCACCCGTGAGTAAGAACCCACAGAGGGCGCGCGCGGTGTTCCCGCGCGCCTTCTAACGTCGAAAGGGGAGAGCGGTGAAATGCTCTCCCCCGGGGACGAGAGGAGGTCGGGTCCTATTGACCCGGCCGGCACCCACACGGGGGGGCCTGCTATGGATGAATCTTTTTAGACTCCCAACAGGCCCCCCCCATTGGGTGGGAGAGGGAACACCCCAGGTTTTTTTAGTGGGTATCCCAGCACTAGGCTGGTGAGTCCCACACGCCCCGCCGGTGCCGTCCCCTAGCCGGCGGGTAGTGCATCAAGCATTTTTTCCTGGGCAACAAAAAAAAAAAAAAAAAAAAAGGGGCGAACGTCTTAAGTACCACTGCAGGGATGCCGTCAGGTCCACTCGACTTATGAATGTCCAGGAGTTCGAGCTCACGTCTAACCGCACGCTGCTTGATGCGGATTTCAGGCAAAGAGCTCTCACATCTTGGGATGGTAGGTGGTGTGACTCCCTCATCATCTAAAGTCGAGTTTGAGGCAAAGAGTTGTACCAAAAGATTAGCCTTCTCTTTTGCACTATGGGCCAGACTGGCATCAGACTTAAGCAGTGGTGGGAGACTGATCTAGCAAAAATTTCCTTGCGCAGCCTTGGCGAGCGCCCAAAAAGCACGACTCCCTGAAGGATGTCTTCTAAGGCGTTTGCCAATTCTGGCAACGTGTTCCGCCTTAGCCTTTTTGCTGGATCTAGAAGCGGCAATTCCCTCTTTCTTTCCTTGACATCAGGATCCCGACACTTCCTAGCCCTATTCCAGGCTAAGTATGCTAACTGCTTCTGGTGTGTAGCATCCCTGCTGGCGTTACTAAACCAGGGCCGGCTGCGGCCACCCACCGGTATTTTGGCGAAGGGATGAATAATTCCATCCCTTGGTGGAGCACATCTGTGATGCAGTCAGCACAAGTGCCAGGATCCCCGGATGAGAAGCAAAGCCGCTTCCATGGGTAGGATGCAAGAAATTCTCGAAGTCCATCCCAATCTGCTGACTTGTATCGCCAGACTCTACGGTAACCAGTCACCGAAGAGCGATCTGGTCACGTAACACGGGCTGCACTGCGGATAAGGCAATGATCCGATGATCCCATAGTAGCATCTATCTCCATCCTGTATCCTAGTGGATGTGTAGTCAGCAGAAAATCCAGCAAATAAGGTTCATGGCTCTCGTTGCCTGGAATACGGGTGGGATGTAACACTAGTTGTGAGAAGCCATAGGCCGAGGCCATATTAAAGAGAGCCCGACCCACGGAGTCGAACCCACTCTTTGAGATGAGCGTTAAAATTGCCAAGGACCACCAACTCCGCGGATGGGTACCTCTCCAATATTTGATCAGTCCGCTCTTGGACGTTCTCAAGTAGCTAAGTTGACTCCGAATCACTGCCATGGGACCTGTAAAGGCATGCGTAAACTCGGGTAAGACCCCATGGTCTACGAGTAGCCATAAAATTGACAGGTTCCGATGCTCGAGGCTCCGAAGGCAGCGGCAACAGATATCGCCCCTGACGAACACGCACACCCCAGCTTTACGACGGAAAGAATGCTCCAACTCGTAGCCCGGGTATTTTAAGTACGAAATGTCGTCCGGGGCGCATATCTGCATCTTCGTTAAAAAGAACAGGGTAGGCCGCACCGTCTCGAGATGGTGGTGGACGGCATCGAGGTTACTGTGTAGACCCCTGACATTGCAGAAATCCACGAGAAATATGGAAGGGGTGTCCGCCGTAAAAAATTTGCTCCTTTTCTGACTTTTCATGGTTTTCATAATTTATCATATATTACAACGCCGAACCACACTTAGGAAAAGAAGAAGAGAAAAAAGGAAGTGGGAAGGAGAAGGAGCAGGAAGGGGGAAAGAGGGTGATTGGGGCCTACAGCACTCTCATTCACCGAACGAAACATAACAGTAGGAATACTACTATTTCACGTCGATATACTGTGAGAGGGTAGTCCTTCCCCGGTCGAGCCGGCCCATGCATGCTGAAATCAGCGAGGCTCTACTATGTCGAAGAATCAACACAGAGGCACAATTATTAGAATCGCTATTAATTATTATCGTTAATTTAGAATAACGCCATCTATCAGAAAGAAGAAATAAAGAAAACAGTTTATTTTGACCTCTACACAGGCATAAAACAAAAAAAAACAAAGCTAAAATTAGAAATAGATAAATAAAAACAAAGAAAACATAAGAATACGCAACTAAAGTAATTACATCATACCGCCAGTGCTAGACCAATAATGGCACTTATCTCAGCATAATGCTGCAGCACCGTGGTAGGTAGTGCAGCGCTGATTTTCGGATAAGTCCAGTGAGGCCACGGACTGCTACGCTTGCCAAATAACATAATAAACATAAACTTAATGTAAAATAAAGTAAATATATGAATGTATACTATAAATCTGAAAATACTAAAATATATTTTAATAATAAAAATTAAATATATGTGTAATAAAAAATGTGTCATGTTTCTAATAATAATTGACAGTTTCCGAACGCTCCAGCATTCCACACCATTTGTCTATGGTGACAAGTAAAGGGACGCCAAGCCATCGATATAACAATATGACGGATGCGCCTTAACTTAAATAAGCATTCTGAAACCGTAAATAGGTAAATGTAAATAATTCTAAATTGTGAAATAAGGTGTATATAATGCCAATTAAGTGCGTTTTAGGTGTACTGTGCATGTTATATACACATATTATTATATTGTGAAAACTTTCGAGATGTATATAATAGTTAAATAATTGTATTGTGTTATGACCAAGCACCAACGAGAAAAACTACGCATATTGCACGTCCAATTCGTTTTATTCATCATATATATATATCATCGGTTGTCGGTAACGTCAAGCAGTATGCTTGGGTGAGGTCGATACAGGGCGAAGAAGGTCTTGTTTGACAGCTGTCAGTTGTCATTGTTGGATATTAGACGCATTTGACTGGACGGACTTAATTTTTGGTGAGACACGAGCGCGAGAGGTCTTTCTGCCAACGTGTATCGAACTTACCGCGTTTCCGTACTTTAATCAAAGTTTAATCCATTACCATCGGCTCGATCATTTGTGATTTTGTTATTTTGTTATCGGAAGTGAATAAATAAACGGTTGTAATGCGTGTGGAGACTATTATTTCGTACTTGCACCATGTCGAACTCGGACTCTGATTACGAGGTACCCCAAATGGGTGAACTACCTCCGACAGATACATATGTATATGTTGTTATCCTATTAATCAATTGGTACACAACATATAATCTTCGAGTTATCAGAACATAACAGATCTAAAGATACCGCGAAAGAAGAAGTCATGGTAATCTAAAATTTTGTTTCGGTATGTTTTGGGCACCACGCATAAGTTACTGCTTTAAATTGAATACGGTTTTCCATGTAATGTTGCTGGAGATTTAACTTTAAATCTGGTGCATGCTTCATCTTTGATACACGACCTAGAAGGTCAACTGGCTTAGATTGTGCATTAGACGACTGTAGTGAGGGGTAATGTAATGGCGACCGACAGACCAGTTTCGCAACAAAATAACTACTCACATTACATTGACTCAGTGCCGCTACAGGCGTGTCACAATTAATTAATTTTATGACTATGGGTAGCGTAAAATGGGAGAGGCATATGTCCAGCAGTGGACTGCAACGAGCTGTTTGATTGATTGACTAAGGATGCCTGATTAGTCCACAGCCCACATGATGGTAAGCGGTAACTGCTGCTCATGGATATGGTTGTGTATGCTAGAAATCACAGAAGCAATACCAAGGCAACACCACCAAGCCACTGCTAACCGTAAACCCAACAAAGAAGCCATCGGTTTGCCTGATGATAAGTTGTTACTGTAGCCTATTTGAAGGGGACGTGCCATAGCATAACACGTACCTATATTGCAATAGAGTAGTTTCCTATGTTTGATTTTGTACATCTTGTTACACACAAGATCAAATAGCATTCAAGATAAATCTTTTTTTATTCAATCAAATACTATGAAAATTGGTTGCAAAATAAGGATATAATAAAAAGGTGGTGTTGTAGTGGAGATATTTCGCAATATCCCTTGGATAGCTGCATTTTATTAGCGGTTACGTCATAGTTTGTATCACGCACCCTTTTTCTGTCATTTGACAATTACTACTACAAGATTTGAACCATATGCATCTTTTTGAGTAATATATTTTGGTCCGATTCACCTCTTTCAACATTGCAGTAATCGGCACAACGTATAATTCATAGCATGATACACGTAAAGAAAATTGCGCGGATATCATACGGATGAAATGGTCAATAGGTGCAAGTTTTGAGTATATATTTAAAAAGTTTGCACTTCTTAGAGACAAGTCCTTAAAAGGTACTTGAATAAAACATAAACTTACAGAGGAAACTTACTAATTACTCATTTTAATATTAAAATTATACCCATTCGTTGCCAAACTGTGCTGAAGATGCCTCGCAAAATACGTGTCGACTTTTATTTTTTTGTTCGAAACGGCTGTCCCTGACCAGAGAAGTTTGTTGATCTCAACCTTTTTCTATTACAATGGAATGGGCATTCCGATAATCATATTTGGAAAAGTAACGCCGAATTCGATTCAATAAATAAAATTATACTTCTTTTATACTTTCACGGTGCATGATTTATATAATAGAAAAAAGGGTAGTAAAGCGACCATAATTGTTCAGTATTTTACCTTTTTGAAAGAAATCCATGGTATGTTTGTATATCGAGCTGATCTCATTAAAATTTGATATATAAATAATTATAGATACTAATAATTGCTATATTTATTTACAGCTAAATAAAACCTTCTTTCTATGAGTTAATATTTAATTACAAATGACAGTTTTTCATGTCAATTAAGTAAATGAAAAAATCAGTGAGCTTATACTTTCTTCAGTTGCTGGCGAGGGTTGGATAATGTAACGTTAATTTTGTAAAGAAATGTATATTATAATTACATAAAAAATATAATTAGTTGTTAATTAGTTGTATTCTTACGCGGCGTTTATATTCAACTGAAATAATAAGAAAGGTACATAACTACATATATACCTATTTCTTTTTTAAAGGCAGTAATGAACACATTATGTCCTATTTTTGGAAAATTATAATCAGGAATATACTTTCATTTTACACAAAGAACTGCTATTGTAATTCGCGATCAAAGCCGAGAATAATCCCGGTTTGAATCCCGGCAGACCAACGTGGGTGGGACCAACCAAAATGTTATTGGGCTTTTCTGTCAAGAAATCCTCAATAGCAGCCTGGAGTCAAAAACCATGGTGCACATTTTTTTGCCTCGAAAAGCACGTAAAGCTTTTGGACCTGCGCCTGATCTCTTTTCGATCGTATTAAATTGCCGTCCCATAGGTCTATGAGAGTGAGAGAATGGAGAGTCCACTTGTATTTGCATTCACACTTGTGCACTATAATGTCTAGTATGTAGATAACTGACTGACGTGACTGAAATTTGGTCTGGAACATCCAAAGACTTATGTGTAAAAATGCTAGCTACTTTTTTGTGCACGGCTAGCTTTTACCCACGGCATCGTTTGCGTTTATTAAATTAACTCTATGATCTACGTATATAAACATTGTTGGCGGAGGCCGAACCTGGATGAGATTGTGTCCCATATATCCAGTAGTGGATAAAGTCAGACTGGTGGATGATTATGACGATAATAATAAGAGAACCGGCTACTTTGTTAAATACATTTATTACATAAACAATATTACAACATTGCTATTGTAGTATATTGATACATACATTTTAATAATTTTAGTAAATGAAGGGCTTAGTACGAATTTGCATTCTCCATTATTGCATTAGACCACAACACCCTTAATGTCTGAAATAATGTCGACTGCGGCTGGGATAGCGTCGGCCGCCGCGTCCTTAATGCTTTCTGCAACTTCGTCCTAGAAAAAAGATGTCGAAACATTAACCAAATAGTAAAACGAGTATAGCCTAAAAATATAATAGCCTAACTTCGGTTTTATATATAGTCTATAAGTATAGTCTGTCCACAAGCATAAACTCTTGTATATAAGAGATTCTCATAAAAGTCGGCCGGGCGTGTCAATTTGCAAAAATAACGAAAATCTGTAAGTTAAACTATTTATAAAAATGAATAGTTAAAAACCAATATTTTTATTAATAGATTTCTTAGAATTTTAAACCAAGTACAGTATTTTTTGAGATTATACAAACAAAAATACATGTTTTTGCTTTTTATTATATTAGTATACAATAAATATATTTATTCTATGCTCGATATCTATCTAGACTCTATACTGTCAATAAGAACGTCACTACTATTTGTTTTAGTTGTTACTTAACGCTTAACTTTAAAGTTTAAAATATATCAAAATAAACAACTTACAAAAGCATGATCAAGACCTGAGACGAAGCCTCCTGATACAACAGTCATGGCGACGAAACAAACGAATAAAAAGAATACAACTTTAGAATTCATTGTAGCGAATATTTAATTTGCAATTTTAGTTTTACAATATCAAGCAGCCACCGGTGACTGACAGAAGCTTGTGAGGGAGTATGCTTACTAGTAACGAATTCTTTCTTTATATATCTTATGCACTTGGAAGCAAAGGCATACAGACCAGCCATTTAAAACAAAACCTTAACCCATACGAGAAAGATTGAGTATACGTTAAATATAAATTAATCGTATTCATAATGTCCAGAGAGTGTAATAAATAAAGAAGTTTGAATAGTTAATTAGGAATAATTATGATTTGACTGAATATTATTTATACTGATGGGGCAATATATAAATACATATGTATATATTGTTGTCCTATTAATCAATTGGTACACAACATATAATGTTCGAGATATCCATAAGAAACCTAAGAATCCGAGAGAAAACAAGAGAAAACAATACTTACTATTAAACGGTCGATGTCATTTATTTGAAAAGATTTGATTAGTTCTTATATGATCTATGGAAGCCAGAAAAATTATAACTAAAAATTTTGTTTGGTATGTTTTGCGCAACACGTATAAGCTACTGCTCTTATTTAAATACGGTTTTTCCTGTAATGTTGCTGAAGATTTAACTTAAAATCTGGTGCATGCTCCTTGATATATCAAAGATGACCACCACCTAAAAGGTCAATTGGCTTATGGATTATCTATTTATCAGTGAATATATCTATAGGTATATGTTGAACAGCTTCTTCTTACATGCTGAGAAAGAAAAATATAGAGAGATACCTACTTTTAAAGAGCCTATGGCAAAGATTCGCCAGGATCATAACGAGTGGAACACCGTAGTCTGCCTACTCCACTAGTAAACAGACAAACCTAGAAGCAAGTAAAAATGCATTTTCTATTGTCTAGTGTTTGGACCTCCACGTGCAGCACTTCCATGGGTTCAGCTTACACAACGATGGCACCATAATACTATGACACCATTTATGAGGATTATCTTATGTGAAATATTTCTTAATGTAATTTGTTTAAGCTATAAGCTGATCAACGTTACACATAGAACTGTTTTCTCACTTTCATAATCTGTTCAGACGGCAATCTACCACGACTGGAACGATAAGCCATCAGGACTGTAGGCCGACCATGAAACGTGAATACCGAGGGTTCGGGCCTATTAGTGATATGTAAGTACTATTCATACCCTAAATCACATGCAGCAACGATTTGATCAGCCTGAACCACACAGTCAAGTTATCCGAACAACGGAGTAACGTCACTTTTAAATAAATAAATTCTAGAAAGTGCATAGCCAATCGCGATAGGTATGTTCTTAATGAATAAATATCAGGGGTACAGAAAAGGACATAGGGTGCCTTTCATTCAGAAAAAGTATTAGTATCTCAGCGAAGCCGCAGATAAAATATAGTCCTAAATATTTCGTTCACCGAAAGTTTCTGATAGAAATGATCATATTAGAGCTACTGGTATAGAACCAACAACTTTTCGTGCTTTTTGTGACACGTGGCTATGTAATACTGTCAACTTTTTAATTCTGAAACTATTCTTAAAATTTCTTGACAGAAATCTTTTGTGTTAGTACGATCTGGAATAAAAACTTGCCTATGCAAGAGATCTCGTCTTTAATTATTCTTGTTTATTCTTGTCTTTAACATTGATATAAATCACTTTTGGACGTTAAGTTGTCATCTAAAACCCAATGCCAACATGACATCTAGATTAAAAATATACGTAGTACGCGCATACTCAATTTGGAAATTAGTACTTTGGTTTCCTATCATGCAAATGTGATGTGTGAGCTCACTTTTCTCAGTGTAGACATATTTTCGTACGCACTGAGTATAGTGAGGACATCATTATGGATGTCCTCAGATACTTAGACATGCAGATTTCCATAATAAATGTTTTCCTTATCATTAAAATGATTGATGATTATCAATTAAAATAGTTTATAGTGAAATTAATTATGATATTATGTACTACTACTACCTACTTCCTTCTCGTATTATGATTGCATGGATTTATGGTTCACCTAACGATTGCCACTACGCCGAATGTACTAGGTTCGAATCCCATACGAGACAAAAAATTGTGTGATTCACGAATACTTGTACCTAGTATGGGTGTTCTTTGTGTGTGTTGTTTGAAGGTTTTTAAAATTTCCAGTGGTACAGGAATTATTGCTAGTATCAGCAATTGACAACTTGAACCGCCATCCAGCAGCTAGGAATTATTTGTAAATATTTGAAAATATGCGTACTATCGGATTCTGAATAGTTTTTATATTTGCTACCTATTACGTGAATCCCAAAACCATAGCTGCTAACAAAACATTCACAATATTTAACATTCTGTTCCAAGTACTAATTTATACTATTATTACTATTACCAAGATCTTTTAAGTAAGCTAAAAAATCAGTATTGTAAGGAGGAAATAGAAAAAAGCCGTGGAGAACTATTAAAAGTATTACTAACTCTGTATCAATAAAAAAGAACTCTAGCGACCTATGTAACATTCAAGAAAATGTAGAATCATCTCTGGATTACTACAAGAAACTACTAGCGTCTATGGGACAGCAACTTGCTAGTAAAATACTAACTCGCTCAACCATGTCCAAGTAACTACTTCACCATTAAACTCTTTCTTCATGAAGCCAACTAATACAGACGAAATAGAGAATTTAATTTTACAGCTAAAGGACAATAGTGCCCCTGGTCTTGACGGAATTACCAATCGCTTCATAAAATTTGCAAACAGTTATATAAAAATACCCTTCACCCACATTTTTAATCAAAGTATGACTAGTGGAACCTTTCCGGATAAGTGGAAAGTCGCTGCGGTGACGCCTATCCACAAAAGTGGAGCTACCAATGATCCCAATAACTACAGGCCCATTTCTATGCTAAGCAGTTTTTCAAAATTATTAGAGAAGATCATTAATAAACAACTAGTTGATTTCCTAGAATCCAACAAATTATCATCAAATCAACGATTCGGTTTTCGTCAAGGAAAATCCACCGAACACGCTGTTTCATTATTAACTAATATTATCTCTAAACACCTAGACGAGGGATCAGCGTGTTTGGGTGTCTTCCTTGACTTGGCGAAAGCTTTTGATACAGTCTCAATACCGATTCTCTTACGAAAGCTTGAGGGTATTGGGATCAGAGGAATCTGTCTAGATTGGTTTCGTAGCTATCTTACCGGCAGGAGACAATGTCTTAAAGTGGTTGCTATCATCAGTACAGAACGTGAAGTAGTTTATGGCGTTCCTCAGAGCAGTATTTTGGACCCCACGCTTTTTCTTACTTATATTAATGACATATCCCTGCAATGCCAACAAAATGCAGAAAAAATTAACTATGCCGACGACACTGTGATTCTGTTTCACGACAAGTCTTGGGATAAGGTGTTACAGACTGCACAATAAGGATTTTTCGGATATGGAAATGGTTAGAAGCCAACCTTCTAACGTTATATTTAACAAAATCCACTTTCATATGCTTTCATAAGACCGCTACTACTGCTCCTCCACCATATCTAAAACTGGTCGTTCATACGTGCAATACTTTAAGATGCTGCTGTAATTCACTAAAGCGAGTTACAAGCGTTAAGTACTTAGGGGTTATAATAGATGAAAAACTCTCCTTTAAGGAGCATGTCGTAGCCACGTCTGTTAGAATCAGAAAGCTCATTTACGTTATGAAACAATTACGCGACTTGGCGCCAACAAGCTTGTTGAAGACTGTTTACTTTACACTAGGCCAATCGATTTTAGAGTACTGCATCTTGGCTTGGGGTGGTATTACCACCTCCTACATAATTACTCTAGAAAGGGCCCAACGTGCAGTGCTTAAAACGATGTTGAGAAAGACCCTCCGATACCCAACCGTTGAACTCTTCAATGACGCTCAGGTCCTTAGTGTCAGACGACTGTTTCTAAGCAAAATTATTTTCCTATGCCATAATTAAATGCAGAAAACTATAAAGACATGATCAAGAAACGCGTATTTAGCCTCCCAATACCACCAATCAAAACAACGTTTGCAAAAATATTTAGTGCATATCTTAAGCCTTATTTATATAACAAAATTAATAAAATTTGTAAAATTTATTTACTGTCTCATCGTGAGGCCAAGTTAAAACTAACCAAGACGTTATTAACGTTGACTTACCTCCAAACAGAAGATCTCTTTAAAAGTATTATATAGTTAAGAATGATTGCCCTATTTACCTTATTTACCATATTAGTCTTTTATGATGTTATTTTTTAATCTTACCGTTGAATTATAATAATAATTGTACTTTGGTTTTGTTTATGTCTATCACAATATGTTTTTTTTTTTTATATAATTGTTCCATTACCATTTAATTTAATCTACACTATAATTTTGTACTCGGTTCAAAACCACTCTATGTAAAAATTGCATTTGGATGAATCCAACAATTTCCCGCAGGACAGGCTTAGCCTAGTGTGGGGAATTTAATTGATTCAGAAAATTTTAACAATTTAAACAATTCTTGAATTGTAAAACCTGTTCTGTATTATTTGTAATTTTTAATGGCATTAAATATTATTATTATGTTTCTCTTATCACAGGTACTTTCTAACATATTATATTTGAAAATACCTGGCCCTTTGGGAGGCTTACACGGAGTCATGGGTCCAACGTGAAGAGGCCCTTCGAGAGTTTTAATGAAAGGTGGGATGGAACACCTACAGCGGCACTTGCCGCAGCAGGCGTAGGACTATTGCTACGTATGGATTCTAATATATGGGCTATAGGCATGGGTGTTTGGTGGACCGGTATATTACTAACTATGGATGAAAAACGGCGTCTGCAGACGGGGACTCGCCAACTCACTAGATGGGCCCCCTGATAAGCCACTATAGGCATACAAGCCAGCAGCAGAGGGCAACACCGGCGCGAATGGCTAGGGGTGTCGAGCGGTGCGGCGCCGGTTTCACCATCACGGGTCTCGTGACAACGGAGACCCGGAGCGGGTTTTCCCGTAGTTATGCCCTTAAAATGACACTTCCACCCCCAAGCATATAGCTCTAGCAGCCCCCCTCGTACCGGCCGACCAAGGCAAGCCAGAGTTGAGAGTCCTACGGGCGCTCTTGAAGTTCCACCCCAGCCAACCACTAACGGCAAGCCGGGGACGAGGCCCTAACCAACTCTCTGAGACATTCAGGACCGCAGTGTCGCCACTCACATTCAGCTCGCCACAAGCTGCCCTGCGGTTTGTGCGCTTTAATTTAACCTGGTGATACATTTTTTGTTTATATCACAAGGCGAAGGTGATAGTTTTAGAGCTAGTGTACTGTGCCCTCCGATATCGCGTTAGTCTCATGATGAGATAACGACTGTCCCAGAGGGGTTATTATTATTATTATTATTATTATACTAGAAACTTCTATATAATATTGAATCAGAAAATCAAATCTTTGTAATTTTATTGTTATCAAGTAATAAATGATCAATAAAAACAACCGATTATATTTGACGGCGCCTCACAGAAATGTCGGTGTCAAGAGTGACGTTGAGCTATCACGTCACTCTAGCGGAGCGTCGTGTCGATGGTAGCGGGGCGGCCATCTTAAAAGGACACTTAAGTACGAACCGCCGCCAGCGCACCACGTCTGCGACGAATCGCTATTTATCGTGTTAATCCGTATAGATTTTAACTTAGTTTGTGTCGATTGTGAAGCCTGCTATTACAGTGTGATTATCTGTGACATTATTTCGTGAGAATTATAATTATTAGAAAACGTAACGGTTTTATTTAAAAGTGTTTGTACCCGCAGTAATTTAAATTGTGAAGAAAATTAAAAGACGTTGTAGCCGAAGTGAATAGTCGTTTCTATTACTCTCCCACGTGTCTACGATGAATTCTGACGAAGGCCCTCCTGCGCTTTCATCAGAAGTGGGATACAACGAACGCAGTAATGAAGAAATGCCACCGGACATATCCTACGCCGATAAAGTTTTGAGTAGCATGGAAGCATTGCTCACTCGAGTTTTAGCTGCTCAACAAGCACCAATAGTGAGTACAAATCGTTCACCACTTTTGAAATTTGACCCAGACGATTCAGAGTCTGACATTGACGGTTGGTGCAAAGTGGCGGAAGTGATCGTAAAAAATAAACGCCTAGAAGGAGTTGACTTACTCGTAGCGTTAACTGGTGCACTAAAAGGTCGTGCGGCAGCGTGCATTACGAAGCTAAACTTGAATGAAATTACCTGGGATGCCGTCAAAGAAATTTTAATCGCAAGATTTTCGAAACCTAGGTTGATACAAGACCACTTTGATGATGTTCTACGGTTTCAAATAAGCGCGAAAGAGACAGCATCTGAATCTGCTCTACGTTTGTGGAATATTATCGAAAGGATACCGAAGTCAACAATGTGTGAAGAAGTGATTACTGGATTTGTAATATCGGTACTATGCCAGAGGGACAACGTGATACGCCGTGAACTAAACGCACAAACAGTCACGAGCCGTTCGCAATTGTTCAGAATCCTTGGTGGAATATCACAGAAGCGACGTTCGGATGTAGATGCCCAAGAACCTGAAGCCAAGAGAATTCGTCTAGCTGAGAAGTTCCTCGGAAAATGTCACTATTGTGGATTGACTGGACATCGTATAGCTGATTGTCGGAAGAGACGCAATGATGCCGAAACAAAAACTCAAGATTCTTTGAGCTCATCGCGCCCTGCAGACAAGAGGCCAGCTGTGATCTGCTTCGCGTGTGGATAGCCTGGACACGTGGCGACCGCCTGTCCAGATAGGAAGAACAGTGGAACCGCGGTCAAGGAAGTTCACCAGTGCGAGCACCGCCCTTCCCGAGGTACACTGGTGACATCATCCGGTGAGACCGTCTCTTTTTTATTTGATAGTGGTTCATCTTGTTCTCTTTTAAAAGAAAGTTACTGTGTAAAGCTCGGGGGTACTGTGCGTAAAAGTATTATTTATCTTAGCGGCATAGGCGGTGACGATTTACAATGTACCACCCAGGTGCAAAGCGATGTGACGATCGATGAACGTACAGTTAGTTTACTTTTTCACATAGTCCCGGATAGTCATATTACTGACCCTATTATAATAGGGAGAGATATTTTTGAACAGGGATTGTGTGTTAAAATTGACAATGATAACCTCGTTTTCTTTTCTAAAGAACGAAGTCATCTTTGCGACCTTAAGTCAAATAAGTTAGATTTAACCAAAATAGACACGGATTTAGAGGGTAAGGATAAGAAGTCACTCGTGGCACTTCTAGATAAATATTCCGATTATTTTACTGATGGTATTCCCTCTCGAAGAGTCACAACGGGAGAATGCGAAATTAATTTGATAGACCCAATTAAAATCGTACAACGGTGTCCGTACAGATTAGCACCGGCTGAAAAGCTGATAGTTAGAGAAAAGGTTCAACAATTGCTCGATGCTGGAGTAATTCGTGAAAGCTCTTCCCCTTTTGCTAGTCCGATATTATTAGTTGAAAAAAAGGATAATTCGTACCGCATGTGCGTCGACTACCGTGAGTTGAACTCAAATACACAACCAGAACATTACCCTTTGCCGCGTATTGAGGAACAAATTGATCAACTTGCTGGGGCTAATTTATTCTCCTTACTAGATATGGCATCAGGATTCCATGGGATATTAATGCACCCTGATTCGGTGGAGAAAACAGCGTTCGTAACACCGGAAGGCCAATATGAGTACCTTGCGATGCCTTTTGGTTTGCGAAATGCTCCATCTGTTTATCAGAGGTGCATCACTCGGGCCCTAAGTCATCTTAAGGATAAACCACTTATCTATATGGATGACGTATTGTGTTACTCATCCGAGGTTACCGAGGGGTTACAGCGATTAGATCGGGTTTTAGGCGCGTTAACCGAAGCTGGGTTTACTTTGAATCTCCAAAAGTGTAGATTTTTGAAGCAGAAAATTGACTACTTGGGATATTCACTTCAATCTGGTGAAATAAGACCGAATATTAGGAAAATACAAGCGTTGTCAGATTCCCCTCAACCGAAATCGGCTACTCAAGTACGGCAGTTCCTAGGCCTCGCTTCCTATTTCCGTAAATTTATCCCTGATTTTACTCGAATTGTGGGACCGTTGTACCCCTTAACGAAATTAAAAGGTCCAATCGTATGGACCCAGAAACACGAACAAATACGTAACGCTATAATACGCGTCTTAACATCTGAACCGGTACTGACCATTTTTGATCCGGAGTTACCAGTAGAATTACATACTGACGCGAGCTCTGAAGGCTACGGTGCAATTCTCATTCAGAAGAAAAATAATCTACCTCATGTAGTGGAGTATTACAGTCGACGTACATCGGATGTAGAGTCACGATATCATTCCTACGAGCTAGAGACCCTAGCAGTTGTACGCGCGGTTGAGCACTTTCGACATTATCTCTATGGTAGGCATTTTGTAGTATTTACAGATTGCAATTCACTTAAAGCCTCCAAGTCAAAAAAAGATCTAACTCCTCGCGTTCATAGGTGGTGGGCTTTCTTGCAGGCGTATGATTTTGATATTGTGTATCGTGAAGGAAGGGGTATGGAACACGCTGATTATTTTTCGCGAAATCCTCTGTCTAATACTGCTAACGTTGCAAGTACATCTTCCGCGAACACACAGACAAAGACAGTTCAGTATGTCGAGCTCCACCAAGACTGGCTCTCTGTCGAACAAAAACGAGATAGCGAGATACAAGACCTTATTGCGAAACATAATGACAATGGTTTTCCGGACTCAGTAGCTCAGACATATGACGTCAGGGAAGGTATTCTTTACAGAAAAATATCTCGTAATAAAACGGCTTCATGGTTACCAGTGGTCCCACGGTCTTTAATTTGGACGTTAATTAATCATATCCATACCGAAATCCAACATTTGGGTAAAGACAAAACTTTAGACAAACTCTATGAACAATATTGGTTCCCACAGATGTCTAAATGCGTGCGTAAATTCATCGACTCATGTATTATTTGCAAAGCGTCGAAAGGTCCATCGGGAGCTCAACCCGTTCAACTTCACCCGATTCCTAAAGTATCCGTGCCGTGGCATACAATTCACATTGACTTTACGGGGAAGCTTAGCGGTAAGAGCGACCGAAAGGAATACTGTTCGGTGATTATTGACGGTTTTACTAAATATGTACTATTAGAACATACTTCTGCTCTCGACGCCAAAAGCGCTATACACGCCCTTCATAAAGCTGTCTGTCTTTTTGGAGCCCCTAAGCGAATAATTGCTGATCAAGGCCGCTGCTATATAAGCTCTGATTTTAAGAACTTTTGCGCCGAGCATAAGATTCAACTTCATTTTATCGCAACGGGCTCAAGTAGAGCAAACGGACAAGTTGAGAGGGTTATGCGTACTCTTAAATGTCTGTTAACTATAGTAGAAAACGATCGTAATAAAACGTGGCGCGACGAACTAGGAAATATCCAACTCGCACTAAACAGTACTAAATCTACCGTAACTAAATACTCACCAACAGAGATTATGTTCGGGATTCACGCTCAGTCGTTAGGTATGTCTAGATTAAACTCAGAAGTTCACGGTCAGGAGGAACGTTTAGATCTCGACACTATAAGGCAACATGCGTCAGATAATATTGAAAAGGCTGCAAGAACTGAAGTAAGTCGTTTTAATAAAGGTCGCGCATCGATAAAAAGGTTTTCAAGTGGTGATTTTGTGTTTCTAAAAAATAGTGAACGAAACCAAACTAAATTGGATAGAAAATATAGGGGTCCCTTCGTTATAACTGCGGTATTAGATAACGATAGGTACGAATTACGGAGTTTGGGTGGTTGTCACAGAGTATATAAGTACGCACACGAGAATATACGCTCAGTACCGCAGGGACACGCTGGGTTGTTAGAAATTACGAGCAATCTTTTGAATTATGACGAGGCCGAGACGGCGCCTGATGATGTAGTAACTGTATCTCACCCGACTGACATATCCCTTTCATATAATGATGACTCCTTGACCGTGTGCTCGGATACAATATCCGCTGATTCAAATACAATCACAGCTGGTTCAGACACTCTTAGTGTACACTCAGATCCGGAGACATGGGACGAACAAAATTAAATAGACAATAGTCAAGCGAGCCCGTCGTCACAGGTGTGTTACTACGTCATTAATCATTATATCAGTCGATCCTGTACGATATACGCTTTTCTGAAAGTTCAGAAAGGTAATGTCGTCCAGATGGTTTCATTTAGTCGAGCCTGGTCAAGTAGTGTCGTCCGGGCCACACCTGAAAAGGTTGGTTGAAGGGATGCACTAGCTTGGTCCAGATGGAATATGTGTGGTTGACTGGTCGAAAGGACAGAGTCGTCCGGGCCATTCCTTGGTGGATTGGTTGAATGGATGCTCTCGTCCGGTCCAAGTCATTGCGAGTTTTACAAAAAATGTGAGCCATGGTTTCCTTGAGTTGGTTAACTGGAAAATTCATGCTAAGTGACTGGTCGTTAGGACAGTGTCGTCCGGGCCAGACCCAAGATGGGTTGGTTGAAGGGACACACTCGTCCAGTCCAGGTCATTTGCTTTAAGATCAAATTCCTAAATATTGAAGTTTCTACATGAATGACATTGACGACGATAAAGTCTTACAGGATGGACGAGCGGATGAGTTAGTGATCGATTTCCTTTTGATTCCAGAGACTTAAAGACGCCCGAGGACGGTCGTATGTCAGTCCGGCCGTGACGGCGCCTCACAGAAATGTCGGTGTCAAGAGTGACGTTGAGCTATCACGTCACTCTAGCGGAGCGTCGTGTCGATGGTAGCGGGGCGGCCATCTTAAAAGGACACTTAAGTACGAACTGCCGCCAGCGCACCACGTCTGCGACGAATCGCTATTTATCGTGTTAATCCGTATAGATTTTAACTTAGTTTGTGTCGATTGTGAAGCCTGCTATTACAGTGTGATTATCTGTGACATTATTTCGTGAGAATTATAATTATTAGAAAACGTAACGGTTTTATTTAAAAGTGTTTGTACCCGCAGTAATTTAAATTGTGAAGAAAATTAAAAGACGTTGTAGCCGAAGTGAATAGTCGTTTCTATTACTCTCCCACGTGTCTACGATGAATTCTGACGAAGGCCCTCCTGCGCTTTCATATTTGTCGGCACTGCACGTAACATTTGACATGTCAATTACGTCGAAATAGGGTGACAAGTATCGTCACTCTTGCGGAACGTCAAAGGTGGTGGCGGGGCGGCCATATTTAAGAATTACTTTTCGAACGAGAGCCGTCCGTGCACCACACTCACGACGAATCGCTTATTTTCGACGCAATCTTTACATAAACTTACCAATACTTCATTATCAACTACCCACGATAGAAAACAGTAGTATTATCTCTGACTCTTTTTCTTGCCAATGTGTCCTGGTCTAATTGCAATTTATTTAGGATATTGTCCGCTAGTTTCTTTCCCACATTAGAGAAGTAGGTATTACACATGTTCAGAGAGTCATTAGTGCTTGTACTGTCTTCAAGCGATAGTAGATCTGTAGGTTCTTTATTTTTCTTTTCTAGATGGCACACACTTTTTATTGTCTTCCAAAATTTTTTTGTGTCTTTTGCGTTTCTTACGAGTTCCTGATTTTCATAGTCTGATTTTAATTTTCGAAGGAGTTCATTACAGAAATTCCTATAACGCGTGTAAATAATCTTCAGTACAGAATCATGTGGAAATTTCCGTGTTTTAGTGTGTAACCTGTCTCGATGCTGCATGCATCGAATTATTTCGGGTGTGACCCAGGGCTTGATATTATATTTGGAATGGCTTACGTGAATAACTTTTGTATTTTTATCTATTATTTCAGCCAGTTTATTACAGAAAAGGCTTGCTGTGTGGTTTATATCTTTGTTATCTAATAGTTGCATCCTATTCACTTCGATAAGCTCTCTCTTTATGGCTTCAATATCTTGCTTCACGTTTGTTATAGTTTCAGGTCTTTGTTTTATTTTGTTTGATGCTAAACCCAGTATTGCCATATTATGATCGGTTATGTCAGTGTAGCAGATGATACCCACAGTGTCGGAAACATTGTTTATCCAGATATGGTCAATGCAAGAATCACCCCTTGTCGCCTTGGTTATCGCGGGAAAAAGTCCATGCTCGGTTGCAAGACATTGGTATTCTATGTCATGGCTAGATGTTGTCGAAAGTAGATTTATATTTATGTCACCCGCTACAATCAGGGTTATGTTTTTATTGCAGAGGTTTGACAATACGTGATCAAGTGAGCTTAGGAAATTATTTGTGTTAGTGAACGAGGGGGGTCTGTAGATACCAAATATTGTGAAAGTTTTTGATAATGTCACTTGTAGACAGTTGGCATCATGAATATCTAGCTCACTTACACGGGCGTCCCATGTATTTTTTACATAAATAACTACACCGCTGTTTTGATTAATTTTTTTAAGTGTGTTATACGAAGTATATCCTGTGATCGTCGGTATAACACTACATTCATCTAGCCAGCACCCGGTTAAGATAATTACATCAAAGTTAGTTTTAAATCTTCCTAGAGTAATTAAGAACTTATCAAAATTTTTTTGTATGCTCCTTATGTTAAAAGTTAAGACTCTAAAATTGTAATGTGATGTAATTACTGTTTGAATTTGTTCAGGCTCAGGTATTGTTTGGCAGTTTATGCATAATGAATCCAGTTCCTCATTTATGTTATTGTTATTCATAGTTATATAAAAAATACAACTTTATGGCTTTGCATATGATATTAATATAACTGCCAAACAATAAATATTTGATATAACAATGGTATGTAACGCATTTCACCCAAATATAGAAAAGTTTAGTATTGCTTACAAGTACATCACATAAGAGACGCGTATATAATTTTATAATCATTAGCGTATGTTCCTTAGAGCAAAACATAAGCTTAACATCAATACAGAAAGATGATTTTGATAAAATATACAATAAAATAGCATAATATAAATATATAAAAATGTATAGACGACCTTTTAAATTTAAATGATATATGTTTATATAAAGCACAGTAAAATAACTAACATTAGATTCTAAAAACATAGGATTATAACGTACATTATTCCAAGTGATATATTTCGCTTGGCTTATATCAGTTTTTGGGAGTACAAAATATGCGAGAAAGATCGTCAGATGTACGTACTTGGAGCGCTGGTTTTCCTTCTCTTTGTTTGACATATATTTTACCTTGTGTGACCCAGCAGTATGCATATTCATGCTCCTTTGCTTTTGCTCGCGCGGTGCGAAAAAGCAACCTATTTTCTTTCGGTAAGCCTTCGTTGTAGAAGATTTTATACGATTTGCCTGGTAAATCTAAGTCAGTACTAGTAACATTTCTTCTAGTTTTTGACGCTCTTATTAGTTGATCTCTTTTGGTACGACGTAATAAGCGCACCACTATGGGTCTGGAGAAGTTTATGTTATCAGTGGGAGCTACAGCACTCTTAATACGAGGTCCAGCTCAAGAAACCCAGTCGATAACCGTCAGTCAATTCGACGCCCACCATCTTCGCTGCTAAACGTGCAATATGCTGTAGGTTTTCATTGTTAGTTTCGGGAATACCCGCCAGCTCTATTTCGTTGGACAGATGTTGTTGCAATTGAGTATTTAGTTCCTGTTGCAATTCCGTAACTCTTCTTTCGAGTAACTTGGATTCCTTATCGCGATTTTCAAGGATTTTTATTCTAGAATCATTTGAGGCTATCGAAGTCGTTAATTTTTCTAATCTCGCCTGGCAGCTTGACATGGATGACGTAGCGTTTTCTAGGCGTCTCTTTAAAGAAGTAATTTCTCGAGTAAGAAGACGTACCTCCTCCGTGAGCTCCCGAACTTCGGCTTGAAGATTGTTCTCAGAAGATTCATCATGCCTTCTTCTTATTGTCACGTTCTCATCTGCTGATCGTACAGGGGTTAGGGTATTATCACCACCTTTCTTTTTCGTGGCACAGCAGTCAGGACATCGCCAGTTCTTTTTCTTCTCTGACGGCATTGAAGTTATGTTTATACACATGAAGCAAAATTGTTTGTCGCAGGTACTAGAGCAACATTTTATGCTGTTAATGTCCTTAGAATTTTTTAAACAACCAGAGCATTTAAGCGTTCTAACGTTTTTAGTGGTTTTATTTCGCTTATATAAGAAGTTTTGCTTAGTAAAATGTGTTATAAATACAAAAAGAAATATGACACCCATCAGGATCGAACACGAACCCTCTTCCTTGAAAGCGCGCGATGACTGTAATGCGCCACGCTAACTCGTTACGAGATCAATGAATATTTCGATCTTAAGGCAGAAAGTTTGAACAGCCGTATTAACGGCCTTGTCCTTTGTATTTCAAAGTCATTCACTTAAACATAAACACTTTTTTAACCGTTTATATAAAATGTTTAGTCAGTTTTTTGTTGATAACTTTGGCTGTTGATACTGCACGGTCGCGGTTTATACACTATTTTGTTCGTATTTAGGTAGTACACACACTCGTCTAATTTTTAAGTACTTTTACACGATTTTGACAACTATTTAGAATAAAATGTTTCAAGCACACAGTAACGGGTCTGTCTTTAAACGGTGTCCGAGCGATTTATTATTATTATTATTTGTCACCTTCTTACCTAATTAAATGTAAAAATGAAGTTTCAATAATAATTATTGTTATTTATGTTAAACGTTTCCCAAGTTTAATTACATGTAAATATGCAATTATTAGCACCGATAGCCTAGTAGGAAACCGTTGGACTGCCACACAGAAGTCTCGAGTTCGATCCTAAGGAGCGCACCGCCTGACTTTTCGAAGTTATGTGCGTATTAAATTTTTTTTTTCTCTTTATTTATGGGCTTTATCGCTTAGCGATAACGTCGCAGTAAGAAAAACACAATTACTTCACAGCTTTAAAATAAAAATAAAATAATTACAATTTATGAAGTCCTAATTTAGTGAGCTGATACAACATAACGGCCTTGTCGGATAGTGGCTGAGCTAAAATGCTGTTACATAAACGGATGTCATACAATTTTTCCGACCCTACTACTGCTCTCCTTCGACTTTCATTCCGGACACATTCCATCAGAACATGTTGTATATCCTCAATTACCCCACATTCAATACAATTGGGAGATGTCATCTTCTTCATGAGAAATCCAAATTTGTTTGATGGAATATGTCCAGAACGGAGTCTTAAAGCCATCACTGTTGTATTTCTATCAAGACACATGTCATCAATGAAGACTTTGTTATGAAAATGTGGTTGGATAGTCTTATACCAGATGCCTTTCTCAACTGACCGTCTATCAAAGAATTCTTGCCACACATCATTACACTGTTTTTTTAATAATTTTATGTAGTCTGAGTATAATGGTGTTACACAAATAGGAACACCATTAAGTACACTTTGCTTAGCCAATAAGTCAACAGTCTCATTGTGTTCAATATGGACATGGGCAGGTATCCATTGTAAATTTACAGTTCTTGATTGTGATTTAAGCTTAGCCATGGCATCCAATATTGTGTAGGCTATCGGTGTCCCTCGCACGGACGAGGTACACCGAGCCAAATGTAATAACGAACTCTTGGAGTCTGTTAGTATGACGAACTTATTAAAATTGACGGAATTTATATAAAAAGTGCTTCCGCTATGAATTAGTTCGATGTACATTACTGATACATTGGAGTCTATACTAAGCTTGATAGAAGTTTTTAATTGTGGATCAAAAACAGCAGCACCTCTACCAGCTCCAGATTTAGAACCGTCGGTAAAAACTTGATAAAAATCTTGGTACTGTTCATTTAAATAATTTACACAAATATGTCGAAGACCATGACAATTATATTGTCGCTTCGATTTAGAAATAGTTGGAATATCGTGCCTAATACTATTGCGTATATCGCTATTGCTAATCCACATATCAAGTGAGAACATTTCAAGAACATCGACTGAATGCATATGCAAAGATTTAAAATGATTATACATATTAAGTAACAAAGGTTTTCTACGAATACTCCAATAACGAGATTGCTCATGACTATCGAATGACTCAAATAAACTTGAAATTTTAGTTTCCATGAATGATTTAGCCTTAAGAATATATTTACCACCTAGATGTCTTCTGCGAACATACAGAGGAGCCAAGCTCAACTCATTTTCCATAACATGGATGGGAGTGCTCCTAATAAAGCCACCGATTACTCTAAGGGCTTGGTTTTGTATTCTGTCCAGCTTCACTAGGTTGCATTTGTAACTGCAGTCATACAAAAAGGAAGCGTAATCTAATCGACTGCGGATTAAAGCAATATATAAGCGTCGTAAGTGTTTGGGATGAACACCCCAACCAGGACCGCTTAATATTTTTAAAATAATAATAAATTTGGACGTCTTTTGTACTGTCTCACTAATATGCTTTCCCCATCTGAGTGACTGATCCAACCACATACCAAGATATTTCACATTACAAACTACCTTTAAAGGGTAATGATTAATAGTTAAATTAACAGATCGTGTACCAATCCCTTTTTTAAATATACAAACATTCGATTTCGTAGGTGATACTTCTAGGCCTAAGCTAGCCACTAACTTCGTAAAATGATTTATAGCAATTTGTAACTCATTAGCGATAACAGACATATTTTTACCTGACTTGAATAGGACAAAATCATCAGCATATTGAGATATATTAACGTTTCTGATTGTACCGCAAATATTAAAAGTAGCGACATTAAACAGTAATGGGGATAAAGGATCCCCTTGGGCTAAGCCACGTCCAGTAGATCTACAGAATTCATCGTTATTTATTGAAATTTTGAGGAATCTTTCGTGTAAAAAAGACCATAAGTAAGTACATATTTTATTACCAATTTCTAGTTTATGTAATATTTGCAGTAACACACTAATATCTACATTATTATACGCCTTGGTTAAATCGATAAAACAGCCGATCGCTGTTAAATCCTTCGAATATCCCATATATATAGTGGTCACTAAATGAGTTAGGCTATCGACGCAAGACCTGGATTTGCGGAAGCCTACTGTATTGTCAGAAAATATGCCTTTGTTTTCTAAATACCACTCTAAACGCTTGCTTAAAATACAATGAAAGATTTTGCAGAGACATGACATTAATGATATAGGCCTCAGTGAAGATGTCAGTCCTGGTTCACGGCCGGGTTTAGGAATGGCTATAACCCGAATGTTTCGCCACTGCGCGGGGATAAAGCCATTATTAAAAATATTATTATATAATGTGAGTAATACTGACTTTCCAATAGCTGGTAGATATTTTATCATTGAAAACGATATCTCGTCGCATCCAGGAGCCGTGTCTTTGGACTTTATAGAATTTTCTAACTCTTGTATTGTGATGGCTGAATCGAGTTTTGTATTTTGCGACAGAAAATTCGGTTTCGGAGGTGAGACAAAGTCGGGGGTTAATTCATTAAGTAAACTCTGAGCTGTATCCGAATGAATGAAATGGTTATAGCTACAACCTTTTATCCATCTCATTTTATTCCATACGTCGCCAACAGACGAAGTATAGTAATAATCAATAGATGAGCAGAATTTTTGCCACGACTCACATTTTGCCTTTCGAATCAAACGTTAAGAGTTAAGAATTTTATTTCGTAGTCTATCATAATTGTACGGTGTAGGATTGTGCCGAAACTCGGCCAATGCTAAACGTCTTTCTGCGACCGCTTTTCATAAATTTTGATTCCAGAAACATTTTGGTTTAATTTTTTTTATTATTTGTTGAGGAATATTAATAAAAGGTATATGAGCATTTGCGGCTGCTTGTAAGGTATTTTCGAAAAAATTATAAAACAATTGGAGGTCTTGTGGGAAGACAGAACTCGATAGTGTAACCTCAACTGTCGAGGAATATTTGTCCCAGTCACTTAATTTAAAATTCCTTTTTTTAACCGATTGTCCAAAAGTGCTTATCTGCAAATCAAATTTAATGATAAGGTGGTCACTGCCAAGAGACTCATTTAACACTTGCCATTAAGGCCAGATCTGACGTAACAAACGATATGTCAGGCGACGATTGTTGCACTACATTATTAACCATACGTATACGGGTTGCGTTCCCATCATTTAACAACACAAAATTATGATCTAACATGGCGTCTAATATTTGCGAACCACGCTGATCAGTTTTATAAGACCAACTGACATGATATCCGTTAAAATCACCCAATAATAAAGATTTATGGCTAAACAAGGAGAAAATAGAATCCCAATCATTTTGTGTAGTACGAACCGTTGAAGGGCAGTATAATGAAACAATATTCTCGATATGCTGACAATTAAATATTTTTATACATACTAATTCTATACCCGCATTAATATCATTTATACGAAACAGTTGTGCTTTTATCGAGTGGTGTGTTGCAATAGCCACGCCTCCATAACCATCATAACGATCTAATCGAAAAATATTATAACCTTTCAATCTAAAGTTACTGTCCGTTTCAAGCCAGGTTTCGCTAAGGACTGCAATATGAATATTTTCTTGATTCGCAAAATTGATCTTATAGTACCGACTTTGTTTTAACGCTTTGTGCGTTCCATTGTATAATATTTAATCTATGGAGCGAGCCTGCGAATTATATTACTTAACAAAGATCCATCAGCTAAATTACTTACCACTAAAGATACCACCCAGTCTATTAATATCTTAAAACAACATTGAATTGTAACCTCTAGTGAATCCTCTTTCAAACATGCTTCCTTCATTTTGTTAAAAAAATATGTGAAAGATAAATCTAATTTGCGTTTGTCGCGCTTATCTCTTGATAAATCTTGCGGCACCGAAGATAACGGGCGATCGTCGACGTGTGCGTACATTGACGAGTTTGTTATATCAGAGTCCCAGTCCATGACGATAGACTTTTTGTTTGACTGACGACGTTCTTTGGTTCGCGATGATCTTTTTTGAGAATGTGGAGTTTTACCGGCGGATCTCGGTGGTTTCTCATAGCTGGGATTGTTAGTTGGTGCTCGATCGGTGTTAATGTCCTGCTTTTGATGAGACTTTTGCTGCATACATGGTGTCTCAGGTCTATTGTTTACAGAAATATCAGCGTTACTAATAGTGTGTGGTGCCGGTGTCGGTGATCGTGGGACATACAATGTGAGTGCCTTACGATACGTACAATTAAAGTCAGTCATCAACTCTCGAATCTTTTTTCCTTTATGTAGGCAGGACAACTTTTATCTAGCGCCAAATATTTTTTAGAACAATTAACACATCGAAACTCAATTGTCTCACAATTCTCGTGGTTTTGTCCGCATTTCGGACACATGCTCTTTTTAGAGGGACACATTTTGGAACCATGGCCGAATCTCCAGCACTTTGAACATTGTGTTACAGGGAACACGTACTTTTCAACCTTAACCCTCATACCAAAGATATATAAATATGGGGGCATCCTCGCACCTTTAAAGTTTACGCGAATCGCTTCGCTCGCCACCCAGTCATTAGTATTTTTATCAGTAACACTATCTCGTCGCCTTCGATTAAGTCTAGTCGCAGACACTATATCGACATCACACGATATATTTCTAACTAAGCCGTATGACAGCCCGACTTCATCTGTTTTTTGACATCGCCATCCCATTTCTATAAATGCTTCACACGACATAAATTTGTTAGCAGATGTTTCCTCATCAAATGTAATCAGTAGCTTGTACGGGTTAACGCATTTTACTCGCGATATACTCGATATGTTGTTGGTCTTTGCGAACGCAAATTGTTTCGGAAACATTTTTTCACATGTAACTCGTACCTCTTGTTTTCCCGGTGGATTCTCAAAAGGCGTAGGGCTCCTACGTACCCTTTTTTGTTGTCTGGTAACAGTCGTCCAGCTTCCCGATGAATCATCTTCTCTAAATCTTTTTTTCCCTTGTGTATTGTCATCTTTCTGCATACTTTCTCTCTCAATTTGTGTTATAATACCTCTCTAACTGTATTGTCTAATAGCATATCATCACCATCCATCATTATATCATTTATAATAATTAATCTAATAAGCGAACACCTGGCCCGGCCAACGGCGCGCGGCGGCCGGTCCTCGCGAGTAGTAAACAAAAGTTAAAACTTGTTTGAAGCGTTAATCGTACACACAACCTATCAATTGGATGCGCAAATCAACACTGTGTATTAAATAGTTGATTATCGCTTGCTTTAACGGTGAAGGAAAACATCGTGAGGAAACCTACATGTCTGGCAGTTCTCCATAATGTTCTTGAATATAATTATATTATATGAAGCCTGCCAACCCCCACTGTACCAGCGTGGTGGACTATGGCCTAACCCTTCTCACACTGAGGAGAGGCCCGTGCCAAGCAGTGGGACAGTTTAATACAGGGCTAATATTATAAATATGCAATAATAATATTCAGTACTATTGACCTCGGATTTGTATTGTAATACATACTAATACTGATGAAATAAATATATTATAATGTCTAAGGATACTACTCTTCTATTACTAAAAGTATGTCTGATGTTGATGAATATCTAACACGTAACTTATATTTTTATAGTTTAGATTAATAGAAGATATTGAGATATATTGATAGATACTGGAAGTTTAAATAAATAAATAGGATATTACACCCATTTTTGAAAAGTGTCTCACTTACATTCTATAGTGCTAATGAAGCACTAAAAATTCACAAATTTTTTATTCGATCGATGTGCCATAAAAATGCATTTAAAGATTGCATTTTTAAATTTCGCGCGCAATTTGACGAAAACGCTGGACGCAGTGGACGCCTTATTGCTCTGTGGTCATGACGTCAGTTGGCTGTGTAAACAAATGTAGTGATATTTTGTATGTTATGTCAATTGTTTATATTTTAAAAATAAGTTATTCTACTTGTCGTTGGTGTGCTGTTCATGAATGCAAAAATAAAAAGCCTATAGAGATTAAAGCCAAATGACGTAATAAGATTTATTTATTTATTTATTTATTAACTCATCATCACTGTCATTACAGGGATATCCTAATTCAATAGTGTGGCCATAATTACAATTTTATTATTTACCATAACATATCCTGTACATCGTGGTTTTTGTGAACTCACTCAGAGAACAAGTAAAAAGATTTATGCTGTCCGCTACGTCATTAAGTACAGTCAAGGTACGCGTTATAGGGGCTTTACTCAGTAGATTGGTCCTACTACTGGGCACCGCCAATAGACGTGGCCGTCGCCTTCGTAATACATAATTGTCGGGCACACACAACTTTATTTCTTTAAGATGGCGATTACTATACTGGTGTTATGAAACAGATTAAAAAGCTGAAAACTTAGAATTGAATTTTAACATTTATTTTGCTATTTCATGAAATAAAACTAACATTTTCCGACTGCTTTTCGCCTAAGCTATCTCAATAATATATTTCTAGACTTTTTCTCATATAGAGTAAAATACCCTATTGTAACATAATTGTGTAAAATTGTAAAGCCACAAACGGATCAACTATTTTAATTTAATTTTGTCGATATCGTTTTAGCTGAAAAATATATTGGAAAATTATAGTCCATGGTTTGCTGACAAAGGTTTTTTATCAATTTATTTTCTATATATTTTCAAGCCATCTTTTGGAAGTTACTCCTGATCGTATGTTGCCTGGAGATACTTCGATGTTGGCCACTTTAAAATGTTCCCTTTGTAGCAGATTTAACTGGTGCTATTACTGAACATCTGTTTAGCTGCCAAGTTTTATCTAGATCAATAGTTGTGTACACACAACACGTGATTATGTAATTAACATCTAAATATATTCTTCACTAATTTCTAATTTCTTATTCGCATAACATGTATTGTGATACATATATAACAGAGCTCGCATAAGTGCATGAACATCTAGTTTGTACCTAGGGAAATACCTAAAAGGTGAGAATTTAACAAAATTTTAAACATACCTTAAATACATTTTAACTTTATTATAGCTTCAGTAGTAAACATCTAAATATGTATATCACACTAAGATTATGTACAGACACCTGTACTATTTCATGGATACCTTAAGGTGTAAAATCCTGTGTACACTTGAATTAGAATTAATATGAATCTCGTTGAAATGAAACTAGATGGCGTTGTTTTATAAATTACTGCTATAATAATTAAACTGTTAGGTTTTCATTCATGTAAGAAATGTGTTCTTATTAAATAAACTTTTATGAATAGAGAAAAATATTGTATAAGGAAATTTAACAAAATTGAGTTATTAAGAAAACCATTGACTTAGAATATTTTCGCTACTAAGAAAACATTAGTTTTATTTTATAGTAGTGCACCGCAATCCGTACGATGCCATGCCGACGCAATATCTACGATGTATCTAAACCATTTAAAGGTGGAGACAGGCTTTGCACCGCGAACGGCGCACAACTTGTATCGATTTCCGTTAAATCGCTTCGATTACTAGCTTATACTATTTAAATTTTGACATGGGTATGCATTTTTGCAGCTCACTGTATATACTTAATCATAGTGTAAGAGAAATATTTAGATTTTTACTATTGAAGCTATAATAAAGCTAAAATGTACTTAAAATACGTTTGAAATTTTCTTAAATTCTCACTTTGTAAATCAATATAAGTTTATTCAAGTTAGGTTACAAGGTAACACTTATGAATGTCAAAATTACAATAAATTATTTTCTGTGAATTTACATTTACTGCCACGTTCAGCAAAGCAATGGTATAGGGCTCATGAGAAGAACGGGCAAGAAACTCATGGCCACTCGTTTTAATCGCAATTTACAATAATATTTCATTTATAAATCATAATTGTAAAGTGCTGCAACCATTTCTCCATGAACTACTACTGAACATACTCAAGCATTTAATAAAATTTGATGGTAGCCTCTAAAGCAGCAGTATGGTAAATAGGAGCATCCACTTACATGTACATAAATAAACAAGACAAGGCATGATTGTAGTCCGTAGTTTAATATAACTGTTTAAATAAAAATGTAGCAAATAAATTATCGAATTCCACGAAACCAAGGTCGACCAGTCACCACAAGTAGCACCATTTCACGAGTACGACGCATTGGCCAGCCATCGCCTCCCTCGCCATATTGAAGGGAAGGGAACGACCCGGCCCATGACGCCACCACAAGTAATGCCATTTGAGTTAGCATGACGGTCCTTGGCATGCGAAGTCAGAATAAGACTCAAAAAGAAAACTTTACGGAACTGTCCATTACCACGAGTTGTCTTCGTTGTACATTCTTCTTCAAATAATCATCTATATTGTAATATGCTATAGAAATTAAGCAAGTTTTAATTTTGACTTTAAATGTTTTATCTGGTAATTTTAGAATATTGGTCGAAATTTTATTATAAAATCGTATACCAAGACCCATGAAAGAACCGTGAATTTAATGTAGACGGTAGAATGGAACACATCATTTATATTTATTTCTAATATTGATGTTATGTATGTCACTATTTTTTTATGTATAAATGTTTATTTTGACAGACGTGCATAATATTAAAATAAATATAATGTGTTACTACAGTTAAAATGCCTATATTCTTACATTTTTCTCTGCGCGAGATTCTAGTTCCTAATTGATAAATAGCACGCACAGCTCTTTTTTGCAATATACTTTGTATATCAGCTGCTTTACCCCATAATAATATTTCATATGACTAAACGCTGTAAAAGTAACTAAAGTAAACTAATCTGGCTGCATCAACGTCAGCTAATCTACGGACTTTTCTAATGGCGTAAGCGGCGGAACTAAATTTCGCTGAGATATAAGATATGTGCACACCCCACTGAAACTTTGAATCAAGTGTAATGCCCAGAAACACTGAGGATTCTATTGCCTCCAGCACTGCACCGTTCTATGTTATGCTAGGACCAAGATGTTTTTACATTAGGCAGTGTAAATTTAACACATTTTGTTCTTTTGGCGTTCAGTACCTACTAAATTATTTAAAGTAAACCATTTTGTTACTTGAATCAATGCACTGTTTACTTCGTCAAAATGGTCCCTATCCCTATTTACTTTAAATATTAAAGAAGTATCATCAGCAAACAGTACAACATCACAAATATTGTTCAAGTAAAAAGGTAAATCGTTTATATAAATCAAAAATAAAAATAAAATCGAACCTTGTGGCACCCCTTGCTTTACAGGTAAGCTATTTATATATTTATAAAATTGGCGTTAGAGAGGTAGCTCTCAACCTTTTAAAGAACTATCTTTCAAACAGAAAGCAAAAAGTGAAAGTTGGCCAGTATATTAGTGATGACGCGGCTGTATTATACAGCGTTCCTCAGGGGAGCGTGTTAGGTCCTACGCTGTTTTTAATTTATATAAATGACCTCTGTAATATAAAAATACCTAATGCTAAAGTTTTTCTTACGCCCATAATACAGCCTTTGCCTTCTACGGGAGCTCTTAGCACGATGTCAAGCATTGTGCTGAAGCAGGTATGACACATGTTACTGAATGGCTAAATTCCAACCTCTTAACTTTAAATACCTCCAAAACGAATTATGTATGTTTCAGTATCTCAAAGCGTAATGAACCAACTGATGATTTTAGTATTGGTCTACATACATGTAGGGCTGATAACAATTGTAACTGCCCGAATATCCGTGAAGTAACCGAAGTAAAATATTTGAGTGTAGTAGTAGATAATAGACTATCCTGGTACCCTCACGTATAGCAAGTTACCGCCAGAATTAGGAAGCTAAGCTGGTTGTTCAAAAGCCTCAGACATGTGGCACCAATGGTTAAAGCTGACAACAAAACACCTAGAAATTTACTTACACAAATATACCTTGCTCTTTTACAATCTGTGCTGATATACTGTATTCCGGTTTGGGGAGGTACAGCAAAGACTAAATTTATCAATCTTGAACGAGCACAACGCGCACTTCTCAAGATCATGCACTTTAAAAAGCTTAGATTTTCTACTGTGAGCCTTTATCAGATTAGTGATGTACTCTCTGTCCGGAAGTTGTACATAGTTCAAACGGTCTTGAAAAAGCATAAGTCCAGCTGCCTTTTAATGTAGGTTTAAACTCAAAAAGAAGGAAGTATAATATAGCGCATATACCTTCAACAAAAACTAAATTTGGATATATACAATATAATAAATGATTAGCTCAATTATATAATAGAATAAATAAAATGATATACTTCTTCCTAGCCTTTATTATTCCCAAGTCACTTGAGGTCGGCTTTTCTGGTCTAACCGGATTTGACTGGATATCAGTTTTTACACGGAGCGGCTGTCACCTGACCCCCGCAACCCGAAGGCTAACGATACCCTAAGGCTAGACCAGTGTCAGGATATTATAGGGCACTGACTTCCCAATAGCGACTGCCATAGATGTTCATGGCAGCCGGGACCGACGGCTTAACGTGCTCTCCGAGGCCCGGAGCAGGCGATAATTGTCAATCAATACGCACATAATTTCGAAAAGTCATATAACTTCCGGAAGTCAGAGGTGCGCGACGTGGGTTCGAACCCGAGACCCTCTGCATTGCAATCTGTTGGTCTCCCGACTGAGCTATCGCTGCTTCTAATAAATAAAATGATATACATACACACAAAAAAATATTATGACTGCAAATAAACATTAGTCAAGTGGATAAAACCACTTACATATGAGGACACAGAAGCATTGTTACAACACGCGAAATGATCTATATATATATATATATATATATATATACATATAAACACACACTCACACACATGCGCAAACACATACACACATACACACATATATACTCACACACAAGCACTCACACTCACACATACACACACACACACACCACACACATCTTAAAGTATAAGTTTGTATTTATTATAATGTATCCTAGAGTTAATTTCATTATTTCAAATTATTGTGTTAATTATCACGTTTTGTAAAATATGGAGGAACTTATTTTCCATCAAATCTGGAAAAGTTCCCGAATCTACACACTTATTAAATAACCCACTTAAATAAAGAGCAACTATATCTGTTATACTTTTTACGACCTTAACAGAGATACCCCAGAGATCTCCCGTATTTTTAGTTCCAGAGATTGAAAAGCGTTGATAAGTAATATCACTCACGTTAACATAATCAAATCTATATAATACTCTACATTTTGTTACACTGGAATGTAATAACGTCTCTGCGTCTATAGATGAAGAATTTAATGCGCTCGTGGTGGTAATCGGTACACTAGCAAATCAATTTTTGAACACGTGTGCTACATCGGCATTATTTTTGATCATTTTTATTATTGTCCATCAGACTAATACTATTGTCTCTTTCAGTTATCTTGCCACTACCTTCGTTAATAGCTCGCCTGGTCGCCTTAACTTTATTAGAGGACTGCTTGATTTTGTTACTGACGAACTTGGACTTAGCTAACTTGCATACTTTTTTTAAATTTTGGTCTAATTCTTAACATATTCAGTAAAAGTAGGATCAAAATTATATTTCTTCATTAATAGGAAGAAATAAAATTTAAAAAATGTATGTGTTAAATAGCTATAATTCATACATTTTCACTCGTCTCTTATAAATACCTACGGTTGCCCATTCATTAAATGACATAATTCCTTTAATAACTATTACTTTAGACCTAAACGTATTATCAAATTCCTTCGTAACAGTACCAAAAAAGCTGTCATACTCCTTATTAGGAGATTTATCTTCCCTTATATTGGAGTGAATACTACATGAAATTTTATTTCTAAAATGTTTGAAGCGATAATTTGATAAAGGCCTAACAATTATCTTTGTTTAATATTATTATTATTAATATTTGGAAACATTGCTAATTGTCCACAGTTATCTGAGTTTAAGTCAGTGGTAACTAATTTGTATGAAGCGTGACTGAAAATGTTATCTAAACAAGTGGAAGTTGCGGCAGTTATTCTTGTTGGTTCCAAAAACAAATTCGTTAAATTAAATAAGTTTATAACTTTATTAGTCAAGGAAGAGCCATCTAGTATATTAATATTAAAATAACCGCACACTAATATGTATTTTCTACTAGTTCTGATTTTCGTAATTACATCTTCCATCACTGATTCAAACAGATTAAACTTACTCAATGGGGGCGATATACACAAATAATTATATACCATTCAAGCTCAACACAGAACAGTTCTATGGTACGCTCGATAGACAGGCAAGATATGTCTTTACGTTCCCTGCAAGTTATTCTAATTCTAATATTCTACCACATACACACAACACTATCTAGCCCAAACTAAGCAGAGCTTGTACTATGGGTACTAGACAATGGATAAACATGCATATATATATTTTTTTTTTGTAAGTAAATACATATTATACATAGAAACACCCAGATCAATACAAACATCCATGTTCATGCACACAAATGTTTGACTTGTGCGGGAATCGAACCCGCGACCATATAATTCATACTATTTAAAAAACTTACTTTATAGCTTTTGAGCCAATGTTCTGTAATACACATAACCTGAACATTGGGGGTCTCTAGAAATAAACCTAACTCTAAATCTTTGCCGGATAGTTCTGGTATGTTTTGATGAGCATCACTGAATTGATAACCTCTATCCTTTGTCCCAACCTTAAGTTTAAATCACCTTTGTCATTATTTATAATAGAAGAATTGATTGAAATAGAATTATTTACAGAAATTAAATTCATGGATACCCTGCAGGTACTACCTGTGTCATTTTGTATATTATATGCTAATAATTTAGCAAGTTGTTGTTTGTAATATAATGAAAGATACATATTATCTTTTGTCAAAATAAAATTACTTATAAATATATTAGTATCAAAACATAGAATGTCCTTATATTGACATGTCAGATTATACATACATAAATTCATGTCATCGATGTATTTATTATAATGAAATTTATTTGAGTAAGGTAATGCACATGTTATGAATTTACATCCTAATTTATTTTGTAGAGACAGCATTACCTCTGTCAGATTGAAAATATCCTTTTTTGAGACTAATAAGCTATCCCCATATAGAATTATAATTGTGGAGTTAATATCTAAACTAGCTGTATTTAGTTTGTGAATAAGTTTGGAGAATATCTTAGAGAAACAAAAATTAATAATCTGCATTTTATGTGACTTTTAATTAAGCTGCCAAAACCTATACCTAAGTAAAAATATATACCTTTTCAATATTACTATTTTCCACTGACAAAGTGCTACCTATCTGATCAGAGACGGGACTGCATATTCTAGAATCATATTTGATTGATTGAGACTGACAAATATTTGACTTTGATGTTAAGCAATTCGAACAGATACTACCGCTACTTAAAGCCAAGACTTGTTCCAAGCTCTCTTTGCCTACTCGAGCAATCTCATCATACTTCCTTATATTTATATAATCACATACTTCTTTGTTATATTTAATGTTGAGACTACTTAATTGTGATTGTAATTCATCTATTTGTTTTTCGAGATCTTGTGTGTGCTGGTCATACTGTAATTTACCTATAGCTAATTGTTCTCTGTAATTATCTAGATCTGACAATAACTCCTTACGCTCAATGATCATTTACTGGTTTGTTTGGGTCAATATTTGGATTTTGTTGTGAAGAATCTGGGTTTCTTATTAGTTTATGAAGTTTTAAGTATTTCCTAATATTTTTATGGCTATTAATATTAATTTTACATTGTTTATTGTAGTTCTTATTTTGTAAGTTGTGCCTGTCACCTAAAACATCTGAGTAAAGGATCTGGGTCGCACTACTATTCAATGTCTGTATGTAATTTTGTAATGAAATAATTTTTATTTGAGCCTCACATAAGCTAAGTTTTAATACTGTTATGCGACTTAAAAAACATGAATAGGTGTGATTGCAAGTGTTTAAGGAATTAATTTCTTCCTGGAGTCTATCCCGCTGATCCAGAATGTCCATGTGCTCAATGTAGAGTTCAGCGAGTTGATTTTTCAAATAATAGACCTGGTCATTAAAAACCTAGATGTAGGTATTTCCCTAGGTAGAAACTAGATATTCACGTACTTATACGAGCTCTGGCAATCGAATGATTAAGAAATACTAGAAGGACTTGATATAAATAATACCACAACTATGTTTTGATCTAATTAGATAATTTATTTTCATTTCGGTGTCCTTACATATTGACATTGGTAACAAAACAATATGGAAGATTCAGTGAGATGGTACAACGCCATACATTGAGCGTTGCGACAACTTTTCCAAAATAATATTTTTGATTGGTATCGAAAACACTGAGTGAAAATGCTGTTATGAATTCAGGATTTTATAATAAATCTCTATGCTGAACAAACATAGTACAAATTAAAAATTAAAAATTTTAAACTTTCATTTTGTATGATAATATAGTCGTATATTACGTAGACATATAATTCTTAAAAGAGTTTCAAGCTGCAGGCAGCTTGTGATGCTGTTACGAATTTTACCACGGCTAGTTCGACTTAGTCTAAGCCTCAAGTATTTAAACGTTAACAATATGCAAGATGGACGGTCATACCCGTTACGAATCAATACTAATGTTATAAAAAAGAAAGATTTGTTTTTTTAATGGTTAACTCGGAATCCAAGGCATCTATTTTATAAATTCTTTCACCATTAGACAGTTACTTTATCTAGAAGTAACATAGACTATATAACATTACGCTATGAGCCATGGGAGAGCATCAGTAATTATACATACAGAGGAAACCGCAGAGGACAGTTAGTAGTATATAAATTGGTAATGTATTAAATATTTCACGAGTCAGGATGTTGAACCAATTTTTATTTATATAATAATACGTTATAAAATATATAAATGTATGAGGAATGTTGTGAAAGTAAATGAAGCCAGAGAAGTGTGTCAGGATCGTAGCAAATGCAAATCCGTAGTCTCTGCTTAACCCTCTGGGAAACAGGCGTGAATTTATGTATGTATGTATGTACGTTATAAAATGACATTTATTTAAAAAATATTTATTATCCCTTATTGGGTTTCAGATATTAGTATCCTAAAAAAATCAAACGAACTATGAATACCCTCTTGAAACGTGCTGATCAACTCTTCTTTCAGATTGCACTTGCTATTCAGGTCCTTGATCCTGTATTGAAGGTCCATCTATACTACACAAAGGAGGGAAATCTGGCCTCTTCTCACAAATAAATGCATACCGTTTCCCGCAAAATAAGTCGTTTAGTTCCCCAGACCGACATACACCTCCACAGTATTCCCCTGCTGTCAAATTATTCGGTTCTCCAACTTGAAAGCGAGAGTAACCAGCCTCTGCGAGAGTTTGACCTGGAAATAAAATAGATTTGGGTAATATTCTACATAATCACACATCTATATGCCCCAAAGTGAAGCCGAGGTGTATTACATCCAAAGGAGAATGGGCAATCGTAATATGACCTTTATAAGAACTAGGCATTGTGTACCTAAATTCCGGAATACCCAAGTTCTTTTTTAAATGTTTATGATTTGGCATGTAGTGTTAAGTTCTAAAAACTATCCTTTTCGTTTTCAATAAATTAAAGTTTGAAACGATTCATATAGTTATTTTTGACTTCACATCTGTTTTTGAAACAGTTGCGAAGGATAATCAAAGTTACGAGCAATAAAGACATTATTATTTAAATATGCCACTGACAAATATTACAAACGTATTATAATTGCAGAAAATGTACCTAATTAAGTATACTTTTTAATATCAACTATCGTCTTATTAATTATTTGCAAAACAATTATATAAAATGAAAAAGCAAGAACACATTTAATATATATTTTCTAAAATCGATATATTAATGTTCTTAATATGGCAGTAAATGCAACGACATATATCCGGGTTTAAGATATAAAGAAATAAAACAAAATGGAGGCCATATCTATCCCTATATTATGATTTTCCACATGAGCAACGCTGCGGGTGGAAACTTGATTTAGTAGTTTTATTAACTTATAATGTTGTGAAATATAACTCAGTTTTGCAATTCTTTGCTCTTGAAACAAAAGTCATATTTTTAATATCACTGTACGTGATATTAAAAAAAATATGACTTTTGTTACACATAACTGATGATTTTTTAACATCTAAGATAAAGTTAAAAGTAAGGGTAACCGTTCTTAAAAAAAAAAAAAGAGCATTTTCTAAAATCTCAGAGCATTTCGTAAATCATATTTATTTTTCTTTAAAGTATTTATTATACCCTATATAATGAAGTAACTTTCATCTCGAATCACAAAATATTTATAGCAATATAAATCGATACTAGAATCCATACAAGTCAGAGCATTCTCCTTTCGCCATTTATAGTTTTAGACACTACGTATATTTCTGTGTAATGGACACAGTTCCAGGCTTTAAAACAGATCTCTCCAAAAGACTCTCTCCAGACTCCAAGAATAAGTAAATAAAAAAATATTGCTCCACTTTCAAAGCGTAAAATATGCATATTAACCTACCTTGTATATACCAGGCCACTCATAAAGTATGGCAAAAAAGAGTTTTATGTATGAGGGACTGGCCAGTTATAATCTATTTTGAAAATGTGATTATTTATAAGTGATAATAGGTACGTTCCAATTTCAAAAGTCCCAACCACATTTTTTGCGACTTATTTAAATTATCTTGTCTCATTAAAAATGGATCTGCGCCGGAAACATTTTCGCGCTATGATTTTTACAATTTCAGATGTCGCCTGAAACCGGACGAATCGTACGAAAGACTTCAAATGGCATTCATGTATGAAAGCCATTTTAAGACAACCGTGTATCGTTGGTATAACAAATTCAAGCGCGGTCGACTAACTTCAGGGTATGAAGAAAGAAGTGGTTAAATTTAGACAACAGGTGAGTTACCTATCAGGATATTCAGCAAATAATGCATAATGCTGGATCGGGAAGCCTTCACAAGATTCTACACGTGCATCTCCGCGTGAGGAGGATAGTTTCACAACCTCACCGATGCTTAGATGCAGGCCCGAGTGGACTGGTGCCGTGATATGATAAACAAATGTGAAGCAGGCTCATCTCGCGTGTTTACGACAGCATTACAGATAATGAGTCCTGGATTTATCAATACGATCCAGAAACGAAGCGTCGGTCAACGGTTTGGGTGTTTTAAAACAAATCAACACCTACCAAAGTGAAGCGATCTAAAAGCGGGGCAGGGAAAGATTTTGAATTTTTAAATTTGACAGGCTACTTTGTGACAATCCCTTTACGGAACCAAAGGAGCATTAATGCCAAATGGTATGGCAGAAAATGCTTAGCAGAAGTTTTCTCTGTTGTGAGCTACAAGCGACCAAACACATGGCTCCGCGGGCTACTGCTCCACCACGACAACGCGCCCGAGCACACCGCACTCAAAACGAGGGACTTCCTGGACAGCACGCCAAGTAAACTCCTAGGTCACCCTCCTTACAGTCCTGACCTAGCACAGAGTGACTTATTTTTATTCCGGAAGATAAAAACTGTGCTTAAAGGGATACAATTTTCGACGCCGGAAGATGCGCTGTCAGCGTTCGAGCAGGCTGTAAACGAAGTGTCTGCGGCGGACCGGAAAAAGTGTTTCTAAAACTGGTTCAGACGCATGAAGCTTTGTATAAAATAAATAAATAAAATTCGTTTATTTCGGACCGGAATCCATAGTGTTAGTAACAATAATCTTAAAAACTATGTTAGTAAATAACAATTTATACATATTTGTTCATACTAGGTACATAACAGGATACCACTATTACACATACTGGTTATATGTAACTGTGGCGTCCTTGGTTATGTGAACGCGTATTCAGTGCTGCATAATAGCAGTGTCAACATCAAGCCACCGTCTTCAGGAGGCTGTTGGAACTGCCCAGGACCCGCTGTAACAAGGAGGCTATTTGTTTTCTGATGATATCCGAAAAGCTATCAACCCCAGCTGTGGCTAACATCCCCGAGGCACTACAATGGCGTCGCAACCCCAACAGCGCCCTGAAGGCATTATTATATTGGATACGCAGGGTCCTATATGCTCCTTGAGTGTAATTCATCTACAGGCCGCACGTGCACAAAGAGTGACAATATGCTTTGAAAATCGTGATTTTACATTATTTAGAACAACGTGCAAACCTGCGGGAAAGCATATTAGCTCGAATGCACAGGGCCTTTCGCTCCCATTCTAAGTCCATATCATCCTTCAGATATTCCGTGACCCAGTGCCCCAGGTACTTAAAGCTGTTTACTTGAGCTAACGGGGTCCCATTGAGCGGCACTGGAGGTACTTTGTAAGACTTATTACCAGCCTTGAATACAAGAAGTACACTTTTAGTTGTGTTATACTTAAGACCATGAGCCACAGCGAATCTCTCACAGATGCCTATCAGTTTATTAAGAGCACTAATTGATGGGCAAAGCAGCACCATATCGTCGGCGTAGCTTATGTTGTTGACAAAGGTACCGTCAACAGAACAACCCACTCCAGCGCTACTGAGCTCATCAATCAACCTATTTACATATAGATTAAAAAGGGTAGGCGAGGTAATTCCTCCCTGCCTTACTCCACATTCTAGGCTGTACGAGCATGAAATCCCCCCAGACCATTTCACATATTTTTTCTGATGTGCATACCAGTATCTCAATAAAGATATAAACTCATGTGGCGTGTTTGTGTCCTCATAGAGTTTTCCCCAAAGAAGATTGTACTGAACTAGGTCAAAGGCTTTTGATAGATCCAGAAATACAGCATAAACAGGTGTATTCCTAGCTGTATAGTACTGGACAGTCTGCTTGAGACACAAGACACCAGTTTCAGTAGACAATCCCGGCCTGAAACCAAACTGTGCATCATGAAGCCTAACATGAGCGCTAAGCTATATAATAATAATTTAATAATAATTTATTTGTTGATTACAGTGGTAAAACATGAATACAGTCCATAAAGTACTTAATATAGGTAATATAATATGGGTGCCTGTACTAGGGTAAACCTGTGCCACAGGCGTTAAGGGCACTTACAATATACTACTAGGAACTAAATTATATACAATTAACCATACTTATTATATAAATATATGCAAAAATAGGCCAAAATTATAATTATTATCATGGAACTTGTTATTAGTTATTTAACAACAATCAACAAATCTTCAAGCTGCAGGTCAAGCAGTCTGTCCAGCACCTTAGTCACTATGGTTGCCAATGATATTGGTTGGTAATTGGATTTGTCACTAATATCACCAGTCTTATTTTTGACTATAGGAACAACTAATGTTTTTAACATACTATCTGGCAGGTAGCCGTGATTCAAGCAAAGGGAAAAAAGCAAGGCTAGGACTCGTGGCAAGTGTACGCCAGCATGTTGGAGATGTTCTATACTTAAGTGATCATGACCAGGAGATTTCCCCTTTGTCATTTTGCTCAACACAGATCTTATGTCCTTTGCTGTAACCACAACTGGTTTTCCACTAATACGGTGTATGCCAGAAAAGCCAGTGTTTTTACTTTCATTTACTCCCAATGGTGACGGACCTTTAAAGTGCTCCTTGAACATTTCAGCTATGAGCGAGGGATCACTTAGCCCATCCACGTTTGTAGGAATACTAGGTTTAGGGTTTAGCCTTCTAGTTTGTTTCCAAAAATTGGAAAAGTCTTTATTTGAATGATGCATAGCCAAAATGTCCATTTTGATCTGTTGTTTATTTGTTTGACACCTTTTAAGCTTAGTTTTAAAATTCTTTTTTGATTCACACATTTTATCATATACATATCCAGCTCGAGGTTTATTATATAAAACCCAGTACTGAAACCAAAACCGGGCCTCACTATGTGCTTCCTTAATATGTTTATTCCAGCCACATACGAGGGTGCGTTTTTAAGTTCGCGGAATGGAGGGTATGGAAGGTGGTGGGGGTGCTTGTTTAGTCACTAACGTGTTTAGCAACTAATAATTAGTATATATACCGAGTATTATCATAATGAGGTCATTAGTCTTTGAACTATCGTCCCTCAAGCAACTCAATCTGGAAGAAATTGTGAAGTATGGAGAAAATCGAGTTCCGCGCCGTTATAAAGTTCCTTACCAAGCAAGGAAAAAATGTTCAAACCATTTTGGAAGAGATGTCATCTGTATACGGGGACTCTTGTCCAGGAAAAACCATGGTACACAAGTGGCACAACCTCTTTAAGCAAGGCAGGGAATCAATTGAAGACGATTCCCGGCCTGGGCGGTCTGTTGAGGTCACCACTCCAGATCTTATCGAAAAAATCGAAAAATTAATATTGGAGGATGCACGTTTGAAGAAAAAACAAATCGCAGAGATGGTTGAAGTATCTGAAACGACCATTTTCAAGGTTCTCCATGATCATCTCGGCATGACAAAAGTCAGTGCAAGATGGGTGCCTAGAATGCTCACACCGCCTCAAAAACAGAAGCGCGTCGAGTGTTCGCGTGCGTTTTTGAGCCAGTGTAATGAAGACAAGGATGGTTTTTTGGAGCGAATTGTTACTGGGGATGAAATTTGGGTTCATCACTATGAACCTGAGTCTAAACAAGATTCCATGCAGTGGCATAAAAAGGGTACACCACCGCCTAAGAAATTCAAGGTGTCGCAATCGGCGGGAAAGCTCATGGCGACAGTTTTTTGGGACACAGAAGGAATTTTGTTGGTTGATTACAAAGAAAAAGGTGTTTCCATAACCGGAGAACACTACGCTTCAATTTTAGAGCAGTTAAAAGAGGCAATCAGAGAAAAAAGAAGAGGAAAATTGACCAAAGGTGTCCTGCTCTTGCACGACAATGCTCCTGTTCACAAGAGTCGAGTTGCGTGTTGGCTGCTTTGCACAAGGTGGGCTTCGATATCATTGATCACCCACCTTATAGCCCAGACTTGGCTCCCAGCGACTATTATCTCTTTCCAAATCTGAAAAAAGAGCTTCGAGGAAAGAAATTTTCAACCGATGAAGAAGTGAAGGATGCAGTTTCGGCGTATTTTTCAGAGAAAGACAAAACATTTTTTTATGAAGGTATTCATAAGTTAATTCATAGATCTGAGAAATGTATTAGGGTTTCAGGTGAATATATTGAAAAGGAAAAATAATTTTGTAATATTATTTCATCCCCTTCTATTCCATTCCGCGAACTTAAAAACGCACCCTCGTATGTATTTCTTTTTATTGACAGATAATTTCTTTTTAGCACTATAAATAGAAGCTTCAGTAAGAACATTAACAATTTTATTATACATATCTAAAAATATCTTATTATGAGTAGGATTATTACACAACACCTCGACACAATTTTTACAAACCTCTGGGAAGTCAATATGTTTTAATTTATCATTACAATATTCTGTGTACATCGATATTTGAGATACATCTCTTTCACCCCATAGAATTAAATTAATATTATTCTCGTAACAGTTATCAGAAGGTACAATTTTAGGTCTTATTATATTCAGGTCACATTGCAATTCCAGCGGAAAGTGATCAGACCAAAACACATTATAATTAATTGACATTTTAACAATTGTCTGTTTAGTACCATGAGTTGCTATACAATGATCAAGCCAGCTATTGGTTCCATGGCTATCACTCACATAAGTGTATGAACTCGAAGACAAACCAAGTAGTTTAATGTCAGCACAAAACCAATCCTGGAGTGTACAGAAATCGCGCAGTTCATTACCAAACCTCCTACCCGGCTGAGCATTGAAATCACCTAGTAAGTACGCATATTCAACATCGCAACTGTCAATAATGGCATTTAACTCACACAAGCAATGTGTAAATTCCACTAAATGCGTTGGTTGCATAGAGGCTGATGGAGAGTACTTTGAAAAGATTTAATAAAAAAATGTTTACATAAAACACAATTTATTTATATTTTCGCAAAACTTTCTTTGTGTCCCACGTACATAGACGTCTAAATCCCAACAAGTGAGGGTATATAGGTGTATGACACCCAAATTTCGCGAGCTTTAATTTTAAGACTGGCGTAAAAGGGGACGATCCTTTTGCCGTTTGTCGAGAGTAGTTGTGGACTCCATGATGCTACTAAAAGTTTCTTATGCCGACCCAGGAATCAACCTGAGATATTCAACAACATTCAAACAAAAGACATGAAAAACATCCAGACTCCGTGCAATCATTTGCGGTGCAAAATTTTGTCCCGTGTGAGATTCAATCTCACAACACTCGGCGACCACTTAATATCATTCATACACAGCCATCTTACCGTTACTTACCGTGGATAGTTCTCCATTCACCGTGCTCTCCCCAATCATGGAATCCAATATAAGCATTATCTTTCCAGAAATTTCCAACCATTTTTGATGCCGGGTTTGCGGCGAAGAGCTCTTTGAGAATTTTTACTTCCTGCTCACCGTTAATGATGGCAAGATGGCCGCCTTCAGCCAAGCAAGCAAAATTAGCTCGTGAAAAGTTTCGCGGTACAGTGTGAAACTTATAGCACTTATTTGTACGGCTGTCAAGACGATATCCTGGAAAATATATTGAATTATACATACATACATCATACATGGTCTGACACATACATCTCTGAAGGAGTAACGAAACGTGTATTACACCCACGTTTCGCTGAATATGATTGTAGGTCTCACGTAACAGAAGACGAGCCTATTACTGGGTCACAGATCCAGATTACGTGCTGTGACATAAATATTCTGGGCAAAAAACCCAATAATGGTAACCCTGTTTTGGCAATTGTATATAGATATTGCCACCAAAGTTGTTTAAAAAAATACTAGGAACGAAAGTTTTAAGCAGGTAATTTATTAATACTCGACTTCTAGGCGGCGTAGCAATATAAAACATGCACTAGATTTTAAATTAGATCTCCAGACATAGACAGACATGTCTATCTGTATGTTTCTACGCGCAGTTAGAAACAGTATTTTTCTGGATAAATGGTACTCTATGTGCTTTTCTGTTCCCTTAACAACGTGTATGCGAATTCCATGAAGATCGGTCAAGTAATTAAGGAAAACACAAACGAAAAAACTCACATTCGCATTTATAACATTAGTTAGATGTATAGATTTACCTGAATCTGTAGTTCCACATTCATTAGGTTCTACTGCTGAATTCCTGTAACACATGTAAGGGCGGGGCTTATAACAATCTACGTCTATGAACAGTCCTTGAGAATCCATAGCCAAGCAGCCTCCTTTGTGATATTCAGGCAGTTCCACATTTTCAGCCCATCCATGCCGCATATCTTCCAACGGTATACCTGAAAGGCAAATGAAAAAATTAAAACAAGGTTTTATAATTAGTGCATATTTTTTACTTATAATAGCCTGTCATTTGTACTTAAGTACATCTCCCACTCTAGAAGAAAACCCTGTGTCTGGGGAATCTTTACAAATATTCAAATAACGGATACAAACTACAGCCTGATTCGGAACAGCTATTTGTCGAACACACAATTTTTTATAATACGCAGCACTCGGCGCAGTATCGAGGCATTTAAACCACTACATCAACTACGCTGTCAAGTCTTTATAAGTGCTTATAGATTCGTACTACTGGCAGCTAGAGACTACGGTCATTCCCCTTGCATTGTCAGTACTGCGATTCTAATTCTGTCGGAACAGTAACCCGTGATAAAAAGTTTCTATCCAAAAGTACAGTACTATGCTGAACAAATTAGGATATACCTACCATGAAGTTACATCGAATTTTTCCAAGCTGTTTAGTTACTTTGTTGTTCGGACCACTTTACAGTAGGGTTAAGGATGATTAAAAGGTTTCAGAATTAATTATGAAACCTTTTAATGGTACGAATAGCAGGAATAATCTACCCAAAATTTCGTCATTTACATTTAATATTATTTGTTTCAGACGAATATTAAGCTTTTTATTTGAGTTAATAAGGCGTTCCTTAGCTAGAATCTATTGCAACTAATAATTGAACAGAGTAATGTATTACTCTCCGAATGCCCACTACACGTATTCAAAAATAAATATGCATGGTGGCTTCCTCTTTTTCAAGTATGGTGAATTTTCAACTTAGTGGAATAAAACTAAGTATAATATAAATTACTAATATACACCAAATACTCACCATCAACAGTAACATATTTTCCTCTAGAGACGGTAGCATGAAGGCCGGTGAAGATTGAAGTATATATAGTTGACTTTGTCATTGTTGCTCTGATTTCAAGTGTCGTAGGTGAAGCTAGAATACCACCTGTTTACAAAAATAAACAAGGAAATAATATAAACATAGTTTTTGTCTTTTTGGAGACTACGCTTATATAGTTATGTATAAGCGCAATCTCCAAGAAATTGCTGATCGTATTCACAATCATACTTTGAAAATGTCTTATTAGCACAGTACAGTACAAATTGAAGCGTCTGTTTGTAATGACAAAATAACAGCTTTTCACCAAATGCATATGAATGTATATTCGGCACATCTATCTAAAAACTATTTTTTAAATATTTATCTGTCTGTTTGTTCCGGTTAATCTCTGATACGGCTGGACCAATTTGGACGGCAAACTTCCACTGGCAGATAGCTGATGTTATGAGGAGTAATTTAGGCTACTTGTATTTTAGAATAAAATTGAGGATCCGCTATAATAAAATAAATACATTTTTGTTAAATTTCACGCGGACGAAGTCGTGGGTAAAAGGTAGACAGCAATAAGCTCGTACTACGTTAGCCTTAAAAATGGCTGACTGAATATGGATACATATATTCAATCAGCCATTTTAGAGAGGGTTGGCAAAGATTAATCTTTGCCTACCTTCTCGCCGATATACAAATTATAGTGGCATAAATGAGTCTATGCATATCTTTAAAGAGAGTGATGGAAATATACTAAGTATCATTTGCCCTGCACCTGCTCTGCTGACATTATGGATTAGAATTTTCTTTACTGACTTTAAAAAAAGAAGGAGGTTTTCCAGTTCAACTGTATATTTTTTTATGTATGTTACCTCAGATCTTTTCCCTAGGTGAACCGAATTTAATGATACTTTTTTGTTTGAAAGCCGGTGCTTACCATTGTGGTCCCATTTAAATTTAATCAAGATCTAACCAGTAATTTTTGAGTTATCCTTAATACGTATTTGGTTGACTTCGACTACACTGATAATGTTTTCATTTCATTACTTGTCTAGTTGAAGTCGTTTTTCTTTTTATAAATCTGTAATGTCTATTATGACTTATGTATTAATAAATTTGTTTGAAGTCAACACATAATTAAAAACATATTAGCATATGAATCATTCCAATGCAAATTTGCAGAAAGATATACCGAGACCCAAGACGCGCCAAAAAAAGATGTTTTAGCTTTTGTCTTCTTAAGATCTTTGGAATTGTAGTAGTGGTAGGTACCACTGAGCCATTATTTTTAAATAACAATTGCGTCATCGCCTGTAACTTGTACTTTATGTTAAGAACAGAATCATTATGTTGCGTTTACGCTCCAACGACATCGAACAAAGAACAATAAAGAGTCCGACTATAAAACGACTTGAAATAACACATTTACACGACAACGTTCCTTATCAATAGCTTTCAATGTAGAATGTATTACAATCGAAAGCAATTCATGTAGTTTATAATTCACCCACATAATATTGCATACAATCTCCTCCCAATATTTAGATTCCACATGCCAGTTACGGCATGAGTAACTATGAGTAGTTAAACAAACACTAAAGAAATATTATATATACAGCGTGTAAGAAAAAGGTATGGTCATATTTTAGGATTGTTATGTTTATCTGTTAAATAACCTATGTGTGTGCCCTGTATCCCTGGACCAATAAAAATATTTAAATTTTATGCCAGTTTCCCATATTTTATTTATTTATTACTAGATTTTGGTCAAGGCTTTTTGCCTAAATGTAGGTGATGTAAATTTTCTATTCGTCTTTTTTCTAGATGAAAGGTAACATGTGTCCTTTTCTGCACCCCTGACAACATGTATGTGAAATTTCATGATGATCGGTCAAGAACTTAAGGCGTGAAAGCATAGCAAAGAGTATTGGAGTATTAGATAGGATTTAAACATAGAAACAAACGCATCAAATTATTATTAAAATTACGCCTGGTCATTTTTGGGTTCACGAAGATCACCCGAGTCATCTGCTTATATTGTTTAAGTATCGAGAATATATAGAATATATAACTTTGCCAAGTCGATAAAAAAGAAAATGCTATATATATGTTAATGAAAATAATGTATACGGTGTTGAAATTAAACTACTATATACGGATTTTATCACGTTGTTTATTTATCACTGTATTAAATAATTTTGAAGCTATTATACTACTATTACTACTATTAAATTTTACTAAATTATAAGCTAATAAAATTATTTAAACTATGAAATCTATTTTATTTAGGTTTACACTTTCCCCAACGTTTCGGTTGCTTTTCAGCAGCCATGGTCACGGGCTCTTTCTTTTTTTTTTTTCCTTTTGTAGTAGTTTAATTTTAATGAATAACATTCGCGCGTAAACAGAAGACAATATTATTGTGGTTAATTTTTATTATTTTTGTTCATTTAAACTTTGGAACCGTAACCCTAAATAATATTTCTAGAATCACAGTCAAAAATAATGACACAATTGCCCCAAGTTTCCTAGAATTAAGACCATTTGTTAAACTATGACTTTAAAATTTTCAAAATTTGTCGACTTTGGAAGGCCCTCCTTCAAAAAAAATTCACTAGAGTGCCTTGGCAAGTGCCATTAAAAATTGGCACATTTATTCAGAATTGTAAAATGGTACAATAGTTGTTAGTTTCATACTAAAAAAAACAAGTAAAAAAATAAAAACCTCAAGTAACCCGATTTTTGCTAACCCATTTTACTCAGTTAAAATGTTTTTTTATTCGCACAAGCTCTTGGTAGGTTCTTAATTTTACGGCAAAATGATGAGAGAGATGGATAATGGACATGTTTGCTATGAGCGAGCGAGACAGATAGTGACGCCAAGCAGTGAGATGGAGATGCATCGTTTAAACGAGTGCGAATGAAACTGATACAGACGCCACACCAAGCAAATGGCTACGCTACCAGTCTGACACCAGTAAGTACGTTTCGCTCATTCGTCTACGCGCAGTAGACCTTTACGTATTCGCTTGTGTTGATTTAGTACTGACAACGTTGGCTTCTCTTTTTGGACTTGGATTTTTGTCAATTGGACTTGTTGATTACATACCGGCAACTTTGGCTTCTCTCTTTTGGAATTGGACTTTTGTGTTGGCATCCTTGTTATCTACCATGCCTACGCGCTACACTTCACATGAATATGCGAACATGCACCTCATTTATGGGGAATATAGATGCAACGCAAGTGCCGCCGCTAGACTTTATCGTGAAAGATATCCAAATTTAGAGCGCTATCCTGATAACCACGTGTTTGTTAATGTGCACCGTTCACTCACGGAGGGCGGCCATTTCCCGAATCAAATACGGGCTGGAGCTAGACCTCGCTTTCCTTACGAGGAAGAAGTGTTGCAAGAGGTCGCTGATGACCCAAGTACTTCCGTTCGTGGAATTGAAGAAAGGACGGGAATACCCAAAAGCACAGCACCTCGTATTTTACATAGAGCCGATATGCATCCGTTTCACGTACAACGAGTTCAAAGTCTTCTCCCTCGAGATTATCTTGAAAGGATTTCGTTTTGTAGAACAATGCTACAGAGGCATAATGAAAATCCCCAATTCATCCAAAAAATTATCTGGTCAGATGAATCTACATTTACAAAAGATGGTAAATTTACAAAATTTTCACGAGTGGCATGTGGAGAATCCACATTTCATGCGAGAAGACAGATCCCAGTATCGCTTTAAAGTAAACCTGTGGACAGGAATTTTAAACGGCAAAATTGTTGAGCCTTTTGACCTGCCTGAGAACCTGAATGGCACGAATTACCTACATTTTTTACAAGTAAATTTACCAACTTTGTTGGAGGACGTACCACCAACAGATCGTCGCCACATGTGGTATCAACAAAATGGCTGCCCAGCGTATTACGCAGTGCAAGTAAGAGATTTCCTTGACCAGGAATATCCGGGAAGGTGGATTGGACGTTCAGGCACTATCTCGTGGCCAGCCCGTTCCCCAGATTTAAATCCACTGGATTTTTTTTATTGGGGCGTTCTCAAAGAAAAAGTTTATTCAAAGCCCATTGAGAGCGTAGCCGAGCTGCGTGAACGAACATCAACTCTCGAGGATATGCCCGGCTAATAAGTAGATCTTTTTTAAGAAGATGTAGGGCGAATATTGAGGCTGATGGTAAACAATTTGAACATTTGTTGTAATAATAAATGTTATTTCCCTATTTGACTTTTATTCCAATAAACCTAAACTAAACTAGGTCAAGATTTTTCATTATTTTATTAATTTAACTTACTTTTGTTGACTTTGGTAAAAGTGGCGTCACTATCTGTCTCGCTCACTCATGGCAAACATGTCCACTATCCATCTCTCTCATCATTTTGCCGTAAAATTAAGATCCTACCAAGAGCTTGTGCGAATAAAAAACATTTTAACTGAGTAAAATGGTTAGCAAAAATGGGGTTACTTGAGGTTTTATATTTTACTCGTTTTTTTAGTATGAAACTAACAAGTATTGTACCATTTTACAATCCTGATTAAATGCGCCAACTTTTAATGACACTTGCCAAGGCATTCCAGTACATTTTTTTTAAAGGAGGGCCTTTCAAAGTCTACAAATTTTGAAAATTTTGAATTCGTTGTAGTAGTCGACAAATAGTCTTAATTCTATGAAACTTGGGGCAATTGTGTCATTATTTTTGACTGTGATTCTAGAAATGTTATTTAAGGTTACGGTTCTAAAGTTCAAATGAACAAAAATAATAAAAATTAACCACAATAACCGAAAAATGGTAACAGTTTGACCAAATTTCTAGGTTTTTCTTAAATGCCCATAATTTTCAAACTGCATGGGATAGATTTTTACTCTGATTTGTTCTCATGATGGTTACAATCAATTCTGTCACCCCGTTTCGGCTTAACGTTGAATTCTAGGTAATAAGTAGTATTTTTATTGTTTACTCATCTTATTGTCCGAATTTTTCGACAGTTACCAATATATCTAGTGAATCTAAGTTAACGCAGCAAGGGTAGACCCCCTACAATGTGGACCGACGACCTGGTAAGGGTCGCGGGAAGCGGTTGGGTGCGGGTGACCCAAGACCGAACTGTGTAAAAAACCTTGGGGGAGGCCTATGTCCAGCAGTGGACGTCTTTCGGCTAAGATGATGAAGTTTGATACGTTCAACAAGAAAGATTTTATTTTAATTTGAGAATCGATATTAGTTAGTGTTTATTTACCCTTGCTAAAATTTATTTAGTTACTTTATTCATTTAATTGAACAGGGCTTTTGCATTGACATCATTCATAAATTTTTATTGTTGAGGTATATAATTATCCAGCTTTCTTTAGCAAATAGTGATACGTACACAGTATGACATAGTTTATTTGGTCGCTTTTAGCAGACTAATAATAATAAGGCCTAAGACACTTTCTTGAGGCAGTTTGTAGTCTTCAACTATATTAAAGTTATTTTCATACATTTACTTTCATTTTGAAAAACGCAACTACCGGCTAGCTATGAAGAATCTCTGTGGGGGCTTTACAAAAATTCAAACAACGGACACAAAGTACATCCAGACTCAAAATAACCATTTGTAAATCACACATATATTTGCCCCGAGTGGGATTCGAACCCACAACACTCGGCGCAGTGGCAACGGCTAGGCGACCGTTTAAACATTAAATATCTAAGTACCTAAATAAATTATAACCTGTTTTTTATAAATTTATACGACGTAAGTTTACTTTAAACTACTAACTTTTCATGAATTACGCTCTTTTAAACCATCTTGACTGATTGTTTTACATGAGCTTTATTAAGTGAATTGGACAACACACTATACCTACTCACATTTCACCTGCTATGCTTAAGAGGAAACACAAGGGCCGTTTTTCCATACAATAGTAGTCCCTTTTTCCTTCCTGGATAATGCCAGTAGAGCAATAATATTTTTCTAAAAAATGTATGGCCTCTATTGGCATGTCACTGTGTTTTCCTTTTTTTCATTTATTAATTATTAAAAGAGACATGAGCCTTCAAAAACCTCAAAAATTATTATATTTTCCGATGTGTTCAAACATCCAGAAAACAAATTTGAGTAGATTATATAAAAATAAAAAAAGAAAACATAGAAACACGGCCAAAGCTTTTCTTCAATTTTAATAACAAAAGTAGTTAAATCGGTCAAGTGTTGGAGAATGAAATTCCAAGCTGCAGTTGTCTCTATCACGCTCTGCGGGCACAGCGCGACAGCAATAGATTTTACAAATACCTATTTTTCAATTCTCTCGCCCGTGTTGTTTCCTTTTAAGGTTTAAAGGGGTCGTGTTTTTTGCCGGCAACAAGACAAAACAGAGTATGGAATGATGAATAGAGTATGGAGTATGTAACTTGGGTATATTTCAATACTCTGCATATTGGGCTTCTTTTAGAAAATTTCCTTAGCAAAATGGAGTCTAGAAATGTTTAATTTAATCCCAATAACACTTTACTATATAATAGTAGTAGTAATAGCTTAAGAATCATAACCAAGAAAAGAAGTCTTGGACTACGGTTCCAAAGAGATTAAAAGAAAATACTGTCGCTTTGCTGTTTTCATATATATTCGTTTAATCTGCTACCAGGCACAGTTCCTTACTCCGTGCTGCTTCTAGGTATTACTAGACAAAAACTTCTTAAAACACTTTACTCGATATAGGAATTAAGCATGGGACCTCATGAAAGGCTTCATACCCTGTGACCAAACGCTAAAAATGATTATACGTTTCATAATTAACGACACCTTCTCGGTTAAAGCCATTACCGTTTTGATTGTCGAGGGGAACAATTAATGAACTGTTAAATAAATTAAACGGCGAAGATAAACATCGTGAGGACACCTGTATGTCTGAGAATTCTTCATAATGTTCTCGTAGATATGTGAATACTACCAATACGCACTGGGCCAGCGTGGCGGACTATGGCCTAACCCTTCTACACTGAGAAGAAGCCCGTGCCCAGTAGTGGGACAGGCTAATACAGGGCTGATATTATTATATAAATAAATTACCTTCAAGTGTGCACATCAATCGGGCATCGGTCCATATCGCTGGTACCACGTGATATTTGAACCAAGCTTGACTAAATTTGCAATACTTGTAATCACATCGGTAAGTTTGGCCATCTGAAATAGAAATGTAGTTCAATTAATTGTTTAACAAGTTTTTGCGATATTTACAACAAAATATTTTAAAAGTTCGTTTCCCATACTATGAATAACCCTTTTGTCGCAGGGGACAAACATTTGAACAACGGACACGAAGAACAACCAAAGTTAGGACAACTATTAAGACTGCGCCGAGCGTAAAATGCGGTTGGACTGAATGACAGAGCTCGAAATTCAAATCGGCGCGCGGCTGCCATAGTTAAATTGTATGGAGGATTTGAAGTAGGTACTTTTTTGATAAATATGTATCTTTATTGTCAACCAATAACTTAAATATTTGGAACAGACAAATTGTAATATAACTATTTATGTTTCGTTTAAGCTGTAAAATAGAATAGATTTCTACTGTTATAATCTAAAAATCACGTAACACGAGCTTACGTTTTTGCATTTCTCGTGCAAATTTACCTAATTTTGTAGGCGTAAATATTAATTATTTTAAGTTATTTACACGTAGTAATTGTAAATACATTCATTGTTATGGTAAATGTATATTTTAAATTTGTATTAACCAAAATAGTTGATTTTATCAACTTAACTGTGACCGCCTGTTTTGGCACATTTCTCTCGGCGCATTCTTAATAGATAAAATAATAAATAAATGAAAAAATAATATTTAGGCATTTCTTAAGTTTTAAATGACACATAGCATAAACGCGAGCCCAGCCACTTGCGAAGGCTAATTGCGGACTCGCGGGCACGCCACGATCGTGGCGGTAAGTCCCGTGTTTGAGGAGTGGCGGTACTGACTGGCCACGGTTGTTTTGGCCAGTTCCTGTGTCGTATACGCCGGCAAGAGACGACTCAAAAACTATTGGTCAGATCAAATTTAAATGGGATCTTTCAAATAAAAAAAGAATCATCAAAATCGGTTCCCCTAAAAAAGAGTTGTGAGGTAACACACAAAAAAAAATACAGTCCAATTGAGAACCTCCTTCATTTTTGAAGTCTGTTAAAAATAGCATTACTCGATGCTGGAATTATTCTAATTGACTGTTTGTTATACCTAAACCATTCCGTATTGACGTACAGCAATAGGAGCAAAAAAGATGCACTTATAACAAAGTGGATCATATAGCAGCGATAACTTAATTGAAAACCATTGTACTGCAACGCAGATGCCCTGAGTTCGATCCCAATGCACGTATCTTATTTTTCAATTAAATATCACTCTCTTAAGAGGCGAAGGATAACATCGGGTGGAAAGCCGCATGTCTGAGAGTTTTATCTAATGTCCTTTCATATATGAAAAGTCCACCAACCCGCATAAGACACGCATAGTGAATTATGGCGTAACTCATCTTGCAGAGGATCGAGCATTAAATTGGTAGGACCCGAACCAATTGTCCCGATACCCTTCTGCCAACTCAAAGCATGGTTATGTGGCAGAACCACGAAACTACACGAAAACCAAAGGGCAGAAACAAAGGAATGTAGTCAGACAAAGGAAGCCCTTCCATCCTTAGACATACATCTGTCACGCAAACTGCTACGTTCTTCAAGGAAAAACCTGCGACATCTAGTGGGTATAATAACAGACCACTGCTCACTCAACAAACACCTGTTTAACATCGGCATCACTGACAGCCCCTTATGCTCACGTGCAAAAGCGTGAGCAACCAACGGGCGAAACTACTAAACAGTCCAGAAACGATGAAGGAAGTACTGCGCAACACTGGTTCCCTATTGTCTTTCTGGACGGAGCTGAGGTGGTATGAGTAACCGAACAACTTTTCGCGTCGGTCCCTTACGCACAATGGTCCGATTGTGTGGCTAAGTGCGGATAACACACGTCCAACTAACTAACTAACTACCTCTTCTTGCACTGAAGAAGGCCCTTATCCAGCCGTAAAGCAATTTATATAAAGTGCTGATAGCATTATACACCGAACTACGTATGCTATCGAACGATCCATCGGAGAAAACTTTTACACTGTGTAAGACATCACAATAGAAAATTGAAGTGTTCTTACCCGTTGTGTGAAGAAAACCAAGTGCAAGTAACAATAAATACTTCAAACAAGACTCCATTTTCTGCGATATCCAATAGTGATTTACGTTGGAAACTGATGTTCCGGAATATATAACTGAGTGATCGAAACCTGATAACTGAAGTCAAAGGTTCTCAACAATCAGATGAAGAAGAATTTTATACCTTTTAACAAGTTTGTTGTACCTATTTTTAATTTATAAGCCATACATATACTTCATGATGCTGTCCAAGCTAACAATGTATGTTAAATAATTTAGTCACGTCAGGTACCCATAGGATAGGCTTGCCTAGTGTGGGGCCACAAGATATTGTATTTGACATTGTTCATATTTTTGGCAATAAACAAATTTTTAATTTATATTTTATTACTTTTTTTATATAATGAATAGAAGTTGGCATTACTGTGTTAGCGGAAGTCCATTGTTATAAAAGTTGGGAAGAGATGAAACTGTCACGCACCCTCGGATTGTCCAACCCTATTATAGCAATAGAAAAATCTTGACAATATCGAACTCCTCCGAACAGGTACAGCCATGACGTGGAACCCGAGCGTACTCCAACTTGCAGTATTCCGCTTCAAGCACAACATATGCGTCGACTCGTCATCTTCAGGAACGAGTTAGTTCATTCGTTGCCAAACGTACCTCAAGATGCCTCGCACTGAGCGCGCATCAATGATATCCATCGAAAAAACAAGAAATACAAAAAGATCACAATCTTTTTTGTCGCTTGTGAGTATCAAACCGACAACACACAGCTCACTAGCGTTGGCGATCACCATCACAAGCATACGCACCAGTATAAAGCCTTGACGGAGACCGAACGTGTTTGTAATCATACAATGGAAACTTTGTAAGACTATCAACTTACTTGCAACTACTATCAATTTGAGGCTCATATTAGTCGATAAGAGAATTATTATTCACAAAGGTGCAAAAGTAACAAAAGTAATAATTTTGCCTTTAAACCTCATTAATTTATTTCTCTTTTTCACTTTATAGAAGACAACGCCCACACTAGGAGTAACTCCTGTGTTGCGAGGGACTTTACAAAGTAAACATTTAAACAACGGACATAGAGAATGCACCTGGATTGAGAATAACTATTTGTGGTTCACAGAATGGGACAAATATTTGTTTTAAATATTCGAACGACACAGTAGCGAGGCGATTACTAAAACCATAGGCGAAGCCGCGGGCAAAAGCTAGTTATTTGATATGTATATACATGTATAAACTCTCACGTATATGTCTCTGAAAGGGTAAAGAATGAGGTGTTATACATCAACATTTTAGCCTATATGCGCGTAAAAGGCCAAAAGAGAACCTGTGAATAACAGTATAAGATATCAATTTAAACTGCACTATGACTGTACTGTGTACTTTGTGTATGTGTCAGAAGGTATTTTATATGGAGTAAAATAAAAGTTACACGTGTGAACATGAAGATGGTTTATTTGTGGCTGAGTATAAAATATTATAATACTGCGTTCGCAGCCGCTCATTACATTGTAGCACACACGTATGTTTACTGACAAATCAAAACTGTGTCCTCACAACAGAATTAATAAATCGTTCATTCATTTATCATTTCAATTTAAAACCAGTCGACCTAATGTTCATTGTTCCCATAATGTTCTGTCCCTAATATGCTCATTAATACAAACGGTAGTTTAAAGACATTTCCCGCATTAGAAGTAATCTGTATCGCGGGTGACTTATACACTAAAACAAAAAGTACATAAAGCTTCGAAACTTATATTCGTGGATCACGCAATGTTTTCTTGTATGGGTTTGTAACCCACAACATTCAATGTATTAGCAGTTGCGAGGTTACTACGTAAACCAATTCAACTCCTAATAAATAAAAATTACAATCAAATAAATAAAAAAATAGGTCAGCAGAATAAAATAATAACAACTCGAGTTTACTTCTTTTTAACTTTATGTAATATGTTAATACTTTAACAAACAATAAAGTCTTGTAATATTGCTTTATGAGGCCATTAAATAAAGGTAAATTTCATGCTTACTATATGGTATAATTATGCCGTAAAATAAATTTCATGCTAAATATATAGATGATAGGGTGGTCCACTGGTGTTAGTGTTTCTATTATTTCTATAATTGGATCAGAGGTTCTGAAACTATAATTATTTTATACATGACACAAACTTCGAACATTGCTGTCACAAAATTTATTATTTATTGTAACAATTGAAGTGTATTCAATCGAATTTATACAATACCTAATTCTCTGAGGAAAACAATATGCAGTAAAATTTTGGATATTTGGAATTAAATGGGGCACAGGAAATTGATTCTCAAACGTGACCAGAAAAGAAGGCACATGTCAATTTTTTTGTACGTTTAGGAAAATTATATTTTAAGACGTCGAATCGATGTAAGAACATCGGAATTAACAATTATCTAAATAGTAAAGGTTAACTGCACGCCATTGCCACCGCGTCGAATGATATTAATTCAATCCCCACACGGGAAACACATTTGTGTGATCCACAAATTGTTGTTCCGAGCCTGGGTTTTCTTTGTATCCGTTGTGACTTCTCTTCTCCCTAGCCTTTATTATTCCCAAGTCACTTGGGGTAGGCTTTTCTGGTCTAACCGGATTTGACTGGATATCAGTTTTTACACGGAGCGGCTGCCACCTGATCTCCACAACTCGAAGGCTAACGTTATATACTACCCTAAGGCTAGACCCTAAGGCTAGACCAGTATCAGGATATTATAGGGCACTGACTACCCAATAACGACTGCCTTAGATGTTTTTGGCAGCCGGGACCGACGGCTTAACGTGCTCTCCGAGGCATGGTGTGACCGTTGTGTAAATATTTGTAAAGTCCCCCGCAACACAGGAATTATTCTGAGTGCGCGAGTTGTCTTTTATAGAAGCTTCGCACGGTCCGTGATTTTACAGATTATCACGCACCAGTCCACACCGGCACGCCATGGCAAGATCGCTGCTAAGGGTAACTCCAAGTCGTTCATACTTCCGCATCGTGGGAAGATATCTGTCCGTGGTATAGCCGACCCGTGCGTTACGGTGCGTCTTATCCACTGTGAGTGTGTCATATCAGCCGTGAGTTACACCATGCACAAGTCTGCACTGCCATGTCATAGGAATATGTTAGATCGTGATATAGCAAAGGTATATTAGCGGTTAGTCATAGTAAAATCACATACAATCTCGGACTGACACACTATGAGAAGCTTAGATTAATTATGTCTAGATGTAGCCATCATTACAGAAGGCAATGTGCAATTGAGAAGGTTATATACAAACTCGGTAAGAAAATTGAGACTTATGAGGCATGCCGGTTTTTGGCTGGCGTCTCTTAAGGTTCGCCATAAACGCGTAGGTTTCTTCATAATATTTTATGATCTGACAATTATTGTGGCAGTTCTAGAGCATTTAAAATATTTCCTTAGTTCTATATATATCGTATACTCAATGATGTCAAATTGCAGCACCTTAAAAACTCTTACTCGCTATGGTATGACTATAAGTTCTTTGTGGACCTTCTATGAAAAATATGCTTTGCTTTCTTTCTTTCTTTTTTAAAAAGACAACTCCTGCACTAGGAATTATTCCTGTGTCGCGGAGGACTTCACAAACATTCAAACAACGGACACAAATAACACCCAAACCCGGAACAACCATTTGTGGATCACACAAATTTTCGTCCCGTGTTGGATTCGAACCCACATTACTCAGAGCAATGGCAGTCGAGAGGCGACCATTTTAACCACTACGCCATTTGTGCAGTTTAACTATTTATGTGTCACTAATAGCAGTGACCACGAACAATAGATATCTATTGTACTGCAGAAAATGTGTTAACTTGTACGGCGATTAGCTTCATTGTGGTGTACCGCTTTATCTGTGTCTACGGATACACGGGAACAAAAGCTTTTACGTAAAATCGGACACTGACCGATGAACAAGCTTTAGGATGAATTGTGAAACGTGAAGGAAACCTTTAGGATAGTCAAATGTAAATATTATTATTTACATTTGGGACAGCTTATATTCAGAGCTGATATTATTATTAATACGATGCTTGCCTATAACGCTGACATAACTTACAAGATACAGTAAGAAATAGTCTGCACCACAGTCATGCTCAAAACATATTTTACAAATAGATTTTTTGCATTTCTGGGGCCATTTTTGTACAAAAGACTAAATAGAGAATTAATCATTTATAAATTAAATCATTTAACTGTAAAAACTTAATTTCTTATTTTGTCTTATGACCAAACAAAGCAGTAGCTTACAATATGTAAACAAACTTTTGCCAAATTACTTTTAAAGTAGAATATTAAACTTATTTAATTTGTATTTACCTTTAGATTATTATGAAAGTTATTATAATGTTTTATTTGTATTAAATATAGTATGTAAGTACTTTGTCGCTCGAAACACAGGTGAAACCCAGTTCGGCTAAATATGTATAAGTGCACTTTATGTAATTGTTAAGATACAATTGAAAGATTGAGAATTTTACTAAAAATAATATTTAATACATATCAGCTCTGTATATAGGGCATGAGCCTTTGCCCAGTGTGGGAAGAGTTCGGCCATAGTCCATGCTGGTCCAGTACGCATTGGCGAACTTCACATACCTCTTTCATCTTCTCTTGAAGTTGTTGAATGTTGTTACATTATGGACAACATTAAGACATGTAGGTTACTTCACGATATTGGGCTAGATGGTGTTGTATGTATGTGATAGAATATTATATAACATAATATTTCTTTCTATATTCAACTAGGGTATATGATATTTATGAAATTAAATTTTGGATGGTTGTATCAAGTAATGTATTCGATTATGACCTTCTGGCCAATCGTCGTGGGTCTTTACAACATTTTATTTAAAGTTATCTATATGTCTTGACCAAACTGCCACAACAAGTATTCGAATAAGTTCAATGGTTTGGTTGCTACGTTATAACATCTATATATTAATATAAGCGTCAAAGTAAAAGCTTCTATCTGAAAAATAATAAACGTTGGGCTGTCACCCCTTCAGATTATACCCCCTACCTTAGAAGATATGTATGTACGTATTTCGAGTAACTTCTTTGTGAGCGAAATTTCAGACTTAAGTTAAGCTTCCGTTAGGCCTGCCTTTTTCATAAGCAGCCCTTACGACATTTTCATATCTTCTAACTTCTTGGTGGACATCCATTATAATTTCGGGATTATATTGATTTTTCACGTCTTCTACGTACACACAGCTACACATTAAGTTAGACATCCTATATACGCATAACTACGCTACATACAAAATAAAGAACTGTCGGAAAGAGACAGCGCATAGTGGTGTCGATGTAATGGTAAGGATACAGCGTAACAAAAATATAACGCACTCTCTCGCACGATTCACAGCGTTCAACTTCTATTAGTTTAAAGTCCAAACAGTCTAGGTTGATGTTTCGCTGTGTGTACGTGTACGTAGATGTGAAAAATCAATATAATCCCGGATTCGTGTCTTGACACAACAAGATGCAAGAGGATATAATTGACAACCATAATGCACAAATAGAAGATAATATAGCGCGACAACCTAAAGCATTTTGGACTTATTGTTGTGTCCAAGCGTAAGGGAAGCCATTATCCTAAGCATTTCAATTTGTGTGGTGACCTACAATGACGCCAGCAGTATTAGTACTGCGTTTAATAACTTCTACCAAAGTATGTTTTCTCAGGCTTCAAATCCCGCGTTAGTAGTAAAAGTAATATTAAGGAATCCACTGAAAACTCTAATATCATAACAAATGTGTATATTACAGATAATATTGTGGAGAGTCTATTGCTTTCATTAGATAAATCAAAAGGCCCTGGCTGTATCGGAATACCTGCCATATATTTATCCACTTTTATTTTACTGCGCAAAAAGTCTAGCATATCCTATCATGCTGCTTTTTAATAAGTCGATGTGAGAGTGCGTTTTGCCGCATACATAGAAAAAAACATATATTATACACTAAAAAACCCATACACTAAAAAAGATCTAAATGGGAAAATATCGCTTTATATTTTATTTTAATACCTACATACACTAGGTATAGTGTTCGAAAATATTATTTATAACCATATAAATTAACCTGTTATATCAGTCGGTATTCCTCACAGTCAACATAGCTTCCTTAAAAGCCGATCAACCACATCAAATCTGGCAACCTTCTCTCATTACATTCTGTATGAAATGAAAAGCTCAGGTCCAGGTGGATGTGATAAATACAGATTTTGAGAAGGCATTTGACCGCGTCGATCACATTATTTGGCAAAGTTACAAAATCTAGGGATTCGTGGCGATCTGCTTCGATGGGTCAGTTCATATATCTCGAATCGCTCTCAGGCCACTGCCTGATGATGAATGATTAGACCACTGTCTTGGGTAGTTTCAAGTCTGACTTTATTGGTGTGCTACAAGGTTCGCATCTTGGTCCTCTTTTTTATTGTGTGTATACATATTTACGACATTCACAACTGCTTTAATTACGCTAATCATCTCCTGTACGCAGATGACAAAAAAATATACTTACGGATTCGCTCTAGTATTGAATGTGACATGATATAGAGATATCTATATGCATTGCGTAAATACTACAAAACAAATAATATAACGGTAAACATCAGTAAATGTCAAGTAATCAGTTTTAGTCGTAAGAACAACTTATAAAATGCGGTTACAGATTCGAACTGCTTGATTGAAAGGGTGCAATCTGTGTGCGATTAGGGAGTTCTGCTGGATTCTATTTTCACAACATATTGAAATCATTAAATAAAAAGCAATCCATAATCTATGTTCCGCAATAGGCAGATGAGCATCGTTTAAAAAAAATTATACTTTTAAAACTGCTTTTCACGCTTACGTTCGAAGCATCTTAGAGTACAGCAGCCCTATATGGTCACCTAGTATAACATCTATATTGAACAAATCGAACTCGTTAAAAACGTTTTATAGAGCATTTGAAACCCGTAACCACGACCATTATATAAACGACTGCAGGTACTATCGGCTTTTGCCTCTTATTGACAGATGCGACATGCTAGACATGTGTTTATTATTTGATGTATTGCGTGGTGGCTTTGACATTCCCAAGCTCTTATCTACCGTTTAAGTCAATACACCTAAAACACGTACTAGAATTACTACACTTTTCTTGGTATCTCATCGCCGCATAAATGATGGTAGCAACTCAATTGTAGCTCGACTACTTCGAACTTACAACAATAGATGCACCGAAAGTGATATCTTCTTTTTGTCTATATATAAGATTAAAAATAATATTATTTGTGACCTGACGCTAAATTCCAGTTACTGATGACTGTCTTTCTTATACCTACTTTTATTATATAAAACTCATAGTTTTACTTAGTGAACTTAAGCCTTCGAAATCACAATGTATTATCTCATATTCCATTGTCGTGGAATTCAGTAATTTGCTTAAAAAAATTTGTAAGGTATCTTTGTAAAAAAACTGCAGTTTCCTTAAAATAAATAAATATCAATTATGATAAGAGAGAAATTCACTACGCATCCTCTGATTGCCCACCTTAAATGTTGCAATAGAAAAAGGTATATGTAAATACCGAACTCCTCTAATAAGCGTCAGCCGCGTCCTAGAACCCAACATGGGTACTTCAACTTGCAATATTTCGCTTCAAACACAAAATATGCGTCGACATGATTTTGCGTCAGCACGAAGCATCGTCAGGATAGTTAGCAATCCGAGGGTACGTGGTGTGCTACTCTATTTCCAATTATTTTATTAAAGCATGTATTTGCCTAAGAATGATTTGACTAATAATGAATTTGGAATAAGGAAGAGTAAGTATTAGATGGCGGGACGACCTTGACGCCTTTGAAAAGGACTGGCAGGAGATATCCACCAACAGAGAGATTTGGAAGTCCAAAGGAGAGGCTTTTGCCTAGCAGTGGGACATGTCAACAAGATAATGAAAATATTCTTAGTCTTTTAATTTTACTTATACCTTTTGTCATAATTATAATTACAACTACATGGTGCAATTGAACGACCATCTTTAAATTGTAAATATATGGTACTTACAGTAGAATTAGATTAAAGAAAAACCACAATTTGTCTATTACACACATATATACATATAGCACATTTGTTTCTGTGGTCTCCTTGGTACTGCTCATGCTTGGAGTGCAGTAGGTTTGATATTCAAACAGGATAATACACTCCACATTTTATAGGTACTAATATATTCTTCATAATGTTGTTTTAGTGCATAAGTTTAGCGACAGCTTTCAATTAAAATTGATTTCCGCTATAGTAGATTATTAGATACACATCGTTTTCAACCAGCAATTTCGGCCAAGACGTAAGAGGATCCATTGGCAAAGAACATTTCAGCCGTTTTACAAAATAGCGTTTGCACCAGTAGAAAGGGGATAGTCTAATATCTGCCATCACAGCGCCTCTTTCAACACAAGATGCATTTAATAGTTAAGGAGCTACGAATTCGAACTTTACTCGTAGTAAAAATAAAACACGCACGGTTATTTGGAACTTTTGCATCATTTGAGGAGCTCCATGGTTTAGCAACAACCACCATTCACCATTTTTAGACCCTGTCAAGAAAGTTGCAAGCGTCCGTAAGCTTGGATACGATTTTAGGTCGGCCATATGCTTTTTTTCTATCTTCATCATTATATTAACCGAAAGACGTCCACTGCTGAACATGACCTATGTTCCGCCCAAGATTTTCCATCCGCGTTGGCAGGCTCCATATATCTGTGGTAAATTATATCCTAACCCTTCTTACACTGAGATGAAGCGCGAGCCCAGCAGTGGAGCAGTTTCATATAAGACTGATTTTATATAATAGGCGGTGACAGACCAGAAAAATTACATATATAGGTATAGTCCATATCCAGACTCTATCAGTTATATATATATTTGTATTGACTTGTGTGCTGTAGTGGTTCGTCAGCGGCCAGACACAGTTGCTTTTCAATTACATCTGGCATGCCAATATTTGACATATTAAGTGATGTTGAGATATCCAAAGTAACACACCACAAAAAAAAAATGCAGTTGAGACCCGGTGACGATAATAACTGTTTTATGTAAATGACGTATTGAATACTAGTACATTGATATGTCGTTTCGGTCATTAAAATTCATATCGTGCTTGATATGAATTAATTCAGGTGTTCTAACGAATAAGTAAAAGTAATGAAGTTGAAATATACATGAGAATGACGCACCATTGACATCTACCGCAATATTCACATTACTGAAGTACAGTACTAGAACAAACGAGTACATATTTTTTTGAGCGCACGCACGCAGGAGTCTTCCGCAATAACTATTAAAACGTAGATTGCGTTGTGGGTGTTATGATAGTAGGTATACCAGGTGTAGAAATATATAATGAAATAAAGTAGGTACCAGAATTTTCATATGAGCGTATTTATTACAGGCTTGCAATAATACTATTGCAAGCCTGTAATAAATACGCTATGTACGCCTGTAATATACATCATCAAGATACATTATAAAGCAATATTTTTGTATAAGGAAAACGTAAATAAATCGATACTAAATAAATTTGCTGCCAACTATTCCGATTGCACAGTATTCGCTTCATTAAAATCAGCAGTATCACAAACAGCGGGATAGCTAGGATCCTTTTCGCATATAAATGCAAAGTGCTTCTCACACCACAAGTCATTGAGATACCCGTTACGGTACACGGAGCCACAATATTCTCCTTCAGAAGCGTTGTTTGGCTCTCCGCCAGAAAACTGGGCAAAGCCAGCCTCCTGCAGTGATTGACCTGAAGAAAACACAGAATTTACATTTTATTTTACAAATGATAACTCTCGTAAATATAATTCCCGTGTCGCGAAGGCTTTATAAACGAGACAACTTACAAAAAGAACACACAGACCCAAAACAACTGTTTGCAGATCACACCAATTATTATCCCATGTGGTGAATTAATATTAATTTTATGCAATTATGTACTTGAGATGTCGGTGTATTTGTATAGGTACACAATAATTAGGGCACATCTCAATTATTTACAACATATACATTATCACTACTTTATTATTAAATTTTATTTAATTTACATTTGCACTCAGAAAATCTTTACTTTTATGTATGTGTATAAGTTACTTTGAAAAGATATCTTGAGTTACTTGCCTGTTAACCGTATAATAAATTTAAATAACAACATATTTACCATGAACGGTAGTCCAGTCTGCGCTTTCTCCATAATTATGAAAACCAACATAGGCAACATCTTTCCAGAACGATCCCACCATTTTATTAGCCGGGTACTTAGCAAAGAGGTCACGAATAACGTGAGATTCTGTAACGCTGTTTATGATAGCAAGATGGCCGCCCTCAGCAGAACAGACGAAATGGGCACGTTTAAACTGTCGCGGTACTGTGTGGAACTTGTAGCATTTGCCTGTTCGTTGTTCAAAGTGATACTCTGAAAATTTAATTATATTTTAGATTGCTAATCTGTCAAGTCTTATAATACCAGACATAATTATAAAATCTATTGATATCCACAGGTATGCCTGGCTGTAACAAAACATTACATGAATACATGGTGAAATAAATGTTTACCTGAGTCAATAGTGCCGCAAAAGTTGGTACCTTCTGAAGATATTGCCCTGTAGCATATGTAAGGACGAGGTTCGTTACAACTTACGTCAGAAAAATTGCCCTCAGAACTCATTGAGATACAGTTCTCAGCATTGTTTTTATTATCAGGTTCGTTGTCAGCCCACCTGTGAGAAATTGCACCCAGTGGTATACCTACAAAACGAATTTGTATTTTAAGTAAACTCTACAGTCGCTTTATTTAAAACACAATATTAAATAATAACAATATACGCCCGCTATATTAACCTCTGCTCATTGGGAGCAGGGTTAGGTCATAGTCCACCAGGCTATTCCAATGTGGGTTGGCAGACTTCACATAATATATACGACAATTTTTTGGAGATCTCTTAGACATGCAGGTATCTCAAGATGTTTATTTTGCCATTAAAGCGAGCGCTAATTAACTATTTGATACTTCAAAGAGTCAGAGGTTAGAATCCAGGGCCTTGAGATCAAACTCGAGATCCCTGCGTGCTATTCCAAACCCACTAAGAGCCTCGTGGATTACCATTGGAATGGCACATAGCTTTTAAAAAAGTTAACTATATTTTAATTGTTTTTTAGTTACTATAACTAACCATCAATAGAGTAATAATTGCCATTGGAGACGATATCATGAATTCCAGTGAAGACATCGACATCGCGAATTGTATTCATCATTGCAGCTTTGAGTTCTGCTGTAGTGGGCGAAGCTAATATACCGCCTGTTGATAGAAATAAAACACATAAGTACCACATGCAAGCGAATAATTATTTAAATACAAGTTACAGCAAATACATACATACGAGTACATTGCAGGGGAATCTTAATAAGATTTGAGTACACTAAGCGTATTTTATGTAATAAGTATATTATGACGATAATCTATATATATCATATGTTTCTTTGTTTGGTTGAACGCGCTAATCTCAGGAAGTACTAGTTCGAATTGAAAAATTCAAACTAGTAGTTCCTGTGTTCCTAAATTCCTGAGTTTAGCCTATTTATCGAGGAAGGCTATAAGTAATATAACATCACGCTACGACCAATAAGAGCGGACCATCAATGAAAAATGTTGCAAAAACGGAAACATTCTCTTATGTAAAGCAGACAAAGATGCGCGGGTCAGCTAGTTATATATAACTGTCAACTCATCGTGTTAGAATTATTTTTAAATAAAAGGTCAAAGTTAAGTCAATGTTTAAAAATGTTTTCTGACAATATTTCGTAAGGCCTCAGACGGTAGTGACAATCTTTTTTAATTCTTCCTCCTAGTACTGTCAATAACCGAACTTCGGTATTAACGACTAGCTTTTGCTCGCGGCTTCACTCGCGTAAAGGTAGGTTAGGTTATGTTAGTAACAGTATTTAAACATTAAAATATTGTCTATGTTACTTGCTGATAGTATACCTATCTAATGGTTAAAGAATTTTTAAAATCGGTTGGATAGTTTTAGAATTAAACACTTACAAACAAGCAAAAAATCTAAACTTTCTTCTTTATTATTACTATAGATGTTCATATTTGTGTTAGCCTTATACATAATCGAATAATCAATAATTATTTAAAGGTTTATGCCTTAAAGTTTTTATCAATGTTTGAACATTTGAATATTTGAAATCCTTTATCGCTAATCGCGCACTTATATGATGAAATTAATAAAATAGTGTTCATATTGTAAATCTTTTAAATCCTAAGTTATCACAACGCATTTTGCTATCAAAATAATTGAGACTGATTATGCTGAATTTGGCTGGCTCGAAACCATCATTTTAACCATCTTACAATTATGTCAAGAATCAATACACTTACCTTCAAAACGGCATCGCAAGCGAGCATCGCGCCACGTCGCAGGCACTTCATGATACTTCAGCCATCCTATATTACTATACGAATAATCACATCTGAACTTAACAGCACCTGAAATTAAATTTAGACATTGACATTAGCTGTCGTAATTATTGTGAATATTCTGAAATGTGAACGTAAAAGAGAATGTATTTTTTAAGAACGGGTGGTTTTCGATAGTCTACAGTGAATGGACGACTTATTTAAATTCAAAAACCATTTATTATTATTTGTCAATATCTTAATATTTCAAAACTATAACACTAACCAAATTCCTTCTGCTATTTATTTCCAAATAGTTAATACAAAATATAATGTAACATTGACCAAAAAACTAGGCAAGTATAAGTAGGCCTGTATAAATAATAATCAAACATAAACTGTCGAAATCAATGTAAGCTAAAATATATATTTTTTTATTTTGCATATCACAAATTATTACACACATAATTATATCTATCAATACATGAAATATATTATAGAATATATGTATATATAATAATAATAATAATAATATATTTATTTATTTCTCTCTTCACAAAGGTGTTTCTTACACATCTATATACATTAGATATAGGAACTTTATGATCCCTTGTGAGAGGCTGGTGTCCATACTAGGGAAACCCTGTGTGACGGATCACCAGGCCCTCACCTCGGAATATACAATTCAAATTATACATTAAAAACATGCATAAAGTATATAACATTTTGAAAGACTGTCATAAAGTATGAATGCAAAAGTAAGAGTACATAACAAAATGAGGTATGTGTTCTTTGTGAGAAGTGTGTGCGTATGTATGTACTAATATATACAGTGTGTATAATAAAATTGTCTGATCCATTAAGGTCTTGTTTCTCTCTTAACAAACATGCTAAGAAAAATAATAAAACGTCTTCATAATATTATTATATAAAGTATTGATCAGCATTTTTACCCTTAAATTACCGAAATTTCGCACAGTCTAGCAAGACTCCACTAAACTTGACAAGGATGCGGAGCGTGGCATACTTTTAGCGGCATTTTTCTAAAGCGTAGGTAGGTAGGCGCGGCATCGGTGAACCTTTGTAAACTTTAGTGATACTTAGGTATTATGATTAATTATTAGTTGCCGGTGCTGCCATGGGTAATCGATTAACATAATTATTTTAAATAAATTAAATTTACTGGGGTAATTCTTTTGATCGAATTTTATAAAAGGATGTCACTTACGTTCTCGTAATAAGCTACTTTATAACACCTTTAACGATCGGACAGGGTTTATTATATACACTGTATACTTAAGAAATCCTGATTGTTATATTTCACAGTATATGAATACATTGTAAATTATTGATAAATCATCGCTTTCCATTTTTAAGTGAGTAAATAAAATAAAATAATATTTAACGGCTTTCAAATTTTTAAGTTAAAATAATATATAAAAAAATTAAGTACCTATTATAAATTTCAATGTGTTGAATCCATGATGGTTACATCGTAAACAAATAATACAAAATGTCTAGTGCAGCAAAATTTAAAAAAACATTGTTTATTATATGTTTGTTTAGTGAAAATAATTCAAATTATAATATTATATATTTTATAATATAATATTATGTTCTTTAATATTTTCTTACTATTAAATTAATTGAATAAATAAAGAAATAACCAACAAAGCAAGGAAACAACAATAGAATTTGTTACATAATATTATACAGGGTGATTTTGAAATCGTGTAATTCCTTTTAACCACGCATTCTACTGGTGATATAGAATAACCCTGACCATATTTTTTCTTAATTAGAATAATGGTTTCGGCAAAATTAGAGTACAGATTTTTTTCATGAAATGATTTCAAATAGTCATATTTTAACCAACTGACACAATCTTAATGTTTTACTAATTTAAAAATAATAACATAACAATAACTGATGTCGTAAATAATAAGGGGCAATAAAAAGGACCGCCCGTTATTATTTACGACATTAATTATTAATACGATTTTTTATTTTAATTAGTAAAATATTAAAATTGCCTCGGTTGGTTAACATATCTATCTGACACCATTTCACGAAAAAAACGGAATAATATTTTTTCAAAAAAAATAAATCTAATTAAATAAAAATATGGTCAGGGTTATTCTATATCAGCAGTAGAATGCGTGGTTAAAAGGAATTACACGATTTCAAAATCACCCTGTATAGTCTTACCCAGAAAACCAGCAAGTAATAATAACACAAGGAAACTTTTTAGAAATAACTTCATTGCTATCGCAGCGTGTGTGGCTTATAATAAGACTGAACCTATAATATTCAATAATCCCTGAATACGTATTTATATAGGAATTGTTTTTATAACTATTGATACTCTCAACATGTAATATAATATGTGTTTCACACTTTGAGAACCACTGTACGAAGCTTATATTAAAAGTTCACAAATGTTGAAATCAAACAACTTTATACGAATTTATCGAGTTGCTTATTTATTATAAAACACTATTATAATATATAACTTTAAACTACTTTTGTTATACACTTTTACTAGTTACGGTTTACTTATATTTAAGCTATTTAAATTATAAAACTACGTAGATTTAATTTTACACTTTTCCCGACGTTTTAGTTGCTTTTCAGTCAGCAGCCATGTTCACGGGGCTATGTAAAATCAAAAATCCGTATTAATAAGTACGTGTAAACGTAAGACAATATTCACAAATGTAAATTGCCAAGAGTCGAACTACAGCATTTTTTATAAATAGTGCATTTTAATTTCGATGTTAGCACAATTCAAATTAAAAATATAATAATACTAGCAGTCCTGACAGACGTTGAAAAAAAAATAAAAAAAACAAAAAAGAAAAACGATCACGTACAGAAGAATTATATATATAAAGATTCTTCTGTACCTGTGTTGACAGTGAACTCCTCCTAAACGGCTGGACCGATTTGAATGAATTTTTTTGTGTGTGTTCAAGTGGATTCGAGGATGGCTCAGTTTTTTTTTTCGCCTGTATAGTACATCGTCTGTCGTGACAGCTAGTTATATATATAAAGATAATATATAATATATGAATATCAGAAATGGTATTCTTCTAGGTTAAAACAAATGGCTAATGTGAACTTTATTTGCATTTCAGTTTATTAGACAAGATTGGAACTCTATTTTATATGTATTTTATTCTATGTAACATAAATTCATCAACTTTCTTCAATGGTTCATTCCTTTTATTGTTTTATTTTTTATATTATATAAATTAATGGTTCGGTGGACCAATGCCATGGCAGTGGCGAGGCAATCTCTTAAGCCAGGTTAAAATCCGTCTGTCTCCTGTTATAAACTGGTCACCGAAGCTTTCGGGCTGAAGGTGATTAGGTAGTGGAGATAATATTACTAATAAAGCTTTAGTGGTTGAAATATGGTAGTTCAGCCATGGATCCTCTGATTTACTATAAAAAATACTATATTTTTTATTATGGGTCTCTAACTTGTGGTCTCACCTTTGTCTTGAATCATACGGACAAATGGCATTTGGTTTATATGCATGTAATTTTTTTTCAATATTAGCCAATTTACTAATTCCCACAATTCTAATATTATTGGGATCATGATGCATATGTCAGCTTTCTTTCATACTGGCAGATAATGTTAGATGGTGTAATATTTTTGTATGTATCGTATCCTATAAGGAAAAGTAGGACAGAACACGTCTATACAAATGAGTTTTAAGTTCTCTTGAACAAAAACCTCACTGCAGTGAATGCAATATATTTTACTAGGAAGAGGTGTGTCAAATAACTCTAGATTATAATATTATAAAACTAATCGCATACCATAACAGGCATGATGACAGGATTAAAAATAAGTGTTTCTAATTAGTCCATCTTTTAGATTAGTCAAAAATAATGGACAACTATATCTAGACTTAAAAAAACAAAAAAATAGAATTTAAGATATAGCGCATTAAAGTTCGAGAATGTGGACTTTTGACGTTTGTAAAATGTGAACTAACAAGTAACGTAGCATGAAATTTAAACGCGTTGTATCTTCGGTGTTATTAGTTTGTATGGCAAAAGAAAAATACATAGGTACGTGTCCAATATTTTTTGCTAATTTAAAGGATGGAATAACCTTTGTCAGTCCTCATGCCTATTGCATTTGCATGTTATTTAAATTCAATAGAGGTGTTGTCTCAAATTTTTTACATTATTTAAGTTACATAGTTACATTACTGTAACAAAAGTACAAATCATTTTCAAAATCTACTCAAAAATAAATATGATACAACCGTTTCAAAACTGGTAGTGGCGGTAATTATCAAATGACAGAAAAAGGATGCACGGTATAAACTGTGACGTAGCCGCTATGTAAATGCAGCTGTGTGAGGGACACAGCGATATACACCTCCATTACACCCCACTTTTTCTTACATTCATATTTACAATATTAATTACTTGGGAAAAAATATATTATATTGGAAATGGTTGACATAACCTCCATTAAATTGGAAATTGTCTGGTAATTCAAAGGAATACCTCCATTAAATTGGAAGTGGTTGATAAACCCCATTATGGTTGAGACTGTCTGGTATTTCAAATGAGTACCTCAATTGACTTAAAAATGGTTGACATAACCTCCATTAAATTGGAAATTGTGTGGTAGTTTAAATGAATACCTCTGTTAATTTGGTAACGGTTGATAAACTTCCATTATTTTGGAAGCTGTTAGTAGTTCAAATGAATGCCCATTAAAGTCGAAATTGTATGGTAGTTCAAATGAATACCTTATTTAATTGGAAATGGTTAATACAATCTCCATTTAAGTTGACACTAGTGTTACATATGCCAATTAAATTGCATATTCTAGGTTGTCCCATCGGGATCAGGAAATGGCTCAACAACCGTTATTGGCTCTAGAAGGACTGGATTTAGACGGTGACAGGAGTTCCATTGGCTGTAAATGGGAGAGATGGAAAAGATCACTACTCATATATCTTGATGCAGCGGGAATTGAGTTGTCGCAGAAAAAACGGGCAACATTGTTGCACTTTGGAGGGGCGAAGCTGCAAGATATATTTTATAATTTACCTGGTGCGGATGTTAAAGCTACAGAAAATGTGGATGTTTTTGATGTAGCTATAAAAAAGGTTGATGAATATTTCCTTCCAAAACAAAACCATGTTTTTGAACGCCATATGTTCAGACTAATCAAGCAAGAGGATAATGAGAAATTTGAAGGCTTCCTAGTACGATTACGGAAACAGGCAGAAAAGTGCAATTTTGGTAAAGATGAGAATCACTTCATTGACCAGATTACTGAGAAATGTACTTCAGCTGAACTACGTAAGAAAATACTTACAATTGGTGACAGCATCACTCTGGAAAAAATTATAACCGAAGCCAACACTTTGGAAGTTGTTAATGACCAATTAGAAATATATGGTGAAAAAAAACAAGAACCCCAAGATAAAAAACAAGAAAATCAAGAGGTTAATGCTATTTACAACAGGAATAGAAAGGAAGAATTTTATAAAACAAAACAATTGTACAACAAAAACCTTAAGCTATGTGGACGGTGTGGAAGTAAAAGTCACGGAATAGATTGTAAAGAATGCCCTGCTTTAGGAAAAGCATGTTTTACATGTGGTAAGCCAGGACATTTCCGTCAATACTGCAGAACAAGGGTCACAAAAAGGAAATCCAACGAACAAGTAAAATCTGATAATCCACAAAACTCAAAAGGAAACAAAAGAGCTAAAGTAGCAGTGGATTACGTTTTTAGCATTGATGATGATGTAACAGTGGAGTGCACCTTAGGTGGAGTCAAGACTAAAATGCTTGTTGATTCAGGATGTAAAGTCAATTTGATAACCCAAGAAACATGGGACTCTTTGAAAAATCAAGGAGTTTTAACAATCAACCAGACACCTAAGCCAAACAAAACTCTTCTAGCATATGGCAGTTGCACACCACTCAGCATTAAGGGTTCATTTGAGACCACAATTGGAATTAGTGATCGGAGAGAACTAACAACTGTTTATGTTGTCGAGGGAGGTACAAGAGACCTGCTAGGGAAAGAAACTGCCACCCTTCTAGGAGTTTTGAAAATAGGCATGGATGTCAACAATATTGAGAATAACCGGGTGTCACAGCCATTTCCTAAACTCAAGCATGTGTTGGTAGAAATCCCTATTGATGATAGCATACATCCAATATCACAACCATATCGGAGAATACCGTTGCCTATTGAACAAAAAGTTGAAAACAAGATTCAAGACCTACTTGATCGAGATATAATTGAAGAGGTACATGGACCTTCAAGGTGGGTTTCTCCAATGGTACCAATTATGAAAGAGAATGGGGACTTACGTTTGTGTGTGGATATGCGACGCGCTAACGCTGCCATTATGCGGGAGAATCACCCTTTGCCGTGCATGGACAAATTTTTGCCAGAAATTTGTAAAGCTAAATACTTTAGCAAGCTTGACATTAAAGACGCTTTTCATCAGTTGGAATTACATCCGGATTGCAGACACATAACTACTTTCATAACGGCTAAAGGACTCTATCAATATAAAAGACTTATGGTTGGAGTCAGTTGTGCTCCTGAGATCTTTCAGAAGGTGCTTGAAAAGCTTTTAGTAAAATGTGAGGGAGTTATAAACTTCATCGATGATATATTAGTTTTTGGAGATAAAGAAGAGCAACATGACGCTCGACTAGAAAAAGTGTTGAAGATTTTAAGAGAAAATGATGTACAACTCAATGAACAGAAGTGTAAGTATAAAATAGGAAAAGTGAACTTTTTGGGTCACGAATTGTCTTCAAATGGAGTAAAGCCGTTGCCAAAATATGTCGAGAGCATCACCAGCTTTAGAGTCCCTACAACCATAGAAGAACTACAGAGCTTTTTAGGGCTAGTAAACTATGTGAACAAATGGTTACCCAACTTGGCCACGAAAACCGAACCTTTGAAAGAATTGTTGAGAAAAAAACTAGGAAAGAAGACCGACATTAAACCATTTTGGACAAGTGACCAAGACAAGGCGTTTGCTGAACTAAAAGTAGCGTTGACCGAAATACAATCTCTGGGATACTACGACATTAAAGACAAGACAAAGGTTATTGCAGATGCCAGTCCTGTAGGCCTCGGCGCCGTTCTTGTGCAGACTGATTCACAGGGCCCGCGGATCATTGCATACGGTAACAGGACACTGACAAATTGTGAGAGGAAATATAGTCAGACAGAGAAAGAGGCTCTAGCTCTAGTTTGGTCTGTAGAACATTTCAATATTTTTCTTTTTGGCAAAGAGTTTGATCTTATTACGGATCACAAACCTCTGGAAATATTGTTTGGGCCAAAATCTAAGCCCTGTGCACGCATAGAACGATGGGTACTCAGGCTACAATCATATAATTACAATGTGATCTACATGCCAGGAAAAGTGAACATCGCTGACCCGTTATCACGCCTATGTAAATATTTAAATTCACCATCTGAGAGGGGAGATGAGCATGTTCATCAAATTGTGGAGCAAGCTAGACCATACGCAATTTCAATGGCTGCCATTATTGAAGCTTCGAGAAATGACAAGGAAATAAATGATGTTAAGAAAGGAGTCTATGAAAATGAGTGGCACGAATCCATCAAAGGCTATAAGATATTTGAGAATGAGTTATGTTTCTGTGAAAATATTTTACTCAGAGGCAACAAAATCGTAATACCTAAAAAATTACAGAAAGATGTACTAGACGCTGCACACGAGGGCCATCCCGGAATTGTCTCTATGAAAGGAAGATTAAGGTCAAAAGTGTGGTGGCCAAGAATTGATAAGGACGTAGAAAATTTGGTCAAATCTTGCAAGAGCTGCACACTGGTGGGATTGCCAAATCCTCTGACGCCCATGAAAAGACGCGAACTCCCTATGGCTCCTTGGATTGATGTTGCAATGGATCTGCTGGGTCCACTTCCTAATGGCAACTACTTACTCGTAATGGTTGACTATTATAGTCGCTACAAAGAAGTCAAGACTACCAAAATAGTGACCAGTTTCCAGATTATAAAATTACTTAAAGAGATATTTAGCAGATTAGGTTACCCAGTGTCAATTACTGCAGATAATGGGAGGCAATTTGTCAGCGATGAATTTCGTTCATTTTGTAAGGAATGCAACATCATCCTTTATAATACAGTGCCTTATTGGCCCCAACAAAATGGGGAAGTCGAAAGATAAAACCGTGATATCATGAAGCGCCTCAAGATCAGTCTTTTGGAAAAAAAAGACCTGAAGGAAAGCCTTATGGAATACCTATTAATGTATAACAGTACGCCTCATACAACCACAGGCAAGTCGCCATCAGAATTGTTTTTTAGATGTCAAAATAGAGACAAAATACCGTCGATTGATAGGCTGGTTAGTGCAGAGGTTGACCTTGAGGTGCGAGACCGGGACAAGATTCATAAGGAAAAAGGGAAGGAGTATGGTGATAGAAGAAGAGGAGCCATTGAATCAAATTTAGCTAAAGGAGATAAAGTCTATGTTAAGAATATGGATAAAGTTAATAAGCTCAGCTCAAATTACAATCCAGCACCTCACATTGTTCAGAGTACTAATAAAGGAGACATTACAGTAAGGAATGATCAAACAGGTCAAGTACTCAGAAGGAATATTGTTCACCTGAAAAGAGTAGAGGGACAATGGAAAACAGTGCAGGAAAATGATCAGGAAGACGAGGATGAAAAGGAAAACAAAGAGTATGTAAATGAATGAAGTTTGAATTACTGAACCTCAAACTCATAACTATTAATTGATGATTAAGTGATTAAGTATTAATATGTTCAACTTTAAATAATTCAAATAGTTTTTTTGTTAGTTCTGACTCAATAGCTGCATACAGAGAAATCTAATGTTTGTACTGTTGTAACTTTGAGTGATGACTGATTACCTTTATGTATACATAATATAATATATGGTAAAAGTTTAGAAACGTGCCTATTCGATAGGGGGTAACGGTGGTGGGGGGAGGGTGGGGAGGGGGAAGGGTAACTAATCCCCGCCCTCCCCTCCCGCCGGAGCCCTATAATTTCCGAGAAAAATTAACTTTTATTTTTAAAATTTTACTGTCATATATTGATAAATAACAAAGAATAAGAGGGCAAATCACTGTCTTTATCTAACAGTTTACAGAAAATATAATTTAATACATAAAGTCTATATTATACAATATCTTGAGAATGCATCTTCTCCGGCACTGCAGGATGTGCAGCCTCTTCGCCCTAGCGTAACAAAGCACTGGCCCATGCGCTCACCTAAGCAGCCTCGGCTTGCTGGTCGCCTGCGGCGACCAGCCTCGGCCGCTTAGGCTCGCTTGTGCCTATGCTTTGTTACTGCGGCCGGAGGCTGCACCCCTTCCGTGCCTCCGGGCTCTAAAAACACTCTAGGGGTAGGGCAAAAAGTACCACGTGAAGTCGGGGTAAACTAATTCGGGTCTGTCACAGATTTTAATATTTACCTTTATTTTACTTCCTTTTTTCCGAATTTCGATTCGTCGATCTGTACTACTTTGCCAGGACCTATCTTGCCTGAAGTATTTTGTTTTTCTATTGCGGAACGGAATGAATGTCAACAAAACAACTTAACAAAATAGGAGCAATGCGTTTCGTTTCCCATAAAAAAAGTACAGGCTCATTTTTATAGACTTTGAAATAAATATCTATAATAATAACTTTAATTTATAAATATTTTGACACTGAATTGCATTCCTCCCTACTTCCCTAAGTAGAAAGGAACGTAATTCTGTGTCAATTACTTATTCATAACCTCAAAAAACGCAATATGAATTTCTTATTTTTTTTAAAATGAGTGGTCTCCGGCAAGAAAAAATTACTGATTGTGGCTTAGAAAACTCTCTAGTATCACGTACTACCCTTAGATTCTGCCCAACGAATAGGCACGTTTCTAAACCCAACCCTAATATATGTGTGGAGTAAAGATCTTGTTATATTTATTTTTTATCAAGGGAGGGATGTAGTGTATGCGATAATGCGATATAGCATAAATACGCTGTCTCGTGTGCTCCTGTATTGGCAACACTGTCGTTGACACGAACTGTCAGGGAGATAGGCGGCAAACCCGGCAGGTGAAAATACGAAGTGAATTGTGTGCAGAGAATACGTGGGCATTGTCGAGCCAGTGTAGTGGAGGGATTAAACAATCCTACAGCACCAAAATATCACTGGGCTCCTTAATGAATCCGAATCTCAAATAGTAAGCCTGGAAGAATTTTTGTGACCGAAAATAAATATTGATGTCATTTGTGTAACAGAAAACTTTATCCTCCTCATACCTTATTACATACTGGCAGCATGTTTTGCTAGAGAAAACAGCAAAAGAGATGGCGCATGTATCTTAGTGAAAAAGGCCACCATTTTAGAAAAATTACGGAAGTAACAAAGTTCTCTATCAGTAATAGTTTTGAATGTTGCACCGTAGAATTGATTCAAAATAAAACTGTTATACTTTGCATTTATAGAGTTTCTAAAGACAGGTAATCTAAAGGTATTTTTTTACTGTTTAGAAAATATATTTTATTTAAAATAACATACTGTTTATTTGTTACAACATATATACAACTATTTATATTTACAAACTATTTATATCAGCATTGCCATTCAACGTGGCATGAGAAGAACGGGCAAAAAACTTATGGCCACTCTTTTTAATCTTTGGGTTCGTTGTTATTAAATTATCTTTTAAAAATACAACTACCGCACTAGGAATAATTCCTGTATTGCGGGAGACTTTACTCGGCACAACCATTTGTGGATCACACAAATTTTTGTCCCGTGTGGGGTTCGATCCCACAACACTCGACACGGCAGCAGTGGCGAGGGGTCCACATTTAACCACTACATCATATGTGCAGTCCAATCTACTATATGAGACAGAAGTGAGTTCTTAAGCAATCGCTCAGCTCATTTTAATTTGTATCATTAGTAGCATACATAGATGATGTATGTATGAACGTGTGAATTCATGAACACAGCAATTAGTATATCCTAACCAATATTATAAATGCGAATGTGAGTTTATTTGTTACACTTTCAAGCCTTAACTTCTCGACCGATCACCATGAAATCGCAATCACGTTGTCTAGAATATAGACATGGACATAGAGTAACTTTCATCCAGACTTACTTATTACTTACATAAACTAACCCACATGTTCCTGAGCGAAACTGCGGGCAAAATCTTGTAAGTTTACTCCAGCAAGAATCCAGAAAATACGGTACCCGAGGTTAAAAAAATTGACATAAGCTACATTTACACAAACAAAACCGCCGGTTTAATCTAGTAACAAAATAAAGAAAATTATGTTAACTTACCAATTGACGCTACACAAATTATCAACACAAAATATTGTAAAAGACCTTTCATTTTTTCTGATGACTGCTTAACAATTAACAAATAAGTGAGATCATTCGACACTGAAATTCATACTTATAACCGAAACTTATCTGCATAGGATTATCTGTATTTGTTCAAAGACGAATGTTTACATAAATGATGTCAGATTATAGCGTAGCGTTTTGCCTGGAATCCCCGAACGAGTTGTTAAAATAGGCAGTAGGCTGATAGGTGACGTACGTTTCATTGGCTACAATTTAATCCCTTGCAATCAGCACGGATGGCTTAGTGGTTAACCTGCCCTTTGACGCCAAAGCCTCTCTATGTAGAGAGACTCGCATACGAGCCGCTATATTTGCACCCTGTATTTGTTACCGGTTCGGATACGAGCCACCAAGTAGGCACCACTTTAAACCTTATTTTACTAACCTTACGCTTAAAACTGATTGTTTATCGGCTATGAATGGATTATTTTAGGTAAAGGACATATAGATGGAAAGAAATCATGTTTATTTCGCACACACAATTAAAACAAAATAAACAAAATGATATTATACATATTAAAACAAAATGTGTATGCCCTCTCCGAAAAGGTTCACCACCTTGAGCTTGGAACCTAATATAGAAATACGCTTCTACGATATGACTACATACAGAAAGCACAGCCAATAGAAATCTCTATTTCTAGACAGCACGTTTCGCCGAAAACTTTGTTGTTAGAAAACATTGTTTGTCATCTCGGTACATAGGAAGCAGTGTTGACAGAGATCTCTGTTCATAGATAGCACTTCTTGCCGTAAACTTTTTCATAGAAATCACTGTTTCCAGATACCTTTGTTCACAGAAAGCGCCTCTGGAGATGAAACTATTAATATTTATTATATTATTAAATTTCGCTTTTCTGGCTCAGATTCAGATCACCACCTTAGCAATAGCTGGGCACCCAAATTGAGTGCACCAGCGCTGCTTTTCAGTTGGTCACCCGATCTAAGTGATGCACGGACGGAGGCAAATGCTTAACATTACTACAAAAATAGGTACAATAAATGTGGTTCTGCTCACATACACAAGGAAAACGTATAGGACATATTAATTTATGTTTATAAATGAGGTACATTTTAAAAATATGAGAACAGCGGTAGAAATAAAATACGTCACTATCAAATAAATAAATTTTAAAGGGGTAGGTACAAATAGAAATAAAAAGATCATTACATAATAAGCACTAATGACACAATATTATGCGCAGAGTGAAACGTAAACAAAGTGAACGACCTCAGCGTTGTAGGCTATTTGTATTGTTTTGTTTGTTTTTGTTTTGATATTCTTATTAGTGAGACCATCTTATATAGCTAATTGTGGATAATTATTAATTAAGTGTAACATATACAACATAAAGCGGTTGTGAGAATTATACATTTATGTAAAATGTGAAACAGCGTCCACAGGTAAGTTGTTAATATAAACTATATAATATACCAACTGTGTTTAAAATTAATAATATAGAACACACAAAATAAAAAATAAAAAACATTATATGGAAATAATATATAGATTGGATTAAATAATTGATACATTGAAATTAAACTACTATATACGGATTTTATCGTGTTGTTTATTTATAACTGTATTACAAAATTTTGAAACTATTATACTACTACTACTATTGAATTTTACTCATTTATAAGCTAATAAAATTTATTTAAACTATTAAATCTATTTATATTTAGGTTTACACTTTTCCCAACGTTTCGGTTGCTTTCCAGCAACCGAAACGTCTGTCACGTGAAACGATTAATAATTTTTTTTATTAAATATATACAACATAAAGTGGTTGTGAGAAATATAAATTTATGTGAAATGCGAAACAGCGTACACAGGTGAGTTGTTAAAATAAACTATAATTATAATATACCAACCGTGTTTAAATAATAATAATAATATAGAACATAAAAAATTAAAAATAAAAACATTATATCGAAATAATATATAGATTGGATTAAATAATTGATAAGTTACATTTGACTGATTCATACATTATTTGTCTTGTAAAGAAAAACTTTTAAATTTATTCTTGAAATTGTTAATACTTTTTAGGCTTCTTATTGGCGCGGGGATGTTATCCCAAATTTTGGACGCTTTATATCGGAAGCTACCACGAAATGAAGCAGATCGGTGTTGGATCTTCAGGACCCGAGTAGATAGGGTTTCGGGGGGAGAACTACGGGTCTCCCCCTTGGACCAGGGTACTGCGGGGTCAGGAAGCCCACTGCGCCTCGAAAGGCGTGTTCTATCGACCGCTGACTAGAGTGCGCGGTGCCTGACATTGGAGTTGGACTCGCAGGGGTATGTGGTTGGCCGCTGAGGACGACATGTTCGTTTGCTCGGCAAGCACGTTGCGTTCGAGCGTCGGACTCAGACGCGGCCAGTGCGAACCAGTCGGTCGCATGAGGCACGGAGTTGCCTTTAGCGAAGTGGCAGTGTGGTTTCACTGCCGCAACGCATCTCGGGAGCTTGCCTGCTCAGCAAGTAAGAGTCATAGCTGGAGTGACTCGGGCCACACCCGGCTTGTAGGCCTATTTGGGTAGGCATACGGATGTATGTCGGGAAGTGAGCGTGCCTTACACAGCTCCGGTACCATACTGTAGATATGGGAGGCGGCTTCTCCGTCGGCTTCAGCGAGGTTATCGTTAGCAACTCCTTTGAGTTGCGAGTAGTGAGCGGCTTTATTGCTCCGGTACCTATCTGGAGAATAGGTAGTGTCACTTGGGCACGAGGTAGCTCGCTTACGAGAACCGGATCTCTGAGGTTAGGGTGGAGAGTCGGGATTTGGGGACAAGACCTGTCTATAACTGGTCCCGGAAGGTGCTCTCGGGTACTGGAAGGTACAGCGGCTCTTCTATTATAGCCTAATCGGTTGGTGTAGAGGAACGCTATATCATAAACTGGGATAGTCGTAGAGGAAGAGGATGCTGCGCACACCGACGACCCTCACGCTCGCGATGACTGCTCACCCAGGAGATTTTTTGTACAAGTACATTGGAGTTTTATGTGCAATTACGCCGAACAGAGGAGAAGCGAGATGTAATTTATAAAGCAATTTAATTTTCAACATAAGGTGCTTATTAAGGAAGGGACAACATGGATTCTCGGAGTTATGTTAAAGCAGAATCTTGCACAGGCGTTTTGAACTCTCTGTAAAAGTTTTTCAGAGTATGCTAACAGCCTGGTACCGAAAACTGTGTCTGCGTAATTTCACCTCGCCACTATAACACCGAGTATTGTGGGTTCGAATCCCACACGGGACAAAAAATTGTGTGACCCACAACACAGGATGTATTACTAGGGTCGGAGTAGTCTATGAAAAAAAGAATACATCTATGAACAATTCCTAAATGTACAAATATAAAAAATAAGGTGAGGTTATATCTCAACGCTGTATTGTCGTTCTGTGATTAAAACTCGACTGCCAAGCATGTCTCGTTTTCGATACCAAGGTAGCTAGCGAAATGTAAAAAAAAATTCCCATTGATATACATATACATATATGTAACTGGCTGCGCCCCGCAGTTTCACCCGATGCCGCGGGAAAATCATAATAAAAAGCCTATGTGTTAATCCAGGTCTCCAGCTATCTACACACCAAGTTCCATCGCAATCGGTTTAGTAGATTTTACGTGAAAGAGTAACAAACATCCATACATCCATACATCCTCACAAACACTCTCATTTATAATATTAAGTATAGATTAGTAGGATTATAGCAAACAGAACACCTTTGAGATGATCCTTCTGGAATATAGACTTCAGACAATGTATCTTATATTATATCTGTTTTATTGCAATGTTATAATATTGCTACACAAAAAAACTGTTATACTTATTTAATCTGTATAATATCATATAATGAAAATATCAGTTTGTTTGTTACGTTTTCACGCCGTAATTACTCTACCGATCATCATGAAATTTCGCATACAAGTTGTCAGGGGAACAGAAGAGGACATAGGGTTCATTTTATTCAGAAAAAGCACTGTTACCAACCTAACCTACATTTATGCGAGTGAAGCCGCGGGAAAATTATAGTATAATTATATAGGTCAACAATAATAGGTTTAACCTAAAATAGGTATTTTAACCTAAAATTTGTCGAAAATAAAGTAGAACGGTATTAAATTAATGTATTTATTATTTTGAGCTTGAGTGTGTTCAGAGGTAGATAAATGATGTGTAATGGTTTCAGCACCTTACACGTATTATAATTTGTAAAATAAGCAGTATTGTAAAGTTGGCGGTTGAAAATTGTGGCCAAAACTTTCTTGCTCGTTCATCTCAAAGATTTTACACTTTGGCGGATATGGTAATCTTAACAGATAAATGTAAATGTATGCAAGTATAGCTTAGCTAGTGTAACTAAAACGTTTAAAATAATAATAATAATAATATTCTACCACATACACACAACCTAGATATGAGCAAGGCATTTGACTTTGTCCACCATAAAATAGTGTTACATAAATTAGACAGGTATGGAATTAGAGGAAAAGCAAATGACTGGGTCAAAAATTATCTTTTAGACAGAACTCAATGTACAGAAATAAGGAAACTACAAAATAACAGTAAGGTTAGCTATAGATCTAATTTTAAAAGCAATAAATTCGGAGTTCCCCAAGGTAGCGTCTTGGGACCATTTTTGTTTCTGTTATATATAAATGATCTCCCTAATGTTACTAGTCATAAAACTGTATTGTTTGCGGATGATACAACTATAATTATCAAATGCGAAAACATAAGCACATACGAACATAAACTGAACGTAACTCTAGACAAAGTTATTAATTGGCTTAATACAAATAACCTTAAAATTAATATAAACAAAACTAAAATGGTTTAATTTGAAAACCATAAACGACAACAAATCAGTCTGAACATAGTACATAATAATACGAAGATAGAACAAGTACAAACAACAAAGTTTCTGGGAATCGTTTTGGACAAACATTGCAGTTGGAAGGCGCATATAGAATATGTCTGTGACAAACTGAATAAATTCGTATTTGCCATAAAAAGACTTCGGATAACAGTATCCACGGAAGCAGCACTAAGTGCATACCACGGATACGTATCATCCACGCTTGCGTATGGTCTTTTGCTATGGGGAAATTCGGTCGAATTTGAAAAAGTGTTTCGCATACAAATAAGTTGTGTAAGAGCAATAACTGGAGCATGGTTTCTGGAGAGTTGTAAACCTGTTTTTAAAAAAATTCGTATTCTACCCCTAACCTGTATGTACATAAAGGAGGTCTGTGTTTTCATTAAACAACATCCAGAGTATTTCGAACTTCAATCTGAAGTAACGAAACGTAATGTAATACCTAGGAATAAACATAAACTCCATCAACCTCAATGTAAATCGGACTTATTTAAAAAAAATTATATGTCAATGCAATTATTGTCTATAATAAATTGCCCAATATATTTAAGGATTTGCCCTTAACAATATTTAAAAACAAGTTGAGCAAATGGCTCTTAGAAAAGTGTTTTTATAGTTTTTTGATTACATGTCGTATAAGGAATAATAAATTTAACAAATAGTGGAATAATTTTGTTACATTTAACCAACACGGCCATTAGAATTATATTTAATATGACATCTCACTTATATACTTATCTACTGAAATTTATAAATTTGACATCAATTAATTATTTATTTTATTTTTTGTTTTTGCTGTACCTAATATCAAAATTTAATTCCTACTTATTATATTATAATAGTAGCATGACATGACAACAAAAACAAATATTTGCACACCATATGTAATGGTAGAATGTATATGGGACATTAGAATTAAAGATCATACTCTGTAAACCTACATTCTAGCAAATAAATAAATTTGAATTTGAATTTGAATTTGAACACCATCTAGCCCAAACTAAGCAGAGCTTGTACTGTGGTTAAATAAATGAAAATAAATTAAATCGATATATAACTTTAGAATGTCATGATTTGTTAGGTACATAATAAAATATAAATCAAATATATTGCAGTATATACAACAGACTCCAGTTGAATTGGTAAGAATTTGAATATATATGCTGCTTATTTAATTTATAAAGTTTGGATCGTCTGTATTCCGTTGTGGTCTCTAACAAAATGGTTGTGAGCTCAGTTGAGGCAAGTTGGTCGAAACATCGGTAAATAAAATTGCCTTTAAGTTTTTACCAATGCTATCAAGACCTAAACACATGTATTACGTAAATAATAAAGTATCAGATGTAGGCCAAAATCCGGTATCGAATTACCTCATCAATTATCCGGTAGTCAGACAATACTTAAGGTCTTGTATTGGCTAAAATATTAATAAAGTCCTTCAGACTGAATATTGGTCACGGCAGTCAATTTTAACGGAGACTGGCCATCTGCGCAGGAGACATAAAAGTGCAGAAGTGCACTCTCTGTTCCCTAACCCTCATAATCCGATTGGATGGCGCTCCGACATGACCGAAAAGAGATTAGGGGCAGTACTTAAGGCTTTACGGCTGAATAGTATTTGCAGCAATAAAATTATCACTATCACAAACGGCGGGGTAGTCAGCTTGCTTTTCGCAAATAAATGCAAAGTTCTTGTCACACAACAAGTCATTGAGGTATCCAGTGCGTGTCACGGATCCACAAAACTCAGATTCAGGAGCGCTGTTTGGTTCTCCAGGGGCAAACGTGCTGAAACCAGCTTCTATAAGTGATTGACCTGAAGAATAAAAATTTAATGTAATCAATATTACTCACTTTTTAGGCATTTTAGGTTGTATTTTAGTCAAAATTAAATATACGTATTTAAAAACTGTTACAAAACTGAAACATAGCTCCATCTGTGCGTTGCACATATTTTAGAAAAATAATTGGTCTTAACTTTTTAGAAGCATCTGAATCTAAAAAAATACTTTTAGACAGTTTACCTGTCTGCTAGTCCTAGTAATATTCAAAAACGACAAAATACTTTTTGATACGTTGCTAGAATTTGGTAGATTAATAATCTGAAAATCATGTTTGGTTTTATCTAGTTTTGTTTAGTAGAGGCAAAATCAGTACGATAGTGTGGTCGATGTAAATAATATTGGCGAACAATAGTTCAGACTGGTGAAGGTGAATAAGCTGATGTACTAACATAATACGCTTATCTTGAACAGAGCTCTTAAAATACATCTGATTTTACTTGATTATAATTATGAATCTAAGCAATAGAGTTGTCAAAGAATCTTCTCCCTAGCTTTTATTATTCCCAAGTCACTTGGGATCGGCTTTTCTAGTCTAACCGGATTTGACTGGATATCAGTTTTTACACGGAGCGGCTGCCACCAGACCTCCGTAACTCGAAGGCTAACGATACCCTAAGCCAGTTAGACCAGTGTCAGGATATTATAGGGCACTGACTTCCTAACAACGACTGCCATAGATGTTTATGGCAGCCGGGACCGACGGCTTAACGTGCTCTCCGAGGCACGGAGCAGGCGACAATTGTCAATCAATACGCGCATAGTTTCGAAAAGTCATATAACTTCCGAAAGTCAAAGGTGCGCGACATGGGTTCGAGCCCGAGACCCTCTGCATTGCAGTCTGTTGGTCTCCCCACTGAGCTATCGCTGTCAAAGAATAATTACCATTAATAGTTGTCCATTCCGTGCTCTCTCCCCTATTGTTGAATCCAACGTAAGCAACATCTTTCGTGTTCAATTTGCCCATGATTTTTTCTTTCGGGTAGCGCATAAATAGATCCCGAATAACTTGAGATTCCACATCGCTGTTTATGATGGCAAGATGGCCGCCTTCAGCAGAACAGACAAAATGGGCGCGTTCAAACGTACGCGGTATTGTGTGGAATTTGAAGCATTTCCTTGTCCGGTTTTCGAAGCGATATTCTGAAATTTATAATTTATTATACATTATTTTAGTCTGTGGTCAGTGATGCCGAATTAATGAATACGACTGCTGAACGTGAAGTATCAAGTTCGATGCCCGGTGTTATTAGCTCATAGCCAGTTGCACTCACTGATCGGTAAACGATTAGCGAGGTTAAGCAACGTTGGGTGCCAGTGGGTGTCAGTCTATAGATGGGTGGCCACTTAGTGGTATTTCATCTGAGCGTCTCCATGCTTCGGAGGGCACGTAAAAAGTCGGTCCCGGTTGTTGTCAAATTGACAGCAGTCGTTAAGCCATGTCAGAGACCTACGGGCGGCTTGAACAACTCTTAACAACAGGTCAGCCATTAACCACACGAAAAGAAAGAAGAAAGAGAAGAAGATTAGATAGTCCTTTCAAAAAATTCTTAGAAGCAGAACGTACTCTGGAGCTTAGTCTGGAAGACAGTAGGCTCGCCCCTTATTATGTGGGTCCAAAATCGAAGCCAGCCGACTAAAATGGCGTGTCACACACCATGAGATTAATTGTATATTTTAGTTATTTATTTATTAGTTATAGAATTGAGTATAATTACAAAAAAAATATATTTTCAATTGATTACTGGTAATTTGGATTACAAATGACTGGTACACTTGTTAACTCCTACAGCTAAGTGCTTGTGTTAGGAGTGAGTTCACGATACTTGATCGCAATTCTAGCACCTTATACATTGGTACAATAGTTGAAAAGGAAAATTATTAATCCAAGTTACCTGGATCCGTAGTTCCACAAGCATTTGCGTCGACTGAAGAATTAACCCTATAGCACATATAAGGACGAGAATCGTCACATCTTACATCAGAAAAAGTTCCTTCAAAATTCATCGAGATACATCTTTCAGAATTATTTTTATTATCTGGTTCATCGTCAGCCCATCTGTAAGAAATTGCGTCCAATGGTACTCCTGCAAAATAATATTCCCAGTTAATATCTTCAAGCGTCTGTATAGCGAAGGCATATTTCCAAATATTTATTATTTCATTCATATATCATTTTATTCATAACACAACTTACTTACTAGGAATTATTCCTGTGTCGCGGGGGACTTTATAAGCATTCAACAACAGACAAAAATACCACCCAGATTCTATGTATATCTATGGATCTCACAATCGTAGTCTCGTGTGGGGATCGAACCAATACACTCGGTAGAGTGACAATGGCGTAGACATAATCCACTATTCCAACTGTACAGTAAAATTGTTTCGCCCCACCTGGGTATCCGAGACCTCATGCACAGCAGTTGCATTCACTATCACTGCGCCACCAAGGCAAACCCATACTCGATATTTTAATCGATAATAAGAACATCACTAACCGTCAATAGAGTAGTAGCTCCCAGAGGAATAGGTAGCGTGTATTCCAGTGAATAAATCAACATCGGTAATGGCGTTCATCATCGCATCTTTGATTTCAGTGGACGTCGGTGAAGCTAACGTAGCTCCTGTTAATAGAAATAAATCGTTTTTCGTGACTTTTGGGTGCGAGTATACTAAGCTTGGGATAAACTTATGCTATAGAAGATCACAATTCATTAATATTAAGATTGTGTTGTTACTCTGTAAGGCAAAGTCTCTCCTTTCGCTTGCCAAAAATGCGGCAGTGCTTCGTATAAAAAAAAGAGTAAGTATTTATTAATTTAAGTTCCTAGGTAACACTTGAACGTTAAAGTTTAGGAAAGTTACTGAATTTGCATTTATGTATCATAGTTAAAGGGCAATAAAAATCACATAGGCTGTCTCTTTTCTCTTCTCCCTAGCCTTTATTATTCCCAAGTCACTTGGGGTTAATAAAGACGGTCGGCTTTTCTGGTCTAACCGGATTTGACTGGATATCAGTTTTTACACGGAGTGGCTGCCACCTGACCTCCGCAACCCGAAGGCTAACGATGATCTAGCCTTAGGGTTAAGGCTAGACCAGTGTCAGGATATTATAGTGCACTGACTTCCCAATAACGACTGCCATAGATGTTCATGGCACCCTGGACCCACGGCTTAACATGCTCTCCGAGGCACGGAGCAGGCGATAATTGTCAATCAATACGCACATAATTTCGAAAAGTCATATAACTTCCGAAAGTCAGAGGTGCGCGAAGTGGGTTCGAACCCGAGACCCTCTGCATTTCAGTCTGTTGGTCTTCCCACTTAGCTATCGCTGCTAGTTCACATACGCCTGTCTCTAACTTCATTATATTTTAAGACGTATATAATCTTTGTAAAGAGAGGTAAATAATTAATTACAAATCCACTTTTAAGGTGCTTATTTTTGGTTACCACTTTATCAAATCTGTAAAAAAAAAATGTAGCGTCATTATTCTTCATCTCTCAGCTATATAATTATGTATATGTACCTTCATAAAGGCATCGCAAGCGAGCATCTTTCCACGTTGCCGGTATCTTATGATATTTGAACCATCCAACTTGACTATACGAATAATCACATCTGAACTTGACAGCACCTGAAATATATAAATTTTTATTAATGACTTTATTAGCAGAGGTAGCCTAGGGGAAGACCTTTACATGGTAGTAATTACGCAGAGGTTTCGAACTCTATCCCAAAGTACGCACCTCTATCTTTTTAAAGTCGTGTGCGCATAAAATAATTAACTATTACTCGCTTTAACAACGAAGGAAAACTTCTTAACATAACCTACATAATCTGAGAGTTCTACATTATGTTCTCGAAGATATTATGTAAAGTCTGCCAACCCACACTGGGCCAGCGTGGTGGATTTTGGCCTAATTGTTCTCACACTGAGAAGAGTACGCAGTAGTGTAGAGTATAGGAGTGGACTATGGCAATCACGAACATCTGACACTCGTGAAGTCCTGGTGAAACTAAAACTCAAATATGCGAGGTTACGTTAAAGCGAGCGATAATAAATATAACTGAATTAAAATATAAATACATATAATAAATATTATAAAATCTTACCTAGGTATCCAACAAAGAATGTTAACAGAAGATAATTATTTAATATCAAATTCATTGTTAAAGAGACGTAGTGTGTCTTATAATGAAAACTAGAAACATAATATCCAATAATCCCGCTGTGTCTAGTTATATAGGAATGGTGCTAAGTCTATGGGTCATCATTATCCGCAAGGTTAACGGGTGAACTAAGATAAGTTACAACATTTTAGTTCAGGCCTGATAATTTAACATATTCGTTAAATAATACCCTGTTGCTTGTATCCTACTATTAAAAAATATATTTATTAGGATACTATAATAAAAAAATTGATTCGTATATTTCTGGATATGAAAATAAATAATATTGTAAACCGGACAATTAAAAAGAGTGGCAATGAGATTCTTGCCACTTTTCTTATTTAATGGTTCTATGCCCTTGCATTGCTGAACATGGCATCAGTCAAAAATATATATTCACATTCATAAGAGTAATTTTGACATTCATAGTTTTTACTTTATGCCTTACGTAAACGTTTTATGGATTTAAATCTAAAATTTTTTACTGCCAAAGATATACTTCGGAAATCAATTACCATTAGGTGAACCGTTTGTTAAGTAAGTTAGGTACTAAAAATAAAAGAGTAGGTACACTTTATTCAATGTGTATGTTTCTACCAGAATTGGAATCTTTATTTGTCTTTCACTTTAGATGCTAATAAGTCACAGATTTTTAAATTGTTTATAGTAATAATATGGTAAGACAACATTTTATGAGACAATGTGATTTCATTGATTCATGGCAGATTAGACTTACGATCAATCTTAAGGCTCTTATTTCAATTTCGGGTCATCATAATTTTCTGGTTCATTTGTATAAAATAGCAATTGGATCGCATGCATTTCGTGACATTTTTTTTTTTTATATCCTCGCGCTTTAATTATATATTCCGTGTCACGAGAGACTTTACAAACATTCAAACAATGAACACAAAGAACACCCAGACTCCGAACAACCATTTGTGGATCACACAATGTTTTGTCTCGTATGGGATTCGAACCCACACGGCAGTGGCAGTGGCGAGGCCATCACGCCATTACGCCATCTCTGCTGTCTATATAATTAGATCGCCTCCAATTCGTAGCATTAAATACACGTTCGATGAAATATACTTCTCCAGATTTACTTAAGCATGTATTCATGAATCATTTTATGAGAGTACTAATTACATTATCGCAGTTGTTATTACGTCAACAAAGTGTAAACTACATGTCTTATCGTATTGCCAATTGCTATTACAATCGCGCAAAATATTGTATAATGTTACACCGTTCGCTGTGACGCATTCTCGATTCCGCTGGTATTCCGCCGATAGCAATAATCTAAAACATAAAGTTATGACGTCAGAGCTACAATTACATATCCTGGCGGCTAATGGTATACGCGATTGATTAGCAGAATGGAGCCACGGAATTCTATGTGCCTCGTTGATGATTGAAATGATCGATGAAGATGAAATGACGGCAGCGTTGAGTCCAGACAAACGTACTTCTGTTTTCTTCCCCTATGACAGAAGAGCAAAGAAGAGCAGGATATCCTAATAATAACTTAATATTATACATGCGTATGTCAGTTTGTGTATGTTTTGTTTGTTACGCTTTCACGCCTAAATTTCTCAACTGACCTTAATGAAACTTACACATACACGTTGCATATATACGTTGGCAGGGTAACAGAAAAGACATAGAGTAGGTTTCTACCCAGGAAAAAGTACTTGCCGAGCCAACGAAGTCGCTGGCAAAAGATAGAAATCATTAAAAGCGCAACTTAATTTTTTTTAATATTCACTCGATACTGATGTTTTCAGACGTCCCAACTCCCAACACTACACAAAACTAATAAAATTGTTTTACTATGTCACGCGGACCGGTTGTGTCTGAGCGGCTGCACCCACAGTGAAGTGGGAGCGCCTCTTTCTCCCCCTTTTTCAATAAAAATTACCCCACTCCGTCTAACAGAAAAGAAGTACGTCGTTTCTTAGGCGCTGCCTCGTGGTACAGACGTTTTATTCGGAACGTTAGCTCAATCGCTGCACCTCTAAACAAATTAACCAGTCAAGGAAAAAACTGGCTCCTAAATTAGTAAAATGCAAAATTTTTCCAAGCAGTCTCCGTTAGTTTACAAACTGTCGGATATATCTGGCAAACCTCTCGGTAAATGGCATATAAAAGATTCAAAATTAATAAACTACAAAGATTAATATTTCTTGGTCGTACCACTTCTAAATGGCGTTCATCGGAATGTTGATCAAGAGCTTTGCAATTTCTTTTTAAAAAAAATTCTTAGTTCACACATTACGGCTTAAATACGTACACAAATATTATGCCAATTATTGCTTTCTAAATTTCTAATTGAAATCTAAATATATTAATTTTTTTACACTATGGTTCAGTGATTAAAACGTCACTGCCAAGCCAGGCTACAGGTTTGATTCTTGTCTATTGACTTTATTTTTTTGCAAACATATGGCCTGTGCTTGTCTATCTCTCTCTATTGGCGTACTAATCGCTATACTTTACCCTGAGGTCTAACAATAATAATTGTGGTTGTCTTCCTATAACTTCAAATAAAACTAGTTAGTTGTCTTTATGGTGAAATAATTATATTATCCATAAGGATTAAAGACAACTGAGTGTGCATAAGCACGTGTTCTTTATCGAGTGGTTCGCAACCGATCGACTTACCAAGCCGATGACTCACTTTATTTACGTCGTATGCCATTATTATTATAGCTAATTACTTAATCGTTTTATTTGCCTTCCATCAAGCGAGCTCGTTTGCAATACTTTAGTCTATAATTGATTACATCTAATTAAAATTGTTTTGTAGACGGCAGCTACACCACCTTTCACTACTGTTCCAGGGTCCCGGTCGGGAGCTGCCTGCCGGAGGAGCAGGGAGACCTCGGAAGACCGAATTTTCCCGAGGAAAAATTCTGCCCTAACGAGGTGGGTGTGTCACGCGGACCGGTCGTGTCTGAGCGGCTGCGCTCGCGGCGTCCCTCGTGCGTCGCAGCGGCAGCAACTAAAAACACGGCCACCCTGGATCGCGGTCTTCCGCCGACCGACGTTGTAAAGTTAAGTGGTCCACTGTGCTCCAGCCGTACCTCGCACCGAAGCCTTTATTGCTAGAACCACGCCCTGTTACATATTGTATAGAAATATAATTCGCATACTTTCGTCAATTTGTAAACAAATAATAAGAACGTGTTATTGCGAATTATAGTGTTTACTTTATCTCCGTTGATTTGACTTTCCTGATCGACCACGTTCTAAAAACGTGACTGACTTAGCACTATGTTACAACTATATTATTATACTAAACGGAACAGTCGCAAGGGGAAGACCTAGGCGAACGTTTCTTGATCTGATCGGAGACGTTCTGGATAAAGGCCAGGTTAAGAGCAACTTAAACCGGCGAGCGTGTATGTGGAATGTTATGAAAGTGAATGAAACCAGAGAAGTGTGTCAGGATCGTAGCAAATGGAAATCCGTAGTCTCTGCCTACCCCTCTGGAAAACTGGCGTGAATCTATGTACGTATGTATGTAAACGGACACATAGAACACTCAGAAATATGGTAGCTGAAGACAATAAATAAATATTCGTATTTAATTAGATTGCCTTGATTTCATTTCTATTAATTAGAGAATAACATTTATCTACTGGCTTATTATAAAATCATTCTATAATATTAAAATAAACTGTTTGTTTAACAAGTAATCCTACATCAGTTTATATTCACCTGTTGCGATCACACGTCATATCAACCAATCTATCAATCTATTCAATTTTGCTAGTAGTTCACGTTAATTGTAGGTAATTAACTAAATTAACGCAAACATAACTAATTAGGGAGACATTTTTGTTTTGTATAAATATCGCAGCTAATGAATTATTATCATTGAAATAATCACTTTATACGGATTTTGTCGCGTTGTTTATTTTACTTTAAAACACTGTTATTACATAATTTTGAAAATTCTGGCACTACCATTATTGAACTTTACTACTATTTAAGCTATATACTTTTAATTAAAACTATTTATATTTAAATTTACACTTTGCCTCCCCGAGAACATGGCTGCTGTAAAGCAACCGAAACGTCAGAGCAAAGTGTAAACTACTACTTTAAAACACTGTGTTTTAAAGTGAAATAAACAACGCGACAAATTCCGTATAAAGTGTTTAATTTCAATGTATAACATTCGCGTGAACATAAGACAATATTATAATTATTATCAGTATATACCTGACATATTTTCTTTGAATAATATCGGGATTATTAAGTTAAATATGCTAAAACGAGGCAGGAATGGAGTTTATTTTACTCTTAAAAAGACAACTTTCGCACTAGGAATAATTCCTGTGTTGCGATGCACTTAACATACAATCAAACAACAATAACAAGTTAGGTTACAAGGTAACATTTATGAATGTCAAAGTTACATTAAATTTTTCTGTGAATTTACATTTACTGCCACGTTCAGCAAAGCAAGTGTGTAGGGCTCATGAGAAGAACGGGCAAGAAACTCATGGCCACTTTTTTTAATCTTTGGATTCGTTGTTATTAAATTATCTTTTAAAAATACAACTACCGCACTAGGAATAATTCCTGTATTGCGGGAGACTTTACTCGGAACAACCATTTGTAGAGCGCACAAATTTTTGTCTCGTGTGGGATTCGAACCCACAACTCTCGGCGCAGTGGCAGCAGCGAGGCGACCACATACACCACTACGCCATCCGAGCAATCAACCTCTACTAATTACTTCGCGGATATAGACACGAGAGTAGGTATAATCCTAGGACATTGTCCAAATGTCCAAATTCTCGTGTCACAATGTTAGTTACCATACTCCTCCGAAACGGCTTGACCGATTTTTATGAAACTTTATATGCTTATTTAGTAGGTCTGAGAATCGGCTACTATCTATTTTTCATACCCCTTAGTGATAAGGGTTGTCCACGCCTAACATTTTTTTTAATCTTTTTGTCAAAACATTTTTTTATGGCAAAACAACGTTTGCCGACTAGGTTCAGCTAGTAAACTCTATAATTGTTGTACTATTTTACAGGATGTGGTTTACTGATTAGGAGGTTCTATTTTAATATTAATAAAGGCCATAGATAAATGAAATATATGTGTCTTTTTCTAAGTCCTCTATACAACATTCATTAATCTTTATATATAAAAACTGGCTTTTGCCAGCAGCTTCGCTTGCGTAAAAGTAGGTTAGTATATGTTAAGAAGAGTACAGTTTTTGAATTGAAAGGATTGATCCTTACAAACAAACACACAACATATAAAATCTTTCCTTTAATAATATTAGTATAGATATAGACTAGGCTTTGTCCGCGACTTTATACGCGTGGAAGTAACTGCTTACGTGTATATTTATAAGCGGTTTTCACAATTGTAGACCTCCAGCAATACAATCGTGAAAATCGCTTTCAATTTGGTGCTGTAGTTTTAGCGTGATACGCGTACAAACATACAAACAAACATTCTAAATATAATTGTTTTAGCTACTATAGCTCTTATAAGTCGTTACACTCTCACATATTATTTTTCTTAGATTACACATACATAATTATACAACGTTATTCTTACTTGGTACAAAAACCGAAACACCCCAAACATATATATATTATAAGAACAATCAATAAAACTAAAAAAGAATCAGAAATAATAAAACCTCACTAAGCTATCAGCTAATATAGTTGCACCGTTGTCCTCGCGGAAATATTGTCACCCAATGCGCCAATGACCGCTCACTGCCCAGAGCGGGGGCTGCGGGCGCGGGCGGGACGTCCCGCAGGACGAGACGGGGGTGCTGGTAGCGGTGCAAGGTGCACACCGAAAGGAGAATTCCCAAACTATGAATGATCTAAGCATTTAACTATGTATTGTGGCTTGTTCGATAAATGCCTACCGGCCGCCGCCGCGCCGGCCGGCTGTTTCTTACCTATTAAATAGTGTGTCCTATTTTAACAAATTTTGATAGACATTTGGGATAAAATATAACATGGTTTAAAAACTATTGTAATCGATTCTATTGCTGATTCTGAACAAACTATTTTCAGGTTTCGTACTAAGTAAGAATAACGTTGTATACATACACTAGCTGTCCCGAAAGACGGTTGTCCTGTAAAGACAAAAAAAAACAAAAAACCATATCTAAACCATCCTCAAATCCACTTGAACACACACAAAAAAATTTATTCAAATCGGTCCAGCCGTTTAGGAGGAGTTCACTATCAACACACGTACAGAAGAATTATTATATGTATAAAGATTACACATTTTTCTTAGATATGGACCAGTCGCAATTTTGTTACATGTAGGTATAGATTTTGCTTTCGTATGTTGGTGTCCACAAAACTCAAACAATAGTCGATGGATTGACTTGGAATTTACACAATATTGCATTCCTATCAATAATAATAATGAAGCGTTGAACGAATGGCTACGGCGTGGAGAGCTCTTTCCGGAGACGGAGGCTTTTGTGATCGCTATTCAGAATCAAGTAATAGACACTCGAAATTACCAGAAACACATAACTCGTATACCTAACCTTCCCACTGACTTATGACGTTGCCATAATAGTTCTGAAACTATTCAACACATAACTGGTTCATGTAAATCCATAGTACAAACTGATTATAAACATAGACAGGATCAAGTTGCAGCAATCGTCCATCAGAACCTAGCCCACAAATATTCCTTTATTGAACAAACAAACTGCCTATTACAAATATAAGCCTAGTAATGTTTTAGAAAATCATTTCTTTAGACAATAATTTGTTTAAAATGTACTGGGGTAGGACCATTATTACCGACAAAACCATACACTACAGTAGACCAGACATAACTATACAAAACAAAACAAAACAAAAAAATCTGTTTTCATAATAGGCATCGCAGTATGTAACACGCATAATCTCCTCACTACGCACGCGAAAAAATGTCGAAGTATGTTGATTTAGCTACCGAAATAAAAAGGCAATGGCAGATAGACACCGTTAAAATCATCCCTATTACCATATCTACAACTAGCGTAGTCCCTAAGACACTTTTAGATAGCCTGAGCATACTTGACATGCCGATATCTACAATCACACTCATACAAAAAGCCGTACTTCTTAACACATGTCGCCTCACACGTGAATTTCTTGCATCATCTACTATCTCTAGTACACTCGTCTAAGGTCCGTGTGTCAGGCTTTTACCCCTTTGAAATAAAAGGGCGACTAAATATAAAACGAAAATAAAAATAATAATAATATTCTACCATATACACACAACACCATCTAGCCCATACTAAGCAGAGCTTGTACTATGGGTACTAGACAATGGATAAACATACATATATACTTTTTTATGTAAATACATACATATTATACATAGAAACACCCAGACCAAGACAAACATCCATGTTCATGCACACAATTAATTTTTGACTTGTGCGGGTACCGAATGTTTTATATACTATTTATTCCAAAGATCCCATAAAAACAGGCAATTAAAATATTAGTCTAAGCCACAGAAAGGCGTGCCCAGGTTTAGCATAATTATTATATCTCATTATTATATAATACTAGTTGTACTCGCGGTTTCACCCACGTTTATGATTACTGCGCCGCTCCCGTAGGTCGTAGCGTAATGTTATATTATAGCCTATAACCTTCCCCGATAAAAAGGGTATCCAACACTAAAATATTTTTTCATTTTAAACCAGTAGTTCCTGAGATTAGCGCGTTCAACCAACCAAACAAACAAACTCTTCAGCTTTATAATATGTATTAGTACCTATTGATTTTCACTACAATTTGTCTGTCTGGATGGCGCAACGATTCTAAATGGTATACTGCCGGGTCGGCTAAAGAATTATTGGGATTGGCAACACGGAGTCTGCAACTGTGCCTCATCGACCTCAATAGGCTCGCCTTTTATAAAGAAATGACTATGTTTTATTTTCCACTGACATGTGAGATGTGGATGATATCACCTTTTCCTACTACTTCGGGAATACATGCGTAAGATTCTGTATGTACTATTTAGTGCAGTACTTTTAATATCATAGTGCATGCAGTCGTCATAGCCAATCTTATTGGGCAGAAAGGTTCTGGAGTGGCGGCCACACATCAGAAGACGCAGCAGGGGTAGGTACCCCACAAGGTGAACCGACGAATTGGCAAGGGTCACGGAAAGCTGTTGGAAGCGGGTGGGCTAAGACCAGTCTGTGGGGGAAAACTTGGGGTAGGCTCATAATCATATATCCAGCAGTGGCCGTCTTTTAGCTGCTGAGGTGACGATGATATTAAATTGAGACCATGGAGCAATTTTGTTTTACATTTAGGGTTCCCTCTTAGTATCAGGGTACTACGGGGTCAGGTGTCCCTATCTACAGGACCCGAGTAGATAGGGTTTCGGGGGAAGAACTACGGGTCTCCCCCTTAGGATCAGGGTACCATCGGGTCAGGAAGCCCACTGCACCTCGAAAGGTATGTTCTATCGAACGCTGATGAGAATGCGCGGTGCCTGACATTGAAGTTGGACTCGCAGGGGCTATGTGGTTAGCCGCTGAGGACGACATGTTTGTTGCTCGGCAAGCAAGTAGCGTTCGAGCGTTGGACTCATGCGCGGCTAGTGCGAACCAGTCAGTCGCGCGAGGCACGGATTTGTCTTTAGCGAAACGGCAGCGAGGTTTCGCTGCCACAACGCATCTCTGGTGCTTACCTGCTCAGCAAGTAAGAGTCCTAGCTAGAGTGACTTGGACCACACCTAGCTAGTAGGTCTATTTGGTTAAGCGTATGGATCTACGTCGGGAAATGAGCGTGCCTTATACAGCTCCGGTACCATACTGGAGATATGGAAGGCGGCTTCTCCGTCAGCTTCAGCGCGGTTTTAATTAGCAACTCTGGGAGTTGCGAGTAGTGAGCGGCTTTATTGCTCCGGCACCTATCTGGAGAATAGGTAGTGCCACTTGGGCACGAGGTAGCTTGCTTATAGGTACAGCGTCTCCCACTGAGGGTTGGTGTAGGGGAACGCTATATCATGAACTGGACTAGTCGAAGAGAGAGGGGATGTTCATTATTTAAATATTTGTTGAGCCTCTTTGATACAAGGCTTTGTTCTCAGTACAGGAGCAGACTTAAAGGTTGACTGGCCTTTTAAACAATTTTGTGAGTAATTCGTATTAGAAAAGAAAGTATGTACTCCTTTAAAGTTAGTAATAAAACGGTTTAAAATAATTTGCTCTTCCAATAAATAGAAATATAAAGTAACATTCCTATTACGAAAATGATAAAATCGCTACCAAATTAAACATAACAATGTAAGCATTAAATGAGCTTATCTAATAATACATTATTAGGTTAATATAATCAACCTCGTGAATTTAGCCGTCACCTTAGCGTGTTTTCATGTATTTCGTGAACTGATAACGATCTTATACAGAAATGTTCTTGGTTACTCATGGCCACAGTCACGTTCGTGTGGTCTTAAAATAGACGCCTTCACTGTACAACAAACAAGCATATGGCCCGGTTGATTGAATTACTAGTACATTTTCAGACAACTACTGCATTTAAATAACGATTGATAGTAAACGAATACGCTCGAGTAAGTCAATATAATGTCAGCTGGACCAAATTTCGGTAACGGTGGGCAATCTTAATGTAGGAGATATTAAAGTGCACAAGTGCCCTCTCTTTTCCCTAACTCTCATAATGCTATAGGACGGTCATCTCACACGACCGGTGAAAAATCAGGAGCAGGACCAGCGGCTTTATGTATTTTCCAAGGGATATTCAAAATCGTCATCTACTTAACACCTAGCTACTAGAATTTCTTGGCTGACAAACTCGATAAAATTTCAAGATCTCATGCACTGTTATCTTGTTTTTATATACAGCAAACTCTGTAAACATAGGTCGTGTGTGGTCACTAGGCAATGCTCACGCATTATCACCGGAGGTAGTGGGAAGGAGGGTAAGGGAACGACGAATGATTGTCACTCCAGTGCTCTTACTAAACTTGTATATAGTAATTCGTGATCTCGAGTAGTCAGACCTTCCTAGCGAACTAGGTCTACCTTTTAGTTCATCAGTTCTTTTCTAAATTTACAGAAAGACAGATAATTTGTTCCCCTTGCTCCTGATCTTGCACACTATATGTATATCTACTAAACTTCTGTATTGTCTGTTAAAATTTTGATCAATGTAGGATCTTATATAATATTGTGTGTAAATACGATAACCAGTGGGAGACCAACACCGTTAGCCAGCCACACAGAGGACACGAGCTCGATTCCAAGGCACGCACCTCTACCTTTTCGAAGATATGTGCGTTTAATTAGCTATTACCGCTTGCTTTACCAACCAACATCGTTAGGAAACCTGGATGTCTGAGAGTTCTCCATAATTTTCTCGAACTACAAAGAGGTCCGTGCCTAGTAGTAGGACAGCCTACATACAGGGTGGATATTATTATACTATATATTATTATATAAATACTAACTCGACTGGCGCTCAACCCATTCACTAATACAAGTCGGTCATTAAACGAACTAAGGAGCGAGGGATGTGCATCCCAAGTGTGGAATCCTCAATACGAGATCTATAAATCTCGTATTGAATCTATACAGAGGAAGTTTCTTCGATACCTAGACTTTCGAGCGCAGCAATTCTCAGTTAACTACGAACATCGCTGTAAGAGATATCATTTCTTGCCACTTGAAATGAGACGAAACGTAAATGATATCTGCTTCCTACCAAATATTGCAAACAATGCCATTGATTGCCCAGATCTATTAATCAAAATATCTTTTCGTACTAATGTATTTACATGGGTTAAGAAAACGAACCTTATTAGACACATCCCATGTTTATACAAACTATAGAAAAAACTCTTTCGGCTTAAGGAGCGTTAAAGCATTTAACAATCTGTCGGCGCACATGGATATAGATCCGTTTTGTTAGTGACCCTTAATTTCTGGCATAGATTTTTTTGAAGTATGTTTTTGTTTTGTTTTTGTTTCATAATTATTTTTTTGTTTTTATTTCTTTTCTAATGCTTGTATTATATAACTAACCATCATAAGTTCATAACTCAATAAGTACGTATTATAATATCACCTTAGTTTCAAGTACAATGCAAACTTTAATTGTATGTTGTCATATACATATGTGAGAGCTTGTTATTAGCAATAGACTTTAATTATTGTATTTATATATAAGAATATTAGTCTGTAAGCTTTCTGTAAAATAAAATAAATAAATGTGGGAACAAGCTCGCGTCCCTAGTCTGTGGCACTCTTATGACCAAGTTCGTTTGAGAATTACTCACGACTAGCTCTTACTCGCCGAACGAAAACAAAATAGATAATGCTACATTACGTCTTTACTCAGTTTTTCCTAAACGGCTCGTTTCTACTGATACAGCATCCGGTTTTTTCGTTTACTTTTATTGCTCAAAGTAACTTCCCAACTAAAAGTTTACCAATATTAATAAATTATACTAGAGTTTTGAAGTATTTTAGATTATCTTGTCGCTGCATTGATAAAGAATAATTTTGTTGCGGCAAAATTGAAATTGAATGGAGGTTGGCGCTGTAGAAACGATATCCGTACGAACTGTATTGTGGCATAATCTTGCAATAACATACTGCCTTTTGACATAGGATAAACTTGTGCTTAAAGGAGACGGGCGGAGTCCCTTAGTTCGTCAGGCCCGTCGCGAAAAAGAGTGAAAATGTAATCAAATTACTGCTGAAAACATACAAATGATATAATGTAAAAAAGGAAGTATATTAATGGTGGTATTAAAGAGATATTTGAGTTTATATGTATAATTCTAGGTTATAATAATGACACCATTTTGTAGGTACATATTTGGTTATGGTTTATATAATTATAATAAGTAAATCATATATATTTTATAGATAAAAATATTTTAGGTTATAGTAATATTCATAGATACTATTTTATTGCTCTTTGATAGTAACTTGCGTGAGAAAAATGAGGCGCAGCCCGTAGTGACTGTAATTAATATCTTGAGACAACTTACACAAATATCCAATAACAACAAAGCCAGGTCAATCGAAGATGCAGTTTCAGAATCCAAATAAATAGCCAGGTCACAAATAAATCACAGTCGCAAAAATAAGTACTAGTTTATTAACGTTCACTGCGCACGAGTGCAAAGTCAACACGAATGTAACTAGTTGCTATTTTTGACAGCTTTATTGTTCGTTATTGCCATTCCGTTTCTGTTATTGAATATAAGCCTTTTGATCTAACATAAAAATAAAATAATAATAGAAGAAGCGCATGTATAAACATAAAGTCAAACGCCAGTAATTATAGTTAAACATACCTTACCGTGATTGATATTTATTTAAACTATTATAACTGTTTAAACTGACAATCGAGACCATGTATTGTATATTAAAAACATTAATTTAAAAATAATAAATAGTGTGTATTAATTTAAAAATAATCTATTTTTAAGGCTGGCAACATTAGAAACTCGAAACAGCAACTGTTTCCAGTTTTACAGTACGTTTATTACCTTTTTCCGTGATATTTATATCTAAACCATAGATTTTTCTGTTTACAGTAATTAAAAATCAATTAAAATAAGTACTTTTTTTCTGTATATATTTAATTTCTGTCCGTTGTTTTTGTGAGGGCCGAAATTCGCCGATGTCCTTTGCGGCCAATAATAAAAGTGTTCAATTATTTTTAATTTTTTTTTAAGGTACATCTGTTTACCTCGTATTTAATCAGGTGTCACGGCAGACTTTCCAAATATTCAAGTTCCTGCCCTGTGTGATCCAAAAATACTCAGCAATGGCGAGAAAACCACTTCAACCAAGCCATCATATTCCTGGATGAGTGATGATATTCCCAGGCAAAGTAACATCAGGTGTTTTTATATGGAAATTTCAAGTATCAGTACATAGTCTAGCAATGTATGGGGTCGAGGCCGAGTATGTTCACTGTTTAATCAACCTTGTATACCCATATTTAGAAGTTAGTTGTTTAATACAATTTATCTATAAAATATAGATAAAATAATTATTAACATTGTTTTTATTTCAGCATGTAATGAAGTCATAAGTACGGTTCGTGTCCAGCCATATTGCGATAAGCTATATTGGATAAACATTGTTATTTTAAAATAATCCTATTAAAATAATCTCTCTAGTTTATATGCATTAAAATTAATTAAGCAGTTACAGGCAAACTCTTTTGGCCGCATGGATGGCGTCACCCAGCTACTGCCACTGCGTCGAGCGTTATGGGTTCGATCCCTAGACGGGACAAAAATTTATGTGATGTATAAATTATTGACCCAAGTGTGGGTTTTTCGGTGTCCGTTGTTTGAATGTTTGTAAGTCCCCCGCAACACAGGCATTATTCCCAGCAAGGGAGTAGTCTTGAAAAAGATAAATAAATATGAATGTGAGTCTGTTACGCTTTCACGCCCTCACTACTCGACCGATCATCATGCTATTTCGCATACACGATGTACAGAAAAGAACATAATAACAAAAAAAAAATACAATACTTTTTGTAGATGAAAGGTTCATCCAGAAAAAGTATTGTATTTTTTTTATAAAACTACTTTGGTAAACAATCATTCGGCTCACCTGATGGTAAGTGGTCACCGTAGCCTGTGGACGCCTGCAACACCAGGGGCATCACGTGTGCGTTGCCGACCCTTTAGGAAAAGGAAGTCGAAAGGAAAAGGAGCAAGAAGGAGAAAAGGGAGTGATTGGGCTTCCGGCACTCTCACTCACCGAACACAACAATAGTAATACTGCTATTTCACCTGTTATAGTATAAAGCAACATGTAAAGTGCAAGTCTGCAACCGGCCTTATTGCGACACTTGAAAACAGCCATGCACACGGAGCGCCAAACTGCTGACACGCACAACGTGATGTGCAATGTTCGTCATAGGAACCTCATGCGACCGGATATCAACTTTATCTATTGTCCACATATTTTTATTACATTATTCTGTATCTAGCATCGATTGGAACTATTAATTTAAATAATAATTATTATAACTCTGTAATTTCTACTGATTAAAGTTAGTATAAAATCATTTTGGTTTTTTTTGAGTCCTCCGGCAGTGACGTACGTAATTCACGTCAATGTTCTGTGAGTCTGTATATTTGTTCTCGAGGGTTAGAAATTTATCGAAATTTGTTGACATAACCTAGTCACCCGCAACACAGGAATTATTCCTAGTGTGGAAGAAAACGTAGTGTGCGCCTGTATTAATTTTAGTTGCAAATAAGCAAAAGTTATTTATGATAGGTATAATATAACAATTTTCACAGGCAGCTGTAGTAGATTTGTACGCAGAGGTTTTAGGATCGATCCTAAAGCAACTCTGGCTTTTTGAAGTTATGAGAGTAGTAAATAGTTAATTATACCTCGCTTTAACGGTAAAGAAGGAGAGCAGCGATAGCTCAGTGAGGAGACCAACAGACTGCAGTGCAGAGGGTCTCGGGTTCGAACCCACGTCGCGTACCTCTGACTTTCGGAAATTTTATGGCTTTTCGAAATTATGAGCGTATTGATTGACAATTATCGTCTGCTCCGTGCCTCGGAGAGCACGTTAAGCCATCGGTCCCGGCTGCCATGAACATCTAGGGCAGTCGTTATTGGGGAAGTTGACACAAAAAATCCCACTGGGTCGAAGTGTTGCCGGTCTGTACTGACTAGTCCCCACACAAGATAAGATAAGATAACGGTAAAGAAAAACATAATGAGGAAACTGGCATGTCTAACAATTCTCGATAATCTTCACAAGTCTTTACACAAGTGCACTCTCTATTGTCTCACTATCATTGTTGGATATAGATTAGTTCGAACTTGAGGTTCTAGGAATACTTCGTGTATCGCGGAGTACTTTATGAACACTCAAATAGCGGTCATAAAGAACATGTAGATTCAGAATAATCATTTGTGGATCAGACACATTTTAGTAGATTCAAACCCACGAGACTCGTGTTGGCAGTGGCGAGGCGAGCACTTAAACCACTACGTCATCCGTATAGTCGTATTTCAAGGTTCAATCCATATAAATATCAAACCGCTTTCTTCTAATGTCCTCCAGAATGAATTCGGTCACGGGGGCCAATTTTAAAGGAGATTGGCCATCTGCGGAGGAGATATCATAGGTCAAAAGCGTGTGCGCAAACACAAGTGCACTCTTTGTTCCCTCATTCTCATGAGCCGATGGGACAGTAATCCGACACGACCAGAGAGAGATCAGATGCAGGACCAACGGCTTTACGTGCTTGCCGAGGCACGGGGGTATTTAACACCGCCAACTTCCTAACTCCAGGCTGCTATTGAGATTTCTCAACAGGAAAACCCAATAACATTTTGTTGGCCCGACCCGGGCTTCGTACCCGAGACCTTATGCACAGCAGTCGCATTCACTACCGCTGCACCACGGAGGCAGTTTTCGACGCTTTCTTCTAAATGTATGTCAAACCGACATCCATAAACATCCATTGTTACCGCTTTAAGTAAATTATTACATATTTAGACGAATGGACTAAGGCTATTATACCACACCTCCACACTATTGGCCTACGAAGGTCATACGCCATAGAGGTATTAATTACAATAATTTACATTTAGCTATAGGTTATATTAAAAGTCGACTCCAGTACCCTTGAGAATAATAAAGCAACACTACGAAGAAAGTAAGCAACAATAGCCTTGTAGGAAACCGCTGGCCTTCCACGCAGAGGTCTCGAGTTCGATCCCAAGTCTAAATAGTATAAGTATTAAATAATTAATTATCACTCGCTTTAACGGTTGAGGATAACATCGTGAGGAAACCTGCATATCTGGGAGTTCTCGATAATGTTCTCGACAATATGTGCAGTCTACTAACCTGCATTGGGCCAGGCCATGGACTATGTCCTGACCCTTCTCACAATGAGAAGAGGCCCGTGCCTAACAGCGGGACAATTTAATACAGGGCTGATATTATATAAGAAGAAAATAATTCTGTAAACGAAAATTAAAGTTAGTTAAACATTAGGTAGATTAAAACGGCATAAAACTGCGGTGTAGATATTGGAACACCTGAAGTAATCTTTGTTATTTATACTTCATATAAATCCGCAATTATGTTTTAAGGGCTAGTTTGAGATTAGGATTTACGATTTAGTTATCTTTAGTTTGTTTTCTTCACTCTCATAACATTTTTACAAAGAGAAAAAATCTAGATGTAATTGCTATATACCTACAGGGTGTCCGGTAATAAATGGATAACCTGGAAATGTCTTATAGTGGAACTGATGGCGACCATAAATTAATGAAATCCATCGGTATTTTGCTGTTTTATTATTAGTTTAATTTGTTATTAACCCTTTCGCTGTCTCGTGATTTATGGGACAGACAACCTGTTAATTACTGGCTTTAATAGCCTACACATTCCTAAAGGATTGACTACACTGATAGCTTAGAGGCTTAAGCGGTCGTCTCGCTACTCTCATTGCATCGAGTACTGTGGGTTAAATCCCCACATGGAACAAAAATTTGAGTGATACACATGAAGTTTTTCCGGTTCTGGGTGTTCTTTGTATCCGTTGTTTGAATGTTTGTCAAGTCTCTCACGAGAGATGAATTACATTTAAAGCACGAGATGTCCTTCATAGAAGAGAAAGAAGTTAAGTAGAGCATGTAATAACACTCAAACTCCAGTTACATTAGTTTACGTTATTATATAGAGCGGCAATCATCGTCTACAAGACACTTTTACAACATACAAGTTATATCTACTTCTGCTATTTTTATGTTTTAGTTTTATTTTAATATTTTATTTATAATAAGGACTAGGATCCTTGAACATAAAAAGACGCTTGGTATCACTGCTTTTGTAAAAATACTAAGCGCAAAAAAAATAACTTTAATCAAACTCAATATCATATTGTTATTGAAAAGTTATTAAAATCGATTTAGTTATGGAGACGGAGACAGGGGAATACGAGACAATGATTTCGGAGACACAATCAATCTAAGCTATAGTTATCTAATATTGTCTTCTGTTCACGCGAATGTTATTCATTGAAATTAAACTAAATATAAATAGATTTAATAGTTTAAATAATTTTATTAGCTTATAAATTAGTAAAATTCGATAGTAGTAGTAGTGTAATTGTTTCAAAATTATGTAATACAGTGATAAATAAACAACGCGATAAAATCCGTATACTATAGTTATCTCTTTTGCACATTGATATTTCGTTCGAGCCTCGCTCGTCAGCAATAGCTATATCAATAAAAACATTTTCTATAAATATTTTGGTATTGCCATTTCCTTTTATAACGATATAATAAAATATTGTGAGGAAACCTGCATGTCTGAGAGTTCTCCATAATGTTCTCGAAGATAAGTGTAGTCTGCCAACCAGCATTAAGCCGGTGGAGTATGGCCTAACCCTTCTCTGAGAAGACGCCCGCGCTTAACAATGGGACAGTTTATATAGGTACAGGGCTCATATTATTATAAAGACAAGACATTTTTTTTATAACGGCTCGTCAAGAAATTTTGTTTTTGTGCACTTATTAATAGCTCACATAAATCATATGAGATACGCCAAACTAATGTATAAAAGAATGGTAGCTCTTGAAAATATCTAGCCCTGTATAGGCTGCTATTATACATATTTCCTTTAAACTTCCATATGGAGTCACACAGTTTTTTTTTTATGGGTTTGTAAGCCAACGAGCCGACGGATCGCCTGATGGTAAGCGATTACCGCCACCCGCAATGCCAGGAGTCACAAGTGCGTTGCCGGTCCTTTAACAAGGAGTACGTCCTTTTCTTGAAATTTTGAAGGTCGTAGTTAAAGGTTTCTGATAAGTTGTCTCCGCATCATGTACAAAAGCTACGAATCAAAGCAGAAATTCGATTTTATTAAAATAAACCATACCTACCGGCCAAAAGTTTAAGACCAGCTTAATTAAAGGAGGAAAATGAAATAAAACTCAGAAATGTATTGTTTTAAGTAGATAACCTAATCAGTTATCTTATAAAACAGTGATTAATAGACAATATACTTTAAATCCGTGAAGAAATATCAATAATCCTTGCTAAAAGGGCTATAGTTGTCTAAACTGATTTTTCATCAAAAAATCCTCCTTTACATTATATGACTTTTTTCACATGACACGGCATACGAGCAATCAATTTGTTTATGCGGTCTTCTGATATATTGCTCCAACTTTCGCATAAAGCATTTCACATTTCTTCTTGCGAGGATATGCCACGATTACGGTCGTTCCTATCAAGCTTTTCCCACAAAAGTTCAATTGGATTGAGATCCGGTCTCTTAGGAGGCCACACCATGTTTTTTAAAACCTTTTGTGCCTCTTTCTCTTCTAAATATCCCCTGCATAATTTTGAGCTATGCTTTGGATCATTATCTTGTTGAAAAATGAATCTATCTCCAATTAATCGCAACCCGGAAGGAACGGCATTTTGTTCAAAATTTGTTTGTACTGCTTCTTTTTCAAAATTCCTTCAATTCTGATCAAGTCGCCAATTCCTTGGCTAGAGAAATAACCCAAGTCCATAATTGAACCACCACGATGCTTGACCGTTGGGACTACACAGTCTGGCATCATCTTTTTTTTTGGCGCTACGTCGAACATAAATTCTTTGTTTTGAACCGAATAGTTCAAACTTGGATTCATCTGTCCAGAGAACTTTTTAATAATAATAATAATAATAATTCTTTATTGTGGATCATAGGTACATAATACAGAAGTTACAGTTTACATAATTTAGTTCAGCTATTCCCGCCCATTTGGCATACAAAAGTTATAATAATATGATTGGAACATACACATGCATTAAATAATAAAATTAATTATGTCAATATGGATCGCAATGTCACAGAAATTATAAACAGGCAATAATAATGGATTCTTCTTATAGATGAGATTACTGAACACGTTATGACTGAGGTATGGAGTAATGGAGCAGAGATTTATCACTCATGAAATCATTTACTGTATAATAACATTTATTTATTAACAAGTCATGTAATTTCTTTTTAAATATAGTTATTTCTTTAATTTTTCTGATCGCCCTTGGAATATTGTTGAATATGCGCGAAGCTATACAAAATATACTTTCGTGCATTAAATGTGTCTTGCTAGTAACTATGTGTAATGTGTTCTCATGTCTTATACGTTTGCGATAGTAAAATAGCTCAGAATTATTTTTAGTAAATAATGCTACCTCCAAGATGTATAGACTTGGCAAGGTTAAAATGTTATGTTTTTAAAATATGTTACACACGAGTCGGTTACCTGCAGATTGAACATAGCCGTTATACAGCGTTTTTGTGCTACAAATGCCCGGCCTTTGTCTGTACTGTTACCCCAAAATATTACCCCATACCTTAGGGTTGAGCTAACGTAGCCGTAACGTATGCTGCAAGTAGAGTCTTTTGATTTGCCAGTTTTGTTAACCTGTTGAGAGCATATGAAAACTGACTTAGTCTTTTACAGACATAGTCAACATGTAATTTCCAATTAATTTTGTTATCAATATGTAAACCTAGAAACTTTGTTACATCAGTTTCTTCTATCTCGCTATCATGATAACATATTTTTAAGAGAGCTGTGCGTTGTGTGCGTATTCTAAAAGTCATTATTTTGTTTTATCAATGTTGATCATCAAATTATTCATTTTAAGCCAGTCTACAATATTTTCTAAAGATTGATTTATGTCGAGTTCTAAATTAGTTAAATTATCATTGTTAAATAGCACTGTGCTATCGTGAGCAAATAGCGTAATATCATGATTTGTTATTAAAGGCATTTCATTTATATACACAAGAAATAATAAGGGGCCCAAAATACTCCCTTGTGGGACACCGAATTGCACAGTCCCAGCTTTAGATGCATAGACTTCTACTGTCTTTGACAGTGGGTTCAGCTGACAAACCTCTGTGTATTGTTCTCTATTTGAAAGATATGATTTTACGAGATCATACACATTGCCTCTGATACCATACGCATACATTTTTCTTAAGAGGGTATTATGCTCGACGCAGTCAAATGCCTTTGACATGTCCATATATAACGCTATAGCCGGTAGTCCTTTGTCCAAACTGTTTAATACTTTTTGTAAAAAGTTATATATTGCCACATTTACCAATCTTCTTCAGTTCAATATCGATGGGCAAGAGCCCACTGCATCCGTTTTCTCTGGTTTTGTGGCCTTAAGAGAGGCTTTCGAACAGCAACATGACCATACAACTTTGCATCTCTTAATCGCCGTTTTACTGTAGCCAATGATAAAGGTTTAACTCGGGTTTTGTTCACTTCCACGAGGTTTTCTGCTGTCGTTAGGCGTCTATTTCGCTTGCTGGTCACAATGATAAAATTATCTTCACTAGAACTGATAGCTTTCGGCCTTCCTAAACGTAGACGATCTTGTTTACTACCTATCTCCCTGTATCGAGTTATTGTGCCATGAACATAAGTCTTCGATAACTTCAGTTATGAAGCAATCTCACGTTCGGATTTGCCTTCGTTATGTAAAACAACGATGGCAGAACGCACTTCACAACTAATTTCGTGTGCTTTTCTTATTTTAAGAAGGCTTGACTGTAGAAACCACAAGTATAGACTAATTGAGATTGTTTGTGAACAAACCCAAGAAATCTCAGGTAATAATAAGTCGGAAACATGTATTTTCTGAAGCTAAATAATCCTAATTATTGACCAATGCAAAACAAAAGCAAAGTGATTAGTAATGAGCACATAATAAAAATATGACTACGACTCAGACCAGAGCCAGGTGGTCCTAGCTCTTACGTAGCGTTTGTCGGTATTTGAAAACAATAGATGTTTATTGTCCAATAACTTGAAAGTTAACAAAAGAATGACTTCTTAAGATATTTGGTATTAACAATAGAATATGCAGATGTGCATTTTTTTATTTATCTTACGAGCTTTTATTACGATTAATAGATGATTACGTTGTTTAAGTGCGGTCTTAAACTTTTGGCCGGCAGGGTATATGTATACCTAATAAGAGTTACGTGTTATGAGAGCATAATTTTCTTTGGAAATAACACGCAAGCGCGCTGCTAAGAACATAAAATAAGTTTCTCAAAGTTAAGGTTGTAATAAAATTATTTGTACTCTTTGGAAGCTATTTTTATTGCACACTATGAAATAATCCTAATCCTCACTGATATTATAAATGCGAATTTGAGTTTGTTTATTTGTTATGCTTTCACGCCTAAACTAATCGGTCGATCAACATCAAATGCCGCTCCTTCTCCTTCCCAGTTCATTTTTCTCTTCTTCCTTTCCTAAAAGATCGGCAATGCGCAAGTGATGCCTCTGGTGTCGCAGGCGTCCATAGGCTACGGTGACCACTTACCATCAGGTGGGCTGAATGCTTGTTTGCTACCTTAGTGGTATAAAAAAGAAAAGAAAGCTCTCTCTTGTCTCGACAGATCTTGCAGTAGTTTAAGTGGTTGCGTCATCACTGCACAGAGTGTTGTGAGTTTGATCCCTACAAGTAACAAAAATTTATTGAAATTAAACTACTATATACGGATTTTATCGCGTTGTTTATTTACCACTGTACTACAAAATTTTGAAAATATTACTCTTCGGGTGCTTTTCAGCAGCCATGGTCACGGGGAGTGACCATGGCTGCTGAAAAGCACCCGAAACGTCGGGGAAAGTGTAAACCAAAAATAAATAGATTTAATAGTTTAAATAATTTTATTAGCTTATAAATTAATCAAATAAAATCAATAGTAGTAGTAGAGTAATATTTTCAAAATTTTGTAATACAGTGATAAATAAACAACGCGATAAAATCCGTATATAGTAGTTTAATTTTAAAACATTCGCGTAAACAGAAGACAATATTAACAAAAATTTAATTGATCTGTATTTGTTGTTTGTTTGTTCTAAAGTCCCCCGTTAAGGAGGCAACTCCCGCATGGTGTTAAAACTTAGAAGAAAACAGTTGAATTATAACGTAATCAAATTATATAGGTTACCATGTTGGCTTTCTATAAGATAACTAAGTGATATTCAATTTAGTTGTATTATACTCTGAAAGTTGCATGTGACAGCCGCTAGATGACGGGAAAATCAGTTTCTAAAAATTTCACTTTATTACCAATTTTTGAATTATCGTAGTAATTTTTAGCTTTTAATGCATAAAACTATTATCAAACAATAATTTTGTTTTAAAAATTTTTGTTTTAAAAAGGAAGTTCTAAAGTTATCGCTTACCATATTTGATTAATGTTATTTATTTTTGAACGATTCGGACCTGTCACATAGATAAAGCAGTTGTCAAATTTGACATTTTATCATTCCGTTATTCTCTCTTGAATAATAAACTCAAGACCTTGTTTTATTTTTACAATTCCATACCTGCCCTGATCTTGGTTTTCATTTTTAAGTGAATGTACAGGCTAGCGAATTTTATAGTTAAGTATACACATTCTTAACTATAAACTTCGCTAGTCTGAAAATTCATTAATCACTACATCATTATAATAGATATATTATATACCCACACATATGTTTGTATTTGTAAAAGTTGCTTGAACCGAACGCCAGTTGGCGCTAGTATCGCCAATTCATTGAGTGACGTCTCTATATACAAATGTACTCTGTGAACTCCCGTACCACGTATAATTATATACGTGGTACGGGAGTTGCCTCCTTAAAAAACGATAAATCATTGTTCACTAGGTTCTGCCCACAGCTGCGCGTGAATCCTCAGAAACGTATAGACCGGATAAAAATTCTATATGCCATGTCTCATCAAAATCTGTTATGCATTATAATTATGTGCAATTGAGTAACAAAAATTCAAACGCATTTACAAACTTTTACACTTATGGTGGAGATTTTTATTTTATTTGATAAAAAGGCACTGAAACAGTTTTTAGTATCCCTTCTCCTCAGTGCTTATTCTATTTTCTCTGAGCTGAAAAATCGCTTGGGTTTTTAATACTTATATAAGGTCACCCGCAAGTCTTAACTAGTACGCCATAAATTATATAAAAAATGCTTACATTTACGTAATTTATATGTGTATTTAATACACTTCATTGCCTTACTAAGTTAATTTAATACCTATATTTTAAACAAATCTAAGCTATTGATCACAAGTTATGGTTCTGACTCACTCGTACACGACGATTATACGATAAGGCTTGTTCATTATTGTGCGATTATAAAAATAAAATGTAACATTTTATGACCATTTATAATAAATATTAAGTTTTAGCACCTAAGGAACGCTTTAAATGACCTTGAACGCAGCACTCTGTCGGGTGCTGTACCTAGAGTCTTAAACAGCTTTAAATGGATTTCTTCGCGTTTTTTTTATTGCCCTTGTTGTCATACGAGCAAGTGGCTCACCTAATAGAAAGTGGTAATTATATTATATTATATTCAATATGGCGGTGGTTCTTGATCATATAATTTTTATGCGTTCATAAATCAGATCGAAAACTGTACAAAAGTACTATATAATTAATGTATATAATATACTATAAATATATATTATGTCAATAATAAATATGTTTTAGAGTATCATTTATTCATTTAAACTATCATACACATATAATATACTAATTTTGCAGGGTCCACCCCGGAACGAAACATTTTGTTTATGTTTGACATTAACTGTCACTGTCATATTGACTGATAATAAATATTCCAATGCTGAATTGGTGTTTCTTATTACAATTTCCTGAATTCATACGGTTTCCTTTCATTTCTACAAGAATTATCAATTATTTGGTTAATATTATTCTAGCAAGAGTTCTTTTACTACTGACAATTCTAGGTTATGTATAAATGTCATCTACCAACTTGTCATAGATAGTCCGTACGATAAACGTCAAACATTTTATATTTTATTTTACGCAACGAAATTACTAGAAATTAATAAAGAATTTCGTAATTAAATGTATTTAGTGGTACATTTGCCAGGTTTCCTGAGGATGTACAAGTTATAGCCGGAGTCCTATACAAAAGTGTAACATCTCCTTTGCATGGTGGATTATTTATTGCCACAAGGAATAAGTGATAACAACATCGATCGAATATACTATAGATGCACGATCGTTGCTCGAAAAACGGCTCCATCCAAACTGTGCATAAATCAGTTTTATGCACAGTTTCGCTCGCAGTCACTTTACGACCGCGCTAGCGTTTCACGATGCCAAAGTGTGTAGTAAAAAATGCAAAAACTATACTCTAAAAGTGCAAAAAAAGGATGGAGTGTTGTACTTTCGGTAAGTATAGTTTTATTATGAAATATTTATTATATTTTGATGAATATATACACTTTAAATAATATATTTGAAAATATTTTCGTTTAAATTTAAATGGATGTATTACGCACCCGTCCCGCTCACTCTTGCGTGCGTTGCCCGTAAGCGAGAGCGAATCGACACCAGTACTTTGGAACAAAGTCCATATGAAATGGCATGGAGTCGTTATAAGTTTTAAATTATTAATATAATATTTGTATTAATTTATTTTAGCTTTCCACAACATGAAATTCGAAGGGAGAAATGGAGACGTATTATAAGCTCGACATAAAGATGACGAATTTTACCAACCAAATACTTCTAGCGTAATTTGTTCAGAGTATTTTAATGAAGAAGATACATATATATGTAACTAAGAAAGGGTTTAATAAACTAAAAAATGTAGCCGTACAGAATATACAGGTAAAATATTTTGCCATTTAATTTTAAAATTATGTTAAATTTAGTTAATTTTATATACGATTGATTTATTAACTATTGTTTTCGTTATTTTTATAGCAAGAAGAGTCAATAGTGCAATTTGAAGTGAATGCAATAATACCCCATTTGACAGTAAACATAGGATCTACATCCACTTCGGGGAAAGCTACATTAAATTTAAATTTAGATAGAAATAATGAAACACCTAAAACTTCAAATACTGTTCAGGTACTAAGTAATGTTATAAGTAAATAATTTTTAAATTTTTCTGCATTTCTCAATTATTTTTACAATATAACCATACCAATGTTTTCATTGGGATAGACGAACACTGCCAAGTACAATCACCGAATCTTGGTTATACGGTAACGTTAATAAGTTTTAATTGAAAAATATATTGACATACGTATTACGCGACAAAATTGAAAAATGCAGAAACAAAAGATCGGTCTAAGCGGCAATTGTTAATTAGGTTGATATTGTTTAAAGGTACATGAAAACATTATTTTAGTAAAGTTGTCCATTTTTTTTACCTAGTTCCTTCCTTCACGATAGAACAGTTAAAATTTATATTTTTAGCATCTACATCAACAAAAGTATCCTGGTAAAATATATTTAGTTTTGTTAGCTAATTCGACCATCTACGAGTATATAGTTTTATTATTATTTATTGAAACTACATAGAAAACACACATACAAATATTTAAAATAGCATGTAATACAATGTACGAAGGTGAGCATAATTATTAGTACTGTAAATGATTGGCCTTCTTTAATATAAATATATTATATGCTTGCTTTTTTTAAAGTTATATAACGTCTTCCTTACAGTTACCTACTATAATTTAATTATTAAAATTAAAGAATATAACAATAGCTTATTATCAAATTATTGTCATTAAATAACGTAAATTTAGTTACACGTCTAATCAAAGATTTAAAAAATATATTAAAATGAATAACGACTCTATCATTCCTTCTTTCTATGTTCTGAGCGGTAAGAATATCATATGCCTATAGTCAAAATAATAACACTCGCATAATTGTTGCGATGAGTTTACACTTAATTGTAATTACTATAAGGTTCATTTCAGAATGTTTTGTTTACATAATATAATATTTTTACCGTATCGAGAGAATGAAGAAAACATTTATGATACTTTGTCATAGGTATTACGACACTATCACTAAGTATTAAGGTTTATATTAAGTTAAATTTATATTCACTTTAGGACTATTTTTAAATAGTCGAATGAGTAAACATAACTATAAGTACACATCGATTCGGAGTCATTATTTGGGTACGATTTAGTACAAGAACGTGCATCTATGGTATATTTGATCGATGGATAACAAAGATAAAATTTGAAAAACAAAATATTATTTAGTTTATTCTATTCAGAATAAGAAAGTTTTTTTTTAAATTATAACAGTTACTGCACACAAAACGGTACACATATGCAGATAAAAATGCGGTAAAAATACTTGATACTACAAAAATTTTTGATTTATACGCTATTTTACAGACTAATTTGCAGCATAAGACTTTCTTTATTGCATTCTAATTTGCATCTTAAACTAATTGTTTATTTTTGTATTTAACAAATTTTGCAACTTACGAGTAGGTATGTCATGTAGGAATTTATAAAACAAACAGACATTTTTGTAGGTCTGTGTTAAGTATCGTTGTACCGTTAATAGTTCGACTTACCGCTCAATAGGTGGCGCTACTGGCAAAATTAAAAGTGGCAAGCGTTTGTTGCACGGGCTACCTATATAAGGTTCATGAACTTTATGTTTTGTGTGTGATTATAGGCACGTTTTAGAACAGACTCAGTGGTTTTATTTAATTCCCTATTCATCAGTGCAGTTTCATGTACCTATTTACACCACAATACAAGTACCATAAGGGTGCTTGTACAAAACAAACGTTTAGTATTTTACCACTTGAGCTAATTCTGACTTAATTTTAGGTGTTCTGAACTCATGCGGTTTTATCTTATTACCTTAAACTACCTTTAGCGCCTTTTATCACGGTATAGTTTGCTTTTAAAACTACATATTTTAAAACTATTTTCTGACATTTCGGGTGCTTTTCAGCATCCATGGTCGCGTAGTGTCTATGTATCATGAGGTCTTGATACATTGAGCACTTTCTGCATAAACTAAAACTCTACCCGGTAAAAATTATCTGCGATTTAACTTTTACCATAGACAATCCGCGACCACAGATGCTGAAAAGCACCCTAAACGTTACCATTTACTATAGCATATTTAATATACCCAACTAAAATAAACCACAAAAATTAAGGTATGAACAAAAACATAAATGTTCAACATTCGACACATCTCTAAAAAGCACTCATAATCAAATAAAAATATGGCAATTATAAGATATTACTTACCGTACTAACATAATATATATATATATGTCCCCATGACTCAGAATCCTAGTGTGGGGTCCAGTGTCCAGAAATAATTGTCTTTAAACTTTCGCGACTCGTATATATAATACACTGTAATTAAACAGGTCTTAAACGCTCTAATATTTGAGGTTAAAGTATGAAATTGCCGATTTGTAATGAAAACTTAAAACACGTTTTTCCTAAGATGTACCATATTTATTTAATCGAAATATTTACCCTCATTATCTATACATTGCTGCCATGTATATTTATGCTGTTTAGTGAAACAGCCCCGCCACCCAAACAATGATGGCCAAACTGGCTGTGGCCAGTTTCGCTATAATTGTTCGAAGTTTGGCACAGTAAACATCTGCTGTTATTGCTTGACCAGACTTGAGAAATTTATAGTGAATAACACCATGAAGAGACCACCAAACAGCTAATATTATGTTTTTTGGTAAGCTTTGCTTTAGGGCTGCTGCCATTTTTAATATTTTTTTATCTTATTGATTTGATGTAACGTTAAATCATGCCGAGTCAAACTACCCAGGAATTAGTCCTGGGTAGTTTGACTCGGATCGGCTTCCATCATGTCCTTCAATTCAACGTCATGCACCTGTGTGGGCAGTCTTCCACCTGGTTCGTGGTTCATGGTTCTTCAAGTCAAAGTTTCCATTACGAAAGCGTTTAAACCAAAAACGCACGGTGCGTTTATTAGCAGTCTCCTCTCCAAACGCAGCGTTGATATTGCGAGCCGTTTCTGCCGCATTAGTTTCGCGTAGGAATTCGTATTCAAAAGTGACTCGGACTTTTGAAATACCTATCTATCCCGTCTAAGCTGGATATAAAAATCAATTGAAAGTCAAAAATCGAATGATGCAAAATTTATAAAATAAGAATCTTATAGGTATCATATGAAAAAAGTTTTACTCGAAAATCTCACACCATGAAGGTTTTATGTCAATTCAAACTACCTATATATTACTATACAACGGCAACTTAATACTTTAACCCCTTTTATTTAAAACGTCGGGCAACATTTACGTAATTATTATACCTTTAAATATTAACGCGATTAAGACCGATTTACTTATAGTAGGTATATTATATGATTGAAATGTTAATTAATTTCTTGTTTGCGCGTAAATAAAATCATTATTATTATTTATATAAACCATGCATAATCATAAATTCACAATACCTATCGCAATGATACTATTTATTTGGTATCGATATCAAAAACAAATGCTTCTGGTGCATCTTCGGTTTCTGCGGCCGACAAGAGTAAATTGACAGCGTTCGTAACGCGACTGATTGAGAGACAGATCCTAACTAGAACACAGTAAAGTATGATCTCGACTGCAGTGAGATTTAGCATCATTGTTCACGTTACTAACTATAAAGCAGTACAGTGAGTTATACTGCAATTTAATAAGCATTTAGTTATTTTTACATTTAGAACAATACCGACATATAGTGCAGTAATTAACGAACGTACTGTGATGTAGTTGGTTTTCAATAAATAAATCTGCTTGACTAACACTAAATAAAGTACCACATTCAAGCAGTTGCTGCATTTTAATATGTAGTTCATATTAAATATATCAGTGATCAACTATGCAGTATTAACATTTTTGGTACAAAGCTGCTTACTGTGTTTTAGTTTATATGTCTAAATATTTGTTTTGGTGTAGATTACAGATGTTATGTGGTAATAAAGTTATTTACTGCATTTAACTTGGTAAAGTGACGGGTCGTCGTAGACGTATGTGCTATAACTGTATTTTAGTTAGTATTACAATATATTTTGACATGCTATGTTGAGTTACTGCTTTCACAAATTTGGTTTTTTTATCGTGTAAGTCATCATATCATAAACTAGGTTACACCAATGTATTCCTTAAATATGTTTACACTTTTACGTTACACACTGTATATTTAAATTTATGAATTGTACTGATTTCGACACACAAGGTTCAACAAGCAAGTCATAGATTGTTTTATAATTTATGAATTGTAAAAATTTACCACTGCGTTTTACATGAAGTATTTTATTGCAAGTTTTGTATAGTATAGTATCCTCGTCACTGCCACTGCACTGAGTGCTATGAGTTCGATCCGAAAAGGTGACAAAAAAAATTGTGATCCATATCTAGACGTTCCAAATTTCTATTGTTCCAAATCTAGATGTTCTTTTTGTCGATTGTTCGACTGTTTTTTAAGTCTCCAGCGACAAGAAAGAAATTTTTTTAGTGCTAAAGTCTATTCAAAAGAATAAAATAATACATTCATTTGCAGGTATACCACTGGATGCAATTACCCACTCATGGGTTAAAAATGAACCTCAGAATAAGGACAATGCTGGAAACTGTATCTCACTAAACTCTGAAGGAAATCTAGCAGTCGTGAGTTGTGACGTGCCTCGTACCTACATGTGCTACAGAGCACATACTACAGAAAATCCTAACTATTGTGGTGCTGCAGGTAAATATAAATTTAAACACTTTTCACATGCTTAATAACTACCTAAATACTAACGTGAATATAAATTAAGTTTCTTCACTACACTCGTAAACTTTAACGTACCACAGGATCACTTTGTGACCCAAATGAATAAATTAATTTTGTCTTCAATTTAGACTGAAATATTTTTATACTTTTAGGGTATCGCTTTCAAACACGAACAAATAAATGTTACAAGTTTAACAGAAACCCGCGTACTTTTAAGCGCGCCCATTTTGTCTGTGTGGCTGAGGGCGGCCACCTTGCCATCATAAACAGCGCTGATGAATCTGATGTACTGCCTCAACTCTTTGCTGAGAACCCAACGGAATCAATGGTTGGAAACTTTGGAAAAGATATAGCCTTTATTGGATTCTTTAATTATGGAGAGAGCGCAGACTGGACAACGATTAATGGTATTTTTCTTGTGTTATCTATTGATTTAGACTCTGACATTATCAAAAAGCGAAGTAAGTTTAAAATAGACAACAGCGATAGCCTAGTGGGAGATTAACTGTCGAACAGCCATTCAACTGTCTACAAGGCACGTACTTCTAACTTTTCAAAGTTATGTGCGTGTTCAATAGTTAATGTATCGCTCAATTTAACGATGAAGGAAGACATCGTGAGAAAACCTTCCTACATGTCTGCGAGTTCTCCACAATGTTCTCGAAAATATGTAAAGCTGCCAACCCACACTGGACCAGCGTAGTGGTCAATGGCCTAACTATTTTCACACTGGGAAGAGGCTTTATAGTTTATATACAGGGATAATATATATTTATTTTGACGTCTAATTTAATAATATGGTATAACATATACAATAATTATATTTACATTATTCATTTTAAAACTTTCTTAATTTGTTCTGGAAATTTGTAAACAACAAAAAGGGTCAAACCTCAATGCCCCGAGTTATGTCGTTGGGAGAATCTTATTCATCTAACGGTCAGGCTATTTGCGAACTCTTCTCGAATTATTTCGGTTCTGTTTTTGAGACTGACAACTTACCCAACTTGCCACCCTGTCCCGATCTGCCGACCGTTGCTTCTGACCAGGATTATTAGTGTATTGTCATCGGTGTCATTTAGCATTAAGGACATTATACTGGCAATTCGTAAATTGGATAAAAGCAAAGGCGCGTGCCCTGACTTGCTTCCACCTTCTTTTGTCAGTTCATGTGCTGTGGAGCTAGCGATTCTTCTTTGCATTATATTTAATAAATCACTCAACAGTGGCACTTTTCCGAAACGCTGGAAAGTGGCGCACATAGCACCCATTTATAAGAATGGTGATAAGTCGCGTTGCGAGAACTATAGACCAATAAGCATTTTATCTTGTTTTGCCAAGTTGTTTGAGTCACTTTTGTACAATTACTTGTATAACCACATCAAACCCATTCTCTCGGACCGGCAGCATGGTTTCGTTAGGAACAAATCTACCGTCACCAATCTGTTGGAATATAAGAATTACCTTTGTAAAAGCTTTTCAGTAGGTCGTCAGGTAGATGCTATCTACACTGACTTTTCAAAGGCGTTTGACAAAGTCAACCATAAATTACTTTGCAATAAACTTGCCGCCTATGGTATACAGGGTAACTTGCTTCGCTGGATTTCATCTTATTTAGATAATCGGAGTCAATTGGTAGCTTTAAAGGGGTACCTTTCTTCACCAGTGAGGGTATATTCCGGGGTGCCACAGGGATCCCATCTAGGCCCCCTGTTCTTTGTTATATTTATAAATGACCTGATTGAGCGACTGTCCTCTCAATGTCTCCTTTACGCTGATGATTTAAAAATATTTGTCAACATAACGTCTCTGACCGATTGTCAGAATCTGCAGAACGACCTACACGTTGTTTCAGATTGGTGCAATACGAATAAAATGTACTTAAATATCAATAAATGTTTTTCGATATCTTTTTAAATAAACGAAACAAAATTTTACATAATTACATTATTGATGGACAGGTACTTAATAGGTCCGATGTTGCCAAAGACTTGGTTGACTCTTTGATGATAAACTTTCTTTTCGACCTCACTACCAACATATAATCTCAAAAGCTAACCAGCTTCTAGGTTTTGTTCTACGGACAACAAAAGGTTTAAAAAAAGCCCAAATTGTGCTTTATCTTTACTATGCCCTGGTAAGAAGTACCTTAGAATATGGCTCTCCGATCTAGTCACCATATTATAGAGTGCACATTAACGACATAAAGCGTGTTCAAAGCAAATATCGTGTCTTGCAGGGAGACTTAGTTCAGCCGCATTCGCGGTTAGGAAAGTAAGACAGCTTACTGATATAGATACTGCGAGACTAGTATATTTTAGTTATTTTCACAGCGTTATGTCCTTTGGCATACTATTGTGGGGTAAGGCAGCTGATATTGAAACAATTTTCATTCTTCAAAAGCGTGCAGTACGTAGCATTTATAATTTAGGCCCACGAGTTTCCCTGAAAGAGCGTTTTAAAGAAATTGGTATACTTACTGTTGCGTCGCAATATATATTTACGAATTTTATATAAGTGAAAATTATGTTTATAAAACATAATATTCACTTATATAATAAGAATAGTGATATTCACAACTTAAACACTAGAAATAAGCATAAGTTGGTAGGTCCGTATCATCGTTTACATAAAGTTCACAATTCATTTGCGGGACTCAGTATACGCTTTTTTAATAAACTACCGATTGATATTATAAATTTACCTTTACTAAAATTTAATAGTGATGTTAAAAGTCAGCTTATCCGGAAGGGCTATTATTCAATCAATGATTACTTAAATGATAAAAACTCATGGAACTAGTTGCTTGTTTCATACAGGATTCAAACAATGTATGTATTATATAAGTCAATTTAGTTATGTGAAGGTACTTCGTGTTTATTTTGTGGTGTTAAAGTATCTTATTTTTCTTTTAAACAAACTTTATAAGTATTACGGTAATTTTGTTTTAACTACATTTAGTCACGAACTACCATTTCATGTCACAAAGTGTAAGTGTATGCGTCCTCATGCCATACTACTGTCTATTACAAATGGCTACCTACTGATAAATATTATTTCAAATCTCAAATGCTTTTTACATAATATTACCAACTTTTCTTTATTTTAGAATTTAGTTTTATATGGACAGTGACATATGGCATAATGACTGCAACGCCTGGTACATAAATGAGTTGTAAAATACTGAAATTATAAGTTGATGGCGATTTAAAAGAGTGGCCTTGAGTTTCTTGCAGGTATCTTCTCATAGGCTCAACCTTTTGCCTGAACCTTGCAACTAACATAAATGTAAATTCAGTAAATAAAATAAACTCACTAACCCCTTTGACGTTCATAAGTGTTACTTTGCGACCTAAGTGAATAAATTATTTTTGACTTTGACTTTGACTTTGAATTCCTTAAAATTATTTGTTACCGCCAAAAATTAGGTCGAACGTACTTCAATTACGATCAGAGGCTGCAAAAATTCAAGGTCCAACCATTGGAAGGCCGTTGCAAATATTTTGATCAGGTTTATTTGTATAAAAGAGTTCATGCAATTATTGATTCACCCGAATTACTTTCGCATATTTCTTTTAATATTAAATATAGTTTACGTAGATCGAACCGTGTTAATCTCTTTGCCTTGCAAATTTATAAAAACAATATTTCTTATTACAATCCACTGGTAAGAATGGCTAGACAATATAATTAATTAGTAACAAATAATTTACAGTTAGACATTTTTCATCCTAGATATTACACATTTTTAAATACACTAAAGGATATCCTCCATCCCAAATAGAAATACAAATAGTTAAATATTTTTTAAGATATTGTATTGATCTTGTTGTGTTACGAAATTAAAACTACATACATATTCTTACATGTAATATACATATGAGAATATATATGTAGGTTGTACATCTCTTCTGTCTGTTAACTTGATGTTTAATTGTTACAATGTATGCACATGTGTTGAGTTGCAATCTAGATCTAAACATTAGCTTTGATTGTTTTTTATTTTTAATAAGATTGCAATTTGTTTTGTGCAATAAATAAATAAAATAAAAATAAAAAATAAAAGTAGCGGATGAAATTGATCAGAAAAATTTAGTAATAAAGTATTATCAGGGGAAAACTTGTCATAGGGGAATTAGAGAGACTCTAACGAAACTAAGATGAAATTATTGGTGGAGTAATATGAAAGAAACTATTAATGCTATCATTAATGCATGTGAGGAATGTCGTAAGATGAAGTATGATAGAAAACCCATAAAACCATTCATTCAACTAACGCGAACCCCAGATAGTCCTTTACAAGAAGTTTTTATAGTCCTATTATATATCGAAAGAATCAGTATTTAACAGTTTTCGATTCATTTAGTAAGCTTGGTCAAGCAATATACATTCCCAATAAAAGTACCCCCGAGATAGTTAGAGCTCTGATAAAATATTTTAGTATGTACGGAATACCAAAGAAGATAAGTAGTGATTCAGGTACTCAATTTAACAATGAACTAATAAAGGAAATGTTAAATTTGTATAAAATTGAGCAGCATATAGGAACCCCCAATAACCCCAACTCAATGGCAATGGTCAAACGGTACCATTCGACAATAATTGAAATCTATATGCTGGCAAAATATGAACAAAATAGTTTAGACGCTGCATCTGTCATGACTTATGCAATTTTAGGTTATAACAACACTATTCATAGTGCCACAAACTTTACGCCATTCGAGGTTAGCCGGTTCCGGAGGTTCGGCCATAAATAATCGGGAAATGCTTTCGATATAGATAGAGACAAAACTTAATGCAAAAAAAATTTACAAGATCATCGTAAACGATTGAAAACTCTTTCTGAAAATTTAAGCTGTCAAATGATAGGTAATAAGTCGCAAGTAAGAAAGAAGAAAGATGGTGAGGAACCCCTGACAACTAAACAAGGTGAAACTATCTTTATGAAAAACACGAGAACTAGGAAAGCTAAAGAATTACCACGTTATGAGGAAGCTGAAGTTTTAGGTAATGTGAATAGAAATATTGTTCCAGTAAAACTTAAAAATAAAAACACTAGAGTGACAATAAAAAACGTAGTGGATCAAGGGACAACTTTGAATATCCAGAGGATCGATCTGAATCCCGGGATAGCTCCGATGAAGACTGGAACAGTTCTGATGAAGAGTAGTCACTGGAGTATTATTAAGACTATAAATCTAAATTCATTAGTTTTACAAATAGATATCAATATAGAGGAATATACTAAATTAAAATTAATTACTACTAACAATAGTGAAACATATAGAGAACTTATGTGTCTGATCGCATAACATTTGTATGATTCAGTTGCCTCAATACATAGCTACAAAACAGTCGTGAATTTTATTTATAAAATAAACAAATAGCTGATAAAGTTAAAATCAATCCTAAGTCGTTAACATATGGTCGATAATCGATTCAGATAGAAACTTTTATAGAATTAACTAGGGATGGGTTACATCAGATTATGCCAACTACTAGGGTTAAAAAAGAGGTATTCTTAACTCTCCTGGGTCAGTTATTAAGGTAATTACGGGAAATTTAGATTCAGAAGACGTTAGAAAATATGATTTAGGTATAAGTAAATTAAATAATAGAGAACACTCAGTGGAACGAAAAGTTTCATTAATGCAGAAGGCTTTTGATAAATTGGTTAACGTTTCAGATGATATTAATTATAATACTAAACATTTAAACTATAAAGTAAGACAATTACAGTCAATTCTTCAGTATCAAACCAAGTATTCGAATGTAGTCATGGTAATTAATAGTTTGAACCAGATCTTTAATAATTTTCGTACTATTTATACAATTATATACAAGCTTGAAACTGCTATAGCTTTCAGTAAAATGCATATATTACATCAATCTATAGTAAATACAACGGAGTTATTTGATATTTTGATATGTTGAAAAACATAGTCAGTTAATTTATCCAGTAAGTAATGAGAATTTAGTAAAACTAGAAGGAGCTGTAGAAATAAAAGGATATGTAGATAGTAATAAAGTAGTATTTATATTAGAAATCCCGTTAATGCATAAAAACACATATATTTACAATAAAGTTGTTCCCATTCCAATATACAACCCTTCCAAACATAAAACCTTCGCCATTATTCCTAAAAACCCATACCTTAGAGTAAACAGAATGAAATACAGGTCTGTAGTAGACACCTGCAGAGAAATAGATGATATACAATATCCATGTACAGAAGAGAACATACTACAGTACCACACTCATACGTGTATTGAACAACTAATGCTGTTAAAAGGAAATTTCAGCGAATGTCAGCAATATCAGGTGCAGATTGAGGAAACCAAAATTCAGCCTGTATTAGACAACCATTGGCTGATCTATTCTGAAAAGGAAATCACAGCAACAGAATACTATGACGATAAAACACGGAAGTACAACCTACGAGGCACGTACATTCTTCTGCCAAGTCAGCATTGTTCATTGCAGATTGCCGATACTTATATCACTACACCTACCAACGGCAGCACAGTATTCTTCAGCCTGCCGTCAGTACAGATGCCTGAGCTTCGTGGTGACGCTGTCCCGCCAGCCAAGCAGATGGACCTTCAGGGTGTGGACCTTCGTGACATCAAGGACCTGTTATCGAGAGCGAAATATAGTGCAAGTGTTAGTGAGACCCAAAGTTATATTATAAGTGACCAAATCAGTGTATGGACTCTAGGAATATATATAGTGGTAATAATTTTAATAATAACATTTTTAATGTATAAATGTGGTTTCCATACCAAGGTAGTTTGGAGTTGAAATTCTCTAGGGCCAACACAACTTCCTCTAGATAATTTCTCACCTTTTTTTTTCCACGGTGTTCCTCAACAAAACCACTATCGGCGGGGCCGCGCGAATCGCTTTCGCATGCGGTCGCGACCCCGCCGAGGTTTCGGCCCGCCGTATGAAACGGCAGGCCACTACACAAAATACCTACCCAAACTAGGCACTTCCGACATTATAAAAACCCTACTGTCTCTCCCCTAGAGGGGAGACGGACTCGACACAGAGGCGCGCGTGGGAACACGCACGCCGCCTCTCGGACCTGGTGCTGAACGGATAGCGGGCAGGCCCACAAAGCCCGCTACCCCCAGGTCAAACCTCAGGGTGGCTGGAGGTCATCGCGCGCCCTCCGGCGCCCGGCTCTGCGGTTGGGGAGAGGGTTTAAACGCTCCCTCTCCCGCTCCGCCGCCTCCTTGATGGAAATTACTTCCTCACAGAAGGAGGCGACGGCGTTCCACGACCTCTCACTCCGGACCATAGACTGAACTACGGCCGGGAGCGAGAGGACAACCGATCCGACTGCCGCGATCAACTCACGGCGCTGCGATGCCCAGGCGGGGCAAATCGCCAAAGTGTGCAGCGCCGTGTCCTCTATAACGTCGCGGCAGTCGCCGCAGTGGTGACAACCGGGCGTCTCTTGCCGGCGTATACGACACAGGAACTGGCCAAAACAACCGTGGCCAGTCAGTACCTGTGTCAGCCGGAAGGTGAGGGCGCCATGCCGCCTCTCCAGCCACTCCTCAAAAACGGGACTTACCGCCACGATCGTGGCGTGCCCGAGATAATTTCTCACCTAAGGAGGGCGGAGTTAAGTTTACGGAACCCAACAATATCAGCTTCGCCAGCACATATCTCCCCACCAAATGCTCTAAATAAGTATATTGTCATCTTAGCATTAATTTATTATAAATACATTTGTGAATCTAGTTTTAATGATTACTATTTTATATCTTAACATAGTTAACATAACTGTCACGCTGTAATAATTAAATAAAGTATTGTTTTATTCTAATTCCGAGTTCAATCAGTTAATTGGCGCCGGTTTCACCATCACGGGTCTCGTGACTACAGAGACCCGTAGCGGGTATACCCGTGGTGATGCTTTTAAAAATGACTTCTTCCCCCGAGCATATACCTCTGGCGGCCGACCAAGGTATGCCAGAATTGAGAGGCCCAAGGGCGCTTTTGAAATTCCACCCCAGCTAACCAGTGACGGCAAACCGGGGACGAGGCCCTAGCCGACTCTTTGAGCCATTCATTTGTCGCTACACACATTCAGCTTGCCACAAGCTACTAATATTATAATATTATATTATATTATAAAGAGGAAAGATTAGATTTTTTATTTGTTTGTAAGGATTTAACTCAAAAACCACGCAACCGATTTAAGAAATTCTTTCACCACATGAAAGCTTTTTTTTTTTTTTTTTTTTTACGTGGGGGAATGCTATGACGCATATCCCTCCGCGGGGGCGGGCGGAGGGATTATGACGGACTTGCCGGGGTAAAAGAAAGATGTTGAAAAGACAATGTACCTCCCGGAATACCGACTAAACCTACCACGGTGTTCCTCGACAAAACCACTATCGACGGGGCCGCGCAAATCGCTTTCGCATGCGGTCGCGACCCCGCCGAGGTTACGGCCCGCCGTATGAAACGGCAGGCCACTACACAAGAGACCTACCCAAAGGACTCACTTCATAAAAAAAATACCCTACTGTCTCCCCCCTAAAGGGGAGACGGACACGACACAGAGGCGCGCGTGGGAACACGCACGCCGCCTCTCGGACCTGGTGCTGAACGGATGGCGGGCAGGCCCACAAAGCCCGCCACCCCCAGGTCAAACCTCAGGGTGGCTGGAGGTCGTCTCGCGCCCTCCGGCGCCCGGCTCTGCGGTTGGGGAGAGGGTTTAAACGCTCCCTCTCCCGCTCCGCCGCCTCCTTGATGGAAATTACTTCCTCACAGAAGGAGGCGACGGCGTTCCACGACCTCTCACTCCGGACCATAGACTGAACTACGGCCGGGAGCGAGAGGGCAACCGATCCGACTGCCGCGATCAAATCACGGCGCTGCGATGCCCAGGCGGGGCAAACCGCCAAAGTGTGCAGCGCCGTGTCCTCAACAACGTCGCGGCAGTCGCCGCAGTGGTGACAACCGGGCGCCTCTTGCCGGCGTATACGACACAGGAACTGGCCAAAACAACCGTGGCCAGTTAGAACCTGTGTCAGCCGGAAGGTGAGGGCGCCATGCCGCCTCTCCAGCCACTCCTCAAAAACGGGACTTACCGCCACGATCGTGGCGTGCCCGGCACTGGGGTGCACAAGTCGTTCCTTCCAATTGGCCACTAGGACCTGGCGGAGCTCGGACCTCGCCGCCTTGATTGCGGCAAGACCCGGTCCTTGGCCCCGAGCTAACCATTTGAAAGCTATATTATCACCCAGTAACATAATATCTAGGCTAAACTTTATTTTTTAAAATTACTGTTACTAACATAGCCTAAACTTTTTTTTTTTTTTTTTTTTTTACGTGGGGGAATGCAATGACGCGTATCCCTCCGCGGGGGCGGGCGGAGGGATTATGTCAGATTCGCCGGGGTAAAAGAAAGATGGAGAAGAAATAATGTACCTCCCGGAATACCGACTAAACCTACCACGGTGTTCTTCGACAAAACCACTATCGACGGGGCCGCGCAAATCGCTTTCGCATGCGGTCGCGACCCCGCCGAGGTTACGGCCCGCCGTATGAAACGGCAGGCCACTACACAAGAGACCTACCCAAAGGACTGACTTCATAAAAAAAATACCCTACTGTGTCCCCCCTAAAGGGGAGACGGATACGACACAGAGGCGCGCGTGGGAACACGCACGCCGCCTCTCGGACCTGGTGCTGAACGAATGGCGGGCAGGCCCACAAAGCCCGCCACCCCCAGGTCAAACCTCAGGGTGGCTGGAGGTCGTCTCGCGCCCTCCGGCGCCCGGCTCTGCGGTTGGGGAGAGGGTTTAAACGCTCCCTCTCCCGCTCCGCCGCCTCCTTGATGGAAATTACTTCCTCACAGAAGGAGGCGACGGCGTTCCACGACCTCTCACTCCGGACCATAGACTGAACTACGGCCGGGAGCGAGAGGGCAACCGATCCGACTGCCGCGATCAAATCACGGCGCTGCGATGCCCAGGCGGGGCAAACCGCCAAAGTGTGCAGCGCCGTGTCCTCAACAACGTCGCGGCAGTCGCCGCAGTGGTGACAACCGGGCGCCTCTTGACGGCGTATACGACACAGGAACTGGCCAAAACAACCGTGGCCAGTTAGAACCTGTGTCAGCCGGAAGGTGAGGGCGCCATGCCGCCTCTCCAGCCACTCCTCAAAAACGGGACTTACCGCCACGATCGTGGCGTGCCCGGCACTGGGGTGCACAAGTCGTTCCTTCCAATTGGCCACTAGGACCTGGCGGAGCTCGGACCTCGCCACCTTGATTGCGGCAAGACCCGGTCCTTGGCCCCGAGCTAACCATTTGAAAGCTATATTATCACCCAGTAACATAATATCTAGGCTAAACTTTATTTTTTAAAATTACTGTTACTAACATAGCCTAAACTTTTTTTTTTTTTTTTTTTACGTGGCGGAATGCAATGACGCGTATCCCTCCGCGGGGGCGGGCGGAGGGATTATGTCAGATTCGCCGGGGTAAAAGAAAGATGGAGAAGAAATAATGTACCTCCCGGAATACCGACTAAACCTACCACGGTGTTCTTCGACAAAACCACTATCGACGGGGCCGCGCAAATCGCTTTCGCATGCGGTCGCGACCCCGCCGAGGTTACGGCCCGCCGTATGAAACGGCAGGCCACTACACAAGAGACCTACCCAAAGGACTGACTTCATAAAAAAAATACCCTACTGTGTCCCCCCTAAAGGGGAGACGGATACGACACAGAGGCGCGCGTGGGAACACGCACGCCGCCTCTCGGACCTGGTGCTGAACGAATGGCGGGCAGGCCCACAAAGCCCGCCACCCCCAGGTCAAACCTCAGGGTGGCTGGAGGTCATCGCGCGCCCTTCGGCGCCCGGCTCTGCGGTTGGGGAGAGGGTTTAAACGCTCTCTCTCCCGCTCCGCCGCCTCCTTGATGGAAATCACTTCCTCGCAAAAGGAGGCGACGGCGTTCCACGACCTCTCACTCCGGACCATAGACTGAACTACGGCCGGGAGCGAGAGGGCAACCGATCCGACTGCCGTGATCAAATCACGGCGCTGCGATGCCCAGGCGGGGCAAACCGCCAAAGTGTGCAGCGCCGTGTCCTCTACAACGTCACGGCAGTCGCCGCAGTGGTGACGACCGGGCGTCTCTTGCCGGCGTATACGACACAGGAACCGGCCAAAACAACCGTGGCCAGTCAGTACCTTTTTTTTTTTTTTTTTTTTTTTTTTTTGATTCCCAGGAAAAAATGCTTGATGCACTACCCGCCGGCTAGGGGACGGCACCGGCGGGGCGTGTGGGACTCACCAGCCTAGTGCTGGGATACCCACTAAAAAAACCTGGGGTGTTCCCTCTCCCACCCAATGGGGGGGGCCAGTTGGGAGTCTAAAAAGATTCATCCATAGCAGGCCCCCCCGTGTGGGTGCCGGCCGGGTCAATCGGACCCGACCTCCTCTCGTCCCCGGGGGAGAGCATTTCACTGCTCTCCCCTTTCGACGTTAGAAGGCGCGCGGGAACACCGCGCGCGCCCCCTGTGGGTTCTTACTCACGGGTGGCAGGGTCCCCTGAGGCCTTGCCACCCAGAACCCTTAGGTGGGGGGCAGGAGAGCGACATAAGCGCGTCTCCTGCGCCCCCTCCTCCGGCGGCGGATGTCGGGGGCGTAAGGATCTTCCTCACGCCCCCGCTCCGCCGCCTCCTTCTGCGAGATGACAGCCTCGCAGAAGGACCTCATTGCACCCCAGCACCTGTCGTCGCCGACCATCATGGATACGACGGTCGGCAACGAGAGGTCGGGGCCAATCACGGCGACCAGGGCACAGCGCTCCTCGGCCCACGCCGGACACTCCTCCAGCGTGTGCTGCGCCGTGTCCCGGTCGCACTCCTCGCAGTGGTGACACCTGGTTGTCGGCTCCCTACCGGCTATCTTGCACAGGTACTCTCCGAAACAGCCGTGTCCGGAGAGCACCTGAGTAAGCCGGTAGGTGAGCGGTCCGCGCCGTCTGTCCGTCCACTCCCTTAACACTGGACGGACAGCCTCGACTGTCCTCACCCCATAGCGGGGCTGGGCCAGTCGCTCCTGCCACTTGGCCTCGAGGACCAGTCGAGCCTGGGACCTTCGCGTCTCCACCGCCCCGTGAGTAGGTTCCTCACCATGGAGCCGGAGGTCCACGCGCCAGTGATACACCGACGCTTGGACCTCCGCCTCCAAATCCCAGGGCGGCGATGCCGCCAGGACGCACGCCGCCTCAAAGGAGACGGTGCGGTACGCCCGCGACACCCTGATCGCCATCGCCCTCTGAGGTTTCCTCAGGAGGGCGATGTTTCGGCGATCGAGGGCGCCGGCCCAAATGGGCGACCCGTAGAGGGCCATCGACCGCACCACCCCCAAATAGAGGCGGCGGCAGACGACACTCGGCCCCCCGATATTCGGCAGCAGAGAGCTAAGCGCTCCCGCCGCCGACATCAACCGGGGGGCCAGGCGGCTAAAATGGACGCGAAAGTTCCAGCGGCCGTCGAGGTGGAGCCCCAAGTATTTCATACTCGGCTCCACCCCGATGCGGACCCCTCCAACTATGATGTGGGCATCTGGTGGCGGCGCCCGCCGAGGCCCATGAAATAACAGGGCCTCGGACTTTTCCAGCGCCACCTCCAGTCCCAACATCCTAATTCTACCGACAACCAGGGCCACCCCTGCCGTGGCAAGACGGGCAGCTGCCCCGTAATCCTCTCCCCGGGCCGTGACCAGCGTGTCGTCGGCGTAACAAGTTACGCCGACGCCCGGGGGTAGGGCGCCCCGCAGCACCCAGTCGTAGCCGATGTTCCACAGGATCGGTCCAAGAACGGAACCCTGCGGAACACCGCACGACACCTCCCTCCGGAACGTCTCTCCATTCCGCCCCACACAGAACACACTTCTCTGGTGCAGGTAGTCCCCGACTATTCGGCGCAGATAGGGAGGCACTCCATGAAATCGGAGCGCCTCCCTAATAGTCGCCCACGGCAGGGTGTTGAACGCGTTGGCGATGTCCAAGGACACCGCCAACACCACCCCGCGCGAGGCGACCGCCTCATCCGAGAGGGCCTTGACGCGACTGATCGCGTCAATCGTCGATCGGCCCTCTCGGAATCCGAACTGCCGTTCGGACAAGTCGGGGCCCACCCGCACCAGGTGCCTGGAGAGGCGGGCAACCACTACACGCTCAAAGAGCTTGCCCACCTCATCCAACAGCACTATGGGGCGGTACGCGGAGGGAGAGTCCGCGGGGCGGCCCTCCTTTCTCAGGAGGACCAGCTTACCCGTCTTCCACATGGCAGGGAACCGTCCCGACTCCAAACAGGCGCTAAACAGCCTGAGGAGCCGGTCCCCTAGGGCGTCGTAGGCCAAAACCCAGGCGCGGCCAGGAATTCCGTCCGGCCCCGGGGCGGTGTTTTTGCCTCGGAGCCGAACCATTGCCGCGCCGAGCTCCGCCATTGTTACCTCTGGCGCCCCGGCATCGGCACCGCCCTCCTCAATATCGGGCGGCGCCATTTCGGGAGGCGTGTGCTCCGCTCTCGAAGGAAAGAGAGCGGAGACCACCTCCTCTAATTGCCGGGGCTGGAGACTCTCGGTGACCGGTGGGGCCCAGGGGCGCAACTTGCCCCTGACCGCCTTGTACGGGCGGCCCCACGGATCTGCCTCGAGAGTCCCCAGGAACTCTTCCCATCTTTGGGTTTTGGCCTCACTGATGGCGGACTGCAGGGCGTGCTTCCGCTGTACGTAATCGCCCCGCAGCCGTGCCTCCACGGTCGGGTCACGGTACCGCCTGCGTCGGCGGTACCTAGTGTACTGGCGACGCGCCGCAATGCAAGCGGCGCGTTTCTGACTAATGTCGTCAGACCACCAGTACACCTGACGCCTAGGAGGTCGAGCACTGGCCCGGGGCATCGACGCGTCGCAAATCCGCGTCATCGCGCCCCGGAACCACTCCGCCTCTAGCTCAACCTCCACAGGCCCTTCGCCCATTGGGGTCCAGGCCTGGACGATGGAGGCTTCCACCAGCACGTCTACGTTGAGACGTTTCAACGCCCATCGTGGGGACGACGGGGTGTGCACTCTCCTCGGGCGATCGTCCGGGATCGCCGGCGAGGCGGAGATGTCGAACCGCACGTAACGGTGGTCCGACAGTGACTCCGCCTCGACCAGCACTTGCCAGTCCCGGACGCGGCGCGCTACGGCAGGGCTTGCGAACGAAATGTCCACAATGGACTCGCCCTGCCAGCGCACGCACGTGGCGACCGATCCCCGGTTAAGGACCACGAGACCGGTCGCAATCGCCCACTCCTCCAGCGCGTCGCCGCGAGCGTCGGTGACAGGGGATCCCCAAGCCGTTGATTTGGCATTGAAGTCCCCCGCCACCACGATCGGACGCGATGGGTACCGGTTAATAACGGCCCCCACCGCGCCCAAAAATTGCTCAAACTCGGCGAGGCGCCGGTTCGGAGAAAAGTACACCCCGATCAGGACGGTTCCCTCCCAATCAACACATATATAACCCTCGCCCCTGTCTGTCATCACCAGGAGCGAGGGTCCGGACGAAACAATGGCCGCCGAGCCTCCGAGGTCCCCAAACCAGTTGTGTCGGCTGGGGACGCAGTAAGGCTCGGCGACCACGGCGATGTCTATTGACCACTCCGCCATGTGCTGCAGCAAGATATCCTGAGCCCTGGCGGAGTGGTTAATATTCACCTGTAGGAGGCGATGGGCCATAATTAATTATGTGTCCATCGCCTCCGTACTGCTCCCTGCTTGGGACGGGGCCGGGGCGGCCGGAGTCCCGGCGACCGCCCCTCTGGCCCTACGTCGTTTCGGTGGGGAGCAAGATTTGCTCCCCATCCGGTGCTCCGCCGGCTTTCCTGCAGCAGAACAGAGGCTGCAGGAAGGTTTTGCGGCGGAGCAGGCGGCGGCCTTGTGGCCGGGCTGACCGCAGCGATAGCAGAGATCGCTGCGGTCAGTTTCGGCGGTGCATTGCTGCCTCACGTGCCCCGGTTCGAGGCAGCGGTAGCACCGCCTAGGCCTCGGCGCCAGGAGATTCACCTGAGCCGAGACCATCCCGACCAGCAAACGGCCGGCCGCCACCTTCTTCGCCGCGGCGATGGGGCAGTGCACCACCACCGTGCACAGACCACCATTGCCGCGGCGCATATCCCCCACCTTGACCTGCGCCTGAGGGCAGGCTCCGGCTTGTGCCACCGCAGCGGCGACATCCTCAGAGGAGGCCGAGTCGTCCAGCCCGGTTATCCGCATTTCTGCGGACTTCACCGGGCGGGAGATCTTGACCTCCTCAGGCGAGAACAGGGAGCGGAGTTTATCCGCTACCCTGTCCGCCTTGTCGCCGGAGGTGGCACCTGGGACCTCCAAAATTCTGGCCCCAGTGGCGGCAACCTTAAAGTGGACGCCTCCGGCGAGGCCCATCTCGGCGAGATTGTCTCTCATAGCCTGAGTGGCCTGCCGGAGGACGCCCGCATAGCTGCCGCCCTGCCGGAGCCCCTCCTCTGTCAGCTCCACCACAATGGCGGTGGAGCGCGGGGGGCGCAAGTCAGCTGGGCGGAGGCCCCTCTTTTGGCTGGTAGCCGGGATAGCCCGAGAGGCCTTCTTTTTCCTCTTCCTCTTCCTCTTGGTGACCTCCGTCCACGGCTGTTCAGCCGAGGTAGAGGCCACCGAGGTGGGTTGGGCATGGGGGCCGGGACGCGGTGGCGCCGCAGTGGCAGTCGCCCTCCCCTTGCCCCTCCCTTTCCTCTTGGAAGAGGAGGCCAGTCAGTACCTGTGTCAGCCGGAAGGTGAGAGCGCCATGCCGCCTCTCCAGCCACTCCTCAATCACGGGACTTACCGCCACGATCGTGGCGTGCCCGGCACTGGGGTGCACAAGTCGCTCCTTCCAATTTGCCACTAGGACCTGGCGGAGCTCGGACCTTGCCGCCTTGACAGCGGGAAGATCCGGTCCCTCGCCCCGAACTAGCGCCTCCTGGCGCCAACGATAGAGCGACGCCAGGAGCGCCGCTTCCAGGTCCCATGGCATCGATCCGGCGAGGAGGCTCGCAGCCTCGAACGAGAAACATTTTTTTTTTTTTTTTTTTTTTTTTTTTTTTTTGACCCAGGAAAATCCTTTATGGATACCCCCTCCCCCGGGGGGGGAAGGAAGTTATGTGCGACTCTCCGCCCCTGAAGGGGGTCGGTATACACACTAAAAACCTGGGGTGAGCAGTCCCTCCGCCGACGGGGTGGGGCGAGATGGGGTCGCGTTAGCAGTCACCATCCCGCCCCGGCGGTTGGCCCGGCTGATGGTAACCGGGCCTCAGCACCTGTGGAGGGGTGGCCTTGCTCACCAAGGCCACCCCTCAGACGTGTGGGGCCGTGCAAGCCGGTAGAGAGTCCCCCGACTCTGTACCAGTGACCCCACTATACAGGAGCGAGAAGGCGGGCAAATCGCCTCCTCCTCGCTCCCGTCCGTCTGCGCCGGAGAGGGTCAGCGAGGGGATTGTTCTCCCTGACCCTCTCCGCGGCCTCCTTCTGCGCCATGACAGCCTCACAGAAGGAGACCACTGCCTGCCACGACCTCTCGCCGCCGAGCATGGCGTTGATCACGCTCGGCAGGGAGAGATCCCCGCCTATTACGGCCGAAAGCGTGTGCCGCTGAGGCCCCCACGCGGCACACGCCTCCAACGTGTGGAACGCCGTGTCTTCCGGCGCCCCACACTCGTGGCAGACCGGGGTCGCCTCCCGTCTCGCGATCTGGTACAAATACTTTCCGAAGCATCCGTGCCCGGAAAGCACCTGCACCAGTCGGAAGGTCAGCGACCCGAATCGCCGCCCTAGCCACCCCCGAAGGACCGGGCGAATGGCCTCCACCGTCCACTGGCCCGGGACCGGTGGAGCCAGGTCCTCCGTCCACCGCCTCAGCAGGGCGGCCCGCGCCTGTCGCCGCATGCGTGCGACCTCCTCCCACCCCGGGGGCTCCCCGCGGGACCTCCTCGCCGTCACGAAGTGGTAAACTTCGGCGAGGATCTCCGCTTGTAGCTCCCAGGGGGGGTCACTGGCCAGCACGCACGCAGCTGTCCAGGACACCGTCCGGTAACCACGTATGGCCCTCGTCGCGACGACCCGCTGCGGACGTCGCAGCAGGGTCTTATTGTCGCGACTGAGGGCGTCCGCCCAGACCGGTGCCCCGTAAAGGGCCATACTCCGGATCACTCCGGAGTACAGTCGGCGACATGTGGCGCTCGGGCCACCCACGTTGGGCAGCAGCCTCCCCAGGGCGGCCGCCGCTCCCAGGACTTTTGGAGCCAACTGGGTGAAGTGTGCCCCAAAAGTCCACCTCCCGTCCAGGATGAGACCCAAATACCTCATTTGGGTCCCAAGCCGGACCAGGACCCCGTCCAGGGCCACTCGCGTACCTGGAGGAGGTCCCCCCCGAGGCCCATGAAACAATAGGGCCTCAGTTTTGGAGAGAGCAACCTCCAATCCCAGGGCGCGGATACGTTCAACCACTAGGGCAGCTCCCACCTCGGCCAACCGCACCGCCTCCCCGAGGTTCCTCCCCTTGACTACGACCAGGGTGTCATCAGCGTAGCACGCCACCCGCATACTCGCGGGAAGCGTGCCCCGAAGCACCCAGTCGTAGCCAACGTTCCACAGGAGCGGTCCCAGTACCGATCCCTGTGGAACCCCGCAGGATACGCGACGGCGCCTCAGACCGTCGCGTCCCTCCACCAGGACCTCGCGGTCCTGGAGGTAGTCGGCCAACAGCCTCCGCAAATATAGGGGCACTCCGTGATACCGGAGCGCCTCCTGTACTGTTCCATGCGGGAGGCTGTTGAAGGCGTTGGCAATGTCCAGCGAGACAGCCAACGCCTTGTTCCCCCCACCGACCGCTTCCTGCGTCCATTCTTTGAGCCAGAGCAGGGCGTCTATTGTGGACCGCCCCGCTCTGAACCCATACTGGGCCTGCGATAGAGCCGGCCCAGTCCCCTCCAAGTGCTGGATGACACGGGAAGCCACCACTCTCTCTAGCAGCTTTCCCGTGTCATCCAGCAACACGATTGGTCTGTATGCGGAAGGCGAGGTTGTGTCTCGCCCCTCCTTCCGCAACAGGCACAATCGGCCGTCCTTCCACAGCTTCGGGAACCGTCCAGACGTGAGGCATGCGTCGAACAGCTCCCGAAGCGGATCGCCCATCTCTCTGAGGGCGATCCGGAGGACCCGCCCCGGGATTCCGTCAGGACCCGGTGCCGTCCTCTTGCCACATAAGCGGCTGACGGCTGCATCCATCTCCGCCTCTGATACAAGCGGGATGGAGGCCAGATCCAGTTCCTCCGGGAAGGACGGCGCCATCATCGGAGGGGTGTGGTGGGGGTTCTGTTCGGGAAAGAGCCCCACCAGTACCCTGCCCAGGAGCTCCGGCTCCAGGGACTCCGCGACGGGGGGCGTCAGGCCCCGAAACTTGTTCCGGGCAGCCCTGTACGGACGCCCCCATGGGTCCCTATCCAGGCCCTCCAGGGCCTCACCCCAGGCCCGGGACTTGGCCTGGCCGACGACCAGCTGCAGCTCCTTTTTGGCTGCACGGTACCCATCGTACAGCCGGAGCTCGGCCTGTAATTCTTCAGGCGACAGCTGGTCATTCGTCCGTCCATGCCGCCGCCGCCTACACCGCGTGTAGGGACGTCGCGCCGCCGAGCAGGCGGCTCGGAGATCTTCGATCTCCGAGCTCCACCAGTACACTTCTCGGCGGCCGGGGCGGCGGCGGGCCCTCGGCATGGCCGCGTCGCAGACGGCCGTGACCGCTTCGCGAAAACGGCCGGCCGCGACGTCTAACTCCGCCGTCCCCCTCTCCACCGAGTGTGTGGGGGCAGCAAGCCACGCCTGGACGATGGCCGCCTCTTCCGCCAGCTTGGCGTCGAGGCGACTCACCGACCAGCGCGGAAAAGCCGCTCGCACCACGCACCGGGACCCTTCCCGACTGTCGGAGGCGGAGATCTCAAACCTTATGTATTTGTGGTCCGAGAGCGTCTCCACCTCCGACATCACCCTCCAGGCCCGGGCACGTGCGGCGACAGCGGGGCTGGCGAACGTTAGGTCCACCACGGACCCTCCACACCATCGCACGCACGTGTGGACCGACCCTCTATTGAGGAGGGTCAGTCCTGTGGCAACCGCCCTCTCCCTGACTATCTCCCCTCGAGTGTCAGTGGAGCGGTTGCCCCATTCCCGGGCCTTGGCGTTCAGGTCCCCCATTAGGAGGACCTGATGTGGCGCCTGCCTTCTCACCACCGCGGCCAGGAGGTCCATGAAGACCTCCAGCTCCGCGGCGGTTCTGTTGGGGGAAAAGTATGCGCCGACGATCGCATACCTCTCCCACCTGGCCACCACATACCCCGCTCCTCTCTCTTTGACTGAGAGGAGGGGGCCGCCAACCCTCCCAATGATGGCCACGGAGCCGTTCAAGTCCCCAGCCCAGTAGGGACTGGGGGAGACAAAATACGGCTCCGCGGCGACAGCCACACTGATTTCCCACTGCGCCAGGCTCTGCATGAGCAGGTCTTGGGCCCTGGCGCAGTGGTTCAGGTTCGCCTGGAGAAAGTTGTGATGTCTGACTTGATCCATACTAATCAGACATCACAACCTCCCCGCACAGTGCTTCACGGCGCGCTAACTCAGGGGCGGCCTGACTGGTGGCCGCAGGGATGGCTCGGGTCTCAGGAGCCTTTCCCTTCGTCTTCGGGGGGATGCAGCTGCGCCCCCCCATAACGTGCCCCGAGGGCTTTCCTGCCTCTGCGCAAATAGCGCAGCGCAGCCCGGCCTTGCCACAGTTGGCAACGAGAAACATAGCCTAACCTACTTTTACTCGATTAAAGCTGCGGGCAAAAGTTAATTATTATTATTATAGTAACAGTTGTGAGGCAACTACTTTGTTCTCAACTGTTTTTATTTTTTGTCTCAGCCAACTCTTTTTGGACTTACAGGGATGAGTTTTTGTTTTTGAGATGTAATTATAAATATACCTATATTAGATTCGAGAAAGTAATACCTATAGAAAGCGAAGCACTTGAAGTTTATCATTTGAGTCATTAGGCACTTGCAGTCTATAGATTCGAGAAAGTAATATCTATATAAAGCGAAGCACTTGAAGTTTATCATTTGAGTCATTAGGCACTTGCAGTCTAAGTGCAGTCTTATCTATGTTATTAAATATTAAGGGGAAAAGGTAATTGCAGTATCGAAGAAATTTGTATTGAGGAAAATGTTTAAAAATGGTATTACTAATTAAACAAAATAATTGTTTATAACGAAATCATTGAATTAATAATTATGTAAACCGCATTCTTTAACTTATTTTTCAAAACAGATGAAATGAAATGGATTGCCTTTTGCCACGGTGGAGCAGCTTTACCAGATGTGACTACTGTGCATGAGGACCCGGATACAATTCCTGTACCAGACATATTGCTTTAGGTTTTTCTGTAAAGAAATTCTTTGTAGCACCATTGGTTCACTAACTGTCATAATCCGTTTGGTCGGCAATCCGACAAGACCGGAGAGACATCAGGCGCAGGACCAACGGCTTTACGTACTTTCGAAAGCACGGTGTGTAACACCACTAATTTCTTTCACTTCAGACTGTTTTGGGATTTATTGGCAGTAAATGCTGTAACTTTTTCTGGCCCGTCTCAGTATTTGAATCCCGTTAGTCGTATTCACGACCACTATGCCACGAAGGAAGTTATAATATTATCATTTGCTCGACAGCAGTTTTCGAGCGTATTAGATAAATTAGAGTCAGCTTCCAAGATCAGGGTAGTCTTACAATGTACTGGCGATGCGATTGATACACTGACATAATTTTCATTCGGCGTTTTTAATGCTGGTCCCATAGCTATTAGCAAGCACACAAAGAAACAAATCATCGTTTTTTGTGCGTGCGGTGGTATCGCTTTCATCATTGTTACTAGTACCGAAACATTATCTTCTCCTTCTTCGATGATGATTGTTTGGCATACAAACACAATCTTCGACTTCTTCGATGATGATTCTTGATGATCATAAACTCACTAACTGAGTTTATGATCATCAACGTTTTTGAGTTAGTGAGTTCAGTGATGTTACTGATTTTAACATTTAGGTTCAGGCAAAGGGTTGCATCAATGAGAAGAAACTCATGGGTTTAAAGTAACTGTAGTCGAAGAAGGAGAAGATTGTGTACTACATTTCATTAATGAACATTCATTTGTATCAAAATATTAAAGTTATAATCTTAACTAATATTATAAACTCGAATGTGAGTTTGTTTGTTTGTTATGCTTTCGCTCTCTTACTAATCGACCGATCATCATGCAATTTCGCATACACTTTGTCATGGGTACAGAAGAGGAAATGCCATTCACCCAGAAATACAGACTAAACAAACGTCGTAGTGGTTTATGTGGTCGCCTTGCCTCTGTCTGGTTTAAGTGCTTATGTAGTTATGTTGTGGGTTCGAATCCCACACGGGACAAAAATTTGTGTGATCCACAAATGGTTGTTCCGAGTCTGGATGTTCTTTGTGCCCGTTGTTTGAATGTTTGTAAAGTTCCCCTCTCTATAAAAATAATAAAAAGAGAGGCAGATGACATTTAAAAAAAAAAGTGCATTTCAGGAGTGAGCAAAGCCGCGGAAAAAGTCTAGCAGCACAAAAATAAAAATATAAATTCAAGATATGCTTGCTTTGCTTTCTTTTTAGAATGATTTGGGTACATATTATCATTATTCTAAAAACACTAGATATTGCCCACGGTCTCCCTCGCGATAATGCCAATAAATTTCCATTCTTCGGAAACAGTTCTTTTTCTTGGATAAAAGGTACCCTATATCCTTTTCTGTACCATTGACAACGTGTATGCAAATTCCATGATAATCGTGCATATAGTTAAGGCGTAAAAGCGTAACAAATAAACTAAAATCCAAACTTACAGTGAGGATTAAATTATTAGTCAAAGTCAAAGTCAAAAATCATTTATTCATTTAGGTCACAAAGTAACACTTATGAACGTCAAAATATATGGGTTAGTGAGCTTACTAAGTTACTGAAGCTACATTTAGGTTAGTTGCTAGGTTCAGGCAAAGGGTTGAGCCTATGAGAAGAAACCTGCAAGAAACTCACGGCCAATCTTTTAAATTACAATTAATTAATTAAAATGTCGAACATAAATAAAATAAGCACATGCGGTTTACCTACAGTTCATTCAATTATTTCATAATTATTGAAATGAGAGCCTGGAATTAAAATAATAAATGTCAAATAATTATTAAATTGTTATCATTAGAAAATATTTCGATACAGTTGAATAATTTTCTGTAATAATTAATATGTAAACAAACCTATTTTTAAACACGTAATCTTAAGCGTTAGATAATTGTTGAGAGCTTATTTACTTACTGAAGTATCTGTAAGTCTAGCAATACTTCTTATATAAAGGCATATTGTGGGACTATTAACTATTCTAGTTTCAGTATCATTACAAGTCACAAATGTTTCTATGAAAATGAATCTAATTTCATATTTCCTAGTGTTAACATGCCTTGCGGGATTTTCGAGTAAGAATTTTAAATTTTATTCTTTTACAGGCTGTCCCAGAAGTCGACGTCAAGCCGGAATCAGGTAACAGGCTAAGTTATAATAGCTATGCTTCTTATTTTTTTTTCATTATTTGAGAATACATAACAAAAAGAAAATCATTCCAAAAGTAAATATCTATAGTAACAGGAGTGAAAATACCGTAAAAGGGTGTAGATTTTTTTAGATATTCTTACTTGCAAATTTAAAAAAAATACTTAACTTTGATTTTGTCTTTTAGTTATTATAACTTAGCATGTTACATGATTCCGGTTTGACGTCGACTTCTGGGACTTCTGGGACACCTTGTATATATGTAGGTATATGTTCCTTACAATTTACATCAATAATTCGCCACAGGCGACATAAAACAATTTTCTTGCAGATTTATACTTTTTTCGAATTCATGACTTAATGCATATCAGATGTTCACTATCTCAGACTCCGTGTTAATGAATCGAGTAATTAAAATTGATACCTATGCCACTTTTCCATTTTATTTCAGGTGCTGTTAAATTTAGGTGTGATTACACGTATAGTAACGCAGGATGGCTGAAGTATCATGAAGTACCGGCGACGTGGAGTGATGCTCGTTTACTATGCAAATATGAAGGTTAGTCTTATGAGAGTAAGTGGCGGTGAGTTTCTTCAGTCGCCAAGCAACGTCCACTGCTTTTAGGCCGTGAACGCGATTCTCACATAAGACGAAAATGTGTGGTTCTGAGTGTTCTTTAAGTCCGTTGTATGACAATTAGTAAAATCCTCCGCGACACAGAAATCATGCCAAGTCTGGAAGTTTACTTCAAAACAAAAAAGGGTTATAATTATAATTTAAAAATCGACTTATTGTACCTGATTGAAAAATAGCACAGCAGTGAATTTGACTGTTTTGACTTGACGAGATCTCAGATTCGGTTTTTGGGTTAGCAAAGTGTTATTTGGTTTTCCTTTCAAGAATTTTAAAGTAGCAACATGGATTCTGGAACTGTGCCCAGTGGACGACAATAGACTTGTCCCCAGTTAAGTGGCATTATAAACGTGAACTATTCGTGTTATAACCGGCGATACAATCGTATTATTGTGTATGAAATTTGAAGAATTATAGGTCTCTCTTACACTTAGCTTTGCTCGCAAAGTAAGTATTTGCTTATCACTTGTAAGAAATCAACGTATTTTCATTAAAATTGCCCCTTTTTTTTACTTAGTGAACTGCTCTATATGTATTCCCCCTCGCCACAAGGGGAGGCGAGAGGGTTATGTCGGGCTCTTCCGAGACTTCGGACCTACCGACTAAAACCACCACGGTGTGCCAGCTCGCTGCTTTGTATAGTGTCACTAGTCGCTACAACTAAAACTACATCAGCAACCCACCCAGCAGTGCCCAATGTAGAGCTGTAGACGACGACGACTCCTGGACGACGGCAAACTCAAGCTCAACAGAGGGCGTCGCTCCGACTTAAAGGCAGGCGGACGGGAGATCCTCGTTCTCCCACCCACGGCCTTCACTACGGCGGCATAAGGCACGCATATATACCTTCTACGCCGGGTTCACCGGCGGCGGCTTGTATCCGCAAGGATTCATTAACATTGCCTGTCGTAGCCTACTGGGACACTGTTGAACTGCCATGCAGATGTCTCGAATTTGAGCCGGAAAAAGGTTGGTTCGAAGCTATGTGCATATTAAATACGCGCTTCGAGGGTAAACCGGTATGTCTCAAAGTTCTACTATAATGTTCTCAAAGATATGTGAAGTCTGCCAACCGGCACTGTGTCAGCGTATTGAAGTATGGTCTTACCATTCTTATCCTGAGAAGTGGCCCGTGCCCAGCAGTGCTCATACATTTTGTTTGTTTTATTTAGGTGGTATGTTAGCGTCACCGACGTCAAATATTCTTAAATATGAACTGATGCAGTCAATACGCAACGGCGATATCCTCACTGGAATCCACTCTACTGTCACCAAGGCCAGTTATTTCACTATAGATGGTTAGTTCCAGGTTTTTAATGTCCAATACATATATTTATACAGCACTAGATTTTTATTTTAAGTGCAGGAGTGTGTCATAAAAATACATACATTTGCAGGTATACCACTGGATGCAATTTCCCACACATGGGCTAAAAATGAACCTCAGAATAAAAACAATGCTGAAAACTGTATCTCATTAAACTCTGAAGGAGATCTGGCCATCGTGAGTTGTGACGAGCCTCGTCCCTACATATGCCACAGAGCAAATACTATAGGAAATCCTAACATTTGTGGTGCTGCAGGTAAACACAAATTTAAATACTTTTAATATGCCTATTAATTACCTAACTTCTAACGTGAATATAAATTAAGTTTCTTCACTACACTCATAAACTTTAACGTACAACACTTTGTGATCTAAATGAATAAATGAATTTTGAATTCGACTTAGACTGAAATATTTCTATACTTTCAGGATATCGTCTTCAAACACGAACAGATAAATGTTACAAGTTTCACAGAAACCCGCGTACTTTTAATCGCGCCCAGTTTATCTGTGCGGCTGAGGGCGGCCATCTTGCCATCATAAACAGCGCTGATGAATCCGATGTACTGCGTCAAATCTTTGCTGAGAACCCACCGGAAACAATGGTTGGAAACTTCGGAAAAGGTCTTGCCTTTATTGGTTTCTATAATTATGGAGAGAGCGCAGACTGGACAACAATGCATGGTATTTTTTTGTGTTATCTATTGATTTAGTCTCTGACATACATATCAAAAAGCAAAAAGCCAAGTAAGTTTAAAATCCCATTTTTAAGACAGACAGCAGTGACGGCCTAGTAGGAGATTGATTGTCGAACAGTCCTTCAACTGTCACACTGAAGTCTCAAGTTTAATCCCAAGGCACCTCTGACTTTTCGAAGTTATCTGCGTATTGAATAGTTAATTTATTGCCCGCTTTAACAGCAAAGGAAAACATCGTAATGAAATCTATCTAGATATCTTAGACTTCGCCACAAAACGTTCTCAAAGATATGTAAAGTCTGTCAACCCGTACTAGGCAAGCGTAGTGTGCTATGACGTAACCTTTCTCACACTGAGAAGATGCCCTTGTGCAGCAGTGTAGTGTAAGCAAATACATTTTCAATTTTTACTATCTTTCGGTAGGTCAGTTTACCAATGTATACAGGGATGATGTTATCATATTTTATAAGTTATTGATTTCATTTTGTCAAAATCTAAAGAAGAGATTTCTAAAAGAGCACATATTTATTTAATTTATGCTCTCTTATTATTTTGTGATGTTGGCTAAACAAAATGAGACATACGTTTTCAAAATTACACATTGCGAATCGATATCGCTATTGAATGGTATTTCATTTCATGGCTAAACTTTAAAATGAATATGCATATACTGATGATGGACTGTTATGCTGATATTTGAGTTCGTAATAAAATAACTATACATTTTTCTTTATTCTTCAGGTCAATCGCTCAAAGAGGCCGGCTTTGACCAGTTTTCTGAAGGTGAACCTAATAATGCAACTACAGGGGAATATTGTGGCTCCATTTTCCGAAATGGACTTTTGAACGATGTGTGGTGTGAAGAGCATTACCCATTCATATGCGAAAAAGATAAAGACCATCCGCCTATTTGTGATCGACACTTATAAAGGAAATTCTATTCCACCGGCCTAACGTATTTACAACATACCTACCAATGTCTATTTATAATAATATAATAAAGCTGTATGATGTGTTTATTTTTTGTTTGAACACGCTAATCTCTAGTTAGTAAATGTTTTTTGACTTTGACTTGGACTTTTGAACTACAAATCACTTTAAAAAAATTTGAAGATGAAGATCTGTCGTTATATTTATGTATATAGTTGGATGCCAATTGTCTTAACACGAAATGTCTAAAATATAGTTTCGATCTAGTCTCAGCTAATTATTATAGACTATTTACGTTTATATATATAATATAAATATATTGTTATAAGGTTATATTTATTATTGTTTTCCTTTTAAAATAATGTATGTATGGAGATTCAAATAAAAAAAAAATAAAAAAAAATTCTTTCTTTCTTTCTTTCTATTAAAAATAATATTCGTCTAAATCAATAACGTCAAATGTGAACACAAATTGTATTTCAGTTCACGTTTGATGATTATCAGACCAGATCTGAATTTTTCCTTGAACATTTTTATCACGAGAATGGAATGAATGAATCTTTATGTTTTACGTCCAATTAACCACATAATATGACACATTATAATAGACTAGCTTTTGAACGTGGCTTCACTCACTCGAAAACAATCCTTTTTTCTGGATGAAACGTACCCTATTTTCTTTTCTGTACCTCTGACAACATGTGTGCGAAATTTCACGATAATCGGTCGAGTAATTTAGACGTGAAAGCGTAACAAACAAACATTCGCATTTATAATATTAGTAAGGAGCGTTAAATAGAAAACATTGTGCTCGTCACTGAACATTAAAAACGCAAGCAAAATATTTATCATACTATTTGACTATTTTGACAAATACCCTGCTGTAAAAGTTGTTGCATTTTATTGTGTTATTCCTTCCACATACCATTAGAATGAATTAGAATGAATGAAGCGTTAATAAAAATAATAATTGACCCCTCTGGGACAGTCGTTATCTCATCATGAAACTAACGCGATAATGTAGGGCACAGTACATTAGCTTTTAAACAACCACCTTCGCCTTGTGATATAAACAAAAAATGTATCACCAGGTTAAATAAAAGCGCACAAACCGCAGGGTAGCGTGTGGCGAGCTGATTGTGAGTGGCGACACTGGGGTCCTGAATGCCTCAGAGTGTCGGTTAGGGCCTCGTTCCCAGCTTGCCGTTACTGGTTAGCTAAATAATAATAAAAAAAAGTTTATTTGACATATAATAATACATGTAAATAGAATACATTCACTGTAGGTACATGGTTATTAAACACTAATTATACAATATGTATCTCATTAAAAGGTACTGAGACTGTTCAACAAACCAGGCAATAGCCTGTATTTTGGCTGACAGTGTTCAGTCGTGGTAATTGACACTAGAGTATATAAGCTGAGGTGGAACTTCAAGAGCGCCAGTAGGACTCTCAACTCTAGCTTGACTTGGTTAGCCGATCAGAGGGCAGCCGCTAGAGCTATATGCTTGGGGGTATAAGTTTTATTTTCAAGGGCATAACTACGGGAAAATCTGCTCTGGGTCTCCGTTGCCATGAGACCCGTCATGGTGAAACCGTCGGCGCACCACTCAACACCCCTAGCCGCTCGCACCGGTGTTGACCTCTGCTGCTAGCATGTATGCCTATAGTGCCTATTCAAGGAGCCCATATAGTGAGTTGGCGCATCACCGTCTGCCCATTGCATTGATGCTATTAGAGTATTCAGGGCAGATGCCGTTTTTCATCCATAGTTACCAATATACCGGTCCACCAAACACCCACACCCATATAATTATTAGAATCCATACGTAGCAATAGTCCAACGTCTGCTGTGGATAGTGCTGATATAGGTGTTCCATCCCACCTTTAATTTAAACTTTAAGAACCTCTTGACGTTGGACCCATGTCTCCATGTAAGCCTCCCAAAGGGCCAGGTATTTTTTTTATATAATATGTTAGAAAATACCTGTGGTAAGATAAACATAATAATTCTTTATTCCCATAAAAAAAACAACCTAATGGCAAGTACTAGTTATGTAAACTAGTACATGCCATTAGGTTGTTTTTTTATGGTATAGGGTGTTAAACGAGCAGACGAATAGCGATTACCGCTGCCCATGGACACCCGCAACCCCGAAGGAGTTACAAGTGCGTTGCCAGTCCTTTAAAAAGGAATGAAGGAGAGAAAGGACAAAGGAAAGGATAGGAAAAGGATCGGGGTAACTGGGCCTCCGTCTCTCACTCACCAATACGAAACGCAACAGTACGGGTACCGTTACTTCATGCCGATGTTCTGTGAGAGGGTACTACTACCCCGATCGATCCGGGCCCATTCGTGCTGAAACCAGCGAGGATCTACTACCAACGAAAACTACTGGTACTAGACTTACAAAATTATGCAGTTTGGTTAAATGTTTTCTGCGCACAATATGATATTTTTAAGAGCCATCATTTGTCCTTATTATTAGTTTCTGTTTTCCTGATATTTTGGATGTTAAGTATAGCACTTACTTTGTTAAATATGTATGTGTTTGTAGGAATGAGGGTAATCGTGGAGCAAAAGTGGAGTTTACGGCGATAGTTGGCGTTTTTAATTTACGTTTGTTCTGTTGCTCTCTTACTTTGTTTTCACTCGTGGCTTTAACGTACATTGTTGTAAAATCCTTGGTGATAAAGATTTTACTTACTCCTAAAAGGACTTCTAACCCTAATATGACTTCAGTAGCTTACCTACATTGCGTAAAGTATAGGATGGATCCTGTGACAGATTGTTCATAATGGTATAAAATGACAAAAAACAATATCGTATTTATTGATAAAAGTGCACCAATAGATGTTCCTTACGTCCTCTTAATCGAAGTACAGTACAGTAGAATAGAATAGAATAGAATATAGAATAGAATAGAGTCAGGTACAAGGGCACTCCGTAATATCGGAGCGCCTCCCGGACACAGCTGAATGGCAGACTGTTAAAATCGTTGGCGATGTCCAAGGACACCGCCAACAACTCGGCCGCAGCCTTCAGGCGAATAACAGCACTGACCGTCGAACGCCCCTGACGAAACCCAAACTGGGCGTCCGACAAGTCGGGAGCAACCGTACTTAAATGCTGGACGATGCGGGTAGCGAGGATCTTCTCTAGCATCTTCCCCGCCTCGTCCAGCGGCACAATGGGCCTGTAGGCCGCGACCGATTCTGGAGGCCGTCCCGCTTTGGCCCGCAGCACCAACTTTCCCTCCTTCCAGCACTCAGGGAACCATCCCGACACCAGGCTCGCGTTGAAGAGGTCCCTAAGGTATCCACCGATCAGCGCAGGTCCGAGTAGGCGGCGTTCATGTGCCGCGCACACCTCTCGATGTCGGAAGGGAGCCCCCCTATTGTCTGTGTAAATATTGTATGTTTGTGAATTTTTCCTATATGTTTGATGGTTGTGTGGGACTCGCCGCGTCCATCGGTAGGTCGAACCTTTGGCGGGGTCACGATTCGAATGCGAGAGCGATCCGCGTGGCCTCGCCATAAAGGTGTGAGGAACATCGCGGTGGTTTTAGTCGGTTCAGGCCAAATCCATCTTAGGGGTTGGATCCCGACATATCCCCATCGCCCGCCCCAAAACCGGCGATGGGGAATGTGAAAAACGTCAAAAAGAAAAAAAAAACAGTTTTCGCATCATAAAACAACTTTTTTTTATTTAACCCTACAAAACTCTAAAAATGTTGTTATTTTACCTCTAACAGTTTAAGTGTTAAAAGGCTTTCAAAAGTGCTTCTTTTTTAATAGTAAAAAATAGCATAAACAATAGTAAGAACCGGTTATTTTAGCGTCTTTTCTCGATAATTTTACGTATGTTTTTATATTTTTTCGGCCGATCACTCGGTGGAATACATTGTATATAGATATATGATGTAGCGGACTCAAAATAAGACACAGATATTTAGGTAAACATGTTTATATACGAACATGTATCTATGGCCTATATTAATATTAAAAAAGAACCTCCTAATCAGTAAACCACATTCTCTTAAACAATACAACAATAATATAGAGTTTATATCAAGTATTATTTTCATCCATTTTATTGTATGATGTACTAAGGAAAACCACAATATGTATTAGCGGACAATGTCCTAGGATTATACCTATTCTCGAGTCTATATCCCTGAAGTGGTCAGTAGAGGTCACCTCGCCGCTGCCACTGCACCGAGCAAAAATTGTGTGATCCACAAATGGTTGCTCCAAGTCTGGGTGTTCTTTGTGTCTATTGTTTAAATGTTTGTGAAGTCCCCCGCGATACAGGAATTATGACTAGTGCGTGAGTTGCCTTTTAAAAATAAAAAAAATAAAAAAGAGGGTTGGCATCCATGTGGACAAAACACTTATAAAAAAAAATTGACATAAAAAAAGAAAAATTATTGAAAAAAGGTGTTTTACTCATACATTGCCTCATCTATGGTATTAGGTCTAATATTATAGGGAATAAGGGTATTGCCGTCTGTGGTCAGCTTCAAGCTCTGAGTAGATATCTAAAAAGACAAATACAATTACACTTACGAGACGTGATGAAATAATCATACTGCCTGGGAGTCTAGGAAAATGTAATAATATCAGCCTTGTATAACTGTCCCAGAGCTGTGCTGGGCACAGGCTTCTTCGCAATGTCAGAACGATAAGTCTTTAGCCCATCATGCTGGCCCAGCGTGAATTGTAATCATTATTATCATTAGACATTGATATTAATTTTATTTTCTTCTTTGTTCTCTCCTGACACTTTTATATTATGACATTATTTTAAATTATTACTTATGACATGATCTATTTGTACCATTTAGTTAATTTGCAATCTAATAAAATCTATTAATGTATAAAATTTGCATGCTTACTGAAGGCAGAATGTAGCAGATCACTAATGTATGTAACATCTAATGTATGTACCTATATTCAATGCAAATAAATGGATTATTATTATTATTATTGTTACATATTCAAGAACATCAAGTAGAAATCTCAGACATGCAGGTTTTCTCACGATGGTTTCCTTTACTGTTAAAGCGAGCGTTAATTATCTAATTTATTAAGCACATAACTTTGAAAGCCAATAAAGCATTGCGATTAAACTAGAGACCTTTGTGTGGTATAGCTATATATATGATATATAGCTACTGCAACGGCTAACTAAACTCCAACTGTGGATACTGTCATTTGTAGGCAATACTTACATTTTATTTTTTACTTTGGGGAATGCGCATACACCTCCGCAGGGGCGGGCGAAGTAGTTATTTCGGACTCACCAGAGTAAAAGAAAGATGTTGAAATGATGATAATGGACCTCCCGGAATACCGACTAAACCTACCACGGTGTTCCACGACAAAACCGCTATCGACGGGGCCGCGCGAATCACTCGCGTCGCGATTCCGCCGAGGTTTCGGCCTGTCGTATAAAACGTCAGGCCACTATACGACAAGACCTAACTTTTAGGCAAAACTCACTTTTGAGCTATACTGTTCCTCCCCTCTGGAGAAGAGACGGACTCGACACAGAGCTGCGCGTGGGAACATGCACGCCGTCTCTTAGACCTGGTGCTGAACGGATGGCGGGCAGGCCCGCAAAGCCCGCTACCCCCAGGTCAAACCTCAGGGTGGCTGGAGGTCATCTCGCGGTCCTCCGGCGCCCGGCTCTGCGGTTGGGGAGAGGGTTTAAGCGCTCCCTCTCCCGCTCCGCCGCCTCCTTGATGGAAATCACTTCCTCTCAGAAGGAGGCGACGGCGTTCCATGACCTCTCACTCCGAACCCTAGACTGAACTACAGCCGGGAGCGAGAGGGCAACCAATCCGACTGCCGCGATCAACTCACGGCGCTGCGATGCCCAGGCGGAGCCAACCACCAAAGTGTGCAGCACCGTGTCTTGAACAACGTCGCGGTAGTCGCCGTAGTGGTGACAACCGGGCGGGCGTCTCTTGCCGGCGTATACGACACAGGAACTGGCCAAAACAACCGTGGCCAGTCAATACCTGTGTCAGCCGGAAGGTGAGGGCGCCATGCCGCCTCTCCAGCCACTCCTCAAACACGGGACTTACCGCCACAATCGTGGCCTGCCCGATGCCCGAATACTTAGATTAACTTAACTTTGTTTTAGCTTAATTAACTTAATAATCCCGATATTATACAAGGAAAATATTTCAGGTCTATACTGATAATAATTAATTAGCTGTTATATTTACCCAAAACCAAAAGGTCACCCTAATTAGTTATGTTTGCGATAATTTAGATAATTACCTACAATGAACACAAACTACTAGCAAAATTTAATTGATTGATTAATATTATGATGTGTAGAATATTTGATTGCAACAGAGAAAATGATGTGGAATTACTTGTCTTATTTGTTGAACAAACAGTTTATTTTAAAATCAGTTGCTTTTTGAACCTTATCGATTCTCTATTAATAGAGATGACAAAAAGACAATCTAATTCATGAAGAATATTCTCTATGTATTATCTTTAGCTAGCAGTACACCATATTCCTGAGTGTTCTCTGTGTCCGTAAAGTTTTTAAGCAAGATCTTCGGGATGGGTATCATAAAGTAATTTTATTTGTAGAATTTTCCTATAAATTTTGTGAGCACCTAAGCAAGCATTACCTTCCAACAATCTCTTTCAGCAGACTAGATGCTTAAGAGATTGTTGGAAGATAGGAAGTATGCGTATCCTGTTAAGTGTGAGAGCGATATGTTATTGGCTTATCGTGGTCCTATTATATTTGAGTCGAACAAATGTGATGATAATATGGATATGTCATTAACAAAATCGTTTATTGTTTGTTAATGCAAAAGAGGCGTTTTTGTTGGCGATACGGGTGATACCGAAGATGAAGGAATGTAAGCCACCGGCGTCCCAAGAGACGATATACTTATCGTCGGATGAAGACGACTCTTCGTCCTGTACGCCGTTGGAGGATGATTAATATGTATGTATCTATAGTCCGGAGTGTGATGACTCTGCCTGGTCGTATAATGTCGTATTGTTATGCTGGAGCAGCAATTCAATGAACTTCTTGGCGATTTGGTTCTCAGTTTTTATGAGGACAAATATGCTGAATTAATAGGTAGGTAGGTAAGTAATAAGAATGTTGGACTTTATTTACAAAATCAATATGGTATGATGATAACTAATAAAGTTAAATATGTAATTTCTGATATGGAAGTTAATCGTTAAAACGATATTGTTAAAATTGGGATGGCAAATAAACATTTTAATGATTTGCGAGTAGATCCGTTATTTTTCAAGATTCATTTTAATTGTGAACCATTTTGTAAATAATCTTGGTTATTTTAGTTCTCCAGTACTTACCAGTTCTTATGAGATTATGAAACGTACTAAGTATCGTAATGTTGTTACTATTAACTGTACTTATTATCTACGTTGTAAGAAACGTGTAGGAACTAGTTTGTTAAATTCTAAAGCTCGTATTAATTAGTTGGTATTGGCTATGGAGAGTTCTGATGTTGTTAATAATAGTCATGCTGCCCGTGCTTTTAGGTATAATATAAAATATCGTTTGTATTAAGTTTCAGGAACGAGATACCGCTGTTCGATTATTCACATGGCATAGGGCAAGGAATTTGGAAATAATAGGAAAATCAGCTTTGAAGTTTTTGATTGGGTTGATGTATGAGAACATTCTACAGTATAGGCAATATAAATATTACGAAAAACTATAAAAGGTAAGAAGACTACGCTACACATCGTACAGCGGCTAAACGTCAAAACCCGATGAATGATGAAATTGATGATCATCTAATCAAATTTCAAATATTCAATTCCGATTCGAATGATATCAACGAATTTTTTGTCATTGAAATTTCGCGTCGCTAATTTAGTTACAAATCAATATTTGATATTCCCTTGTTTCCTTCGCTAGAATTAAACTGATAATTATAAAACGTTCATAGACAATAAGATTACTTACAAGAAATGTTTTGGTTATGTCTATATGTTTTAATTTATTTCTGATTTCTGAAAATATCAATATAACCGAGTGGATTCTAATTTTTTAAGGTTCGTAGCACTTATAATAATAACTAGCGTAAGTACTTTGAACCCTGGATGAAAGCTACCCTATGTCCTTTTCTATACCACTGACAACTTGTATGCAAAATTTCATGATGATTGGTCGAGTAATTGATGCGTGAAAGCGTAAGAAACAAATTCACAATTGCACTTGTAATATTAGTTAGGATATTATAAAAAAGCAAAGCATAGGAAGATGGCAGTGTTTGATATACAGTGTGACTGATTAAACATTGTACATACTTAAGGACCTGACCATAAATTATCATGAATTTATGGTCTGACGTAAAGTGTAAAAAAAATAAAATAAAATCTGTGTAATCTGCAAAGAAAACCTTTATGAAAATTTGTATGAAATATCCATAAAATGTGGACACTGCGCGCGTCGCACACAGCTGTCGAGCGACGCTACCGAGGCTAAAGACCTTTGATAAGAAAAGGACGGGCGGGAGTGCAAATTCGAGAGAGTGTGAGGTGCGGTAGCGGGAGGCAGGGGCGGAGGTTTTGTTTAGCTTTGGTATATGTGCAAGAGTGTCTGCACATTAAGTTTTTATTGGATAACTAGGTCAAATTTTAAGTACCTACTTTTTTAGATATTCAGGTCCAGAATCGAGTACTGAATACCCTCCTTCAATGTGTCCAGTTTTTTACCAATCAGCCTCTACATTACTGCATTTTGCACGCGGCTTCGCTCGCATAAATATAGGTTAGTGTAGGTTAGGTTAGTAACTTAGTTCTTTTGTCGGGATGAAAGGTACCCTAAGTCCTTTTCTGCTCACCTGACAACGTGTATGCGAAATTTCTCTATGATCGGTCGGGTAGTTTATGCGTAAGAGCGTAACAAACAAGAAAAGAAACGATCTCACATTCGCATTTATAATATTAGTTAGGATCTAGGATATTATAATTTTATTGTTGTAGTGCATACAGAGAGAGAAAACAGAAATACGTTTATATTGATTTAACGCTGGCTGCATTTAATCGTCAAGTCCACACCACTACCACTTTCTAAGTCCACAGAAGGAGCCTCCACCGGGACATAACCTACCGTGGCCCGTATGGAAGTCACCAAATCACCTTCGCTTTCAAGTTGGTCGCTGTAGGCAAAATATGTGCAAATGGGGATTCAGGGATCCCAGCCTTACTGCATGCGACTGCGGCGATCCAATCTAGTCAATGTCACACCTACTAGTTGGCCTTTTGTGCCCGATCACCTGCACCAAGGAAGACTAAGGTCTTCTCAAGGTGGTCATCTCAATAGCGGGTGGACTGGCCGCGTTAAGACGCGGCCAGTCCACCCGCTATTGAGATGACCACCTTTAATTCAAAGCAGATTTTATATTTTTGAGTTAACTGTTGACACGACAAGAAGAAGAAGAAGCGGCTTAAAACATTCAAGTCAAGTCAAAATCAAAGTCAAGAATAATGTATTCATTTAGGTCTTATAGTAACACTTATGAACACTTATAATCATTTCTAGAAACGTAGCACACAGAATTCCGTGGCTTTATCCTGCTAATCAATCGTGTATACCATTTACCGCCAGGATATGTAACTATAGTTTTGACGTCATAACTTTATGTATTATATTATTGCTATCGGCGGAATACCAGCGGAACCGAGAATGCGTCACATTTTTTTAATGTCCCACTGCTGGGCAAAATCCTCTCCCTTGGACTTCCAAATCACTCTCTTGGTGGATATCCCCTGACCTTATGACCGTGTAATCTAATAATATCTCGGGGGTATTTTGACCCACAGTGCCCATATTCAAACTCGACTGGTATCTGCACACCAAGTTACAAGTAAATCGGTCCAGTAGTTCCGGACCTATGCCTGTCACTAACAGACAGACACACTGACCCACATAGTGTTTTCATTAACCTCTTCGAAGAAGCCTCAGAGGTTAACAACTGCGATAATGTAACTAGTACTCTCATAAAATGATTCATGAATACATGCGTATTAGACTCAAGCTTAGGTAACCCTGGAGCAATAGGCAGATATTGCATCAAACATGTATTTAATGCCACTAAACGGAGGCGATCCAATTATATAGACTCCACGGATGGCGTTATGAAATTGGTCACTTCGTCACAGCCACTGCGCCGAGTGTTGTGGGTTCGAATCCCACACGAGACAAAATAAAACCTTGTGTGATCCATAAATGGTTGTTCCGAGTCTGGGTGTTCTTCGTGTCCGTTGTTTGAATGTTTGTAAAGTTCCTCGCCACACAGGATTTATACCTTGTGCGTAACCGATATAAAAATAAATGTATTTAATGCCACGAAATGGAGGCAATACAATTGCCATTTGCACAATTTAACCAGAAAATTATGTTAACAGAAAATCCCACCTTGGTCCCGAAATCGAAATAGAGCCTCACGATTGATCGTAAGTCTAAACTGCCACGAACCAATGAGGCCACATTGCCTCATAAAATTTTGTCTGAACAACATAACATAAACAATTAAAAAATCTGTGATTTATTACTCATTAGCACCTATACTGTTAGACAAATAAAGATTCAAATTCTGGCAGAAAAATGCAAACAAAATGCATAAAGTGTACCGTTTTCTATTTAGTACCTAACTTACTTAACAAACTGTTTACCTGAGGCCCAAGTGTGGATTTTTCATAAAGCTAACGCAATCTACAAAGTTGTCGTATCGACTAACAAATGTATGGTAACTTACAAAGCGCCCCTGGCGGAGACTATTGTAAGAAAAACGAGCGAGTGTGAAATCGTTTGCACTACTACAATAGCGGTGTCACTAGAAGTGACGTAAAAATTATCGTGTCGGACGCGGTATTGATAGTTTCGGCAAACGTTTTTCAAGATTATGCGAGTGTGAACTAAAATTTGACATTTACAATCGTCTCGAAACGGTAACGCGGTCGTGCAGTAAACTCACTTGTTGTTGGGCTGGTGAGACGTTGTTGACATTGGATACGATATTAATAGCTGTGTAATTTTGTGTTTATTTTTGGGTGAAAATGACGGCTCGTAGCTTTTTTCGGTGGAAACTGGTGATGGCCGCTCATTACCAAGATGAAAGGAATTACATAAGAAAAAAGAGAACTGATTTTCGTGCCTCATTTAATCCGGTTGAGGACCTCAGTGATATTGAATTTAGAAATAGGTATCGCTTATCAAAGGAAGCCTTCCTGTTTCTGTGTATACAATTAAAAGAACTAACAAATTTACAATCAACCAATCAAGTTAATCTTCAAACCAAGGTAACATGCACTTTAAATTAAGTACCATATATATATTTATTGTGTGGTATATTAGCACTTACCTAATATGAATATTTTTAGGTACTTGTCGCTCTGTTCTTTTATGCAACAGGTTCTTATCAACGTCCTATAGGAGTTGCCAAGAACCTGTCGCAAAAGATGTGCAGTGTGTACATACATGAAGTGACCCAAGCTTTGAATCATGATGCAGTTCTTGATAAATTTATAACATTTCCACAATCTCATCTAGCTCGGCAGGCTGTGAGTCAAAGGTAGGTTGAAGGTATATTTTATGTTAAATACAAGACTTATTCATAGATCAAACTTAACACTTATATCACATTACGGGCATTGCATACTCATTGTATTAAAAATCCTAATTATTTCAGATACTTCTTAAAATTTGGAATACCCGGTGTAGTCGGTTGTATTGATGGCAGTCACTTTAGGATATATGGTCCACCAAAACAAGAGGAGCACCTGTACTATTGTAGAAAGCATTATCATTCCTTAAATGTACAGATGGTATGCATTACTGCATTTATGCATGTGTGTCAAGTCAAGCTGAATAGTAATTAATATTACGTAATAATTATTTTAGGTGTGTAACAGCAATTGCAGAATAATTAATGTAAATGCAAAATTCGGTGGTGCTAACCATGATGCATTCATATGGGAAAACAGTAAACTTAATAATTACATGCAATCTTTGCACATGCAGGGTGAAATATGTTGGGCACGCCACGATCGTGGCGGTAAGTCCCGTGTTTGAGGAGTGGCTGGAGAGGCGGCATGGCGCCCTCACCTTCCGGCTGACACAGGTATTGACTGGCCACGGTTGTTTTGGCCGGTTCCTGTGTCGTATACGCCGGCAAGAGACGCCCGGTTGTCACCACTGCGGCGACTGCCGTGACGTTGTAGAGGACACGGTGCTGCACACTTTGGCGGTTTGCCCCGCCTGGGCATCGCAGCGCCGTGATTTGATCGCGGCAGTCGGATCGGTTGCCCTCTCGCTCCCGGCCGTAGTTCAGTCTATGGTCCGGAGTGAGAGGTCGTGGAACGCCGTCGCCTCCTTTTGCGAGGAAGTGATTTCCATCAAGGAGGCGGCGGAGCGGGAGAGAGAGCGTTTAAACCCTCTCCCCAACCGCAGAGCCGGGCGCCGGAGGGCGCGCGATGACCTCCAGCCACCCTGAGGTTTGACCTGGGGGTGGCGGGCTTTGTGGGCCTGCCCGCCATCCGTTCAGCACCAGGTCCGAGAGGCGGCGTGCGTGTTCCCACGCGCGCCTCTGTGTCGAGTCCGTCTCGTCCCTCTAGGGGGGAGACAGTAGGGAATTTTTGAGGCAGCCTGCCGTTTCATACGGCAGGCAGAAACCTCGGCGGGGTCGCGACCGCATGCGAAAGCGATTCGCGCGGCCCCGCCGATAGTGGTTTTGTCGAGGAACACCGTGGTAGGTTTAGTCGGTATTCCGGGAGGTACATTATTTCTTTTCCATCTTTCTTTTACCCCGGCGAGTCCGACATAATCCCTCCGCCCGCCCCCGCGGAGGGATATGCGTCATTGCATTCCCCCACGTAAAAAAAAAAAAAAAAAAAAGAAAAAAAAAAAAAAAAAAAGAAATTGAAATATGTTGGCTATTGGGTTCGTATTTTGCTAATTTTAATTAATACAGTGGCTATCCCGTTTTCTGAGATAAGGGGTTAATTTTAGTACAGAACAAATACTAGTATGACATTCAAGTGATATTTGCTTCAAGTTTGTTTGTTGTTCATAAACAGAGGAAAGTATCACCACCCACACTGATATTTTCGTCTATTTATGTACTAGTTTTAATACATACTTATTTAGCTGTTTGATTATTTAAGGCGATGCCGGATATGCATTACGTCCATGGTTAATGACACCATATTTAGGAGAAGCAACTGCAGAATCTTCTGAAGCAATATTTAATCGAAAGCATATGCGAGCAAGAGTCTTAATAGAAAACACATTTGGCAGACTGAAAAACCGTTGGCGCTGCCTGTGCAAAGATAGAGTATTGCATTACAAACCTCTAAAATGCGCACAAATTATTCAGGCCTGTTGTGTGCTATATAATATTGCATTAGATTATAGTGTACCTGAACCAGAAGATTTAGGTAAGAATATCATAAATGGTTCAAAATATTAACATTAAGGATTTACTAAAACGAATCTCCTTCAATTTTAGATCTAAGTGAACATCATCAAGCTTCAACAGATCATGTACAGCATATGGAAGAGCAACAAGCTACCACCGAGTTGATTCGAGGAAGAGCACTGCGTGATCAAATAGCCAGACGTTTACGCCACTAATTTTTATTATTACTGTTTTTTTTTTATATCATTACATTCACTTTTCTCATTGTAATATTCGTATGTCATATTCTCATTTTCTATGTAATGTTTTTGGAAATGTGACATGAATATGATTTAATATGTTTGTTTTTATTAAGAATATATATAACAACTGTGCCAATGTGGCTTTGTAAATAACACTACTGATACCATATTCAAATTTTTTTATTTCATTAAAGAAGACAGTCCCAATAATATAAAAATAAAGTTACTCTTTTATTGAAAAAATATAAATAGAAATTATTCTCATTTTCTTTATCTACAATCAAAGTCAAAAACCATGTACTCATATAGGTCACAAACTAACACTTATGACAGTCTCACGCCTGTATCCCCGAATAGGTAGGCAGAGGTGTGAGTCACACCCACATTTCGCCAACTATGTTTTTGATCCCACGTTATTACGCGGCGAGCCTATTGCCGTCTACCGAACACATTTCCAGACTCCGTACTACCACTGAAAATTTCCTAACAGATAAACCCAATAACACTTTGCCCGACCCGGGAATCGAACCAGGGGCCTTACGATCCGCAGTCGTATACACTACCACTGGACCAACGAGGCAGAACACTTATGAACGTCAACATATTATATAGGTTAGTGAGTTTACTAAGTTACTGAATCTACATTTATTTAGGTTAGTTACTAGGTTCAGGTAAACGATCGATCTTATAAGAAGAAACCTGCAAGAAACTCATGGCAGAGCTCTTTTAAATCGCCAATTAAATATATTTTCGCCATGAGAACGACACACTTACATTTCGTAGCAATATAAAGGCAGTCCGTGACTTAATGCGGTTGTGCATTAAGCGTTTAATATCTTATTTAAAGCATCTATAGCAAGCATAGCAACGTCTTGCCATTTCTTTTGGTTTTGTAATTCCAACTCCCTTAGCCGAATTTTTTCTTTTTCTAATGCGCATTCTTCTGCATGTTTCTTTTTAAAAAAGTTTCTCCAGTCCTCGTCTGTACGCAAAAAATGCTGCGTGGCGAGCTCTATTTGCGTTTGTCGCCTAACACGGCGTCGAGGCGACATCATTCTACGTGAAGTTGCTCTTCCACGTCGACGACGTTGAGGACTGTAGCCTTCAATGTCTGGTCTATTGGCTATTGGTGGTGATATTATTCCTGTTGGTGTATCTTGGCTGGCTTCCGGTACTGATTGATGTATATGTGTATTATTTGATTGTAGGAAATTGGGACTCCGATGTGATGGTCCAGGTATATTCCAGATATCGCATTCAGCTAAAAATGAAAGTAATTAAAATTCACACTAGAATATTATGAAGGCGAAGCACACACATTTATTATGTCTGTCACGTATCAAAGTGATTGAGCCTTTTACAGCAATTTATTCTTCACAATTCGAAACACTTGTCGACTCCTTAATTGGACTTACAATGTTATAATATTAATATTTTTATAATCAATACATACTTAACTCAATTATGGGACTGTTTTCTGCTTCGAGAACCTGAGGGCTCCTTGCAGGCATCGGTGGTGTTGGTGATAAAGTTATAGTGCGTTCGTCATTTTGGCTCTGGAAATTAATAGCTCTCGTCAGTAAATCCTTTTTACTAATAATAATTCTGTATATTTGCGTAAGCTAAAAGAAATGATTGATACCATAAGAAATTATACAACCTGAGGAAAGCCTCCCTCTCTGACACCTGTTAAGCCTGTGGCAGCCTGAGGTGTAATAATATTAAGAACGCGCTGCTCCAAATCATTAAGTTGTAAACTGTATGCAGGCCCGCCACCAGTACCAGTTGTGGCCCTATTTATTTTGGCTGCCTTTCTCTTAGTGTTATTTTTTAAATCACTCCATACCTTTAAAAACCACAATAATAATATTAACCGACACAATTAAGTGCTTCGTCATAAGGTTAATAACATCTCCAACAGACATCATAAATGTATTATTTAAGTAGGTATTTTTATTTATCGTAATCAATGAGGTACCTTTTTCCACTTTTCCGTATTTTTCATAGCCCCGGTGGGATCACCATTTAATAAATTTGAAAGGTTTTCCCAATCTTGGATCGTTTGAATTCTGCCTCTTGCGTTACTCGACAGCTTATGTATGTCACCATGTCTGTAAAATTAAATGGTATATATTTTTTAATCATAAACTATAGTTATTTTATATAATATTATCCTTCGTTTACGCGAATGTCGTACATTGAAATTAAACTGCTTTAAACAGTTTAATTTCTATATCGTTATTTTGATATAAAGTAATTATTTTTATAAACATGCTTAACTGTATACCTATTTTTTATTTACTTACTGCTCCATAAAGTTTATCATAATTTCGAACTGGAATGGGGTGGTCTTCAGTGCACACATTATAATATTATAAATTCAATCAATTTAAAAATTTACAATAGCCCGCAAAATTTTTGAAGGTGAACGTCAAAATTTAAAGTAATTCTGTAATTTCGGTAGGTTTCTAAACAAAATCGGTATATGAAAAAAGAAAATATTCAATATTTATTTAATAATAGAAATGGAAGAACTGTATGGTACATACTAAATATTATAGTATTATTTCATTGCATTATAATATTATATTCATGGAAAAATTTTATAATTTGGTATTTCGATAAAGCATTTCTAGCATTAAAGTATTTCTACCAATATGCTGTCCATATTGGTAGAAATACTGAAAAATAATTTGGGCTGAGATCACAGTTTGAAGGATTTTTTGTATTGAAACATGACGTGACGCACAGAGCATTTAGCATCTCTTTTACTCGTTGCTCCATAAAACGAAATAGAGATACTCGTAAAGCAATGTAGGCAACTTAAAAAAAATTACTTAACTTTCGGCTGACTTTCGGCAAAGTGAGATTACGCGATGCGAATAGATTGGTTTGCATTATTTCACACTCTGACTATTTCGAAGTACTTTCGATCGATAGTTAGCTCGATTGACTTGATCGTTACGTACTACGTCAAATGACACGAAATTTACACTCGGGCCTCTGATGGTAATTGATTTCTAAAGTAAATCCTAATTAGAAAAAAAAAACTATTTATTTTTAAATCCATAAATTCAATAAAAGCTTATGAATGTCAAAATTACTCATAAGAATGTAAATATATATTTTTGATTGATGCCATGTTCAGTAATGCACGGGCATAGAACCATTAAATAAGAAAAGTGGCAACAATCTCATTGCCACTATTTCTAATTATGAAGTTTACAATATATATTTTTTATTTTCAATGTATTCCCTTCATTTTTAGTAGGGAACAAGCGACATTAAATACTACTCATTTAACGAATATGTTAAAATATTAGACCAATCTAAAATGTTGTAAGTTATCCTGGTTCACCCGTTATCCTTGCGGATAATGATGACCCATGGACTCGTCACCATTCCTATATAAATAGGCACAGCGGGATTATTGGATATTGTGTTTTCAGTTTTATTATAAGACACACCACGTCACTTTAACAATGAATTTGGTTTTAAACAATTATCTTCTGTTAACATTCTTTGTTGGATATCTAGGTAAGATTTTATAATATTTATTTCAGTTATAATTTGATTCAGTTACATACGGATTCAATAGTTGATCATCGCTTGCTTTAACGGCAAAGGAAAACATCGCAAGGAACCCTGCATGTTTAGAGCTATTTATAATAATCTCGAAGATATGTGAAGTCTGCCAACCCACACTGGGCCAGCGTGGTGGATTTTGGCCTAATTATTCTCACACTGAGAAAAGTTCGCAGTAGTGTGGAGTACAGAAGTGGACTGACAATCACCGAGTTCTGACACTCGTGAAGTCCTGGTAAAACTAAAATTGTCTTGCCAATAAATTTCAAAAACATACATACATACATACATAAATTCACGCCTGTTTCCCAGAGGGGTAGGCAGAGACTACGGATTTCCATTTGCTACGATCCTGACACACTTCTCTGGCTTCATTCACTTACATGAGAAAGACAAAACTTAAAAGACAAAAAGACAAAACATTCACTTCAAAAGACATGTGTCACTATTAACAGTATTTACTTCCTTAAAAATCTTTATTGCTATTTTAATACGTAAATTATAAACTGTATCCAAATATTATCAATAAACAATTGCCGTGAACAATTTTTTTTCAAATAATTAACGATTCAATGTAATGAGCTCTATTAAAAGGTAATGTAAGAGATGTTATAAGATTATGTCCGCAGCTTCGTTTGCAAAAATGTAGGTAAGGTTAAAAATAAAAATAAAAATGATAGCAACATTGTTTTTTCTGGATGAAGGGTATATTCTGATATTTACTTATAGCCTTCCTTTTCTGTACACCTCACAAAGTGTATGTGAAATATGATGATAATCGGTCGAGTAGTTACGGCGTGAAAGCTTAAAAAACAAATAAACAAACTTACATTCGCATTTATAATATTAGTTAGGATTAGGATATCAGCCCTGTATGTAAATTGTCTCATTGCTGGGCATGGCATATTCTCATTTTGAGAAGGGTTAGGCCATACCATAGTCTAACATGGCCCATGACGTGGCAGTCTATACATTTCTTCGAGAGCATAAGGTAGAACTCTCAGATTATCTAGGTTTCCTTAAGAAGTTTTCCTTCAGCGTTAAATCATTCTGCGTAAATAGAAACACCAATAATTAAATTATGTTCGGGTACTTTGAAATAACTACACTGGAACATTGAGACAACTACCATCTTAGTCTCCCCGTGACCTGCTGAAAAGCAACCGAAACGTCGGGGAAAGTGTAAACTTAAATATAAATAGTTTGAAAAATTTAATTAGCTTCACAATTAGTAAAGTTTAATACTAGTAGTATGTTGTATAATAGTTTCTAAATTGTCAAATTCTAAAGTGTCATATAAACAACGCGATAAAATCCGTTTAAAGTAGTTTAATTTCAATGGATAGTTAACCTTTTTTATACATGCATACACGACTTCAAAATCATAGAGATGCGTACTTTGGCATAGAGTTCGAGACCTCTGCGTTATAACTACCATGCATAGGTATTCTACTGGACTATCACTGTCTAATAAAGTGATTAATTAAAATTAATATAATTTATTTTTATTTTAGGTGCTGTCAAGTTCAGATGTGATTATTCGTATAGTCAAGTTGGATGGTTCAAATATCATAAGATACCGGCAACGTGGCACGATGCTCGCTTGCGATGCCATTACGAAGGTACATACATAATTATATGTACATATGTAGCTGAGAAGTGAAGAATGAAAACTCTACCTTTTTAAAGTATTTTGTACAGATTTAAGAAAGTGGCAACCAATAATAATTTATTATTTACCTCTTAGCTACACAATATATTATATACCTATAAGTATATTTTGTTCATTATACTTATATTTGTTTCTTAGTTATATTCTAAGATGTACATATATACGTCTTAGAATATAATATGAAGTATATATAATGAAGTTAGTGATGGGAGTGTATACGATTTTAACCGACTTCAAAAAAACGATACGTCCGTATTTTTAAATGTGTTTTACCTTAGTACTTTGTTCTAAGTGAACCGATTTTGATTGCCCTTCTAAGATACATAAATGTAAATTCATTAACTTCATTTAACTCACTAACTCATGACTATGAGCTATAACGCTCAAGTGTTACTTTGCTACTTAAATGAATTAATACTTTATCTTTTTATATTACAAGTACCGTTGAATTTTTGGTAAGTGATAGGATGGACTTTATCTTGTGTGACTGCAGTGGACTAATACAATCTTTATATTAATTTTACAATTCATTGTATTAGTCCACTGCAAGGTTAAGTGCCTCCTACCACTTACTTACTATCTCTTCTATAAAATTAGTTTGTTTCAAGTTTAGCATACTCTCATCCAATAATTACGTGAAACGATGTATTTCTATTAATAGGTGGTATGTTAGCTTCGCCAACGTCCACTGAAATTAAAGATGCTATGTTGAACGCCATTACCGACGTCGATATGTTCACTGGAATTCACGCTACATTTTCCCCTGGGAGCTATTACTCTATTGACGGTTAGTGATGTTCTTATTTCACTGGAAAACAAAAAAAATATATATTCTCTGCGGCATTAATTTTTTTACTGGTTTTAACAAACACATTCATCAGTTATACCCGAAATGTATTTACTTTGTATGGATTGACTCTGGTTCTTGAGATATTCAACACAAAGAATGGGGTTCCATCAGGACATTTATAGAACAATGAAAGAAAGATACCAAGGTCGATGGGACAGCCATAGTATGATAGCAGACTATTGCTTGAGTTTAATACAGTATTGTACTGAACATAAACACAATAGAAAAGCTTACAGATAAAGTTTTTCTAATATATTATTTGTTAATAGCATATGTATTAAGCTTTCTTGTCATTATTACATAGCTGCTTCTAAGATATATATTTAATATGTAATTGTATTTTTATTTTGACCTTCTTTCAGTCATATAGTTATAAAGTCTTATCTCATAAACTAGAGTAAATTTAACACATCAGATATTTTTGTCGTATTCAGCATACTGAACTTACAAAGAATTAACTTCAACTTACCATGCCGCAAAATGACGGTTCCCCAGTGTTATCGATAAAAATATCGAATATGGATCTATCTTGGTGTCGCGGCGATTGTGAATGCAACTGCTGTGGGTCTCCGATTTGATACCCAGGTCGGGCGAAACAGTTTTACTGTACCTACAGTTGGGATAGCGGTTTAAGTCTACGCCGCGCCACTGTAGTTGTTCTGAATCTGGGTGAATGTTCTGTCTGTTGTTTGTTTGGAATGTTTGTAAAGTCCTCCGCGACACAAGAATAATCCTTAGTGAGTAAGTTGTGTTAGGAATGAAATGATTAATATTTAGAAATGTGCGTTTTCTGTACGAACTTGTGACGATACTAACTTGAAATATTATTTTGCAGGAGAACCACTAGATGCAATTTCTTACAGATGGGCTGACAACGAACCAGATAATAAAAATAATTCTGAAAGATGTATCTCTATGAATTCTGAAGGAAACTTTTCTGACGTAAGATGTGACGAACCTCGTCCTTACATGTGCTATAGGGCTAATTCCTTAGTCAATGCCAATGCTTGTGGAACTACGGATCCAGGTAACTTGAATTACAAATTTTCCAACTATAGTATCAATGGATAAGGCGTTAGAATTGCGATCAAGAGGTCGAGTTCGAATCCAACTCCTACTACCGACGTGAACCCATTCCCAACACAAGCACTTTAGCTTAGCTGCAAGAGTTAACAAGAGTACCAGTCATTTGTAATCCAAATTACCAGTAACCTATCGACAAAATATGGTTATTTCGCTATTATACTCAATTCCATACGTTGTAACCTATTATTGGCTTTATGTTACCTTAGGATAGTTACATAATTTTCTGCTTATAGCTGGTTTTTCTTAATGAATAAATAAATAAATAAATAACTAAAATATACAATTAACCTCATGGTGTGCTTACCCACTTCTAGCCTTGGTTGTGGACCCACGTAATAAGGGGCGAGCCTGATGCCGTCTTCCAGACTAAGCTCCAGACTACGTAATGCTCTTAAGAATTTCTTGCAAGGACTATCTAATAACACCGGGCATCGAACTTGATACTTCATGTTCAGCAGTCGTAGTCATTAATTCTGCTCCACTGACCACAAACTAAAATAAAGTTGTAATTTTCAGAATATCGCTTTGAAAAACGGACAAGGAAGTGCTACAAGTTCCACACAATACCGCGAACGTTTGAACGCGCCCATTTCATCTGTTCTGCTGAAGGCGGCCATCTTGCCATCATAAACAGCGATGTAGAATCTAAGATCATTCGGGATCTATTTATGCGCTACCCGAAAGAAAAAATCATGGGCAACTTGCTCAGGAAAGATGTTGCTTTCATTGGATTCAATAATTGGGGAGAGAGCACGGATTGGACAACTATTAAAGGTAATTATTCTTTGACAGCTCTATTGGTTAGAACCATAATTATGATCAAGTAAAAACAGGAGTATTTAAATTTTCTTCATTCAAGATATGCATATTATGTTAGTACATAGGCATATCCAACTTCGCCAGTCTGAAGTAGAGTTTGCCAATGTAATTTACGTTGATTGCACTATGTACTGATTCTGCATACTCAACAAAAAAATAAATAATAATATTCTATCACATACACACAACACCATCTAGCCCAAACTAAGGAGAGCTTGTACTATGGGTACTAGACAATGGATGAACAAACATATTTTTTTTTTTGCAAAATCATTCATACTATATATAGAAACACCCAGACCAAGACAAACATCCATGTCCATGCACACAAATGTTTGACTTGTGCGGGAATCAAAACTGCGACCTCAGGGAAAACCTGAAGTCTCCTACTCGACTTTAAAAATAGATAAAACTTGGCGTCATGTTCAAATGAAGCTACCAAATTCTGGCAACGCTTCAAAAATTTTTCAGTGGTTTTTGCATGTTACTGGGACAAACAGACAGGCAGACTGTCTAAAACTATTTTTATAGGTTCGGATACTTCTTAAAGTTAACCTATGTTTCAGTTCTGTAACAGTTTTTAAATACGTATATTTGACTAAAATACCAGCTAAAATACCTAAAAAGTGAATAATATTGATTACATTTAATTTTTATTTTCTATATTCAGGTCAATCACTTAAGGAAGCTGGTTTCAGCACGTTTTACCCTGGAGAACCAAACAGTGCTCCTGAATCTGAGTTTTGTGGCTCCGTGACCCGCACTGGATACCTCAATGACTTGTGGTGTGACAAGAATTTTGCATTTATTTGCGAAAAACAAGCTGACTTCCCAGCCGTTTGTGATAGCGATGATTTTATTGCTGCAAATACTATTCGACCGTAAAACCTCTGGTACTGCCCCTAATGTCTCTCCGGTCGGAGCGCCATCCAATCGGATTATAAGTAACTCTCATAATCCGATATCCGGAATAGAGAATGCAATTGTGCACTTTAATATCTCCTGCGCAGCGCCAGCCTCCGTTAAAATTGACCGCCGTGACCAATATTCAGTCTGGAGAACGTTGTTAATCTTTTAGCCAACACATAAACTTCAGTGCGTGGACGCAAGGCCTTATCTATTGGGTCTAGTAACCGGATAATTGATGAGGTAATTCAATACCGTATTATGGGCCTACATCTGATACTTTATTATTTACATAATACACGATTTCAGGTTTTGACAGCGTTGCTAAAAACTTAAAGGCAATTTTATTTACCGAAGTTTCGACCTTACATCGACTGAGTTCACACCCATTTGTTCGTGATCACAACCGAAAACAGACGGTCGAAACTTTATAAAATAAATAAGCAGCTAATGTATTCTAATTCTTATCAATGCTACTTGAGTCAGTTGTATATATTGTAATATTTTTGATTTATTTTGTATTACTAGTTCTGCCCGCAACTGCGCTCGCGTGTATCTAGGTTAAGTTGCACCCTAATCACCTAACGGTATGAAATATACTTTACGACCTATTCTCATACATACCAAATATACATAAAAAAAACAAAAAAATCAGTCGAGCTGTTTCGTAGGAGTGCGACCACAAAGACCGAGAGACGAAATTTTAATATACCTATATGTAGATGTAACAAAACACGAAATTCTAAAAGTTTCTTATAATACGATTTAAGTATAAATTTAGTTGTATATATACTTTTAAGTGTAAGTTTGAACTTTTTAGTTACACTGGCCAAGCTATGCTTGCATGCATTGACATCTAACTGTTAACATTACCGCGTCCAGCAAGAATGTTTCGGTCACAATTTTCAATCGCCATCTTTACTGTACTGCTTATTTTACAAATTATAATAATTATGTGTAACGAACTGAAATCATAACATCATTTATCTACTACTAAATACTCAAGCTTAAAATAATAAATACATTAATTTAATTGCGTTGTACTTTATTTTCGACTAATTTTAAGTTACAAGGTGAATCATTGCTACCTCAGTCGTTACCTATACTAGAATTTTCCTGTGGCTTCGTATGCATAATGTAGGTAAGGTTGGTAACAGAAGTCTTTTCTGATTGAAATATACCCTTTGTCCTTACCAGTTCCCTTGACAACGAGTATGCCAAATTACATGATGATCGGTAGAGTAGTTAAGGCGTGAAAGCGTAACAAACAAACCAATATTCTCATTTATAATATTAGTAAGGATTAGGATTAAATATGGAGCTATAATTACAGCAATAATAATAATAAACCCCTCTGAGACAGTTGTTATCTCATCATGAGACTAACGCAATATCGAAGGGCACAGTACACTAGCTTTTAAACTACCAACCTTGACTTTTGATATAAACAAAAAATGTATCACCAGGTTAAATAAAGCGCACAAACCGCAGGGCAGCTTGTGGCGAGTGGGTAAGTAATAGATGATATAACAGCAAAATCTCTAATATTAACAACATATAACAACGGAACCTATAATTTTATTTAATATAGCGATTAGTTAATATAATAAACGATTGATATAATTTTAAAATAACGAATTTTTATAAGCATAACATACATTAAATATAACATCATTTGACATTACATACATTAAATATAAAATCGTTTGACATACCACTCAAAAGATATAAAACTTATTTGGTCTAATATGATGAAAACACCCTAAGTAGATATTAAACATAACTAGTAACTGATTACCACCTGCGCTAAGATAGGTCGACAGAGCGCCGCTTCGCGGGGCTCCTATTTCTGGGTGGTTTAAAAAAAATAACCACGAAAGCTAAGGCGGGAGCTCCGCTCCGCTTCGCTACCGCCTTAGCCTTCTAACCTAACCTATCCGAGTCGGGGTTTTCTGAGTCGGGGCGTTAACCATAATGACGTTTTTTATATATGATTTTCAATTACATAAACGTTATATCAAACAACGTTATACTAATTAAGTTTTAGAATAAATAAATGTTATATGTAAAGAAATTATATCAACAGTTGGTATATCTCACGTTGATTATATCTTATGAACGATAATAAAATGAAATTAGACCAAATGAGTTTATACGTTATGAGACGCACCCGTGGCGAGCTGAATGTGTATGGCGACACTGCGGTCCTGTATGCCTCAGAGAGTCGATTAGGGTCTCGTTCCCGGCTTGCCGTTACTGGTTGGTTGGGGTGGAACTTCAAGGATTCTCAATTCTGGCTTGCCTTGGACGCCAGGTCAGAGGGGGGCCGCTAGAGCTATATGCTTAGGCGTGAAAGTGTCATTTTCATGAGCGTAACTACGGGGAAACCCGCTCCGGCTCTGCGTTGTCACGAGACCCATGATGGCAAAACCGGCGCCGCACCACTCGACACCCCTAGCCACTTGCACCGGTGTTGCCCTCTGCTGCTGGCTTGTATGCCTATGGTGGTTATTCAGGATGCCCATCTAGTGAGTTGACGAGTCACCGTCTGCCCATTGCATTGATGTGGTTGGAGTATTCAGGGCAGGTACCGTTTTTCATCCATAGTTTTTTTTTTTTTTCTTCTTTCCCCGATCATGGGATCACCGGGTCCTTGTCTAGCTTTGTTACTCATACATTCCATTTCTCGCATATATTCCTCTCGCACTTTCAGGCCGCATACTTGATCTTTCTTACATCCATCCTCATTCTTTCTTTGCCGGGTGGGATGCCCGCTAATCTATGCTATTATATTTGTTCTTCTTATAAAGTTTCCTACTCTTTTATTTTAATTTCTATTTTGTTTTATACAATGTTAACATGTTTAATGTTTTACGTAGATTCTATACACTACTTTACTTATCAGTATATTTCTTATACTATTATACTATTACTATTTCTATTATTCTTATACTACTATTACTCTTATCTACTATTACTCTTGTATTATTACATTTCTTCTTTATTGGTACTAACTGCATTTATAAATCTTAAGTCATTGTATACTTATATTTATCAACTTATTTCTATTATTAATATATTTCCTGTTTCTTAACTCTATTCTGTTAACAGGATTTGTGTTTGTCATAGTATTTAATTTATATTTTTCTGTTTATTTCTTATACAATTCTTATTTCTTTGTTCTTTCATTTCATACCTTTCTTGTTTTTTGTTACTGTTTGTGTTTATGTGTGTGTTCCTGTAATGATATTATTCTGTATATACAATATACATTCTATATATCATTTTGTGTTCGTGTTGTCATGTAATCTGTGTTCGTGTGTGTCATGTTTGTGTTTCTGTATGTTTTGTGGCTGTGTGTACCTGCTGTGAGTTCTTACATATAGATCAGGCGTAGGCCGTGTTTGCGCCCACTTCCTTCGCACCGGGCAATCGACACTGAACGCATTATGGTCGGTCTTCCGCAACCCAGAGTGTGAACAGTTGCAGCACTGCGGTTCATCTCCTGCGGTAAAAACTGTGCATTTTTCGCGCAGGTGAGGTCCTCCACAGTAACTACACCTGTCCACACTCTCGGTGCAAAATTTCCGACTATGTCCAAATGCTAGGCACTTAGTGCATTGGATGAGCGGGGACTGGTCCTCGACTCTGACTCTTTGAAGGTCCAGGTAGAGAGCCCCAGCCTCCGTCATCTTCTGCCAAACGCTGGGTCCCACCTGAAGGATGATATGCGATGTTTTCGGGTTTCTTGTCCGTTTCTTATATTTAATTACCATTTCCATATCTTCCTCAGGCAGGCCCACGAAAGTGTCCTTATTTTGGGCGTGGAGCGCCTTGATTAGGTCTTCGTCTTCGCCATCCACAAAAACATCTTTCAGGATAACGAGGGGATTTTTATTTCTCATGGGCGCTACATTTAGTCCGTCGCCACGACTCTCTATTATTTTTTGGACTTTTCTCATTTCATCCTCAGTGTCGCAGCCCAATATTACCGTCTGATTCTTTGCTTTGCGAACTTTTCATCCATAGTTACCAATATACCGGTGCACCAAACATACCCATCGTCCATATATTAGAATCCATACGTAGTAATAGTCTTACGCCTGCGGCTAGTGCCGCTGTCGGTATTCCATCCCACATATTTGATTAAAATTGTCGAAGGGCCTCTTCACGTTGAACCCATGTCTCAGTGTAAGCTTCCCAAAGGGCCAGGTATTTTCTAATATAATATGTTAGAAAAACCTGTAATAAGAGAAACATAATAATAATAAACGTTTATTTTCTCACAACAATAGACATATATAATATAAAGAGTATTAACAAATATCATATAATTTGGTTTACAATATATAGGTATTATGGGAGATTAGTGCCTAACGGTTGTCCTGCGTAAGCGACGAACGCGACGGGATGCAATGCGACATTACAGGATCCAATGCGACGCGATGCTACACGCAAAAAATGTCCTACGTGGTTTTGGTCATTACTTCTCGAATCATGGGGAAGTACAGTGTAATTTTGCTTGAAAGTTTATATTTAAAGAAGAGACTTTTAAAAAAATATAGTATCATACACAGAAAGAAAACAAATATAATATTTTTACAAAGAAACGTATTTGGCGAATTCCATCATTTATATTTAAAATTAAGAAACCATTATAAAATGTTTAAACAATATTGTGGTGTGTTACCGTCTACTTTTGATTACATTTTAGCTGCTATTAAGTCTGAATTTGAGAATCAACCATTTCGTAGTACGTGGTGTCGCGTCTGGTCGCCCACAAAACAGGTACGCGTTACGTCGTGTCTCGCCACAGACTGCTACATAGGCCGTAAGATGGGTAGGCAGTTGTTTTGATCGCGTTCGTCGCGTTTGTAGCGTCTCGAGTCGCGTCGTATTCGTCGCTCCTGCAGGCCACCCCGTAAGCTAGGCTCGAAGCCTGTATTTCAGGACACCAGGTCCCCACCCCTTGAAACAATTTCGTTTTGCGAATTATGTATTAGTGCTGATAGATTTAATGTAGTAAGAGAATTAAAAAATATTAGTAATATAGTTATACGAATATTTTGCGTGGCTATATTATACATTACAACAATTCAAATATAATATAAGCACACATTATCTCAAGTACATAATATTCCTGAAGGGTCATCCCAGAGGTGTTCTGTTTACTACAATTCTACTAATATTATTATAAATGTGAAAGTTTGTGAGGGCTGGATGGATGTTTGTTTCTCTTTCAATACTACTGAACCGAATTGTGATAGAAACTGCATTAACACATTGGGTTTTTATCCCAATATCCCCACGGCATCGGGACAGCGCAGCTAGTTACAAAAATATTATATGTATATATATGCATATCAATGTATATGACACCCATATTTCGACAGCTACCTTGGAATGGAAGACGAGACCTGCTTGGTAGTTGAGTTTAAATCACAGAACGTCAACACGACGCACTGTGTTTCGTCTAGAACATGCTAGCTGGACAAAAGTCATTGTCTAATTACCTGAAATTTATTACCTGAGCCTTTTACCAGATACCCAGGTGCCCCAATTCTGAGAATTGTTTTGGACACGTGTCAACTACTGATAAGGTAATGAGGTTAGTATATAAGGAAAGGGTAAGAAAACCACTTATTAATTGCATTTTTGCGTGTACGGAAACATCCTATGTCAGTGAGTTTAAGTTTTTCAAAAGTGTTAGTGATGGATCTTCAAGTTAAAGGTATGTACTTTTTATTTCTAATAAGAAAATAGGTTTACATTTACCCATTTTTTTTAAATAGCTCGAGTTTAAAGAAGTTTGTCAAATTTTGATGATTTTCTGAATTCATTGGACTAGAAACTACTTGTACCCTCTTGTACCCGGGCTAGATTTTATATATAGCATAGCCATATCTGTTAGCTTTTAAATTTTAGTCATCTTAGCCTGCACACTTGAGTACAACTTTGTCATTTTGCCTGTTTTCTAGAATACGAATTCTCAGTCTCGAAAATAGAATTTTTTGATGAATGGCAGAAACATGCTAAAGAGAACCGCAACAGTAGACTGTATGAGTTTATAGTGATGAAACATGATCTTGTTAATATCACGGAAGCATCTGAGCGGGAAATTAAAATGACAATTGGAAGATTGTCATCCAAATACACAGAAAAATGGGAAAAATGTGGGAAATGCTGACTAAGAATTCTGAGTGGTTGTCTGGGGATTTTACATTCAAAGCATCTGTCCACCTCTCAACACCATCATCATCAAGTAAGAGTTCGATTCGTGGACGTCTATCAATAGATTTTCCTGAAGCAAGTGAAAAAACGAAAAGGAGACGCGTGGAGGACCTACTACACACGCGAGATGTAAACCAGCTAGTAGCCGCTGCTGAAATATCGGCACGATTATCCGGACATTGGAATTTGGCTACTGTGATTAAAGAAGCAAGCCATAGTCCGGAAAAGTGCCAAGAAATGAAAAGATATGTGGGTGAAAAGGTACGCGAACAACCAAGATGTTTGTCCAAAGAGGAGGCTTTGGCATATTATGTGGATGCCAAATCCACGAGCCACTCTTATAAACAAACGAGGAAATGGAGCATCAAGGCAGGACACCAGGTATTCCCATCATTTTATAGTGTTAGGCAGGCAAAAATTGAATGCTACCCTCCCGAGGAACAGATTTTTATAAGCGAAACGCGTGCAGAAATTAAACTTCAGGCGGTTTTAAATAAAACAGCTGAACGTCTAATTTGTGCACAGCGTGAAGTTTTAAAATCTGTAGATTCTGGCTCATCACTCTCCCTTGTTAGCAAGTGGGGGTGTGATGGAAGTTCCGGTCATAGCACTTACAAACAAAAATTCTCAAACAGTGAAGACACAGATGAGTTTTTGTTTATGTTCTCATTCGTGCCATTTCAGTTACGTGACAATAGTGGTAGAGTTGCTTGGCAGAATCCTCGACCATCTTCTATCATGTATTGTCGACCGATTAAGTTTATTTTCTCCAAAGAAACAACAGATTTTACTGTAATAGAAACCAATAAGATTTTGGAGGAAATAAACCAATTGGTGCCAACAATAGGTAATATAGATGGTAAAGAGATATCGGTCAAACACGAATTACTGTTCACGATGATTGATGGTAAAGTGTGCAACGCTATGACTGAAACTTCGTCAGCACTTAAATGTTACATTTGTGGAGCTACTCCTAAATTTATGAATGATGAGTCTAGGGAATTTGTTGTAAATAAGGAAACTCTTGGGTTTGGTATATCTCCCCTTCACGCTTGGATCCGGTCTTTTGAATGTTTGCTTCACATAAGCTATCGTCTTGAAGTTAAGAAATGGCAACTTCGAGGTCAAAGTGACAAAGAAAATGTGAAGCAACGTTCGGCTCGTATCCAAGAAAGGTTTAAGGTTGAAATGGGTTTAATTGTAGATAAACCAAAACCAGGATTTGGTAATACGAATGATGGGATTACTGCTCGTCGGTTTTTTGAGAATCCTGAACAGGCTTCAGATATTACAGGTGTAGATGTGACACTAATTAAGAACTTTGGCACTATCCTTAGAACTTTAGCTTCGGGTAACGATATTGATGTTGTTAAATTTAATACTTTTACACAGGACACAAAAAAATTGTATCTTAGTCTCTATTCGTGGTATAAAATGCCTGTTACTGTGCACAAAATTCTTGTGCACAGTGTAGAAATTGTGAGATCGGCTCTTTTACCTATTGGGCAGCTTTCTGAAGAAGCTCAGGAAGCGCGTAATAAGGATTATAGGAGGTTCCGGGAGCACAATACTCGAAAATATTCACGTATTGCCACGAATAGGGATTTACTTAATATGTTGCTAATTACATCTGATCCTGTAATAAATAGCCTTAGGGAAGTGCCGAAAAAACCGACGAGTAAACTTCCTTCTGAGGTTTTAGAATTAATTATACCCCCCCCTCCTGTAAATGTAAGGTCTAGTGTAAGTCATTGTAGTTCTCATCAAAATATGTCAGATTATATGGTAGATGATTCTTCAGAAGAAGAATTTAGTGATGCAGAATAAATAGAAGTTGTAAATAATATTTTACTAATGTTTTTTTAAGCTGTGTACCTTATCTAACTTTATTATTAGTTGTCAACATATTGTTTTTTAACTGCATATTTTTTAAGTAAAAAGTATTGTTATTGAGTAGGTAGTAATAATGCCCGATTACGTAATTAGAAGCCAAGTCCTTAGTAGCACAGTATTTTATGACTATTGTTATTTTTTTCATTGTTATTTTTTACCTGTCTGACAATAAAAGATTAATCGCTATTATATTTTTTTATGTTGGCACACGTGACCCTACCTCCTGTTTTTTGGTGTTATATGCGCTAATACCCCATTAGAATATCATAATAAAGCCGTACGAACTAAAAAACCTCAATAAATAATTTTGTCCAGCTAGCATGTTCTAGACGAACCACAGTGCGACGTTAAGATATAACCTCACCTTATTTTTAATATTGTATGTACATACATATAGGAATTCTTCATAGATGTATTCTATTTCTTTTTAAAGACTTCTCCCGTACTATGATTAAATCCTGTGTCACCGGGGTCTTTACAAACATTCAAACAACGAGCAAAAAGAACATCCAGAAATCCAGAATCCAAAATCCCACACGGGACAAAAATTTGTGTGATCCACAAATGGTTGTTCCGAGTCTGGATATTATTTGAGTTCGTTGTTTAAATGTTTGTAAAGTCTTCCGCGACACAGGAATTATTCCTAGTGCGGGAGTTGTCTTTTTAAAAAGGTAAGAAAGAAAAGGTTAGATTTATAGTCGAATATAATTTGAAGGACGGAAAATAATTGCATACTTCCGTCCATATTAAGAAGTGGAATGTAGAATTTTTGTTCACTCTCCAACAAATTAATTATAATAGTGTGTAATATACAGGGTGTCCGGTAATTAATGGATAACCTGGAAATTTCTTATAGTGGAAATGATGTGCGTTCAGAAAAAATAATTATGAAAAAATGTATCCTAACTGATATATTTTTTTTTTAATTACCATGTATAACTTTCTTGTATACTACGACCATAAATGAATGAAATCCATCGGCTTTTTGTTGTTTTATTATTAAACACTAATTACGCTAATATATAGACAGTCAAAAGTATGCTATGCTAATATAGCTTGCACATTTAATATAATATATATATTTTTTTTTTATATTTTTTTATATATTTTTTTTCATTTTTCTGAACGGCCTTCATTTCTACTATAAGATATTTCAAGGTTATCCATTAATTACCGGACACCCTGTAGATAAATAATATAATTAATTAGAAAATAGTGAACCACACTATCGCATTAAAGTTCGTTGTAATGATAGTATTATGTATGTGTAATAAATAAATAAATAATAATATAATATAATCTATAGATGAGCTAGATGGTGTTGTGTGTATGTACACAACATCATCTAGCCCAAACTAAGCAGAGCTTGTGTGCTATGGGTAGGTACTATAGGTAGGATAAACATACATAGATACTTTTTTTTGTAAATACATACATATACATATTATACATAGAAACACTCAGACCAAGACAAACATCCATATGCATGCACACATGTTTGACTTGTGCGGGAGTCGAACCCGTGACCTCAGGCGTGGCAGTCGGTTACACTAACCACTACGTCATTGAGGCCGAAATAAATTGTATTCATAAGTATCTTTGTTAAATGATAATTACTACTACACTACATGACATACTGCGTATACAACGAGAAAAATATAGTACAGACATTGAAAATATATACATGCAGTCTCACGCCTCTATCCCCTAAAATAGACAGAGGTTTATTATCAATAGTATATATTCTAATATTATAAAGCTGAAGAGTTTGTTTGTTTGAACACGCTTATCTCAGGAACTATTGGTTTGAATTGAATAATTGTTTTAGTGTTGGACAGCCCTTTTATCGAGGAAGGCTATAAGCTATACAACATCACGCTACAACCAATAGAAGCGGTGGTAGCCCAGTGGATAAGGCATTGGACTTGCGATCGAGAGATCGCGGTTTCGAATCCCACCCATAGCACTACCGACGTGAACCCACTCCTAATACAAGCATTCTAGCTGGAGAGGTTAACTAGAATACTAGTAATTTGAAACCCAAATTCCTAGTAATTTTTGTTACAAAAAAAAAAGAGTAGCATCAATGAAAAATGTTGTGAAAACGAGGAATTTTTTTTGTGACGCATTCTATGTTTCTCGAGTTAGTTAGTACAACAATATTTCGGCAGTACCGAGTATCAGGGAGCGAGCATAAAAATAAACGAATATAAGTAATTACTGCAAATAATCGCTGTTTACAACAACTGTAATTTATATTTGAATAATATATTAATTTGTAGTATCTACAATAAAACAAAACAGGATAATGTTATCAGGCGTCACAAAATACATACCAAATAAATTATATTAAATATTTATATTTCCTTATTTCAATCATATTTTGCACGGAGTACGGCATAAACTAATTTTGATCACTACCTATCCTTAATTTTACAAAGTTAATATAGGTATGTGCGTAATAGGGTCTTTGCCTGTTTTATTTGTACTTTTTTAACACATGTCCCGCTCTAGGAATAATTCCTGTGTCGCGGTGGACTTTACAAATATTCAAACAACGGACACAAAGAACACCCGAACTCGCAACAACCATTTGTGGATCACACAAAGTTTTATCCCGTGTGGGATTCAAACTCACAACACTCGGCGCAGTGGCAATTTCTTTTTCTTTTTTTTTACTAATGATAAGTGGTCACCGTAGCCTATGGACGCCTGTAACACCAGAGGCATCACATGCGCGTTGCCGACCTTTTAGGAGATAAAGGAAGTGGGAAGGAAAAGAAGCGGGAAAGGGGAAAATGGGTGATTGGTCTTCCGGCACTCTCACTCACCGAACGAACACAGCAGTAGGCATACTGCTATTTTAAGTCGATATTCTGTGAGAGGGTAGTCCTTCCCCGGTCGAGCCGACCCATTTATGCTGAAATCAGCGAGGCTCTATTACTCTTAATCAACGGCAAGGCGACCACTTAAACCACCAAGCCATTTGTGCATTATTTTACACAAAACAACAGAAAGATATAAAGAAATCTTTAAGTGAACCTTGATACTGTATCAAGGTTACAAAATAAGGGAGTAATTAATATTGTAAATATGAATATAAGAAAAGGTGGGTGTGATGGAGGTGTATATTGCTGTGTCCCTCACACAGCTGCATTTTACATAGCGGCTATGTCACAGTTTGTACCGTGCATCCTTTTTCTGTAATTTGAGGACCCTTACTAACAGATTCCAAACGCTTGTCTTTTATATGATGTTGAGGTTAGATTTCAAAATTTATTTGTAGTTTAGTTAGAATAAAGTAGCTATGTAACTTAAATAATGTAAAAAATGTGAGACAGCTTCCCTATTGCATTTGAATAACATGCAAATGCAAAAGGCTTGAGGACTGAAAAAGGTAATAAGTCCATCTTATAAATTAGCAAAAAATATTGGACACGTATTTTTCTATTGCCCTACAAACTAATAATAACGACGATACAACGCGTTTGAATTTCGTGCTACATCACTTGTTAGTACAAATTTTACAAACGCGTGACGTCACAAGTCCACATTCCCGAACTTTAAAAAGAAATGAACCATTGAAGATAGTTGATGAATTTATGTTACATAGAATAAAATACATATAAACTAGAGTTCTAATCTTGTCTAATAAACTGAAATGCAAATAAAGTTCACATTAGCCATTTGTTTCAACCTAGGAGAATACCATTTCTGATATTTATTAACATATACATATTTTTTATTTGAATTGGTTTAAGTATCATGAAACTGAACGTAAAATGCGTTTTTTTAGATACTGTTGTCTGACTCTTGTAAATTAGCATTTGTGAATATTGTCTTACGTTTACACGTACTTTTTAATACGGATTTTTGATTTCATATGGCCCCGTGAACATGACTGCTGAAAAGCAACCGAAACTTCGGGAAAAGTGTAAAATTTAATCTAAGTAGTTTTCATAATTGAAATAGCAGTAAACAGTAACTAGTAAAAGTGTTTAACAATAGTAGCTTAAAGTTTCAAAATAATGAAATAATAGTGTTTTATAAACAATAAACAACGCGATAAAATCCGTATAAAGTTGTTTATTTTAACATTTGTGAACTTTAAATAAAAGCTTTAGTAAAACATGTTCCATAAATTACAAGTTGAGAGAATCAATAGTTTTATTAATTAATTTAGGCATATTTACAGGATAAACACATTTAAATAAAATTAACTATTATCAAAATGCATGTACTATCCCAATTACAGATATATGACAAGTAGACAATAAGCAAAAACTCAGTAATAAAATTTGACAAAAGAAATATACAATTAATAAAAACACAGTGAAAACAATATTTATATAAAAATTACCAACTTATAATTCGTTATTGCTATCAATTAGTTTATATTTATAATTCTTAGAACTATCATGAAATATATCTAGGCTAAGTCTCCTCCAAAAATGGTTATAAGTTGCAGTATACCTACTTTAAAAAACAATACCTATACACGATGTCCGGTAATTAATGAATAACCTCACAACCTTGAAATGTCTTATAGTAGAACTGAAGGCCGTTCAGAAAAAAAGAAAAACAGAATATATATATTAAAAAGTGCAAGCTATATTAGCATACCATACTTTTGACTGTCTATCTATTAGCATAATTAGTTTTTAATAATAAAACAACAAAAAACCGATGGATTTCATTCATTTATGGTCGTAGTATACAAGAAAGTTATACAAAGTAATTAAAAAAAACCAAATATTTCAGGTAGTAGTTAGGATAGATGTTTTTCCATATTTTTTCTGAATGGCCATCAGTTCCACTATAGGACATTTCCAGGTTATCCATTAATTACCGGACATCCTGTATAAATACGTATGCAGGGATTATTGAATATTGTAGGTTCAGTCTTATTTTAAGCCACACACGCTGCGATAGCAATGAAGTTATTTTTAAAAAGTTTCCTTGTGTTATTATTCCTCGCCGGATTTCTAGGTAATACCATAATATAATATAATGTAACAAATTCTATTGTTATTTCAGTGCTTTGTTGATTATATTTTGGATACGTATTAATTAATTGAATACTGCAAATTCAATTAATTTGATAGTAAATAAATATTAAAGAAAATAATATTATATTAAAAATAAAAATATTATATTATAATTTGAATTATTTTAGTTAAACAGATATATTAACTATTCTTCTTAATTTCAGAAATACTGGTCGTTTTGAGTTATTTTTTATAATGTAGCCATCTTGGATTCAAGACATTAAAATTTGTTACATATTTTTTTTTATTTATCCTAATTTCTAACATAATATTATGTAAAAGTTAAAATTGAAAACCATTAAATACTATTTTGTTTTATTTACTTACTTATTTAAAATTGGAAAGCAATGATTTATTAATAGTTTACAAAATATTAATATACTGTTATGAAATATTTCATGTTTTAAAAATTAATATAATTATTTGATGAACTCCAGCTGATAATAAAAAAATATAGTCTGCTTTACTATACAGGCTGATTGGTAAAAGACGGGACATATTGAAGGAAGGTATTCAGTACTCGATTCTGGAACCGAAAAAAAAAAGGTATTTAATGTGCGGACACTCTTGCGCATATACCAAAGCTAAACAAATCTCCGCCCTCGCCCCCCGCTACTGCTCCCCGCACTCTCCCGAATTTGTATCCACGCCCGTCCTTTTTATATCAAAGGTCATTAGCCTCGGTAGCAGCTGTGTGCGACGCACGCACTATTCATATTTTATTGATATTTCATACAAATTTTCATAATGGTTTTCTTTACAGGTCTCGTCGTTCCTGAGATTAGTTCAACCAAACAAATAAACAAACTCTTCAGCTTTATAATATTAGTATAGATTTTCGTCATAATACGCTTAGTTGAGTTCCCTTGCAATATAGTTTGCTGTAGTTTGTATTAAAATTTGCGCTTGAATGTGGTAGGTACTTATGTGTTTTATTTCTATCAACAGGCGATATGTTAGCTTCACCCAGACCAACAGAACTCAAAGCTGCAATGATGAATGCAATTCGCGACGTCGATATCTTCACTTGAATTCATGAAATCGTCTCTAATGGCAATTATTACTCTATTGATGGTTAGTTATAGTAATTAATAAAACATTTAAAATATAGTTTGCATTTTTAAAAGCTGTGTGCTATTCCAATGGTACTCCACTAGGCTACTAGTGGGTTTGGAATAGAACGGAGAGATCTCGACTTCGATCCCAAGGCCCTAGATCACAACCTCCGACTTTTCGAAGTAATGAATAGTTGAAATTAAACTACTATATACGGATTTTATCACGTTGTTTATTTGACACTCTTTTACATAATTAAGAAACTGTTACACTACATACTACTACTATTAAACTTTACTAATTTTGAAGCTAATTAAATTATTAAAACTATTATATCTGTTTTGATTTAATTTTACACTTTCCTCGACGTTTCGGTTGCTTTTCAGCAGCCATGGTCACGGGGAGACTAAATAGTCAATTGTCGCTCACTTTAATCGCAAAAGAAACATTTGGGGAGATCTGCAAGTCTAAGAGATCTCCAAATTTTTTTCGATTATATTATGTGAAGTCAGCCAACCCACATTGGAAAAGCCTGGTGGACTATGACCTCATCCTGCTTCCATTGAGAAGAGGTCCGTACTCGAATTCAAATTCAATTTATTGCATTCCATAATGTACATTTACAGGTGATAGGCTTAAAAATAAGTAACAAATTATGGATCCTGTCGGGCACAGCACTATTGGGAGAGAGGAGGAGTTGTTTAGATATGCTATTTTTAAAAGTTTAGTTTTTTTACAATTTTATCAGCTTTTGAATGTAGTTAAGATTAATAAGTATGTAACAGAATCGTGAGAAATTAAAAAGATATGAATAAATAAATAAACCTAATATTTAAATTAAAATTGCTGGATATATTATTTGGTACATATTTATAATAATATTTATTAATAATTTATGTCTATTGCATTTATTATTGCACTATGTTATTACAAAATTTGTTTACTATTTATTATATATTAAGTGCATTAAGTGGCTTCTTCCTATGTCCTATAATTATATTATTTTTAAATCATATTAATTAATTTTATATATATATATATTGTTCATCAATTTATTATTGCGTGTTCAATGGATTTCATTATTATGGTAAGAAATACCTCCAAATTATATTGACTAGATGATATGATAGATCAGTCTCTCAATTATTTATTATGGATATGAAAGGTATGCTAAAAGATGATTCTAACTGTAAACTTTCTGAGATATGATGGTTCTGCCTTTTAATGACTATAAATATTAAATGTATGCCAAAAGATGATTCTGACTTACAAAATTATGAGTTTTGAATTTATGATAAAGGAGTGTGTGCCAAATGATTTTCTGCGAAATGAAGTTATCTATCCGTTGATAAAAACGTTAAGATACGTTAAATTCTGCCATAAAACCTGTTGAAAGTAGGCTGAAAGTCTTCGTCTTTGCGGAGTCTGGCAACAAGAAAACAATTTTTAGTTTTATTTTAGACTAGGTTTTGTCCACACCTTCGCGTAAATGTAGGTTAGGTTAGTAACAGTCCTTTTTTCTAAATGAAAGGTAACCCTATATCTTATTCTATACCCCGGACAACGTTTATGCAAAATTTTATAATGATTGGTCAACCTCTGAAATAATTTTATTAGCTTAAAAATTAGTAAAGTTCAATAGTAGTAGTAGTGTAACAGTTTCAAAATTATGTAATACAGTGTTAAATAAACAACACGATAAAATCCGTTTAAATGAGTTTAATTTCAATAAATAAAATTCGCGTGAACAAGAAGACAATATTATTTAAGAGATAAGAATTGTAGTTCCTTTCAAGAAAATTAGAGAACAAACCGCAATGGCATAATATTGATAAATAATATAAAATAATGGCATTTGAATAATAATTATAAGAGAAACCGTATGATTCGGTGCCACATACATGGTTTAGAGCTGTATGGCAGAGCAAGGAGCTTCACGGTAGGTTATTCAAGGCTTTATATGAAGCCGATTTAAACGACTGACGATGTAGCCTTCGTGAACTGGCTACGATTCGGTGACCTCTTTAGGGGAACCGTAGGTTCTGTTTGTGCTATATATGTATGTGTGTGTATTTTATAATAAAGCAATGCATTGGGAAAATTGTTATTTTTAATATAATATAGTTATGATATACCTATATATATGTATATATAGGTACCACCAGGTATGTTTTTTATTTTCTGCTACTTTAAGGTGTCTCAGGATTACTAATCCTTTACGGGCATCCTGTGTATAGTCAAAGTCAAAGTCAAAAATCATTTATTCATTTAGGTCACAAAGTAACACTTATGAACGTCAAAATATATGGGTTAGTGAGTTTACTAAGTTACTGAAGCTACATTTAGGTTAGTTGCTAAGTTCAGGCAAAGGGTTGAACCTATGAGAAGAAACCTGCAAGAAACTCACGGCCACTCTTTTAAATCGCCAATTAAATATAATTTCAGTATTTTACAACTCAGATTAACAAGGCGTTGCAGCCATTATGCCATATACTACAGATTATAAAAAAACTAAAGATAAAAACAGTAATAACTTAATAATATTATAGAGATTAAATCATTTGGGCTAAGGTATATGTTTTAATATAAATCTAAAATAGGCAGTAAGATGGCATGATGGCGCATACACTTACACTTTGTTCCAATGCAAAGGCAATCCGTGACTAAATGCGGTTGTGCATTTATATTCTTTAATAATAATCAAATTAAGAAACAAGTTACTTGTTAACATCACAAATAATCACGAGGTACCTCTACATTACTAAATTGACTTAAAAGTAATACAGATCTTTAAATCCTGTATGCAACAAGCAACTAGTTCCATGAGTTTTTGTCATTCAAGTAGTCGTTAACTGAATAATAACCCTTCCGAATAAGTTGTATTTTAACAGCGCTTTTAAATTTAAGTAATGGTAAATTTATTATATTAATAGGTAGTTTATTAAAAAAACGTATACCGAGTCCCGCAAATGTATTGTGAACTTTATGTAAACGATGATATGGGCCTACTAACGTATGCTTATTTCTAGTGTTTACGTTATGGATATCACTATTCTTATTATATAAGTGAATATTATGTTTAATAAACATAATGTTAGCAAATACATATTGCGACGCAACAGTAAGTATGCCTATTTCTTTAAATCGATCTTTCAGGAAAACTCGTGGTCCTAAAGTATAAATGCTAAGTACTGCGCGCTTTATATAAAATATGTTAAGGTAATACCAAAATTATTTTCTCCATTTAACTACCAATACATAGGCATCAATATTAATTACTTTGAATATTTAGCAGACACTAAAATTGCCATTATTCTCATATATGTACATTAAATAATAATAATATAATAATAATAATTTATATATTGATTACAGTGGTAAAACATGAATACAGTCCATAAAGTACTTAATATAGGTAATATAATATGGGCTGGCGGTTTGCCCTGCCTGGGCATCGCAGCGCCGTGATTTGATCGCGGCAGTCGGATCGGTTGCCCTCTCGCTCCCGGCCGTAGTTCAGTCTATGGTCCGGACTGAGAGGTCATGGAACGCCGTCGCCTCCTTCTGTGAGGAAGTAATTTCCATCAAGGAGGCGGCGGAGCGGGAGAGGGAGCGTTTAAACCCTCTCCCCAACCGCAGAGCCGGGCGCCGGAGGGCGCGAGACGACCTCCAGCCACCCTGAGGTTTGACCTGGGGATGGCGGGCTTTGTGGGCCTGCCCGCCATCCGTTCAGCACCAGGTCCGAGAGGCGGCGTGCGTGTTCCCACGCGCGCCTCTGTGTCGAGTCCGTCTCCCCTCTAGGGGAGACAGTAGGATTTTATGCGACGTAGTGCCTATTTTGGGTAGGTCTTTCGTGTAGTGGCCTGCCGTTTCATACGGCGGGCCGTAACCGCGGCGGGGTCGCGACCGCATGCGAAAGCGATTCGCGCGGCGCCGTCGATAGTGGTTTTGTCGAGGAACACCGTGGTAGGTTTAGTCGGTATTCCGGGAGGTACTTTACTATTATTTCCATCTTTCTTTTACCCCGGTGAGTCCGACATAATCCCTCCGCCCGCCCCCGCGGAGGGATATGCGTCACAGCATTCCCCCACGTAAAAAAAAAAAAAAAAAAAAAAAAAAATGTAATATAATATGGGTGCCTGTACTGGGGTAAACCTGTGCCACAGGCGTTAAGGGCACTTACAATATACTACTAGGAACTAAATTATATGGGCACGCCACGATCGTGGCGGTAAGTCCCGTTTTTGAGGAGTGGCTGGAGAGGCGGCATGGCGCCCTCACCTTCCGGCTGACACAGGTTCTAACTGGCCACGGTTGTTTTGGCCAGTTCCTGTGTCGTATACGCCGGCAAGAGACGCCCGGTTGTCACCACTGCGGCGACTGCCGTGACGTTGTTGAGGACACGGCGCTGCACACTTTGGCGGTTTGCCCCGCCTGGGCATCGCAGCGCCGTGATTTGATCGCGGCAGTCGGATCGGTTGCCCTCTCGCTCCCGGCCGTAGTTCAGTCTATGGTCCGGAGTGAGAGGTCATGGAACGCCGTCGCCTCCTTCTGTGAGGTAGTAATTTCCATCAAGGAGGCGGCGGAGCGGGAGAGGGAGCGTTTAAACCCTCTCCCCAACCGCAGAGCCGGGCGCCGGAGGGCGCGCGATGACCTCCAGCCACCCTGAGGTTTGACCTGGGGGTGGCGGGCTTTGTGGGCCTGCCCGCCATCCGTTCAGCACCAGGTCCGAGAGGCGGCGTGCGTGTTCCCACGCGCGCCTCTGTTTCGTGTCCGTCTCCCCCTTTAGGGGGAGACAGTAGAATTTTATTTTGAGTACCTATCTTGGGTAGGTCTTATTGCGTAGGGGCCTGCCGTTTCATACGGCGGGCCGGAACCTCGGCGGGGTCGCGACCGTATGCGAAAGTGATTCGCGCGGCCCCGTCGATAGTGGTTTTGTCGAGGAACACCGTGGTAGGTTTAGTCGGTATTCCGGGAGGTACATTATCTTTTTAACATCTTAGTTTACCCCGGCGAGTCCGACATAATCGCTCCGCCCGCCCCCGCGGAGGGATATGCGTCATTGCATTCCCCCACGTAAAAAAAAAAAAAAAAAAAAAAAAAAAAAAAAAAAAAAAAAAAAAGGAACTAAATTATATACAATTAACCATACTTATTATATAAATATATGCAAAAATAGGCCAAGATTATAATTATTATCATGGAACTTGTTATTACTTATTTAACAACAATCAACAAATCTTCAGTATCCTCATAATTTAAAGTTTGTAAGTACTGACAGACTATCCGCTTAGATCTTATATAACTTAGGTCATATATAGCTGTTAGTTTATTTATCTTGTTATAAAGAAAAGGCCCTAAGAATGCGAAAAATCTATTTGTAAAAACAAACTTTCAGATTCAGAAAGTGTGGTACAGACAATATCTTTTCGTCTTTTAGTGTTAGTAAGGTTGATGTTATACGTAAGCGTTGCATGCTGTTTAAGTACAGTGTACATTATAAAAAGCTGTCGGATAGTTAATACATTACAATTTTCATACAAAAGATGTGTGGAAAAGCGGTAGGGTCTACGGGTTGCTACTTTTAAAAGCACTCTTTGTGCTCGTTCAATATTTATCATGAAGGATTTTGCGCTACCGCGCGCCCCATGAAGTAATGCAATATTGTATTAAAGACTGACACAATGCCTTATAGATCTGTATGATGAGTTTGTGATCAGCAATAAGGCGTAATTTTTTGAAAACAAATAATAATTTGCGTACTCTGTTAGTTAAAGCAGTTATATGTTCTTTAAAGGAGAGTGTGTCGTCTAATATAACACCTGAATATTTAATATTAGTAGTGTTTGAGATAACAGGACATGTGCAAGCAGTAATGTTATTACAGTAATGTGCATATAGATTAATTTGACTTAAATGAGGTTGGTGTCAACGCATACAAAATTTAATAAATTTTGTTTTTTCAGTATTTAAGGTGAGCATATTATATTGAAGCCATTTATTTACTATATTAAAACCGCACTGTGCATATTCATAGACTTCCGCTATGGTGTCAGCGGAAAAAAGGAGCGCAGTATCGTCTGCGTATGAAACAATTTTTCCATGATGTAGACTTAGATTACAGAGATCGTTAATGTACACCAGAAAGAGGGTACCTCCGAGGACGCTTCCTTGAGGAATACCGAATTGGGGTAATTTCAAATCGGCACTGACGACATTGTCTATCTTGATACATTGGTACCTATCTTGTAGATAGTCTGTGAGAAGCTGTAACTGTGTGCCCCTAATTCCTAGTGCCTCCAATTTTTTTAGAAGCATAGGAACAGACACGTTATCATATGCCTTCGCCAGATCAAGGAAAATGCCAATTACCTGCTTACTCTTCTTACCGAATTGCATGTCGGAGAAGAGGGAGTTCTTTTCAATATATGTTACTAATCTTTTATTAATAATTTTTTCCAGTATTTTGGAGAAAGAAGGTAATAGTGAGATGGGCCTGTAGTTGGTCACGAGATTTTTATTACCAGATTTATGTATTGGTATTACTATTCAGAAAATTAATGCCCGTCTTTAGAAAAATCAGACAATCCGCAGATTATGAGACATTAAGATGTGTCTATTACGCGCTTGCTCAAAGTCTCCTCCAATACTGCATCTTTACATGGGGTGGAGTTGGTGGAACTAAATTCCTCACTGTAGAACGTGCGCAAAGAGCCATTTTGAAAGTTATGATGGGGAAGCCACGTAGATATAGCACTGATCTCCTATACAAAGAGTGTTTTGTTCTAACAGTAAGGTAACTCTTTATCCTGTCTGCTGTACTTCGCAAACATAAGAGTACTAAGTACAGGACAGTCACAACACGCAATAAAACTAGAATACACCCTATAGCCCCTCATAGAACAGCACTTGCTCGTTGTCATTATTATGTGATAGGTAACAATTTATATAATTTGGCCAACAAAAAGATTCAAATCTATCCCCTTTCATTAACCAAATGTAAGGATAACGTACGCACCTGGCTGCTAAACTTAAACTTTGCCGAAACAGAGGCATTATTTAACAGACCCTATTAAATACTCAATGCACACGCACACCAACAGACCCGTACATACAAACACACTAACACACACACACACACACACACACACACACACACACACACACACACACACACACACACACACACACACTTTATATCAGCTTTAAAACAGGCTAGATACCTACTTTGCATTTATTTACAATCTTTTATGTTAAATGATATTATGTTGTGTCATACAGGGTGGAAGACGCTGGCTGCTGTGACACAGTTTATACTAGTATAGCAGCCAACGACGACCTCTTACTCTATGTATAATATCATTTTCATGGTTGTGTTTAGCGATGTGCACGGATGCATTCAGACGAACCCAATAATAATACTACTAACTCGCTTAAATTATATATATGATTGTATCCGGTTGTAGTTTGGGTCTCGTTTGCGTGCATCGCCAAATTACTTTATATGCTAGAATAAGAGCCAGCTATATATTTTTGAGAACAAATAAATTTATTATTAAGTATTATTATATTGCTTTCTTAAGACATTTGGGAAAGATGCCATCCGAGAGGCAATTTCGAAAAATATGCGTTAATGGACGCACCAGAATGTGCTTACAAGCTTTGAGAATATTAGTGGAGATATTATCCCATCCTACTGCACAATTATTTTTAAATTTAATATTAGGTGTTCCAGCTCACTTTCATCTGGCTCTAACATAACAAAGGATTTGCCACTTTTAAGATGGGTATAAGGTCGTGAGAAAGTATCGCTTGTGTTTCTACCGCATTGATTTTGAACTTTTTCAGCTAGTGTTTTGCTAGCAGCTAGTGTATTAAATAAATACTTTACAAGATAGAGATTTTAAATAACGCCCTACAAACGTGATGAGTTGTTTACGTGATGAGCACTTATATTTACCTAAGTGATTCTGCTTATAGCACTTCAGTTAAATGACTATTGGCGTAGATTTCAACAGTGCGTCATACATTTATATCGAATTTAAGTACTTTTCACGTGTACGTAAGAAATTGAGTTCATTATAAACGATCTTGGTATGAATATTACGACCCAAAGCATATTTTAAGGTGTTACATAATCTTTTAAAAACAATTTTATGTTATGTCAGATCATATCAAAGTGATTGCTAATATATTAAGATTGCTTTCATAATCAATCATCACACGCTACGTTAAATTATAACACAGAGAAAGTCATCTCCCGCACTTGTGGATCATAAATTATTTTGGTCCGTGTGGGATTCGAACCTACGACATTACGCCATCCATGAGCAGAATTGTACTTCGACATTCACACATAGTGTCGTCGCTCTGCCAACTGAGCTATTTATGATCCTAAGGCGACGATTTGTTTCATTATTGTATATTTGGCAGAGACCGATCTTGAAAATCTAATTTGGCAAAGCTAAGACATGGTCTCTTAAGATCGCAAGTTCAAGTCGTGCCTAAACTATTGTCTCGCAGGGGCACACCGGTCGCCAAACACTATACTTTTTTAATAATGTCTGGTTTGCCGACAATTCTGTTATAGTTTACAAATTTATTTCGTTCCACAATATACAAGGTTCTTAGTAAGGTGTAGATAAGTCAGAGTCATTGAACTTTTAGGCATTACAATTTTATAATAAGAGTAAAGTTCAATACAATATTAGATTGAAACAATTTTTTTTTTTTTATCTTGTCATATTTATTTTTTAATTTATTATTAAAACTATGAAACTAATTAAATCTAGCCATGCTATGTGACCCAGCCTGATATTTATTATAAGAGATATCGTGAGCACTACCACATAAAAAGTTTATATAAACATATAGAAATTCAAAGCTCTGTACAAATTTCAAGTCAATCCGTCAACTACGTTTCGAAACTTGCAAATATAAACATAAGGAAGGTAAATTTTTATAAAAAGATTGTCCCGTAATGAAAGGATAATCCCAAAATACTTTATAATAGAGCTGATGGGTACCTAAAATAAAATGCAATAACCTAAAACAAATTAAAAATTGTCTGCAGCATGAACTATAAAACCTATTTTTTGCCACATCTAACAACACAAATAAATAAAAGTGAAATGTCTGTTTGTAATGTCAAAATAACAGCTTTTTACTAAATGCATATGAAGGTAAGTACGGTATGTCTATCGAAAAACCAATATTTAAATTTTCTATGTATGTCTGTCTGTTAGTGCCGGCTAATTTCCAAATCGGCTGGACCGATTATGACGAGTCTTACTGGCAGATAGCTGCTATGCTAGCTGATATGGAGTAAATTAGGCTACTTTTATTTTAGAAAAAAAGTGTTTGTCGTAAAAAATAACTTTTTTATTCAATTACACGCGGACGCAGCTGCGGGTAATAGCTTTATTTTAGATTTTGACCAATTACAATTACAAAAGGTTCTAGACCAGAGTTCCCAACGGAAGAGGATAACCAAGTGACATTTCAAATTGACATATTATGACGTTTTCGTTCCACACTAATGATGTCCAAGTCACTGACAATCGGAAATGGGCCAAAGTCACCAGCAAATTATGGCTGGACGGAACAGTTTAAGTTCACTTAGCTTAGCTATAGCCTAGTAGGAGACCGTTGGACTGCCATGCAGAGGTCTCGAGTTCGATTCCAAGGTACACACCACTGAGTTTCGAAGTTATGTGTGTATTAGGTAGTTCATTACGTAGTTCATTATTTCTCGCTTTAATGGTAAAGGAAATATCGCAAGGAAACCTGCATATCTGAGAGTTCTCCACAATATTTTCAAAGATATGTGAAGTCTGCCAACCTGCTCTGGGCCAGCGCAGTGGATTATGGCCTCACTCTTCTCACAATAAAAAGAGACTCGTGCCCAGCGGTGGAACAGTTCATATACAAAGTTGATATTATTATTTATTATTATAATAGCCCAGAGCACATTGTGTTGCCGCCTCGCTTCCACTTAAGATAGTAATGATAATCGACATTAAGCACATGTTACACATGTAGCACCACACGATACAGATAAGATTTATATAGACTATTTATATAAACAAGTGTTCACCTAATAGTCGAAATTCGACTGAAAGAAAATTTGAAAAATACATGTATTTATTAATATTATAAATGAGAATGTCAGTTTTTTTGTTTCTTACGCTTTCATGCCTTAACTACTCGATCGATCATCACAAAAATTTGCATACGCGTTGTCAGGGGTACTGAACAGGACATACCTTGCGTCCAGAATAAAGCCATTACTACTTGTAGACACACCTTCCCAACAGAAAGACCATTACACATTGTTTGTGCCATGAATCGAATCCGAATTGTCATGTTTGGCAAACAAAAAACAAGCATATGCGCTTTATCCAGACCATCAAAACTATATAAATTATATTATCAAAAACGAAAATACCGCGGTCAATATTAGCTCACATAAAATTCTAAATCCTATTCTTTGTCTTACTAAAAATTTTTGTTCATAATGATCACTCTTTATAATTTGATTTTTCATTCTTTTTTTATTAATACTGCTACTACCAATAACCAGGTTAAATTTATAATTTTTTTTCAGATCTTTTTCTTCATAACGTTCAATGATCATTTAATTAATAATATTGTTACTAAGAACATATTTCAACTCATAACGTCGTTGTTCAGAATAGCTTACTTTATAACAGATTTCTGGCGCTTCGCGAGCCGCTGCCGCGGCACGCTCGCTACGCTCGCTCGGCTCGCGCGTTGTTGGGGTCACAGTTGTAACCTAACCCAACCTACTTGTCTGGTAGCATCCCGTTTCTTTCAAAAATATGGATAAAAACACTCATGATTAAGAAATTTATAAAAACAAATATTAGAATAAAACACATTTTTCAATATTATAGTTATTTATTCGAATGATTATGAGTTTCGATCATTAGTATAAACAAATATATGAAAACAAATATTAGTAGAAACTAAGTGTATAATTAGTGATATTATGATTTTCAATAATGTATTTAATATTTAGTTTTTGAATTTTTTATGAAGAATGATCATTATGATTTTAAATGGTATGAGAAATATTCTCGGACCTCCGATGATAGGAGTTGAAAAGTTATGTAAGACAATGCGCACCCAAAATACCGATCATTCTACACACATAAAAGAGGTTAGGTATATAGAAAAGAACAAATTCATGGTACATATGTACAGTGAGCTGCAAAAATGCATACCCATTTCAAAACTAAAATGGTATAAGCCGGTAATTGACGTAATCTAACGGAAATCGATACAAGAACTGTCAAATTGTTAATTTATAGTAGTGTACCGCCATCTAGCGGTGCACTATTATAAAATAAAAAGAAGAAGATTTCTTAATAACTCAATTTTGACAATTTCTTTTTCTTTATATCTATTCAGTGTATTTAAAAAAGAACACATTTCAGGGTAAAACAAGAATTAAAGAACTACAAATTAATTAATAAATTAGTGGGTAGTTTATTTTACTTTCGATGACTCGCTATTCTGTTCGTACGCAAACATTATTCTGTCTCTTTGTTCGAGTGCCTTTTCGGGTAAGAATATTTTTTTTTTAAATTTCGCTTATTTGTTAAAATGAGTAAGCGTTGCAATATTTATAAAACAACGCCATCTATCTATCATTAATTCATATTCATTCTAATTCAAGAGTTCACAGGCTTTCCGACCTTAAGGTATCTATGCACCATGCATCCATTGCAGGTGATTGTAAATACTTTAACGTCTATATCTCCGAAGATGTAGGCGGAAGTTTTTCCTAACTAATATTATAAATGTGAATGTGAGTTTGTTTGTTTGTTACGCTTTCACGCCTAAACTACTGAACCGATCATCATGAAATGTTGTATACACATTGTCAGGGGTACAGAAAAGGACACAGGGTACTCTTTCATTCAGCAAAAACACAGTTGATAACATTTTTTTTTTACCTAGTTGTATGCATTGACTCTTACCCCTCCGCGGGGGTGGGCGGAGGGGTTATGTTGGACTGACCTGGGTAAAAGAGAAAGATGGAATAAATAGTAATGTACCTCTCGGAATAACGACTAAACCTACCACGGTGTTCCTCGACAAAACCGCTATCGACGGGGCCGCGCGAATCACTTTCGCATGCGGTCGCGACCCCGCCGAGGTTTCGGCCCGTCGTATGAAGCGACAGGCCACTACGAGATAGACCTACCCAATAGGCACTTCTCACTTAATCCGTACTGTCCCCTCCCTAGAGGGGAGACGGACTCGACACAGTGGCGCTCGTGGGAACACGCACGCCGCGTCTCGGACCTGGTGCCGAATGGATGGCGGGCAGGCCCACAAAGCCCACCACCTCAGGGTGAACCTCAGGTCAAACCTCAGGGTTGCTGGAGGTTATCTCGCGCCCTCCGGCGCCCGGCCCGCAGGGTTGGGGAGAGAGTTTAAGCGCTCCCTCTCCCACTCCGCCGCCTCCTTGATGGAAATCACTTCCTCACAGAAGGAGGCGACGGCGTTCCACGACCTCTCACTCCAGACCATAGACTGAACTACGGCCGGGAGCGAGAGGGCAACCGATCCGACTGCTGCGATCAACTCACGGCGCTGCGATGCCCAGGTGGGGCAAACTGCCAAAGTGTGCAGCGCCGTGACCTCATCAACGTCGCGGTCACCTCAGTTGCCGCAATGATGACAACCGGGCGTCTTTTGCCAGCGTATACGACACTGGTACTAATCTGCGTGCCCGACAGTTGATAACCTTTTTTTTTCTTTTTTTGTTCCCAGGAAAAATGCTTTATGCACTGTCCGCCGACTAGGGTACGGAACCGGCGAGTTGCGTGTGGACTCCTAGCATGAAGTGTTGGTATACCAACTAAAAACCTGAGGTGTTCCCTCTCTCGCCCAATGGAGGAGAGCAGTTGGGAGCTTTTAAAAGATTCTTCCATAGCAGGCCCCCCCGTGTGGGTGCAGGCGGGGTCAAACGGACCCAACTACCTCTCGTCCCCAGGGAGAGCCTCACCACTCTCCACTTTCAACGTTGAAAATCGCGCGGAAACGCCGCGTGCGTCCTCTCTGGGCTCTTAATTTAAATGTAAATTAAGACACCTAGGTGGGGGGCAGGAGAGCGACATAAGCGCGTCTCCTGTGCAACCTCCTCCGGCGGTGGACATCCGGGGCGTAAAGATCTTCCTCACGCCTGTGAGAGTCACGCAATGAGGTCCTTCTGCGAGACTGTCATCTCGCAGAAGGACCTCTAGTTAAATTCATATTTTAAAAGAAAGTAATCTATTTTTAACGATTCCCATATTGTTATCTCTAAATATCGATAACAGTGGACTCTTTTTTATTTGTGTATAAATTACAACGCTATTAAACCTTAATATCCTAGATAAATCGGGAGAAAATTACACTTAATTGAGTTTTAATTACGTTGTGGCGTTCCCCAAGGCATTGGCTTGAAGTCATAGTAGTTCTGTTTACAACAGGAGTATGTGCCTTTCGCAGACTGTACAAACATTTTGTAGTGATATTGTAACAACGTTGGATAATTTAAATAAAACGTACATATTGAACACCTTTGTAATGTACATACATCTACGAAATAGATTATATACATTAATATATATTTTTGTAGTTATCTATTTATCTGTCGGTGGCGAGGGCATTAGCTAGCTAACCAGCGCGGGGTGAAGACAGAGTGTGTGCAAGGCGAGCCGATATACATTTATTGATCATTCCTAATTATTCATATTAAACCTATCTGTTACCTTAAAAGTAAACAATATAAGTGGTGACGAACAAACTGTGAGTTTTGTTTTTTTCTTTTCAATTAAAATAAACGTAATTATGGCCAGGTTAGGTTGTAGCTCAATTATTTCCTAAGTACGAAACTCAATGTTCATATAACAAGAAAGGATAAGATATGGACTAATTAAATAATTCTTATTATCATTATAAAGTATTAATAAATACGTTGTACTTATTTGATGCTGTGGGTAATTTAGTGTAGGTACACCAAAGTGTTTGATTCATTAGACGGTAACTAAAATTTGATACCAGATTGTTATTCAAAGTGTGCATGATTGACGATAATGTTATTGTTTTAATTTTATCCTATTTGAAAATCGTAAACATTTATTACGATCGCTTCGACATACACTTTGTTACTACTCTACATTTACCAACGAGTGGCGAACGATGGCGCAGTGGTTAGTGTAACCGACTGCCACGCCTGAGGTCACGGGTTCGATTCCGCGCAAGTCAAACATTTGTGTGCATTAACATGTATGTTTGTCTTGGTCTGGGTGTTTCTATGTATAATATGTATGTATATATGTATGTTTATCCATTGTCTAGTACCCATAGTACAAGCTCTGCTTAGTTTGGGCTAGATGGTGTTGTGTGTGTGTGGTAGAATATTATATTATTATTATATTTTTTTAGCATTAATACTGTCGGCATAAATATAAGCAGCGATAGCTCAGTGGGGAGACCAACAGACTGCAATGCAGAGAGTCTCGGGTTCGAACCCACGTCACGCACCTCTGACTTTCGGAAGTTATATGACTTTTTCAAATTATGTGCGTATTGATTGACAATTATCGCCTGCTCCGTGCCTCGGAGAGCACGTTAAACCGTGGCTGCCATGAACATCTATGGCAGTCGTTATTGGGAAGTCAGTTTCCTATAATATACTGACACTGGTTTAGCCTTAGGGTATCGTTAGCCTTCGGGTTGCAGAGGTCAGGTGGCAGCCGCTCCGTGTAAAAACTGATATCCAGTCAAATCCGGTTAGACTAGAAAAGCCGACACCAAGTGACTTGGGAATAATAAAGGCTAGGGAGAAGAAAAGGACTATCGGCCTAAATATAATGTACTACGTGCTATGAATAAAATATCTGAGGTTGTTCGAAACTAAAATATGATGGCATTATAATCCTTTTGTTTGTTCATAATATTTAAAAAATTTTAATGACAATTACATAGTAAATATTTTATTTTTATATATAGGCGGCAGGTATTGACACTGAGCAAAAGAAAGAGCTAGTTTATTGCACTTCGGAGGGCATGAATTGCAGGAAATATTCTATAGTATCCCGGGCAGCATTAGCTATGCTACAGAAGGTGATTTATTTAACATTTCAATTCAAAAATTAGATAAGTACTTTGCTCCAAAGCAAAGCAAGGTATATGAGCGTCATTTGTTCAGACAATTAAAACAAGAGTCCGATAAAAAATTTGAGAAGTTTCTAGTAAAGGTAAGACATCAAGCTTCTAAATGTCAATTTACAAATCAAGATGAACACATTATCGATCAAATTTAAAAATGTAGGTCAGATGATTTCAGGGAAAAGATTGAAATTAAACTACTAAATACGGATTTTATCACGTTGTTTATTTAACACTGTATCTATTACATAATTTTGAAACCTGTTACACTACTATTACTATTAAATTTTACTAATTTTTATGCTAATAAAATTATTAAAACTTTATTAGCATAAAAATTAGAAGAGGTCACAGGCCCACCCAGTTGGGTTTCACCTATAGTCCCGGTTATGAAAGCAAACGGCAACGTTCGTTTATGTGTTGATATGCGATGTGTTAATACAGCTATCTAACGTGAAAACCATACATTGCTCACTATGGATCAGCTACTGCCAAAAGTTGAAGATGCGAAGGTATTTAGCAACCTGGACATTCAGGATGCTTTTCATCATTTAAAACTCCATCCAGACTCAAGATACATCACTACATTTATTATAAGCAAAGGTCTATTTAGGTATAAAACGATGATGCTTGGAATAACATGCGCTCCGGAAATTTTTAAAATACCTTGTTAAGAATATTATTAGCATGCGAAGGAGTAATCAATTTTATAGATGACATATTATTCTATGGAATCTATTTGGAACAGCATAATGAAAGATTAAAAAGGGTTATAGAAATACTAAAAGAGCATCATATTTTACTCAAAAAAATGTATATTTAGGGTAAAGATGATTCATTTCCTGGGGCATGAGCTTTCAGAAAAAGGGATCAAACCCGTTGATAAATACATATCCACGATAAGATATTTCAGAGCTCCTGAAACAATTCCAGAATTAGGTACAAAGTTTTATGGGCTTAATCAATTTTGCAGGGAAATGGATTCCCCACATGGTGACAATTATAGAACCACTAAAAGAATTACTGCGACAAAAATCTGGAAGAAATACTGATATTCGGGAATATTGTAGGGAACCTCAACAAAATTCATTTGATAACCTCAAATCTGCACTTGTGAATGTTACAAAATTAGGTTACTACGATCCGAATGATTAGACTTTAGTAATAGCTGATGCCAGTCCTGTGAGACTAGGGGCAGTGCTCTTGCAAATGAATAAAGAAGGACCACGAATCATTGCATTTAACTACAAGACTTTGAGCCCTTGTGAACGACGTTACTGTCAAACAGAAAAAGAAACGTGGGCACTGGTGTGTTGAACATTTTGATGTTTCTGTATGGCAAAAAATTTGATCTAATACCGAATCACAAGCCCTTGGAGGTAATATTTAGCCCGAAATCAAAGCCATGTGCCCGAATTGAGAGATGGGTTTTAAGGCTACAGTCATACGATTTCGAGGTTAAATATAGACCAGGAAAAAGTAACATCGCAAATCCACTTTCAAGACTTTGTAAATTGGCCACAAATCGTAAAGCCATATATGGTGACCATGCCTTAAGTATAACAGAGACGACCAGACCTCTAGCAATACCTTTGCAAGAAATCTGTGAGTGTTCTTGTCAGGATTCAGAGATACAAAAAGTAAAAGAAGGACTTTATAACAACAAATAAGATGAAAGTGTTAACACTTTTAAGATATTCCAGAAATCCACATTTTGTTGAGAGAAACGAAGATTGTTATACCAACCAATTTAAGAGCGCGTGTTATAGAAGCTGCACACGAAGGCCACCCAAGTATAGTTGCTATGAAAAGTAGACTAAGAACCAAAGTGTGGTGGCCGAAATGTGGCAAGGATGCTGAGCATTGTTGCAAGGCTTGTAAAGGCTGTGTATTGGTCTCTGCTCCCAACCCTCCAAACCCTCTAAAATGGAGGGAGTTACCCACCGAACCGTGGGTTGATACAGCGACTGATTTAATGAGACTCTTACCTCGTGGCGAATACACATTAGTGATAGTTGACTACTATTCGAGATATAAAGAAGCCAAAATATGCCGGATAATAACAATTGCAGAAATTATTATCCATTTAAAAGATATATTTAGTAGGCTTGGTAATCCTGTATTTATAACCGCAGATAATGGGCGGCAGTTTACAAGTGAAGAGTTTAAATCATTTTGCACTGAGAGGAACATCATAATCTTTAACACTATTCCCTATTGGTCTTAGCAGAATGGAGAAGTGGAACGCCATAACAGGGACATACAGAAACGGCTCAAAATTGTCCAGGTGGAACAGAAGGACTGGAAGGAAGCTCTCTGGGAGTATATGATAATGTACGATAGTAAACAACATTCAATAACAGGGAAGACTCCCTCGGAGTTATTCTTCCGTTGCCAGTTCCGCGCCAAACTACCAATGATTCGAGATATGACATATACAGAAGATCAGGAAATGAGAGATAGAGATAAGCAACAGAAGGAGAAAGGAAAGGAATATGCAGACAAAAAGAGACAAGCTTCACATTTAGAACTACAAATAGGGGACAAGGTATACGTCAAGAATATGACAAGAAATAATAAGTTGAGTTTGAATTACAACCCTGCTCCTCACACGGTGGAGTCAAGTGTCGATGGAGATGTAATAGTTCGTAATGACGAGACAGGACAACAAATGAGACGAAACATAGTACACTTAAAAAAGATATAGGAATAGTGTCAAGTTATAAAAGACAAAGATACTAATGATTCTGGCGTTAACGCTATTCAAGAGCGAAGCGATAATCCTAATTAATTTAAGCGATTAAAGAGATATACAATTGAGTCCACAGTTAAAACATAATGTTTGTTATATAAATTGATTTAAGAAGAAACTGAGTTTTTTTGCTCATATCATTTCATATAATATTTATAATTATAACAAGGAAGGGATGTAGTGTACATACATGTACTCCTAAACACAGGCTACTCAGTAGCCTATCTAGGTGAACAGTACTCAACCCATAACTTACTGTATCTTTCTCAAAAAAATCAAATCTTTCCTCTTTATAGTATTAGTATAGATATACAGGGTGTCCGGTAATTAATGGATAACCTTGAAATGTCTTATAGTAGAACTGAAGGCCATTCAGAAAAAAAAAATTTATAAAAAATATATACTACTCACCTGTACCATGCTGTACCATGAAAACAATAAAGACATTAAATTGTTTAACTTATGTAACTACAAAATAATGTTATTGGTTATAATATAGGCTAACAATTGTTTAAAATAATGATCATGAATTGTTTTTTTAAGTTCATAATGAAATTGGCCATTTTGAATGAAAAACATGAACAAAAGAAATCGCCGGAAAAGACAGAATACTGTTCTTGTCACTTTTGTTTCTTCTTTTTAGTAACGAGTATGTACTCCTCTCTTAGCAATACACTCCTGAAGCCTCGTATGCATACTCTAGATCAAATTCCTCACGTTTTCATCTGGAATCTCCTCCCAGGCACGTTTTAAAGCGTCAATCAGCTGCTGTTGGTTGTAGACCCCTTGCTCATTTTCTCTAACCCTTCGTTTCAATTGGTCCCACAATTGCTCGAGTAGATTTAAATCCGGACTGTTAGCTGGCCATGGTAATACCTCAATATGAGGTCCTTCTAGGACAGTTTGGGTCGATCGAGCTGTGTGGGCACGGGCATTGTCTTGCATCAGGATGAATCCAGGCCCCACTCGCTGTGCAAATGGGATCACTTGAGGCCTGATAACGTCCTCGATGTAACGTTCCGCAGTTACGGTACCCGCATTTAAAATGGTGACCTCGGTTTTACCGTGTAAACTAATCCCACCCTAAACCATTACGTTGGGACCACCGAAACGGTCAACTTCGTGGATGCAGGTCTCCGAAAACCACTCGCCGCGTTGTCTCAACATCCTAACACGCCGATCATCATTAAACAAATTTACTTTGCACTCGTCTGTAAAAAGCACCTTGCCCCACTGATTAATCCCCCAATTCAAATACTGACGAGAGAATCTTAAACGGGTTGCACGTTGAACCCTGGTCAGAGGAATTCGAACAACTCGTCGTCTTGACATTTGTTGGTCTTCGTGCAATCGATTACGAATAGTTTGATCACTGACACGGGTACCCGTTGTCAGCCGTAGGTGGTGTTGTAACATACGGGCCGTTACTGTACGATCACGACGAGCACTTAGTTGGACGTACCGATCCTCGTGCGCTGTTGTTACACGAACTCTACCTGAACCGGGTCTCCTGGCAACACTCCGGTCTCTTGGTAGCGATTCCATACATTTTGGACAGCTCTTCGAGAAAACATAACTGCAAACCCACGTAACGCTGAGAACGTCCTTCTTGAATCATTGTTATGGCTCTGGTTGCTGTAATTGTATCCATGTGCCTTCGTACTGGTGGCATAATTAACGCGAGATGATGAATGAATCAATTAAAATTGAAAAAGTAAAACATTTTTCCTAAAATAACCGAAACAAATTAAGAAGACAATCGAAGAAAAACATAAGAATAACATCCAATTATTTTTTTCTAAAAATGATGGCGAATACTTTTCAAATTAGGAACACGAAAGAGATCAAACACCAAAGAGTTCGTAATATCAATATAATGCTACTTATCAGTTACTTTCAGTTTACTAAAGTGCACTTAAATGTAAATAAACTAGTGGCCCTTATTTTGTTTTGAGTAGTATATATTAAAAAGTGCAAGCTATATTAGCATAGCATACTTTGACTGTCTATCTATTAGCATAATTAGTGTTTAATAATAAAACAACAAAAATCCAATGGATATCATTAATTTATGGTCGTAGTATACAAGAAATTTATACATGATAAAAAAACACTTATCTCAGGTAGTAGTTAGGATAGATTTATTTCATATTTAAAAAAAAAAATGAATTCCTTTGAACACAAACAGCATTGAACTATAGAAAATCGATAACATTGATTCTTGGGCTTGTTGTTTTCCTTACTTTCTGGTCTGAATTAGAATTGGGAGACGATTATAGCGCATTCTTTAAAGTCTTAAGCTGAATGACTTTGAGATTTTACATACCTAAATGAACTTCCGTTTAGATGGATGCAATGTATAGATAATAAAGGGAAAATTTTTGATTAAATAAAGATGGTACATCTTAGAAAAAACAATTTTAAATTTTTCAGTACATATCGGCAATTTCATACTTTACCCCTAATATATTATATTTTATATTTTAGTAATAACTAAAATACAACAAATAAAAACACTTAACCAACTAGGCTACATATTAACCTTGCTGCCTCACTCACTGATTCGGCCAATATACTTTAGATGCTTCACACAACTAACCTATTATACTTAAACTTATGGATTATCCTGCCATTGTCTTTCGTTTTTGATACAATCCGTCAACAGATAACAACGTTTATATAATGACAATATTCAAAGACCGTGCCATGAATAAAAAGCCAGTTTGAGAAATGCTGATCTAATTTTTGAATTAATAGCAACACAAACGCCACTTGATATTGCCCTATCGTCTATATATTTAGCATGAAATTGTTTAATGACATAATTACACAATATTCTTAGTATGTAATTTATTTTTAATGGCATCATAAATCAATATCACAAGATTTAATTGCTTCCGGTCCTTCACTTTCACACGAATACACAATTGTAGGACGATATTCGCAATGGTTTTTACTGCAGACACGTTTACGTAATGCGTAAGCAATTAACAATTACGCACCTTAAAAGGAAATCGAGTTGTCATGGTTCAAATCATGACAACTCAATTCTGCTGTATTAAAAACATCGAATTAAGTAACTTGAATCAATAAATTAAAATTATACAGAGCCCTCATCGTAATTAGATCGCACTAAAAAGTGTCAACACCAGGAATGATGAACCCACACATTAAATACAGAACAATAATGTTCAATTTCCAATATGAATGAGCGTGATAATACTCTGTTTATAATTTAGATGTCATGTTGGCAATGTGTGTCAGATGACAACTTATCGCCTAGAACGATGACTATACATATATAGTATACCATAATGGACCACCAGAAATATTTATGATTAAAAAATGTAACCTATTGAGTCACAGCGGTACGCAGGCGGCCAGAATTAATATAACATTCCAATTGACAGGTATAGGAATTGGAAGTATTCTGGCTGGTCTATATCATCCGTGGCGCAGTATTCTTTTGTTTCTTCATCACAGAACTTATTTTTATACTTAACCGCACTAGTAAAATATTTTTACTATCTAACCCTTAGAAAATCGTAGTCAGTGATAAGACACATCTGTGTCATATTCTTGAAACTATATGTGTCGATACATTCATATGTACATGCAATGTAAAGAATCAAATAGAATTTGTCAACTGATCAGATTGAGTTTGAAACTAATCATGACGTTCGTTGCTGCGTAGAGTGTTCATAATTTTCTACGCTTCTCTTTTTACATGTAACGTGATCAATTATCACTAACATTAAAATGTAATAAATCCTGTGTCGCGGGCGTGTTTACGAACATTCAAACAACGGATACAAAAATAGATAGAAGGATATGTTTGCTCACCATCTCAGAATAAAAATATAGACGAAATTAACTGCCGAATTAATTCTATTATATACGACAAGAAAAATAACTTGGGTATGGTACATAGTATATAGCCTCTGATTTTTCGAAGGCATGTGCATATTAAAAAGTAATTATCGCTTGATTTAATGGTGAAGGAAAACATTGAGAGGATACCTGCATGCTTGAGAGTTCTCCATAATGTTCTCGAAGATACGAGTATGTGATGTCTGCCAACCCACACTGGGCCAGCGTGGTGAACTACAGCCTTATCCTTCTCATCCTGAGGAGAGATATACACTGCTGATATCATTATTATTTATATGGTATCCTTATGTCAGGAATTTATGATTAAGTTTATTTTACTGTTGATTAACAAAAGTAAGATTAAAATATTACTAAAAGTAATACAAATCTGCTTGGCTAACATATTGATTAAGTTTACCGATATAATCTGAAAGTTGCCTTTAATCTGAATTTCAATTATATATTATGTTGCCTATAATTAGTTTGGTTTCTTGAGAGTAATATATTTATTCTAATACCAAGTACTAAATAAAATGTATTGTTTCGCCACATATAAAATAATTGAAAATAACCTGACACAATTATTCATAGCTTTTTTTTCTGTTTCAATAATTCAAATTCTTACTGCATCATCATCAAATTAGAAATATTTGAACCTATGAAACATTGAAATTAAACTACTATATACGGATTTTATCGCGTTGTTTATTAATCACTGTATTACATAATTTTTAAACTATTACACTACTACTACTATTGAATTTTACTCATTTATAAGCTAATAAAATTATTTAACTATTAAATCTATTTATATTTAGGTTTACACTTTTCCCGACGTTTCAGTTGCTTTTCAGTGAGCATGGCTTTAATTTCAATGAATAACATTCGCGTAAACAGAAGACAATATTACCTATGAAACATCTTATGTGAAAAACGATTCTTAATTATTTACGTCTAAGTGTAAAGTATATAGATTTTGTAACTTAAGATACTATCAGAATTACATATGATGGCGATTATTCGTGCCACCGTTGCTGATGATTTTGATGATTACAAGACAAATTTCAGCCTTTTCGTAATAAATTTGAAATCTATCCTACAATTAATGTAAAATGACTCTCAATAAGATGTATACGGTAAAAAGCTCCATTCAAATGTCTACATCCAATATGCCAAAGCATTGTATACATATATTTTGGAAAAACATGATAAGTATATGTATTTAAAAAAAGAAACTGCCGCACTAGGAATAATTCCTGTGTCCGGGGACTTTACAAACACTTAAAAAATTTAAGAACAGCAACTATTTGTGGATCAAACAAATATTTGAAAATCGAACCCACAACACTCGACATGGTGTCAGTGGCGAGGCGACCACTTAATCTACAACACCATCCGTGCAATCAAATATTTACTGTAAGCTGCCAATTCTAAGTAAACATCTATTCCAAATCTTTGTAAACAAGGATATTTCGTAAGTTTTTATGACCCTAATAATCCAAAACGTTGTATACATCGATTGTTTAAAAACAAAATAAATAATATAGTCTTCCGTTTACTGTGTCTCTACCTAATTTGACAAACCACAGATTCTCGCTAAAGAACACCAATTCCTACCAAGGATACTTCGCGAGGCTATTGAAATCAAAAAACATCCTAATTTCAATAGAGAAGATGGTTGGAATGTACCACCAGCTTGGAATCCAGTAATTCAAATAGTCAAACCCAAGAAGAAGCAAACCACAGCTAGACTTCATGATACTTTGAGCTCATTCTGCGTAGATAGAAATACCAACGATTAAATTATGTTTGGTTACTTTGAAATAATTACACTGGAACGTTGAGACAACTACCATCTTAGTCTCCTCGTGACCATGGCTGCTCAAAGGCAACCGAAACGTCGGGGAAAGTATAAACTTAAATACAAATAATTTTAATAGATTTAATAATTTAATTAGCATAGTAGTGTAACAGTTTCAAAATTATGTAATAGAGTGTTAAATAAACAACGCGATAAAATCCGTATATAGTATTTTAATTTCAATTAACAAAATAATGATGGAATTTTGTTGCATATACAACTTTTTGAGGGTGACTGTACCAGAATTGCTGAAGGTTGAATACTCGAGTCTCCGAGGTGGAACAATTAATTAACATTATTAAGTGTCCATATTGCTGTATAGTGTAAGACTGTTGGACTGCTACGCAGAGGTCTTGAGTTCGATCCCAAGGCACGCATCTCTGACTTTTCGAGTTACGTGCGAATTAAATACTTAATTATCGCTTGCTTTAACGGTGAAGAAAAACATCGTGAGAAAATCTGCATGTCTATGAGTTCTTCAAAATATTCACGAAGATAGGTGAAGTCCGCTAACCCACACTGGGCTGGTGGACTATAGCCTAACCCTTATCACACTGAGAAGAGACCCATGCCCAGCAGTGGGACAGTTTAATACAGGGCTGATATTATTATATTGCTATATTTATAACGGATGCTATTAATTATCTTGAAAATCGTAATCGAGATAAATTGATTTTTCTTCATCAGATTGTTGAGAACCACTGACTTCATTATCAAGCTTCGATCACTCAGTTATATATTCCGAAACATCAGTTTCCCGCATTAAACACAATTGGATTTCACATACAATGAAGTCTTGTTTCAAGTATTTATTATTTCTTGCATTTGGTTTTAGTTTTCTTCATATAACAGGTGAGAAAATTCAATTGGATATTTTAAGACCTTGCTTAATTTTAAGTATTTTCCATTGATTTAATTTGTGTTAGTGATGGCGCAAAGGTTCATGTAAATGGGTAAATGGGTTAAAAGGTACCCAAAGTCCTTTTCTGAACCCCTGACAACATGTATTCGAAATTTCATTTTATAGTCAAGGAGTTAGGGTATGAAAGCGTAACAAACAGACCCTTGCCTCTACAGACTTACGCTTATGAAATAGCGTTCCCACTTTCCCACATGTTAGGTATATAAGTGAGAGCCGCTGTACCTTCCAGTGCCCGAGAGCACCTTCATGGACCAGTTCTAGACAGGTCTTGTCCCCAAATCCTAAGACCCAGTTCTTGTAAGCGAGCTACCTCGTGCCCAAATGGCACTACCTATTGTCCAGATAGGTGCCGGAGCAATAAAGCCGCTCACCACTCGCGAACTCTGAGAGTTGCTAACGATATCCTCGCTGAGGCCGACGGAGAAGCCACTTCCCATATTTCCAGTATGGTGCCGGAGCTGTAAGGCTCACTTCCCGACGTACATCCATACGTCTGCCCTTTCTGGCCTACAAGCCGGGTATTGCCCGAGTCACCTAGCTATGACTCTTACTTGCTGAGCAGGCAAGCACCCAAGATGCGTCGTGGTAGTGAAACCACACTGCCACTTCGCTAAAGACAACTCCGTGCCTCGCGTGACCAACTAGTTCGCACTAGCCGCGCATGAGTCCGAACCTCGAACGCCACGTGCTTGCCGAGCAACAAACATGCCGTCCTCTGCGGCTACCCACATAGCCACTACGAGTCCAACCTCAATGTCAGGCACCGCGCACTCTAATCAGCGGCCGATAGAACACGCCTTTCGAGGCGCGGTGGGCTAGCCTGACCCCGTAGTACCCTGCTCCTAAGGGAGAGACCCGTAGTTCTCCCCCCGAAACCCTATCTACTCGAGTGCTGTATGCATTCGCTTTTATAATATTAAGTTAGGACAGTCTATACTAATCTATTGATGTACTCATATACATATTTCAGATGGCCAAAGATTCCGATGTGATTATAAGTTCTGCAGCTATTCTCAAGCTTGGTACAAATTCCACCAGGTACCGGCAACTTGGCCAGACGCTCGATTGATGTGCGCTCTTGAAGGTAAGACCATACAATATTGCATTAATAGAAAGGTTCAGATGGATATCATTAATTAAAACAAAGATCCAAAATTTAGAAAAATATCGCTGTTGTGAGCTCCATTCCAGACGCGACGAGCTGAAGGCGCGTCATGTTGCCATTCCGACTTTGTATTGTAATAGTATATCTGGCAGACGCTGTTTTTAATCCATAGCTTTCATTTTACCAGCCCATCAAACACCCATTAAACTTTTTGTCATTAGCTTATTGATATGTCCCACTGCTGCCTCTCCCTTGGACATCCAAATCTTTCTATTGATGGATATTCCCAGCCAGTCCCTTTCAAAGGCGTCCAGGTCGTCATCCCGTCCTCATAGCATAAATTTATTAGGTTCCCTATGTAGCAGTAATCTCCTGCCGCGACTAATGTCTCGGTAGGTATCGCGCTTTAGATGAAAAATCTCGAAGGCACGTTAGACTCATGTCTTCGTGTAAGCTTTTCAAAAGCCCTAGGTTATTTTCCTAATATGCTAGGAAAATATATATGACAGACAGATAAACGATGTATAGATAATACGTTAATGGGATAGTGTGTTAGTCCGCTCGTAGTGTGAGCAGATTTTTAATATAAGATCTGCTACGTAAGCCACAAGCAAGGACACAAACGTCAACATTCAAGGATTTAAAGAGGTCAGTGTGGTCAAAATCAGTCACGGTAGATATAGATATAATAGAAGATTATCACGTAAGTGATTAGGTGACGAGCATGTTTAAAGAACGTAAGGCGAGCGAATGAAGCAATAATGGTATACCAGCATTGTAGTAAAGATAAAGGCGTATTGTCTACCAAACCCTTCAGAAGTAGGGTGTTAGTGTATGTATCTATAGTGATTGCCATGAGAATATATACAAGGTATCCCGTAAGTAGTGGATCAACGGGATTTTAGTGATAGAGGCGGGTTATTAACAAACAAATACAAAAATAAAAAGGAAATATGTGTTTAGTTTTCATATTGCTAATAATTATAATATAATAATATTCTACCACATATACACAATCATCTAGCCCAAACTAAGCAGAGCTTGTACTATGGGTGCTAGACAATGGATAAACATACATATATACTTTTTTTTGTAAATACATACATATTATACATAGAAACGCCCAGACCAAGACAAACATCCATGTTCATGCACACAAATGATTGACTTGTGTGGGTATCGAACCCGCGGCTTCAGGCGTGGCATTTGGTTACACTAACTACTAAGCCATCGAGGCCGACATAAATTACGTATGAATTTTTAAATAGGAAGACCTATTTTTTTGTGAAATTGATTTTGTGAAACTTAATATGTTGTTTTCATCGTATAACAATTTCAACTTTATAAAAAGAACAATACTTTTTACAGGTTTAATTAAACTATTAAAAATTCTTGTAAATTTTGAAACATTTTACATTTCACACACTAGAAATAAATCCTGCGTCGCGGGGGACTTTACAGTCATTCCAACAACCAATACCAAGAACACGTAGACAAATTATATCCCGTATTATAATCAAACTCAGCATCTTAATTACTACGCCACGCGCCATCAATGCAGTCAAAATTATTCGTTTGCTTTTAAAAGACAACTTCCGAATCAGCAATCAAGCCCTGTGTTGCGGGAGATTTTACAAACGTTCAATTAACAGACATAAAGTAAACCTAGACTAGGACTTATTATTTGTGGATCAGACAAATTATTGTCGCATAGGATTCAAATCTACAACACGTGTCCGGTATGCAATCTGTGCAATCAATCATTCAATGATGATTGATAACTAGAGATTACCAATTAAAAAATGTTTATTCATAAGCAGTGTTACTTTGATCTTTTTCTATGGTCAACGCTAACGGTTTTAAGAACACTGTTAGGTTAATTATAAACACGAAGACGCAATAAGTGAACTGGGATATTTTATCGAAATTTAGGCTCAAAAAAGATTTTCGTCCGTCTTTTAGATTATTATAAAATATCGGATACGTATTTTCTTTTTCTCCGCAACTTTACAACAACGAAGATACAACGCGTTTAAATTTCGTTTTGCGTCAAATGTAAAAGTATTGCATATGTGTGACGTCACAGTCGCCCACTCCCGAACTTTAATGTATTATATCTTTGTTAATTTTTATTCTTTTCCCTAGCCTTTATTATTCCCAAGTCACTTGGGGTCGTCTTTTCTGGTCTAACCGGATTTGACTGGATATCAGTTTTTTACACTTAGCGGCTGCCACCTGACCTCCGCAACCCGAAGGCTAAAGATATTCTAAGGCTACACCAGTGTCAGGATATTATAGGACACTGACTTCCTAATAACGACTGCTATAGATGTTCATGGCAGCCGGGACCGACGCCTTAACGTACTCTCTGAGGCATGGAGCAGGCGATAATTGTCATTCAATACGCACATAATTTCGAAAAGTCATATATAACTTCCGAAAGTCAGAGGTGCGCGACGTGGGTTCGAACCCGAGACTCTCTGCATTGCAGTCTGTTGATCTCCTCACTGAGCTAGACAATATTTATAGAATTTTTGAATTAAAAAAAATGGGATCCAATATTTTACCAATCTAAATGATGGAATAATTAGAATCACTTATTTTTAACCCTGTCTACTTGCATATCCTACTTAATTCATTATTATGCTATTATTAGAATCCAGTAAATTGTGTTTCATCATAAAACCATAAGTGTGCTCAGTGTGATTATGTTATACGCACACTTGAACATACAACTGAGTGCATAGAATGATGATGTCATCTAGTTATGATAAGTAATTCGTAGCATTCGACGATGTTACTTAACTTACTTTCAACTATTTTTACTGTGTCCCCATATTATGGCATTCAACATTATAATATAACGAAATCTAATAAAATGCTGGTAGTAACCAACAATAAAACTGTGTCAAAAGCTATGTAATAGTGCAAAACAAGTGAAAGGGTTCCCCAAGGAAGCGTATTAGAGCTTTTGCTATTTGTCATGCATTAATATTGTTTTCTAGATCGATCATATACTATACGTTAAATTAAATGCATTCGAAAATCTCAAAAACACTGAAGAGAAAGAAAAATATAAAGATGTTGCTAGAATGCTCCAATTTTATAAGATACGATACATTTTTAAGTTGTTGGCTCGTTGAATACGCTAGGCGTTTGGTTTCTAGGATCGTTATACTCTCAATTCATGAGTAACTAAATATAGAGATTTTCAAACTAGTCTGAAATATTCCAAAACATTTCTTGTAAAATTACTATTTTTCTGTACACAGGTGGCATTTTAGCTTCTCCTGTTACACTAGAGATTAGAGGTACTATGACGAAATCAACAAAGAATATTCCAATCTTCACTGGACTCCATGCTACCGTCTCTAAAGGAAAATTTTATACAGTCGATGGTAAATATTTTCTGCATTCGAGTATGTATTGTAATATTCGTATGGCGTTGAACGAGATTTAAATATTGTATAATACTAGAACCTTCGTAAAGTACGTATAAATTACTCTCACATATTTAAAAGATAGGTATTAACTAGTAGTTAAATAGAAATTCTTGTAATTACTTAACGTTAAGTTTTTGTTGAATAATAGTTAAGTAACCAAGGACCATTGAACATGGACCTCAGAGCTATTCAATTGTGAGGTAACTAAATATTGCTTAGGAATATTTTTATAAGTAAGGCTGTAACTTTGCAAAGCAAGCGTACGATCCGCAATTCGTGACGCTGTGCTATTAATAAGTCGCTGAAAAAGACATAGAGACTGGTCCTGACAGCACAGCCGAACTATGTGGGAGTAGTTCAATGGACAAAATATTGGACTTTTGTATTATATTTAAGGATTTGGTCGTGCTCATGATAAAATCATTGGTTGAGGACATGCGATATATATATATAAAATAAAAATATTTTATTTTATATACATATATTGAAAGAAAAGCCTTGGTCCTATATTTTAATTGGTGTTGCAGGTATAGCACTAGAAGAAATTCGTCACGTTTGGGCGCTAACGGAGGAGCAGCCTGATTATTACAAAGGGGGCTGCATGACCATGGATTATCAAGGACTGTTCCGTATTGTGGACTGTTACAAGCCTCATCCTTACATGTGTTACAGGAATTCATCAGAGGAACCTGGTGTTTGTGGCACCACAGATCCAGGTATCTAATACTTTACTACTAAGTTGGTTATCATGTATACGGCTTTATTAAATACAAAGATAAATGAGGAATTACCTGTACTGGCACTTTTAAGATTTTAAAGGCATTCAAATCAGTGACGTTTTTTTAATTTTTTTAGTGAACTATTTTAGCCACCATATGACCATAAAATATTAATATGACCACAGTTTACTGTTTCATATTTATAAGTGGCTTTCTGCCCAGGTTTAAGCGAAGCACAGACGTAGTGGTTGAAGTGGTCGCAACGCTGCTGCCATTTCGCCGAGTGTTGTGGTTTCAATCTCCATATAGGACAAAAATATGTGCGAACCACAGATAGTTGTTTTGATTCTGGTTATTCTTTGTGTCCTTTGTTTTAATGTTTGTAAAATTTCCGGTGATACTGAAATTAATCCTAGCGCGGGAGATTTCATTCATTTGAACAGACACAAAGTATAGTATTGTCTTCTGTTTACGCGAATGTTATTCATTGAAATTAAACTACTATATAAAATAGAGAATATGGTTGGAATGTACCACCAGCTTGGGATCCAGTAATTCAAATAGTCAAACCCAGGACGAAACAAACCACAGCTAGACTTCATGATACTTTAAGCTCATTCTGCGTACATAGAAACCAATCACTAAATTATGATAATAATAATAATCATAATAATAATAATAATAATTTTATTTGCACAGAAAGTAGGTACATGAAATATTGATGTTATAATTATTTTTGTTGTTCCCTTGTACAATCTGCCTTACGTTAGGCATGCAAACATTAAGAAGTCAAAATAAATTTAAAACGAAAAAAATATGTTCGTGTACTTTGAAATAACTACACTAGAACATTGAGACAACTAGCGTCTTAGTCTCCCCGTGACCATGGCTGCTGAAAAGCAACCGAAACGTCGGGGAAAGTGTTATCCTAAATATAAATATTGAAATTAAACTACTATATACGGATTTTATCGCGTTGTTTATTTATCACTGTATTACAAAATTTTGAAAATATTACTCTACTACTACTATTGATTTTATTTGACTAATTTATAAGCTAATAAAATTATTTAAACTATTAAATCTATTTATTTTTGGTTTACACTTTCCCCGACGTTTCGGGTGCTTTTCAGCAGCCATGGTCACGGGGAGACTAAGATGGTAGTTGTCTCAATGTTCCAGTGTAGTTATTTCAAAGTACCTGAACATAATTTAATTATTGGTGTTTCTATTTACGCAGAATGAGCTCAAAGTATCATGAAGTCTAGCTGTGGTTTGTTTCTTCTTGGGTTTGACTATTTGAAGTACTGGATCCCAAGCTGGTGGTACATTCCAACCATCTTCTCTATTGAAATTGGGATGTTTTTTAATTTCAATAGCCTCGCGAAGCATCCTTGGCAGGAATCGGTGTTCTTTAGCGAGAATCTGTGGTTTGTCAAATCTCAGGTAGTGGTTGGTTCCCTGTTGTATGTGTTCACACACAGCAGACTTCAACAAGCGTTTGTGTTTTACGTCAGCTATGTGTTCTTTTATGCGGGTGCCTATGCTTCTTTTGGTTTGACCAATGTATGAGAGTCCGCAGTCACAATCTATTTTATAGACCCCTGCATCTTGTAAAGGTAATTGGCACTTGACGGATGGTAAAAATTGACTTATCTTCGTTGGCGGCTTGAAGTATGTGTTGATTGAAGCTCGCTTCAAGATGTAGCCAATCTTGTCAGTGACACCCCTTACATAAGGCAGTATAGCAGGCTGGCGCTCGACTGTGGCTGGCTTTTCTCGGGATCTGTGACAGCGGCGCGGCTGTTGGAGCTTGTTGTCTTGCAGTACTTGCTTGACATGTTGAAGCTCAGCGTCCAGGTGTTTCTTGTCACAGATCCCGTGGGCTCTCTGAAACAAAGACATTCCCACGGTAGCTAACTGTTTAGGATGGTGATGAGATTCACCGTTCAAGTACCTATTTGTATGGGTCTTTTTCCTATACACGGTGTGGCTCAAAGTATGATCAGGATTCCTGATGACAAGTACGTCTAAGAATGCTAATGAATTATTTGCCTCTAATTCCATAGTAAATTGGATGTTGTTATTAATGGAATTAAGATGTTCTAGGAATACACTAACACTATCTGTTGGTAATATTGTAAAAGTATCATCTACAAACCTCTTATAAATCCTGGGTGTGATGGGGGCAGTCTGTAAAGCTCGAGCCTCGAAGTCCTCCATATATATATCGGCAACAACAGGCGATACTGGGGAGCCCATTGCCACACCATCGACTTGTATGTAGAATTTATTGTCCCACAACAGATAGCCAGTTGTTAAGCAATGCTTAAGTAGTTCTGCATATTCCTCAGGCATATTGTACTCTATTAGCTTCCTTTTAGTTATTTCAATACAGTCATGTACAGGTATGCATGTAAATAATGACTGTACATCAAAACTAACCATTGTTTCATTGTTAGTGAGACATAGATGTTTAATCTCACTCACAAAATGGTATGAATCCTTTACATGTGCTCTCGAGTTGCCTCTGAGTGGTGAGAGTATCTTCGCTACGTGCTGAGCCAATCTGTAAGTTGGTGTGTCGATCTGACTCACAATAGGACGTAGAGGAGCGTTTTCCTTGTGTATTTTTGGTAACCCATACAGCTTTGGAGGTTTTACGCAAGCTGGTATTAATTGTTTAACGTCTAGATCTAGTCTTTCGGAGTATTTATATATGATGTCTTTGGTTTTGTTCAATATTTTGTTTGTAGGGTCTGTTTTAACCTGTTTATATGTACTTTCGGATGAAACAACATATAAACAGGTTAAAACAGACCCTACAAACAAAATATTGAACAAAACCAAAGACATCATATATAAATACTCCGAAAGACTAGATCTAGACGTTAAACAATTAATACCAGCTTGCGTAAAACCTCCAAAGCTGTATGGGTTACCAAAAATACACAAGGAAAACGCTCCTCTACGTCCTATTGTGAGTCAGATCGACACACCAACTTACAGATTGGCTCAGCACGTAGCGAAGATACTCTCACCACTCAGAGGCAACTCGAGAGCACATGTAAAGGATTCATACCATTTTGTGAGTGAGATTAAACATCTATGTCTCACTAACAATGAAACAATGGTTAGTTTTGATGTACAGTCATTATTTACATGCATACCTGTACATGACTGTATTGAAATAACTAAAAGGAAGCTAATAGAGTACAATATGCCTGAGGAATATGCAGAACTACTTAAGCATTGCTTAACAACTGGCTATCTGTTGTGGGACAATAAATTCTACATACAAGTCGATGGTGTGGCAATGGGCTCCCCAGTATCGCCTGTTGTTGCCGATATATATATGGAGGACTTCGAGGCTCGAGCTTTACAGACTGCCCCCATCACACCCAGGATTTATAAGAGGTTTGTAGATGATACTTTTACAATATTACCAACAGATAGTGTTAGTGTATTCCTAGAACATCTTAATTCCATTAATAACAACATCCAATTTACTATGGAATTAGAGGCAAATAATTCATTAGCATTCTTAGACGTACTTGTCATCAGGAATCCTGATCATACTTTGAGCCACACCGTGTATAGGAAAAAGACCCATACAAATAGGTACTTGAACGGTGAACCTCACCACCATCCTAAACAGTTAGCTACCGTGGGAATGTCTTTGTTTCAGAGAGCCCACGGGATCTGTGACAAGAAACACCTGGACGCTGAGCTTCAACATGTCAAGCAAGTACTGCAAGACAACAAGCTCCAACAGCCGCGCCGCTGTCACAGATCCCGAGAAAAGCCAGCCACAGTCGAGCGCCAGCCTGCTATACTGCCTTATGTAAGGGGTGTCACTGACAAGATTGGCTACATCTTGAAGCGAGCTTCAATCAACACATACTTCAAGCCGCCAACGAAGATAAGTCAATTTTTACCATCCGTCAAGTGCCAATTACCTTTACAAGATGCAGGGGTCTATAAAATAGATTGTGACTGCGGACTCTCATACATTGGTCAAACCAAGAGAAGCATAGGCACCCGCATAAAAGAACACATAGCTGACGTAAAACACAAACGCTTGTTGAAGTCTGCTGTGTGTGAACACATACAACAGGGAACCAACCACTACCTGAGATTTGACAAACCACAGATTCTCGCTAAAGAACACCGATTCCTGCCAAGGATGCTTCGCGAGGCTATTGAAATTAAAAAACATCCCAATTTCAATAGAGAAGATGGTTGGAATGTACCACCAGCTTGGGATCCAGTACTTCAAATAGTCAAACCCAAGAAGAAACAAACCACAGCTAGACTTCATGATACTTTGAGCTCATTCTGCGTAAATAGAAACACCAATAATTAAATTATGTTCAGGTACTTTGAAATAACTACACTGGAACATTGAGACAACTACCATCTTAGTCTCCCCGTGACCATGGCTGCTGAAAAGCACCCGAAACGTCGGGGAAAGTGTAAACCAAAAATAAATAGATTTAATAGTTTAAATAATTTTATTAGCTTATAAATTAGTCAAATAAAATCAATAGTAGTAGTAGAGTAATATTTTCAAAATTTTGTAATACAGTGATAAATAAGCAACGCGATAAAATCCGTATATAGTAGTTTAATTTCAATGAATAACATTCGCGTAAACAGAAGACAATATTATCTAAATATAAATAGTTTTAATAGTTTAAATAATTTTATTAGCTTATAAATAAGTAAAATGCAATAGTATTAGTAGTAGTGTAACAGTTTTAAAATTATGTAATACAGTGATAAATAAACAACGCGATAAAATCCGTATATAGTAGAGAGAGTCAGAGAAAATATTTTGTTTGTGATTCTGAACATTCGAAATTGCGATGGAAAATCTGTTTTGCCAGGCTCTCCGCCTTTTTGATGCTAAAAAGCTCACACCAATTAAACTGTAACAGTTCTTTAACTTACATAACAAAGATTATGCCCGCGACTTCACTCGCGTAAATTTAGGTTAGCTTATGTTAGCAAAAGAACTTTTCCTGGATGAAAGTTACCCTATGTTCTTTTCCCCTGAGAACGTGTATGCGAAATTGATGATGATCAATCGAGTAGTGAAGGCATGAAAGCGTAACAAACTCACATTCTCATTTATAATATTAGTTAGGATTAGGTTTTTATGGATAATATATTGTTTAATATATTTATTTTTATTTTCAGATTACTATTTCTATAGTCGAACGAATAAGTGCTATAAGTTCCATACGGTACCGCGAAACTATTCACGGGCTAATTTTGCTTGCTCGGCTGAAGGCGGCCATCTTGCCATCATTAACAGTGAACAGGAAGCAAAAGTTCTCAAAGAGATCTTCGCCTCGTACCCAGGATCAAAAATGATCGGCAATTTCTGGAAAGATGTTGCTTACATTGGATTCCACGACTGGGGAGAGCATGGTGAATGGAGAACTGTCCACGGTAAGAAATGCTACGTAGTATTGGAGACCTGTATATAATTCTTCTGAAGTACATCACACGCATAAAAATAAATGGAACAAGCGGCTACATATACATATGTAATACTTGGGTAGTTATAAAGACGGTATGTCTAAAATTTTAGAGAGATTTTATACGCGTATCACGCTGAAGAGCCTGCACGAAAATTAATGCTGTTTTCACAGTTGTATTGCTGAAGTTCTAACTTAAATTTGGTGTATGTTTCAACTTGATACACCGCCTAAAAGTCGAATATTATATATGTAAAGAAAGATAAATATAAATAGATACCTACTTCAAAATTTCAACCGTACGAAGTCACGCGTAAGAACTATTTTATAAATAAAAAACAGGGTATTGGTTACCAACAAAATCGAAGACTGGTGGCAGCGCTGGCCACAGGCTAGTTTTAGGATAAAGCGAGATCTAAATGTGATCCCCTTTGTTCTAGATAATAATATGATTACGCGGTTTTCCCTTTCGCAGTCGACCACAATGTTGCCCCGGGCGACTGTCCTATTCACTCACACACACAGCTGACTATATTTATTTATTTATTTTTAGGACCACCAGTGGTTATTACAAGAATGCATTCACAATAATAAAAAACAATAAATTCCTAGTCACTTGCATAACCTTTTAAGGTAGCCACTGCATGCACAAATAAGTGAGCAATATAAATATTAGTTTTTAGTATTTATGATTTATGAACATGACAGTAAAAAAAGGCAGATCGCTAACTTTAAAAGATTATATAGACGAACAAATCGTACAGTGAAAAGTAACAAAATACTTAATGGTAATACTAATGCAGAAAGATCATAGTAATAATAATTATTTAGGATTTAAAAGAAAGGCAAAATTCTTAATGTTTCCTAGTCCACATAACAATAAAATAGGTAGCCAATAAATATGTCTAAATGAATAATGGTAGAATATGAATCATTAACAATATATAAATTCTAACAAATAATAGATAACAGAAACGAAAAAGAAAATTACAAATATAGCAAATTAAGTCAAAAGTACATTACAATTAAATGACAATTAATAATAAAAAAAGGTCAGAACAAAGAAATAAATTAAATTAAATTAAATTAAAAATTGATTAAAAGATATTCGTAAATGGATTATTAGATTGCATATTGAAAAATGAAAATCTGGACACCATAACACTACAGACGTAAAGAGAAAACTTAGGCATATCGGCAAACGTGCCAATTGTACAAGGATTTGGTGTCCAGTCATTCTAATATGGACATTTCTAGCCATAGTCTTAATACTACGTCTACGTAATATCTAATAATCTATTTTGATATTTTTAACCCCCGACGCAAAAACGACGGGGTGTTATAAGTTTGATGTGGTGTGTGTGTGTGTGTGTGTGTGTGTGTGTGTGTGTGTGTGTGTGTGTGTGTGTGTGTGTGTGTGTGTGTGTGTGTCTGTCTGTGGCATCGTAGCTCCCGAACAGATGAACCGATTTTAATTTAGTTTTTTTATTTCAAATATGAATTAGTCGGGATTGTTATTAGCTACGTTTGATAAAATCGGTCCAAGATGGCCGCCACCACAAAATGGCGGATTACATATTTTTTCACAACTCCCTCAATATGGATATCAAATGAAAGGGCTTGACTAGTAGTATACTATACACTATAATAAATTTCAAATCCAAGATGGCCGCCACCAGAATATTACATATTTCCACAAATTAAAATTGTTTAATATGGGTATCAAATGAATATAGTGTCGGGGGTTTTTTAAATTTTAAATTTAGTTATATACTGCAAATATCGCTGTCTCTGCATTGCAGCGGTAAGAATTAAAATGGACTTGCAATCAAGAAGTCCTCCCATTGCACTACCGACCTAACCTCACTTCTAACACAAGCATTTTTAGTTCATGCATTTCCTTTTAACGTACCTGCCTTAGTATTTTTATTACATTACCAATTGTGTTACCAGGTCAAACCCTGCAAGAGGCTGGATATGACAGATTTTCTTTAGGAGAACCGAATAATTCAACACAAGGAGAATTTTGCGGCGGTATATACCGGTCAGCGCAACTGAACGACATTTGGTGCGAAAAGCGATACGCGTTTATTTGCGAGAAGAGACCAGACTTTCCTCCACTATGCAACAGGGATGGAGATATGGAAGTAGCCGCAGAAGAATCACAAATTTCTCAAAGAAGATTTGACCCCTTTACTTTGGATAGACAGTTCGATTGATCTTTGATAGATATTAAATAATACTTGAATCTTGACAAGTCATTATACTCTTACAAATAAAACATTAACACAATAAAAAAATGTATTACTCGAAAATCCCTAATGTTAACACAATTTTACTTTAAACGGCAAATTAATTCAAACAATACTACTTTAATGAACAGTTCGAACAGTAAAATTTACAGAGCAGAGACACAATGTTACTCGTCCGACGGTTGACGACAAAAAGTGGTCGACTATCCGCTGAGAGCTGCCTTATATAGGTTGTACGACCGGTTGAATAGGTCAGTTGTATAGTCAGTTGAATATCCAACACGGCCTCTCTTGACATGGCAGCGTCCTCGAAACCTTCGTTAGTCTCTTGATGGTGGATTAGCATTAACACCATAGTTGTTGACCATGGGGTCCTGTTCCTCATTGTCATCTGTAACCATAGTACTCATTTAAATCAAGCATTCTTAATTGCAGCTTAACATAGTAGAGCAAAATTTATAAAAACAGATTTACATTAGCCTATGTACCGAACAATATTCACACAGTTGCACCCGCAACTAATGAATACCTCAACGGCAACCAATGCTTCAACAGCAACCAGTGTCTGATATAAACTCAGTCCCCCTATCAGTGGCAATTTTTTTTTGGATACCGTATCTCAGGTTAAATTTATTAACAAAGTTCCTAGCTACCTCAGTAGTTTGTGTAGAAGTTAACGGGTATGCTTCAATATATTTGGTCAATTCACATTGTATAGTTAATATGTTAACATTGTCATTATAATCCCTTTCTAACGGGCCTATCAAATCAAAGAAACTGTTTGGATCACATTATGATAAAGATTAATAACAATAAATACTCCGCATTTATTGCAATCTTGCAAACCATAGTGACAGACCATTTTACTACACTTCTGTCTCTATCTAAAACCAAATTCGAACGCACCATAAATAAAACAAAAACATATACAAACTATTCAGAGGCTCTTAAGAAACTTCAACAAAAAAACCTCTCTGCATTACTACTCTGTAACGACCCTACCACTGTGACACAGAACCTGATAGCTCAAATTACTGAATGCATAAAAGCCAGCACCACTAATAAAACTATTCCTAAAAGTCAACGCACACTAAAGCCATGGATTACTCCTGGTATTTTACGTTGCATTAGAAATAGGAATAAATTACAAAAGCAACTTAAGAAAGAGAGTCACAATGAGGTTCTAAAAGTGACCTACTTTCGTTATAGAAACTATTGCAACAACCTTATTAAAAAGCTCAAACGAAAATATGAAAGAGAGTTACTGGCTAAGTCAGTGAAAAATAGCAAATTATTGTGGAAGAATATAAAATATATAACTTACTCTAATAAACCACGAGATAATAATAAAGAGCTGATCAACCTTAAAAGTAATCCTTCTGAGTCTGTCAATTTTATAAATAGTTACTTTGCAAACATAGGAAAACATCTTGCCGATCACATACAAACCAACATCAAATTAACTAAAAATACGCTTACTAACAGTAACTTGCCTCAGGCCAACTCCTTTGTTTTACAGGAAACAGATACTAATGAAGTCGAAAGAACCCTTATGAATTTAAAATCTAATAGTGCTCCCGGCTGGGATAACATTCCTATGGCTTTCCTAAAGTTTGCAAAGGATGAACTTGTTCCCGTAATTACGCACCTAGTTAACCTCTGCTTTCAACAAGGATTATTCCCAGCTCCCTTAAAAAAGTCTTTTATTACCCCTGTGTACAAGGGTGGTGACAGAGGCGACATCGGTAATTATAGGCCAATTGCTGTACTTCCAGCCATCTCGAAAATATTAGAGAAACTATTAAACTCTAGACTTATAAGTTACCTAAATAGATACCAACTTCTATCACGCTCACAATATGGCTTCAGGCGTGGTAAGTCAACCGAAGACGCAGTTATAGCCCTAACTCAAATTGTCACCGAACAAGTTGATAAGGGTCAAAAATGCATATCGGTATTTTTAGACCTGAAAAAGGCCTTCGACACCGTCTCTGTACCTATTCTAATCTACAAATTAGAAAAAATTGGTTTAAGATCTATGGCGCTGTCTCTCTTCAGCAGTTACCTTTCTGAAAGGAAGCAAACTGTGAGACTGAATCAGTATACGAGTGAAGACGTTACAGTGTCTTATGGGGTTCCACAGGGAAGTGTGCTGGGCCCTACACTGTTTCTAATATGTATATATAAACGACCTCTGTAATCTAAACATTACTAACTCACATACTTTTTCTTATGCTGATGACACTGCGCTGGTCTTTACTGGTAAAACATGGGCTGCTGTAAAAGAAAATACAGAACATGGCCTGTGCTTAGTTGCAAATTGGTTAAATCATAATCTTCTTACACTGAATACACTAAAAACTAACTTTATCTGCTACAGTATCCAAAACCACACACAACCTAATACCGACTTTAAACTTAAAATACACTCATGTAAAAGATTGACTACTAATACAGACACTTGTGACTGTCCTGTTATAGATAAAATTGAGAACGCAAAATATTTAGGAATCATGGTTGACCAGAGACTGTCCTGGCATTCCCATATTGATCAAGTCACTGCTAGAATAAGAAAACTTATCTGGATTTTTAAAACCTTAAGACATGTGGTACCAAGGGAGCAGCACTATGTTCAAAACACCTCAAGGAATATTCTTAAGGAAATCTTTACAGCATTGGCGCAGTCCATACTAACCTACTGCTTACCTGTCTGGGGAGGAGCGGGTAAAACAAAAATGTTGGAGCTAGAACGTGCTCAACGTGCCTTGCTAAAAGTAATGCATTTTAAACAAAGAAGATTTTCTACTAGCAGTTTATACTCCATCAGTAAAGTCCTGTCAGTAAGAAAGCTTTATATTCTCTATACTGTTTTGAAAAAACATGTAACCACTAACTTTACCCCAACCACTAGATCAAAAAGAAGAAAATACATAATTGCTCGTAATCTAATAAAAACATCATTTGCCAATAGACAATATAACAGTCGTTCTGAGACTTTATACAATAAAATTAATAATAACGTAGATATTTACACTAAAACCTTTCAAGAAAATAAAAAAGCAATAACTAACTTTCTACTACCTTTAAGTTATGAAAAAACGGAGTCTTTATTACAACACACTCTATAACAACAACACTAACTTATACACGCGCATACACACACATACACACACAACACACACACACACACACACACACACACACACACACACACACACACACACACACACACACACACACACATATATTATAGTGAGAATGATTATAAACGTTAAGTTACTATACTGAATTATTCTGTAATTAAGTATGTTCGCAGTACTTAAGAATTAAGTTCACGTATTAAGTACAAATTATAATTATTATTTTAAGTAATATCATCATTTTAATGTTTTAGTTTTTATTAGCTATGGAAGAGCGTAGTCACCTGTCACAGGCATTGTTTGCTTACTAGGTGACTTCGATCACTACACAAAAAATGTAAATCTGTTTAATGAAAATAAAACAAATTATTATTATTATTAATTATTATTATTATTATAAATCTAAGTAAACTTTTTCAAATGCTGAGTAAGCTGTAGTAGTTATAGGCATAGGCTCCTTATGTGGTGTGATGAGTGTTTTTCTTTTTGACACTTGTCACATTTTTTAACAAAAGCTGTCACGTCAGCTTCAATACCTGGCCAAAAATAATATTTTTTAATATTCCTTAACATTCGCCGGATGCCTGCATGGCCGCTAGTAGGTAAAATATGGAAATCATTCACTATTACACGTTGATCATCCTTATTATTTATTCTTTCTACATCATTTAAGATACAAAGTCGTGGCCCTGACCAATTATATATTATATTTTCTTTATTTCTGACACTACCGTTTGTATAAAATTATTATTATTATTCTTTTTAAAATATAATTCACTTATTCCAATTTTCTTACAAAATTCACTCAGTTTTCTTACAAATTCGCCTGGCGATAATTGTAATCGAGAAGCTAGATTAATAAAAATAGAATTTTTGGATGGTACGAATGAAAAGCATTTACTTTCATATTCTACTAAGTTTAGGTTATGATAATGTTAGTTTTCATCATTTTTTATAAAACGTAATTCAGTTAAATATTTTGGCTTACTTTGCACTTCTACAATTTTTAAATTACTCATTTAAGGTTGGTCGTCGTAGATTAAACTAGCACCTTGTACTTGTTTAGTCTTCTGACCCCGCGTCATTACATTCATACTCATATTATGACTTATTTCCTTTAAATCATCAGACGTTATGCATATACGCGACAACGCATCAGCAGCTGCATTATGTTTTCCTTTTAGGTATTCAACTATAAAATCATATTCTTCTAAAATTATTCTAAATTTCATAAGTCTACTTGAGGGATCCCGCATACTGAATAAAGATATAAGGGGCTTATGGTCCGTTTGAATTTTAAACTTACGTCCGTATAGGTACGGTCTAAAATGTTTTATTGCCGTCTGGGCAAGTAACTCTTTTTCTATAGTCGGGTACATTTTCTCTGCCTTGTTCAAACTTCTGCTAGCGTATGCCACTAGTCTACCATTGTTATTACATAAAACCGCCGTGTCCTGAAGCATCTGTCTGTAAAATAAACTGATTGGAATTCGCAAAATTTGGATATTGTAATACGGGTTGAGAAATAATGCTTTGTTTTAACAATTCAATTGACTTTTGACACTCAGGGTCCCATTTAAACGTTACGCATTTTCTACATAAACTATTTAACGAATATGCTTTCTCTGCAAAATTTGGAATTAATTTTCTGTAGTAAATGACGAACGCGACAAATCGCTTGACTTCGTCCACATTTGTGGGCATGGGATAATTTTTACGATGCTTTTTTTATTTGGACATGTTGTATCTGCCGAGGGTGTGGTACCAGTACCACACCCTCGGCAGATACAACATGGCCTAAATAAAGTAATTCTTTTTCTAAGAAGCTGCACTTTTGAGGGTTCAATTTTAAGTTTACTTTGCGTAGGCGCTCAAATATATCCTGTAAATTAATAATATGCGAATTTAAATTTCTACTAAAGTAGACAAGGTCATCCTGGTAAATTAAACACTTTTCATAATTTAAGCCTGTCATAGCCATAGTCATCATTCTCGCGAATGAACTTGGACTAGTTTTAAGTCCTATGGGCATCCGAGTCATTTGAAACTGTCCCGAACAAAATGCAGTGTACTTACGACTGTCTGCAGCTAAGCTAACATTGTAAAAACTTTGGTGCAAATCTAAATGTGAAAAATATAAACTAGCAGATAAAGAATCCAGTATATCTGTAATATTTGGGAGTGGAAATTTATCATTTTGTATGTTGTTGTTCAGTTTCCTGTAATCAAATTTTTTAGGCACCAATAAGATAGGGCTAGACCATTCACTTTGACAAGGTTCTATAATGCCCTCTTCTAACATATTTTCAATTTGATTGTTAATTTCATTTTTTAATGTATGCGGTAACCTGTACGGTTTTGAATATATGGGTCTAATGTCTTCTTTTAACTTTATGGTATGTTGATAAATGTGTGTCGTTGACAGTTTATCGCCTTCCAAATAAAATACATCCGCATATTATGCACATAAATTTTGTATATTAATTTTCTCCTCCTTATTTAATCGACTTATATTTAATTTTGAAAATAATTAGTTGACGCGCGCCGAATTATTCGAACTTTTATCAAAGACACAAATATTGTAAAGCGATGCACTGTGAGTATCAAGATTTAGTTCTGACAAGGTTACGTCATCATCCGTACAATTTAAAACGCGTATTGGTATTTTACCATTAACTGGTGTCACTAAGGAACTTGCTACAAAAATTCCTTGTCATATTTCTTTAGAACAAACTACGAAATCTTCAGTTAAATTAGTTTTAACATAGTGTATAGATTCTGATCTGGCGGGTAACTTCATCAAATATTGTTTTAACATAATAAGTGGTAATATTATTTCATTCCCGTTATACAACAATCGTAATATATTATTATTAAAATCAATAAGAGACCTATACTTGCCGAAAAAGTCTTGACCTAAAATTCCGTGCGCTTTACAAGGTAAAGTATTGAAAACATAGAACTTATGATTAATACGCTGATCATTTAGAGATAACTTTAAATACATACAACATATCCAATGACTCGGACTTCGCCTCCAATTCCAGTTATGGTCATGTTTTCTTTATGAATTGGAACACCCAACTGTAAAACTTGATCATATTTTAAGGCCGATATGGAAGCACCCGTATCCACTAACAAACTATATAATAAAGAATTGTCGATATAAAGTTCTACGCAATAATTACTTTCACTAGCAAGAATAGTATAATTTTTTAACCCCGGAAAAACTCATTTTCGCTCTCTTCATGCTGCTCAAATGTACCAGATTGTACTACTGGTATCGATTCGGTCAACGGTTGTGATTGTCCAGTTTATAGCTGAATATTTCCCCTGTTCGAATTATTATTATTTGTCACAGTATTACTATAATTGTTACCTCTGTAGTAGCCTCTACCTCTGGGTGACACTGGTGCCGCCGCCGCGTAAGTGCGTGGCCGAGGACCGTTGTTATACGCACCTCTACCGTAGCCTCTCTGCGTGTTGTAAAAACTCATCTGCCTGAAATTATTATTAAATTTGTTATTTGTGCTAAAAGCGCGTCTCATTGGGAACATTTCATCGGCTGAATTTGACGATGAGTAATCCTCATCGATTGCATCTTGAATTGTATCCTTAAGATCATCAAATTTCTGAGCTGCAATGGTGCCAATCCTACGATTACGTAGTCCCTCATAAAATTGTTTGATAGCCTGATTTTCATTAACAGATTTTAATACGTCATATTTGACAGAATCGCCCCCAGCCTGTGTAATCGTAAGATCAACAAACATTTCTGATAATTTTTCCCATAATTATCTATAGATAAATCGTTTTGCCGAAAGTTCAATAACTGTTTTTGTAAGGCGCTAGCTGATTTTTGTGGCAATGAAATACGTTTCATGTCACTCAAGTGAGTATTGACAGTTTCATAATTTCCGGATATTTTAAATTTTGCATGCTGCAATAACCGACTTTTCAATACAAACGTGATCAATTGTTTTTGTGATTCAGTGTAAATGACCGAACTATAATACTCAATGGCATCTATCAATTGTCTTGTGTTGCAAATCTCATCTTTCATCACAGGTAATAAATTCAAAGCAATTTTCAGATCAAACTTGCCCATTTTTACACTATGTTTTTCCTGACACAACTTGACTATATCTGAATAAATTATATCGATATTTTCACAATATTTGGACAGTAATTTTTCTCCTTTTATATTTACGCTTCTACTTATACTGTCAACATATGAATTATATTTTTGAATAATAATCTTAGCCTCATACAATTTTTTCTCTACAATATTTCCAGTCCTACGAGAAGGGCCAATTTTTATTAAATATTTTCTTACTTCTAATAGCTCATCATACAACTTTTGTAAAATTTCTTCCTCCATATTTCCTCCAGGCCTCTCTTGACATGGCAGCGTCCTCGAAACCTTCGTTAGTCTCTTGATGGTGGATTAGCATTAACACCATAGTTGTTGACCATGGGGTCCTGTTCCTCATTGTCATCTGTAACCATAGTACTCATTTAAATCAAGCATTCTTAATTGCAGCTTAACATAGTAGAGCAAAATTTATAAAAACAGATTTACATTAGCCTATGTACCGAACAATATTCACACAGTTGCACCCGCAACTAATGAATACCTCAACGGCAACCAATGCTTCAACAGCAACCAGTGTCTGATATAAACTCAGTCCCCCTATCAGTGGCAATTTTTTTTTGGATACCGTATCTCAGGTTAAATTTATTAACAAAGTTCCTAGCTACCTCAGTAGTTTGTGTAGAAGTTAACGGGTATGCTTCAATATATTTGGTCAATTCACATTGTATAGTTAATATGTTAACATTGTCATTATAATCCCTTTCTAACGGGCCTATCAAATCAAAGAAACTGTTTGGATCACATTATGATAAAGATTAATAACAATAAATACTCCGCATTTATTGCAATCTTGCAAACCATAGTGACAGACCATTTTACTACACTTCTGTCTCTATCTAAAACCAAATTCGAACGCACCATAAATAAAACAAAAACATATACAAACTATTCAGAGGCTCTTAAGAAACTTCAACAAAAAAACCTCTCTGCATTACTACTCTGTAACGACCCTACCACTGTGACACAGAACCTGATAGCTCAAATTACTGAATGCATAAAAGCCAGCACCACTAATAAAACTATTCCTAAAAGTCAACGCACACTAAAGCCATGGATTACTCCTGGTATTTTACGTTGCATTAGAAATAGGAATAAATTACAAAAGCAACTTAAGAAAGAGAGTCACAATGAGGTTCTAAAAGTGACCTACTTTCGTTATAGAAACTATTGCAACAACCTTATTAAAAAGCTCAAACGAAAATATGAAAGAGAGTTACTGGCTAAGTCAGTGAAAAATAGCAAATTATTGTGGAAGAATATAAAATATATAACTTACTCTAATAAACCACGAGATAATAATAAAGAGCTGATCAACCTTAAAAGTAATCCTTCTGAGTCTGTCAATTTTATAAATAGTTACTTTGCAAACATAGGAAAACATCTTGCCGATCACATACAAACCAACATCAAATTAACTAAAAATACGCTTACTAACAGTAACTTGCCTCAGGCCAACTCCTTTGTTTTACAGGAAACAGATACTAATGAAGTCGAAAGAACCCTTATGAATTTAAAATCTAATAGTGCTCCCGGCTGGGATAACATTCCTATGGCTTTCCTAAAGTTTGCAAAGGATGAACTTGTTCCCGTAATTACGCACCTAGTTAACCTCTGCTTTCAACAAGGATTATTCCCAGCTCCCTTAAAAAAGTCTTTTATTACCCCTGTGTACAAGGGTGGTGACAGAGGCGACATCGGTAATTATAGGCCAATTGCTGTACTTCCAGCCATCTCGAAAATATTAGAGAAACTATTAAACTCTAGACTTATAAGTTACCTAAATAGATACCAACTTCTATCACGCTCACAATATGGCTTCAGGCGTGGTAAGTCAACCGAAGACGCAGTTATAGCCCTAACTCAAATTGTCACCGAACAAGTTGATAAGGGTCAAAAATGCATATCGGTATTTTTAGACCTGAAAAAGGCCTTCGACACCGTCTCTGTACCTATTCTAATCTACAAATTAGAAAAAATTGGTTTAAGATCTATGGCGCTGTCTCTCTTCAGCAGTTACCTTTCTGAAAGGAAGCAAACTGTGAGACTGAATCAGTATACGAGTGAAGACGTTACAGTGTCTTATGGGGTTCCACAGGGAAGTGTGCTGGGCCCTACACTGTTTCTAATATGTATATATAAACGACCTCTGTAATCTAAACATTACTAACTCACATACTTTTTCTTATGCTGATGACACTGCGCTGGTCTTTACTGGTAAAACATGGGCTGCTGTAAAAGAAAATACAGAACATGGCCTGTGCTTAGTTGCAAATTGGTTAAATCATAATCTTCTTACACTGAATACACTAAAAACTAACTTTATCTGCTACAGTATCCAAAACCACACACAACCTAATACCGACTTTAAACTTAAAATACACTCATGTAAAAGATTGACTACTAATACAGACACTTGTGACTGTCCTGTTATAGATAAAATTGAGAACGCAAAATATTTAGGAATCATGGTTGACCAGAGACTGTCCTGGCATTCCCATATTGATCAAGTCACTGCTAGAATAAGAAAACTTATCTGGATTTTTAAAACCTTAAGACATGTGGTACCAAGGGAGCAGCACTATGTTCAAAACACCTCAAGGAATATTCTTAAGGAAATCTTTACAGCATTGGCGCAGTCCATACTAACCTACTGCTTACCTGTCTGGGGAGGAGCGGGTAAAACAAAAATGTTGGAGCTAGAACGTGCTCAACGTGCCTTGCTAAAAGTAATGCATTTTAAACAAAGAAGATTTTCTACTAGCAGTTTATACTCCATCAGTAAAGTCCTGTCAGTAAGAAAGCTTTATATTCTCTATACTGTTTTGAAAAAACATGTAACCACTAACTTTACCCCAACCACTAGATCAAAAAGAAGAAAATACATAATTGCTCGTAATCTAATAAAAACATCATTTGCCAATAGACAATATAACAGTCGTTCTGAGACTTTATACAATAAAATTAATAATAACGTAGATATTTACACTAAAACCTTTCAAGAAAATAAAAAAGCAATAACTAACTTTCTACTACCTTTAAGTTATGAAAAAACGGAGTCTTTATTACAACACACTCTATAACAACAACACTAACTTATACACGCGCATACACACACATACACACACAAACACACACACACACACACACACACACACACACACACACACACACACACACACACACACACACACACATATATTATAGTGAGAATGATTATAAACGTTAAGTTACTATACTGAATTATTCTGTAATTAAGTATGTTCGCAGTACTTAAGAATTAAGTTCACGTATTAAGTACAAATTATAATTATTATTTTAAGTAATATCATCATTTTAATGTTTTAGTTTTTATTAGCTATGGAAGAGCGTAGTCACCTGTCACAGGCATTGTTTGCTTACTAGGTGACTTCGATCACTACACAAAAAATGTAAATCTGTTTAATGAAAATAAAACAAATTATTATTATTATTAATTATTATTATTATTATAAATCTAAGTAAACTTTTTCAAATGCTGAGTAAGCTGTAGTAGTTATAGGCATAGGCTCCTTATGTGGTGTGATGAGTGTTTTTCTTTTTGACACTTGTCACATTTTTTAACAAAAGCTGTCACGTCAGCTTCAATACCTGGCCAAAAATAATATTTTTTAATATTCCTTAACATTCGCCGGATGCCTGCATGGCCGCTAGTAGGTAAAATATGGAAATCATTCACTATTACACGTTGATCATCCTTATTATTTATTCTTTCTACATCATTTAAGATACAAAGTCGTGGCCCTGACCAATTATATATTATATTTTCTTTATTTCTGACACTACCGTTTGTATAAAATTATTATTATTATTCTTTTTAAAATATAATTCACTTATTCCAATTTTCTTACAAAATTCACTCAGTTTTCTTACAAATTCGCCTGGCGATAATTGTAATCGAGAAGCTAGATTAATAAAAATAGAATTTTTGGATGGTACGAATGAAAAGCATTTACTTTCATATTCTACTAAGTTTAGGTTATGATAATGTTAGTTTTCATCATTTTTTATAAAACGTAATTCAGTTAAATATTTTGGCTTACTTTGCACTTCTACAATTTTTAAATTACTCATTTAAGGTTGGTCGTCGTAGATTAAACTAGCACCTTGTACTTGTTTAGTCTTCTGACCCCGCGTCATTACATTCATACTCATATTATGACTTATTTCCTTTAAATCATCAGACGTTATGCATATACGCGACAACGCATCAGCAGCTGCATTATGTTTTCCTTTTAGGTATTCAACTATAAAATCATATTCTTCTAAAATTATTCTAAATTTCATAAGTCTACTTGAGGGATCCCGCATACTGAATAAAGATATAAGGGGCTTATGGTCCGTTTGAATTTTAAACTTACGTCCGTATAGGTACGGTCTAAAATGTTTTATTGCCGTCTGGGCAAGTAACTCTTTTTCTATAGTCGGGTACATTTTCTCTGCCTTGTTCAAACTTCTGCTAGCGTATGCCACTAGTCTACCATTGTTATTACATAAAACCGCCGTGTCCTGAAGCATCTGTCTGTAAAATAAACTGATTGGAATTCGCAAAATTTGGATATTGTAATACGGGTTGAGAAATAATGCTTTGTTTTAACAATTCAATTGACTTTTGACACTCAGGGTCCCATTTAAACGTTACGCATTTTCTACATAAACTATTTAACGAATATGCTTTCTCTGCAAAATTTGGAATTAATTTTCTGTAGTAAATGACGAACGCGACAAATCGCTTGACTTCGTCCACATTTGTGGGCATGGGATAATTTTTACGATGCTTTTTTTATTTGGACATGTTGTATCTGCCGAGGGTGTGGTACCAGTACCACACCCTCGGCAGATACAACATGGCCTAAATAAAGTAATTCTTTTTCTAAGAAGCTGCACTTTTGAGGGTTCAATTTTAAGTTTACTTTGCGTAGGCGCTCAAATATATCCTGTAAATTAATAATATGCGAATTTAAATTTCTACTAAAGTAGACAAGGTCATCCTGGTAAATTAAACACTTTTCATAATTTAAGCCTGTCATAGCCATAGTCATCATTCTCGCGAATGAACTTGGACTAGTTTTAAGTCCTATGGGCATCCGAGTCATTTGAAACTGTCCCGAACAAAATGCAGTGTACTTACGACTGTCTGCAGCTAAGCTAACATTGTAAAAACTTTGGTGCAAATCTAAATGTGAAAAATATAAACTAGCAGATAAAGAATCCAGTATATCTGTAATATTTGGGAGTGGAAATTTATCATTTTGTATGTTGTTGTTCAGTTTCCTGTAATCAAATTTTTTAGGCACCAATAAGATAGGGCTAGACCATTCACTTTGACAAGGTTCTATAATGCCCTCTTCTAACATATTTTCAATTTGATTGTTAATTTCATTTTTTAATGTATGCGGTAACCTGTACGGTTTTGAATATATGGGTCTAATGTCTTCTTTTAACTTTATGGTATGTTGATAAATGTGTGTCGTTGACAGTTTATCGCCTTCCAAATAAAATACATCCGCATATTATGCACATAAATTTTGTATATTAATTTTCTCCTCCTTATTTAATCGACTTATATTTAATTTTGAAAATAATTAGTTGACGCGCGCCGAATTATTCGAACTTTTATCAAAGACACAAATATTGTAAAGCGATGCACTGTGAGTATCAAGATTTAGTTCTGACAAGGTTACGTCATCATCCGTACAATTTAAAACGCGTATTGGTATTTTACCATTAACTGGTGTCACTAAGGAACTTGCTACAAAAATTCCTTGTCATATTTCTTTAGAACAAACTACGAAATCTTCAGTTAAATTAGTTTTAACATAGTGTATAGATTCTGATCTGGCGGGTAACTTCATCAAATATTGTTTTAACATAATAAGTGGTAATATTATTTCATTCCCGTTATACAACAATCGTAATATATTATTATTAAAATCAATAAGAGACCTATACTTGCCGAAAAAGTCTTGACCTAAAATTCCGTGCGCTTTACAAGGTAAAGTATTGAAAACATAGAACTTATGATTAATACGCTGATCATTTAGAGATAACTTTAAATACATACAACATATCCAATGACTCGGACTTCGCCTCCAATTCCAGTTATGGTCATGTTTTCTTTATGAATTGGAACACCCAACTGTAAAACTTGATCATATTTTAAGGCCGATATGGAAGCACCCGTATCCACTAACAAACTATATAATAAAGAATTGTCGATATAAAGTTCTACGCAATAATTACTTTCACTAGCAAGAATAGTATAATTTTTTAACCCCGGAAAAACTCATTTTCGCTCTCTTCATGCTGCTCAAATGTACCAGATTGTACTACTGGTATCGATTCGGTCAACGGTTGTGATTGTCCAGTTTATAGCTGAATATTTCCCCTGTTCGAATTATTATTATTTGTCACAGTATTACTATAATTGTTACCTCTGTAGTAGCCTCTACCTCTGGGTGACACTGGTGCCGCCGCCGCGTAAGTGCGTGGCCGAGGACCGTTGTTATACGCACCTCTACCGTAGCCTCTCTGCGTGTTGTAAAAACTCATCTGCCTGAAATTATTATTAAATTTGTTATTTGTGCTAAAAGCGCGTCTCATTGGGAACATTTCATCGGCTGAATTTGACGATGAGTAATCCTCATCGATTGCATCTTGAATTGTATCCTTAAGATCATCAAATTTCTGAGCTGCAATGGTGCCAATCCTACGATTACGTAGTCCCTCATAAAATTGTTTGATAGCCTGATTTTCATTAACAGATTTTAATACGTCATATTTGACAGAATCGCCCCCAGCCTGTGTAATCGTAAGATCAACAAACATTTCTGATAATTTTTCCCATAATTATCTATAGATAAATCGTTTTGCCGAAAGTTCAATAACTGTTTTTGTAAGGCGCTAGCTGATTTTTGTGGCAATGAAATACGTTTCATGTCACTCAAGTGAGTATTGACAGTTTCATAATTTCCGGATATTTTAAATTTTGCATGCTGCAATAACCGACTTTTCAATACAAACGTGATCAATTGTTTTTGTGATTCAGTGTAAATGACCGAACTATAATACTCAATGGCATCTATCAATTGTCTTGTGTTGCAAATCTCATCTTTCATCACAGGTAATAAATTCAAAGCAATTTTCAGATCAAACTTGCCCATTTTTACACTATGTTTTTCCTGACACAACTTGACTATATCTGAATAAATTATATCGATATTTTCACAATATTTGGACAGTAATTTTTCTCCTTTTATATTTACGCTTCTACTTATACTGTCAACATATGAATTATATTTTTGAATAATAATCTTAGCCTCATACAATTTTTTCTCTACAATATTTCCAGTCCTACGAGAAGGGCCAATTTTTATTAAATATTTTCTTACTTCTAATAGCTCATCATACAACTTTTGTAAAATTTCTTCCTCCATATTTCCTCCAGGCCTCTCTTGACATGGCAGCGTCCTCGAAACCTTCGTTAGTCTCTTGATGGTGGATTAGCATTAACACCATAGTTGTTGACCATGGGGTCCTGTTCCTCATTGTCATCTGTAACCATAGTACTCATTTAAATCAAGCATTCTTAATTGCAGCTTAACATAGTAGAGCAAAATTTATAAAAACAGATTTACATTAGCCTATGTACCGAACAATATTCACACAGTTGCACCCGCAACTAATGAATACCTCAACGGCAACCAATGCTTCAACAGCAACCAGTGTCTGATATAAACTCAGTCCCCCTATCAGTGGCAATTTTTTTTTGGATACCGTATCTCAGGTTAAATTTATTAACAAAGTTCCTAGCTACCTCAGTAGTTTGTGTAGAAGTTAACGGGTATGCTTCAATATATTTGGTCAATTCACATTGTATAGTTAATATGTTAACATTGTCATTATAATCCCTTTCTAACGGGCCTATCAAATCAAAGAAACTGTTTGGATCACATTATGATAAAGATTAATAACAATAAATACTCCGCATTTATTGCAATCTTGCAAACCATAGTGACAGACCATTTTACTACACTTCTGTCTCTATCTAAAACCAAATTCGAACGCACCATAAATAAAACAAAAACATATACAAACTATTCAGAGGCTCTTAAGAAACTTCAACAAAAAAACCTCTCTGCATTACTACTCTGTAACGACCCTACCACTGTGACACAGAACCTGATAGCTCAAATTACTGAATGCATAAAAGCCAGCACCACTAATAAAACTATTCCTAAAAGTCAACGCACACTAAAGCCATGGATTACTCCTGGTATTTTACGTTGCATTAGAAATAGGAATAAATTACAAAAGCAACTTAAGAAAGAGAGTCACAATGAGGTTCTAAAAGTGACCTACTTTCGTTATAGAAACTATTGCAACAACCTTATTAAAAAGCTCAAACGAAAATATGAAAGAGAGTTACTGGCTAAGTCAGTGAAAAATAGCAAATTATTGTGGAAGAATATAAAATATATAACTTACTCTAATAAACCACGAGATAATAATAAAGAGCTGATCAACCTTAAAAGTAATCCTTCTGAGTCTGTCAATTTTATAAATAGTTACTTTGCAAACATAGGAAAACATCTTGCCGATCACATACAAACCAACATCAAATTAACTAAAAATACGCTTACTAACAGTAACTTGCCTCAGGCCAACTCCTTTGTTTTACAGGAAACAGATACTAATGAAGTCGAAAGAACCCTTATGAATTTAAAATGTAATAGTGCTTCCGGCTGGGATAACATTCCTATAGCTTTCCTAAAGTTTGCAAAGGATGAACTTGTTCCCGTAATTACGCACCTAGTTAACCTCTGCTTTCAACAAGGATTATTCCCAGCTCCCTTAAAAAAGTCTTTTATTACCCCTGTGTACAAGGGTGGTGACAGAGGCGACATCGGTAATTATAGGCCAATTGCTGTACTTCCAGCCATCTCGAAAATATTAGAGAAACTATTAAACTCTAGAGTTATAAGTTACCTAAATAGATACCAACTTGTATCACGCTCACAATATGGCTTCAGGCGTGGTAAGTCAACCGAAGAGGCAGTTATAGCCCTAACTCAAATTGTCACCGAACAAGTTGATAAGGGTCAAAAATGCATATCGGTATTTTTAGACCTGAAAAAGGCCTTCGACACCGTCTCTGTCCCTATTCTAATCTACAAATTAGAAAAAATTGGTTTAAGATCTATGGCGCTGTCTCTCTTCAGCAGTTACCTTTCTGAAAGGAAGCAAACTGTGAGACTGAATCAGTATACGAGTGAAGACGTTACAGTGTCTTATGGGGTTCCACAGGGAAGTGTGCTGGGCCCTACATTGTTTCTAATATATATAAACGACCTCTGTAATCTAAACATTACTAACTCACATACTTTTTCTTATGCTGATGACACTGCGCTGGTCTTTACTGGTAAAACATGGGCTGCTGTAAAAGAAAATACAGAACATGGCCTGTGCTTAGTTGCAAATTGGTTAAATCATAATCTTCTTACACTGAATACACTAAAAACTAACTTTATCTGCTACAGTATCCAAAACCACACACAACCTAATACCGACTTTAAACTTAAAATACACTCATGTAAAAGATTGACTACTAATACAGACGCTTGTGACTGTCCTGTTATAGATAAAATTGAGAACGCAAAATATTTAGGAATCATGGTTGACCAGAGACTGTCCTGGCATTCCCATATTGATCAAGTCACTGCTAGAATAAGAAAACTTATCTGGATTTTTAAAACCTTAAGACATGTGGTACCAAGGGAGCAGCACTATGCTCAAAACACCTCAAGGAATATTCTTAAGGAAATCTATACAGCATTGGCGCAGTCCATACTAACCTACTGCTTACCTGTCTGGGGAGGAGCGGGTAAAACAAAAATGTTGGAGCTAGAACGTGCTCAACGTGCCTTGCTAAAAGTAATGCATTTTAAACAAAGAAGATTTTCTACTAGCAGTTTATACTCCATCAGTAAAGTCCTGTCAGTAAGAAAGCTTTATATTCTCTATACTGTTTTGAAAAAACATGTAACCACTAACTTTACCCCAACCACTAGATCAAAAAGAAGAAAATACATAATTGCTCGTACTCTAATAAAAACATCATTTGCCAATAGACAATATAACAGTCGTTCTGAGACTTTATACAATAAAATTAATAATAACGTAGATATTTACACTAAAACCTTTCAAGAAAATAAAAAAGCAATAACTAACTTTCTACTACCTTTAAGTTATGAAAAAACGGAGTCTTTATTACAACACACTCTATAACAACAACACTAACTTATACACGCGCATACACACACACACACACACACACACACACACACACACACATACACACACACACACACACACACACACATATTATAGTGAGAATGATTATAAACGTTAAGTTACTATACTGAATTATTCTGTAATTAAGTATGTTCGCAGTACTTAAGAATTAAGTTCACGTATTAAGTACAAATTATAATTATTATTTTAAGTAATATCATCATTTTAATGTTTTAGTTTTTATTAGCTATGGAAGAGCGTAGTCACATTGTTTGCTTACTAGGTGACTTCGATCACTACACAAAAAATGTAAATCTGTTTAATGAAAATAAAACAAATTATTATTATTATTATAAATCTAAGTAAACTTTTTCAAATGCTGAGTAAGCTGTAGTAGTTATAGGCATAGGCTCCTTATGTGGTGTGATGAGTGTTTTTCTTTTTGACACTTGTCACATTTTTTAACAAAAGCTGTCACGTCAGCTTCAATACCTGGCCAAAAATAATATTTTTTAATATTCCTTAACATTCGCCGGATGCCTACATGGCCGCTAGTAGGTAAAATATGGAAATCATTCACTATTACACGTTGATCATCCTTATTATTTATTCTTTCTACATCATTTAAGATACAAACTCGTGGCCCTGACCAATTATATATTTTCTTTATTTCTGACACTACCGTTTGTATAAAATTATTATTATTATTCTTTTTTAAATATAATTTACTTATTCCAATTTTCTTACAAAATTCATTCAGTTCTCTTACTAATTCGCCTGGCGATAATTGTAATCGAGAAGCTAGATTAATAAAAATATAACTTTTGGATGGTACGAATGAAAAGCATTTACTTTCATATTCTACTAAGTTTAAGTTATGATATTGTTTGTTTTCATCATTTTTTATAAAACGTAATTCAGTTAAATATTTTGGCTTACTTCGCACTTCTACAATTTTTAAATTACCCATTAAAGGTTGGTCGTCGTAGATTAAACTAGCACCTTGTACTTGTTTAGTCTTCTGACCCCGCGTCATTACATTCATACTCATATTATGACTTATTTCCTTTAAATCATCAGACGTTATGCATATACGCGACAACGCATCAGCAGCTGCATTATGTTTTCCTTTTAGGTATTCAACTATAAAATCATATTCTTCTAAAATTATTCTAAATTTCATTAGTCTACTTGAGGGATCCCGCATACTGAATAAAGATATAAGGGGCTTATGGTCCGTTTGAATTTTAAACTTACGTCCGTATAGGTACGGTCTAAAATGTTTTATTGCCGTCTGGGCAAGTAACTCTTTTTCTATAGTCGGGTACATTTTCTCTGCCTTGTTCAAACTTCTGCTAGCGTATGCCACTGGTCTACCATTGTTATTACATAAAACCGCCGTGTCCTGAAGCGTCTGTCTGTAAAATAAACTGATTGGAATTCGCAAAATTTGGATATTGTAATACGGGGTGAGAAATAATGCTTTGTTTTAACAATTCAATTGACTTTTGACACTCAGGGTCCCATTTAAACGTTACGCATTTTCTACATAAACTATTTAACGAATATGCTTTCTCTGCAAAATTTGGAATTAATTTTCTGTAGTAAATGACGAACGCGACAAATCGCTTGACTTCGTCCACATTTGTGGGCATGGGATAATTTTTACGATGCTTATTTTATTTGGATCTGGTACCACACCCTCGGCAGATACAACATCGCCTAAATAAAGTAATTCTTTTTCTAAGAAGCTGCACTTTTGAGGGTTCAATTTTAAGTTTACTTTGCGTAGGCGCTCAAATATATCCTGTAAATTAATAATATGCGAATTTAAATTTCTACTAAAGTAGACAAGGTCATCCTGGTAAATTAAACACTTTTCATAATTTAAGCCTGTCATAGCCATAGTCATCATTCTCGCGAATGAACTTGGACTAGTTTTAAGTCCTATGGGCATCCGAGTCATTTGAAACTGTCCCGAACAAAATGCAGTGTACTTACGACTGTCTGGAGCTAAGCTAACATTGTAAAAACTTTGGTGCAAATCTAAATGTGAAAATATAAACTACCAGATAAAGAATCCAGTATATCTGTAATATTTGGGAGTGGAAATTTATCATTTTGTATATTGTTGTTCAGTTTCCTGTAATCAAATTTTTAGGCACCAATAAGATAGGGCTAGACACTTTGACAAGGTTCTATAATGCCCTCTTCTAACATATTTTCAATTTGATTGTTAATTTCATTTTTTAATGTATGCGGTAACCTGTACGGTTTTGAATATATGGGTCTAATGTCTTCTTTTAACTTTATGGTATGTTGATAAATGTGTGTCGTTGACAGTTTATCGCCTTCCAAATAAAATACATCCGCATATTATGCACATAAATTTTGTATATTAATTTTCTCCTCCTTATTTAATCGACTTATATTTAATTTTGAAAATAATTAGTTGACGCGCGCCGATTTATTCGAACTTTTATCAAAGACACAAATATTGTAAAGCGATGCACTGTGAGTATCAAGATTTAGTTCTGACAAGGTTACGTCATCATCCGTACAATTTAAAACGCGTATTGGTATTTTACCATTAACTGGTGTCACTAAGGAACTTGCTACAAAAATTCCTTGTCATATTTCTTTAGAACAAACTACGAAATCTTCAGTTAAATTAGTTTTAACATAGTGTATAGATTCTGATCTGGCGGGTAACTTCATCAAATATTGTTTTAACATAATAAGTGGTAATATTATTTCATTCCCGTTATACAGCAATCGTAATATATTATTGTTAAAATCAATAAGAGACCTTTACTTGCCGAAAAAGTCTTGACCTAAAATTCCGTGCGCTTTAGAAGGTAAAGTATTGAAAACATAGAACTTATGATTAATACGCTGTTCATTTAGAGATAACTTTAAATACATACAACATATCCAATGACTCGGACTTCGCCTCCAATTCCAGTTATGGTCATGTTTTCTTTATGAATTGGAACACCCAACTGTAAAACTTGATCATATTTTAAGGCCGATATGGAAGCACCCGTATCCACTAACAAACTATATAATAAAGAATTATCGATATAAAGTTCTACGCAATAATTACTTTCACTAGCAAGAATAGTATAATTTTTTAACCCCGGAAAAACTCATTTTCGCTCTCTTCATGCTGCTCAAATGTACTAGATTGTACTACTGGTATCGATTCGGTTAACGGTTGTGATTGTCCAGTTTATAGCTGAATATTTCCCCTGTTCGAATTATTATTATTTGTCACAGTATTACTATAATTGTTACCTCTGTAGTAGCCTCTACCTCTGGGTGACACTGGTGCCGCCGCCGCGTAAGTGCGTGGCCGAGGACCGTTGTTATACGCACCTCTACCGTAGCCTCCCTGCGTGTTGTAAAAACTCATCTGCCTGAAATTATTATTAAATTTGTTATTTGTGCTAAAAGCGCGTCTCATTGGGAACATTTCATCGGCTGAATTTGACGATGAGTAATCCTCATCGATTGCATCTTGAATTGTATCCTTAAGATCACCAAATTTCTGAGCTGCAATGGTGCCAATCCTACGATTACGTAGTCCCTCATAAAATTGTTTGATAGCCTGATTTTCATTAACAGATTTTAATACGTCATATTTGACAGAATCGCCCCCAGCCTGTGTAATCGTAAGATCAACAAACATTTCTGATAATTTTTCCCATAATTATCTATAGATAAATCGTTTTGCCGAAAGTTCAATAACTGTTTTTGTAAGGCGCTAGCTGATTTTTGTGGCAATGAAATACGTTTCATGTCACTCAAGTGAGTATTGACAGTTTCATAATTTCCGGATATTTTTAATTTTGCATGCTGCAATAACCAACTTTTCAATACAAACGTGATCAATTGTTTTTGTGATTCAGTGTAAATGACTGAACTATAATACTCAATGGCATCTATCAATTGTCTTGTGTTGCAAATCTCATCATTCATCACAGGTAATAAATTCAAAGCAATTTTCAGATCAAACTTGCCCATTTTTACACTATGTTTTTTCTGACACAACTTGACTATATCTGAATAAATTATATCGATATTTTCACAATATTTGGACAGTAATTTTTCTCCTTTTATATTTACGCTTCTACTTATACTGTCAACATATGAATTATATTTTTGAATAATAATCTTAGCCTCATACAATTTTTTCTCTACAATATTTCCAGTCCTACGAGAAGGACCAATTTTTATTAAATATTTTCTTACTTCTAATAGCTCATCATACAACTTTTGTAAAATTTCTTCCTCTATAGAATATTGTTAGAACTATAATTTCTTCATAATGATTAAGTGAATAGATATAGAGTGTATCCAATTTACCAATACCTATTTAAAGTCTACCTAACTATAAAAATACAGTATAAGCAAAATCAAAAAGAATTAATACGTACTTGATTTACGTGATAATTCATTCCATTGTTGTGTTTACTTACATGACTTCGTATTAAGTCTTATTGTATATAACATATTATTATATATGTACTTATTACCAATATAGCATATAACTTCCGAAAGTCAGAGGTGCGCGAATCGTTGCTTACAATAACAACACTTTTCTTAAATACAATAATTATATTAATAATACAAATCTATAGAAATAATAATCGATTGCCACATGTATGACGGAGCATCACTTAAGAACGGCTTGATCGATTTGGCTGTTTTATTTTTTGTTATTATATTTGTAATTATCAAGACAAGGTTTGTATGTCGAAAATTTAAATGGTATTTTATATGGAAAACATTACATAATTGATTTGTTTTGATATTGAATTTAATTACGTGAAATGTATTTCTGTATTGATTGACAGGACAACGACTGTCGGGTCAGTAAATAACATATTAATATAACATGGATGCTTATAATGTTACTGGTTAAAGGAAAGCCTTTCGGTAATCAACATATTACGTAGAGTATTGAACTCTGGTATCAACTCGGAAAACATTCTGTACAGTTACAGTTTTTATAACAGAAAGTCTATTTTAGAACATTAATAAGTGACGGTAAATTTCTTGTCAGATATATTTGCTAGAACTAAACTGTAGGTAAACTCTCGAAGTTACTGACATTGACATAAAAACATAATAACCTGTATTTTTGTTAATGCAGTTTTAATTTGTATACGTGATTCCATAGTAATCGTTGTTTAATGTTTCAGATAATAATATAATTTTTGATTATGCTATGAAAATCGAACTACTTTATTTACTGCGATTTATTTGAAAATTACTTATTTAAAGAAAAATACACGTCGCCCGGAGTGATTCTTATAACAGTAGTTTTTTCAATAAACTGCGATAAAATCCGTATTTTATATTAGTTTAATTTCAATATATAACATTCTTGTAAACTTAAGGCAATCATAATATGGTATATACCATATTATGGTACTTATCATATATGTATGTATATCTATATGACCCTAAACGTTGACCCAACTTATATGTAGCACGCTGAACATTTTAAATTTTATTACGTATATATAACTAAATACATTTCCAAAAAAAAGATTTGTTGTTGAAAAGGTAGTGCGTGTTATTTTATACTTAGTTCTCGGGAATATATAAATAGTAGCGCGAGCGACCTGCCCTGACTTTGTACGAGTAGTACAAAATCTTAACAAATTATATACCTAAACCTTCCTCATGAAAATTTTTATTTCCTATCTATATTTTAATTTTTTTATAAATGTAATAGTGAATTGACGTGGCCAAGAATTAATAATAAAATAATAATAATAAACTTTATTTCTCTCATCACAAACTGTATGCACATTTATGGAAATAAAAAAATTTGACTAATTTTGTAAATTTTTTGAATGCGCTGGTAGATTGTCGAGCGCAACAGTCGTGTGAATTTTGACATTTGAAGTATGTATTTAGTATTCTGTAAGAACGAGGTAGTAGCATTCCCGCCTGGACTGCCAAGTTTCATGAATGTCAAAATATGAATTCAAGTGTGTTGGCTTTTGAAGTGAGCTGTCTAATCAAGAATTTGTATCTTACTGAATCGCACTGCACTGACAGTATGATATTTTTATAATTTTCATTTTACATAAAACATATTGTAATTTTTAAGAGTTTCACTTTAATCCTAGGGTACATAATACGATTTAAAATGTTTCTATATTCTATCACATACACACAACACCATCTAGCCCAAACTAAGCAGGGCTTGTACTGTGGGTACTAGACAATGGATAAACATTCATAATATATACTTTTTTTTGTAAATACATACATATTATACATAGAAACACCCAGACCAAGACAAACATCCATGTCCGTGCACACAAAAGTTTGACTTGTGCGGGAATCGAACCAGCGACCTCAGGCGTGGCAGTCGATTACACTAACCACAACGACATCGAGTCCGCCAAAACGTTACGTTACATAATTATTAAATACAGATTCAACATTTATTTCTGGTAGATCATTTTTTATCACAGATGGGAGGGTAGATAGGTTCCTTTTCACAAATGAATGGGTGCAGCAAGTCACAATCTACATCATTCAGTTATCCATTCGACATCATTATTATGCAGTTTTCATTTCCATTGGCAATGTTTGGTTCTCCTGGTTTAAACGTCGTAAAGCGAATATTGCTGACCGGTTTACCTGTAATTAAAAGTATATACGTTAAATCTTGTAAAGCAAACTAAAAAAAACTTACAAAAGACTTGATTTATTATTACACTTTTCCCCATCCGGGTATCGAACCCAACATGTTATGTCCAGCAATTGCATTTACTAACGCTGCACTCCCTGACTGACATTGTGATAATAATAAAATAAAATAGTTTGCACACTTATAAGCTTCTATTTTGTTTTAAACAACTTTTAGGGTAATAAGTTCTACCTATGCATTGAGTCTACATTAATTTTAGAATTTATATTATAATAGATTTTAAAAATAAATATTATAATACGAATAACAGCCCTGTTATAAACTATCCCGCTGCTGGGTAAGGGCCTGTTCTTAATGTAAGAAAGGTTAGGCCATAGTCCACCCCGTTTGCCCAAAGCGAGATAGCCGACTTCACCTATCTTCTAACCGTCAATAACATTATGGAGAACTCTCAGATATGCACGTTTCTTCACGATGTTTTCCTTCGCCGTTAAAGCGAGCGATAATTGACTATTTAATACGCACATAACTCCGAAATCAGAGATGTCTTGGGATCGAACTCATGTCCTCTGCATGGTAGTCCAACCGTCTCCTAATAGGCCAACGGTTTTCAATTAACCCTGTTTAAATATCAAAAGGCATGCAGTTAAGGAGAATGTCAAAAGGATTGAAATACTCACCATATATGGTTCTCCAATCACTGTTGCCGTCCCAATCTAAAACGCCGATAAATATATCATACTGCGTAGAACTCTTATTTTTTTAAGATAATTTCGTTATTAGGGTACAATTGGTTGATCTCACGGACTACATTTGCTTCTTCCTGACTATCGAGGATAACAAGATGGCCACCCTCAGCTGAGCAGATGAATTAAGCGTTTTGAAACGTTTGCGTCTTTGTGTGGAATTTGTAACATTTCTTAGTTTGATTGTTAAACGAGTATCCTAGAAAAAGAAAGAAGTTTTAAGATTATTAATATAATCAAGTTTTTCCTGCACTAGGAATAAATCCTGCGTCACGTGAGACTTTACAAACTTTAAACAATGGATACAAAGAACATCCAGACTCGCAACGTCTATTTGTGGATCACACAAATTTTTGTCCATTCCAAGGGGATTCGAACCCACAAGACTCAGCGCAGTAACAGTGGCGAGGTGACCACTCAAATCTTTACGACATCCGTGCAGTCAAATGTTGCATAATATGCATGTACAGCGAGTAACAGGGACTAATAATCCCTTATGTACATTAGTTAAATGAGTCACCTTTTGACTAACGTAACACTTAAAATTGTATGGCAAATCATAAAATCAAGATATTTCTAAACGGGCAATATTTTATTTGCAATTTCAGCTAAAGCCCGTCCAACTCAGAAGCACTTGGATTAAGTATTCAAGTGGCCATACCCACCATTATTATTTGAATAGCCACATGCAAAACTATTGCGAATTTATTGCCAGATAACCAAGAAAGCGTTTACCTGAGACCTCATGCACACCAGTTGCGTTTACCACCGTTGCGCAACCGAGGTAGCGGCAGATACAAATATAAGGCACGGTAATGTTATATAACAGTATTCTATCTTCATACAAACGGTCGGAACGCGAGTCATACCTACGCGCCTCGAGGCCAGTATGCAGTCGGTTCGCAACCAGTCGCGAATGCGCCGCAGCTATGAACGGGCGGTGTGATGGTTTTGTAAGCAGTAAGCGTGCGACTTGTTAATATTTGATTGAAATAAGTACAAGTAGTTACATAATAATTATGACAAAGTGCAATTGTAAACAAAAGTATTTTAATTAAAGTTTTTATCTGAATGCGGATATTTTTTATACTATTAAATTTAACAATAAACCTTTGGTACATCTCAGTCGAAGCCCAAATGTTTTTCAGCCTCAAATATATAAGGTACGATTTGGAACGAAGTTCCTTATCGCGCGTTGCGAAAGGGGGCTAGACGGAAAAATTATTACGAAAAGTTGTCACGACACGTTTTGCTATAGTAAGCTATTGTAAGCTGTGCGGCGTGCGTAAGTAGTTACGCTATCTCGCTCGCACTGTTCATTCATGCGCCAGCAGATTACTTCATTATGGAAAAAACGCGTGACCTTGTGGCCAGCTGCGAGCTAACAGACTTCTTATTATTATGCACGTGCCATGTAGGGTGTGTATCTTTTATGGATTTTTTTAGATTTTCGGAAATTTATAAAATAATTAATTAAAAATGTTTTATTACAATTCCTTCACTAATTAATCGAAAGGAACTTTGTTCCATCCGGGTGCCCCTTGTCACCTCTCAAGTTTTTTTTATTAAACCTACTAATCATAAAACATAACATGATTTTTATTGAACATTTCCTATTTCATTCACAACAATTTTTTTTTTTAAATGAAATAAGTATATAATATTTACAATCACTAAACTAGAAAGAAACTCAAGTAGGTAGATGAAATTAAAATACTGTAGGTGGCAACTCTCACGCGTATGAAATTAGCTGACCGCGCGGCTGTAGGTAATTATTTCAAGGAAAAAGCCGAGTTACAATACTGTTAGATAATATTACCATGTATACATATGTATATGGCCTCGGTCTCGAAGTCAGCGATTAAGGGGTGGGGGAGACGGCGGCACGGGGAGCGCCGCGGCAACGCAGACCCAATCTCGAAGCCAGCGGGCAGATCCCACAGAGCTAGAGCGACGTAGTGTTATGTTATGACAAATTAGTGTCTATATTCCCGAACGAAATGTCTAAACAGTGACGAAAACATCTATTAGATACAAACGTCGATCATTAAAAATCAGCAAATAAAATACAAAATACTACATCATTGCAGACGTGCGGGCACCGCTAGACTGTGCGCATCGCTCGCCGCGCCGCGCCGCGGCCGCTACCTTTTAGGCCAGTTCCATGTAAAGGAGGTGCCTAGTCCGTTGCGTTTCGTTGCATCGTCGCAGCACCGCTGCGTCGTTTCCCATATATTTTTTGTAACATGCCACGGATCGACGGACGAGAGACGAAATGGGGGCAGGGTACTGCGCTGCGCTGTTGGAGCTCCGAAGCGACAACAGATAGCGTTCCGATCCATTATAGAATGAGGACTGAAAAAGTGTGTGCGTCACTCTTTTGCGCTGCGACGTCGCATGTCACCGCGTCGTCGCAGCGCAGATGTGGCATACAGGAATTATTCCTATTGCGAGTTGTATTTTCAAAAGAAAATAAATTTATAGAAACCCTTGATCAATTGTGCCACATTCATTAATGTCCACGTTTGAATAACTTCTATAGCACATGTATGGGAGTAAATTGTCGCATTTATGTCAGCCTACTGGCCTTCAGAGTTTATAGAAAGACACTTTTCTTCATTATCCTTATTGTCAGGCTCAGATTGACTCCATTCATGAGGCATTTCGGAAAGAGGTGTACCTGTAAAGAAATATTATACATTATAAACGCGGAATTTATACATAGATATAATCAGACATCTTATATAAACAAATAAATAAAATACATACAAATAAATAAAATTAAACTGCCTGTTTGTAATGTCAAAATAACAGCGTGTTACTAAATGCATAAGAAAGTGTACAGGGTACTCTATATAAAAAAATCGTATTTTTAATTTTTGTCTTTCTGTCTGTCTGTGTTCCGGCTAATCAAAGAAACGGCTGGACTAATTTTGACGGGATTTTCATTGGCAGATAGCTGATGTTATAAAGAGTAACTTAAACTACTATTATTTTAAAAGATATAGTGTTCGGCTCAATAACATTATTTTTGTTAAATTGCATGCGGATGAAGTCGCGGGTAACAGCTAATCTTACCTAAGATGTCAATCATAGGGGCCTAATACATTTAAATATGGTCACATTTCTGAATAACGTTGTTGTCATATGCTCATATCTCAATATGACATCTGAGTTACAAATATAGTATTAAAATTGATTATAACGCTCACTTATATATTATAATCATTCATATGAAAAAGTTATCACTGTCATTTGAAACTGTAAGAAATATCATCGGTCAACGAGTTATCAAGAAGTTTCAAATATTTGATAATGATTCGAATTAAAATCAAATGAAAATTCATAAATCAACATTTCAATCGGTCATGCAATTGACTAATTATGGAATTTCTTTTTGTCACATTTGACCTTCTGGCCCTTTGACCTAGTGCAAGATTAATATGGACTCTACTACTAGTAGATAAAACACATATGATTTTTATAATGTCTAAATGAAATCCATACAATAAGGCACACTACCTTATATATACCTACCTATATAGATTCTAGAGAAATTATAAATATTATTTCGAATTTTCTATTTTGTCAAACAGGATGACAGAGAGTAGGCTCTCGTCATTGCAGTGTTAGTGCGTGACCCCGTGCGAGTAATTACGCAACTTTTTTGATCGTGGTAAATTTATGTATTTTTGATATTTATTGAATTTTCGTATATAAGTAATGTATCTATTATAATCATATTTGCATGTTTTTAACGTGATAAAAATATTGGAGCTCTTGTATACAAGCTTTCTTTTATTATTTTAGATTTTCGCCATGGTTAGAAGAGAGGAAAATATTTTACGATGGCTGGGTGGGGTGTCAGATGTACAACAGCATATTGGAGGTCATTTAGCTCTATCTTTGGGTTCCAGCGTAGCATGACCATGGTCTGCTATGTGTTCAAACCAAATAAAGCCATAGTTCTACTGTCTACCATGCATCATAGCGTTGACATCGATTCAACTAAAGCCAGAAATTATAACCTATTGTAATGCTAATAAAGGAGAAGTTAATGCTAATGACCAACTTTGTGGAATCTACACTGTGTAGGCCGTCATCTGCATAGATGCACTGGTTGTACATCGATCGCGCAAATACAAGCAACATTCGTACTTACGTGTGACGACATTTCTTACAACAAACAGTTAGCTGTACAACCGGTCCAATAATACCAAATAAAACGTGTCAACGTAAATGCGACTCCAGAAATAATAAAATACATCTTACTGAATTATATAACCTGCAAACTCAGTCCTCCCCGTCTACAGCTAAAAGAGGACGCTGTAATTATTACCCTTGAAGAAATGATATATGAAATGCAAAAATATATGAAATGCAGTAAATTCATTTGCAATAAACCACTTCAAGGTTTATTGCCAAGGCAGTGGTCAGAATAATTCTGATTAGTCAGCAAAAAATAATACATCTAAGTGTCTATTTTTTGTTTTAATGAGAAGTATTTTAATTTTTGGTTTTGAAAGAGTTTATTTTAGTTTTTAAGACAATTAGAACTTTAATTTCTTAAATAAAATTGTATTTTAATAACATCTACTCATATTATTTTATTCCATAATAATTTTATTAGAAATCATCATATAAAGTTGGGGTCAGTGGAGACCAAGTGTAAATAAAGGTTAACTGTGATAGAATTATTTTCGAATTCAATAATGTTAGTATGGATATTATTATCTGTTAAGTACTTGAACTATGTATGTGTCTCATATCCTTGTGTTACTTCTGCGATGTGTTATTTTTGTTATTTCTGTGAGTAAATCCTTAAATAAATAATAATAATAATATAAATAAAATAATCCTTAAATCCTTTTTTCTTGGAGTGATCAATATGTCTGACTTACCATCGATAGAAAAGTAATGTCCTCTGGAGAACCTAGAATGTAACCAAGTGAACTAATCTTTGGAAGCAGTGGATTGTTTCATTATATCTCTGATGAGTCCTGTAGTAGAAGCTAGCATGGCACCTGTAGACAGAATATTATTACTTGTATTATTTCATACTTAGAATTTACGGATGGCACAATGATTCAAGTCGTCAATTCGCACATACGCCTAGTTGAGCATTCTCGAGTTAAACAGTTGTGTGATCTTAATAGTTATTTCTATTCTGCCTGGTCTTTGAGTCGGTTGTATTAAGTATCTCAATCAGTCTTTTATTTTAATGTGAGCTCTTTACGGACACTTTAATAAAGCTTTATAATAATATCAGCCCTGTGTCAAACTGTCCCACTGCTGGGCACAGGCCTCTTCTCAGTCTGAGAAGGGTTAGGCCATAATCCACCAAGCTGGCCCAGTTGGCAGACTTAACATATCCTGAAGAACATTATGAAGAACTCTCAGACATGCAGGTTTCCTCACGATATTTTTGTTTACCGTTAAAGCAAGCGATAGCTCAGTGGGGAGACCAACAGACTGCATTGCAGAGGGTCTCGGGATCGAACCCATGTCGCGCACCTCTGACTTTCGGAAGTTATATGACTTTTCAAAATTATGTGCGTATTGATTGACAATTATCGCCTGCTCCGTGCTTCGTTGAGTACGTTCATCCGTCGGTCCCGGCTGCCATGAACATCTATGGCAGTCGTTATTGGGAAGTCAGTGCCCTTTAATATCTTGACACTGGTCTAGCCTTAGGGTATCGTTAGCCTTCGGGTTGCGGAGGTCAGATGGCAGTTCCTCCGTCTAAAAACTGATATCCAGTCAAATCCGGTTAGCCTAGACAGCCGACCCCAAGTGACTTGGGAATAATAAAGTCTAGGAAGAAGAGTTAAAGCAAGCGATAATTATATATTTACTTCGCACGTTTACGACTCTGCGTCCAATGGTTTCCCATTTAGCTACCACTGCATGTAAAATATTATTCATGTTTTTATTAAACACAAATCTAGCACTATAATTAATTCTTGTGTCGTGGTTGACTTTATAAACATTGAAATTATGAACCTAAAGTACAGTACTGTACCATACTACTTGCGGACTACACAATTTTTTTGTTCTGAGTAGGGATCGAACCCACAACATGGGACGCAATACCAGTGTGTGAGTTTCTATGAGAAGAATCAAACAATTCTGTAAAGTACCCTGTAATACAAGAATTGGTCTTATTGCAGGAGTTATCAGCACACAAGTTGATCACTTTCATACTCAAAACATTCTGGGTCGTAAAGGGAGTATTCTCTACCGAAGATTGTAAGCAAAATAACCTGGTGTTGCTTTCAAAAAAGCAAAAGCGTACTCGGCGCCAAGCTTCAATTTCCTCCTTTAATTTGTCATGTGTACATGACTGTGGTGGTTAAAAGAGATATATGTATTTTAAGAACCTATTAGTCTATTCTCAATATATAAATGTATCTTTTGTTTTTTTTAAATTAGGTTTCGTACATAAACGGCTATTTCATAGCTTAAGATACAAACGAAATATTCCGTTGTCTCTCTTTCTTTGAGATATACCTTCAGACTGGCACATCAGACGAGCGTCATTCCAATTTAGCGGTATATATTGCAATTTAAACCATCCAGTTTTACTTTTCTGGTAATCACAACGGAATTTGAAACCCTCTGAAACAAATAATCTATATAATATACTTAAGTATATAAAATCTCGTGTCATGGTGTTTGTGGTCGCCTTCCTCCAAAACGGCTCGACCGATTTTTATGATATTTTTATGTGTATTTGATAGGTATGAGAATAAGTCGTAAGGTTAGGTGATTAGGTGTCAATTTAAACAACATTTACGCGAGCGAAGCCGTGGTCAAAAGCTAGTAATATTATACATTTACTATACCATACTATTATTATAATGTGACTGCCTGAGTAGTCCAGCGATGGTGAATGCATCAGCTATGCTTGAGGTCTCAGGTCTGTTTCCCAGCAGATTAGGCAGAGGTATATTACGTCCACATTTCGTCTGCCAGGCAAATCTGGACTCCCTACTGCTACTAAAAATGTCTTGTCAGGAATTACCCAGTAACTTTACTCGTTATCGAATTCGTGAACTTATGAGCAGTTGTACATTCACCACCGCTCCGTCAAAGAGGCAGTCAGTATCCATTATATTATAAAAAGGAAGATTTGAATTTTTGTTTGATTGTTTGTTTGTAAGGGTTTAACTCAAAAACTACTAAATCGATATTAAAAATTCTTTCACGATTAGAAAACTATATAAAAAATGTTCTGTTACTAAAATTTTTTTTGTTCCTTTTTTCAATGCATTGACCTCTGCAGAAAATGGGAGCGGAGAGGTTGTCAGGTTCACCCGGGAAAAGATGAAAAGTCCCGGGTGCTTCTGACTAAACCTACCACGGTGTGCCTTGGATGATAGATGAGTCGCTGGAACTGAAACTACATCAGCGACGCACCCAGCAGTGCCATTAATAACATAACCTAACCTACCTTTACAAGAGCAAAGCCGCAGGAAAAGGCTAGTAATTAAATAAAGAAATGTCTTACTTAGTGTTACTACACATATTATTAACATTAAATACTTAAAATCTTGCTCGATGTTTTTAGTTTTAAATTTACTAATCCACTCAGAGTCAGCCAACTTTAATTTTTATAATATTTGCTACCGATATAAAAGGTATCAATATAGATAACCTTGAATTAGCAAACTTTGTTTTGAATGTCGTATATCCACCAAAATATAAAATAACAATATCATTATATGATGTCTTCATATCCACGAAATATTTAACAGAGCTTGTATACCATCCAGATTTAGATTACTAGCAAGAAGATATGGGATTAAATATAATGACCACCAAAAATACTAAATGCACAGCAAAATATGCTTACTAAAATATATCATAACGAGCACCTATACGCCTCAAATCACTGCATTCCGTCCATCGTTCCGTCCACCGTCCACCGTCCGCCGTCCACCGTTGCATCCACCCAAAAATAGGTCATGGACTTAGTTTGATCTCTTTAAATATATTTTGGTGTGCAATTAGTATTTTTGGTAAGCATATTTTGCTGTGTAATTAGTATTTTTGATGGAACAAAAGCAAACAATTGAGGAACAGTTAAATACTACCCATAAGATATAATATATTATACATTATTCGTTGCAACACTAATTATTAATCTAATAAAATTATATTTACAAACATATTAACAAAGACAAAGTACTTAATAATTATAATACAAAATATTTATAAAAATGGTTTAGGAGTCGTAGAATTTGTCAGTATCGCTATCAATGTCAGTATCGCTATCAACTGGTAATTTGCCCAGAAGACTGGCAGCATTTTAAAAAATGTTTATAGTTGAAAAAAAATCAATAAGAACAGTCTTATTTTGATTTGTTCCTGTTTCACCTCGAGATTTCGTCTCACATTCCAAAAAAATCTTGTTATATTTTATTCCTGTTTCGGGTCACGTTATAAAATGTTACTTTGGTAGGGTTAGGAAAAAGGAAAATTACAATAATCTTCTATATATATAATATAAGAACGATAGCTTACCTGAGGCTAAACGATAGAATGAAAGTAGTTTATAAACTTATTACAGTGTATGGTCCTGGAGATCACGGCACGCCTATCTCAGGCTGTCTCAAAAGTAGAACGATAAAACTGTCCTTGGGAATCATGCCATAAACGGACCAAGTAGTAAAATAATCTTGAATCTATGTTCATGCATCAAGATGAAGGTGGAGGAAGTGGCAGATATTTTTATTCTTAGTAGTCTTGAGTTTGAGTGCAATCTCTCCTGTTGTAAAGTAACGATGCAGTCATCGATGGAACACTTTTACAAAAATCTTTTTCCTTTTTAACACGCTTTTATTAGCTTCATACGTATGTTAGTATGTATGTAACGGAAAATTTGAACATGATTTTGATCCCCTTCAAAACGTCGGATTAACTCGAAATTTGGCATATTTATCAAGGACCGATGACAATACAATAATTTAGAAAAGTATAAAAAAAAATTATACATAATAGTTTAAAAATATATTTACAAATAATAAAAACACGCTTTATTAAAAAAGCAAACTATAAAGTACAAAATAATTTAATAATTTTTATGTAAAAATCATGGGGTTATCAAAATATCTTAGAAAGAACCCCACGCTTTTTAAACTATTATTTATTTGAAGGCAATCACCGCACTTGTAATTATTTGTTTGGTGCAGGGAAAATAGAACAATATTTTAATCAACGGTAACAAAGAATAGCTGGATTGGGAACAACTATTTAAGGATCATACATTTTCGTGCCATGTAGGGATTGGACCTACAATATTGTGACGCGATCACTACGCCATCCGCCTTGTTCCGAATTATACTTTGTCCTGTCTTTTAGTTGTTATATGTCAATAGAATATAAAGACAGCACAAAGTATCAAACATGTGATTTTAATCAGCGATAAACATAAAGATACGGTACATGATCAACAAGGTATACTTAAGGTATATAAAATATGTGGCAAGCGTTGCCTTTAAGAAAGCCTTTCTCGCTATGAATAATCATAATATCAGCCGTATGTAAACTGTTTTGCTGCTGGGCACAGATCTTTTCTCAGTGGGAAAATGGTTAGGCCATAGTTCACTACGCGCTGGCCTAATGTGGGTTGAACTTCACATAATATCATCGATAACATAATGGAGAACTCTTAGACATGTAACATGTAAGTTTCCTCTTGATGTTATCCTTCACATGACTCTTACGCCGGATTCCTGTATGCAGCCTATACATTTGTACTGTTCTCAAATAAATGGAAATGGTGGGCCACCTCCTCGCTGTTAGTTCTCTATCTCGCCACCAGGCCTACGTATCACATTAATAACTAGCGTTATAATATAATTTCATTGTTACCAAGATATTGTTAACTAAACTGATTAACATTCTCAGACGCCTTAGCATATACACTTATTGAATTTACGCTTCAGTTGCAAAAATAAATTCAACTCATTTATATTTGATAGAGTTTCTCAAAATATTATTTAACGTAAAGTGTCTAACTATATTCTACCTTTCGATTTCTTTTTCGTGGAAATTACAATTTCCGCACTAGAAATAAATCCTGTATCGCGGGGGAGTTCACAAACATTCAAATAACGGACACAAAGAACATCCATACTCGGAACAACCATTTGTGGATCACACAAAATTGCCTGCTGCTTGAGATCTCTACTCTCCGAACAGTCTATTTTCAATGTTATCTTTATTTTCCATTTTTTTTAATTATATTAATTGACGTGTCTAAGAAATGTTCACAAAGTTTTATGAAAATAAAGATTTTTATTATGGCATTATATTTTGTGTAAAAATACAACACTGATCTCATAACATCAGTTTGACAACTAGCAGCGGCACGGCGGCTTCTGCCCCGCTGCACCATTCATGCAACCAAATGAATTCAGAACCTTTTTATAAGTCCGATTGTCGGATCAGAACGATATTGTTTGAGTGACGTAGTGATAGTAATTACAGCTGCTGTGGTCTCGGGTTTAATAACCGAGTCAGGTTTTCCTTTAGAAGAATTTTCAGTAGCAGCACGGGGTCTGGGACTCTGCTCGGTAAACGGCAATTCACTCGCATTACTTTACGTGGAAAGTGAACATAGTTAGCTAAATACTAAGTGTCCCCATTATCCCCTTTTTTATCCAACTGGGTTTATCTCTTTGAGAAGAAAGGTGTGGGACTATGTGTATATAAATATAAAGTAAGAAATGAGTTTTATTTGCATGTTGAGAACAGCTGACTTTTAATTTTAATCAATACTGGTGCTATATATTATGGATACACTAATTTACAGTTTGTCACTTCTTGTTAAAATTAGCTATAATGAAGTACCGTATTAGTAATATATTGTTAATATTTTGTTTGGCATGGACTTGGATAGACGTTGACAGCCATTTTGTTGGTAAGATATTGATTTATTAAATATCGATTTTTAGTCTATCGTCTAAGAGCTTATCTACGGAGTAAATAAATTTTCTATATAAATCTTTCAAAAAACCAAATATATTCCTCAATTTAATTTTATTGATTTATAACACATATTTATAATATTTTTATAGAATATCCTAAAAAGATATAATAAACTAAGTATACATAATATAATATAAATAAAACGATTAAAATAATTTTAAACATTAAATACAATGCATTTTCCCGGCCTACTATATATTTTTTATAAATTTTATGGTTTGAAAATCGTTCCTAGAATGTCCCTTGTGGCAAAATATTTTTTTTGCGTTTACACGAATGTTTAAAATTGAAATAAAACTACTTTGAACGGATTATACCTCGCCCTTATTTTCTAAATAATTCGGATAGTCAATCTGTTAAACTATTTAACACATATTTATGACAAAGTATATTTTAGGACTTGAATATTCTATATACTTATAATTTTATTTAATCAATGACATAATTAAATATTTAACATAATATATATACAAATTATTAACAAGAAAAATATAAACGGAAGAGAAAAATAAAACTGCAGAATCAAAAAACGTCATAATATTCCTCCGCATCGTCGTCAATTGGCAACGTGCCCAGAAGACTGGCTATTTATGACAAAGTATGTTTAAATTTTAAGGAACTATTTTATATACAAGTAACATCATATATTATATGAGGCTTGTTGGTCTAGCGACAAACGAATAGACATTTACGCAAATGAAGACAAAGATCTAAAATTGTAAGTCCTAAAAGGTACCAATTAACGTCGGTGAATCCAGGTGGCTGCTGGCTTTGTCAGGATATTTTAGAAGCATACAGATATCGGATTTTTGTCATCAAATTGTATTCGGCTGAACACTGTTCCGTGAGGCTCTAACGTATCAAATGAAATTGGTGTGATATATTTCTGCTCAATCGATATAATATTATTTTGAGTATATTATATATCTTTTATCGTAGAAATTTTTTTATTGTTGTGTGATGCTCGTTTCTATATGTAACTTCGCTCTTACAGTAGCCGCTAAATAAGAAGAGGGTTCAGTTTTATTAGCAATAAACGACTAAAGCGCACAGTAATTCCTTTCTTTGAGAATCGATAATTGCTTGGCTCTGGTATTGATTTTACCTGAAAGAACTAACTATGGCTTAGTGGTTTAAGAGGACACGTTGCCACTGCCATCGCGCCGAGTGTTGTGGGTTCGTATACCACACAGAACAAAATCTTGTGTGTTTCCCACATGGTTGCTCCCAGTCTGGCTGTTCTTTGTGTCCATTAATTGAATGTTTGTAAAATCCCCCGTGATACAGGAATCCTAGAGCAGGAGTTAACAATTTTAAATAACAATATAACAACGCACATATAACAACAACTTCTCAAGAAACATATTTGTCAAACACAATCAGCGCTGGATCCTTTAATGGGCAACTGTTAAGGCCATAGCCTCAGTATGAGACAATCAATCTTCAAATCAGACTTTAAGCTAGACCATGTTTACCAGCTTTTCATTTTCTTCCAGATGGCGTTAAATTCCGATGTGACTACAAATACTGCCGGACTTGCAAGGGATGGTTCAAATACCACAAGATACCGGCGACCTTCCACGATGCCCGTTTGAGATGTGACTTTGAAGGTATGACTGGTAGATTAGACAGAATTTTTTACCGTAATTGTGCCTCAGAAGGCTTTTGGAAAGACCAAAAATTAGTAAGCTGATATCTCACAACACGCACCTCTGAGTTTTCAAAGATATGTGCGCATTATTAAATATCGCTCGTTTTTTCGGTAAGGGCAAGTATCGCGATAAAATCTTTAATATTTTTTTGAAAATCAATCTGTGAAACATTCCAAAAGAGACCTGATTTTCTCACTGAATATACCTGACATATACCCAGCTAAAATCTTTGCGCCTATAAAGAAGATATTTTTCATACACCCTTTATGTATAAACAAGGGATTAGGCAGGATTTGCCAAAATTTCTACGGGATACGGAATAAAAAAGATTTCATTTAAAGTTTCTTTGTTATTATATAATTAATGATTACAACAGACTTAAAATTTGCTAGGTAAGTTGGTTAATTTAATAACTAATAACTACTTTTAGAATATTATGAAATTCTCCGGGGAAGGATAGTAACCATTTAACAACTATATCCATGAAAATAGAGTCGCAGGCAAAAGCTAGCGCTATATAAAAATACGCCTAATGTTCTTGAATATATTTAAAGTCCGCCAACTTGCACTAGGTTAACCTGGTAGTCATATACTCTAAACCTTCGCATATTGAGTAGAGTGTGCGATACAATTGTGCAAATAATAACACAACTGACAGAAATGTGTTGATATTATAAAAATTATATATAAAATATATCAGTTTCCTTCCATTCACAATGATTGTATTCCTTGTAGGCGTAGGTATACAGAACAGACAGGCTTGGTGGTGTAGTGAATACGACTGTTGTGCTTTTGCATAGCGTATTCAATTATATTAAATGGAAATCGACCAAGGAATCGAAACCCTAGAGAGTAAGATCTCGGGTTTCGATGGTGATTGTACTTTTTGATTTAGATTTCTCGGTCGATTTTGATTTAGTTTTCTTTTTTTAAATATTGGGCAGACCACGAAACGCAAGATCATAAGATCTCGGGTAACAATTTATTGGCCAGAAAAATATCAATCAGTTTTCTGTAAAGAAATTCTAGTCAGCAGCAAGGAGTAATGGTACCTAAGACCATAGCTGGCAAAATTCTTCTGCCTGTAATATGCTTCTGCCTTCTCCTTCAGGCATATATGCAATTATATATTTAGGTATTCAGAACTTTAACTGGTTGCTTTCTTTCACTCATAGGTGCCATATTAGCTTCCCCAACTACTCCTGAAATCAGGTCTGCGATGGCGCGGTCGAATGGAAGAATTCCTTTACTCACGGGGATTCATGCAACTTTCTCTCCTGGAGACTTCAGTACCGTCGACGGTGAGTATAAAACTTTTTTGACTCTGTTCAATAACAAGTAAGTCATATAAAGCCTCCGTGGTGCAGCGGTATAGAATGCAAATACTGTACACAAAGGTTTCGGGCTCCATTCCCAGAAAAAATATATTACGCTCTTCTGTCAAGAAATCTTTAATAGCATAGTCTGGCACTGTGCCTGGTAGATAGCGTTTGACCCGACCTCTATTATTTGGAACCTAAAGCTTGTTTCACACGTACCACAAGCACACTACGACAACAACCACACCACGTGGGCGGGCGCAATTTTGTATTGAAAATGAATAGTAGAAATTACACGGACCACATTTTGCCGTCATTATCGACCACGTGGATGATACCGACCACATGGCAACCACAGTGCAACCACCAGTGACACCGCGAACTAGCGTCCGATCACATCGCAGACATAACGCTGCGTCGACGCACTGACAATGCGCGTAAGCGTGTGCCCTCCGCCTTCTTCTTAATAAAATTCATAACAAGGATAGCAACAACAATGTTTCCTCTTCGAATTCCATGAGTTTGTTCAATCAAGTCGTATTGCCTCAACGAAAACCGGTGTCGATCTGTTTGTCTGCACTCGTAAGCGTCATTGTGTCGTCGCAACCACATCGCATCTACTAACGACAACTCAACCACATCCATATTTTATAGGAACCACAACGCAATTGCAAAAAGCTGCAGCGACACTATTCACACGTAACCACTGCTTGATCACCTCTTATCGTGTGGATCGATGTGGTGTGATTGTGGTACGTGTGAATGAAGCCTAAAACCATAGCTGGCGAAATAAGGGTATTTATAATCGATCACCATGAAATTTCGCATATATGTATATACGTTGTCAATAGAACAGAAAAGGACAAAGGGTACCATCTAGAAAAAGGTACTTTGTACGGTGCACCGCCCGTGCAATCAGCAGCGTCAGCAAACTACGCGGCGTGGTACTATCGCGTCATTAATCAGTTCGCGATCTAACCCTATCGGGTAAATACACGGGCTCCACCAAACTTGCTACGCGGTCCTTGTGTCACGTACTTGTGCAATATATAAAGGGTAGTATTTAACTGTTCCTAAATTTTTTGCCTTTGTTCCACCAAAAATACTAATTGCACAGCAAAATATGCTTACCAAAAATACTAATTGCACACCAAAATATATTTAAAGGGATTAAACTAAGTAGACAGAGCTCCTATTTTTGGGTGGGTTTAAGAATGGTTAGGTTCCTTAACATAACCTAATCCTTCCAAGACGGATTGCAGTGATTTGAGGCGTATAGGTGCTCGTTATAATATATTTTAGCAAGCATATTTTCCTGTGCAATCAGTATTTTTGTTGGTCATTATATTTTATCCCATATATAAATAATAAACTTGCTCAATATATAGCTTCACTCAAAAACATATTTATTTGTTTACTTTATTCTATGTCGCGGCATTCAAACGGTCAACTCATGTGTTTATTTGTTCTGTGTGCAAAATTCAAATAATCGTCATATTTTAAGTTAAATTTAAACAAAACTATATCACAGTGACTATAAAACTTATAAGAAGTGTATTCTACTATAAAACATTTAAATAAAGTGCATAATTTGAACAATAATACTTTTTGCAGTTAAAACTTTTAAATCATAAGTAATCAGCTTGTGGGTGAATGACAAGTGACTTTACGCGTAGTGTACGGAATTCGCACGGTTCGGTAGTGCGCGTAACCGTGAATATCGCTTGCGCTGACGGGCGGTGACTCAAGCGACGGCTCGCGTCAAAGATAAATCGAGACATACGGTGCACAATTTTATACCTTTACTGTATTGCCGCTTGGAGGACAACTACTATAATACAAAAATTATTATGTCTAGCAAAGGAGTGCAGTGGGGTTGCTGCTCTGGTGAAACTGCAACAGACGCGGAGGAAAAATCAATAAAGTGTCCAACATGTGATAAATCATACCATTTTGCCTGTATATCGCTCAAGGTGTCGCCGCCTAATGCAAATAGTTGGAAATGTCCATCATGTGTATCTAGCAATCCCAAGGCGACCAGAAATGATTCCACTCCACTTCGTAATATTAATACGAATAGAGGACCAAAAAGACAAGCTACTGGCCCTCCATCGCCGTTACCAATATCCAGCGATAAAAACGAACTACAGTGTGTCATAAAACAAATAATTAAAGAAGAATTTAACGAGATGTTAGCTAAGTTTAATAAAACAATGATCACAGCGATTAACCAAGAGTTAGAACCAATTAAGAAGGAAATAAAAGAAATTTTCGATTCTATGGCTTTTATTAATAAAACATTTGAAGAAATCAAGAAGGAGCAGGCAACGATTAGGGACCAAACAAAGACTTTAGGGCTGGAAAATAAAGAACTTAAGGTCACAGTAGAGACTCTCACTGAGAGGCTTAATAACTTGGAGCAACAATCCCGGTCAAATAACTTAGAAATACAGTGTGTTCCTGAAAATAAAAATGAAAATTTATACAATATTATAACACAAGTCGGACGTGTAGTAGATTGTGACATTGGTGAAAAAGACATTTTGCATTGCACACGGATCGCAAAGAATAATTCATCAAGCACCCGACCACGTTCTATAATTGTGCAGTTAGCGTCACCCAGATTGCGGGATCTTGTACTAGCAGCAACTATTAAGTTTAATCAGGCCAACCCATCACAAAAACTAAACTCTTCCCATCTTGGTTACGGTGGACCAAAATCTCCAGTTTATATAACTGAACACCTATCACCGAACAATCGAGCTCTTCATGCTGCCTCCAGGATCAGAGCCAGGGAGAAGAATTATAAATATGTGTGGGTGAGAAACGGTAGAATTTTTACTAGGAAAACTGACGGAACTGAAGCTATACAAATCAAGAGCAAGAACAGCCTGACCAAAATAGTTTAGCATGTATTGTTTTATTATTGTTGTAATTATTAATGCATGGTTTTACATCAAAATATTATAAAATTCAAAGACATTTCTTTATATTACCAAAATTGTAGAGGCTTACGAACTAAAACAGAGAATTTCTATTGTAATGTTAATTGTATAATAATAATAATAATATAATAATAATATAATAATAATAATAATAAAGACGTTTATTTCATAACAGACGAAGGACATGATATAAACAATGTAGGTAAAAAAAAATAATTAAACTATACTACTTAATAATAAATGTACACGCCCGTCGTCCGTACAAAAATAGGAGGCCAGTTCAGCAATATTGCCGGGCATATGTGCCCGACGCTGGTTTTCAACTGGCTCCTTAATAGACACGGACGTCAAGACCCTGAGAGCAATACTTATACCATTATAACATTGAACATTCACACACAGACATTACAGTAACCGAATATCCAAAGATATATTTTTTCTTTTTATATCAAAGCTACATTTATGAACGCACCTTCTTTCTGACATTGACACTAATGACATGACACTTACGCTACATAAAATGACAGATGCACGATCACGTTACATAATCGATATATGATAAAGTTGCATAATCGTAAACAATCTAGGATAATAAACACAAAGAAGAAATGTTTCAACCAATTAAGCATACTGGTAAGTGGGGACACTGTATTCGGGTCCGGCTCATAAAAATAAGTAAGAGTCCCGCTCCAAATAAATTTTACCGTGGTTAATAATTGTGAAAAGCAATACTTAACAATGTTGAAATGAGACAAACGACAATGCCTTAGAGCGAGATGTACATAGACGCCAACAGCGGTTACATTACATATACTACCTTCCGCACGCCAAACAATCAGAGTTTATATTATGTAATTATTTTGTAATCTGTAATATTTCAATCCGAATACTATGTCATAATCATGACTCAATTGGTACAAACATCACCAATTATCGGACAATAAAGTACACAAAATAAATAAAATACAAATGTGTGTATACATAGGCACAAAAAGAATAGTGTTTCATCCTCATCCACAGAACGCTGTTTCATTTGATATTAAGATGGGCAAGTAGGTACTTAGTTCTTTATAACATTCTAATAGGTACCTAAATTGTTAGTTTGCTTGTTCTGAGCATTAAACACAAGTAATATAAATAGGTACAATACATTATGACTGCCAGACATTGATTCAGTTATGACGTTATAATACTGACTGAAACATGGCTAAACGATAACATATTGAGCTCTGAACTTTTCGATGATCGATATATAGTTTACAGACGAGATAGAGAGTCTTCTGGATTCCAGTGCAACAGAAATGGGGGTGGAGTTTTGATTGCAGTCAATAAAAAAATTAATTCCAGATGTATTGAACATTGGCAAAGTAGATGTGAAGATCTGTGGGTTGTTATCGATATATCCACGACCAATACGGCACATAAATTAGCTCTGTGTGCGGTTTACCTTCCACCACCTGTATGTCAGGCAAATATGGAACATTTTATCGAGCATTGTAACAGAGTATTGGATTCGTCAGACATACCTATTTGTTTAGTCGGAGACTTTAATTTAAGTAAAATTGATTGGGATCTAAATGCCGTAAATGATAATCTGCCTAAAACTTGCCAAAGCTTTTTAGATTTTATGAACGTAAGTGAGTTGGCACAGCATAATTATGTAAAGAACTTTTCTGGACGCATTTTGGATTTGGTCCTGTCTACAATCCCATCTTGTTCTGTAAACGAAACTAGCTATCCGCTAACTGTTATTGATAAATATCATCCACCCCTCGAAATAACCCTCAAATTGGTAAAATCCCCTACTCTTCCATATAATTCTGGCTTTCTAAAGTTGGGTCTCCTAACTTTTATAAGGCAAAATACTCGGATATTACTCAGTATCTTAATAGCTTTAACTGGCATAAACTTTTTAGTAATGCGAGTGATGTAAATGAAATGACATCAATATTTTAAAATCATCTAAACGATGCTATTAAGAAATTTGTACCGTATCGGAAACAAAGAAATAGTCATTATCCACAATGGTTCAATAAATCTTTGATTACATTATTAAAAGAGAAATACAAGCTCAGGTTGCGCTTAAGAAAATATAAAAATCCCTTAGATAATATTGAACTTAATTTGATTTCAAAACGATGTGAAACGCTAGCCAAGTTTTTATATGGTAATTATATTAAAAACATTGAAGGGAAATTAAATAATAATCCAAAACTTTTCTGGAGTTATCTAAAAACTAAACGTGGTGGATCTAGTGCCTATCCACTGACTATGACTGATGGTCAAGTGACGACGTCTAAAGGTTCTGAAATCTGCGCCCTTTTTGCTCAGCATTTCACAGCTGCATACACATCTGATACTGGCTCAGACAACAATGGATGTCCCCCTTTTTTTGAAAATTTGGAAATCCAGAGCCAGTGCTTGACAAGCCCAACATTAAACCGTGACACCTCACTCTTTAATTTAAAATCTGTCAATATCAACAAAGGTCCAGGCCCTGATGGTATTCCGCCTCTTTTAGTTTATACCTGTGCATCTGCTCTGGTGTCTCCCTTGCTTATAATATTCCATAGTTCGCTAGCCTCAGGGACTTTCCCATTAGAATGGAAAAAGGCCAAGGTAGTTCCAGTTTATAAGGCTGACAAAAAAGACCTTGTCTCAAACTATAGGCCAATTTCAATACTCTCCATTTTTGGAAAGATTTTCGAGTCCCTTATATGTCAATATATTCAACAATATTTTAAAATGTACATCAGTGTTAAGCAACATGGTTTTGTAGCGTCACGATCAACATCTACTAACTTAGTAACATTTACAGAGTCCCTTATTCACGCTATTGACGCGGGCAAACAATATGACGTCATATATACTGACTTCAGTAAGGCTTTCGACAAAATGCCCCATTCTATACTTTTGTACAAACTGGCAGCGTACGGCATAACAGGGACTTTTCTAGAATGGTTCAAATCTTACCTAAGCGAACGTGAGTTTTACGTGATTGTGAATGGTTTCCGCTCTGGGTCACACAGAATTATGTCGGGTGCCCCCCAAGGTTCTCATCTAGCCCCAATTTTGTTTAATATCTTTATTAACGATCTTCCACAATGTATTCATTACTCTGAATCGTATTTGTATGCTGATGATCTAAAGTTTGCCCGAACAATTGAATCATCTACGGATAGTAATCTTTTACAAAATGATCTTAACCAGCTGATCAAGTGGTGTAATTCTAATAAAATGCAACTTAATTACCAAAAATGTTACCATGTTAAATTCACCAGGAAAAATAATTATGTTCACACTGAGTATTTTATAAATCAGAATAAGATACAAGAAAAGGAAACAATTAGAGATTTAGGAGTGCTATTTGATAAAAAGATTAGCTTTGTGCCTCATATAGATCACGTCATTAAAAAGGCCTCAAAAATGTTGGGTTTCGTACTTAGAAACACACTAAAGGATTTCGAAATAGCAGCACAAAAGTGATGTTATACAACAGTCTGGTACGAAGTGTGTTAGAGTATTGCAGCGTTGTATGGAGGCCCCACTACGCTACTCACATGCTACGTTTAGAACGGGTACAAAAACGTTTCATGTGGCATTTGGCATTCTCAGAAGGGAAAAGTAAAAAACTACCATCCTATAAAGTTCGGCTGCACCATTACAAATTATGCTCATTATCCACTCGTAGACACCTCACAGATGGTATATTTCTGATCAAACTGCTTCAGAATAAATTAGACTGTCCTACCCTATTGGAACATATTAGATTTAGAGTGCCATCTAGATATCCCAGGAATGCCATCACACCTTTATGCCCACCACTACGCAGATCTGTGCTTGGCACAAACTCGCCAGTGCCAAGGTTTTGCCGGATAGCCAATAAATACAGTGACTTAATAGATATACACCATGACAGTACCCGTAAATTTATAAAAGCTCTCCTAATCAACACTATTTTGATATGTGAATGACTGCAAAATGTAATTATAAATTTCAAATGAATTAATTGTTATACTAAACTTAATTTTTCCATACAAGACATTCTATTATATACATCCGATTTTTTTTTTAAAGCTATTTTAATCAATGTTAATTTATATATTTTAATCATTATTTTATTATTATATTTTTATTTAATACACTATTTCTTGTACTGTACAACAACATAATTACAAATACGTTTTTTTAATTTTTTTATTTAATACCTATGAATTTATTATGTATTTTAATCTGTTTTATTGTGTTTAACTGTTAATTGTATATAATATTTATGATTAATATTAATCTCATTATCTAATGTCAATATGTAAATCTGTTTCAATAATTTTAATCTTAATTTTAATTTAAAATTGTAATCCATAACCGTTTTTATGTGTTTATGTGCATGCGGTGTTAGCCTGTAAGTGGTTGTTACACATGTAAATGTTTTCTAGCAAGTAAGCAGATTTGTATAGTGTAAATAATCGTTGGTTAACCTAATAAATAAATAAATAAATTGCACGGCCATCAGTACTGTTACTAATCTTAACTATTCTACCTTACATTTGCGCAAGCGACACCAATGCAAAAAGATAAAAATCGTAGCTGACCACAAGTGTACAATTAACAGACACAAATTACATTTAGACTCAGAACAATAAATAGTGGATCACACAAATAATTGTTTCGTGTAGGATACAAACCTTTTTCTAACTTCAAGATATTTTGTACATTAACGAATGCAATAAAATTTGAAATTGAAATTGAACTTGCAGTACTCAGAGTGATATTAGCAGCGAGGTGACTGTATATCTGTGCTATTATGCTATTTTTACATCGGTCCATAGGGTAGGGAATATGCTTAACATAAGTTCTTATAACATTAGAGAAATAAAAATACCTAACCTATTCTACATTTTTAACCCCCGACGCAAAAACGACGGGGTGTTATAAGTTTGACGTGTCTGTGCGTGTGTGTGTGTGTGTGTGTGTGTGTGTGTGTGTGTGTGTGTGTGTGTGTGTGTGTGTGTGTGTGTGTGCGTGCGTGTGCGTGTGTGGGTGTGTGTCTGTCTGTCTGTGGCATCGTAGCTCCCGAACGGATGAACCGATTTTAATTTTGTTTTTTTTATTTGAAAGGTGAATTAGTCGGGAGTGTTCTTAGTAATGTTTGATGAAAATCGGTCCAAGATGGCCACCGCCACAAAATGGCGGATTACATATTTTTTCACAACTCCCTCAATATGGGTATCAAATGAATGAGCTTGACTAGTAGAATACTATACACTATGATAAATTGCAAAGCTAAGGTGGCCGCCACGATAAAATGATGAAATACATTTTTTTTTAACAACTCCCTCAATATGTGTCAGGTGTTTTACCAATGTTGTAATGCCACAAATTAATTAAAACATAGCCAAACTGGATTTATTCGCCTGAATATTTTCTCTATTATTCATAAATTCGACTCATCCTGGCAAACTAATAAAGCAAAATAATTTCGTTTTGAGACGTTTGGGGTGGAGACGCTAAGTTCATGAGGCTCGTGCTCTTTTTTGAGATCTGTCTAAGCAGCTAATCGACGCTTCACGTGACGAGGCTGGAATTTTCTTGGCTCTTCTGGGCATTTTCGCAGTCGACAGCGATGCTGAGGAATTTTACGACGCTGCCTAAATCAACCATTTTTATTTTAATTACCATCATATATTTTGTGGCATTCCTTTTTGTTTTCTTTTACTTATAAGTAGTTAGGTTTGTTAATATTAGTTTAGTTTTATATTTTCGTTGTTGCTTTTGTACATGTAAATAAATAAAGCAAAATAATATCAATCGCAGTTGCTATTAACATTTTAACAGGCGTCTACCAAGGCTAATTGCGAGAACACGGGTAAAACCTTCTTGACAAGAAACAGGATTTTCGTAAGAAAATTCTTAGTAGATGCACATGATGTATTTGGATTTATTGATTTGAATTTGACCTTTTTTAAAGCCTTTTTTTATGTTTCCAGTATCCTACTTCTACTAATCGATTGGCAGTCTCAAGGTATTCGTATTAGCGTAGGGCTTATTTCGTAATCACATAATCAATCGACATTATAGTTTGATAGGTACATTCGAGTAATCTTCAAAGTTTTTAATACTACGATTCCTTTGTTTCTTCTTTAAATAGTACATCGAAATTCGTCTATTGCTACTTAAAATGGAGATACAAAATAAAATGCTTGTTCATTTTCAGGTATACCGCTCGAAGAAATTCCACATGAATGGATTAAAAATGAGCTCACTGATGAAGCAGACACAGAGAATTGCATCTCTATAAACGCTAAAGGCAGCTTAGATGATGTTCCTTGTGACGTACCCCGCCCTTATATGTGCTTCAGAGAAAAAATTGAGGAGTTGAACGCTTGTGGTACACCAGATCAAGGTACATTTTTTTTACCTATTACAGTACACGTAAATACTGTATTAGGATCATTTGACCGAAAAATTTCGTTGATGCCTACTTACCTTTTTGCCAAGAATGCCGTGTAAAATAAGGTAGAATTATCATAAAATGGTCCTCAATCTTATAAATGACAATTCGCTTTATATGCCAAAGTACAAATAATTATTGTTACAATCTGGATATAACAAGTTAGGCATGTGATCTTTCTTAAATTGCAGTATTTGTTGGAAACCAAAATCGTACAAATAACATAGGCTAAGATTCACCTATATTTGACATACCTTCAGAATATTAGAGTAAAAAATACCATAAAAACATATTTACGGCAGTTTAGACATGTAAAGTGCTATTTAAGTTGTATGCGTATTAAATAGTTAATTATCGCTTACTTCAACGATAAAGGAAAACATCGTGAGGAAACCTGCATGTCTGAGAGTTCTCCATAATGTTCTCGAAGATATGTGAAGTCTGCCAACCCACATTAGGCCAGCGTGGTGGACTACGCCCTAACCCTTCTCACACTGAGAAGAGGCGCGTGCCCAGCAGTGGGACAGTTTAATACAGGGCTGATATTATTATAATATGACTCACCATTTCAGAATACCACTTCGATAGCGAAACTCAAAAATGCTACAAGTTCCACACAACACCGAGGATATTCAAGCGAGCCTACATGGCTTGTTCCGCTGAGGGCGGTCATCTCCTCATCATAAACAGCGAAGAAGAAGCCAAAGCCGTCCGTGATATATTTGAAAAGTACCCACCAGAAACTATGATAGGAGAATTCTCTAAAGAGAACGCTTATGTTGGCGTCACTGCATGGAACGAACATGGTGACTGGAGGACTATTCATGGTAATTTAACTTTCTTCATAAGCCTACCATCTCGAAAATATAAGTGCAAGCTTGTAAACACGAACTGACGTTTGTTAATCAGTCAAGCGTAAACCGTAAAATATTTATTTTGCTTTAAATGTGGTACACAAAGATGTTACAGAATATAAATTAGAACAATACACATTTCACCCGTAATACAGGTATGCAAAAATATATGTCAATTAAGCTACTTAATTAAATTTTCACTAACCAAATTATTAATAAATTCGTTATTAATATTGTCTTATGTTTACGCGAATGTTATACGTTGAAATGAAACACTTTATACGGATTTATATCTTAGTCTCCCCGTGAACATGGCTGCTGTAAAGCAACCGAAACGTCGGGGCAAAGTGTAAACTTAAATACAAATAGTTTTAATTAGAAAAAATATATAGCTTAAATAGTAGTAAAATTCAATAATAGTAGTGTTAGAGTTTTCAAAATTATGTAATAACAGTGTTTAAAGTAAAATAAACAACGCGATAAAATCCGTATAAAGTGTTTAATTTCGTTATTAATATTGTAAATAAATTCGTTTACGCAAATGTAACATTGAAATGAAACTATACTACAACTTTTAAATAATTTTACATTATTTAAAACTCGTTTATATACGGTTTTTCGATCATACTTTAAGCAGCTAGTACAAATTCATTATACACATATCAATCTAGACTAATATTATAAAGTGGCACATTTTGATTTTTTGTTTGTTAGTTTGTAAGGTTTAACTCAAAACAATTAGACCAATTTAAAAAAATATTTCACCATTAGAAAGCTACATTATCACCGAGTAACATAGACTATATTCTTGTTTTTAAAAGTACTGTTACTTACATAATTTAACCTATTATTATGCGAGCGAAACCGCGAGCAAAAGCTAGTTGTTGGAAAAAAGCCACCTAGAAATGCCACACTAGCAATATTGGAAGTTGTCAAACTGGATAGCACACCAGTATGCCAAAATACTTCTTGTGCAGTTGCTCAGTATAATATGCCGAACCTTTTATAATAAGTACTTACTCAAGTTCAATACATTTATTTTTAAAAGACATAATGTTCATTTTCTAAAAAACTTAGTAGTATTAGTAGAAGTTCTTCCTCAAATCTGCAATTTGTTTGGAGAAATAGCACCACTCTGAAAGATCCTAGCCATTTATATACATAATCCACAACAATTTTTTTATGCTAGCTATCCAATTACTTGTATCGTACTAGCGATGGCATGATATTATGATGATTTATTCTATACATTTATTTTCGCATTTTTGCTAAGTCCCGGTTAGCAAAATCTGCTAGTTACTAATTACTTTACATATTTATTATACGGTTTCTAATTCTAATGTTTTTTTTTCTCACAGGTCAAACTTTAGCGGATGCAGGTTACGACAAGTTTTCGGCAGGAGAACCCAGCAATTCCACCACATCAGAATTTTGCGCTACCGTGATGCGAACCGGCTTACTAAGCGACTCGAACTGCGAAGACTATTTTGCCTTTATTTGCGAGAAGAGGCCCGAGTACCCCCCTGTTTGCAGTATCGCAATATAAATAGCTCATAAAGGCAGCCAGAAATGCATTATTGTTACTAAAATCATTCCAATTGTTGTAATACACCCGTTATTTGGATGCATTCGAAATAAAATTTACCTACAATTAAAATCTAGTCTTCCTTTACAGCCAAAACTTCAATTACTTAGATATTTTTATCGTGAAATACATGATTATTGCAGAAATAAGCAAAGAAGGAATTGACAATGAATGTTGCAACCATGCTGTGCAATTTTTATTGTTATTCAATTAAATATTATTCCAGCGTATATACTTTGACAAAATATAAATTGACGTTTGATAACATTCAAATGTTGTGAAATTATTCGATTTTTTCGTTGACAATCGCGTATCTCTGGCCTGTATTGTCCAATGACGAAACACAAAACGAATTCTTGTTTTCTTTGTCTTTTCTTTTGATCGACATTCGATCTGACTTTGATTTTTTGAAACTTTTAAACAACTGAAATGGGTTAATAAATTCTGAAAAACATAATGTTTACTTTATTATATTCTTGACCTCTTTTATAATTAACTATTTAATACATATGCTTGACATTTTTGCTACATAAACACATTACTAAAAATTCAGACGTGTGTGTGGTGAGATTGCGTCTACGCTGGTTCTTATACAATATCTTTTTTCAAAGTCAAAGTCAAAAATCTTTATTTCCATAAAAATGTGCAAACAATTCTTGGACACGTCAATTCACTATTATATTAATAAAAAATAATAATAATAATAAATAGAAGGAAATTAAAATTTATCATTGAGAAAAGCCTGTTCGAGTAGTAGAGCTTTCAGGAGAAGAAGCAGGCAAGAAACTCATGGCCACTCTTTTCAATCGCCAAATGTTCAGATTAATACAATTCAATGTTATATTATTTTCCTCATATGAGCTGCTGTGTGTAGTTGTTATTTATTTATTTCAATAAGATTTAAAAGTAAAAATTCGTTAATCTAAGATACATATTAATAACACATGAAATAATAGTCACAGCAACTCATATTACAGTTAGCTTAATAATATGATTAGAAATAACCTGTGAGTGGAAGCAACTCAATCCTAAGCATTTTTAACTTCTATATATTCAGTGACTGAGTAATAACCTTTCGAAAATAATTTACGTTTTATAACTATTTTAAATTTATTAAAACTTAGATTTTGAATGTCACTTGGGAGTTTATTGTAAAAGCGCACACATTGACCTATAAGCGACTTATTAATTTTTTGAAGCCGGCTCTGGTTGTCTGTTTATGTTTCTTGTATTTATATTATGTATAAATTATATATAATTCTTTGATCTAGGCACCTACTTATTTATTTTTCTCAAATCCTATTGTTCATAAAACACTGACGTGCCTAATGAATATGCGATAGATAAAATTATAATGAAAGTTTAGAGGACGTTTGTAGTATTATTAAAGAATATTATTCTGTTGTGCTCTGAGTGAATTCACAAAGATAGCATTGTTTGTAAGTTACAGTAAGTAATTAGGTATAGGTATAATGATTCGATATTAATAAATATAATCGTACTTACTTATATATAAGATAGCTACACTATTGTATTAGGCTAGTCCTGTAATGATATTTGTATTGAGTAGAATAAATTAATAAAAATAATGAAGATTTGACGCACAGTCATATCTCTGCAGGATTTATATAATGAGCTTGTAGGAAATAGGAAAGGACGGCTACTTTTAAAATTGCTCTCTGAGCTCGTTCAAGAGGCAGCATCATAGTTTTTACTGCTCCACCCCACTCCATCCAAATGAACAACTTATAGGCATTTATTCACACAACAGAAACTTCAGGTCATAGCACACTTATCAACTCGGAAAGAGATCATCACCATATCGCCTTTCGCCTCGCCATCAAAAACGTAACCAAAGCGGATCAACTCCGGTACATCGACTCGGCTACGGCTAGGCGACGTCGCGCTCACTTAAATCATATTAACATGGATATATCTCACTTCTTCAATGATTCCGTTTCATCGTTATTTTTGTTTGAAATCTAACCTACAAATTCAATAAAATACGCGCACAACATGACTGTTAGCTATCTTGTGAATGACAGCACGTTCGGCAACAGTAGTGCACGGAGAGACGTAAGCGCGGGGACGACAAGCCGTAAGCGCGGGGACGACGAGCCGTAAGCGCGAGGTCTGCAAGCTTGTCCCGAGGCGAGGCGATTACGTTACGATACCGATTAGCATGCGTTGCAGTAAGGCGTTTCATTCAAAGAATACTGCACGGCTCGAGTTGATATGGTGCCGATCCGTTTCCGAGTTGATATGTGTGTGATTTATGAGTCTCAGAATCTAAGTTTCTTTTGGAAATAGGTCTAACCTCTCCCAACGCTTTCCTTTCATCTCACATTTATGTTTCAAGCGGTTATAGATTACGGCAACCGTATTTTTGACTAGTTTTTTCCGCGGCTTCGCTAGTGTTAATCTAGATTTAGTCAATAAATTATGACAACACGGATGGCGTAGTGGTTTAAGTGGTCGCCCCATCACTGCCATTGCGCCGAGTGTTGTGGGTTCGAATCTTACACGAGACAAAATATTGCGTGATCCACAAATGGTTGTTCCGTGTCGGGGTGTTCTGTGTCCGTCGTTTGATTGTTTTTAAACTCTCCCGCGACACAGGGATTATTCCTAGAGCGGGAGCTGACAAAATAAAAGTATGTATTGGGAAGAAGTTTTTATTCTGAATGAAATGTACTGTTATAATATTATATTGTGTAATGCACATATAAAATAATAATGCTTAGATCAGCGGTGGCATGAGCGATGTGCGTCATAGAAATTGATCCAAGTGTTATTATTTGCTTCTAAGGAAATTAATTATTTTCTAGACTTCATTGTGGGCACTAGGGTTTTATAATATTTTATACTGTTTTATTAAAATTAGGATATTTTAGAACATTGTTCTTTTTTTAAAAAAATGTCATCTCTGACTTGCCCTGTAACAGTACCATGTGCCCTTGAAAACGTGTATGCAATGTATGTCTAAATTACATAAAATGATAAACAAACGTTCATCCCAGTTTAAGTCAACGTCACCGATCCCCGCCTAATTAATTTCATGCGGGCAGGTTTGCATTTCGAAATTAAGGTTGCTTTTTTGTTCAAATATAAGGTTGTACGTTTATAAACGAAGGAGTACAATGAATTTTCTTATTAGCTTAGCTAGTTTATTACGGAGGATTACAAACTTAGTAGATAAAGCGATACTATATATAGCGACCTAGTGAGAAACTGTTGGGCTACCTCGAGGTCGATCCGAAGGCACGCATCTCTGACGCTTTAACGTTACTTGCGTATTAAATAGGTAATTATCGTTAGCTATAGAGGTGAAGGTAAACATAGTGAGAAAACCTACACATCTGGGAGTCTACATATGTTTTCGAAGACATGTGAAGTTTGCCAAGCCTGATCCAGAATGATGCACCACGGCCTTACTCTTTTCACTCTAAGGAGAGGGCCGTGCCCAGTAGTGGAACAGTTTATATACAAGGCTGACATCATTATATATTAATGGCGATAAAATTTATATTACGAAATCTTTTGCTTACGTTAATGCAGATTTTGTTAATAAATTACTACCCATCCGAAAAAGAACTTTTTCCTGGATGAAAGGTACCGTATCTATAACTGTAGTACCGTAGCAACACGTGTGCGAAAGTTCATGATGATCGGTCTAGTAGTAAAGGCGTGTAAGCTTAACAAACAAACAAACAACCTCACGTTCGCATTTATAATTATTATAGTTAGGATGAGCTGTATATTTTAGTAGTATAAAAAAGAGAACCATTGCCGTTTCTCGGACACAGCTCCAGATTCCGTAGTGCTACTAAGATATTCTAGACAGGAGCATGCAAATATTGCTTTACAAGGGCTCAGTAATCAAACCCGTGTCATCACGCTTAGCAGTCGTTATTACAACTAACATAAAATAAATATGCTACAAGATTTTTTTTTGCTCCTTTCCGGCGTCTATTATTTTGAGAACCAGCCATATTAAGAATTTGTCCTTCTGCGAATTTGACCTGATTCCGTCTTTCGGTGAACATACCTCCTAAATCACTATTGAAACATATCACACTGATTGAGGCCAGCGAAACCAACAAGTTGATCATTTAGTAAAAGATCTTATGAGGCACCATAATCTTGTTAAAAACAATGTCCGCTAACCCACAAATATAGAAAATAGTAATGATAGTATTACGGTGAAATTGTATTATTATTCGAATTTAGTTGACATCCAGCAGTCAGCACTCGTTATTACTTTCCAAAACCCTAATTTAACTAGTAAAGCAACATTATATGTATGTGCTAGTGCTGTTCTTAATTCTATCGATAAAAAAATAAAAATTACTATTTGATATGACTAAAAACGGATTCATATTAGCCTATATCTATACTAATATTATAAAGAGGAAATATTTGTTTTTTGTTTGTTGATTTGTAAGGCTTTAACTCATAAACTAAAGAAGCGTTTTAAAAAAAAAATTCACTATTAGAAAGCTATATTATCACCGAGCAATATGGGATATATTTTTTTTAAAGTACTTTTACTAACATATTATATTATATTAATTTTTTTTTTTTTACGTAATGCAATGACGCATATCCCTCCACGGGGGCGGGCGGAGGGATTATGTCGGACTCGCCGGGGTAAAAGAAAGATGTTGAAAAGATAATGTACCTCCCGGAATACCGACTAAACCTACCACGGTGTTCCTCGACAAAACCACTATCGACGGGGCCGCGCGAATCGCTTTCGCATGCGGTCTCGACCCCGCCGAGGTTACGGCCCGCCGTGTGAAACGGCAGGCCACTACACAAGAGACCTACCCAAAGGACTCACTCGAAAAATTCCCTACTGTCTCCCCCCAAGAGGGGAGACGGACTCGACAGAGAGGCGCGCGTGGGAACACGCACGCCGCCTCTCGGACCTGGTGCTGAATGGATGGCGGGTAGGCCCACAAAGCCCGCCACCCCCAGGTCAAACCTCAGGGTGGCTGGAGGTCATCGCGCGCCCTCCGGCGCCCGGCTCTGCGGTTGGGGAGAGGGTTTAAACGCTCCCTCTCCCGCTCCGCCGCCTCCTTGATGGAAATTACTTCCTCGCAGAATGAGGCGACGGCGTTCCACGACCTCTCACTCCGGACCATAGACTGAACTACGGCCGGGAGCGAGAGGGCAACCGATCCGACTGCCGCGATCAACTCACGGCGCTGCGATGCCCAGGCGGGGCAAACCGCCAAAGTGTGCAGCGCCGTGTCCTCAACAACGTCGCGGCAGTCGCCGCAGTGGTGACAGCCGGGCGTCTCTTGCCGGCCAATGCGACACAGGAACTGGCCCAAACAAGCATAGCCAGTCATTACCTGTGTCAGCCGGAAGGTGAGGGCGCCATGCCGCCTCTCCAGCCATTCCTCAAACACGGGACTTACCGCCACAATCGTGGCGTGCCCGAACATAACCTAACCTACTTTTACGCAAGCGAAGCCGTGGGTAAAAGCTAGTAACTCGTAAGCTGATAGATTTATCGATTTATACTTCATGCATATTGAGGCCAAATGACCCAGGTAAATGCATTTCTTATTATTCTTTTGATAAACAACTCCCTCACTGGCAGTAGTCCTGTGTCGCGGTGGATTTTACAAAAATTCAAATAACAAATACAAAGAAAACATACTTAGCTCAACTGTTTGTGGATCGCATGAATTTTTGTCCTATGTAGGGTTCTAATCTATAACATTTTAGTGGCGGTGGCGACGCGACCTCTACGACATCCATCCAAAATTATTTAAGTAATAGAATTGTTTTTGAGTTTGCTTAAAGAGTTTTACAGCTATAAAAACGCACTTACAAACATATATAGCCTAAATTCTAAAAAAAACGCATCTAGAAACAAGTATATTATAAAAGATAGACGTTAATTTGTCACCGTAAAATAAAAATAGCAAACACACAGATAGATGCATTCCCTGTAAATACATTCTAGGATAAAAGTGTTGTATGCGTTACATGCGATGTTTTTTTACAGTGAGTGAAAGTATATAGACATCGTTCGCCTTATATTTAAAAAAATGCACGGTGCCTGTCTTTTCTTTCAAAGAACCACGGTAGCGATGCCGTAGGAAATGCTTATAAAATAATAATGACTACAGTAAGTCTCAATTGTAACTAAAAAGTACATCATTAAAAATATAACTAATTAAATTGGCAAATTATACTGCCAAAGCCTAATTATTTATTAATCAGTAATGTCCAAATATCCTTTCAAGTGAAAACTTCAATTCATAAATCCGATTAAAATTAAAACATAAAGAACCCTTATTGAGAGCGATTTAATAAATATCTCAATCACTTTACAGTATTAAGCGACACAGTTCTAAATGTTTTGTACTGATATGCTGCCAAGAATAATTAAAAGTATCGCTTGCTTTAACTTTGAAGGAAAACAATGTGATGAAATCTTCATATCTGAGAGTTCTACACAATGTTCTCGAAGATATGTTTGCCAGCTCAACCTGGATCAGCGTGATGTACTAAGCTTTTTTATACTGAGAAGAGACCCGTGTCCAGCAGTAGGGCAGTGCATTATAGAGGTCTGATGTTATATTAACAACAAGCGACACGCCCAGGCTTCGCACGGATAGTAAACAACGCGATAAAATCCATATAAAGTTTAAATTGAATCGAAGTATTACAACTTTAACTATTGCAATAGAAAAAGGTTGACAATACCGAACTCCTCTGAATAGGGACAACCAGGAGGAGGGACCCGGGCGTACTCCAACTTGCAGTATATCGCTTTGAGCACAAAATATACGTCGCATGATTAGATGAGACGTTACGCAATCCGAGGGTGCGTAACGGGTTCCTCTCTTCCCAATAATTTTATTCCGTATAAAGTTCTTTAAACTTTATGCTGTTGATTTTGAACCGTAACTTATAAATTATTCATTTGAATATACTTAGCTGTAACCCCCGACGTTATTCGCGTTTATTTAAAATCCTAAAATGTTCCTAGATGTTAAGTTATCTCCTTCCCAGATATCATAAAAACCAGGTCAGTAATTTTTGGTTACCAAAGTGGCAGTGTCATTCAGCGTCAGTTTTCAATGTGAAACTATCGCATTGAAAATATGGATGGACTAATCTAACATGCCAGATAAACCCGGGACAATGATTTTATTTCTGTTACCTTAGAATTGCGATTGTTCCGAGTCTGGGTGTTCTTTGTGTCCGTTGTTTGAATGTTTGTAAAGTCCTCTGCAATACAGGATTTATTCCTAGTGCGGGAGTTGTCTACAGAATTAAAAAAACCCTTATTTTATTCGATGAACTGCGTATCTTTTATATATTAAACCTGGCTTTTATACCCAAATTTAAATATCTATGTTATCGATATATAAACGTGATATTGGAGCTTGTATCCCATCACTATTATTACACATCGTGTAACCGGGAATCATTTGCGACGTACAATTTAGACGACAGACTACCGAACCGTGTCGATAAACAGACCGCACTATATTTCAATATATCATGTCGGCGAAGTGCTTCGCTCAAATCTTTTATTCCGTTTCACTACATATTATAAAATAAAGACCCCGTCGCGTCTGTTCGCGATAAACTCAAAAACTAGTGAACATATTTTTATGTGGTTTTCACTAATAGACAGAGTGATTCATGAAAAAGGTTTAGGTGTATAATTTGTTAAGGTTTGTACTACCCGTGTGAAGCCAGGGCCCGCCGGGGGTCGCTAGTTGCCAATAAGTGCTGAAAGCGGTAAGTCTTTTGTTTAAAATACTTATTTGTAGTTTCGTTCATTCATCTTTAGTTTAATTTTATACCAAAAATAATACCAGCTCTCTTCAGATCATTATTGTATAGCATTGTTCTGTTTTGAGCCGCATTGTTATTTTGCTTTTCCAATTGAAGACAGCCAAGCGTTTTTAAGAAGCTGTAGAGTAGCTAAGAGTGTTATATTATAAGTAAGCAATTAAAGGCCCGAGTGAGTCTAAGAGCTGAATTTCTCAGTAAATTAATAGTATATATAATAGCCTATGCTTATTTTGTTGTTACATTATTTTAAATACAAGAGTAAATAGCGATCAAAATAAATCTTTTTATGCAAACAGTATAAAAATTAGTTGCAATAAAAGGGAGTAATAATTATTTTAAATTTGGGTCTTAGTGGGAATATCTTGCTATCTCCCTCAGACCACTGCGCTTAAATAGCGGTTACTTCATAGTTTCCATCGTTCATCCTTTTTTTTGTTATTTGGCAATTAGTCCTACTACCAGATTTGAAACAAGTGTTTCATATATCATCATCATATTTATTTTAAACTGACCCGACAGTCGTAGTCCTGTCAATCGATACAAAAATACATTTCACGTAATTAAATTCAATATTAGAACGACATAAATTTAATTTTCTGATGCTCCGTCATACATGTGGCAATTGATTTTTATTTATATAGATAGAATTCCAAAGTTCTTCGTATTTTTGAGATTGGATGGGTAATGTAACTTAAATATAAAAAGATGTGGGTCCAAGTTTCTTGATCAGATCGGACAAAGAAGTGTGTTAGGATCGTAGCAAATGAAAATCCGTAGTCTCTGTCTACCCCTCTGGGAAACAGGCGTGAATCTATGTATGTATGTGAGTGAATTAACTGGCCTATCTCACCAATACATTTACAATAATATGTAAGAATCACTAAAGCCTTGTGTGACATTAGTAGGATTACATATAAGTAAAACTTTGCTATGTATTTTACACCAGGAGAAAATGAACCTATTACGAACATAATGGACGTAACACACGTAATATCTATGTACATATACAGGATGTCCGGTGATTAATGGATAACCTGGAAATGTCCTATAGTAGAACAGATGGCCGTTCAGAAAAAATATGAATAAATATCTATCCTAACTACTACCTGAGATATGTGTTTTTTTAATTACCATGTATAACTTTCTTGTATACTACGACCATAAATGAATGAAATCTATCGGTTTTTTGTTGTTTTATTATTAATCACTAATTATGCTAATAGATAGACAGTCAAAAGTATGCTATGCCATAAAAGCTTGCACTTTAAAAAAAAAATTAATTTTTTTATTATATTTTTTTCATTTTGAGAACAGTCTTCAGTTTTACTATAAGACATTTCAAGATTATCCATTAATTACCGGACAACCTGTATATAAACATTTCATATCACGGTGTTAGTGGTCGCATTCTTCCGAAACGGCTCGACCGATTTTTACGAACTTTTTAATGTAGGTATTCTTGGTAGATATAAGTTTGTAAAGTATATTTCATACCGTAAGAAATAATTTATATAATAATAATAATATAATAATAATGTTTGAATCACACACACACAACACCATCTAGCTTAAACTAAGCATAGCTTGTACTATGGGTACTAGGCAATGGGTAAACATACATATTTTCTCCCGCGGATGCTTAGGTTGTGGAATGAACTCCCTGCCTAGGTTTTCCCACAAGACTACAGTATGGGGTTCTTCAAAAATGGCGTTAAAAGGTTTTTACAAGGTCAGCAACGCGCAAGTGATGCCTCTGGTATTGCAGGCGTATATAGGCGTATATATATAGGCTACGGTAACGATTTACCATCAGGTGGGCCGTATGCTAGTTTGCCAATATAGTAGTATAAAAAAAAATATATACCTATACTATTTTTTATAAATACATATATATTATAGTTGTAATGTCTATAGGGGTTCAAGTAAAACACAGCAAGTCACTAGTAAAAAGACGTTATATTGCTTGAACGTTTGAATTTACAACAGTCACAGAAGAGGAGAAATTAACACAAGCACTGAGAGATAGATTGTAGCACGAAGGGAAGTTATAGACCAGATATAGACGAGAAAAAACGATAGAATATAAAACAGCAAAATTACATTAATTTACGAGCAACGAGTAGCGGGTAATATTAGATAAGCTAGCGCGGAGTGTGCGTCGCGCGGTGGCTAACAATGGACTAGTCAGTGGGAGTAATGCAAAACCGAACGTCGCCGGCGCAGCCCGAAGTTAGCCGAGCGGTTCCGAGTACCGGCTCGTATTCTATTGGCCACGAGTGTTGCGACGTTTAGTAGTTCCTCTACAGGTACTCCCCCCCGATAGCGTTCCTACGCTCGATAAAAATCCGTGAACCTGACTCTTCTACCACTCCGCGTCTGTTTTCCCTTGCTGGATGGTGCAGCCGAGGGTTCACCAGGAACTGGGGTGTCATCTTGGGTGCAGAAGGCGGGCTTCAGTCGATCCACCGATATGTTGACCTCTTTGCCTCGCATTAGCACCTTCATGTATTTGGCCTGTCGCTCCAACACCTTATAGGGTCCTGCATATGGTGGTTCCAGAGTTCTGCGCACGTGATCCTGCCTCACAAATACGTGCGATGTGGTCTGGAGGTCCTTTGGGAGGTAGAAGGGACCTTTTCTGTGCCAAGACGTTGGTTTCGGGGTGAGGTTTGCCATGTGTCTAGCGAGTCTAGTAGCGAGGCTGGTGGCGTCTTCTACCATGTGGTCTTCTGTGGGCGTTAGGAACTGAGCCGGCAAGCGTAAGGGCTCGCCGTAAACAAGTTCGGCTGAAGAAGCTTGTAGGTCTTCCTTCCAGGAACTGCGGATGCCGAGTAGGACCAGTGGAAGAACCTCCGTCCACTGTGTCGTGTTGTGGCACATGATGGCAGCCTTCATCTGTCGGTGGAGTCGTTCCACCATCCCGTTAGAGGACGGATGGTACGCTGTGGTGCGAAGGTGATGCGCGCCGACCAGTGAGGTGATGGCCTTGAACAGGCCTGACTCAAACTGACGGCCTTGATCGGTCGTGATTTGCGTAGGGCAACCGAACCTCGATATCCAGCCAGATACCAAGACGGCCGCGCAGGTGTCAGCAGTGATGTTCTTCAGTGGTATTGCCTCGGGCCATCGTGTGAACCGATCAACTATGGTGAGACAATATCTGAAATCAGACGATGGTGTAAGTGGCCCTACTATGTCGAGATGGATATGGGAAAATCTCGACGAGGTTATAGGGAAAGGGGATAGTGGGGCAGAGGTGTGACGGGTAACTTTGCTGCGCTGACAACTGAGGCAGCATCTGGACCACTCTCTACAGTTCTTACGTATCCCTGGCCACACAAATCTCTGCGTGACCAGTCGCACTGTAGCTGTACGTCCGGGATGACTCAGACAGTGTAGCGCATCGAAAACCTGTTTCCTAAAGGTAGGTGTTACGTACGGTCTTGGTGGTTGCGTTGAAACGTCACAATATAATTCGATGTCTGAGCCTGCCGGAGTAATAGGTGTTAGCTTGAGTGACGATCCTTTAGATAGAAGTGTCTGTAGCTCAGGGTCTGTCTTCTGAGACTCAGCGAGAAGTTTGAAGTCAATGGCCTCAGTGATTTCTTCGACGCGAGATAAACTGTCAGCGACAACGTTCTCTGAGCCAGGTATGTACCGTATATCTGTGGTAAATTGCGCAATGTAATCAAAATACCTGTATTGCCGCGGTGAACAGTTCTCCTTGGGCGTTTTGTAGGCATAGGTTAGCGGTCGGTGGTCCGTAAATACTACAAAGTCTCTCGCTTCTACCATATGTCGAAAATGCTTTATGGCTTCATATATGGCAAGCAACTCACGGTCGTAGGGGCTGTAATTCTTCTGTGCTCGGTTCAACTTCTTAGAGAAGAAAGCAAGTGGTTCCCATTGCTTACCATTATGCTGCTGCAGTACTGCTCCAATGGACATATCAGACGCATCAGTTAGGATGGAGAGTTTAGCGTGAAGCTGAGGGTGAACAAGAAGGGAAGCATTAGCGAGTGTGCTCTTACATTCTTCGAACGCTTTCAGTTCCTTCTGAGTCATCTGCACTGCGTCTGAACCCTTGGTTTTATCGCCTACTAGAAGAGCGTTAAGGGGCGCTTGGGCTTTGGCAGCGTTTGGAATGAACCGCCTGTAGAAATTCAGCATACCCAAGAATCTGCGTAGCTCTTTCACCGTCTTTGGTACTGGGTAATCCTGGACAGCCTGGACCTTGGTACTCTGTGGCTGTACACCAGAAGCAGATACTTGATAACCAAGAAAAGTTACCTCAGGTTGACCCCACACGCACTTGCTTGGGTTGATCAGGATGCCGTATTCTGCCAGCCGAGTCAGCAGCTGATGTAGATGGGTCCTGTGGAGACCAGGTGGGCTGAAAACAAGCAGATCATCGATGAATCCGTAGCAGAAGTCTTCTAGACCGGTAAGAACTTCGTCAATGAAACGCTGAAAAGTCTGCGAAGCGTTTCGGAGCCCAAAACCCATGTAAGGGAACTCAAATAGACCAAACGGAGTTGTGATGGCTGTTTTAGGTATATCAGCTGGGTTTATTCTTATCTGATTGTAAGCTTTAACCAGATCAATTTTGGAGAAAACCGTGCATCCAGACAGTTGCTGAGAGAAGTCTTGAATATGTCGGACCGGGTACCTGTCGGGTATAGTGCGTGCATTAAGTGCTCGATAGTCACCGCACGGTCGCCATCCATCGTCCTTCTTCTTTACTAAATGCAGCGGTGAGGACCAGGGACTGTCAGACCGCCTAGCTGTTCCATTAGCAAGCATCTCATCAAACTCCTTTTTAGCTATCCTGAGGCGATCAGGATCCAAGCGTCTAGGCCTACAAGCAACCGTCGGGCCGGGGGTTGTTCTTATAAAGTGCACTGTCTTGTGCTTAGGCTTAGGCTGACTTACGGTACCCATGGGGCGAGTCAACTCGGGGAACTCACGCAGCAACTGGTGGTACTCTGTTTCGCCAGTGACAGTCTTGATGGATGCCACGTCGTCTGGAACTCGTTGGTGCGCTGCGGTCACGGTAAGTGAAGTGGTGCCATCAAAGAGCCTATGATTACGGCAATCTATAAGCAGATTGTAAAAGCTTAAAAAATCAACGCCTATTATTGGCTTAGATACGTCAGCGATTGTAAATTTCCACTGAAATAACCGTCGTAGGCCTAAGTCGAGGTTGAGCTGAATTGGGCCATAAGTATTAATGACAGTACCGTTGGCCGCTGTTAAACCGTACTTAGATAATGAACAGGGCGTCTTGACAGCTGACCGAGGGAACACGCATAAATCCGAGCCTGTATCGACCAGAAACAGCATCTTCGACTGTCGGTCAGTAATAAATAGACGGCCTGAGCGGTTAGGGCAGTCCGAGGCCGCTAATTCCGGCTGCCCCTTGTGTTTTCCGCCCTCCATTCACAAGGTTGTACACATTTACGGGCCCGAGAACCGTATGTGTAGTGGTAGAAGCAGTGAGGGTGGTCGGGGGGTGGTTGTCGCGGCCGAGACTTGGACCGTGAACGACTTCTGCTACCCTTAAACCGTGAGCGCGAACGTACCTGGTTTTGCTGCGCGTCCAAACGGCTAGTTAACAACGCTACCTGTTTAGTTAGCTCGCATATTTGCATTGACATGCTCTGCATTTGCGAACTATGCTCCGGGGCAACGCTTGCAACTTGCAATAGGGCGGCAGGGGCAATATCGTGTACCGTATCCGCTAAGTCAGCTAGTTTGTCTAGCGAAAGCTCCGGTTGCGACGCCAACACAGTTTGAAGGTTGGTCGGTAAACGGCTAGCCCACAAAGTTTTCAAAAAATCATCAGGCAGCGCTGGCCCCGCCAGGTGCTGCAGGTGCCGTAAAAATTGTGACGGCTTGCGGTCGCCCAGTTCTTCATGCTTCAGAAGTTGCTGCACTTTACGCTCCCGCGACGCCGACAACCGCTTAATAAGCTCCGCCTTAATCCGCCCGTATTTATCCGTAGCCGGCGGATTTGTGATGATGTCCTTGACCTCCGTTGCGTAGCGAGGCTCCAGCGCACACACGACGTACTGAAATTTCGTTGAGTCGACCGTTATGTTCGCCATAGCAAATTGGCATTCCATTTGCGCGAACCACATCTCGGGGTCATCTGGCCAAAATGGAGGTGGACGCACACCGACGCGCGAGGTTTCCCATCCGAGACTCTTTGCTCGATCTGTTGACTCCATAGTCGGGCAGTCACCACTATAGTTGTAATGTCTATAGGGGTTCAAGTAAAACACAGCAAGTCACTAGTAAAAAGACGTTATATTGCTTGAACGTTTGAATTTACAACAGTCACAGAAGAGGAGAAATTAACACAAGCACTGAGAGATAGATTGTAGCACGAAGGGAAGTTATAGACCAGATATAGACGAGAAAAAACGATAGAATATAAAACAGCAAAATTACATTAATTTACGAGCAACGAGTAGCGGGTAATATTAGATAAGCTAGCGCGGAGTGTGCGTCGCGCGGTGGCTAACAATGGACTAGTCAGTGGGAGTAATGCAAAACCGAACGTCGCCGGCGCAGCCCGAAGTTAGCCGAGCGGTTCCGAGTACCGGCTCGTATTCTATTGGCCACGAGTGTTGCGACGTTTAGTAGTTCCTCTACACAAAGAAACGCTCAGACCAAGACAAACATCCATGTACACAAATTTTTGACTTATACGGGTATCGAACCCGCGACCTCAGACATGGCAGTCGGTTACACTAACCACTACGCCATTGAGGATTCCCCTATATGATAGAACAACGTTTGCCGAGTCAGCTAGTTATATATATATATTTCTGTTCTTTTCCGTTCCTCTTGCCTCTATAACTAAAGGGTAGGCAGAGATTGTTTACGCCCATCTTTCGCTAACTATAATTTAAGGTCCTACGTCATATAGGGAGCAAGCCTATTACTTCACCGGACACAGTGCCAGACCCCGTGCAAAAAACGCAATTATTCTTTGATCAACTCTGGAATCGAACGCGGTACTTTATTGTCAACAATCGCTTTCACTGTTGCTACACCACCGTGGCAGCAGAGACATAAATCTCAATGCCTGGTGCTAGTACATCAAATAATTACAATACTATATCTTAACTAATACTATAAATGTGAATGTGAGTTTGTTTGTTAGCAACGCTTCCCTTTCAAGTCCTAACTATACGACCTTCTTCTTCTCCCTAGCCTTTATTATTCCCAAATCACTTGGGTCGGCTTTTATGGTCTAACCGGATTTGACTGAATATCAGTTTTTACACGGAGCGGCTGTTATCTGACCTCCGCAACCCGAAGGCTAACGATACCCTAAGGCTAGACCAGTGTCAGGATATTATAGGGCACTGACTTCCCAATAACGACTGCCATAGATGTTCATGGCAGCAACGACTGACGGCCTAACGTGCTCTCCGAGGCACGGAGCAGGCGATAATTGTCAATCAATACGGTCCTAATTATACGACCAATCATCATGGAATTTGCATAAACATTGTCAGGGGTACAGAAAAGGACATAGAGTCCCTACCTTTCATCCAGAAAAAAAATACCGTTACGAATCTAACCTACATTTATGCAAGTGAAACCACGTGCAAAATATAACTCTATAAGCCTAATACTTCCTTGTGATAATGTATTTGACGCCTATGTGTTCCCAACCGGATATTTACTACATATATATATAATATGACTACATACCTACATTAATTATAGTTTCTGTTTGCGATTTTCTCGGTATGAATCACTCGAGAATGAATATTAAGATATTAGTGATCCATAGTCTATCCATGTGCTAAATTACATCTAAATCCGTTCAGCGATTTACGCCTACTTTTGCAATTAACATCCAAATATCTTTACAAATTTTCACATTTATAAATCCTATTCGTAACTAATATTATAACAGTTAATGTTAGTTTGTTTGTTACATTTTCACGCCTTAATTGCTCGACCGATGATTATGAATTTGCCCATACCTACACGTCAAGAGTGTAGAAAAGGACATAAGGTACATTTTATACAAAAAAATAAACTATTCCCAAGTGAGTGGAGCCACTGGCAAAAACTAGTTAGTTATATTTCCACTTTCCTATATTACCGAGCGTATTCTACAAAATATTATTAACGTTGAACGATACAACAAGGTGAATTTATAATAGAATACCGGGCGTATGGCGTACCGCCATAGTTGGCAACTTTATTAAAATTCATAGCAAAGTTATGAATAAGAGAGGAAGCCGCGCTAAATAATTAGCCTTGTCCGCCATCATGGCATATTGGCTTATGCCATATCTATTTAAGTTTTATCGTGCACTGCAGGCAATAATATTAAGGCCCTGTTCCACCACATCCAAATTGCATTTATCTATAAGATAAGTCTCGCCATCTCTCTTCTTTAACCTAACAAGAGTATTTAGCATGCAACCTAATGAGAGACAGCATGCGATTGATATTTCAGATAACTTTTACTGGATAGTTGTGAAACTGGGCATAAATAATTGTCATAAAAGTATTCCGATATAGTCAGCTGCAATACTTCAGTATGGTGTAATATAATTACAAGGGTGGTAATTTGACTGCACGGATGGTGTAGGTAATGATTTTAATGGTCGCCTCGGCACTGCCATTGCGCCGTCTTGTGGGTTCGAATCCCACACGGTACGAAAAATTGTGTGATCCACAAAAGGTTGTTCATAGTCTGATTGTTCTTTGTGTCTATTGTTTGAATGTTTGTAAATTCGCCAGCAATATAGGAATGACAACAGGTGCGAGAGTTGTCTTTAAAAAAAACGCTTTGGCCTCTGATCCTTATATCGATAGTAAATCGTGATCTGATTTACTCCTAAAAAAAAATCGAGGAGTTTTAATATGCAATTTGTAAAAATCATATAATTTCTTTGGTCAAAGAACAAAAATAGAAAAATCATTAAATAAATGAATCTTGTCTATTATGCCAAACTAGCTTTTTGCCCGCAGCTTCGTTTGCTTATAATTAGGTTAATTTACATTATAATGGTAACAGTACTTTTTTTTTAAATAAAATGTAGCCTATGTTACTCGGTGATAATAGAGATTTCTAATGGTAAAGGAATTTTTAACATCGGTTCAGTAGTTTTTGAGATAAATCCTTACAAAAAGACAAACAGTTTTTTTTTGTCTTTATAATATTTGTATATATGAGACCTATTTCAGCATATAATAAATGTAAAAAAAACCTTAGTTAAAGCATTTTACACCAAAATTATCTTGTTCAATTTGCTCCTTAAAGGGACACCAATCAGACAAAAAATTTTTTTTAACATAGCATAAAAATATTAAAACTGATATAAGTCAAGGTGTATCACTTTTCACTGAAAGTATAATTATATATTAGGCTGACTATGTCTTGTGCTAATTTTCAACTAGATCCCTTCGGTGGCTAACAGCAAGTAATAAAAAACTGTACAGGTATAAATGAAGCAAGTCAAACCGAACGTTTTATGTAAACCAGTATTTTATATTCTCAGTATTTGTTATCGTTCAGTAGACCATATAATGCTTTCTGTACGGCGCCGGTGGCCGGTAAGCGGCCGTAACGCCCTGCCTTGTCATTACTTATTTTTGTACCTTGTATTTACTTATTTATATATGTAGATATACAGCTTACGATAAATTTCTTTATTTCTTTACAAAAGGCAACTCCTTTACATAGTATAACGCATATGTTACTTGGTAAATAGAACACATCCAAAAGCTTGAACCTTTGAAAATAATAAACTAATAGGGTTGCTTACGAATCGGATACAATATATTCGGAAACAGTGTCCGAATTGACACATTTTAATTTTAATATATTTTCAACTGACAATTTGGATACCATCAAATTATTGAAGCTATTTACTACAGTCAGATAAAAAGGTTTAAAATATAATATGTGGAAATAAAGTGTTACCAAAACTAACTATGGCATTTTAATCAAGTTTTGTTCCAACCTAATCTAACCATATGCACAAAAATGTAGGACGAAAAAGTAATTATTTAAAAAGAGGGACGAATGAGGAACATTTTTGTATGTGGGATGTAAAGTAGGATTACTACAACTAAGCTATTGTTGGAAGTTTTTATCTGACTGTACAATACAGCTTTTTTTACTGGTGTCCGAATCATCAGTAAAAATATATTGATATCCATCCGTGCAGTCAAAATCTAAGCTTGGGATCAAGTCGTGTTACGGAGGAAATGGTACAGATCCTTTAGCCTTCAAACTTGTAAAAATTGTATTTTCTCGTATACTTATTTATAAGGTTAGTTAAAATATAGATTTGTTTCATAAGCTACACGCCAAATCGGAATGCTACTAGACAATAATGAAATAAAGTTTGTGAACGGTTTTGCTGTTGGAAATAAAGAAGTTACATATGGAAAGTAGTGCTTACAAGTAGTTTCTTGCGCAGGCTTACGTTTGAGAAGGTCGCGCATGAAGCTAATAGTAGATAGCTGTTAGCTGCTTTAAATGCATGTCATACTAGAATTTGCCCGTGGCATTTCTCGCGTAAAAGTAGGATAGGTTAGATTAGAAACAGTACTTTTTCTGGATGAAAGGTACCCTATATCCTTCTTTGTTCCACTGACAACGTGTATGAAAATTCATGATTATCGGTCTAGTAGTTAAGGCTTGAAAGCGTAACAAACAAACAAAGAAATAAACTCACGTTCCCATTTACAATATTGGTTAGGATATTATGTTTCCCTCAAAATTTCAGAAATGATAATGTTTGAATTTCGACCTCTGGGCGTATACTGGTTAATATTACTATGAAACAAAACCTCAACTTATCAATATCGTACATAAACAAGACGCGACGATACAACAATACACTAAAACAAATATATTAAGTAATGTTGTCTCATTTAGCTGGTTACAAATGAAACGAGCTAAACTCCAATAAAAATAATGGCGTCCGAACATTGTGACCGAACTCCGGACAGATGGCAACGAATTGGCTTTCGTACCCGACAATATTTTAGGGTTACGACGAGATATGAACGTATAGAGCAGGCATTTAGGTTAATAAAATAAATTTGAGGGTTATACCGTTTACAGCTGATTTCAATTGCCTCGATTCAATCATATACAACAAGCAGCAGTAAGCTTATGTTTGACGCTCGAGCTGAAAAATAGGTCTGTGTTATTCGTTTATGACTTTTTGTAACCTAAGCTCTTAATCGCTTATATGAAGACGCAGTTCTAAGTGTTGGGTTGTATACCTATATATACCATAGCAATCGAGGCACTCACAATACTAATAATATATAGAGACTGAACTCTTAAGAAGCTCGTACCATACCGCCGACATCAGAAATGAGACTGATAAAAATATTTCCTGTTGGAGACCACACAATTTAATATGGTTAGTCTAGCATGAATTCTTTGACTTTTAATATACTAACAATCAACTAACTTATAATCGTCCTAAAATACTTTTTTTGGGGCGATATTGAATAGCTTGTGTTATTCAATGTATTTTTAATAACAAAAAGTCAACCATCTTAGTCTCTTACTTTCATGCATTTTCTCTCTATCTCTTGCTCTCTCGCGATAGAGATCTCTTATCTTATGTAGTGAAGTTATCACCTACATTGCGCCAATTATGATTTTAAATCCCACATAATAGTCGAGCTCGAGTTTTTGTCGTCGACCGGGCAAATTGCCACACACACACAAATTGTCGGCCTCGGTGGCGTAGTGGTTAGTGTAACCGACTGTCACGCCTAAGGTCGCGGGTTCGATTCCCGCACAAGTCAAACATTTGTGTGCATGAACATGGATATTTGTCTTGGCCTGGGTGTTTCTATGTATAATATGTATGTATTTACAAAAAGAAAGTATATATGTATGTTTATCCATTGTCTAGTACCCATAGTACAAGCTCTGCTTAGTTTGGGCTAGATGGTGTTGTGTGGTGATGTGGTAGAATATTATATTATTATACTCTGTGTGCCTAAGAATTTCCTAGCAGAAAACTCTGGCCCCGATCTTTCAGTTACTAACTCTGTATAATACAGATGTTCTTTCAGCTCAAACAAATGCGATGGTGTCTGAACGCTCCTATTTCAGAGAAAATGCGACGTAAAATCGGACATACTTTGATGCAGTTTCAAAAGCGCATTCATGTCAACGTTGAGGCTTTCTTTGTCCTTGATTACGTGGTGTTGCGGAATGGATAAAGCTCTTTCTATGTACTTGATTGAAGACGGAAATACGAGTTCACAAAATATATTTTCATCGGGCACATTGTATGCTTTATTCCACAAGAAAAATAGGTTTTTGGTTGACTTACACAGCACTGTTTGTTGCATCGCTGTCAACTAGCAAACCACGACTGTGTTTCGCTGGTTGACAAATTTTATTTCGTTGAAAGTGTGTAGTGACAACTTTCAACGAAATAAAATTATTTATTAATTAATCTTTTTCACTTGTAGTAAGGAAGAAAATTCTGAAGATTTTATTTGATTTTGTAAAGATGTTTACTTAGTGCAAGGTTTTGTTTTGTTAACCTTAGACCTTAGTAAGAAAAAGGGCTAAGCTTTAAAAAGCCTAAATCTGGTTGATAGCGATGTAAACCATTTTTTTTTTTTTTGTTAGTTTACGTAGTTGGTATGTCGCGAATATAAATAACTAAATTTTGCTCGTGGTTTGACCCACGTTAATGTAGTCAATTATGCCTCGGTAACATAATTTTTTCGGATGAAAGGTACCCTATGTCCTTTTCTATGTCCGAGACAACGTGAATGCGAAATTTGATAATGTTTAGTCAAGAAGTTAAGGCGTGAAAGCGTCATACACAAACTCACATTCGCATTTACAATATTAGTAAGCATTTACGTGACATTCTGTATATTCGGTCCAAGTAAAAATAATAAATAAATAATAAATATTCTATCACATACAGACAACAGCATCTAGCCCAAACTAAGCAGAGCTTGTACTATGGGTAGATAGATACTAGATAATGGATAAACATACATATATACTTTTTTTTTGTAAATACATACATATTATACATATAATCACCCGGATCAAGTCAAACATCCATGTTCATGCACACAAATGTTTGACTTGGGCGGGAATCGAACCCGCGAACTCAGGCGTAGCAGTCGGTTACACTAACCACTACGCCATCGATCATCCATCGCCAAGTCATATTGATGCTACTTTTTTGGTTTCAGAAATATTTATTCTAATATGAATTATACATTTACTAACATGAGAAATTATTCACTACCAGTCGACTGTGATGCGGAGGAATTCTATGACGCCTATTAGAGGGTTCTAATTTTCTTTTTCTTTTTTATTTCTGTTTTATAATATTTTAGGTATAAGTTAGTATTAAAGAATTGTGTTTATATTATGTACATAGTTAATAATTTAAATACACGAAAGGTCAGTATTCACTAATAACTGTAAAATGTACTGACGAGCAGATTTGTAACAAATGCGTTGTTACAAACAAATATTACGTGATTATCATGGCACAAAATGTATAAAACTACATCATCGAGATAATGTCAAAAAGAGAGGTCATTTGGTCAGTCCACGTGTAGCTGTCTCATTATCCAAAGTAATGGGTTACCGTCTGATTACTTTACATAATTACTATTATTACTTGCACGGAACAATAGTAGCATTTCTGTAACGTTTATGATTTGATAGCGTGAGAGTCAATTTAAAATAACCATCTGGGGATACTTGTTGACCAAATAGATGTTGTCGTAACATTGTAATTTGTTCTTTAAGCTATTATAGATCAATACTCTATTGTTTTTTACCATAACTTTATTTTTCCTGCGGTATCGCTTGCGTAAATGTAGACTAGTTAATTTTCTAACTTTTTTTTTTTTTCTTCAACAGTTGTTTACATTAATACTTAAAATTTAAACTAGTCTCAAATACGAGCGACCATGCAACAGTCACTTATAGGTAAACACCGTTTGAGCATACAAGAAAGTGTTTGAAACTTATATTAAAAATCTTACACATAATATATTTATATTCATTGTGTTTCTAAATCCGTTGTTTTAAGAAATGTGGACTTTATTTTCCTAATACTAAAAGAATGCAGATCTATTAGGTCGCTCAAACCATTCAACTTTTTACACATTCTTGCGTAAGGAGAATTAGCACCAAGAACTGTTCTTCTTAACGGTGGACAGAGTGGTGTGATTGATTTGCGTGGCAGTCTAGCAGAAACGCGGAACTTAAAAAGAGCTAACAACTGTGGGCAATCAATTTGTTGCTTGAGATTTATAACAGCAAATTTAGATTAGTAACAGCTCTTTTTTTCTGGATAAAATGTACCTTATGTCCTTTTATGATGCTCTGATAACGTGTTTGAGGAAATTTCATGATGATCGGTCTAGTAGTTAAGGCGTGGAAGTGTAACAAACAAACTCACACTCGCATTTGTAATATTAGTTAGGATTAGGGTACAAACTCGGTGGTGCAGGTAGTAATGCAAATTCTGTGCATGAGATTTTGGCTTGCAAACAAAAATCCAGTAACACTTTGCTTGAACTAGTCCAAGCAAAGTGTTATTGGACTTTACACAAGACTGGAAATAAAAAACTGAAAAAAAATTAAAAATATTTAATAAGTTCTTTTACGTTGACTATGCCTTGGAATCCACACCAAGAATAGCGCCCGTTAAATAGCTCATCTCTCATAAATTCATAATATAATAATATCTGCCCTGTATTAACCTGTCCCACTGCTGGGCATGAGCCTTTTCTCAGTGTGAGAAGGGTTAGGCCATAGTCCACTACACTGGCCTAGTGCGGGTTAGTAAATATAACATATCTTCGAGAATATTATGGAAAACTCTTATATATGCAGGTTTCCTCACGATGTTTTCTATTACTGTTAAAGCATGCTATAATTTAATACGCACATAACTTCGAAAAGTCAGAGATGCACGCCTTTGGATTGAACTCGAGACCTCGGCATGTTAGTCGTAATTTCCCAATAGGCTATCGCTGCTTTTTGTTCCCATAATGTGAGATCTAAAACTATAGCATGGCGAAATAGGGACGGAAAACACCTCTGCCTGTAGGCCGAGGTGTTTTCTTTTCAAATTATTTAAACTTTATTTATCCTAATAATGTTTTTAAAACTACGTCATGGTTCCGGTGCTGCGGGTCTCCAGCGGTCACATGCGTGCTAATCGTCACACACGGCTTTCGCTCACCCTCGCAGCTTCGGCTTACTGGCCGGTTTCGCCAGCCAGCCTCAGCCGTGGCGCCTCGCTCGCAGCCTCCAGCTCCTCAGCTCGCGGGCCGCCTCGCCCCTACGTGCCTACGCGATTCTAAATTACACTCTAGGGGTAGAGCAGACAAGCTTGCGTGGAGTCGGATTCACAGCGATTTGTTTCTGACACTACAACCCAATTTTACCAATTTATTTTTGGGACTAACAATTCTATTATAAATGAACATTCGGAATAATATTCTTTATATAATACAATACTTAGGACATATGACTTTATTTCATACAAAATTAGGAGATTCAATTATTATAGTCCTTGATATAACGACAGAATAGTAATAGAAGTAAAGATAATTATGTAAAATAAAATTACAAATATTTGAACATTATGGTTACTGAAGTTTATAGCACTAGTGTTTTATGTAAGTAAGTAAGTAATAAAATATTTATTGAGTCCAAAACATATGAATTTGAACATTGAAAACCCACCAAACTGCTTAACAGTTTGTCGGCAGGCACACTCATTTATAATAACTACATACACTTAGCTTAATTATAAAATAAAATAATAAATCAAAAATAAAAAACATATTGCATTAGGTACCATTACACACATTACAGTAACTTGAGGATCTACACGTTACAATTAGTATTATTTGTAGGAATTAAATAATATTTAGTATGGATAAATAATATTTAATATGAAATTTAATATGGATAATGATTTTCGGACAAACAATTTTAGGAGAAGTACGGGAGTACCCGCACAGTTACTAAGTTATAAGAAGAAGAACACTATGTAGAGATTACACACTCTCTCGCATTGCTTTTAGAACTGGGAGTACGGATCCCTCATTATATTAAACGAACATCATAAAATCTAAATTTCTAAATATACCGCAGCTTTTATCTAATATTGAAAACTTTTCTATATATATTATATCTGAACTCATCTACTTTCAATATCAAGTTATGAAACTTGAAAGGATCAATAAATATATTATGCAAACCGATAATAGCGACGTAAACTGGAAAAGGTTACTTCAATCGGGCGAGATCGATTTGAATAAATTATCATTTTAGAATATTCCATTAAACTTAAGAGCTCCGGTCTTTATTGCCTATCTGTAAAGTAGCTAGCTATACTTAATAAAACAAATAATAGATTAAAATAACATAAAACACGTTTTATTACAAAAACAAACTAAAAATTCGAATATAATTTGATAATTTTAATGTAAAAAAGCATGGGATGGGGCTTATCAAAATATCTTAGAAAGCACGCCAGGCTTTTAAATTATTTTTAATTTTTAGTTTGGTTTTTTAATAAAGCGTGTTTTTTAGTTTTTGTAGCTATTATTTAGGTTTAATTTTTAATTTCTTTATTTTTATATTTTTTCTAAATTCTTGTATTGTCGTCGGTTCTCGATAATTGAGCAAAGTTTCAAATAAATCCGTCGGTTTGAAAGGGATGAAAATCACGTACAAAGTTTCCATTACATACATACTAACATACATATGAAGCTAATAAAATCATGTTAAAAACGTGGTAATACTGTTAAATAAAATTCTATATGTTATATTAAAAAAGATAACTCCCGCACTAGGAATAATTCCTGTGTCGCCGGGACTTTACAAACATTCAAACAACGGACACAAAGAACACCCAGACTTGGAATAACCATTTGTGGATCACACGAATTTTTGTCCCGTGTGGGATTCGAACACACACCACTGCGCCTAGTGGCAGCGGCAAGGCGGCTTCTTAAAGCACTACGCCGTGCAGTCAAAGTACTTAATAATAAAGTTTATTACTCCATAAGAATAACCACTTTGGACTGGTATGCATAAATTGACTTATTACATACATCCCTGTGAACATGGCTGCTGTAAAGCAACCAAAACGTCGGAGCAAAGTGTAAACTTAAATATAAATAGTTTTAATTAGAAAATATATAGCTTAAATAGTAGTAAAGTTCAATAATAGTAGTGTTAGAGTTTTCAAAATTATGTAATAACAGTATTTAAAGTAAAATAAACAACGCGATAAAATCCGTATAAAGTGTTTAATTTCAATGTCCTCCAAATTGATCACGGCGGTGGTCAATCTTAACGGAGACCAGCCATCTGCGCAGGAGGTATTATAGCACACAAGTGTGCAAATACAACTGCAGTCTCTGTTCCCTAACTCTCATGATCAGACCGACAGACAGATCTAGCGATGTTAACCAAGGAACATTAGATATTAGTTTAATTTTTTATTAAGTTTATTTAGTTTAAAAGTCCAGCATTAGTTTTTTATGTTTAAATTCATTGTAATCTGTTAAGATATCTGAATGAAAGGCTATATTATTATTATAAAGAGATTTTAATGAAAACATCATCTAATCATCACATGACAGTTTAAAATAGACTTTGTACATTTTAAATAGAGATTGCTGTCTGAATAAGGTAGAACTTATATCACAGTTCACCAGGACTTTGGTCCCAGAAGAAAAGAAAGAAAGAAAGAAAATTAATTTATTTGACAAAGAAAAATACAAAAATAACAAATTAAATAATAATAAAATTTTGCCAAATGGGACCTAGTTCAGCATATGCCAGGCTAAGAAAGCCTGGCGCTGGTTTTCAACTAGATCCCTTTGGTGACTGCACGGATGCTAATAACAATTCCCATAAATTATAATGATAATTAAAAAATAACATTAATAAATAACAAAAAGGAATTCAAATATACATAAAATCATAAAAATTTCAAAACAATAAAAAATATAATAATAATAATTAAAAAAAACAAAAAAATAGAAAAAGACAGTAACAACAACATAAGCAACACATTTTAACGCTAAATTAAAATAGTGATAAAATAATATGATTAAGAAATTAATGATGAAGAGTGTTTACTCTATTGTGTTATACAATAATTGTTGTTCCAAGTCTAAGAGTTTTTATGTTCATTGTTTAAAAGTATATATGTAAAGATACTTGTTACACATGATTTACAACAAAAGCCGGAGCTGTCTTAAAAAATAAATTTTTCATTTACGTCACAAAGTAACCTATGAACGATCATAGATCACTAGTGTCTTGATGATATCACAGCACTGTGCTGAACTTAGAAGCCTTCTAATCCTACTTATTACAGGAAGACAACAAAAGACTGTTTGGCTGCGATCTATAAGATAAATAAGACCAGATAATTCTACGATACGCCGGCTTTAATAAGTTTGGAGATTAGGTTCTGAGTCGGTAGAGCTTTCTTATAAAATATGATGCGGCTTTCTAAGACATTTTTTTGCTTGTTTTTGTTGGGCTATCTTTCTCGAAGTTTTTATTTATGTAAATATATTATTTGACCTCCAAATATATAATAAGACTGATGTCTTTTGGTGTGGTTTATAAGAATCCTAACTAATATTAATGCTATTGTAATTTTGATTTTTTTATGCTTTTACGCATTAACATTCACACATAACCTAAGCTGCTTGGTCGATTATCATGATATTTTTTATTTTGCTCGTCAAAATGACCACACTCGGACCGATGGTCGTGTAGTCTAAGAACAGTGGCCTCCACACCGGCCTCATAGCAGCTAAAGTGATGTTGAGGTCTCTATTTTGACGGCCTGAGAAGGTGCTTTTCCACGCCCCGCTTAAAGGACTCAGGATTGAAGGATGAAGGAAACACGACCCTTGGCAGAAAATTCCATGCCTTGATCGTTCAGCAGAGGTTATTTGTTTGTTTGTTACCTACTGTTTAACGTCTAAACTACTGGATCGATCAGAAAGAATTTCGAACACACGTTCTCACTGGTACAGAAAATGACATAGGGTACCATTTATCCGGGAAAATACTGTTCCCGAGGAGTAGAATTCAATGACAAAATGTTGATCGTGAAGGAAACGCTGGCTAAATCTAGCAATATTATAAATGCGAATGTGAAATTTTTTGTTACGCTTCCACGACTTGACTACTCGACCGATCATCATGAAACTTTGCATACACGTTGTCAGGGGAACAAAAAAGGATATAAGGTACGTTTCATCCATAAAAAAGTACTAATCCCGATTGAAGCCGCGGGCAAAAGCTAGTAGGGTAGCAGCCGAGCGACCCGATCTTAAAAAGTGCATTAAACGAAGCGCATGTATCAAAAGTGAAATCACGATAACCCTACTAAAAATAGAACGTCAATATTCCTAAAGGAAGCAATTCATTTTACTCCCTCATCCAAACTCTAAGTTTTCACGACAGCTTCACCTGCGCTTCTTACGAGTATAGTGTCGACTTGATAAACGATGTCTGGAAACTTCCACACCAGTTCGCTCAAATTATATTATGTAGGTTATACGCTTGTAGCATAACTTTACGCTTACTTTTATTGCTGACTAGACTTTAGTTGCGAATCGGTTCACTTTTATACCATATTTCGCAAATAAATGATTTGATTTGATTTATGTAGAACAAGTTTTGCCTGCGCCTTTGCTCGCCTACGGGTAGGTTAGGTGAGCTAAGTAACATTACTTATTTCTGTATTAAAAGTACCCTATGTATCCTCCTTTTCTGTACCCCTGAGAACACGTATGCAACAATTCATGACGTCGAGTTGAGGGCTCTTTAGTCAACTGAGGGTCGAACTTATCCCGCGGGTTTAGTTGACCTAACGAATGTTTTGAATCGGGCAACTGATCATTGATACATTTTATGATTAATACAGACACGAAAAAAAGTGTTACCACTGTGATTTATGGGTGGTATTTAACTGCACTGTAAAAAAATACTTATTGCACAGCAAAATATATTTAAAGAGATCAAACTAAGTCAACGGAGCCCCGCTTCGCCGGGCTCCTATTTTTGGGTGAGTTGAAATTCTTAAACTCCCTCGAACCTTGCTGGGTAATAACTAGAAAGATTATGATTAACCTAACTTTTCCGAAACGGAATGCAGTGATTTGAGGCGTATAGGTGCTGGTTATGCTGTGCAATATTTGCTGTGCAATTAGTATTTTTGATAATAATAATAATAATAATAATATATTTATTTGCTTAAAACATGGTATACAAAGATGTTATGTTACAATATAGTTCTAACATGTTTGGCTAAAAAGCATGCAAAAAATTGTGAACATTACGAACTATAATTTATGCTCCAGAAATTCCTTAATACTATAAAGATTATTTTGATTCAGCCATTCGTATAGTTTAATTTTAAGCAGATGGTCATTATATTTAATCCTATTTTTAATATATCAGTATAACCAAGCGATGGTGTGTCATTTCTTTCCCCAAACACTTTTGTTCACGTGTGTAAATATTTATATTGTATTTATATAAATAATATTCTTCTTTTTAAAGTGGAATCAGTTGACAAAGCAAAAATAATAAAATTAATCATTAAGTCACTCATCCCGCGGGATAAGTTCGAGCGGCCTCAGTTGACTATAGAGCCGGTTGACTAGCTAAAGCATACAGGCATCACAAGCAAACAAACACATCCACATTTATAATATAAGTTAAGATTTGTCATATCCGTGGCATAAGTTTCCTTTTAGCTTAGTATCATAAGATTGAGTGCGATTCCTTTATCGAACAAAGTGCTTTAAATAATGACACTTTCTATTGGGTAATTTTGGTAGCAGTACAAAGCCTGGAAATATACTGGGTAAACGACAATAGACTTGGTTCCTATTAAGTGTAACCATAGCTCGCGAAATGAAGGTGTAATACACTCCTGCCTACCTTTTCAGGGATATATGTGTGAGGCTATGTGTAATTATGTTATACCAATAGACTATTATGTAAATAACAAATTATAAAGTACACACAGCGACACATCAACCTAGACTGTTTGGATTTTGAACTATTAGAAGTTGAACGCTGCGAATCGTGCGAGAGAGTGCATTATATTTTGTTATTTTGTCTCTTGTTAGATACCACTATGCACTGTCCCTTTGCGACAATTCTCTATTTTGTATGTAGCGTAGTTATGCGTATATAGGGTGTTTAAATTGATGTGTAGCCGTATGTACATATTATTTAAAACTGAAGCGAGCGCACTTAATTCAGTATGCGGTACTTTTTGAATATGAGAATAAGATTACTTTTATGTTCAAAAATATTCTTTCTGTGGTAACAGGCCTTCTCATTCATGTTACGATTCTTTAATATGATCACTCTTTAGCTCTTTATTTATAACTCTTGTGTTTTTTACAAATCTTTAAGAAATACAACAACAATGTAAAAATAATTCACAATATTATGCAAGTTTGACAAATATGCATCTTAAATCCTTTTTAATATAGAGCCTTTGTAATTAAAACGTTCTCACGTGTAACTATGTACGTAAGTACTTAGTTTTATCTTAGGCCGTTAATTACATTTGCTTGTTCTAATTGTCGTTAGGTTTTAATTTCGAAACTATACACACATCGTTTATAATAAACATTACTTTTTCAGTCAAAGCCAAATACTTTATTGTGATAAAATGTTTAAATTGATTAAATTCTAATTAGTAGTATTATTATTATTTAACATAATTAATATTATAAAACGAATGATTTATTCACTGTATCGAATCGTATTCTGCTTTACTGCCCACTTATTACGTACGAAATTACATACATACGTGTTAACATACATTACGGTATATTTATAGATGTCTGCCTAACAAATCTTAATTGAAATATGGAAAATAATTTTCTAGTTTGCGACACCATTTCTGTACTTATTTCATCGTGGCTGTATAAGCGAATACTTTTGCCTATCCGCCATCTTAACAGCTGTGACACCTGTCATTCATCAACCAAGCGTGACCTTTCTTTAGAAAGCTATTGCTTATTTTTGTCTCTAGACTCTAGAACGGTAGGCAAATAGACATACCAAAATTAACGGCCACACGTTGTTAGACTTAGAACGACAATTATATATTTTCACGTCGAAATTTTACTTTCAATCGAATATAAGCCGTAACCCTGAATACGAAAGTCGATTATGTACTGGCTCTAGTTTAACAAGTGACAGATTAATTTGTGAACAGTAGAAGATGACAAAGCTAAAATATGTTAGCAATAAAACGTTTGAATGACACTTATTACGAAGACATAGGGTTGAGTTTCGAATGTCTGTTTTGTAATGAACAGTAATGTTGTAATGAACGTCTTTAGTATCAGGCAAGTATGTGAAAGTGAAAAGATGGCCGATTTCGAAGACATTAACAAACGGGTCACGAACTACTTGCGGCCTCATAAATGTATAGATTATGAAATAAAAGTGAAAATACTATTAGCATATCATTTTCCTTTTTTATCCCATTATGGAAACTAAGGTGTGGTAATGCATAAGTGATTTTGTATCAAGTAATTATCATTTACATAGAGCATTCTATAAATAACTGACTATATTAGGTACAACAGTAACACGTATTGAAAGCTGATGAAACAAAAAATAATGTTTCTTTTTTTAATACAACTAAGGTGGCAAACAAACATAGGGCTCACCTGATGGTAAGTAGTCACCGTAGCCAATGAACGCCTGCAACACCAGAGGCATCATTTGCGCGTCGCCGACCCTATAGGAAGAAGTGGGAAGGAGAAGGAGCGGGAAGGGGGAAAGAGAGTGATTAGGCCTCTCTAGTGCGAGTCGCACCGTAGCTCTGAGAGTCCCGTATCACCACAGTCACAATAATCTTCTTAATAGTTATAATTATATAACATTTAGCTTGCGTATGTTCCCAAAACTCGAAAAATCTCTAAGATTACCCTGACGGGGAGCGGCTATTTTTGGGTCTCAAAATTTTTTGTCTCGTGTGGGGACAATCCACAATATTTAGCGCAGTAGCAATGGCAAGGCTCGACCATTACCAAATTATTAAATGACATTTTTTTTTATAATTTGGTTAGTTGTGTTTAATGACACTTGCTTATGTTAACACCAAAGTAACTAACAATGAAATCGGACTTTCCTAACTGCTTGTCATGTAATATTATTGAAGATATTTACCATTTATTAACAGAATGTGCCCAAACTGATAATCTGAGAGATCACCTAAAAGATAATTTCAATAATATTGTCTTCTGTTTACGCGAATGTTATTCATTGAAATTAAACTACTATATACGGATTTTATCGCGTTGTTTATTTATCACTGTATTACAAAATTTTGAAAATATTACTCTACTACTACTATTGATTTTATTTGACTAATTTATAAGCTAATAAAATTATTTAAACTATTAAATCTATTTATTTTTGGTTTACACTTTCCCCGACGTTTCGGGTGCTTTTCAGCAGCCATGGTCACGGGGAGACTAAGATGGTAGTTGTCTATACACTGATAAATAAACAACGCGATAAAATCCGTATATAGTAGTTTAATTTCAAAAGATAATTTCAATATTAACGTAAACGTATTTTTAAGTATCTTGTCTGGACCTATGTCAGACGCAGCAGTTGCTTTATACCGCGTGACTTTTTTACCGTCTTTATAATAATATGGTGTGTTGTGTAAGTGGAATAGAATATAATAGTATTTGTGTTCTAGCATTTTGAGATCACGCGACGTCACAATGTGCCTAATCGCATGCGACTATAGGGCGGCGGGCGACCGGGAGAGGGTGGGTGGGAGCGAGTGTTCGGCGCTAGCGACGACCGGCGAGTGCCCTTGAAGATAGTTTTTATGTTATTTGTAACGAAACCATTTATAATTTGTAGCGCGTTATTAGGGTGAATACGATATTGAATACTTTCTTTTTGGTTTTGTATTACTTTTAAATGTTTTAATATAAAACATAGATTATAAATAAGGAGTGTACAATGGTAGATTAATTTCAGACTATGTCAGTAAAAAATAATATTAAATAAAATAATTATGCCTGAAGCCTTACCTATCACGTCCTACTTTTTTCAAGGCGGCAAAAAATGTCACGATTTATAAACTTATTTATAAATTAGATAATAGACAATTTGTTGTTTAGCAAAAGTTTCTACTTACCTATATAACTAGTAATCTTAGATACTTTAAGTTGTTTGTATTATTTGTAAGCCAGATGGGAAAGACATAGTCAAAATGGCTCTAAGATTGGGAGGGAGTTTTGTTCTCTTAAAGGGAGCAGTTACAAATAAACAAAAACAATAAACATGAATAAACGCTTATCTATACTAATATTATAAAGCTGGAGAGTTTGTTTGTTTGTTTGAACGCGCTAATCTCAAGAACTACTGGTTCGAATTGAAAAATTATTTTAGTGTTGGATAGCCTATTTATCGAGGAAGGTTATAGGCTATATAACATCACGCTACGACCTACGGGAGCGGCGCAGTAATCATAAACGCGGGTGATCGTGGGCATAGCTTTAAAGAATATTTGAAAGGCCGAGTAAAAATGTATACAAAGAATTAGATCAAGAACTGTATGTAGGTATGTGATTCAAATATTTAACATATTGAACGTCATGTAACAGACACAATAGAAAATGTGTATAGTCGCAGTTATTAACCTCTGAGTCTTCTTCGAAGAGGTTAATGAAAACATTATGTGGGTTTGTGTGTCTGTTTGTTAGTGACAGTTTGTTAGTAACAGGCATAACTCCGGAACCACTCGACTGATTGACTTGTAACTATGTAGGTGTGCAGACACCTTGAGGTCATACCTCAGTCGAGTTTGAATAGGGGCCCTGTGGGTCAAAAGATCCCGAGATATAGGAGTCACATATTTTAAATGGAAAAATATTGACTTGTAACTTGGTGTGCAGAGACCTTGGGGTTATACTACGGTCGAGTTTGAATGTGGGCCCTGCGGGTCAAGAGACCCCCGAGATATAGGGGTCATTTCTTTTTATTACTTTTACATTTAAGACGAAGAGGTTGATTCCTGAGTTTTTACACTCATCTCGTTATTATATGTTTTACTTTAGAGATTACACGATAATCATTCCAAGCTTAAAACCTGTAGGCACATTACAACTACGTCACCTCAATATCTTAGACGTACTTATGACCTCAATTGTGCTGAATATTATATAATACTTTTACTTAGTAATATATTTATCTTTACATATGTGTGTATGTGTATGCTCACACATTCTTAATATTATAATATAAATACTCTCATGATGATTATGAACAAACATTCTGAACACGCAATCGTAGTTTTCACTACAAACTTATACGTACTCGTAAGTTTTTAAGATACAGCACATCTTTAAATCAAATACTTTCCTCTTTTTTGTTAAAGTATCCGTCTCAATAACATCATAGTCTGTAAAAGTATCAAATTATTATTTTAATGGACATTACATAGTATGTAAAAGTATTAATATATCCTATAAAGGAATAAAAAGAAAGAGAAGCATGAAAGTGGATATTGTGACAAGAATAGAATAGAATAGGGTATGTTATGTTGGTTTGGGCATGTAGAAAGAATGGACGAGAAAAGAGTGACTAAGAAAGTTTATAAGTTTAGTGTAAATGGAACAGTTGCAAGGGGAAGAGCTAGGCGAACGTTTCTCGATCAAATCGGAGACGTTCTGAACAAAGGCCAGGTTCAGAGCATCTTAAACCGGTGAGCGCGTATGAGGAATTTGATGAAAGTCAATGAAGCCAGAGAAGTGTATCAGGATCGCCAGAGGGGTATTACACCTACATATTGCCAGATGTGGTTTTAGGTCCTACGTAATAGGCAAGCATATTGTTGCTGTGATTGGCACAGTTCCAGACTCAGAGCTATTACTTAAACCAAATAATAATAATTATATTTATGTAAATAAAATTGGATAAAGATGCCTTTTTTTTAATAATATTACGACTGTTATACGAAAAACTGGGAAAAGTAGCTCACCCCACTTTCAACTTCGAATCAACAATAGATTCCACGTTAAAACTGTACTTAGGTAACTATAGATAATCAGATAGCTTGTTTCATAACAATTTCAATGACACAGGATTTGTTAGACGAACAATTTTGAAGATCTATTATAGCAGAAATCTGTATACAATTATCTTGAAACCCTGTATTTTAAACTAGGATAGGACCTGTGTTATAAGAGACAGTGATCGGCTGTTATTACTTAAAATAGATTTGTAAAACTTACAGATTGTGTCTTGTGTAATTTTATCAATTAACTACAAGTATGAATAATGTAACTTAGATTAAACTGTGTGCTTGTGGATGTGTGTACATACATACGTGAAGAAATAAATTTAATAAAGCATAGTAAAAATGGCACCTTTTGAAAATGTTACCCCAAACAACGTATTTCATCAACAGTAACGCTTTAGATATTATGGTCAAATATACTAAAATACAAATGTATTATTTTCGTAGCTTTAAAATAACATTGGCTACAGAAATCTCAAGTCAAAGGTCTCGAGATTAAACTCACGACGCAAACTGGTTTTTGGAGTCGTGTGCTTATTGAAAAGTTAATTACCGCACGCTTTAACCATGAACGTGGTGGAAATGAGGGCACCTACATGTATAAGTGATCTTAATAGCCTTCTCAAAGACTAATAATAACAGTCGTGTATATTAGAATCCATACGTAGCTATAGTCTTACGCCTGCTGCGGCCAATTCCGCTGTCGATGTCCCATCCCACCTTTGATTAAAACTCTCGAAGGGCCTCTTCACGTTGGACCTATGTCCCCGTGTAAGCCTCCCAAACAAAATTGGCACACAATTCGATCTGCAGAGCCTGTGGTGAACAGGACGAGTCCATATTGCACCTACTGTGTGAATGTGACGCGTTGGCTGGATTGAGGATGGGTCTGATGAGATTGGCATATCTAAACCCTGAGGACTTCAGGCGTCTCCCTCTGAAGTGTTCGCTGCGGCTGATGCAGTACATTCATAGGGAGATAGCTAAAGGGTAAATCTTGGGGCCGACACAAAAGATCCCAATGGGTCGAAGTGTCGCCAGTCTGTACTGACTGGCTCCCACACACAAGATAAGATAAGCCTCCCTAAGAGCCAGGTATTTTCTGAAATAATAATAATATGTTAAAAAATACCTGTGGTAAGAGAAACATGATAATAGTAATATCAGCCCTGTATTAAACTGGCCCACTGCTGGGCACGAGCCTCTTCTCGGTGTGAGAAGGTTTAGGCCATAATTCACCACGCAGGTCCAGTGCAGGTTGGCAGATTTTATAGAAAAGCATGTTTCCTAACAAAGTTTTCTTGCACTGTTATATATATACATCATACTCAAATGTTGACTGCATATATAAACAGTATATATGTATGTATAACTAGTTTTCCCCGCGGTTTCACCCGCGTAAGTCCCGGTCTCATGGAAATATTGGGATAAAAAGTATAAATCCAGGTCTCCAGCTATCTACATACCAAGTTTCATCGCAATCGGTCCAGTAGTTTTTGCGTGAAAGAGTAACAAACATCCATACATCCATACAAACTATTGCGTTTATAATATTATTAAGGATATGCATTTTTTATTTTATATATATATTCAATTTATGGATGGCGGTGGTTTCAGTGGTCGCTTTGCCACTGCCACTACACTGAGAGTTATGGGTTTGAATACCACAAGGGACAAACATTTGTGTGATCCAGGAATGGTTGTTCCGAGTCCTAACGTTCTTTGTGTCTCTTGTGTAATGTTTGTAAAATCCCCCGCGATTTAGGAATTATTTATAGTGTCTGTGTGTAATCTTTATATTTATGTCTCACAACAGGTTCCGAGGAAGGGCGGCTTGTATGTTTTCGAAGTACTGAGTGGAGTACATAGAGCTGCCTGACTGTAAGCATTTTGCATTCTCTGTAAAGCTGCGCTGTTGGATATCTACGTGGGCGCGAAAGCATTACTTTCAGTACCGCTCTCTGCGCTCGCTCTAATCGAATAAAAGCGTTTAGTGTTGCTCCTTCCCAGACCGGGATACAATAGGACAATATTGACTGACATAGTGCCTGATAGACCATCTCTAGAGTGTTACTGTCGGCTGAGTTACGTAACTTTTTAAACACAAAGAGCAACTTTCGAGTTCTGGTTGTCAAGAGTTCTATGTGCTTGTACCAATTTAAGTGATGATCAATGTGTACTCGTAGATACTTGACAATAGTGGCCTTAGAGATGGTAAGACATGCACAGTTATGGTTATCCGTGCAATTATGGGCTTTGAGAGCCAGGAAATCGGGAGGTAATGAGTTCGATCTAATAGCAAATGGAACATAAACCGTTTTAGTAACGTTTAGTGTTAATAGGTTACTAGTCAGCCATTTCATGACACGTGCCAGAGCAACCTCAGCATAGCGAAAGCATTGAGCCCAAACTTGACCGGTTACCACTAGAGTTGTGTCATCTGCATATGTTAGAATTTTGCACTGATCAATAGGTAGTTTACATAATCCATTGATATATATAAGGAAAAGAGTTGGGCCCAATATGCTACTCTGAGGCACGCCATACGAAATTGGAAGCTCGTCACTCATGTATTGTCCAACTTTGACCACTTGGGTACGATCCCTCAGATAGTCAGTAAAAATATCTAGTACGAGTCGTCGAATACCGATGGCGTCCATCTTCTTCAGTAAGACTGGCGCGGAGACAGTGTCAAAGGCCTTTGATAAATCTAGGAAAATACCTAAGCATTTTAATTTCGCATCGAGAGTCTCAACTACATGATCAGTTAGAGCCATTACGGCATCTTCAGTATTCATAGCTTTCCTAAGGCCGAACTGGTTGCGAGCCAGTATATCGTTTGCTTCGAGAAAGCTAATGAGGCTTTTGTTCATTATTCGCTCTAAGATCTTAGACATCACCGACAGAATTGAAATAGGTCTATAATTGTTGACGTCGTCACCGTGGCCAGCCTTGTGAATAGGCTGTACGATGGATTTTTTAAATACTCGAGGAAAGATACCAGACGCTATTGATACATTACAAACGTGTGTGATTATGGGTACCAAGATATTCCTCGAATTCTTAATGATATTTGTAGGGATACTATCCCAACCCGTTGCACATTCGGATACTAGTCTCGCGGTATCTACATCAGTAAGCTGTCTTACTGTCCGAACTGCATATGCGGCTGAGCTAAGTTTCCCTGCAAGACACGATATATGAGCGCCCCACTGAAGTTATGATCTAAAGTCAAACCTAGAAAAACTGTTGATTGTACGAAAGCAATAATTTCATTACTTAAATTTATATTTATGTTAGGACTCTTTACATTTGGCAATGTAAACTTGATACATTTTGTTTTTTAGAGTTTAGTAGTAAATTATTCGACGTAAACCAGTTCAGGATGTGCGCGAGCGAATCATTAACACTATTTAAATTTGTTGCTCTTCTGTCTACTTTAAAAATAAGAGATGTGTCATCTGCAAATAAAACAATGCCACACAAATCCTGCACGAAGAACGGCAAATCATTTACGTACACTAAAAACAGAAAGGATCCTAAAATTGAGCCCTGTGGCACGCCCATTGTGACTGGTAATCCAGAAGATCTACTTCCGTTGATATCAACGTATTGTAGTCTATTGCTTAGGTAGGAACCAACTAAGTCAAGTGCAGTATCTCTGATGCCATAATGCCCGAGTTTTCGCAACAGCGTATGATGGTCGACGCAGTCAAAGGCTTTATAGAGATCACAGAATACGCCAATGACATCTTGCGAATTTTCCCAGGCATATGTCTTAAAAGCGTAACACCCGCATCTATCGTAGAACGGCCTTTTCTAAAACCATATTGATCTGCATGAAATAAATTATTTACACTAAAGTGGCTCTCTAATTGCTGTAATATAATCTTCGCAAATATTTTACTAATAGCAGGTAATATTGAAATTGGCCTTAAATTACTAGGGTCACTTTTGCATCCATTTTTAAATAAAGGTATTATTTTACTACATTTCATTAAATTTGGAAAAATGCCCACATCAATGCATCCGTTGAATATAGCGGCTAGGTGTGGCGCTATATTAACAATAATACTTGCAACTAATTTTACAGAAATACCCCAGAAGTCGGCTGTTTTTTTTTAATTGAGCGGCTTATATACTTTTATTATATCATACGGATGTACACATTCAAAACTAAATTGTATCTTGCACTCTTCCACGCTGCCCCTAACCAAGTATTCTGCTCGAGCTGGGCAAGAGTTCTAGTTGTATTTAAAGGTATTTTTGTGAAGTAGTTATTGAATGTATCGGCTACTTCCAAATTATTTGAAATTACGCTATTATTTACATTCAGTTCAAATTTATTATCACGCACCTTGCTGCGACCTGTTTTATTGTTAACAATGTTCCATGTAGTTTTAATTTTATTATTATAATTTTCAATTTTAGTTTTTAGGTAACGGGACATACAAAACATAAAATCAAAACTAACGAAATTTTTATATGCTTTCCGGGAAGTTAAAAAAACCACAAATTTACAGACTGCTCTGGTTATGTACTACGCATATGCTTACGCATGGCTTCGCTACGGCATCATTATGTGGGGATACAGTACAGATGCCCAAACGCTATTCACCGTTCAAAAGAAACTTATGCGTATCCTAGTAAATATACAACAGACAGATAGCTGCAAACCCCATTTTATAGAATAAAATATCTTAACTCTGCCTTGTATGTACATACTTGAAATATGCAAATTTGCTCACAAACACCAAGACTTTTACACTAAACGAGAAGATATACAAACAAGGTACACACTCAGACACAAAACAAGACTCAACCTACCATCGTCCCGCTTAAAAATACATTCTACAAGTCCTCTGGTAATGTCAACAAAATTATACAATGTGCTACCAGAAACAATAAGAAAAGAAAAAAGACTCCATTTATTCGTAAATAAATTAAAAAAGTTATTATTAAAAAAATCCTACTATAGTGTCGACGAATATTGAAGTGATAAATCTCTAAAACTTGAAAAATATAGTCTTTTGTAATTTAAATTCTGATGTTAATGTTATGTCTATGTTTTAGAATAAGTTGGATTCTTATAAGATACTTAAATGATAAGTCCTCTGCACATTTACATTTATTTATTATATCTTTTGCTGTGCCCGACAGGGTCCACGATTGTTACCTACCAAATAAATGTTTACCACCTAAGCCTACATTGTGGAATGCAATAAAGAATTGAGTAATTGAGTAATGAGTACTGACTTGGCAGTGGCAGAAGTCTTTTTAAATAATTTTGAATAACTTTTAACATATTGAATAAAATTTGGACCGAAATTGTATTGTTTCATACCATATAATTCGTACAGTTTTGCTCTACTTCTATATATCCCAGATGTTGCCCAAAACTTAATCTTATTATTCTGACTAAAGGTCTTATATTTAAAAATATTATTATATTCTAAAGTAATTATGTTAAGCAAAGACTCATTCATATAGTTGGTCTGGATTATTCAGAGAAAGGTCCATATTGACAACTTTGGCACTTATGTTATCATTAAATTCCTTTAAGCGATTGGATGTCATTGGTCTACACGTGACCTTATTCTCTTTATGAATTGTACTCACAGGAAATACTACCTTTTGCCCACAGTGGTCAGATGTCAGTTCACTCAATATGGCCCTATTAAGAAATTGGCAGTCGCAAAATACATTATCTAAGCAGGTCGCAGAATGTGAAGTGATCCTAGTGGGTTCAAAAAATAAATGCTTTAAGTTAAATGATCCAAATAAACTAATAAGTCTCAAAGAGAGAGCTGACTGCTCAAGTAAATTAACATTAAAATCACCACACACTACTATATGCCTATTACTAAAACTTAAGCGTTTTAAAATATCCTCTATTACGGTTTCAAATACACTAAAGTCACTCTGGGGTGGTCGGTATACACAAACTATGACATGTTGCTCTAATTCCACACAGGATAATTCTACAGTGCGCTCGATAGAAAGATTTACTATATCTTTACGTTCCTTACATTTTAGATTGTTACATACATATACTAGAGAGCCATCATGTATAGAATTATTTCTTACAAACGCAGTTACAATTGAATAATATTCGTTATTAAATATTAATTGATTAGGTTTTAACTAATGTTCCGTTATGCAACATATTTGAATGTTATGTTGTTTAAAAAATAAATCTAATTCTAACTCCTTGCCGGATAGACCCTGAATATTCTGATGAATTAGTCTAATACTGCGTGTCTGCCTATCCTTTGTCTCATCTAACAGTTTATACTACTAGAAGTGTCAATATGAAAATTTGTAGTAGTAATACTACTATGTCCTAAAATCTTCACTACCCTACTGGTACCTGAGTCACTACATATATTAAATGCTAATAATTTAGCAAGTTGCTTTTTATAAGAAAAAGATAGATACATTGTATCTTTAGTTAATAAAAATTTACTAATAAACTTATTAGTGTCAAAGAATAAACTATAATTGTTGTAACATGTACTGTTGTAAAAAAGTAAATTAAGTTTTTCAATGTTCCTATTTTGTTCATTTGTTAGTACATAGGAATATGGTAATGCACAAAGAATAAAGTTACACCCTACTCTATAATGTAATGATTCTATTACCTCTGTCAAATGAATTGCCATAAAGAAATATGACTGTTGACTCTGCATTTAATTTTGTAGTTTTTAACTTATCAATTAAAGAACTTAACCTAGCTCCAGGGGAACAAACATTTATGCAAGGCGACTCTGTATAAGAATTAATTAGCCTACTAAAACCTACCCCTATTTGGTCAGAAAACATAAATATATTTTTATTAATGTTATTCACCAAAGAAGACACAGACATATCTTCATGATCAGAAAAGGAGGTGGTACCACTGTTTACTGAATCCAAATCACACACAGCTGACAGGTTGTTATTAGGTGTAGCCTGTAAGCACTTACCGCAAAGATTGTTATTTGTTAGTGAGAGAACATGTTCTATGTTCTCCCTACCAACTCTGGCAATTTCCTCATACTTCAAAATATATTCTGATGTTTCTATATGGTGCTTAAGACTGATTCTAGTAAGCCATTCCTCTAAATTATTAATTTGACGATTTAATTCAGCTGTATGTGCTTCACACTGTGTATATATGTATGTTTAGCCATTGTCTAGTACAAGCTCTGCTTATTTTGGGCTGGATGGTGTTGTGTGTAAGTGATAGAATATTATTATTATTATTATTTATTATATTTAGTTTAACATAAGAGTCGACTATAATTATGCTGTTGTAGATTGGACACCCTCTACTTAGCTAAGAATTCACTAACTAAAATCTCTTTTAGTTTGTCTGACTTATGTAATATCTAACTGAACTCCGAGAACTGTAATAAGACGCGACGAGCGCGCACGTCCCCTTTTTGCCGTTTCTTTGTGTAAAACTAACGCAAACGTCCGCGTACCTATTCGACGAATTTCAAAAAATTATAATGACCATTTTATAGATCTGGATTTATTTAACCTATCAGTTAGTAGATTTAAAAGCGCTCTAATGGCAAAAGTCAACAGTCTAGTCAGTATATGTAAGTATAATTTTAGTTAAATTTATATTACATTTTTATGTATGTATATTTTTGTATCTAAATGTTTCAGACTCTAATTAGATTAAGAATAAGTGTAAAAGATTGTACTAACTATCGCTCGCAAACACCCAATCAGTTCAGATATCATGTTATGTTTAATATGAGGATAACGCTGTGGGTTGCACATGTGATAAATACTTATTATTGTTAATACTGTTTATAAACCCCGATCCTTTTCTTATCCTTTCCTTTGTCCTTTCCCTCCTTCGTTCCTTTTTAAAGGGCTAGCAACGCACTTGTAACTCCTTTGGGGTTGTGGGTGTCCATGGGCGGCGGTAATCGCTTACCATCAGGCGATCCGTCTGATAGTTTACCAAGCCATGCCATAAAAAAAAATAAAAAAAATTGTGTGTAACTGTTTGTTATTCCCTAAATAAATAAATAGTCTACTGATGCTTTCAAAACCAACAAGTTTAATTCCAAAGATAATTACGGTAAAAAAATTATCAAATACCAAGGTTTTGGTTTCATAGGGTCTGTTTCTGGTTTTACAATTAGCGAATAATACACAAAGGGTTCGACTATGCGTATTATTCTCTACCTGTAGGAAATATTTTACGGAGACAGTTTAACCTACCCTTTATAAATGAGTTGTTTAAATAATACAGAAATTATAATTTGATGGCGATTTAAAAGAATGGCTGTGAGTCTCTTGCTTTATCTTTTTATAGGAACCTAGCAACTAACATAAATGTAAATTCGGTAAATTTACTAAACTCACTAACCGCTTTGACGTTCATAAGTATTACTTTGTGACCTATATGAATACATTATACTTGACTTTGAAATTATCTCTATTGCAAAAAAGATATGAATCAAATATAGGTACGACTTCTCGATTGTTCAAATCCAACAGCATTCGACAATTTCAAGCAGAATTATTATGATAACACTTCAATATAATATTTATTCCACCAAGCTCTTTGTTCGCTGAAGGCGACGAAATTATCGATTTCAATAAATCTCTCAATACGGTGTGAACATAAGACCGTCACGTCTTGTCCGAATGAACGAACGGATGGGTTTATTGAACAGTATTGGAAACTGTCACGTAGGAAATTGCAAGGTGCCGCCTAAACCCTCTCTATATTTTTCTATTGTCCCTTAGGTGACAAGTTCAAATGTTAAAGGTGTGAAGGGCACCACATTTAATCAGTCCACGTAGAACCGAATATAGCTGAAGGGTAGATTAGAAGTAAAATTTTGTTGCGATGTTAGATTTTAAGTCGTAATATGTATTCTAATTTAATAAGTTAAGAGGCCCGTGCCCAGCAGTGGGACAGTTTAATACAGGGCTGATATTATTATTATAAGTTGAAGAGTTTGTTATTTATTTGAACGCTAATCTCTGGAAATACTAGTCAGATTTGAAAACTATTTTTATAATTGGTAGCAAGAAGCGATAGCCTACTGGGAATCCGTTGGACTGCCACGCAGAGGTCTCGAGTTCGAACCCAAGGCGCGCATCTCTGATTTTTCGAAGTTATATGCGTATTAAATAGTTAATTATCGCTTGCTTTAACGGTGAAGGAAAACATCGTGAGGAAACCTGCATATCTGAGAGTTATCCATAATGTTCTTGAAGATATGTGAAGTCTGCCAACCCGCACTAGGCCAGCGTGGTGGACTACGCCCTAACCCTTCTCACACTGAGAAGAGGCCCGTGCCCAGCAGTGGGACAGTTTAATACAGGGCTGATATTATTATATTATTATTATGTTTTTCTTATCACAGGTACTTTCTAAAATATTTTATTAGAAAATACCTGGCCCTTTGGGAGGCTTACACGGAGACATGGGTCTAACGTAAAGAGTTTTAATCAAAGGTGGGATGGAACACCTACAGTGGCATTAGCCGCAGCAGGCGTAGGACTATTGCTACGTATGGATTCTAATATATGGGCTATAGGTATGGGTGTTTGGTGGACCGGTATATTGCTGACTATGGATGAAAAACGGCGTCTCCCTGAATACTCTAATAGCATCAATGCAATGGGCAGACGGTGACTCGCCAACTCACTAGATGGGCCCCCAAAATAGCCATTATAGGCATACAAGCCAGCAGCAGAGGGCAACACCGGTGCGAGTGGCTAGGAATGTCGATCGGTGCGGCGCCGGTTTCAAATTATTATTATTATTATAAAAATATTCCATTCCCCATCATTGAGGAAGTTTATAGGCTATGTAACATAACGCTACAAGCCACGGGAGCAAAGCAGTTATGACAAATGTGGATGACACACGCGGGACGCGGGCGCAGCTAGTACGAGTATACTTATATTTTAAATCTAAATAGATTCAACTAGCTTAAACTTTGATCCTAGTTTCACACGAAACCTGAATGCATAACATTCCATAGTTCATAAACACTTAGGTACGCTATCATATTTATATACACACATAACACATTAAATGGAAATACCTGGCCCTTTGGGAGGCTTACACGGAGACATGGATCCAACGTGAAGAGGCCCTTCGAAAGTTTTAATCAAAGATGAGATGGAACTTACTGCGGAACTAGCCGCAGCAAGCGTAGGATTATTGCTACGTATGGATTCTAATATATATGTGCTATGGGTATAGGTGTTTGCTGGACCGGTATATTGGTAACTATGGATGAAAAATGGCGTCTACCCTGAATACTCTAATAGCATCAATCGGATGGGCAGACACATTAAATTATTATTATATTTTCAATAAACTGATTTGTTTGAAGCGGCGATAGCCCAATGTCTTATAATAAGGCATTGGACTTGCGATCGAAAGGTCGCGGATTCGAATCTCAACCCTTGCACTACTGACGTGGACCCCCTCCTGACACAAGCATTCTAGCTTAGCTGGAGTGGTTAACAAGCATACTAGTAATTTGAAACACAAATAGAAAGTAAGCAAATTGTAATCGACATACATATGTACATAGTTACCCACAAAGCCTATCCGGCTTTGCCTAGTGTGGAACCAACGGATATTGCGTACAAATTGTATTGTTATTGGTATTACATATGAGTCCATATTGGCTCACATAAAATTCTAAATCCTATTCTTTGTCTGACTACAGATTTGTGTTCATAATAATCACTCTTCATAATTTGATTTTTCATACTTTTTATATTCATACATTTTTATAACTACCAACGGAGCTTATAACAGTTCGTGATCATATTTTTTTTATTAATACTGCTACTACCAATAACCATTTTAAAATTAGAATTTTCTTTTTAGATCTTTTTCTTCATAACTTTCAATGATCATATTGTTTTAATTAATAATATTGTTACTCAGAACATATTTCAACTCATACGGTGTATCTGTCTACTTTTCTATCAAAAATTAGTTTCTGGCGCTTCGCCGGCCGCTGCCTCGACACGCTCGCTTCGCTCGCTCGGCTCGCGCGTTGTTGGTCACAATTCTAACCTTTTTTTTTTTTTTTTTGATTCTCAGGAAAAAATGCTTGATGCACTACCCGCCGGCTAGGGGACGGCACCGGCGGGGCGTGTGGGACTCATCAGCCTAGTGCTGGGATACCCACTAAAAAAACCTGGGGTGTTCCCTCTCCCACCCAATGGGGGGGGCCAGTTGGGAGTCTAAAAAGGAAGGCGCGCGGGAACACCGCGCGCGCCCTCTGTGGGTTCTTACTCACGGGTGGCAGGGTCCCCTGAGGCCTTGCCACCCAGAACCCTTAGGTGGGGGGCAGGAGAGCGACATAAGCGCGTCTCCTGCGCCCCCTCCTCCGGCGGCGGATGTCCGGGGCGTAAGGATCTTCCTCACGCCCCCGCTCCGCCGCCTCCTTCTGCGAGATGACAGCCTCGCAGAAGGACCTCATTGCACCCCAGCACCTGTCGTCGCCGACCATCATGGATACGACGGTCGGCAACGAGAGGTCGGGGCCAATCACGGCGACCAGGGCACAGCGCACAATTCTAACCTAACCTAACCTACTTATGAATATTATAGTTATTTATTCGAATGATTATGAGTTTCGATCATTAGTATAAACAAATATATGAAAACAAATTAGTAAAAACTAAGTGTATAATTAGTGAATTGAATTTATATATTTTTAGAATTTATATATAATTATGAATTTCAATGATTATAGTTTATAATATTTAGTTTTTGAATTTTTTATGAAGTATGATCATTATGGTTTTAAAGGGTATGAGAAATATTTTCGGACCTCCGATGATAGGAGTTGAAAAGTTATGTAAGACAATGCGCACCCATTATATATATTTATTAACCTCTGAGTCTTCTTCGAAGAGGTTAATGAGAACACTATGTGTGTCTGTGTGTCTGTCTGTTAGTAACCGGCATAAATCCAGAATCACTGGACCGAATGACTTGTAACTTGGTGTAGAGAAACCTTGGGGTCATACCTCAGTCGAGTTTGAATATGGGCCCTGTGGGTCAAAAGTCCCCCGAGATATAGGGGTTATTTTTTTCATTACTTTTTCATTTAAAACGAACATGTTGAATCCTGGGTTTTACACCCATCTCGTTTATTATACTACTTACTAACAGACCCGCGCAACTTCGTCTGCTTCATATAAGACAATTTTCCTCGTTTTTGCAACATTTTTCATCGCTGCTGCGCTCCGATTGGTCGTAACGTGATATTACGTGATATTATTATATAGCCTATAGTTCCTCGATAAAAGGGCTAACCAAAACTAAAAGAACTTTTTAATTCGAACCAGTAGTTCCTGAGATTAGCGCGTTCAAGCAAACAAACAAACAAACTCTTCAGCTTTATAATATTAGTGTAGATTATATTATATTAACAGCTTTTAGTTAATTATAATTATAGCAACTTTATATTTCACATTACTATAATATCACTATTTAGACATCAGAAATACAAAGTATGTGTGTATATCGTTTTATTTGAACGCAGGAAATTTTAAATATTACGAATTTGTTATATTTTGCCGGTTAGTATTTCGATAAGAAGCATTTCTTTTCCGTACGGGGCGGCAGCAGTGTTAGTCTAACAATATAAATGTACCATGTTTGTATCAGTAGGTAGTAGATCCTCGCTGGTTTCAGCATGAATGGGCCGGATCGACCGGGGTAGTACTACCCTCTCACAGAATACCGGCGTGAAGTAACGGTACCCGTTGCGTTTCGTATCGGTGTGTGAGAGCCGGAGGCCCAGTACCCCGATCCTTTTACTATATTTTCCTTTCTCCTTTCTCTCCTTCATTCCTTTTTTAAAGGGCTGGCAACGCAGTTGTTTTCCTTTGGGGTTGCGGGTATCCATGGGCGGCGGTAATCGCTTACCATCAGGCGATCCGTCTGCTCATTGCCCAGCTAAGCCATAAAAAAACAAAGATCTATCTATACTTAAAATAAATTACAATACAATAAATTGTACAGACACTGTTTGTAATATATTAGAAAACTATTGGCATGGATAACAGAAATCTGAATCTAAAACAAAGGCTTTTAGACATTTTAGTCTGTTTATTTCGCCGTTACGCAAACTTCACTGAAAGAGTTTTAATAGGTTTTACGTAGTTGGGTAGTATGCAGAACATATTAAAACTTTAAGCCGCGTTTTATTGAAATCCGTTTAGCAGAAATAAAATATCCGAAAAGATTTTTGACGTACATAAGTGTTACTTTGTGACCTAAATGAATAAATGATTTTTGAATTTGACTTTGATTGAAGGCAAAAGCGAGTGATTATTAATTCATCTTTTTTAAGTTTTTTAAGTTTTCTAGCAATTTGAGTTTTACATTACTAGTATTCTCGTACTGGTACCCTTTAGATAAGCTAGAATGATTGTGTTAGGAGTGCATTCACGTCAGAGTGCAATGGGTAGGATTCGAACTCAGCACCTTCCGATCTTAATCTTAGAGGTACTGTACCGATAGAATTTTTAAATATTGTAATATGGCACACTGAATTGCTGCGTAAAACTAATAATTACCTAAACAGTTTCAATTTATACAAGCTGTGGTCACTTCGGTTTTAAGGAAAAATCCTACAAGGACCGTGCATTTTTCTGAGAAAGTAAGAGTAGGAGAAGAAAGTAGCTTGTGTTACTCTCCAAGCCATTATTTATCTTTATACAAAAATCATATCAAACCCCCTCTCTGTCACAAAAGATAAGTAGGCCGACAATATATGTATTACATGCACATTTCGCCAGATATACTTTAAGATCGCATGCGGTAGGGGGCGTTCGTATTGACGTTACTCGGGCACCACTACTGAGAATGTCTTGACAGAAACTCTTACTAACACTTTCCTGATCCGAGAATCGAATCCAAAACCTTCTGCCCAACAGTCGCATTTACTACCGCTGCGTCACAGAGGCAGTAATTCTCTAATAATTGTTCACCAGAAAAAGCCTTCCTGGAAAAGCATTACAAACTCCGGTCATGACGGAATGCCATCTCATCGGATTATGAGAGTAAGGAAACGGAGAGTGCACTTCTGTTTGGGCACACTTGTGCATTTTAATATCTCCTGCACAGATTGCAAGTATCCGTTAATTAAGATTGCCGTCGCCGTAACCAAAACTCGGTCTGGAAGACGTTATTTATATATTTTACTTATTATGAGCAATACATGTTGGTAATTCTAGTTAAATAAATTCAGTTTCCTCATAGGTTAGAGTTTAATAAAAGTACCATACCATATTTTATCTTTACAAGAACTCGGTCAAATTCTTTACAAAGACATAAATCAAATCACTGCTCTATACCCGCCACTGATCGATACAAATTGTGGTCACGTCTGTTCCGAATGACTGAACGAATGAGTTATCGAATGCTATCAATATCCCAAGTCCCTGAAGGCGAATTCCTGTAGACTTCTTTCCATTTGATTGAGGAGTGAATGGACGATGGTTGACTTAATAATTGATGCTATTAATAACATAACATATTTGTTAGAACAATAATCTTGTTAAATCCATCTATATTAAAATATAATTATATTTTACTCAAAGTAGGGTAGTCGGGCATATGAAATACTTTCGTTTTTCAAAGTAATTTGCATCGGAGATAATATCATAAATTACAAGTATGTGCGCAAACATAAGTGCCTCTGTTCCGTTTCGTTTTCCTCTGTTTCGTTAGAGTTTAAACACAGGACCAACATCTTTAAGTAATATTTCTAATTAGAATATGAGAGTTAGGGAATGACGAGAGCATTTGTGTACACACTTGTGCACTAGAACACTGACTTCTGCGCTGTTGACCAGTCTCCGTTAAATTTGACCGCTACGACCAATATTCGATCTGGAGGACCATAGTATAAAATCTATAATTTCACAGCCCGATTATTTGATTGTATTCTGTTATTAAGTTTTCTTCACCTGAATAATCCAAAAACTTACAGAAAAGAAGGGAGGTCACAATCACGTCAAAATTATTCGTAATTATTAAATAATCGTATTTGTTTAATTTAGTCTTGAATGTTACGTTATTATAGCTTTACACCTGGTTCAGTACAGACCGGCGACGCTTCGACCCAGTGGGATCTTTTGTGTCGACTTCCCCAATAGCGACCGCCATAGATGTTCATGGCAGTCGGGACCGACGGCTTAACGTGCTCTCCGAGGCACGGGGTAGGTGATAATTGTCAATCAATACGCACATAATTTCGAAAAGTCATATAACTTCCGAAAATCATAGGAGCGTGACGTGGGTTCGAACCCGAGACCCTCTGCATTGCAGTCTGTTGGTCACTGAGCTATCGCTGCTATGTGGCGTAGTAAAAAAGTATACGAAAACAGTATAAACAAAATAGTAAAAGCAATATATTTAAGTTTGCTTTGTTTATATTTTTATTACTCCTTTCTTATCGTTGCACTGAGAATCGTAAATTCGATTCCCACATGGGCAAAAAGTTTTGTGATTCTCATATGGCTATTCTAAGTTTGTGTCCGTTATTTTAGTGTTTTAGAAGAATCGTGCAATACAAGAATAATAACTATTGTAAAAAATGATCAACGATACGACGTCATATTTATAATGAAGGTTGTAGAATAAAAATAGTTCAAAATAGCTTTGACAACAAGAAGCCAACCCAAGAAAGAATCTTCATCCACGACGAGAAATCCTACACATGCATAAAAACGGTTTGATTTCTGCGAAGCCCGTCTATCTTTCATAATATTACTTAGGCGGTACAATAGTTTAGCGATATACATTAATCACAGAGAAATACTTGTTCGTAAATACATACATATAATACGACAAGGATTCTCCAAAATGATATATTACATTTAATCTCCAATCGTTTTGTGGAGAAAGTATACGAAACCGTTTTGCTGGTATCAAACTATATGCAATACAATCGTGAAAGTATAGTCAATTTTATTTATTTTAAAACTAATAAATCTTAATTCTTACTTAATACATTTAAATATTATTATAATGATTACGTAATTATTCCGAGAGGGAGTGTTTCTTTCTGTCCGTTGTTAGAATGTTTGTAAAGTCCCCCGCGACACAGGAATTATTCTTAGAGCGGGAACTTTTAAGAACTTTGAAGGACTTTTTAAATAACTATAAATTTAAAATTTAAAAAACCCCCTAAAGGACTCTTATTAATTTGATACCCATATTAAGGGAGTTGTGAAAAAATGGAATTCGCCATTTTTTCTTTTTTGCTCGTCAAAATGGCCACACTTCGCCTGATGGTAAGCAGTCGTGTGGTCTAAGAGCAGTGGCCTCCACATCGTCCTCATAGCAGCCGAGGCGACCAAACTTGTTGGTACGCACTCTAGTCGACTCCACCGTGTAAGGATGGCACCTGAGCCCAGCACGCGTTGTTCTGGATAGGAAAGGGGAGGGCGGGATAAGGTAGAATAACTCTTCAGAGCACTCCCCGTGGTATATTCTGTAGAAACATGCCAAAGAGGCAATATCCCTACGGATTTGCAGAGGTTCCAGTGAACTCGTGACCTCTGGATCTCCGATGATACGGATAGCCCGCCGCTGTAACCTGTCAAGAGCGTCTAGCAAGTACTGCGCGGAACCATCCCAAAGATGAGAACAGTAATCCACGCAAGGGCGCATTTTTGCCTTATACAATAGCCACAGCTGCCCAGGCGCGAAGAACCGCCTCACCCTGTTCAGAACTCCGAGTTTTCGCGAAGCTTGCCTAATGACGCTCTCAATGTAGGTTTTGGGATTAAGGGAGCGGCAAAGATCCATACCTAAGATGGAGAGGCTGTCACGTATCACCAGTGGAGTGTTCTTCAGAGAAGGGAGGGGAAGGAACGGAGACTTTTTTGTTGAGAATGCGCATGCCTGGGTCTTCTTGGCGTTGAACTGGACCAAGTTCTTGGCACCCCATTCAGAGATGCGGTTCAAGGTCTGGTCAAGTTCAACGACAAGAACCTGCCATTTTGTGGTGGCGGCTATCTTGGATTTGAAATTTATCATAGTGTATAGTATTGTACTAGTCAAGCCCTTTCATTTAATATTCATATTGAGGGAGTTGTGAAAGAATATGTAAACCGCCATTTTGTGGCGGCCATCTTGGACCAATATTCATCAAACATAACGAAGAACACTCCCGACTAATTCACCTTTCAAATAAAAAGAACAAAATTAAAATCGGTTCATCCGTTCGGGAGCAACGATGCCACAGACAGAAACACACACACAGACACGTCAAACTTATAACACCCCGTCGTTTTTGCGTCGGTGGTTAAAAACAAAAACTAACAAAACAATGTTTCCAATTTGAGTTCTCGATTTAAATTATTAAATTTAGAATTCATTTTAGTATGGCCATGTCAGTTGGCAGGATATTTACTGTTATAAGCAAACACATTCACGACACACAAAACATAAGGAGTAAAACAACATGAACCATTGTCCCTATACTCCAAACATTCATGGATCTGTCATTATTCCGAACCTATTATCTTCACGCTACAAGAAAACGAAAAGGGCAGTACTAATTAAATACAACAATAATATGTTCGAAACAAACGTCCCTTAGCGGATCAGAATGTTTTCCTTACCATAGAGTGGCCACGAAATAAGTCTTTGTAGACTTTTTAAGACACTGTAATGTAAGTTCAACTACCTGAACTGAAATTTTTTGAATATTCCATTATTTCTATGGGATTTTGACATGGTCGTAAAATATATGTAACAATTTTAGGGTAAAAAGTGCCTTAAATTTAATAAGCAAACATGATTACGGCCTGGTAGTAGGTGGTTACCGTAGCCTGTGGATACTTGTACTGATATCATTCTTGTCTTGCTAACCCAATAGAAGCCGTATCTGCGCTGCTGACACATAGGATATAAGTCATTGGTCCCCTGCCTTTTACAGCGTAGACTGGAAAGGTGTAAGGGTACGGGCATAGAGCGTGTGTTACTGGGTTTTCAGATACGAAATGCTCAGTAGAAGCATAGAGTTTAGAACCGTTCTTGGTAGACAAGAATAGACGCGCCTTCTAGTACTTGGGGTTACACTAACCTCACTACCCTTTTGCCGACATAAAATCGACATTCGATGTATTTAAACCGGGAAACATTTGTTTTGACTAATTTGTTATGTCCTAAATTAATTTGGCATACGAGTTAAGCATATATTTATTTGTCATAATAATACTGTGACATAATTGTTTTTGGCATACTATTTCAGTAGACATAACTATAATTTAGGCTAAAGCTTTTTGAGCTAATTTTAATTGGCATAAAATTATAAGGCTTATATAACTTGGGGGCCGCATCCTAACCTAATGTTACAATAAGGTATATTGTAACATTAGGTTAGGATGCGGCCCTTGGACAACCCCTAAGCATGGCACATGTTTATTTTATATACGAAAAGTATTTTATTAAATGCAAACACAAAATCTACAAAACTTCAAATTTATGCTTTAGAATAGTAAGCATGACATTTATTATGCTTATAGTAATAATAATAAAGCATAATGCAGCGGTAGCTCAGTGGGGAGATCAACAGACTGCAATGCAGAGGGTCTCGGGTTTGAACCCACGTCACGCACCTCTGACTTTCAGAAGTTATTTGACTTTTCGAAATTATGTGCGTATTGATTGACAATTATCGCCTGCTCCGTGCCTCGGAGAGCACGTTAAGCCGTCGGTCCCGGCTGCCATGAACATCTATGGCAGTCGTAACTGGGAAGTCAGTGCCCTATAATATCCTGACACTGGTCTAGCCTTAGGATATGGTTAGCCCTCGGATTGCGGAGGTCAGGTGGCAGCCGCTCTGTGTACAAACTGATATCCAGTCAAATCCGGTTAGACTAGAATAGCCGACCCCAAGTGAATTGGGAATAATAAAAGCTAGGGAGAAGAAGAAGAAGAGTAATTATGTTTAAAAAATTGTGCGTAATCAGTTATACCAAATTAATATTGTGCGTAACTATTATAAGGATAAATAAAAGTATGCTATGTTAAATTATGACATATAATTTCGGCCATACTGGCGACCGCTGGGGTCGCACAAGTCGTTGGTCATATCCGGCGGTTGGGCCTCGAGGTGGGCCCTCGGAAACGGCCACCTCCAGGGGCCCATATTATGGTAGGAGGGGTCCGCATCGGCGTCGAGTCAACCCTAAAGTATTTAGGTCTCTTGCTCGACAGCCGATGGGACTTTATAGCCCATTTTCGTCGTTTGGCCCCCATTCTTCGGGGCGCTGCAGGCGCTAGAGCACGCCTGCTGCCCAACCTTGGGGGTCAAACACCTCCTGCTGGAGGCTCTACGAGGGGGTCGTGCGGTCCATGGCCCTGTACGGGGCCCCAGTTTGGGCTGACAAGCTGACGGCCCGAAACATTTCGGCGCTACGTGCTCCACAGCGCGCCATGGCCGTCAGGTTGATAAGAGGCTACCGTACGATCTCGTTCGAGGCTGCGAGCCTCCTCGCCGGATCGATGCCATGGGACCTGGAAGCGGCGCTCCTGGCGTCGCTCTATCGTTGGCGCCAGGAGGCGCTAGCTCGGGGTGAAGGATCGGATCCTCCGACTATCAAGGCGGCGAGGTCCAAGCTCCGCCAGGTCCTAGTAGCGAATTGGAAGGAGCGACTTGTGCACCCCAGTGCCGGTCACGCCACGATCGTGGCGGTAAGTCCCGTGTTTGAAGAGTGGCTGGAGAGGCGGCATGGCACCCTCACCTTCCGGCTGACACAGGTTCTGACTGGCCACGGTTGTTTTGGCCAGTTCCTGTGTCGTATACGCCGGCAAGAGACGCCCGGTTGTCACCACTGCGGCGACTGCCGCGACGTTGTAGAGGACACGGCGCTACACACTTTGGCGGTTTGCCCCACCTGGACATTGCAGCGCCGTGAGTTGATCGCGGCAGTCGGATCGGTTGCCCTCTCGCTCCCGGCCGTAGTTCAGTCTATGGTCCGGAGTGAGAGGTCGTGGAACGCCGTCGCCTCCTTCTGTGAGGAAGTAATTTCCATCAAGGAGGCGGCGGAGCGGGAGAGGGATCGTTTAAACCCTCTTCCCAATCGCAGAGCCGGGCGCCGGAGGGCGCGCGATGACCTCCAGCCACCCTAAGGTTTGACCTGGGGGTGGCGAGCTTTGTGGGCCTGCCCGCCATCCGTTCAGCACCAGGTCCTAGAGGCGGCGTGCGTGTTCCCACGCGCGCCTCTGTTTCGAGTCCGTCTCTCCTCTAGGGGGGAGACAGTAGGGTTTAATTAGAAGTGAGTGCCTTTGGGTAGGTCTCTTTGTGTAGTGGCCTGCCGTTTCATACAGCGGGGTCGCGACTGCATGTGAAAGCGATTCGCGCGGCCCTGTCGATATTGGTTTTGACGAGGAACACCGTGGTAGGTTTAGTCGGTATTCCGGGAGGTACATTATTTCTTATCCATCTTTCTTTTACCCCGGCGAGTCCAACATAATCCCTCCGTCCGCCCCCGCGGAGGGATATGCGTCATTGCATTCACCCAAGTAAAAAAAAAAAAAAATGGCATAATTTAATGCGAATAAATAGAGAACCATTTAAACTTTGTACCAAAAATAAATAATGGTATGGTAGCACATAAATTTTAAAATTAGCTCGGTTCTAATTGACAAAAGTACAGACGAGATAACAATCAAAATTAATCGTCCGTGCAGCTCTACAATACTAGTCGGTTATGATATTGATTTATATAGTTAGCACGTGTAAAGGGTCTCTAAAAATAAAAATAAATCGTCGACAGTATTGAAAGACGTTATTGCAAGACATTTATAACGAGGCGTTCCGCAAACAGTTTGAAGTACAACTCTTACGTCGATAGATATCAAACAACGAGCTATAAACGCAAGCAAAATATTCTGCTATGTTATTATTTATTTATAGTTTAAATTGTAATAAAACATAATATAAATGTTATTATAATGTGGTGAATATAAATAATACTTGTTTTAAGTATTTGATTTATTTTAAAATAAAATTTACTGATGTTTAACATTTGCATTCGATTTATATTCCAATTAAACATACATAATAATAATGTCCTCCAGTCCGAATTTCGGTAACGCCGACTAATTTTAACGGAGACTGATAATATAGTGCACAAGTGTGTGCGCAAACACAAGTGCCATCTCTGTTCCGTAATTCTCATGATCCGATGGGACGGCAATTCGATACGACCGGAATGAGAACAGGTGCAGGACCAAAGGTTTTACACGCTTTCCGAGGCACGGTGGTGTCTAACACCGCAAACTTTCTTACTCCTGGCTGGTGTTAAAATTTCTTTACATAAAACCCAATAACTTTATGTTGGCCCGACCGGATTCGAAACCGAGACCTCCTACACAGTAGTGGCATTCTCTACCGCATATGTACTACATGACGTTGCAATTTAACACATTGCTTGTACTTAAGGGCACTGCGTTCTCGACCAAGCTAAGCAGATAACTGCGTTATGCACAAATGTATTCGAATATCATATTCGGATGATATTTGTGCACACACATAGAAACACCCAGACCTAGACAAACATCCATCTTTATGCACACAAATGTTTGACTTGTGCGGGAATCGAACCCGTGACCTCAGGCGTGTCAGTCGGTTAAACTAACCACTACGCCATCGAGGCCGCCGCGCTTACCCGCCATATGATTTTTATAACTGTTCCTAAACCTATGTCTTCTTCTCCCTAGCCTTTATTATTCCCAAGTCACTTGGGGTCGCTTTTCTAGTATAACCGGATTTGACTGGATATCAGTTTTTAAACGGAGTGGCTGCCACCTGATCTTCGCAACCCGAAGACTAACGATACCCTAAAGCTAGACCAGTGTCAGGATATTATAGGGCACTGACTTCCCAATAACGACTGCTATAGATGTTCATGGCAGTCGGGACCAACGGCTTAACGTGCTCTCCAAGGTACGGAGCAGGCGATAATTGTCAATAAATACGCACATTATTTCAAAAAGTCATATATCTTCCGAAAGTCAGCAGTCAGCAGTTGGAGTCTGTTGATCTCCCCACTGAGCTATCTATATATTCATAAACCTATGTATATCCATTATATTATATGTATATATTAGAAGACTATTTATTCAGTTGTGGACACGTGAAATTGGTAGGATTACGATAAAAATCTCCATAAAGTACCATTATTGTACATTCAATATAAGTAATATGATAATGTAATGTCCCGAAATATTGCGTGAATGCGTGGCTCACTAAGTTCTTACAAATATTATGGACATGTAATGGCACATACAAAGACATCTATCAACAAACACTCGAGGCTTACTTCCACTGAGCGACCCATAGAATGGATCCCCAATTAAGATATGTGTACACCCAAAACTCATGTATGGACCAACACTTACTCATTTTCATTTGTGTAGATTTGTTGTCTCTCGAATCATTATAGATTACAAAATTTTGCTCGCGTTTTAGAATACGAATAAGAAGGACAGGGTAGGTTATTATAAATGTTACAAATTATTTACAATAGTATAAGCCCATTTAACTATTTCAAATGCCATGCAAATGCAGGCTCTTGCCTAGTTTAGTAAACGGTATCAGTACCTTTTACTGAAATACATATTATATATAAAATTCTCGTGTCACAATGTTCGTTCCCGTACTTCTCCGAAACGGCTTGACCGATTCTCATGAAATTTTGTGAGCATATTGAGTAGGTCTTAGAATCGGCCAACATCTATTTTTCATACCCCTTAGTGATAAGGGTTGTCCATCCCTAAAAATGTTTTTAAATCTTTTGGTCAAAACATTTTTTTACGGCAAAACAACGTTTGCCGGGACAGCTAGTACTGTATAATAATTAGTGCCTAATAACCATGTACTCACAGTGAATGTATTATTTTGTTTCAAATAAACATTTTATTTTATTTAATATTGTTTTACGTCACAAGTAGGGGTGAGTATTACTATTTCACCGGGTACATATCCAGACCCCCTGCTGCTTCAGAAAATTTCTTGACGGCAAACCCAATAACGAGGTACCTGAATCATAGGTGGCGAAATTAGGGTGTTATATGAATCTGCCTAACACTCGGTGTCATAAGCATGAAACTATATAGATATGTACATATGTCTATGTAATATTATTAATAATGTCCTCCAGGGCTTAACATGGCTAGTTTTTGCCTAAGGCTGCACTCGCTCGGGAACAGCACTGGATGTCTTGGCTGATAGTCTATGCTGAATAAAAGGTACCCTTTGCCCTTTTCTGTACCTCTGACAATGTGTATGCAAAATTTTATAAAGATCGGTCGAGTAATTAAGACATGAAAGCGTAACAAAACCATTTGCGCGGCGCTAACGTCGAAGCGAGCCGTTTCCGGAGCAAATGGTGCACATGCGTGTGCGGTTCAGGGCTGCATGCGGTAGTTCCACTATCAAACTCACATTCGCATTTATAATATTAATTATTAGGATTTAAAAAAAGAAATAAACAGCAGGAACAAAACATCTTTCAAGTGCAGGTGGTATAAATCATAACTACAAAATGGTCTTCCATTTTCCATTAAATAACACCGCTGGGGTAATTGGACTAAGGAATACCGTTTTGTTCGTTGAATGCTGTTTTTCCTTTTGCCCCGCGACAATTCTGCAGAGGTGCTTGTTCAATTCAAGAACCATTAATTGAATAGTTTAAGAGCAAACAAACCACTTCGGAAGATTAAAATAAATATATTTACTTGTGCTTTCGTTTTTTATAGACGATTTAGTTTTTTATTTACTTTTCTATTATGTACAATAAGCCTTGCATGTAGTATCGATTAAAGATTTCAATTATTCGAGTCTTCAAGCAAATCGAAATGTTTGAACGTTTGATAAATATTCAAATGCGTGAAACTTTGATATTAATTGATTATTTGTTTACGTTGTAGCTTTACGCAAATACAAATTGGTAACATGGCAATTCAGTTACGTACACGGCATGAGCACTGTCATCTGAGGCCACGCACAATCATTGACATATGCATGTGTATTTATAATATTTTTGTCAACTATATCATACATTTCGACACAAATGCATTTTAGTTATGAAATAAATAAATGAAATGAAATCGACTACGACCCATATTAATCATACCATCGAAATTTGGAATATATGTACGATTATCATTCGAATCGGTTACTACGAATCCATCAACATTCGAATATAGGACCATATTATAGTTTTCGAATATTCGATTAGTAGAATTCAAATCCTTACAATCCAACGTTTTGTTAATAGCCTCCGCATTTTTGCTAACCTTACAAGCCATCGAAATGTGTTAAGAACTACAATAATATTATAATTGTGTAATATTATCTTCTGTTTACGCTAATGTTATTCATTGAAATTAAACTCATTTATAGGGATTTTATCGCGTTGTTTATTTAACACTGTATTACATAATTTTTAAACTATTACACTACTACTACTACTATTGAACTTGACTAATTTTTAAACTAATAAAATTATTAAAACTATTTATATTTAGGTTTACACTTTCCCCGACGTTTCGGTTGCTTTTCAGCAGCTACGGTCACGGGGAGACATTCAGTCTCCCAATTTGATAGTCCGTATATAGTAGTTTAATGAATAACATTCGCGCAAACAGAAGACAATATCGGTATAAATGAGTTTAATTTCAATTATAATTGTGATCAAAAAGATATACTTAGATTGACTCGCATCTGTTTCTCGAAGGTGTAAATTAAGTCAAATCAAAATCAAAAATACATATGTTTATTCAAGTAAGTCACAAAGTAACATTTATGCACGTAAAAGTTACACTTATTATAATAAGTTTATGATGATGATGCTATGTTCAGCAAAGCAAGGGTGTAGAACTTTTTAGAAGAACTGCCAAGAAACTGATGGCCACTCGCCAAGATGACAGTATTGTCTATTTTGCAAATATTTTCTCTGCTGTAGTGTGAAAGTGCAGATTTCCACTTGATATGGTTCTGACATATGATATTTATGGTATATCTGTCTTAACAGACCAATATTAATGTTAATTTAATTTTAAAGTTATTTTTGGTATTAAGCTACATGATTCTGTTTTCTAAAATACATTTGATTTAATCTGTTAATAAAAAACATGTTTTGTATAACATTTTGTGGATTAAAGTTGACTTTGCGGTGAAATGTTACCAAATAATTATGTAAATATCAACATGTTGCGAATTCTATCAGTATTTTTTGTTTATTTATGATGCAGTTTATGTAGTTATATAAGTTTATTTTTGCTGTAATATCTAGATTTAACTAAAAAGGATTTTTGTTTATATAACCGTTTTACAGCCATTAGTGTTTTAAGAAATTGTCATTAATCTTTTTTTATTAATTTCTTTTTAAATTTAAAACACTTTCATTTTCTAATTTCTTTTTTATTTATCAATTTGTGTATTCAAATGATTAAAGATATGTCATTCACACGTTTATCATTGTCTAGTTAATGGCTTTCTATGAGTTGTATGCTTACTTTCTTTTTCAATAGATTCTTAAAGTACCAGTTTTCTAATATAGCTACTTTTTTGTTTAATGTAAATGGAACGCATGGTCTTACGCTTCTATTGTTAGTGCGTAGAAGGAACTTTACCGACATCTAAAAATGTTTTCGCATTAGCTTTAGATAGACAGCCCGCGTCAAAGAGAAAATTTTAAAGAAGAAATAAAGTTGTCTTCTGTTTACGCGAATGTTATTCATTGAAATTAAACTACTATATACGGATTTTATTGCATTGGTTATTTAACCCTGTATTACATAATTTTGAAACTGTTACACTACTACTACTATTGAATTTTACTAATTTATAAGCTAATAAATTTATTAAAACTATTAAAACTATTTATATTTAGGTTTACACTTTCCCCGACGTTTCGGTTGCTTTTCAGCAGCCATGGTCACGGGGAGTCTCCCCGTACAAGTTTCAAAATAATGTAATACAGTGTTAAATAAACAACGCGATAAAATCTGTATATAGTAGTTTAATTTCAAAGAAACAAAGTTTTATAGTTAGCCACGCGGTGATTTTTATGTCCTTGAAAAATACTCAGGCTGACTGCTTAATTAGGACCTTGATAGTATAAAAAATAAGAACCAATTGTCCCTCCTAAAATGATCAGCATCACAGTATAGCTGTTGAACAGAGACACGGTAGTCAGCGGTTTGGCCGTGTGTGTACCTTTGAAATCGTTGAGCGACAGGTGCTACTTCCCATCAGGTGGGACGCTAATTCGTCCGTCATGAGGTGCAATAAAAAAGACCTGATCGTGATAGTGATCTGATGGTGAAGTAGATGCCTTGCTTCTGCCGCCACGCTGTGTTTTTTGAGTTCGATCCCTATACGGAATAAAAATTGTTAGATCCACATAGTTGTACCGAGTATTGATGCTCATTGTGTCCGTTGTTTGAATGTTGATAAAGGGAATCATCTTTTTTAACTTACTCATTACCATTTAGTGTATACTAATATTATAAAGAAGAAAGATTTGATTTTTTGTTTGCTTGTTAGGGTTGAACTCAAAAAAGACGCAACCGATTTTGAAAATTCTTTTACCATTAGAAAGCTATATTATCACCCAATAGGCTTTATTTTACGCGAGCGAAGCCACAAGCAAAAGCTAGTGATATAAGCTAGTCTGTGGTTATATATTTAAATAAAATCTGAGCGATTGTAACGGTACAACATTCAACTTTATTTTTATAACTTTTCCAAGCCCTTTGACTATTTGTGGTCATGCTCAATTGCCTCTGAATATAGCTATTGTCTGCGGTTTTGTTTGCGGCGGGTGTATTGTGGTGTGTGATTACAATGTTTAACAAATACATATTTCAGTATATATATATAATATAATATAATATTCTACCACATACACACAACACTATCTAGCCCAAACTAAGCAGAGCTTGTACTATGGGTACTAGACAATGGATAAACATACATATATACGTTTTTTTTTTAAATACATACATATTATACATAGAAACACCCAGACCAAGACAAACATCCATGTTCATGCACACAAATATTTGTCTTGTGCGGGAATCGAACCCGCGACCTCAGGCGTGGCAGTCGGTTACACTAACCACTACGCTATCGAGGCCGACAACTAATATTCAAAACAAATAATGCGGCTATAGTACTTGTAACCGTAATTTAGATATATTTTTCCTCAACGTCTCAGTGGTGCAGCGGCTGTGTATGTAATTGCTGTGCTTAAGGGTCTCGAGTTCGATTCCCGGGTAGATCATGTTAATGGATTTTTCTTTAAAAAAATGATCTGTAGCAGCACGATGAAGAGGGAAATCAGGAACTGTATCCGATAATGGGTAATAGGCCCTCTATTACATAGTACCTAAATAGCTGGCAATTTGTGCGTGTACTTAGTTTACCTCTTTGGCAGTTTAGGCTTCATACTATATGCCTATATATGCCTATATATTTGCCTATGTAAGTACTTATATCCTAAGCCTAACTAATATTGCTAGCGGTCGCCAAGCGGTCGAAAATCGCCCATAAATATTTTAAATTTTAAATTTGAGCTTTATTAAGGTTTTATTGTCTATAACTATAACGTTGTAATCATATTCCATTTAGTCACCTACTTCACATACATATGTATGTAACTATAGTTACGAAGCATTCTACGAAGTCAACCGAACAAAGCCGAAATACTACGAACGCGATTCGACTGCTTGCGTCAAATGCATGGTTGTGTGCGTGTAGTGCTTTTTCATTGATTTAATGTATTTGTAATGCATATTTTATTAAAATAGTAGGATTCGCCCCTCTTTCTCCATATAAACTTTAACTGTGCCAAATTTCATAGTCCTCCGTCCGCGCAATTATCGTAAAAAGGGGTACAAAGTTTTTGCTTAACGTATTAATATATAGATAAATGCTAATGTGTGTTTGTTTATTACGCTTTGACGCCTTAATTACTCGACTGATCGTCATGAAATTTCGCATACACGTTGTCAGGGGTACAGAAAAGGACAAAGGGTCTTGCATCCAGAAATAAAGGCCTGACCCCGAGGGAAAGAAATTTATGAATAAAATTAACATTTACGCCAGCGAAACCGAGAAAAAAATCGAGTAAATCTATACTAATATTATAAAGCTGCAGAGTTTGTTTTTTTGTTTGCTTGAACGTGCTACTCTTAGGAACTAATGGTCCGAATTAAAACATTCTTTTAGTGTTAGATAGCTCATTTATCGAGGAAGGCTATAGGCTATATAACATCACGCTACGACCCACGGGGGTGGCGCAGTAATCATAAACGCGGGTGAAACCGCAGGCACATCTAGTTATATGTATAGAACATTACTAAACGAAATGATTGATATTTAAGTTCAGTTTGTGAATCGTTGGCGGAATAATAAGCTCCTTGTTACGTTTACATATTCTAGTAGAACAATTTATAATGTTACTCAAACAAAAGAAAGTTAGGAAAGTTGTATATTTGCGTATAATAGTGTGTGAATTAATACGATCCCACATAACTGCTCTAACAAGATTTTGTTTACTTTTGTCATCAAGAATTTTAAACAAAATTTCTCTAGAATCATTTGTTTTTGTCAGATTTCAAATTATTGTGACTTTGCAAATTTAAAGACACATATTACCTACATAGTCTATTGTTGTCTTATTTTTTTGAAAGCAACTGTCGCTCTTGTTATATTTTCTATGTAACGGTGGACTTTATAATCGTTCAAATACCGGGCACAAAGAATATCCAGACTCGAAACAACCATTTCCGGATCACACAAATTTTTGACCAATGTGGGATTCGAACCCACAACACTCGGCGCAGTGCCAGTGGCGAGGCGACCATTTAAACCACTGCCCCAACCGTGCAGTCAGCTACTAGTGTAGACACAAAATTAATTGCTTGATCCTTTTTTATCCAACTCATAACTGATCTAAAGTTTGACAGCCAATCCAAAAGCCAAGCTAAGAATCAGCATGTAAAACATCGATTACCAAGCACCTTAAAATCTTAAACTTTCAGGCTACTGAGAACCTTTTAATACCCTACAGTTAGTTTATGCCTATTATGAGGTTCGCACTTCCCAATCACATTCACATTCACATGAGTTCTCATGAGCTCTCACACTCCAAACACTAAATATACATATTCAAACACTCGCACTACAACACATAGAAATGGGCTCCGGTTTTCTACTACATTTTTCTTTCTGTTATCTCGATTTCATTCATTTAAACGCCATAATTATACAGAATCAGCCTTATATAGGTTCATTGCTGCGGGAGGGCCCTGATGACCTGTAATTACAGATCTTTTTTTTAACCTTCTTCAGGCACCAGTCTTTCACAAAGTTACCTGATTTATTATAGCATTTCTTTAAACTAGCATAAGATTGAAACCTTTGTGAAAGAGAATAATAGGAATGTAATAAAAAAAAAAACAATCAACAGTCATATTAATCATCGTCACATTTACCTTTCTCCGAGAAAAAGCTATTCTGGTAATAAAAAACACACACATTGACCTTCTCCGCCCAGAACCTTCAAACCTAAAAAGCAGTAGAAAGTGAGAAAATTTGCTTGTAATTATAACATTGTGTGAATTGAGTTACCGTGTTGGTCGCCCCGTCACGGAACCCAGACACAGCAATCGGTCAAGTGCGTTCACCTGTATTGACCGCTAGCGGTGAGAAACCTTTTATTCTCGAACGGCAATCACTTAACATCTCGATGTGAACAAATCGTCTGTCATGACTGGTAAAATGGTAAGTATAGAAGATTTCGAAGCAATCCTTTATTTATCCTTTTATTTTATGTATTGAATTGTATTAGTCAAATTGATTTATTACATTTTATTTTGTAAAGTACGTTTAGTTAGCGACTATGTTTACTGGATAGATACAATTAACTTCGATTAATATATTTACACCATGTAATTTAATTCACTGTTTTCCCGAAACGTATGTAGTCAATGATATAGAATATTTCTGCATCGTTAATTATAAAAAACACTTAATGAAAATTAATCAAGAATAATCAATATAATTTTTGTCAAAAACACATGTTTTTATTTTAAACATGACTACAACAAAGTAATGCTGAACAATAATAAAGACGCAACCAAGTGTGCCCGCCCGAAAAATATACCGGCTGTTCCATTCATTTTGTCGAGGTCAATGTTCAATTTTGTATAGAACAGCTGTTTTCTTTTCGCAATTTCGGGTATGTCCCAGATCAAAAGTTGTTCATAATAACAAGTATAATCACCCCCTGAGAGGTTTGCACTATACTAAGAATAACGTTGTATACGAAGACACCTCGCATTGTAGTGCCAGTGAAATATTGATTTTGATGAAAAGACCGGCTTTGAAGATTTTTTTTTTAATTGTTTTTTGAAGTATAATTGCAATGGAAAGCTTCTATATCATGGACTGAGTACATACTTTTCGAGAAAACAGTGAATTAGATTCCATGGATATACCATGGAATCTAATTCACAGTATATTTTTTATAAGTGAACAACAATACAATTATTTTGTATAGTTTGCAATACTTTAAATAGCTGCTCTTATACTTTTTCTTCTTTAAATCTGAAAAAACACGTTAAAATATATTTATAGAATTAACGCATGAATTTTTCAAAATTACCATCTCTTAATATAAAATCGATTTGACCTCAGACAATTGACAAAATGAAAAATGCCATGATAGATGGTATATGAAATACCATACAGAAAATTCTTAGACAAAAAGATACTTATCAATGTTAATTAATGTGTAGGTAAAAATTATTCATGAATGTAATATATAACTCCTGTTCAAACTATTCTAACTTAAGACATTACATAGAATCATTACTCGTCAACAAAACTTTCAAACAGACAAATTACATTCGAAAGTGTAACACAATGACAACAAAATAACAAACATACTTGAAACAAAATAATTAAGACGTAAAATCATCTGCTCAAATTGAGCGTATCTGTCATCGAGTACTTTCAAATAATACTCGAACGGCTCTCACATAGAACAAACCAATAGTACCGTACCTGCGCGGGCGCAAGACAGAGACAGAATACTAGAAAGATCCATTCACCATCGCGAATTCAAAGAGAAGACTCGTTTCTTAAAAAAATATCTAAAAAACGGTCCCTGAAGTATTTATGTATATCGAAAGTTGACAGCAACATTGACCTCCGTTTTGACCAGGTGTTGCCAAAGTGGGGAGAACAGAACAGCTCTGCAGAACCAGTGGCGGTTCGAACACGGATTATACGAACGTGTCACGCTCCGAAAAAGGCATAGTGTCTGTATTATTATTGTGATCTAGTGTGGAACTGTGTGTATGTGCTATAAACAGTTTTTGGTGGAAATACTAAAAGGTGAATAAAGACAGAGCCAGTTTCTCTTTTATACAATCGGATTTTTTTGGTGATAGTTCCAACATGCTCCGGTATTTCTTTATTGTAAGTACTTTCAGATATATTACTCTTAATATTTTATTTATTTCGTGCAAATTTTCGCTTTTGCAGCAATGAATTGGATTTTTATAACCTCAATTCAATTCTGTTTAACCAAAACCTGCAAACAATTTCCAGTTTCAAAACATAACTTTAATTATATAGCATTAAACGAATAATGTGTTAGCCTTTCTTTTTACATGTTCACTGTTTACAACGAGTATTTTGCTGTATAGGCGATCGCCAATGCCAGCCTTTGAAAGTGTGCATGTATTGCTAAACTTTCCCTTACTGGATTTCGATCTCTGAAGAGTAAACAAGAAACGTTCTCTGTCATACTTTATAATGTTATTCAACAATTTATTATCGTTTAAATCTTAATTATACTTTACTGTATAATCGGCATCATACACTATATAATCGTAATCATAAATAGACGGTGAATATCTTAATTTAAATTTATTTCTATTTCGTATATTATTGCCAATCGTTAATTGGATCCATCCACATTAAAGCAAAACCAATTTACGGCATGACGAAACAATAAAAAACAAAAGTGGTGATAATACAAAATGGAAACTAACTAACTTTAACCAACTATGGCAAATGTGCGTACAGATTGCTTGTTATTTAGTCCTTTAACTACATACAATGATTCAACATATGAGTTTAATGACAAATTTCGAAAATTTTTGAGATAAAAGAAATATAAAAGATTTCTCGAAATTTATATTCTAAAAGCAGCTGTTTATCAGTTTCAAGGTAAAAGGGTCAGTAGTAATACCGGTTATGATGTTTGTGTGACCAACAGTTGTAGGTCACGCATTAGGGCCGTGTCATCTTATGCTTGTTTGCATTAACACGCATATTAATGGTGTTTAATAATGAAAGTTATGACTTAGAAACTATTTTGACATAAGTGTCTCCATCTTCCGAAGTTCCTAATATCGTAAATGGAATTATAATTACTACAGTAACTTCTGAACTCCCTAATATAATATTCATTTAATATGAATTTAGGCCAGAGCTGTTGGAATTCATTTTTCAAGTATTAACTTTCATTTGAGCAATTAATTTCATATTGGCTAGTTGTATGTGTTTAGTAAAATCAATATTTTAAGAAGACCAGTTGTTGCTAGAGATTTGATTGATATCGAATCTAGTTCTGAAATTTAAGCTCTAATTGGTATTCAATTTTTAAACAGATTCTTCACGAGAATATTTAAATAAATAATTTATGATCATGCAACATAAAATTTGTATGTTCGTCTTTATTTGAGGTATTATTTTAATTTAATATTTTGTAATGAAGTTAGCTAGCATTCATATAGTTTTGGAACGACAGAAAATAATTGTTCAAGTTAATTAGCAATTACTCCAAAAATATCGTTGCGTGAAAAATTACAGTTAATCAGACAATTTCTAGTGCGAAAGAAATTTCAACATCATTTAAGTGTTTGTCGCTGGATTTTCGAGGTAACGAATACTACTAATACGAAGGTACTAATACGAAAACGAGGTAATAGAAATTGATTTTAGTATAATTCTTACAGTCTTTTAATCACAAAATGTTACTTCATGTAAGTACAAAATATAATACATTGTAGTGATTACACTACAATGTATTATATTTTGTATTTGGTCTCCTAATCTTCTTATATTTTCTTTTGAATTGTAGTCTCAACCTACTCTCCAATTATAACTACGCGTGTCCAATGTCCATCTGATTTTAGGAATATAAGGATACCATACTATAGCTTAGCAATACATTTCTAGTACAAACGTAACCCTAGCACACGATTATTAATAAATTAATAAAGGCTAGCTATTCAAGCAATCTTTCTCAAGGCGAATTGATCTCCTACGCAGATGACACTGCTCTTCTTTTCTCCGCCAACACTTGGGAAGATGTGTTTGATGCTGCACAGGATGGGTACAATGTGGTGAAAAATTGGCTTCGTAACAATATTCTGACCCTAAATGTTGCCAAAACAAAATATGTTACTTTCAGTCCTCGCTCTCATGTAATTAACGATAATCTTAACATCGTGTCACATGAATGCTTCACTGGGGCGGTATGCTCTTGAACATCTCTCGAGCGTGTGAACAACATAAAGTATCTCGGTATCATTATAGATAATCATCTGAATTTTAAAAATCATATTTATCAACTTTGTGGCCGAGTACGGAAACTAATATATGTTTTTAAGAATCTCAGACATGTTGCAGATTATACTCTGTTAAAACAAATCTATTTTGCTCTGTGCCAATCTATTATTTCGTATTGCATTTAATCATGGGGAGGTGCACCAAAATCTGTTATGATAAATGTGGAAATTGCCCAACGTGCTATTCTAAAAATAATGACTTTTAAATTTAATCTTTATCCCACCTCATTGCTGTATCAATCTTGTAAAGTTCTTTTTGTTCGACAACTCTTTATTCCATGTATTCTGCTTAATCAACATGCTGAACTAATATACGACCCAAGCGTTTCAAGTAAACGGAGACACTATAACGTGTGCTTACGCAAACATTCCCCAAAAACCTCATTTATTGGAAGATTTTTGTTTTCCTTGGACCTTACATATACAATAAAATTAACAAAGCTATCAATATCTATTCACTTAATAAATTCAGTTGCAAAAAGAGAATACAGGACTATCTAATGGGCCTCTCATATGATGAAACTGAGGCTATAATCAGTATTCCAGAGTAATTTAATTATTATAGTTGTTGAACAGGACATACATGATCCACACACACGCACGCGCACACACACACACACAGACACACACAAACACATACAAACACACATTCACACACACACCTACACATATACACACACACATATTATATATACATCATACCTATGCTTCGGCAACCTATTAGTTTGTTATAAGTAGATACCATAACGTTTAGAAACTGGCTTTTAAATTTGTACAATTTTTGCAAGGGGATGAGATGCATACCGAGATACATGTTACCACCTAGTTCGGTTGCACATGTTCCCAAGCTGTTTACAAAGTTTCACTATTCCACTTATTGTTCATTTATTGTAACTGTTTAAGCTTTGTAATGATGTATTATTATTATCAATAAAGTAATATTATTAAAAAAAAATTATATACCTATACAAAATTATAGCCTTGAAGATATTGGGGTTGTGCTCGATTTACGAATGAAAGAAAATAAAAGCCTGGAAATGTACTTCACAGACAGTGATGGACTTATCTCGTATTACACAGATTAAAAAACGATAGCTGATAAATGAGGGTTTAATACACCACTGTCTATATGTCTGTGTCTCGGAGATATATACAGACAAAAGTCAAAAAGAGCATCCTTAAATTTTCAATTTTAATAAAATCTGTTTGATATTATTGCTATAAGATTTATATCCATACAATCTATTCATATATTATAAACTAGATCTTGCTCGCAGTGTTGCTCGCGTATATTATATAGCCTACGGGAACGGTGTTTTATTTCTGTATGAATGGTAGAAAAGCACATACCTTTTCTGTACCCTGACAAGGTGTATGCGAAATTTCGTGATGGTTGAACAAGTAGTTAAGGCGCGAAAGAGTAACCAAAGAACTAAGATTCGTATTATAATATTAGTAAAGAAATAGGAGTACTCAAATAGCTCTATCAGTTACTTTCTTATGGCTAAACTACTGTATCAGATTTACCCGAATGTGATATAGAAATAGCTTGTATATTCGGCTACGATATAGACTTCTTGAAATACGAAGAATGTCGCGGATCACTGCCAGTATTTCATGATGTAAAATTTCAAGTGTTTAATTATTAAGAAGTCAGCCTGTCAAATTGTCTGCCTAGGTATGAAGTTTTGAAGTTTTGAAAAGCTTTAAGTTGTACTTATTAAATATATTTTATGTCAGAAGTCTATCACAGTTTTAAAGGCTGCTCTTATTTTGTTTTATAATCTCTGAAAACTTACAATTTATTATTTAATAATAATAAAAAAAAAAACTTCGAATAAAGAAATACACATTCTCAGATGTTAATTAATAATATAACCGAGGAATAGAATGTATTATTTTGCCAAAGATTTTCTACATTTTGTGTTATTATTTACTAGTTACAATGTACTAGAAAACTAGCGATGTGCGATTATCAATAACTAAAATCGGGTCATTCGAATATTAATGTTATTCCAATGAATCGAAATTTATATATTAATATTAGCTGACCCGCGCAACTTTATCTGCTTCACATAAGAGAATTTTCCCCGTTCTTGCAACATTTTTCATTAATGCTCCGCTCCTATTGGTCGTAGCATGTTATATAGCCTACAACCTTTCTCGATAAATGGGCTATACAACATTAAATATTTATAATTATTAAATTCGAACCAGTAGTTCCTGAGATTAGCGCGTTCAACCAAACAAACAAAAAAACTCTTCAGCTTTATAATATTTGTATAGATGTACAAATAAAACTTAGTTCCCTTTTTAATCATACGAGTTTATGAAGAAGAAGTGCATAACGCTACAATTTAATAAATTATTGTTGAATTTAGCCATCAGGCGACAACGAGTATAAATAATTACTTGTTAATGTAAATGTATTATTTGATTACGAAAGCAATACGCACAGGCAGAAGTACTCACATAGTTATATCAGCTCAAATGACGAAATTACGGCTAAAATAGCCCACCATGCACAAAATCATCAACACGTTCAACAGTCACAACGAATGTATCGATAATATGAATATATCCGATTTTTTGTAGCCACAAATTGCACATCGCTTCTTTTTTAATGTTACTTTCTACTTCCAATATTCAGATAAGCCCAAACTTCAAAATAATGTCAAGGTGTCATCATTAGTTAATCCAAAAAAGCCCTTACACCCACTTTCATAAACCGGTTAGCGAACTTTCTGAGTATCATCATGTATAATAAAAAACTAATGAAAGTCTGTATGGAACATATAGGTAGGTACATACGTTTCATGTTTTTACCAAAATCGTTTTTTTATAATATCGCCGTGCTTTCGAAAGCTGCCTCGATTTTGTTGAAGCTAAGGTCAAATGTTTTTGAAATAGAAGTTTTAAATTTTTGTACCTCAATAGACTACGTGCACATCAAGTTCTTTTTTAAATTGCAGGTACTTAAATGAAAATCACTAACCTTGAATTTTTATACAAGCTATTTCATTAGTGTTTTTACATTATAACGATGTCGAATTAGGTTATATCTGGAATCTGTAGGTAAAGTTAGACTCATAAGTTATAGAAAATTGGAATGTAAATAAAGACATATTCAAGCAACGAAACTGGACAAATTTTAAATTATCTAATACCGAAAATAAATTTAATAAAAGTAATTATTGATGTAAATTAATATAAGGAATTAATAATATACAAGACCTATTTTAAAATCTATACATTTGCAAAATAACTAAGTACTTATTGTAATAAGAAAAGGTGTGGCATGAAATCTATTTTGAATACCTTCGTTTTGGAAATCTTATATAACTAAATTATGCTGATGCAGAATTTATCCAAAATTATTAGAATAAAATAGGTTAAGCATCTGTACTCAATGTAAACCTTGATATATTTATTACAGAAACTTTTGTTACACGTATCATTATGTATTCAAGAAAACGATTCCACCAGCCTCATATGATATTTTTCTCATTGAACTTCAAATTTATGTGAATGTTGTTTGTCTGCAAGGATGTCGTAGTGGTTTGGTGATCCCTCACCTCAATACTACCGCTACTAGTTTTAAAGGTATGTTTCCCCACATGAAGCAATAATTTGGTCACACAATTAGTTATTCCGAGTCTGGGTTTTTTTTGTGTCCATTGTATGAATGTTCAAAGTCTCCCGTGATACATGATTAATTCTCAGTGCAGGGTTTTTCTAGTTCTGAGCGCGGCAGTAAGATGTATTTCGTCATGAGAGAACTGTTTTAACATTTCTAGCATGCATTTAGTATTCTACAGGGACACTCCCATCTCGACGGTAGATTTCTTTTACTGTCGACATAAGTATTTAATTGTGTTTGCTATCAAGGTCTCCTTTATCGTCTAAGGTAATCTTGACATCGAGTTTGTGTCTACTTGCTTAAATGTTTGTAAAGTTCTCCGCGACATAGGGATAATTTCCAATGTGGAGTAAGTCTTTGCTAAAATATATCTTACAAACTATATTTACAAGTGACCCATTGTTCTCACTACATAAATTCAGCTCTTTATATTCTTGAAGATACCCTATCTTCAAGAATATAAAAGCTACCTTCGGAGGTAGAGCCAGACACTATGCATGTAAAAAACTACATGTTTTGATAATGAATTTATACTTGTTATGAATTTAGCTTTTGCTGCATGTGCCCATTATGTCTTAGCGCGATGATAAATGAACGTGGTGTAGGAACGTTATTACACTGGGTTTCTACTCGCAGAAAAACATTTTTGAAAAAGTAAAAATGCAATATCATCTTCATTTTCACCGATGTCCGTAAGTTAACTCTCACAGGTACTACTAATAGGTTTTTATAAAACCAAAGTGATAAACAATCATGTAAATTGTCCGTCTGATTCTTTCTTCTTCTTTCTTTTCGTGTGGTTAGTGGCCAACCTATTGTCAAGAGTTGCTCAAACCCGTATGTCTCTGACATGGCTTAACGACTGCTGTCAATTTGGCAACAACCGGTAATCGACTTCTTACGTGCCCTCCGAAGCACGGAGACGCTCAGATGAAATACCACTAAGCGGTCACCCATCTATAGACTGACTGTACCCAACGTCGCTTAACCTCGCTAATCGTTTACTGACCAGTGAGTGCAACTGGCTAAGAGCACCCGTCTGACGACAAGCGGTTATACTACCAAGGGGTACCTACTTCCGATCTTTTTAAAAAGGTTTTCTGACAGCATTCTTTTCACTTTTCTTCTGCCTGCCAGTCAGTAGCTGGGTTGTTTGGCTGGGATCTTCTGTAGAATTGTGTTATTCACAGCTGAGCTACTCCAGTAGTGGCCGGCAATTATATATAAATAATGATAGCTATTGAATATTAAAAAGTGATGAAAATTATCTCACTAATAAAGTTGTGAAAAACTATTTATATTTAAGTTTACACTTTGCCCGACGTTTCGGTTGCTTTACAGCAGCCATATTCAAGTGAAGAAAAATAAAAGAAAAAAATTCTCCAAAGGGCAAAGTGTAAACTTAAATATTTTAATTAGAAAATATATAGCTTAAACAGTAGTAAAGTTCAATTAATACTAGTATAGTTAGAGTTTTATAATATAGTTAGAGTTTTCAAAATGATGTAATAACAGTGTTTAAAGTAAAATAAACAACGCGACAAAATCCGTATAAAGTGTTTAATTTCAATAACATTCGCGTAAACATAAGACAATATTATGTAAAGTTTTGATATTCATTGCTTGACGCTCTCTATTTCTGTAGACAATATTTTGTATACTAGCACAGATAATACATACCTACGAACAGCGCAGTCTCTATGTCTAAAGGGGTAAGCAGTGAGGCGTAAGACTGCACGAATACGAAATGCATGCCTCGCCATTGTCCCTGCGCCGCGTGTTGTGGGGGGACAACCATGCGGGACAAACATTGTATGAACCACAAGTAGGTAGTTGTTTCGTGCAACACAAGATTTATTCGTAGAGTGGGAGAGCTCTATAAAAAATAGGTAGTTTAAAAAAACTAAAAAAGCGTGGGATGCTCCACAACTGCTTCTTAAGATATTTTCATTACCCACACCCACGCTTTTATACATTAAAATTATTAAATTATTTTCTACTTTTTTTAATAAAGCGTTTTCAGTTTTATAAATCCACCTATTAGGTATTTACATTTATTTTTTAAACTATTACCTTTCTTTTTAAATTACTGTATTGTCATCGGTCCTCGATAAGTGTGCAAAATTTGAAATCAATCTGTCGGTTTGAAAAGATTGAAAATCAAGTTCAAAGATTCCGTTACATAGATTCATAGATACATACTAAGCTAATAAAAGCGTGTTAAATAGGTTTATATACTAACATTTTACCAGCTATGGTTTTAGTCTTACGTTGTAAAGATGAGCCTACTGCCAATTACCAAATATACTTTCAGACACTGAGTTGCTAAGAATGCTTTAACGGATAAACCCAATAACATTTTGCCTGATCCTCCTGTCGAATCAGGGACGTCATACACATCAGCAGCATTCACTATGTACTGTAGCACTCTAGATTTTAATATACAATATGATTTCAATCATTAAAATCAAGATACTAATAAATCTGATATTAAAGATATAATTAAATCCGGACTAGTTTGGCATCTGATTTTAAAATTCGTCTATTTTGCATCGTCCAAGCAGACTAATTTATTATATTTTTGTTTACATTTCTACAGACATCGTTTTGCATATTAGCACAAATAATAATAGTATTATCAACGCCAAAATATCGAGATTTGATCCAGTATTTGCAAAATAAGGTTGAGGTAGACAAATAATTTGATTTTGGGTTGATCCGGTAGCATAGAGTTGCCACACTAAGTGTAATTGGGTTTTGAAATTAAACACTTTATACGGATTTTATCGCGTTGTTTATTTTACCTTAAAAACTGTTATTACATAATTTTGAAAACTCTAACACTACTATTATTGAACTTTACTACTATTTAAGCTATATATTTTCTATAACATTCGCGTAAACAAAAGACAATATTATGTAATTGGGTTTTATTCACTGTAATGTATAGTGTCACGAAATTATTCCATCTTCTATTTCTTCCAGATAATAATCACTAGCTTGATGACAAGAGTCCTAGCACTTAGATGTTGAAGTACTAGATCCAAAATGTCGGCACAGACCCGGCAGATGGTTTTTATTACAGGTTATCGATCACAGACGCTGTATACCTAAAAGTATAACTCTGGCGAAATGGGTGTAATACGGCCTTGAATCAATTTATAAACAATTATGTTATTACATTAAAATATTTACTATGGTCCATGACCATATACCACTTTTCATTATATCTTAAATTCATAAAATAACATAGTTTTCCCAACAACATACGAGTAATTATTATTATTTAATTTATACAACTAGACAAGTCTGATATCAAAATTGTTTTTCATTAACCCAAATAAACCTACTAATGAGGAATATTAGAATCAATAGAATTTAAGATTATTTTCCGTATATTTATGAATATTTATATTTACACATAAGTATTATTTATATAGGTATATAATTAGACTTGAATGTTGATTTAAGTATATCTACTATCTGACATACTTTTGTAATTATATGTTAAATTATGAAGCAATGTTTTGAAAATTGATTTCATTTTATTAATACATTTTCTATATGGAGCAGCTATGGCCGAACAGGTCTGCCACGCAGGTGTTGTGTTGAATGCGACGGCACGCACCTCTGATTTTTCAAAGTTATGTGCGTATTAAATAGTTTATTATCGTTCGATTTAATGGTTAAGGAAAATGCCTGCATATCTAAGAATACATAATGTTCTAGAAGATGTGTAAAATTTACTGATCCATGTTTGGCCAGCGTGATTAAACTATTAAATAAATCAAGAATACGTGTTCTCGAAGACTTGTAAAACAGCCAAACCGCACTGGGCCAGCGTGATAAAATAAATCATAACTCTTTTTATACTGGCAGAGGTTCGTGCCTACTAGTGGGTCAGTGAATAAAGCAGGGCCGACATTATTATTATAATATATTCTCAGCTTTTCGATAGTTTAGCGACCCACGATGCTTTGCCTGCGGCAAAAAAAGGTGTGGTCAAATGGAAAACAATTTTTATTGATTTAATATTATGGGACAAACAGTCCCATATACCGTTAGTTTGATGAACCAATCTGGGCAATATGATGCTTTCGAATCCGGTTTATAATATATGTGAGATAATATATGTATGTCTATTAAAAAATATAGTGTAGGTATCTTCTACCAGCGACTTCGTGGGAATCTCAGGGAAACGCCTACTGGTATAAAAAGTATCTAATGTTGGACATGGTCTATTTGTGTGGTGAGTTTCATCCCAATCCGTTTAGCAGTTTAAGCGGTATTGGGGAACAACTACCCAAACATCTTTATAAATTTTACATTTATAAAGTTTCTGGGATTACGCCGAGTATATCTAACGAAAGTGAAATCCATTAAATAATAATATCAGCCCTATATTAAATTGTGCCCCTGCTCTCTCTCAGTGCCTCTTTTCAGTGTGAGAAGGGTTAACCCATGGTCCAACACGCTGGTCCAGTGCGGGCAGACTTTAGGTACATATCTTCGAGAACATTAAGGAGAACTCTCAGACATGCAGATTTTCTCACGTTTGCCTTCACCGTGAAAACGAACGATAATTAACTATTTAATATGCATATAACTTCGAAAAGTCAGTGGTGCGCGCCTTAGGATCGAACTCAAGACCTCTGCGCGGCAGTCCAACGGTCTTCAACTAGGCTATCGCTGCCAATAAATACTATAGCACTAATCTGACGAGAGTCTCCAATATCTAAATATTAATACGTGGAGCAAAAGCTTTGTACCCCTCTTTAAGAAAATTGCGCGAGCGGAGAAGTATGAAATTTGGCACAGTTAAGTTTATATGGAGAAGGAGGGGCGAATTTTTATAAAATATGCATTAGAAATACATTAAATTAATGAAAAAACACTACACGCACAAAACCACGCATTTGACACATGCAGTCGAATCGCGTTCGTAATATTTCGACATTGTTCGTCTGACGTCGTACAATTCTTTGTTACTATGGTTACCTATACCTTATTTATAATTGTAATAGAAAAAAACAGAAAACAAAGTAGAAGAAGAATTTTGGTCGAATTTTGACCACTAGGCGACCGCTATTATTAAATATAGTTTAAACCTTTAGAATTAAATGGTTAGTAGCAGCACAGGCTTTTTATTTTGCAATTTGGTTCTCAGTTGTGCGCTTTTAATAAGCTGTCATGGCCATTCACCAACTTTCAGTTAGGTTGAATAAAATGGACGAAGTTTTCTACAAAGTATTTATCAAAGAGCAGAACCATTCTCTGAAATGTCATTGTTAGAAGTTTTGTTATATATAAATAGGGTAGCAGGTAGTTTGGCTTGTTTTGTGATTATTTCTCATAATTCTGAAATCTTAGATTGGATTTCCAAGTGGGAAATTTTTTACTAAGGTATTTTTTTTTTTCCTGCCTGGTATAGTTAGCAGCAGACTCAAGTTACGAAATGATTTTCTGACAGATTTTCTGCTTGGTGTGGTTAGCAACAGACTCATCCCCATTACGTAGGACTTTAAACAAAGTTAATGAAATATAGGTATAATTTCCAATAAATAATATAAATCCAGCTCCAGCTTTCCTTAGCGTGGCATATGCTGAACTATTTTGGTATTTGGCAAAACTGACATAAATAATTTATTTATCTTATACTAACTTTTGCCCATTGTTTTACTCGGAAACTGTTAACGCATGCAGTTGTCTGTATCCCTGACAACGTGTATGCGACATTTTATGATGTTCAGTTGAGTAGTAAAGGCATGAAAGCATGACATATAAACTAACAGTCGCATTTATAATATAAGTAAAGATTATGTGACTGCCATATAGATCCATCTACCTTTCGGGATACATAAAGGTAGGTCTATAATTACGTATATATACGAAGTTTATTAATACAATATCTATGTACCTTCCTTCCTTTCCTTTTCATGTGGTTAGTGGCCAACCTGTTGTCAAGAGTTGGTCAAGCCGCCCGTAGGTCTCTGACATAGCTTAACGACTGCTGTCAATTTGACAACAACCGGGACCGACTTTTTACATGCCCTCCGAAGCACGGAGACGCTCAGATGAAATACCAATAAGCGGTCACCCATCTATAGACTGACCGCACCCAACGTTACTTAACCTCGCTAATCGTTTACCGATCAGTGAATGCAACTGGCTATGAGCCATAAACCTGAATTTTAAAGTCTATAATAAATTTCACAGGCACAACGCTATCAATTTAAACCGGTGAAGGATTTTGATAGATTGGGACGCCTACCGAGCTGATACGATCTATATCCACTGTTTGTTAAGCTGATATTGCTTTACTAGACACTAACAGTATGAGCTGTTTGGCTATATTTTTAATCTAGTTAGAAATGAATTTTTGTGATGTAAGCTTATTTGTTCTGACTCAACCGATCATCATACAATTTTGCACACGTTGTCTAAGGCACAGGATACCTTACATCCAGAAAAAAAACTGTTCCTGGGGTATGTAAATTTATTAACAAAATCTACTAAATTAATTTAATATAAAGAAGGATAACATAAAAGATACATGATTATTACTCGAGGTGTGAAATAATAATCCTTACTAATATTATAAATTCGAATGTGAGTATGTTTGTTTGTTTGTTACGCTTTCACGCCTTAACTACTCGACCGATCGTCATGTTTCTCATTATTGTCAGGGGTACAGAATAGGATATAAGCGACATTTCATCCAGAAATCAATAAACCAGAAATAAAAAAAAAGCGTGCTGTAAGGGTTATTAAAATATCTTAGAAAGCACCCCACACTTCTTTACATTAAAATTATTAAATTACTTTCAATTTTTTTTAATAAAGCGTGTTTTTTAGTTTTAAACTATTATTTATTTTTATTTTTATAAACTAATATAAATTATTTTTCTAAATTATTGTATTGTCATCGGTCCTCGATAAGTGTGCAAAGTTATGCGTCGGTTTGAAAGAGGTGAAAATCACGTTCAAAGATTACGTTACATAATAATAATATAATAATATTCTACCACATACACACAACACCATCTAGCCCAAACTAAGCAGGGCTTGTACTATGGGTACTAGACAATGGATAAACATACATATTATATACTTTTATTTGTAAATACATACATATTATACATAGAAACACCCAGACCAAGACAAACATCCATGTTCATGCACACAAATATTTGTCTTGTGCGGGAATCGAACCCGCGATCTCAGGCGTGGCAGTCGGTTACATTAACCACTACGCTATACCATACCAAGCTAATAAAAGCGTGTTAAAAAGGACTGTTATTAACCTAACCTATATTGTCACGAGCTAAGCCGCGGGCCAAATCTAGTAAATAATGAAAGGAATATTTTCCATGCCCTGCTTGTGGGTTTAATTCATTTGAAGCAATATTCCGTTGACGCTGCATTTCGATGCCACTTTACTCATTGCGGCATGAAGACTTTGGATACTGCTATCAATGCATATTCCATACAATAGGGTTTCGTAACACTCTTTATAATTTTAGTATAGATATCAGTGTCAATGTCAGAAAGAAGGTGCGTTCATAAATGTAGCTTTGATATAAAAAGAAAAAATATATCTTTGGATATTCGGTTACTGTAATGTCTGTGTGTGAATGTTCAATGTTATAATGGTATAAGTATTGCTCTCAGGGTCTTGACGTCCGTGTCTATTAAGGAGCCAGTTGAAAACCAGCGTCGGGCACATATGCCCGGCAATATTGCTGAACTGGCCTCCTATTTTTGTACGGACGACGGGCGTGTACATTTAATATTAAGTAGTATAGTTTAATTATTTTTTTTTTTACCTACATTGTTTATATCATGTCCTTCGTCTGTTATGAAATAAACGTCTTTATTATTATTATTATTATTATTATATCATCGGATACGGCTGTATCTTGTGATATTTTGGATGTTTATATAATTTGTATTTGATGTGTAGAGGTTTTTCCCATTTGCGTATTTTTAGCAATATGGGTAATACGGGGCAATTGATCACCTAATCTGCTTACCATCAGGCAACGTGAGTCAATTAGAAAGGCAAATATAAATTATACATGTATCAATAAATACACTGATATAGAAAATGATAAAAAGCACAGCAAGGTCAACAATAAAAAGACAAACCTTTTCAAAAGACTGGTTCGAGAAATTTCATAAATATTCACTCCTCATTTGTTTTGTCTCTCTTTTTTATTTATAAAGTATAATTTGTAAATGTAATTATCTCCTCAAAAATTCAAAATAAAGATATTATCTCGCATATAATTAGTTTCGAATAATACAGTTGTATATAAGATAATAATGTCCTCCAGACCGAATTTCGGTCACGGCGGCCAATCTAAACGGAGACTGGGAATCTCATCTGCGCAGGAGATATTATAGTGCACAAGCGTGTGCGCAAACACAAGTGCACCCTCCGTTCCCTCACTCTCATGCTCTGATGGGACGGTAATCTGACACGACCGGAGATAGATTAGGCGTAGAACCAACGGCTTTACGTGCTTTTCGAGGCACTGGGGTAAGACACCCCTATGCTATTGAGATTTCTTAACAGAAAAATCCAATAACTTTTTGTTGGCCCGACCCGGGATTTGAACTCGAGACCTCATGCACAGCAGTCGCATTCCACTACCGCCGCGCCATGGAGGCAGATAAGATAATACTTAGCATGCAAGGTCAAGAACGCAGCACCTTTATCAATAGTGCTCTCAATAAAATCAAATGAAATCCGTAATGCAACTGTGCACATTGCTTATGCATCATATTTATTCGAGGGCAATATCTTGACTATGATTATATATAATTCTGTCAGGATAACAATGTGTGTCTAAACATAGATAATTATTGTTTTGAGGCTATAAATATTAGCGAAATTTTTTTTTAATGATTTTATTTAGATTTTCAAACACATTTTTAAGGGGATTAAATATAATGACCATGAAAAATACTAATTGCACAGCAAAATATGCTTACCAAAATATATTATAACGAGCACCTATACGCCTCAAATCATTGCATTCCGTCTCGGAAGGGTTAAGTTCTTTTAGGTTCCTTCTTAAACCCACCAAAAAATAGGTCCACTTAGTTTGATTTCTTTAAATATATTTTGCTGTGCAATTAGTATTTTTGGTGACACAAAGGCAAAAAATTGAGGAACAGTTAAATACTACCCATTTTTAAGTTCAAATATAATCATTTGCAATACCGTGTGTCTATAAATGGTAAAAAGAGGATGATCGCAATTATTCATCTTTTTTTATGTATGTAACATCGTTTGTATATTGCTACCATTTTTAGATCGACTATGACTATAATAGTTTGGTGTTAGTACCAAGTAAACAGTTATATTATTGTCTTCTGTTTACGCGAATGTTATTCATTGAAATTAAACTACTATATACGGATTTTACCGCGTTGTTTATTTATCACTGTATTACAAAATTTTGAAAATATTACACTACTACTATTAATTTAATTTTACTAATTTATAAGCTAATAAAATTATTTAAACTATTAAATCTACCAAAAATAAATAGATTTAATAGTTTAAATAATTTTATTAGCTTATAAATTAGTAAAATTAAATCAATAGTAGTAGTGTAATATTTTCAAAATTTTGTAATACAGTGATAAATAAACAACGCGATAAAATCCCTATATAGTAGTTTAATTTCAACAAGTAAACAGTTTACAGAAACAATACAATTATTTTGAGAAGATATTATGTATATATATATAACTAAACAACAGTTTGATATACGAAAAAGATTAATTAGCATCAAATACAAATAAGTAACAGACAGTTGACAACGATGCAGAAGAATTCTACGATGCCTAAACCGTTTTTGTAAATATTTAGTATTATAATTATTTGTGTTTTTGTAATTATGTTATCTTTTTTGAATACATTTGTAAATATAAATAGTACTAGAATAAGTTTCACTCAATGTACTACATTTTTCTGTCAATAAACATCACATCAAATTAAAAAAGTATAAAAAAACATAAATTAGTAACATTTGATGCCAAGCTTGGTTGAAACTAGATAATTTTTATTTCATTCAGCAATTTTCTTAATCCTAGTATGTATAACATTTGGCAAATAATTTTTATTAATATACATCAAGATAGCAACATACTATCATTTTTATATCAATTCTATTATGTCAACATCTTAATTTAAAGTATAAATTCCGATAGGTATAGTCTAATGACATAGTTTGAAAAGTAAAAATGCAATTAGGGACAGATCGCTGGTTGTGTACGAAACGTGATTCTCATCGATATTTCTTTATATGGGTGCGTCATGTCAAACCGGTAAACGTACTGTATTTGAGCTTTCTTCGAATACATTATGATGTGTGTTTAAACGCAATTCTTTCTAAAAGCTATTGAACTATAATTACTGTCTTAGTGCTACAGTGGTAGTGTATGAAATCTGGAGCTCAATTTCAGGTAAAAGTGTAGGTAATTGATTTTCCTACAAATTCTCAGTAACAGTACAGTCCGGAACTGTGCTCAATATGCAATAATAGGCTTGCTGCGGCATAGGACCTAAAACTATGTCTGGCTAAAATGTAGGTTTAATTCGCCTCAGTATACCTTTTCGAGGATAGAAGCGTACTATGTATTGTCATTGAAATTAAACTATTATATACGGATTTTGTCGCGTTGTTTATTTATCACTGTATTACATAATTTTGAAACTTTTACACTACTACTACCTCAATGGTGTAGTGGTTAGTGTAACTGACTGCCACGCCTGAGGTTGCGGGTTCGATTCCCGCACAAGTCAAATATTTGTGTGCGTGAACATGGATGTTTGTCTTGGTCTAGGTGTTTCTATGTATAATATGTATGTATTTACAAAAAAAAAGGATTTATATGTATGTTTATCCATTGTCTAGTACCCATAGTACAAGCTCTGCTTAGTTTGGGCTAGATGGTGTTGTGTGTATGTGGTAGAATATATAGAATATATAATTGAATTTTACTAATTTATAAGCTAATAAAATTATTTAAACTATTAAAACTATTTATATTTAGGTTTACACTTTTCCCGACGTTTCGGTTTCTTTTCAGCAGCCATATTCCCGTGACCATTACCGAAACGCCGGATTAAATAATTTTATTAGCTTATTAATTAGTAAAATTCAATAGTAGTAGTAGTGTAATAGTTTCAAAATTACGTAATACAGTGATAAATAAACAACGCGATAAAATCCGTATATAGTAGTTTAATTTCAATGAATAACATTCGCGTAAACAGAAGACAATACTATGTATTGTCCTAGTCAGTCAGTTATACAATCAGACTAGGCTCACCTATTGCCATCACCTGGCTCGCTACGAGGGACCTTAATTAATATAATTAGCGAAATATGGATGTAATACACATCTGCCTACCCCTTCAGGGATCAAAGCGTGACTTTGTATGTATGTATAAAATGCAGCATCATCAAGCCACTCATAATTTGCCAGAGACGGTCAGAGGTCGTCAATATATTCGGCACGTTCTTAATGCGATATTGAATCCATTTTTACGTTTGTACTTTCATATTATTATGGACTTTCTCTTACATTCATTTGTCAATTACAACCTAGGTATTGACCTGGGTCGTAATTCACATTCAGTTCCAGTGACCCACTCACCATACAAGGTAGCAAGTTGGTACACCGTGGTAGGTTCAGTCCGTAGAATCCGGGACGCTGCATCCCGGGTGAGCCCGATATAACCTGCCAGCTCCCTTTTTCCCGCGAAGAGGTATGCGTCAATGAATCAGTTCAAGTTAAAAAAGGTTGCAAGTAATAATTGAACGATATACACTACAAGAGTAATCTGTTTTATTCATCATATTCAAAAATGTCAGTTATATTTGCTTTCAAGGGTGAAGTAGTGGTTTGAGGTGTCCCCGACTAATGCTTCTGCATCAAGTTGTAACATAGGTCTTAGTCAGCCACGTTTTAAGCGCGTAGTTGACCAGGGAAGTCAAGGTAGCGGAGATAAAGTAAACACTATAATTCGCAATTACACGATTTTTAATACAAGTTTTACACGATTGGCAAAAGTACGTGAATTTAGTCTCCCCGTGACCATGGCTGCTGAAAAGCAACCGAAACGTCGGGGAAAGTGTAAACCAAAAATAAATAGATTTAATAGTTTAAATAATTTTATTAGCTTATAAATTAGTAAAATAAAATCAATAGTAGTAGTAGTGTAATATTTTCAAAATTTTGTAATACAGTGCTAAATAAACAACGCGATAAAATCTGTATATAGTAGTTTGATTTCAATACGTGAATTCAATTTCTACACAATTATGTAACAGGGCGTATTTCTCGAAAAAGCTTCGGTGCGAGGTCCGGCTGGAGCACAGATGTAACACTTAACTTAGGAACGTCCGTAGGCGAAAAAAGGGCGATCCAGGCGTGGCCGTGGTTTTATTTGCGGCCGCGGCGGGGTGAGGCTCTCTCACGCCGCTGTACGCGAGCCACTGCCGAGACACGTCTGATCCACGTGACAAAGTGTCGTAAAATATTAGGTTTTCCTGTCAAGATATCTCAAGCTAGGTTATTGGTCGTGTTACGCACTCCCGTGCGTATCTCGGAAAGAACGTAAAGCTGTTGGTTTTGAGCCTGATCTCTCTTCGGTCGTGTTGGATTATCGTCCTATGGGATAGAATTAGGGAACAAAGAGTGCACTTGTGTTAGCGTACAGACTTGTGCACTGTAATATCAGTCTTCGTTCCAATTAGCCACCGTGGCTGAAAGAAAGCCTGGTGAAGAGTTTAAAATGGCGTATCATATTTTTTGGAGTTAGCATGCTCGTCACTGAAAATATTTTTATTATTTTACTGTAACATCATATCTAATCAGTTTCTTTATCGTAGTTTAATGAAAACAGATGCTACCCACAAACCCGGTTTACTATACACACGACACCCTTGGTACACCGACCTCCGTCCAGGAACTATGTACACCTATAATTAATACTCGATACCGGGGTTATGAATAACCGGTCGCATTGCTTGTTAAAAACTAGTCTAACTCGGCTAGACGGATGCGCAAGCGCAGCTAGCTAACCATCGCCTCACCAATGCCTTCGCGCTGGGTCATGGTCGTGACTGCACGAATGGCATAGTGGTTTAAGTGGTCGCCACGCCGCTGCCACTCCGCCGAGTGTTGTGGGTTCGAATCCCACACGGCACAAAAATTTGTATGATCCATAAATGGTTGTCCCAAGTCTGGATGTTCTTTGTGTCCGTTATTTAAATGTTTGCTAAGTCCCGCGCGGTACAGGAATTAATCCTACTTCGAGAACTGTCATTTTAAAAGAAAAATAAATAACAGAAAATCATGCACAAACTTGACATTCACAAATCAAATTATTTTCATTTATTATAGTCACAAAGTAACACTTATGAACTTTTAAGTTAGATTTAATTTGAAGCTCATAAATGTTACCGAATAGTAACTATACCATGAATTTACATTTACAATACCAAATTACTGTTCTAAGTGTAAGTTTATTTTATGTCCGTCAATTGTAATTTTCTAAATAAAGTCTCTTGCGACACAGGGTTTCAATCATGTATCAGATCTAATCATGAGTGGGAGAATTTTTCATTTTAAACAGCTAATAAGAAAATAAATAGACTAGAAGTAAAGAATTTCTTCGAACAAGTGCCTCAGTATAAAATTAATGTTAATATTGTACAAGATATCTAGGTTGGAATCTGAAGCATTTCTAAGTATTTTCTTATAAGAAATACGTCGATCAAGGAAATATTTACTCGTGTATGGATAGAACATACAATACTTAAAATACTATATACTGAATATGCCTTACCTTTTTTTATACTTTAATAGGCTTGCGTTTCGCGATCTCACCTGATCTTAAGTGAAGATGCAGTCGACGATGGAGCACGCTTGCCTAGAAGATTCCTTTACAGACTTCATATTCTGCAAAGGCATTCACCGCTGCACCAAAGAATTGGTAAATTTAGGAATCCAATTTGTCATTTCTGATTTTGCCCGTTCATTGATTGCAGCAATTTATATGCAAGACTCGTGTTCAGTAGCGGCCAATTAGGATACCCGGGGCGTTACCATGGCTCTTGTTACCAATTAAATTTTCGGCTTAGTAGTCGTTTTGAACGGATTGTGCCAAAAGAAATTTAAAAAAAAATATTTGGTCTCGATTCGCACACATCAAATTAATGTAATGGGTGAAACACCACCTTCGTTTTCGGACAGGGTCGAGTCATATACAAATAAATTTGATGTGTACGAATCGCCACCTAAATCAATTTTATTTTTATAAAACGTCGATTCGCATGATTTTTTGCGAAGTGATGAGCGACTACTAAGCCAAATTTTCAGCTGTCAGCCAGACTCCTCGATTATGTGTTTTTGTATCTGATTCGATATCAAAATTTCTCTTTTATCATAAGTCATCATTATCACAGACTTCATTTCAAAAATTAATTCCGATATCCGGTGCGTTCACTTTCTTGCTAAGTTTTTTAGATGCTAGTTCTTATCGAAGATTTCTCTCCAATCATCGGCTGGTTTTTTTGTTTGAAATTGTTTATTATTTAATAATTTAATAAGATTATATGAATACGTTTAGAAGTTGAACCGGCATAAATACTGTAGAAACTGCACTGACTGACAGTGATATCTGCTCGATACTGCAAACTGCAACCATATAGATAAAAACACAAATTCTAGATATTAAGTTTTGTTTTAAAAAGACAACAACTGTTCGAAGTTCTTGAATATATGTATCTCCTGTCACAGGCAGTAACTAGTTACTGGTATGTAATATTTTAGATTGACAGCTAATTATTTCTTTACTCTACTTATTGGAGCAAACAGTTCTTGATTTTTGGTAGGATACTTCAGTTATAATAATATAGAGCCTGGTAAAATAAGAAAAATGGTAATATGCTCGCGTCGTATTATAAGGGATATAAAAGATAGCTGTTGAAATGTTAGTGTAATATACTTCTGTCTATCTTTTCGGATAAATAGAGACATGATGTAGGTAGTATGTATGAGACAATAAATTTTCTGTCAACAGCCTTATTAATTCAACAGGTTACAAAAGAAAACTTTGCACACCGATTATGTGCTTAGCAATGTAAGTTGTTTAATCTGCGTATGCATTAGTAGTGCCTATTTGAATGCAAATGACTGGAATGTATGCAGACCTTCTTTTAGAAGATTGGTTACAGCAGTCACTAGTGAGAGTACTAATGATAACAGTCTCCAAGGAAATGAAGCAGTCGCCGTGACCGAAATCGGCCGGGAGGTATTATCATCATTTTAATGCGACTGGTATGTATTGAGGTTCAAAAATCCAATAACCCTTTGTCCACTACGGGATGAGTCCAGCAGTGGACAGAGTGTTAATGGATTTTATGTTAAGAAATCCGTCATTTCTAGAGTTATACAGAGTCAAAAACTCTACCCAGTACGCTCTCATAGACTCGCACCCTACCATATAGACCTCATACTATAACTGGCGAAATGTGGTTGTAGTACACCTCATTCTAACCTTTCGGGAATATATATGAGACTAAGCATGTTTAGTAACTGGTCCACATATAAAGCACTACAGTATCCTATATATTTTCCTAAAAGAATAGATGTAAAAGGTAAAATGCCAAAACATGCTAATACTAGCCATTTGGCGAGATGCCGCGAGACGAATGCCAAATCTCTTAAGAAACAACACGTACTTGATCAAAAGTGGACCATGTATCCAATACAACTAGGAATACTCATCCGAATTCTGTTAAGGTCGTGCATACAGCGAGCTGTACTGTAAATATGCGATAAGTTCCGTTGACTGCAAGGATAGTGAAACAGGCAAGCAGTCTCCCTGCTGCTATAGAGCCTATGTGTATCTTTTGTCTGTTGAAAAAGCAGTTCTAAATATGCTCGATGGAAGAGTTCTAATACCATAAATGTATACTGAATAATTTGCTATATATCAATCCAAAACAAAAAAAAAAACCTATTAGACTTATAGCTGCGGCCATTGAGCAATTCGAAAAATCACTTCACTTACATAAATTGATTAATTTCCATAATGATCCTATTAGATCTTGTTACAATTCATTGGCTAACCAAAATACTACCAACATAAATAGTTATGTATAAACTAAAACTAAATAAATTGACTATTAAGTCACACCTGTATATGCTCGAAGTGGTGGCGGAGGTGTAAAAGGACCTACGTAATCGAGGGCTAGCCTATTATCGTCCACCGGGCACATTGCTAGATTTTATGAACTTAGAATTTCAAACAGAAATGACAACAATAACTCTTGACCATAAATATTAATCCCGAAACCTCACGATGCATGCTTACTTATGCCAAGAGACGAACAAGGCAATTAGAATGATAGTTTAAAAATTGTACTTACTTTTAAAGTTACTTTTAAATCGCGTTGGTAATGCGTGAGCTAATCATACCGTTTTAACTTGCGTGAATTACTCGCTTAGTAAACAAAAGGCATATAGTGCACATAACCATAACTGATAACGTAATAAAACAAAAGTCATTATGTGTAAGAAAGGCCGCAAACTGATTATAAATTTATTAAGAATATTCTCAATCATAAATGTTTCTTCAAACAAAACACAGGCATTACAAAATAAAATATCTGTTGTGCTATTATCTTAATATAACAGCTTTTAGCTCAAAACTTGGATGTGATGGATTAACTAACTCCGCTCATAAAAGAATTAATAACTCATCCAAGTTTTGTCGCAGAAACATCTTCTAACTTTCCTCGTTAGGTTCTTAGTAATGGAATTTCACTAGCGATTTCTCTGTCTCGAATATCAAATGAAACGGATTCAGATACTCACGTCATCGGACTGTTGACATTGACACGTTTTTACTTGTATGCTTTGAATACAGCATGTTGATTTGTTTGAGTCGCTTCGTCTGTCTTCATGTGGAGAAATTGTGAAAGGATTTCTAGTATTTTTGGAGATTAACCATCTCCACCATCGTTTAGGCTATTGAAGTATCAACAAATATAGATAATAAGAACATTACGAGAGATAAGCAAAAAGTTATCGTGTTGTCTTATTGGTCTCTGTAAAGGGGATCCAGTCAAACTATGCTGCTTAATATATTGTTTCTTTAAAGTTTCATTAATGTAATCATTTTCAGCTTTAAATTATTTTTCAAACATGTTGCTTTTTACATACTGTCGTAAACCATACTGAAATAAAGATGATTTTTGTTTGATTGATTGCGAATATATTGAACGAGATCTGTATGTAAATTATCTCTGTTTCTTCTATAACACGCTACCTGATCTGAAAATTTATCTTTATACTTAAATCAATAAGCAAATGAGGCATTTGTACCAACATAAAGTCTTTGTAACTGATATCACCCTCAAAATAAACAACATAATGTTCTTACACGACTGCACCTGTCTCTCCTTTTTCTGTTTTTATAGATTTATCAAAAAAGTTCGCTTCTACCTAGCATATCTTATTCTGGAATGGCACAAAGCGAATGCAACGCGTTCCACTTGGCACCGGTTTTTACACCGCCTCGTCCTTACCTCGTAACTTTCTATTAAAGCAATTTTTATTTGTCTGACTGCTTGTAGCAATAAAAACATGGATTGGCTTGACCTGTATCAGGCAAACTACCTCTGAAAATACTGCAAAGCCTAATTTGGCCAAGAATGTGATACATATAGTATATGTGTATACAGTTCAGTGACAAAAAGCTCGAAAAGATTAAAAACTCGAAGATAAGCTTCGAGTTTTTATGCGATGTCATGCTGACATATCAAATGTGGCAAAAGTAGGTTAGAGAGTCAGTAGATACAAGTATTGGTGATTTAAATGACTTGCCTAATGATATGCAATTTTCGTAGTTAATGCGTGTCATATAAACATTATTCAGCCGCCTAAAGAATGTTTACAGTACTAGTAAATTTATGCAGGCGTTGTGATTGCCGGCCCTGCTAAGACTAGCCCATCTGCTAACAGCTCTAAATTGCATTAAGCACTTCTAGGAACATTATCTACAGCTTCATTAAGCACTTCTGGAGACAGTATTAAAACAAAAAAACTACTTTTGAACTTCTCAGACAATTTGCAGGCTTACTGCTATTTTTACTGCAAACTAGCTTCGACTTATTGTTTTGACTTGAAAATATCTGTAGATATGTCAAATTTCATCCAAATTTAATTTACGAGTGATTCAGTAACAAATAGCCTCCAAACATCTTTGAAATAATAATATTCTATCACATACACACAACACCATCTAGCCCAAACTAAGCAGAGCTTGTACTATGGGTACTAGACAATGGATAAACATACATATATACTTTTGTTTTTAAACATTTTCCAAGTATTAAAATTTTATATAATTATATACATACATATTATTATGATACTTTCGATTCCCAGACGTTCGATCACTATGAAAGTTTATAGCTTATTACGTTATGAATACTTGAAGCATAAGGCTGTTGAATTCTAATTACGTATTTAAAAAGTTGAGGTAATAAAAATCACTAAAATGTTATTTAATTTTTAATAAATATTTTAATAACTTAGGTAAACGTGAATGGGTTTGATACATAGTTGTGTGCATACGTGTATATTTATGTCTGATGCGGTTTACATATGTAGTCAAAATGACGTACATATTATGTAGCAGTCAATCAAGCAATTATTCAATTTCCCTATTTATTTAATATGCATCGCCCGCACTAAAAACGTTTTCTGTGATGCAAATGACAACAAACATTGATATCTTGACAAATTTTGTCAATGCCAGACGCTACGCTATATCTCTGAAAAGGTCAATAAAGATTTAATACACCCACATTCTCAGTATAATTTCAAGATCCACGTAATAGAGGATACACCTAAAACCGTCTGCTGGACACATTGCCAGACTCCATGCTGTTACTGCAGATTTCTTAAAAGAACAACCGCATAACAGTTTGCCGACCCGAAAAGCTAACCCAAGATGCACAGCACATGCTCACCACCACTGAGTCACTGAAGCAATCACATTTGAACTCAAATAACTACAGCACCACAATATCTAGTTTTAAGATATATCTGAGTATCTCAATCCAGTAAACCTTGCGAACAGATTTAGCCGAAGTGCTGAGCGTAATGAATCCTAAGATTTGCTGGCTGAACACTAAAGTCCTAACGCTAAACTAAGTTGTTGCCCAAGTAGCACCTACAACCGTGGCAGACTAGAAGTTTGGTTGTTTATTACACTGACTATTTATGTACTAATGGCAGCAACATTTGCTAGAGATCTTTAGTCCGTTATTTTCTACTTATCTATTTTTGGTTCAGCAGACATCGGATTTTATTCGTTTTATAAAAAAAGAGATTACTTAAAAAATAAAAACAATTCTGTGTATTGTCTTTGGCTACCAAAACGCCATGTTTGATTATTAAATAAAACAAATCTGGAAAATGTACTATACATAGCATGCACTGATAGAAGTAATGTGCGGTTATTACCGAACATAAATATCTAATGATTTGAAAATTGTCTGATTCGAATGTTGAGTCATAAGTTGTTACTGATTATTATTAGATTTATAATGGAGTAGGTATTTGAATAAAATTTACAGGTATTTAGTTTTGTTATGACCGATCGTATTGGTGATTTTTTCTCTTTTCTGTACCACGCTGCCAGTATTTAAGTTATCATCTGAATTACCAGTAGCTATAGTCACCAGACATACATTTCTATTTAATCTTTGGTCGATTTAAAATGGCTGCCATCCGCTATAAACTTTTATTTTGCTAATTTAGCATATTGCTCTGTCGTTATACAAGGTGCCGATTTACCCGCAATGCTTCAATACGGTGTAGTTTGACCGTACGCGAGCTACGGTATAGACGACGCAGTACGTCACTGACGCATTGACAGCCTATAAGAAAATCAATTCATTTTTTTTGCTGATAATTGCGGTCTGTTTTATATCTTACCATATGACGATTGGCACCCTGTATACAAACTGTCTGGCTCATAATTATTTTGTACATAATACGCATTAATAACAAAACACTCATATCAGACGATGCTACAGTTCATACACCAACTTTCTCCATCTACCCCACATCAGCTCAACTGGTTTAATGTAATGATAATGACACAGCCGATGTACGAAATGAGTTGTTTCGCTAATGTACCTCGATTCGAATTAAAGTGGTCTCGGTTGCTTGCTTATTTTAAACGCTTTTTCAAAACATTATTTTCTAAAACAATTACACTTTTCATTCTGTTTGTTTCGATCCTTTTAACCTACTGAGTCATAGCAAAAGACCGGTTTGTAGACACAATAGGTTTTGAATTCTGTCTGGTAGTCTAAGACTTGACAGATCTATACCAATATTATAAAGCTGAATAGTTTGTTTGTTTGTCTGTTTGGTTGAACGCGCTAATCTCAGGAACTACTAGTTCGAATTGAACAATTATTTTAGTGTTGAATAGTCGATTTATCGAGAAAGGCTATAGTCTATATAACATCATGCTACGACCAATAGGAGCGGAGCATCAATAATTTTTTTTCAAAAAGCGGTGGAAAATCTCTTATGTGAAGCAGACGAAGTTGCGTGGGTCAGCTAGTTCATAATAGAAAGAGAACAGGATTTCGGGGTCATCAGCTTAACTATAAAATCGGATTAAAGCACTCCATTCCTTTTGTATCCAAATGGTACGTTTAACGCATTGCGATTGCCGCGTACTATTTCAGTACATATAAATCAAATATCGTCTTATATTTACACGAATGTCATACATTGAAATTAAACTACTAACCATGACTTGTTATGGAGAACATGATGCCATATTTTCTTACTTTTTTTTTTAAATGAGCCCCATTAATATCCGTACATAGTTGTTTAATTGCAAACAGTATAATACTTTGCCAACCTGGTAATCGGATCCGGGACATATAGTTTGCTCGCAAACATAAACAGCAACTTGACCCATCTTCGGATTTTACATATTACGCAATATAGTTTTCTAATGACATTAGCGTTAAACGCGTATATGATCTTAACTAAACTGTGGCGGAATCTCAAGTTAAGCCATTACACCCAAATTATTCGAAACACGAGTTTCAAGAGTCAAACTTAGACTAATGGGCGTTGCGAAACAAGGCATGAGATAGCTTCTAAGTATGAAACCATTTCCATTTATATTAATTAATATAAACTGTCTTACTGCTACACAGCATAAGAAAAATAGGCCGTGGTCCTTCACGCTGGCCCAGTATGACAGACTTCATGCATCTTGAAAAACCTTTTACAGTATTCTATTTGGAGATAGTCAACTTTCAGAATATTTTTCTCTTTGCTATCAGCACAAGGAGCAATAATTACCCTGGACTCTTCTGCCAATGGCACAGTCCCTCCTTAAGGAGGTACAAAACCTACTTACCGGAAGGTCACGAGTTTGTTTGACTTAAAATCTTCTGTACAAGTATAGTCCTCATTAGGTTTCAGTTTGAGTGGAACATCTATTCCGTACATCTTGGAAACTCTTCTGCCCAAACTTTCGGAGAGAAAGTATATCCATAATATTATACTACCGTGCTAAAATATCTGCTGACATAAGGACAAAAATGCGTAAACTTATTAACTTCGGTGAAAGTTTTGTCCTTTCCCCGAAAATCTCGTCCGATGACTTTCTGACACACACATTCGAGTTGACTCACGAGAATGATTCATTACGGAACTAAGAGGCAAGAAATTTGTCTTTTCATTATTTTAGGTAAAATTTCTAAATCATATTGTTGACATACATAACGTCATACGTGGCCGGTAAAAATAGAATTTCTATTGTGACTGTAACATCGTATTCAATATACCAATAACAATATTAATGTCCTTCACACCGAGTTTCGGTCATAACGTCCAGTTGTAACAGAGAATAACCAAAATATTATAGTGGACAAACACGTATTGTACTAGAGTATTCCATGTGTATTTGTTTCTTGTTTTTATTTTAAAAGACAATTGATAAAAACAAGTGGTAATACTGCCGTACCACAGTTAAATATAATTCTATATGTTATGTTAAAGAAGATAACTCCCGTACTAAGGAATAATTCCTGTGTCACGGGAGACTTTACACACATTCGTTCAACGGACGCAAAGAATACCCAGACTCGGAAGAACCATTTATGGATCACACAAATTTTTGTCCCGTGTGGGGATCAAACCCGCAACACTCGACGCAGTGTTAGTGGTGAGGCGACCGCTTAAACCATTACGCTATCAGTGCAGTCACACACTTGTGTTTGCACACACACGTTTGCAAGCACAAGTATACTTTCTATTCTCTTACCGTCAAAGTCCTACGGTATACCAGAGAGCGCAAAAATGTGCATGCTTTTATCAGCACGGGTATGAAACATCGCCAAGACACTGGCGTCGAGATTGTGTAAAAAAAAACTTATTCTTTTTATTATCTCTAATCGGGATTAAAAGCATGGAGGCTTTTATGGCCTTTGCGTATATAGAGTAATCAGTAGACTAACAAAGGAGTAATTCAATGGTTTAGCGTGTGATCAAAAGCATGTGGTAGCTGAAAAAAAATATCAAGCATATATAAATCAAACGTTAGTGGAAAAGCTTTATCCATCAACTAGCTTTAAATATAGCTTATGTTACTCGGTGATAATATAGCTTTCTAACAGTGAAAAATTTTTTAAAATCATTTTCGTAGTTTTTGAGATAAACCTTTACAAACAAACAAAAAAAATTAATCTTTCTAATATTGGTATAGATGGAATAAAATAGTTTAATAAAAATATTAAAATACCGTTATATATCTCTTACTAGTTTCTTGTCGGCCTCGATGGCGTAGTGGTTAGTGTAAGCGACTGCCACGCCTGAGGTCGCGGGTTCGATTCCCGGAAAGGCAAATATTTGTGTGCATGAATATGGATGTTTGACTTGGTCTGGGTGTTTCTATGTATAATATGTATATATTTACAAAAGAAAAGTATATATGTATGTTTATCCATTGTCTAGTACCCATAGTACAAGCTCTGCTTAGTTTGGGCTAGATGGTGCTATGTGTATGTAGTAGAATAGTAGAATATATTATTATTTCTGCACACGGCTTCGCTCGCGAAAATCCTACAGGACAACATTCCATTATAAAAGGTATGCTATTTGCTTATTCAGGCATAGTTTATCTTTGTGCTTCATTCAGTAGTTTCATTCAAAACCGTTCTGCCGTGTACGCGTGATGGATTAACGAACATCCAAACTATTCACAAACTTTCACATTTATATAGTTGAATATGACATCGTGTACAACGAAAATTTCAGATAATACTAGTGTACCGCCCCGGCTTTGCACGGATAGTTCAAAGCCTTAACAAGTTGTACAGTGAAACCTTTCTCATAAATCAGTCTGTCTATTAGTGAAAACCGCATGAAAATACGCCACCGGCGTTGCCCGCCTTTTATAAAGGAGTACGCTCTTTTCTTAAAGGATTGTAGGTCGTATTGGTCCGGAAATAACGCAGGCGACAGTTCATTCCACAGTTTAGTAGTGCGAGGCAGAAAATTTCTGGAAAAGCGCACAGTTGTGGACTGCCAACCATCTAAATGATGGTAATGGAAATTCTGTTGCGTAGGACGATGGCGAAAAGAGGCGGCAGGGATCAGTCCGAACAATTCCTCGGAGCACTGCCCATACTAAAAGCGATAGAAGATGCATAGCGAGGCCACATCTCTACGCAGCGCCAAGGGGTCTAGGCGATTTGAAACAACCCGGCAGTTCTCCGTTGAATGCGGTCTAGATGGAGAAGCTGGTACTGGGGTGCCCCTGCCCAAAGACGAGAATAGTATTTCATGTGAGGCCGAACCTGCGCCTTGTAAAGTAGTAGGCGGTGGTATGGTTGAGTTTATCGCGTACAGACGCGGCGAGGGGAGTTTGTTTTATAATATGTAGTGATAGAATAATATATGACAACCCTAATCATAATAAATTTAATATTAAAATGCATTTTTATCGCGTTTGCTGTAGCTAATAAACGGCTGGAACTATAGGGGTGTCAATGTTGTTACCAACCCAAAAAAAAGTCGCTGCACAGTCATATGAATGTTTTATTATAAATCCTGGATCAAATATAGTATCAACTTATACCCTAAACTTAAAGCGTTTGTAATAAATCTCAAGATACAATTTAAAACAAAGATACATTTGAAAGACAAGACGTTAGGAATCTAGACCAGCAATAAAGTAATATCAGCGCTGGCTTAAATGTAATACCATATAAAATCCTCAATTTAACATTAATAAAGGCTGCATCTATTTTATATCTTAGCTACGATTTCTTGACAGATGGCTGAGTTTGGCGTCTCAGACTTACCATTATTGTTGGACAATATCATTGGGTTTTACGATTTAGAATCTTGCAGCACGTTATGATTGGAAATACACCAGAAGAAAACATATAGGGACACAGTATAAATATAAATGCCGACTTTGTATAATATTGTCTTATGTTTACGCGAATGTTATACATTGAAATTAAACACTTTATACGGATTTTGTCGCGTTGTTTATTTTACTTTAAAACACTTTTATTACATAATTTTGAAAACTCTAACACTACTACTATTGAACTTTGACATTTCAATTTGAGACAACTACCATCTTAGTCTCCCCGTGAACAAGGCTGCTGTAAAGCAACCGAAACGTCGGGGCAAAGTGTAAACTTAAATATAAATAGTTTTAATAGTTTCACTAATTTAATTAGCTTAAAATTAGTAAAATTTAATAGTAGTAGAATAGTGTAAACAGTTTCTAAATTATGTAATACAGTGATAAATAAACAACGCGATAAAATCCGTATATAGTGTTAATTTCAATGAATAACATTCGCGTAAACAGAAGACAATATTACAAAAATGTGTGTGATTAACGAATGCTCTGGATGCTTTTTGTGTCCGTTGTCTTGACTTTAAAAGTCCCCCGCGATAGAGAAATTATTCGAAGTCGTCCTTTTTAAGAATAAGAGTCTATACATGTATTTGCATAAAAAGGCCACAGCTATATTAAAGCTGTACTTTTTAAAAATCTATTTAGCCTTTCTGTAATATGATGCATGAATAAACAAAAGGAACGTCACTCAATGCTAGACTTGTACGTAAAGCATTACGCTCGTGTGCGACTCAATTGAATCACGTCGTGCCGAGGGGTAGCTCACCATCAATAAGACTGGCTTACGCACGAAATACCATACGAGCGAACACAAGCCGACGTGTACTATTAAAGTGAATATATGGGCATGGCCTAGAGTGCCATCACTTGCAGGAAGATGCCAAGCTTTGAATCTAATTTCTGCCTTTACATCGATACTAAAAAGATATTTAATACAAATAAATTAGAGTACAAAGGTGGTCAGATTGGTACAGATTGATTAGTAATCCTTGTTTTGCCGCAAGTGGAATGTGAATCTAGATTTTGTCAATAGGTACATTAGTTAAATTAGTACTGTCCCTAAGGAACAATGCTTTTTTTCTGGATGAAAGGTACACTATGTCTCATTCTGTACCCCTGACAACGTGAATGCGAAATTTAATGTATATCGGTCCGTAGTTAAGGCATGAAAGCGTAACAAACAAATAAATAAACAAACTCACATTCACATTTATAATGTAGAGAGATAGTAGAGGATTTAATGTTTCACATAGATTTCAAGAAAATTATTGAGGATTATATATAGCGTATACAGGGTGTCCGGTAATTAATGGATAACCTGGAAATGTCTTATAGTGGAACTGATGGACGTTCAGAAAAAAATATGAATAAAAATCTATCCTAACTACTACCTGAGATATGTGTTTTTTTTTTTAATTACTTACCATGTATAACTTTCTTGTATACTACGACCATAAATGAATGAAACCCATCGGTTATTTGTTGTTTTATTATTAAACACTAATTATGCTAATAGATAGACAGTCAAAAGTATGCTATGCTAATATAGCTTGCACTTTTTAAAATATATATATATATTTTATTTTTCTATTACTTTCTTTTTCATATTTTCTGAACGGCCTTCAGTTCTACTATAAGACATTTCAAGGTTATCCATTAATTACCGGACACCCTGTATATGCAAAATATTCTCGATACTTGTGCACTTTTGATACATAGAGATATCAATGTTTGTTTTCAGAGGGGTAGGTAGGGACTACGGTTTTTTACTTGTTACGATCCTAGCATGTCTTTCATGCTTTATTTTCTCGCGTTACATTCTCCTTGCACGGTTAGTTCTTAACAGACTAGAGTACTCATAACCTGTAATTTTGCAAGAAATGTATGCGACCTGGTCAGGGAACGTACGCCTAGGTCTTTTAATTTTAATATATAAATAGAAGTTCCTCCCCAATTAACTATTTAAAAGTTAGGGAAATCCTGCCACCTGGGTCGACATTACCATGGCCATATGGAAATCCCTAAATCAACTTCGTACTCAATTCAGCCGCTATGGTCGCAATCTGGTAAAATGGGGAATCAGGGAGCCTCACAAAGCTAGTACCATCGACTCGAGAAGAAGAAGAAAAATATATAAATAATAATGTGCTCCTGACCGAATTTCGGTCACGGCGGCCAATCTTAACGGAAAATGGCCATCGGCGCAGGAAATATTATAGTGCACAAGTGTGTGCGCAAACACAAGTGCACTCTCTGTTCCCTAACTCTCATGATCCGATGTGACGAATAATCCGACACGACCGGAGAGATCAGGCGCAGGACCAACGGCTTTACGTGCTTTCCGAGGCACGGGGGTGTCTAACACCGCCAACTTCCTAACTCCGGGCTCGTATTGAGATTTCTTAACAGAAAAACCCAACAACTTTTTGTTGGCCCGACCCGGTATTCGAATCCGAGACCTCATGCACAGCAGTCGCATTCGCTACCGCTGCGCCACGGAGGCAGTTATAGAAATAATACTCATATCATATACGTAGTCTTGTCGTTTATATATTACAATTATGTTTCACCAGTACGGTTTTAGATCCCACTTAATAACGGGCAAGCCTATTACTGCCCTCTGGACACAGTGCCATAGTAGTATTTACTACTAAGAATATCTTTAATGAAAAATCCATAACACTTTATAATATTGTTGGATGATCGACAACGCGAAAACTACCAAAGAGATTACGACTCGACATCGTTTTCTGCAATTTGAAAACCGTTGTGCCGTTTTCGTATTTATAATTAGAAAAGGACAGCAATACTAAACCGTGACGTATGGATTTGATAATACTTTCATCGTTGACAATAGTATTGTATTCAGTGATTTTTGGTAGAAAATAAACAAAACTAGGACTGCAAACGTAAACTCTTATTAGATTCTTTATTAAACAATCAGTATAGACAAGGTTAACTGCTACCAGTACACCCAGTAAATTGATTATGTTTTTATCCAACGCAAGTAGCCCTGAGGCTACATGCGCAAGATACTCGCACGGGCTACATTCGCAAACTTCTTGTGCGGGCTCCATGCGCAAACTATTCCAGGAAGGAACCCAAAGCTCTTTTTCAATGACCTTCAAATGTTACTGGTCTTCATTTTTACTTTTTTACTTAGAATAATAATGTGGATCAATACCGAAATATATTTATTTATTTTAAGGCTCCTCCACAATGTTAAACACAAACACACATTGTTAACATTCTTGATGCTTAAGCCCTGTTTACAAATAATATAGACGTGCACAATATTAAAAATATAAAATATAGTATCCACAATTAACATATTAGGAGAATTAAGAATAAAAACTATGTAAATTATGTATAAAAAATAATAACAAACATAATTAATATACATAAATAATTAATTAAACACGTTATATTAGTAGTAATATATATAAAAGCGTTATTTAGAATCATCATCATCAAATGAAATGTTTTTTTATTATTAGATTATTATATAAGTAATAATAATATTCTACCACATACACACAACACCATCTAGCCCAAACTAAGCAGAGCTTGTACTATGGGTACTAGACAATGGATAAACATACATATTATATACTTTTTTTTGTAAATACATACATATTATACATAGAAACACCCAAACCAAGACAAACATCCATGTTCATGCACACAAATGTTTGACTTGTGCGGGAATCGAACCCGCGACCTCAGGCGTGGCAGTCGGGTACACTAACGACAACGCCACCGAGGCCATATAGAAGAGCTTTTAAATAAAACTCTTCTGTTATGATTTAGAAACATTTAATTTTGTCTCGTATGGAAATTGAATTAACAACACTGAATTTGTGACCACTTAAACTATATATTTGCCAAGTCATTAATTGATAATTTATTATTTCCTATATGATTATGAAAGTGAACTATTTCGGGGTACAATTGTGATAACAAACCGACTGTCATTACTAATTGCGACGTGATTATCTCAACCGCTGATTGAAAGCAAGGGATAACATAATTGATTTCACGATTAGCATTCACGGAATAACAAACGCTCACACAACACTGCACTAATAGATGTGGAATTTAATATATGGAATCCACTGTTGGATAAAATAGAAATACGGTTATTATTCGAAAAATGCCTCGTCGCAGATATTGCACATTTTAATCTTTACTAATATTATAAAGCCGAATAGGTGGCGTTGCAATTTGTTCTACCACTATCAAAACTTTAACTAAACATAGAAAAAAAACTACACAATTCCTGAAAATAATTTCTCACCTCATTAAAGGCCTAACTTTCAATGCTTAACGTTTCATTTTGGTACAAAAAGATACAAAAAGGTGTGCTAAAAATGGTAAAACTTTTAGCACCTCGTTTAAACCATTTATCTATAGTGCTATCAGAACAAAGTTCTATGATTATCGCACCGTTAGCCTTGTGTTGAGACGTCCCTACAATACCTAAGAGAATCGGATTAAGCTACAAGCGTTAGCGAGACAATAGAATAGAAAAAGTTTTATTGTACACCGATTCAATCCAGTTTATTTTAAAATAAGTTAATTTTGTTATAATGAAAAAGATCGCCTCATTGCTGAAAGTCAAGTAAAATTCTAGACGTATTTTGAAATTAAACACTTTATATGGATTTTGTCGCGTTGTTTATTTTACTTTAAAACACTTTTATTACATAATTTTGAAAACTGTGACATTACTATTATTGAACTTTACTACTATTTAAGTAATTTAATTTAATAAAAACTATTTATATTTAAGTTTACATTTTGCCCCGACGTTTCAGTTGCAATTCTGTTTGTTACAGTTTTCAAAATTATGAAATAAAAGTGTTTTAAAGTAAAATAAGCAATGCGACAAAATCCATATAAAGTGTTTAATTAACAAAATCCGTATACAGTGTTTAATTTCATTGTATAACATTCGCGTAAACATAAGACAATATTTCTAGACGTGTTATCAAAATATCGCTAACCGTCAAAGTCACCACTTCACGTGAGGACGTGGTATGGAGGGCTCTGCTCGTTGACTATACCACTGCTTACCATCAAGAGCAGTCTAGTCATATTGGCAGGCAAAATAAAAATTTCATAAATATCTTACCCACTTATCAACTAAACTCGTCCTTAGTCAATGATTAACTTTTGATATACGGGCAGTCGCTGTTATGTAACTATTAATTAACTAAATTTTAACCTTGAGTCATAATTAGTCGTAACTTACTAAATAGTTAAAAACCAATCACAAATATTTTACTATCTCTATGTTTGTAACGTCTGAAAGTATTTATTGCAGTTTTGTGTTCTCATTTAACTGCAGATGTTTTATGGATTTTACATACAGCATCTAATAATTACTATCTCGGTGTCGCAGCTGTAGCGGCCATAAGGTATCTCGTTTAGCCGAACTCTTGCTCAAGCAAAATGTTTTTGGGTTTTTCTAGTAAGAAATTATCAATAGCAGCTCGAAGTCTGGCTCGATAGACAGTAATCAGGTCGCTCTCTGTTATAAGGGCCTATAATATACCTCTGCAAATTGCATGTTTTTGACACGTGTGCATAGGCATGTAGACTACTGAATGCGCCATCGAGATGCAAATCTTTTAAATTTACTAAGAATACAAAAGCTGTTTATCTTGATATTAGACAAAATAAGTAAAGTTTTAGCTTTAAGATAATCTTCTGTTTTTTGTAGCGCTCACTCGTAAATCAAACTTTAATCGCGTAAACTTATTGTTTACTAGACTATAAAAATGTTTTCTTACAAATTATGAAGGTATTACTTTTATTACTGAACTGATACTAGCAATTTGATGTAAATCTTACAAGAGTACATCATTATGATGTCCTTAGAGTATCTACCTTAAATTTATAAATATGACGAGATTTTGCCCGCGTTTCTGCTAGCGGACATTTAGATTACGCCATTTTTATTTTTATTAAAAGTTATTTATGCCTTTTTTGTACCCCTGACAACGTGTATGCGAAATTTCATGATGATAAGTCGAGTAGATAAGGCATGAAAGCGTAATAAACAAACTCACTTTAGCATTTATAATATTAGTTAGTATTGCCGCCCTGTGTATAGCCTGGCCCATTGCTGGACATAAACCTCTTTTTGATATGAGAAGGGTTCATAGTCCACGACGGTAGCCCTGCGAGGCTTAGCAGACTTCACATATAATATAATAATCATATTCTATCACATACACACAACACCATCTAGCCCAAGCTAAGCAGAGCTTGTACTATGGGACAATGGATAAACATACATATTTTTTTTTTGTTGTAAATACGTATTTATTATACATAAAAACACTCAGACCAAGACAAACATCCATGTTCATGCACACAAATGTTTGACTTGTGCGGGAATCGAACCCGCGGCCTCAGGCGTGACAGTTGGTTACACTGACCACTACGCCATCAGATCATTACAGAGATGCATGTTACTTAGGAAAATTTCCTTAAAGTGAACGACAACTAACTATTTAATACGCACATTACTTCAAACTGACAAAATATGGAGTAGCCTATCCAGCCACCCCAATTATTGAGGGCTCAAATTCCATACAGTATTTTTTACGTATGTCGATAAAAAATATTTCTGTTTCTCGGTGTACTTATACTTAGTTTATTTGTGTTCATTAACTGCACCGCAACACAGAGCTTGAACACTCATAAAGGAGTCATCTTCTTTGAACAAATTGAATGTCATATAGCAGACACAATAGAAATGTATTGCTCGTGGTTATTTATGGTCGACACGGCGTTATAAGTATTAAATGAAAAATATAAAGAAGTATCCAATGTGTACTCCGCGGTATTGATCTCGAGACCACAACGTGGTAATATTTTTCAGATAAACTTCTAAAAACGTCTTTAATTTGACTAATACTGGTAGCTCATGAATTGTAGTCTTCCGCAATACGTCAGGCAGATTGGCAGACTTCACTTTTCTTTGTAAACATTATGGAGAATTCTCATGCATGTAGGCTGCCTCACGATATTTTCCATCGCCGTTAAAATAAGCGATAATTTATTATTTAATACGCACATAAATTTGAAAAGTCAGAGGTGCATGCTTTGGAATCGATGTTAAGATCACGGCGTGGTAGCCCAACGAGCTCCCACTAGGCTATCGCCACTCACTTTTGTACACCTATGTACCTAAATAAGATTAATAGAAAAGGGTATGTTAAGCTGGTTTGGGTATGTAGAAAGAATGGACAAGAAAAGACTAGTATGAATGTGTAGTAAGTGTCTAGTGTGTGTAAGACTAGTGTGAATGGAACAGTCGCAAGATCGTAAGATTGGAGACGTTCTGGTCAAAGGCCGGGTTAAGAGCACCTTAAACCGGCGAGCGTGTATGAGGAATGTAATGAAAGTGAATGAAGCTAGAGAAGTTTGTCAGGATCATAGCAAATGGAAATCCGTAGTCTCTACCTACCCCTCTGGGAAAGAGGCGTGAATCTATGTTTACATATATAAAATATATTCAATCCATTAATGATAAGTGAAACAGTACCTATTCCATTAGTACGATGCAAAGACAATATGTCTACTTCAATAGCTTTGATTACAAATGCACTGTATTCACAATGCTCGTTTAGATATAATAGTGCACTATGCTTTCTAATAAAGTAATATGCTATCCAGTAGTATATATGTTGAATTCCCGATTCTCTCAAATTACCATTTAATTTTATGTGAGGATATTTTTTATGACACGGAGAAATGAACACACGGCGTTGAGAAACTGAATAACATATTGTCCAAGAATTGAATTTGAGATCGATCGTTCGAAAATTTGACTGTAGGAATGAAGGAGTGGTTTAACTGATCGCCTCGCCACTGCCAGTGCGCCAAGTGATGTGGGTTCGATGCCCACACGGGACAATAATTTGTGTGATCCACAAATTATTGTTCGGAGTCTGGGCGTTCTTTGTGTCCGTCATATGACTGTTTGTAAAGTCCACCACGGTACAAGAATTATACTTAGCGCGGGAAATGTAAAAATAAATTAAGCATGGGATTATCGAAGCATCCACATCAACTATAACGTATAATAATTGCTTAACATTAGTCAGAATGACTTTTCAAACTTATGTGTATATACCGCTCGCTTTAACAGTGAAGGAAAACATTCTGGATAAGGCTACGTATCTAAGAGTTATACATAATATTTTTCGAGAATATGTAAAGTCGGCTGGGTCAGCATGGTAGATCCTGGATTAGTCCAGGATCTACCACGCTAGCCCAACAACGGCCTCTTCTCAGAGCTGATATTATTATATTGGTATTATTAGCCGACATCAACATTTTATATCTTTATATATATAATTCTTCTGTACGTGTGTTGACAGTGAACTCCTCCTAAACGGCTGGACCGATTTGAATAAATTTTTTTGTGTGTGTTCAATTAGATTCGAGGATGGTTTAGATTTGTTTTTTTTTAATTTTTTTTCGCCTGTACAGTACAACGTCTGTCAGGACAATTAATACGTGAAGCAAAAACTTTGTACCCCTTTTTACGAAAATTGCGCGTATGGAGAAGTATGAAATTTGGCACAGTTAAAGTTTATATGGAGAAGGAGTGGCGATCCCTAATATTTTTATAAAATATGCTTTAGAAATACATTAAATTAAAGAAAAACCACTACACGCACACAAACATGCATTTGACATACGCAGTCGAATCGCGTTCGTATTTCGGTATTGTTTGTCTGACGTCGTACAATTCTTCGTAACTATGGTTACAAATACCATATTTATATGTAATAAAGAAAAAAAGAAAACAAAGTAGCAAGCTTAGGAATATCGTCAATGAAAAAGGATAGTTAAGTAAATAATCATATGTTTGAAAAATATAGATAACAACCTGTAGGTATAGCCTTCGCGAACTCTAAATACATTTTGATTATAAGGGTAAAGTTATGGACAGTAAAACCTTAATAACGATCAAACTTAAAATGTATATCAGTTATGGTCGAAATTTGACCACTAGGCGACCGCTAGTAGGTACCTACATATTATAATTCGGCTATTTCACCAATTCACCATGCTCAAAACTACTATGAAACGAATATTGAAAGTAATCCAATAATTATGAACTTTAATGTGTAGGTATTGTGTGTTCAATTGTAATACCAACTTTTTTCCGTTTGACTTCTTCACGTTCCGTTTATTGGTTCCGAATTTAATTTTGTACTGTCAATATGAAGTTTTTTGTTGGAAAGGATTGGTAAACACGCTTTTTTGACCGTGCCACTTTTATATATGTGGAGATTAATTGAAGAGAAATAAAATGGAAATTGTGTTAATTAAAAAATGGTGTATATTTTTAGTAATGCCTCGGTGTGCAGCCGCGGTATTCGACTGATGTGCATAAGGTCTCGGAGCCGATTACTGAGTTGGGTATATTGTAATAGCCCGTCTAGCAGTCTTCAGTAGCAGCACCGAGTCTGGGACGGGGTCTGATAAACGGCAATAGGTTCCCCATCCCGTAGGAACTAAAACCATAGTTGGCAAAATATAGATGTTACACCTCTGCCAAACTATCCGCTAATGTAGTATGACTAAAGATGGATGAATATAGTCAAGCATATCTTCTCTCTAGCCTTTATTATTCCCAAGTCACTTGGGGTCGGCTTTTCTAGTCTAACCCGATTTGATTAGATATCAGTTTCTACATGGAGCGATTGCCACCTGACCTCCGCAACCCGAAGGTTAACGACACTCTAAGGCTAGACCAGTGTCTGGATATTATAGGGCACTGTTTTCGCAATAACGACTGTCATAGATGTTCATGGCAGCCGGGACCGACGGCTTAACGTGCTCTCCGAGGCACGGAACAGTCGAAATTTGTCAATCAATACGCACATAATTTCTAAAAGTCATATAACTTCCGAAAGTCAGATGTGCGCGACGTGGGTTCGAACCCGAGACCTTCTGCATTGCAGTCTGTTGGTCTCCCCACTGAGCTATAAAGCATATATGTTACGCATAAATACCGTTGCGGGTGAACTATAGTCAACTAGGACGAAGTTACGATATAATATATAGCGGCGGTAGCCCAATGTATAAGGTATCGGGCTTGCGATCGAGAAGTCGCGGGTTCGAATCCCACATATTGCATTACTGACGTCAACCCACTCCTAATACAAGCATTCTAGCTTAGCTAGAGGGTTTATCAAGAATACTGGTAATTCGAAACCCAAATTGCTAGTAATCTTAAAAAAAACTTTATATTATTTCAAAATATATAACAGATTGGCAAAACTAATAAATGTTGACATGCCCGTGCGTCGACGCAGCGCCACCATCCGGCTCTAATTGCGAATCCAAACTATCAAAAAGCCCATTTAAAAGTTCAACAGAAGATCATCAAAATCGCCCCAGCCGCTTAGAAGGCGTTTATTGGCATACATACGTACACGAGAATTATATACATATATCAAGAATATTATCGTTATGATTTTTTTATTCCATTTTAAAAGTGTTCACTAGCACAGGCAAAAAATTACTTATCTACCTATTGAGGTAAAAAACTTATAGTACACAAAAACTTATTGATTGGTTAATGATTAATACTCCATGAGCATAGCAATCATATTGTAAAATAATATACATTTCGACGAGTCATTCTAACCTTTCACGTTTTCTAGGTTAAAATATAAACTATCATCATTTACTTATTGAAATAACATACATACGTGGTTACATATAATATCTATATCCCCGAATGGTCAAAGTTGTATGAGACCAACATTACACCAGCTAAGGATTTAAGTAGTCAGGCGAGTGTATTAACGTCTATCGGACAGAAATCCAAACTTCGCTGCAGCTGCTATAACATTTTTTTTAGCAAGAAAATCCAGTTTAGGGCATACCAACGAGAACGTGATACACACAAATTTATTTTTACGACTAGATTTTGTCAGTCGCTTTGCTTGTACTAATGTAGGTTTTGTCCATAAATTTTTATGCCTTGGGAACAGTACTGTTTTCTTCATGAAGGTTACCGTATATCCTTTTCTATACCCTTGACAACCGGTATGCAAAATTTCCAATAGTTAAGGCATGAAAGCGTAACAAACTAACTGATATTCACATTTATAATATAAGGATTTATTAGTCGATATTATTTAAATAAGTAACATAAATTAATATACTTGCAAAATCATGGAATGCCTGACAACGATACGCTCAAAACGATCACCCATTCAAAGGCATACCGCGCAAATTGTTGTTTAACCTTTAAACAAAAAATTGTCACGGTAGTCACTCAGCCGCGAGCGCAACTAATAACTCAGACTAAATAAATGAATACTTAAAGTGCAACGACCATCGTTCAGTGAAGAGTTCCTTAGTGAAAGTAAGTTCAGTTTGACGCATGCGCCGAACGGTTAACGACTCAAGTCACGAAACGTTTTTTATTTAGATATACATTGCACTTTCGCGGTTACGTAATTATGATTTTAATAGAGCATTCGATTCAGTGGATGACGTTTGATGTGTGACGGTAGGTGTGGAATGAATTACTGATTATTTTTCAATTGATATAGTAATAATGGCAAGATATATGGCCCACCTTGTTGTTAAGTGGTTACGGTAATCTATTATCATTTGCAATATCAGAGTTATCTGCAAGCGCGTTTATCCTCCGTTATAAGGATATAATTCAAATTCGCCCGGTGAGTTCCTACTCACTACATGCACAGTAAAGCACAGTACTACACAGTATTATTGTTACTTCTCCATCACTATGTTTTCCTGTAAGATATTGATACTCCTCTGGTAACCCAGCTAATTTGCAACACAAATTGTTGAAATGTTTGCCAGCTATTAAGTAATTAGATTCCACGTTATATGAGTTCGAGTCTATTATCATTTACGATGCAATTTGCCAGACTTTGTGCTACTATTGAGAATTACAGACATTAGAAAACCCAATAACAGTTTGCCTGACCCGGGAATCAGACCTCATGCAGTCGTATTTACTCCCGCTGCGCCTCCATCACTATTATTATGAATGTAGACAAATTACTATATAACTAATCACATTCCTTTATTATTTTCAGGTAAGTACCTACCACAACACGCAACATTTTTATTGGAACGAGCCATTTTGAGGTCAAGGGCCAAACAGTGAGTACCTCTGAGTATTTCGCATTCTCCAAAATTCTGGGTATCCGTCCCTCCGAGTTTCAAATGCTATGAATACCATTTGCATTAAGTTGGGGTTGCTCACAAACAAAAATATTTTGTAGGGAATGCCGACGTTGATGTCATAGAATCGCGATGGGTAGGCTTTTACCGCGATATGCACTTTTGCCTAACCACCAGCGGTATACTGCTATCTCTTGTTTTACTTAAAAAGACAAGTAGTACGTTACAAATAAAGTACAAATGTATCGCAGGGGCTTTACGAAAAAAAAGTTTCAATTAGAAACAAAGAACACGCAGACTTGGAACAGTTTTGTTCCACGTATATGACTTATCCTTCCGAAGACAAGTTTTGATAAACGATATACAGTGCCACGTGATCAAAGTGTCATGAAGTGTTAATTATATTCCTTATTTTTTATTTTAGTATTGTGTTCTGTAACTTTTCCGGGTTTTAAGCATGCTTATAATAAATAAATTTCGCGTGTCGACTTACATAATTTATTTTGTACAATATAGTCGATATACCATCATTTACCATTTAATAGTAATCTTTTACAGCATATCGACGCTTATAATACCAGCGTATCATCCGCATGTTGCTGATATTGTAAAAAGGAGATTTTACGCTTTCTGTACAAAAGATTAAGGATACTAGCTCTCGTATTGAAGTCGTTTGACCTGGACTTGCAAAATCAAAGTCTTTTTAGGAAGCAAAAATTCGACAGAAACATTACTATTGATTGAAATTAAACTAATTTATCCGTATAAATGAGTTTAATTTCAATGAATAACATTCGCGTAAACAGAAGACAATATTATGTAAATCAGTACGGACTGGAAACAGAAACAACGCGATAAAATCCGTATAAATGAGTTTAATTTTAATAAATAATATTCGCGTAAATAGAAGACAATTTAACAGAACTATTGGTTATTTGGTTGCGATGTAAACCTCTTATAAATAAGCTAACTAAATCATTATAACACATAACTCATCACATAAGTCAACTAACTGTAAAGCTTTATAACAATGGCGTCATTTAAAAAAATGTTACACCAAAACAATTAAAGCAGTCCCAATTAAAATGTTTCTCGCATTCTCGTTTAATATGTTTTATAGTCGCAATAAAGAACTGAATTTTATTGTTTGCCGTAAAACAAAACTTGATATGGCTTCAACTTAATAAATTCAGTAAAAACTGACTTTTATTATTTATATTTTATTGCAACATTGAACAAAATTATTGCTCTTTGAAATACTTACGTAGAATAACAATAATTTTTTCTTTTATTTTCTCCTGGAAGGACACTTAATACCATTATTAGCTATCACATTTATTTTCAACTAAATTTTGCCCACGGCTTCGCTCGCGTAAATGTAGGTTAAGTTAGGTTAGGACCAGTATTTTTTCTGGATAAAAGGTACCCTAAGTCTTTTTCTGTATCTCCGAAAACGTGTATGCGAAATTTCATCATGATCGGTCGAGTAGTTAAAGCGTGAAAGCGTAATAGACAAACAGACTCACATACGCAATTATAATATTCGTTAGGATTCTATCGTTTTCCTTTCCATATTTATATGAAACACTACTTGATCGGTTCAGTGTAAAAAGTGAGCATATTTCCGCGGCTGATAACTCCAGTCGGTTCAATAAACGTGTTAATTGGTTTTTAGGCGACCACACCTTTCCAGTAACTGCATACTACAGTTGCCAACTACAATTAATAAAACAACTAAAATAAATTTATTAGATTTTTATATTCAAAATTGTACGGCGTTTACCCGGGATATCCACTACTGTATCCTTCTCTATTTACCCTCGGAATGGTAGGCTATCATAAACTAGAAGTACGTAGAGAAGCAGCCATGGTCTGCTATTTATTTAAACTTATAAGAGGTAAAATACATAACCCAGCCATCCTGCAGGAGATTCAATTTTTTGTCCCAGATGAGTATAGGGGGCGACGGCGGCAGCCGGCGTTGCTAGTGGTGCCGCGCGCGCGCACTAATCTCTTACAGCACGCGCCGCTGACGCGGGCGCTGCGTGCGCTTAATACCGTATCAGATCGGATCGATCTATTTTCATGTTCAGTGAGCGAATTCACAAAGGCTATATACTGGATATTAAGTTATTGTTAATAGATTTAAGATATTTTATTATATTACTGTATTTAAATGTTAGATTTTAGTTATGTTGCTATAATATCGCATTAGGTTAAGAACCTGTAATGATAGATTAATAGTTTTGAAATAAATAAATAAATAAAAATAAATAAATAAATAAATTAATTGATAACAATGAGCCAATAAATAAATTTATCTCTGACCACACGAATCTGAAATTAATAGAGACATTGGTTGATAAAGACCTTTTCAAATTCATGTTTTAAATTCCATACCACAAATAATGCACTTTCTAAGATTTATATCTTAACTATTAATACCAAATCTATATATTAATACATGACGCAAAAACTTTGTACCCCTTTTTACGAAAATTGCGTGGATGGAGAAGTATGAAATTTGGCACAGTTTATATGGAAAAGGAGGAGCGAATCTTAATATTTTTATAAAATATGCATTAAAATACATTAAATTAATGAAAAAGCACGACACGCACACAAACATGTATTTGACACACGCAGTCGAATCGGGTTCGTAATATTTCGGCATTGTTCGTCTGACGTCGTACAATTCTTCATAACCATGTTCCATATACCTTTATTCTTTATTTATATGTAATAAAGAAAAAAGAAAACAAAGTAGCAAGCTTAGGAATATCGTAAGTGAAAGATTATAGTTAAGTAAATAAAAATTTGTTTAAATAAGATAGGTAAATTAACCTGTATAGCCGAAATATATATACGAAATCTAAATGAAATGTGTTTATAAGGGTAAAGTTATAGACAGTAAAACCTTATTAACGATCAACCTTAAAATTTAAATCAATTATGGTCGAATTTTAACCACTAGGCGACCGCTAGTTATATTTAATCTACGTTCTTAATCATTCGTACGATATAATTACATATATAATCAAAGGAATAATACGTTTTTTATTGGTTCTATTAATTTTCAATGCGCTTTTTAGTATAATTTTGACAAAAGCAATAAATGGACTACATTAAGCTAATTCACATGTTAAACATACATATTTTTATTTTTTATTGGAATGCTATAGATCATGCGATTGGTATTTAGTGTTATATTAACAAATTCAAATTTTGTAGTAACGTTTGCTGGGCAATAAGCGGCATTAATCCTTAACCATTTAACTGTAACAATACAAACTGACTTTTGAATTTCACGTCAAGTTAATTGCTGGCGTCGATTTTATAAATTGAGTCTGCACAACTGTGACCCAATCATAGTTTAATGCAAGCATTTGTCACTCATCAATTCGAATCTCGTTAAGTACTTTCAGTGCACCAGCTGGCAGCTATGAATCAATCAAGACTGTCACACGTTGCACTTTACCAATAATTCTTCCATTTACCTTGGTTATTGTACCCATTTACGTTATGATAATCAATATAAATACTAATATGTAAATCAATGAAACAAATTAAACTGAAGTTACCTTGTTTTATCAAAAGATCAGTTCTCGTAATAAAAACTGTTTAACATAATGTTCTTATGTAGTCTTATAAACGTTAAATATGAACAAAAATGGAATTCATGTTAACATGAGCAGTTTATTTTTATTAAGAAGGAATATATTTTGCAACTAAGACTAAATTGAAACTATTCCGAAAGTTTTAATACAAGAATTGGTCCTTTGAACATATTATACTGATATTGTCTTATGTTTACGTGGATGTTATACATTGAAACTAAACACTTTATACGGATTTTGTCGCGTTGTTTATTTTACTTTATAACACTGTTATTACATAATTTTGAAAAGTCTAACACTACTATTATTGAACTTTACTATGCTGTTTAATTTAGTCTCCCCGTGAACATGGCTGCTGTAAAGCAACCGAAACGTCAGGGAAAAGTGTAAACATAAATATAAATAATTTTAATTATATTAAATAGCATAGTCAAGTTCAATAATAGTAGAGTTAGAGTTTTCAAAATTATGTAATAAAGGTGTTTTAAAGTAAAATAAACAACACGACAAAATCCGTATAAAGTGTGTAATTTCAACATATTATAGTGGTCAATGCAAACCATATCGTATAATTATAACCACATGCTTGTATAGTTTAATTATAGCAGGACCACGCGGCAGCTTTTAATGTTCAACTACAGAAACTAAACAAATGTTGTAACACTTATTTTGACTCTAAATTAGTTATACTCAAAAGTTCTTGAAGATAGAGCCAATCTAGATAACATCAGTAATAATGACAGTTATACACTGCAACTAAATATGTCGGCCTCGATGGCGTAGTGGTTAATGTAACCGACTGCCACGCCTGAGGTTGCGGGTTCGATTCCCGCACAAGTCAAATATTTGTGTGCGTGAACATGGATGTTTGTCTTGGTCTGGGTGTTTCTATATATAATATTATGTATGTATTTACAAAAATATATATATATGAATGTTTATCCATTGTCTAGTACCCATAGTACAAGCTCTATTTAGTTTGGGCTAGACGGTGTTGTGTGTTGTGATAGAATATTATTATTATTAATATACTGCAATCGACTTCCTTTGCAGTATTGATATTAACCTACTTTATACGGCTTTTGTCGCGTTTAGTTTAAAACACATTTACATTATTTTCAAATTGTGACACAACTATATATCAAACTTTACTTATTTTTAAACAAATTTAAATTATTAAAACTATTTATATATAAGTTTACACTTTTTCTCACGTTTTGGTTGCTTTTCAGGAGCCATGTTCATGTGGAAACTAAGATTAACTAAGTATCAATGTCGTGAAGTGTAGTTATTTCAAAGTACCCGAACAAAATTAATCATTGGTGTTTCTATTTACCCAGAAGTAGCGCAAAGTACCTTAAAGCCTAGTTATGCAGTATATACTCATATTTACAGTGTTTACTTCTCGTTAGTATAAAGCCTTCAAGAGACCTCATACTTCACAGTATGCGTGTATATTAAAAGTACATGATTAGAAAGAAAGAAAGAAAGAAGTTTATTTAACGACAAACTCATGCAGATACACAATAAAACAAATCGAAAAGAAAAATAAAACATATAGGTAAGGGTGTCGTTAAAAAGGTTTTATTTCAGCATGAGTCATAACACCTCAAAGGTGTGACGACGCTGGTCTTCCGATAATACCTATTTGTTGACTGAGAGTGCAACTAACGGCAATACAGCTGATGCAAATAAAAACCATTACATTGATTTAACATTTTAAGAGATATGTAAATTCAAAACGTGGAAGCATGTGCATGCGCAGATCATAACAAAAAGATTTTGACACATAAATAAAAAAGAAAACAAGGAATTAAAAGCTATAAAGACATATTATAAAATAACATTCAGCCACTTAAGTAAGTTTCTGTTTAACTAGAATATCTGCTTTAAGTTTTCTTTTAAATATATAAATATTATACAGAGTATTGATAGTTCTAGTATCAATATTTTATTTTCTATTTCAAGCCAATTTAAAGCTGATATAGCAGAATACGCTTATCGATGTCTTCATTGTGAACTCATGCATGAATTTTCCAACAACGGAAATTGGAAATTTTCTAACTGAGTTCAATTTAAAGGACTTCCGATAGAATAATATCTGAGACATATGTATGTTCGGTCTTCGGATCATAATGTAATTTATTTTAGTTTCAAAGTATTCGATTTATCTGTATCTTAAATTTCGATAGCAATATCATACCAATGTTTTACAATCTGCATAAAATGACTTAAGTTTATTTGCTGAAACTATATGATAGAATTTTTTAAATTGTGTATTTTATACTGCCAATATAAATACTATAGTTTACTAATCCAAGTCAAGCATGTAAAATAAACTTATCCTTAAATTAACTGCATTCGGCGGACTAATTTAATTGAACCAGGTTAAGGTTATCTAATCTAATCCGAAGTTTCGAGAAAATTCCAGAAAGTCCTCGAAGATGCCTCTAGTCAGGCAGAAAAACCAAATAGTAATAACTTGAACCGATAATCAATGGAGAGAAACGCAGACAAATAAATACTCCTTTCTTAAAGATTACTGATTTGTACTTCTCATATACAGAAGATACGATTATCTTCGATACTTCTAAGTTGTTCTAAGGTCACGGTTAGCTTCACTGGTCACGCTTGACAAGAACTATGTCACCTATAGTTTTGTCAGACCGTGACGCGTGTAAATATATGTATGCACAAGTAATAATAGACCAAGCGGCAGCCCGAAGCGGTGGTGCCATAAAAGCTGTAATGCGTTGTTAGCAATTTGTACGACCAGGTCATTGGTTTGGATGCAATTTATTTATATAAAGTCCTGCATCATTCTGTCATACAAAACATACACATTATCTTCATTAGGGGGGCAGCACTAGATATATTATAGAAGACAACCAGTCACATAACTCATATTGGATATGTCTTTTCACTGGCTGGCATTATTATAGTTATAATGTCATGCCTGTTTATAAGCTGTCTTAAAACGATACAAGCCTCTTCTCAGTTTCTTTCTGCCTGGCAGATCAAGCCTGGATTGGCAGACTTCAAAATCAAAGTCAAAAATCATTCATTTATTTAGATCACAAAGTAACACTTATGAACGTCAAAATATATAAGTTAGTGAGTTTACTAAGTAACTGAAGCTACATTTAGGTTAGTTGCTAGGTTCAGGCAAAGGGTAGAGCCCATGAGAAGAAACCTGCAAGAAACTCACGACCACTCTTTTAAATCGCCAATTAAATATAATTTCAGTTTTAACAACTCTTATTAACAAGGTGTTGCAGCCATTATACCATATGCTACTGACTTTAAAATACTAAAGATTATAACAATAATAACACAATATTATAGAGATAAATAATTTAGGTTACGTCATAAAAAGATGTCTCCAAAAGTTAAAAATTACTACGCAATACTTATGCAATATAAGTGGTTACATTTTGGTTAGTTCAAGAACATTATGACGAACTCTCAGAAAAGCAGGTCTCCTGATTTTTCCAAATGTGAAGTGAGATATAATTTAACAAAACTGAATGCCAGTAAGAATGCCTCGTTAACCCCGCGGTATTCCTGAGCACAATGTTAGCGTGCATTTACAGCACAAAGTAAACGACAAAGAGCTCGCCCACTACTACATAGGCCTTAAAAATATAGATGGCGAAATGTGCGCGTATCATAGGTCTGCATACCCCTTCTGAGATACGTAAGCATGAATATTATATTGTTAAACTGCGTTGCTGCAAACATATATTATAAACAATCTTAGAAACACACATAAGCTAACAACGTTATAACTCAATTAAGCTCCATATCCCGACATTAATTGCGCCGTCTGCGGTCCGCAAAATGGCTGCGGACAAATTAAGCCGATCCAAATGGGCTTCTACAAATAAACAATTTGTCGCTCGATGCGGCATTCCGCGTAGCCGATTTTGCTTAATCGCTTCCGATTGGAGCCCTTACGGCGTTTCCATGACATTTTATACATAGCTGGTTCACTTATTTTGAAGACGACAAGGCAATAAATTTGAGGCTCAGGGTTTCCTAGCTCTTGTGTAATTTTATGATGACTGATGAGGGATCTGTAGCGTGGTGATCCAGATTGATAGGTTCAATCAATTTGTATGGTCAGCACTGCGGCAGACGCGTCGGTAGCACAACGGTAGATTCCATTCAGACTATTAAAATGTTCTGAGTATTTTTGTCAATAAATTCTTGACAGTATCTATATAAAAAGGTAAAAGTTGGCGGTATTGACCTTCGTGCCTTAGCAAGTACGTAAAGCTATTGAACCTGACTTTAAAAGTACGTGAAGCCATTGATGATCTTTTCTTCGTGTTGGATTGCCGGCCACCACGAACGGAATATGAGATTGACTTAATTGACTGGATGTTTACGAACTATCTTGTGCACCATAACATTGTTTGTGCAGATGACTTGTCTTTATTAATATAAGTCATCAAAGCAGAAATTCGGCTTTGTTTTTTTATCTTAGTCGACTTTACCTCCGTTCTTGCGTCATAGATGATTAGCTATTACAAGAAATCATAGCCCTTCAATCCTAGTAAAATCCGTTGGTTCCAGATATAACGAACTTCTTCATGATAGCCGATATATACAGACAGTATCTCAAAATTCTCTGATATCTGATTTAATAAATGAAACAGACAGTCTCGTAAAGCTCTGGCTTTTCGACGTTATGTGCCCTCGCTCGCTTTAATGGTGACAACGTCATGAGGAAACCTGCATGCCGGCGAGTTCTCCATAATAGTCTCGAAGATGTGTGAAGTCACGTCACGTGAAGTTTTGAAAACAGGTCTGATATTATAAACGAACGCAACACTCAGTCGCGTTACTAAGCACCAGGTTCTCTTGCCATAACCTATAGACATAATTAATTTGTGCACCCACCTTAATGTACTCCAGACCGAATGTCGGTCACGGCGGCCAAACTGAACGGAGAATGGCCATCTGCGCAGAAGATATTATAGTGCACAAGTACATATGTGCGCAAACATAAGTGCACTCTCTATTCCCTAACTCTCATGATCTGATGGAACGGTAATCCGACCCAACCGGAGAGAGATCAGACGTAAGACCAACTGCTTTACATGCCTTCCGAGGCACGGGGGTGTCTAACACCACCTACTTCCTAACTCCGAGCTTCTATTGAGATTTCTTAAAAATCCAGTAACTTCTTTTAGCCCGATCTTGGATTCAAACCCGAGACCACATGCATAGCAGTCGCATTCACTACTGCTACGCCTAAGAGGCCGCATCAACCATACATTATAGACAGACAAACTACACTTAGAATAAATATATAATCACGCAAAACCGTGATGTCGTTTCCACAACATTAAATTGACATTAGCTTTCGCTGGGAAGATAAGCGTACATTAATATACATAGCTACTTACATAGATAATGATATGATGAGTAATTAAAATGCAATGTCTCAGTAAGGCGTGTGCTTGGCTCTGATTAATCACTTGCGGTTATCATCAATCGTTGTGATATCTGCGGCAAAACCTCATGTTCAAAAGCAAAGGTTTTGTATCTGTACAGGGTGTCCGGTAATTAATGGATAACCTGGAAATGTCTTATAGTGGAACTGATGGGCGATCAGAAAAAAATATGGAAAAATCTATCCTAACTACTACCTGAGATATGTGTTTTTTTTTTTAATTACCATATATAACATTCTAGTATACTACGACCATAAATGAATGAAATCCATCGGTTTTTTATTGTTTTATTATTAAACACTAATTATGCTAATAGATAGACAGTCAAAAGTATGCTATGCTAATATATATATATATATATATTTCTTTTTATTATTATGTTTTCATTTTTTCTGAACGGCCTTCAGTATATAATATATTTGATCGATGTATAATAAATACGTGAAGCAAAAACTTTGTACCCCTTTTTACGAAAATTGCGCGGACGGAGGAGTATGAAATTTGGCACAGTTAAAGTTTATATGGAGAAGGAGGGGCGAATCCTAATATTTATTTCAAATATGCATTAGAAATACGTTAATTAATGAAAAAATACTACACGCGCACAACCATGCATTCAACACGCGCAGTCGAATCGCGTTCGTAGTATTTCGGCATTGTTCGGCTGATGAAGTTCTATTCTTCGTAACTATGGTTACATATAGCAATATATAATTACATAATATGTTAGTTAAGTAAATAATAATTTGTTTGAAAAAGATAGGTAAATTAACTTGTATAGATCGAAATTTAAATGAAATATAATTATAAGGATATAGTTTTAGGCAATAAACCTTAATAACTATCAAACTTAAAATTTAAATAAATTATGGTTGTATTTCGATCACTAGGCGACCGCTAGTAGGTATAATTAATAGTAATTAGTTTTAAATCTTACTAACAAGTGGATCTCTGTTATCTTTAAATAAATAAAAATTAATATTATAATAATTACATATGACGTATTTACGTAGAGTGCTTCTGTAGTACAGAAGTAGTAAATGTGACTGTTGTGCATGAGGTCTCGTGTTCGGATGTCGCGTCGGGCAAAATGTCATCGGGTTTTCGGTCAAGCAATTCTGGAAAGCAATACGATTTCTGTAACCGCTACCGAAGCGGCAATAGACTCGCCTCCAATAAAGAGAGCCTTTAAATTATAGTTTGCCTACCTTTAAGGGGATATCCCTTAAGTGGTAAGCAGAGGTGTATTACTATGAAAGATTCTATACTGCCTCCGTGGCGTAGCGGTAGTGAATGAGACTGCTGTGCATGAGGTCTCGGGTTCCAATCCCGGGTCGAGCCAACAAAAAAAGGAATGGGTTTTTCTGTTAAGAAATCTTAATACGAGCCCACAGTTAGGATGCTGGTGATGTCAGACACCCCCATGCCTCGAAAAGCACGTAAAGCCATTGGTCCTGCGCTTGATCTCTCTCCGGTCGTGTCGGATTACCGTTCCGTCGGCGTGTGAAAGAGTGCATTTGTGTTTGCGTACATGCTTGTGCACCATAATATCTTTTGCGCAGATGGCCAGTCTCCATTAAGATTGGCCATCATGACCGAAATTCGATCTGAAGGACATTATTACGCCTATATCTCGCCTCTCAAACGGTAGATAAAGATATATAACACACCTTTCACCAAATACGTTTTCAGTCCTACGTAAGAGGGTACAAGCCCATTGTCGCATATAAACTCATTCTAGAATCTTTCTAGAATACGTGCAATTACTGAGAATTCCTTTGCAAGTAAATCTAATAACACTTTCCTGACCTAGAAATTGGACTTGAGACTTCACGATCGACCGCAAACTTACACCGCAGGACTATCTAAACATTAATGTTAATTGCTTAATAATTGCTCAATATACCTACACTTTCCTGACGATTTGGTTGTTTCGCATGGTCAAAAGGAATCTGAAGTTTGTCTTAAAGTAATACTGCAAGATATTTGAAAGCAACTCAAGCTTCGGGTATAGTAGAAATTACATAATCTTTACTAATATTATAAATTAGAAAGTAACTCTGTCTGTTACTTTTTTACTGCTAAACTACTCAACCGATTCAGATGAAATTTGGTACAGGTATCGTTTAAATCCTGGGAATGGACATAGGCTACTTGTTATTGATGTAGATACTACGTGGGCGAGCCGCGTGCAAAAGCTAGTTATAAAATAATATCTTTGTAGATTAATTAGTCTTATAAATAATGTAAAATATATTGTTCATAGTCAATAAATGTAGCCTTTCATTATAAAATCAAGTAAATTAAATAAAATATCTGCGTAAAATCATTTAATATCAACGTATAGAATTCGCATAAATGTTTTAGGTTTTCCATATTATCCTAGATAATTACTGTTTTATTTATTCATGTACGTTCTGCACAAGGCAATTATAATTATAAGCCTTAATACTGTTTATTTTATGAGAGGCCGACCACTCGGCCAATAATGAGTATTTCTGCTCTAACCTGAAGCAGTCCGACTGGAAAATATGTCCAGAAATTCTCAGAAAATAAATTTGTGGGTATATTTATGGTACATATATAGTGTTCAGAGATATTCAACAGTCAGTTTGTTTATGTATGTAATTGAAATTTAGAAATTATACAGTATCTATTCATTTCTATTGTTATTCTCTGTGCAATCAAAAACTAAAATAGGAAAGTCCTAGGGAATTTACACCTTGTAATCAGAGGTATCATGGAAATGTATCCTAAATAAACTATTTAGAGCGTAATAATAATAATATTAGCCGTGTTTATATTTCCAATACAAACTTGGAAATTCTTTGGATGAAATGAAATGATTATTTATTTGCATGCAACATGATAGTAAGTTGTTCAAAATGTACATGATAAAAATGTTCACATATTTTGCCGGTTTACCCGATATGCAAAGAATTTATAATAATTTTAAGTAGCAATATATGTATATTTAAAATCAATAATTTTCAGGTGATACGTAGATCCTAATATTAAGCATACATTTTAAAGTCATGTCAAAATAAGATTAGAATGCAATGTCAATAATTCATATAAATACAATCAAATTAAAAACTAAAAATGAATATAATGTCAAGTAAAATATCATTAAAGTGTCTCAAATCAAGATTTGTAACAGTTCATCTACGTTACAAAAACATTTCTCTAATAACCAATCATTTAGTGCTTTCTTGAATTTCCAATTTGGCAATTCTCTTATACATTTTGGGATTGTATAATATCCTTCTTTCAAAGAAATATTTTTTTGCTTTTTAGAGATTTATTATGTTTATAAGTAATATGTTTATTTTGTATTTAAAAATCCAATTCACTTGTTCGACCGAGCATCCACTTTTTGGTTGGACTTATGACAATCAAAACGTTTATTCGTGATACAAATAGCACGTATAATCGACCCGAAACTTCGGCATCTACTTCATATAGTACTGATATGCATATTGGGCTATCGTTTAATTATTTAATACTAGCCTTTGACCACGGTTTCCCTCTGGAATAGTACTTTATTCTGAATGAAAAGTACCTCACGTCGTTTTCCGAACTGTTGTCAATGTGTATGCAAAATGTCATGATGATGGGTCGCGTAATTAAGGCGTCAAATCGTAACAAACAAAGAAATTTACATTAGCATTTAGATTAGTTACGATTGAACAGTAGCCTCACCCAACCTCACAACAAATTAATATTGCAACAACATTGCAAAATTGATGTTTTAACACTTTCATTCGCTGCGTTATGGCCGGCTTCCACTTTCACTAGCCAAATCAATCGATTCGTGCTCCATCCGTGTGTTACCTAAACGCACTTATTATTTATGGAACGTTCGCAGAATGGGCGGAAGGAAGTTCGTTAAGTAACTGTAGACTACTAATATGTTAAATGATAATATTATGGCAATGATTAGACATGTTATTCAAAGTCAAAGTCAAAAATCATTTATTCATTTAAGTCACAAAGTAACACTTATGAACGTCAAAATATATAGGTTAGTGAGTTTACTAAGTTACTGAAGCTACATTTAGGTTAGTTGCTAGGTTCAGGCAAATGGTTGAGCCTATAAGAAGAAATCTGCATGAAACTCATGGTTAATTCTCTTATTCTGCCACGTAGTGCCGTGGAATAATCGTCTTTTTACTTCTCCTTCTTTGGTTCGCCTGCATTAATCTAAATTTAATTTATTTTCTATTCCTCGATATCAGCAGATTTTTCTGGATGAAAGTCCTTTTCTGTACCCCTGATAGCGTCTATACGAAATTTCATGATTATTAGTTTAATAGTTAAGGCTTGAAAGCTAAACAAACAAACTCACATTCGCATTTATAATATTAGTTAGGCTTTGTATATAAGTACCGGACTCAAAGAACGTCCATACTCGGAACAACCATTTCTGGTTCACAAAGTTTTGTTCCATGTGGGTATCGAACCCACAACACTTGGTGTAGTGCCAATGATGAGGCGATCACTTAAACCACCACATCATTCGTATAGTATGATATCTAAATCGCCGAAGAGGTGCATTACACATAGTTTTCGCAAGCTATGGTTTAGGTCTTATGTAATAAAGAGCCTATTGATCGGGCACCGTTCCAAATTCCATTCCTCATTGTGCTTCAGTAGACAATTACTTAACAGAAAAACATATTTCTAACAATAATATATTTCTTTAAAATTCTCTCTCTCTTTCTATCTATGTACCCCACAAGGTAGTAGAGTCAGTTTTCCTTATTTTTCTCCTCCACTTCGCTCTGTCTTCGACATCATCGTCAGTAACATTGCATTCCCTCTTGTCCTGTAACACTACATTTTTCCACCTTGTCTTGAGTCTACCTCTAGGTCTAACCGGGGAGGTCAAGCTGTAGTGCCAAGTTTCCGACGTAGTCTGGTAGCCTTCTTTTCACGTGACCATACCATCTCTCCTGCATCTTGTCGGCGATGTCGCGTACACCGAGGCTTCCACGCACGTACTCCTTACGGATTTTATCAAGCCTGGTTATGCCACACATCCACCTCAGCATCTTCATTTCAGCAACTTGGATAGTATGCACGTTCCTTTGGGTTGCAGCCCATGTTTCACTGCCATACATAAGGACTGGCCTTATTAAGGCCTCCTTTGAAAACCACTTTATACGGATTACGTCGCGTTAACTTTTATTACATAATTTGGAGACTGTAAAACTTCTATGTATTATTGAACTTTACTAAAATTTAAGCTTTTTTCTTTTTAATTTATATTAATTAAAACTATTTATATTTAATTTTATACTTTGAAATTATGTATATATACTTTTAAAATTATGTAATAAAAGTGTTTTAAAATAAACAACACAACAAAATCCGTTTAATTGCAATGTATAACATTCCCGTAAACATAAAACAAAATAATATATTTCTTCAATAGTAACATATTTCTTCGTCCCTTTTCTTATCGCATGAATAACTTCACGATATAAATGTGGCATACCACCCTAAGGTTGAGGTCCATTTATACGTCATGAAACATCAAGGTCGTTTTCCCTTACAATAATATTATGACAGCAACCATTGCTCTCTTTATAATGTATTATATTTACGTCATGTCATGTGTCAAGTTAGAAAAGTCAACCTTAACGATAATTACATCTCACAGAAACTGTTGTCAAAACTGGTAGACCACTTTCTTGATCGACTGTACATTACATTTTCTGTATGGTTAATAATTACGTAATCAATTAACGTCTATTATTGATGCATTTTAAAATCAATGTTACGAATGATTTAATTTAGTTGAAAGTAATAAACGATTAGACTTTTTATCGATAAGCGCACACCGCTTATACTTTCTCTGACTAGTGAAGTACACATTGATTTGCATTTGAATGATATTGGAATAAAATTGCGCGTAATGTGCTACATACATACATTACATTGTTAAGGATACAGCCTGAGCGTCTATAAGGTTGTTAATACATTTGAATATCTTCCAATCCGTTGCAAATTGAAATCGAGACTTTACAACCGGCGAAAACATTATGGACATATTTTTGCCACGGAGTAATTTTGACAATTACCAATTGCATTTATTGTTCCTGCTGTTGCTCCTGTTAAGTCTTGAATTCGATTCCTAGGTGAGGCATGGGGCATTCTTTTTTTGTTTTTGGCCGTTCGCGATTTGTACATATACTTAATACAATACGAGGTAACGGTTCACACACAGCTCACACCACTCAACCCGTGACCACGATTGATGTAAGTCGGTCAGAACGTCAAACAATCAATAGGTATTTATTACCTTTTAAATACTTTATCGCGAGTAACACCCATTACCTTGTATTGTAATAAGTAAACATTTTTTATACCAATGCGGAATCTGAAGCTAGACCTAGTAGATGGTAATATGCTCACTCCCTATTACGTAAGAACTAAAATATAGTAAGAAAAATATGAGTGTGAAACATTTCTACCTACCCCTTTAGGGATAGAAGCGTGAGATGATGTATGTACCTATATTCTAACTATCCTAACTAATATTATGAATGCGAATGTCAGTTTGTTTGTTTGTTACGCTTACACGCCTTAACTACTCGACCAATCATCATGAAGTTTCCAGAAAAACGTACTGTTACTAACATTTAGGCGAGCAAAGCCGCGGGTAAAATCTAGTCCTTACTAATATTATAAACGTGAAAGTTTGTATGTATGTATGGATGTTTGTTACTCTTTCACGCAAAAACTACTGGACCGATTGCGATGAAACTTGGTATGTAGATAGCTGGATATCTGAATTTACACATAGCCTTTACTTTTTATCCCGATATTCCCACGGGAACGGGACTTACGCGGGTGAAACCGCGGGGCAAAACTAGTTTATAATATATATCAAACCAATGAACATTCCATTGCTATAGGCAAAGATTTTCTCACACCAAACATACCGATCACATCAAAACGTCGAATATTATAGAATATAGGCGAATTCAATCCAATATTGCTATCGATACTGCTAGCCAATATAGCTGGCTTTGAGCACAAATTGCATTGTAACGTAGAAGGGTAGTACAAATAGCCGGGGGTACCAGCAATCCTACAGAGCCTTCGTATAGTTACCTCATTACGTCTGTTAGTTCACCAACAGGGTTGTAAGGTTATTCTTTGTTCAAATATCCTCTTAGATAAACTTATAGGAATATCGGTGGAGATATTATCAGCAGAATAGATTTATAATGATCTGTCTACATTCAGTATGTATCGTGAATGATCATTGATTTTTATTTATTCAATAGTATCTTCCATATTAAGGATAAATCACAAAGTGAAATGATCACTAAGAAGTTTGGCTTCCAATTTTTTAAGGCTCAGTCATATCAGATCTCACCACAATTGTTGAGATATCTACAAGATATAACGTTAACCTAACTCAGAATAAATTTAAAATGTATCTCAGTCGTATATATGTGACTTATCGTAGTTCAAACCACAAACCGCTTCAGTGAAACATGAACAGATAAACAGACATGAAAATAAGATATATTAGTTTTAAAATAAACTAGTTTATTCCTGCAGTAAACTTTACAGAATCGCACACCGGGCTTAAATCAAAGCATCCTATGAGCTAATCCGGTACATATTCCATCCGTGTGCCAAGTTTCATCCTTCTTCATTCAACAGTTTACGCGTATTTGAATATCAAACATACAACCATCTTCATAAACGTTCACATTTATAACATTCGTCACTCGTCTGTACGTTTAGAACATAAGCCTCATACACCATTCATCCGATTACGAAAAAATTCTTACTAATCTGATCGAGTACATAAATAATTAACGAGAAAATAAAGATTCGAAACCATATGAGGTTACGAATCTTTATTTTGTAGGTAATGACAACCCTATCATACATATAATATCGGCAAATAAAACAGCCGACATCTAGCCCATTGTAATAAGCAATTTCTTGTCGAACATAACCATGCAGGTACCTACATGGTAATGTATATGCATCGTGAAACAGAAAGGTGTGGTCATATTATAAGGTCGTATATTATTCTAACTAATATTATTAATGCGAAAGTGAGTTTGTTTGTTACGCTTTCAATCCATAACTTTTATCCTTTTTTTTATGCAACTAAGGTGGCCATTAAACTTACGGCCCACCTGATGGTAAGTGGTCACCGTAGCCTATAGACGCCTGCAACACCAGAGGCATCACTTGCGCGTTGCCGACCCTTTGAGAAAGGAAGTGGGAAGGAGAAGGAGCGGGAAGAGGGAGAAAGGGTGATTGAGCCTCCGGCACTCTCACTCATCGAACGAAACACAACAGTAGGAATACTGCTATTTCACGCAGATAGTCTGTGAGTGGGTAGTCCTTCCTCGGTCGAGTCGGACCTTCATGCTGAAATCTTCATTAAATTGTGCATAGAAGTTGTCAGGTGGTAAAAATCGTCCATCGATAACGGTTTTGTTGAGGACCACCGTGGTAGGTTTAGTCGATATTACCGGAAGGTCCGCTATCATCATTACCATCTTTCTTTTACACCGGTGTGTCCGACATAACCCCTCCGGCCGTCCCCGCGGAGGGCGTCGTATGCGTCAATGCATTCCCTCACGTAAAAAAGAAGTATGTAGAGTATTTTTTATCCAGAAAAAGCACCGTTACTAACCTAACCTAATCTACATTTAGGTGAGAGAAGCCGCGAAATAAAAATTAGTTTATAATAAATGCGATGGCATATTTATTAAGAAACCATACTATTAAACATAACTAAAACCTATCAATGTTATTCATGCTTACTTATACAAAAAATAAAGACATACACACTCATTTAACATTTACTAAAAAAGAAGCATTCGAACTAAAATATTTAGAAGCTCGGATAACCTAATACTACACCCAGAACAAATTACGGAAAAAGAAATATTACTTTTGAAAGTGCGCAGCTTTACAATGAATTGCCAAAAGATGTTTAATAACAATAATAATAATTTATTTATTGATTTCAGTGGTAAAACATGAATACAGTCCATAAAGTACTTAATATAGGTAATATAATATGGGTGCCTGTACTAGGGTAAACCTGTGCCACAGGCGTTATGGGCACTTACAATATACTACTAGGAAATAAGTTACATACAATTAACCATACTTATTATATAAATATATGCTAAATTAGGCCAAGATTATAATTATTATCATAGAACTTGTTATTACTTATTTAAAAAAATCAGCAAATCTTCAGTATCCTCATAATTTAAAGTTTGTAAGTACCGACAGACTATGCGCTTAGATCTTACATAACTTAGGTCATATATAGCTGTTCATTTATTTATCTTGTTATAAAGATGTTAAAGATAGCAAACTATAAAAACCTTTAAAAATCAATTAAGAACGTACCTACAAAATAATAATTAACTTTCTCGTCAAGCCACGTTTAGTTACGTTCACCCATAATCTGTTTTGTTTTAACACACTCTGATTATAAACTTATATTTTTTATGTAATATTCTTAAATAAGTGAATTGTAAAATTCTTTTAAGAATAAATAGACCGTGTTAAGCAGAAATGATCCAATCCACAAAAAAATTAATACCAGTTATGCTGATTTGAAACATAAGTTCATTTTTCTTGTGACTCTTATTTAACTACATCATGTTATGCATTTAGTTTTATAAAGAATTGAATATAGATTTTGCATTACTGGATGTTTATTCAAAAGACCTTCATACGTATAGAAAAATTTAAAAAGAACCCCTAGATCATTTCTGCACAACACGGTCCAAATTATCTTTAAACCGATTTATCATTAACTGATTTTGAATGTTATCTCAAGATGTTAGCAAATAAGACAACTTATGTTTGCGAAGTCCTGGTGTCTATTCCCAATACCGAAAAGTAATACCTTACTTTTCTGTTAAAAAAATAATAGCGGTACGGACCGGGCACTTCTCAGGATACAAATATGGTCCGGTAAACAGAAACAGGCTGCATCACTTATGCTCTACATAGCATCTTTTTACAATACAAAGAAAATTAAGGTTATTTATACTAAGCACAAACCTTCTAACAATAATTAAACGTAAGTACCTCAAACTATTTTCCATCAAGGAAACACACTAAGTCTCCTTTGGGACAGCAACCGAGGCATGTAGGTTTAAGATACATTAAATGCTCCCAAGCGTCCACCCAAAGTCCTACTTAACCTACCTCACAATAGAGATATAAAGTAAGCCAATCACGTCCCGATCGTGTTCAGAATTCCGTTAAGCACCGGCTCATAATCTGATTGTCAAACGCGACGGACGTAGCCATCTTCTATAAGTTAACTGCTTAACTGTTTAAATCGTTTCGTGCTAGACGCTAGCGTAGCTAAACTTTTTAAAATGTAATTCGCTTTTTACTGACGCTATACCTAACCTAATCTTTTTATTTAAGATAGATAGTATAAATAGAGTAGTAGTTAGTAGATATGTATAAATAGAGACATATAGGTACATATGCAATTGCAATGATATTAGAATACGTTGGCTATATTATAAAAAAAGATCGAGAAGAAAATAATGGGATTAAATATAATGACCACCAAAAATACTAATTGCGCAGCAAAATATGTTTACTAAAATATATCAAAACGAGCACCTATATGCCTTAAATCACTGTATTCCGTCTCGTTTGGTTCCTCCTTAAACCCACCCAAAAATAGGAGCCCCGCGAAGCGGGGCTTCGTCGGCTTATTTCGATCTCTTTAAATATATTGTGGTTTTAATTTTGGTGATCATTTACTATTTTTGATTGTTCTATTTTGCTATATCTGGTGATAAGTTAAACATAAGCCAAAAATAATTCGTTTATTGTAATTCTTATCAATTCACTACTAAACATGAGCACAATTCACAATCAAATAACCCCTGTTACGTGTCATTAATCATTAAAAACATTTCAAATACAAAAAATACTATCGCCTATAACCAGTAGGTCTACCATGAAACGTAAAAGCCGAAGTTACGGTCCAACTGCTCGTTCAGTGGAACGTATTTATTCTGAAATTCGTCCTAAATTTCAATATGTAACCTCTTGATTCTCCTAAACCCTTTCATGAAGTGGTCCCAATAAAAGAGTAGTGATATAACTTCATTGTAAGTTATTTTCGGAATATCGGTTAGAAATTTTCATGGTAGACCTACAGATTAATTTCTAAAATATTCATAACGTTTTATTTCGTTTACGTTAATGTACATACATATTGTAATTTATTTATTTATTTATTTATTTAGGTTTGCTAACAGTTGTTACATTTTACTTACGCTAAATATAATTACATTTGAATTTCGTATCTTAATGTACAACCATATAAAAGCAAACACCACATGCAATACATATTTGGTTAACTAAATAGGTATATAAAAAAAGAAGAAAACATACATATACAATTCATGTGCTACGGAAAGCTATTTGTTGCTTATAACTTCTTTTAGAATTTTGCGGAAATGAGACAAAGAATCATTGAATTCATCCAGCGAGCCACTGTATTCATTCGCCAGTTTAATTAAACGGGGTATTGGAGAATTAGATCCCAGAACAGTTTTTCTTAATGGTGGGTAAAATATCGTGATTTTAGAACGTGGATACCTATATGGTACACGGAGTTTGATTTTATTAAGAAGTTGTGAACAATCTATGTTATTTGTCACAATCTTGTAAAAAAATATAAGATCTAACATTTTTCTTCGCTTATCGAGTGAGTCCATTTTAAAATGTCTCAGTTTTTCCCTGTAAGAGAACTTCTTGATGGCATTGTACGATCTTGTTGTGTTTGTTAAGTGCCACATAAAACGTTTTTGGATCCGTTCAATGCGAAGGCTATGAACAGAGTAATGCGGGCGCCACACTACACTGCAATACTCCAGTACACTTCTAACAAGACAGTTATATAAAAGAATTTTGGTTTTAGGATAACGAAAAACTTTGCCGTTCCTCATTACAAAACCCAACATTTTAGAGGCTTTCGTTAATATATTTTCCATATGGGGAATAAACTATATACATTATAAAAAAATAAATAGTCCTTAAATCAGTAGAAACAGAATAATTTATACAATTTTTGTGTATTTTGAGGCAGTCAGAAGTTTAAAAAGTTATGTGCTTGTAGCGCGTAGCAACGAGCATCGGCACACGTGAAGTTTACGCATACCAATTTTGCGTCACAAAACATCTCGCGTATTGAAATTAAGTGGGTGTCGAGCGTTTAAGTATCCAAGTCGAAGTCCAACAGCTGTTAAAAGTATTTGGAAGCCTGTAAAACGCTGACAGCCCAACTTCAAATAAGTCCTTACCCCTAGTTCGACAGGCACAGCTAACGGTTAGACGCCAATCGCCTTAAGTTACACTGGCTGACTCAACGCTTTTGAAAAATACTAAAATAGTGAACTTGAAAACCGTAAAAACTTTTAAAGTGCTATCAATGAAGCTTTAACGCTTACTTAAATGAAAGCGATAACAAAAATGTAGCAACAAGATTTTAGAATGATATTTAAAATTCAGTTCGACAGCCTACGTTAAATTTATTGACATACTTCTGTCTGTGTGCGTACCAACAAGTTTGGGTCCTCATACCTCTGCTGAACGATCAAGGCATGGAATTCTCTGCCAAGGCACGTGTTTCCTTCTTCCTTCAATCCTGGGTCCTTTAAGCGGGGCGTGAAAAAGCACCTTCTCAGGCCGTCAAAGTAGAGACTTGAACATCGCCTCGGCTGCTATGAGGACGATGTGGAGGCCACTGCTCTTAGATCACACGACTGCTTACCATCAGGTGGAGTGTGGTCATTTTGACGAGCAAAATAAAATAAAAATTGTTTTTATTCTAACATTTAATAACGTGTCCATAATCATGTCTAAGGTCACCTATTGCACTACAAATCTAGAGAGATTTAAACCATTCTAACCACCAGGATACTAGTAATTTATAATTCACAATTCAAGCAATACTTTAAATATAATAAGTCTGCCTCGGTGGCCCAGAACTGCCCTGGTGGCACAGTGGGAATATATGTGACTGCTGTCCGTTATGTCTGATATTTGATACCCGTAGTTTGGGCAAAATGTTACTGAGTTTTCCCTCAAAACATTTTAAATAGTAGCATGGTGTCTGGAACTGAGACAACAGGCTCGTCCTCATCTTCTCCTAAAATCTGGCGAAATCTGGCGAGGCGTCCCTATTCCTTCGCATGTAGGCGTGAGACTGTGTATGTATAATATTGTCTTCTGTTTACGCGAATGTTATTCATTGAAATTAAACTACTATATACGGATTTTATCGCGTTGTTTATTTGACACTCTTTCACATAATTAAGAAACTGTTACACTACATACTACTACTATTAATCTTTACTAATTTTGAAGCTAATTAAATTATTAAAACTAGTATATCTGTTTTGATTTAATTTTACACTTTCCCCGACGTTTCGGGTGCTTCAGCAGCCATGGTCACGTGGAGACTCTCCCCGAGTCTCCACTAAATCGATGAAAGATATCTTCATATAAGCTGACAACCTGTAGACAACTCTGTCTTGTTTCGAGTATAAAACTCAATACCACTAAAGGCTTATCGTCTCTATAAACTAAAACACAATGCTGACATCGAAATCGGAACAAAAATAAATTGCACAGTATTTCTATACGATCTTAAGGTTGTGCGGGTAAACAAAGCTGAGAATCATGTAAATTCGTTCACTGGAATAAAAGGTAAACGGTATGTAAATGTTGTAGGGTCTCTATCAGATGAAATCTTTGTGTTCGGGGCAAGGCCTCCACAGAATAGCGTAACACTGTTCGATATTAAAGGTTTCGTTGTGCCAGTTTTGGATATAGCTGGGACAGAAATACATAAATTAGTTTTCTTTTGAGTCATGTGTATGTATAGGCCTATACTGGTTATTCGGTAGGCTCATAAAATCTAGATTTGAATTTGAATAGGCGTTTAATAAAATTCCAGGCAAATGTGGGCCGTATAGAAAAACATTAAGATTCTGACTAATGTGATTGCGACTCTGTCCTAAAAAATTTACGACTAATGCCATAAACAGTTTTACTGTTTTTATTGACAAAGCTACGGTCAACAGTTATAAAGAACTTAACTTAACTTAAACAAACATTAACAGAAATATACTAAATTCGTAAATCTTTTGATCTTATGTCTCAAATAAGTATAACAAACATTGAAATATACTATCAAGTCAGAATTGAAATTTAAAGAAATTGTCACTAGTACTTTATTCAAAACGGAACTATAGTCTGCAAGTAAGATCGTTTGTACTGCCTTTCGGATATATCGCAGGTTTTCGAGAAAATGGTTCTCAATCCTACTTTACAACAATATGGTTACCTTACCAAGTAGTAGTTGGGATAACGTGGACAATTCAAAGATTTCATGATGAAATAATCTGTCTAGAGCCTGGGTGTTCTTTGTTTGAATATTTGTTAAGTACCCTGCGATACAGGAATTCCTAGTCTAGGAATTTCTATTCCTAGTCCAGGAGTTGTCTTTTATAGAAAAAAATGTCAGTAAGGCGATGTGTATTAAAGAAATCACTACCACCACAATGTGAAATGCCCACTTCGTAAAATGACAACTAAAAACGTTTTTTGATATTGAAATCTGACACGAAATCCTGTCAGATGCCTTCAATATCAAAAAACGTTTTTGGGCTTTCAAACCAAACCTTAACATCAAATATTTACAATAGTTTACTTACTTTATTAATATTTATACCAAATCTAATAGCATCGTGTATATAAGGTTTACATGGTAACAAGAAATCAGCTGTAACATATATCTTGGTAACATATTTTATTTTTATTTCTTTGTTGTTAAAAAGGATAACAGTCTTGTGCGGGAACAAGGCATAATTACTGTGTCGTCTTTATAAACATTCAAACAACGGACCCTAAAACACCTAGACTTGGCACAACCAATTGTTGATGACACAAAGTTTTGTCTCGTGTGGGATTCGAACCCACACCCACACCCATACTCACTGGCGCAATGGCGCTTGGCGGTGCAACCATCTGAACCGCTACGCCACCACCCGTGCAACAAACTTCTTTGAAGGTCTTAATCTCTATGAAACACTACACTAGTTTCTCATCAAGTTACCTCAATTCGCTTGTACATAAAAGTTTATGATCTGAAAAGTCTTTATTGCCCTTTTAAGTATTTCACGGAGTCAAAATTGATACTTTTGTAGTCTAAGCTCTATTTAAAGCGCTATTCCCAACTACAAGAGAATTTCTCAGTAATATTCTTAGTTCAAACAGATTTATTAGAAGTATTTTTGTAAGCTTTTAATCTGTGTTCCAAGAAATACGAAATATTGATGCTTTTTATTTAAAATGCTTTTAAGTTATATTACCTATTCTTTTAATTGGTACTTGTTTTATTCTTCTTAATATCCTTTTGTTTTGTTTTTGGTAAGACAAACTTTACAAACATTCAAACAACGGCCAAAAAGAAAACCTAGGCTTAGAGCTACCCTTGTGGACCACACAAATTTTTGCCCTGTGTGAGATTCAAACCCACAACACGTCACGGCGTAGTACCAGAAACAAGGTACCAGAAACGACCACCATAATGCCGTACATAGCTATATGATGTAGATGCCTCTTAAAAAATAAAGGGATGGGCAGAGATGTATTACACATTTTATCAGTTACCGTTTAAGGTCCATCATAATAAAGCCTACTGCCGTCTTATTCAAATTCAAATTCAAATCGTTTATTTGCTAAAATGTATTTTTTAATACAGATGGTGTTATACAAGATTAGAGCAACACATTTGCCATCAAAGTCACACAAATATAGTTCACAATTACGTACATCATTTTTTTAAATTATTAATATTAAACGTTTTACAATTTAAGTACTTGTTCACAGAATAAAAACATTCTTGAATGACCCATTTGAACAAATTAGCCTTAAACTTATATTATAATTAGGTAATTCATGAAACTGTCATGGCCTGTGATTATAGAGTAACTATTACGGCTACACACTTCTGTTTTTATTGGAGGAAGAATAGCTTTATATTCAGCTTTATTACAGGACCTGAAAAATGTTCAACGAAATAAGCCTTTATTAATTTGTCCAATGCTGTTATTGCGTGGGCCTTAAAAAGCCATTTTATTTGTCGAAATATAGGCAAAGTACACCGCTGCCTACCTTATTCGGGATATAGATTATTTCACTTTAAATCATTCAACTGAACGAATGGCGTAGTAGCTTAAAAGATCGTATCGTCGCTGCCATTACGCTCAGTGCTGTGAGTTCGAATCGCACACGGGTTAAAAATTTGTGTGATAATTGTTCCAAGTCTTTGTGTTTGTTTTTTAATGTTTGTAGAGCGCGTTTCTTAGTTCGAAAGTAGTCTTAAGAAAAAAACATTGTAAAAGGATATTAAGGAGAATAAGGAAGAAAAGGATATTAAAAGAAGTAAATAAAACAAGCGATACGAAATTCCCACCCCATGCGTACGTTGGGGTATTGACCGCTAGATCTAAGTGCAAATGGCTCTTATCCCAACTACTACTTGGTAAGGTAACCATGTTGTTTCGTGGAAAAACTTGTTCCTTCCTTTTCCAATTCTATAAATACTTTTTATGGACAAAACACTTTTGTCCATAAAAAGTATTTATAGAATTGGAAAATGTATGCCTAGCTCAAGTTAGGCACACATTTTTAGGTCCACCTAGACAAGATTCACACAAAAAAGGAATGAACGGAGATCCACTGATAATTCTGCTGAAGTTGAGCTTCTTCAAAGACATTAGTCCTACTAGAGTTCTCTTAAGCCTGAAGAATAGTTTGATTGAGGAAGTAGTAACATCCAGCACCCAGCAGATGTAATGTTGCTGGGTCAAATAGGTTTTGAAAAGTGTCTTATAGAAGCGTTTGCAGCGGTACAACCTATGGTCTCTGAGCCTTAAGTTCTTCACTGTATCCTGGGAATGATGGTACCGTATATAATAATAATAATAATAATAATATTCTACCACATACACACAACACTATCTAGCCCAAACTAAGCAGAGCTTGTACTATGGATACTAGACAATGGATAAACATACATATATACTTTTTTTTTTGTAAATACATACCTATTATACATAGAAACACCCAGACCAAGACAAACATCTATGTTCATGCACACAAATATTTGTCTTGTGCGGGAATCGAACCCGCGACCTCAGGCGTGGCAGTCGGTTACACTAACCACTACGCCATCGAGGCCGATAATAATAAAGATAAATGTTAAAACCACAATGAATATACATACAAATATATACGTACACTATTATCACCATACAAACTGGGCAGTACTATACAGCCAGCTATGTGTTTGACCTCACGTAACAAAGGGTGAGGTGAAGTTACTTCTGTGTACATTATCAAATTTCTTGCTCCAACTAAGAATAAAAAAAAAAACTCAATAACACGTTTCCAACCCTCCCAACCTCAAGATCGATCGTAAATGTAAACAGAAACTTGTGCGATAGGACCAACAAAGCAGTAAAAAAGTTTTATAGCTCCATACGGCATATTCTGTTTAACCCAAAGAGCATGAATCGTGATAGCTTCCTACTACAGCCGTCCCGCTTGACATATTACGTATTATATACAACTAGATTTTGCCTGCGGCTTCACTGCCCTATGTATAGATTGCGATTAGTAACAGTACTTTTTTTCAGGATGAAAGGTACCCTATGACCTTTTCTATTCCCCTGAGAACGTGTCTGCGAAATTTCATGATGATCGGTTGAGTAGTTAAGGCGTGAAAGCGTACCAAACACACAAACTTACATTCGCATTTATGATATTAGTTAGGATTTAAGTGTGTTAATAAAGGAGCTTCGAAATGGGCATTATATTCAATGCTGCAATATACTACATACATATGTAGATTCACGCCTGTCTCCCAGAGGGGTAGGCAGAGACTACGGATTTCCATTTGCTACGATCCTGACACACTTCTCTGGCTTCATTCACTTTCATAACATTCCTCATAAACGCTCGCCGGTTTAAGGTGCTCTTAACCTGGCCTTTATCCAGAACGTCTCCGATCTGATCAAGAAACGTTAGTCTAGGTCTTCCCCTTGCGACTGTTCCATTCACACTAGCCTTATAAACTTTCTTAGTCAGTCTTTTCTTGTCCATTCTTTCTACATGCCCAAACCAGCTTAACATACCCTTTTCTATTCTCGTCACTATATCCACTTTGTTGCCGCAATATACTAGCCGGCAATAACAGCGATATTATACAATACACGTCAATATATTATGAATATCATTTTTAAATGACCGTTATATCAAATGTTTTGAGCTGACTGAACTGCAGTTGGAAACATCACAGATATGGAAACAGCACTGCTCCTGTACAACTAGACAGACGATAAAAATATGTCACTTCTTGCACTCGGCGCCATCGTTAATCAATTGACACTAAAATTATTATTTTGTTCGGTAGAACAATTATTTGGTAAACTATGTATGGTCTCTTACTATATACCCGAGGTTTAGAATCTAAAGTGAGCGAAACAAAACATGTCAAAAATCCTTCGAACAGTAAATCTATGTCTCTGTTTACCGCTCACGTAGACTGGTATAAATTTATGCAATCATAATGTAGTTTGATACTAAACTTTAATGTTAATATATATACAAGGCACTTTCTTCATTAAAATTATTTACACGGGTTATTTAGGCACCTATGTAAATTGAAAGTAATAACTTTAAAGCCGTTATAAAATATTGCTTAATTAAAACGTCAACTAGCGAAAATATGTTTCGTACTATTTACTCTACTTGCATAGTAATTAAAAAACGGTTTACAAATAACTGTAATATGTTTTTCAGTATTTCATAGAGTTATACCAGAGGATTATATTTGAAAATAATTTAAAATGTAATTATACTAAGAAGGCATCTTAAGGCTCGGCTCACACCTGAGGTAGTCACATATGAGGTGAAGCACCTTCCTACGATCGACTTAGGCAAATCACTGACTTATATATCTAGTAAAAATACTAATATGAGCCATCCCCGTAGTTTCTGTAGAAGTCCAAGCTCAAGTGGCTTGATATAAGTAATTATACCTATCGGTAATAGTTTTTAATTGAACCTATGATCCTCTATTTATTGTATCAATAATTTATGTATTTGTGTAACACATAAAAATGAAATTGCTTTGTTCTAATCTATATAAATGCAAACAATGATATTAGAAAATATTTTTGGCATGTTAATTTGAAATTAGCAGTAATTTCAAACTAAAATGCCAAAAACCATATTCTCAGTGTCCACTCTAGCTAAAGTAAATACTTATGTAAGGAATACAAATCGAAAAAGCAAAGAAGAAAATGAAGAACGAATTCACGATCTGTCTGCCCAAGTGCCTTATCTTTTGTGGCCTTGAGTTTCTTGCAAGTAATCTCATGGGCACCTTTTGCCTGAACTTTGCAACTAACAAAAATGTAAATTCAGTAAATGCAATAATCTTACTAACCCCTTTGACGTTCATAAGTGTTACTTTGTGACCTAAATGAATAAATTATGTTTGACTTTTGACTACCGCCACATATTATGCGTAAGATCACATAGATTATATATTTATCTGTATAAAACCATTCAGCTCAAGTCGTAATAATTGGTGTCAAAATTTACACAATTAACCTTTAACCGTTTCAGCAGGCATAGACTGACCCTTAAACTTTCAAATTTATTTTACAACCCTTCTATATAAACAGGTATATAAATTAAGCATGTAAATTACGTGATAGGATTTTCCAATTGCGTTTAATTATCGTTTATGTAAAGGCTATTTTCATTTAGAATTAATAAAAACATTTGTAATAATTCAGGCATTATTTGCTTTTCATTTTAAGTGAATGTTTGAAAATAGAATAATAGATTGTTCAATGTTATTATTATATTATATTTGGGTAATATAAAATAATTTTAATACTGTTATAGACATTGAGGTTTTGTATGCCTCTTGAGATTTGAGCGTCTAGGTTGAAACACACCGCTTGTAAAACCCAGTTGCTAAATAAGCAAACCACCTGATAATACGCGGGTAACTTTTTCTATGTACAGTTAGTCAAGAAAGTGGTCTACCAGTTTTGACAAAAGTTTCTGTGAGATCTAACAGAGATAAACGACGCGGTTCATCCTAACCCTGTCCTTTTCTGTAACCCTGTCCCCTGGCAAAGTGTATGCGAAATTGCACGATGATCGGCTGAGTAGTTACTGCGTATAAACGTACCAAACAAACTCACTTTCATAATTAAAGTATTAGTAAGGATTATAAATTAGCTGTAACCTTATCTTTGCTCATCTATGCGATAAACCACCATACTTCGCCACCAAATTTTCTTTTAAGAAATATACACAGTTATTGCTACATTCTAATTTCTCATCGTAACCAAATCTATACCAATAATGTTATAAAGAAGAAAGATATAATGTTTTTTTTTCTTTACTTGTAATGATTTAAATAAAAAACTAAACAACTGATTGTTAAAAATCTTTTATCATTAGAAATTTATTGAAATTAAACACTTTATACGGATTTTATCGCGTTGTTTATTTTACTTTAAACACTGTTATTACATAATTTTGAAAACTCTAATACTACTATTATTGAATTTTACTACTATTTAAGCTATATTTTTTTTTTTCTAATTAAAACTATTTGTATTTAAAAACATGGAACCCCGTGAACATGGCTGCTGTAAAGCAACCGAAACGTCGGGGCAAAGTGTAAACTTAAATACAAATAGTTTTAATTAGAAAATAAAATATATAGCTTAAATAGTAGTAAAATTCAATAATAGTAGTATTAGAGTTTTCAAAATTATGTAATAACAGTGTTTAAAGTAAAATAAACAACGCGATAAAATCCGTATAAAGTGTTTAATTTCAATGTATAACATTCGCGTAAACATAAGACAATATTATTAGAAATTTATATTATGAGCCAGTAACATGGGCTACATTTAAAAATAGATCACCTGAATCGAAACTCCTTAAGCCATAACCACACAAACGAGAAATACGAACTCTACGAGTATATCATACATTTCTAATACAATTATGATTCCTACAAGAATAAGGGCGAGTATTCCGCAATAGTGGTGTCCCTACCCAAGTTCATCCTCGATCCATATTATGAATAGTAAATAAAGTGTAAAAGAAAACCCAATTCGTTTGAATTTGTTACACGCCATCCGAAAGTATTACCGCGCTTTAATATTTATACCAAAGTAATGATCTCAGCTTACGAGGACATAGTCGGATTAGGTCGTCACGAAAACATTGGTGACGTTTTGATGAATAAGAAATATATTTATGAATAAAATTACTGTAGTGAATGTGACTGCTTTGCTTAAGATATCGTGATTTATTTTGGGTCAGGCATGTCATTCAAGGTATTTGCCAGTAGCTGCGCAGAATCTGGCACTGTACCAATTAACAGCAATTGGCTTGCGCTCTATTACATTAAAAACTTCTGGTGACACCTTCGAGGATAAATATATTATTTGAATTTTTGTGCGGTAGAGCCTGCTGTTGCCAACTATTTTGTAACTATAGCCGACTTTTCTGGAAATGTACCACCTATGAAAGACTGCTGTTTTTGCATTTTGGTCACAAAGTAAGAGTGCTGGATGCTCGCATATTTACTATTCCCATTACAGTCTTCCCATCTAAGTGATTTTTCCTAATGCGGTAACGCAGATAATATTTGTAGGCTTCGGTATACCGATTTTTCATGGAGGGAGCTTTATGGAAATAAATAAAGGGAGGTAGGTTGCTAAATCAGCTTTCAGAACTTTTACTTACCGGGTAAACGCAGTAACGGTGCTATCATTCCAACGCTGGTTTTCTGGAAAAAGTATTACTATCCCAGGCAGTCCAGTTTATTCATACTGTAATTCATACCGTCACCAATAAAATGGTAATAGTAATCAATCGCAGCAATTTTTCAAGCAGTGGTGTAGCCACATGAATACTGCATTGACCTTGCGATCGAGAGGTCGCGGGTTCAAACTCATTGCACTACCGACATAAACCCATTTTTAAAGTAAAGCATTCTAGCTTAGCTTGCTTAAAAAGTAAGAATCATATTAAAATGTTTTGCTTCAAAAAGCTTTGTAACCTCTAAGGTGAAGATAATAAATTCGCAAACTATCGTTTCTATGCCTGTAAGATAATAAAGGCAACTGTTTTCATACCCGCTCGTCGCTTTTGCTTTATCCCAATTTTAGCACGTATGACACAGGAAACCGCCACACCCTAATGTTTATTTTCTAAGGGATTTATGCGAACAAGATCACCCATCCGAATAATGTAGAATAAATTGAGGTCCTTTTGTATGTGAAACAGTGTGTGGCGCTCAAATAAACAGTGTTAAGCTGATAAATGGATCCTTCCTCCAACGTTTTTCCAGTTACGTAATAAGCGTGAACAACGATTGTAATGGCCTGGATTCAAATCTGTGCTATAGATTTGGGGAGATAGGGTATAACGGCGTCTACATTTAAACTAAAGATTTGCTCAAACCGAGAGAGGCTGGTGAAACCGTGCCACTAAATTGTAACTATTAGTACGTAGAAAAGTGGCTCTCACATACGCAGCAGTACAACTGGCAGTACTTTAGTGCATTCGGTTATCGCTTGTGCGCAAACGAGATGTATAGTGCTGTCAGCTTATCGAGTAGGCAACTACTCTATAAGCTGAGGCCAACAATGGTTCGAATTAGGCAGTTGCATTTGTCAAAATATCAATATATATGTATATGTTTAAGTTTGTTATACTTACGTGTATATTTTATACGTATACTCATTTTAATATTAAATATTTAAGATAGTTTGTAGGTTCTTAAGGGCAAGTATTATTTTCAAATAACAGACATTATTTTGGATGTAAACACTTTAATCAAATAAAACATATTTTGTTAGGAACAATTGTAATTTAAAAAGTTACATATGTATATACATAATATATATAATATTTTAACACGCTCACATTGAAATAAAGCAGTTGCGGTCACGTGGAAATCACTTGCAAAATAATGATCACAAGAACAATTAAATTAATAAATGTAATAATAAAGTCTCACGCGTCTTTCTCCGAAAGGATATGCACAATTGTATCACACAAACCCCATAAGTCCCACGTAATAAAAATGTATAAATATACTTTAAGTATGTAATATATTTTTCTCTTTCTTTTTCAGGTAAGTTTATTTAGCTGTACTCTTCAAGGTTTCTAACGAAGACATTAAGTACGTATAACTTATTGGCATGGCATTGTGAAAGTGGCAATCATTTAAGTAATTACAACATTACAAAGAAGCACACATCACGCCTGCGTAACCGCAGTGGGGTAAGCTGATACCTTTAATAATTAAATAACATCAGCCGTCTTTAAAAAAAATATGGCTCAATTCTACTGCGATACACCGAGCACACTTCCAGCCTAGTGGAACTGAGAATTCTCTATCAGCAAAATCCAATAATACTTTGTTCGGCCCGGGATTCGTACTCGTGAACTCACGATCTCATGACTGCAAATCATGACACGCTTTTACTCGTTCTGCCTCACAATTTAATTAATATGTTCTTATAAATTTTAACATCACTGCGTGTTTTTAAAAACACGTGACGCTGTATTCCAAGAAACACAAAAAGTCCTTAATTTAAAATGCTTGTAGCTCGTTTCAACAACAACATGTGAGTGCTTACACACAATGTTTATTATCACAACAAGATTGGGAAGAAAGGAACAAGAATATGTTCAAGCAATGTTAAAAGCAGACGGTTAATCACTAGAATATACATACAAGTAAATGGAAAATTGTGTTAAGATGTTTGCATATTCGTGGCTGAATAACACGTAAACAATTATCCTAATACTTCACAAACAGAATATAAATCGTGTTCTAAAAAACATGTAAGATACTTCGTAGAGTATTTTACTTGTTTTTCGTGGGCACGCGTGAATCCCACGGTAATGCTAGGATATATCCCGGTATAGCCGTCGGTCCCGGCTGCCATGAACATCTATGGCAGTCGTTATTGGGAAATCAGTGCCCTATAATATCTTGACACTGGTCTGCCTTAGGGTATCGTTAGCCTTCGGGTTGCGGAGGTCAGGTGGCAGCCGCAATAAGGTGATCTTAAAAAATTTAACAAAGAATTTCCAATTATATTAATTTAAGCCCTTAGTTTTGCATGCGTATACATTACAAAAGTATATTTGCTCTCCAGAACGCTATAATGATAATAATTATATTATTTATTTATTCAAATAGTTACAAAGACTAACATAGGTATGTAACACCCATTTGTTATTTATTTCTAATCTACTTTAACGTGGTCTCAAATTACATAATAGATTCTGTCCATCATAATTATGTACGTACATTCATAGATTCACGCCTGTTTTCCCAGAGGGGTAGGCAGAGACTACGGATTTCTATTTGCTACAATCCTGACACATTTTCCTGCCTTCATTCACTTTCATCACGTTCCTCACACACGCTCGCCGGTTTAAGGTGCTCTTAACCTGGCCGTTGCCCAGAACGTCTCCGATCTGATCAAGAAACGTTCGCATATGTCTGGCTCTTACGACTGTTCCATTCACACTAGCCTTATAAACTTTCTTAATCAGTCTTTTCTCGTCCATTCTTTCTACATGCCCAAACCAGCTTAACATATCCTTTTCTATTCTTGTCACTATATCGACTACATAATTATGTATTACAATCTTTATTCCAGTTCATCCCCGTGAAAGTTATAGACAAGTTATGTGTACGAGCTTCCGCTTTGTATATCTTTATATATGTATATGTATAATTCTTCTGTACGTGTGTTGACAGTGAACTCCTTCTAAACGGCTGGACCGATTTAAATGAATTTTTTTTGTGTATGTTCAGGTGGATTCGAGGATGGTTTAGATTTGTTTTTTTTTTTTTGCCTGTACAGTACTACGTCTGTCGAGACAGCTAGTGTATCTATATAATATAAGAATATTTCTAAAAAGTTTAAAAGTTTCGTTATCAAGTAAATTCGGAACTTCCAATTCGCCCAAATGGCTGATAAGTTTTGAGAACCTTATTCATAATGGATACTGACTTAATAAAAGTTAAAATCAAATTTTTTGATCCTGCGATTTAAAATATACGTTGATACAAATTTGTTTGGTTATATTTCTATTTATTTATTTTTAAAAGACAACTCCCGCACTGGGCATAGTTCCTGTATTGCGGGAGACTTTACAAACATTCAAACAATGGACACAAATAACAACCATTTATTGATCACACAAATTTTTGTATTGTGTGGGAATCGAACCCACAACACTCGGCGCAATAGCAGCGGTGAGGCGACCACCTAAACCACTCCGGCATCCGTGGAGTCATTAATAAATATATATTATTATATTCAATAAATATTAATTCAATAAACATCTCTTTTTAAAGGAAAATAGATTAACAAAATGAATTTTCTTCAAGAATCCTTCGCTATTTTTACCACTAGCCCATTCCTCCCTTTATACACTAAGTTCAATAAATAAAAGAGGTCTATAAAAGGCAAGTTATTTAACACTCAATTTATTCGTTTCCCGTACTCAACGATAAACCGAGTTGGGAGCGTTTCTAGTGTCGTAAACATCTTTTTATATCAAAGAAACAATGTAGCCGTGTGATCATAGTTTCTAATGAAATCGCATCGGATGCGGTGTGATGTAAGCTGTTTTTTATTGTGTTATTGTTTATTAATAGTGGAAACAATATCGCGGATATATTTTAGTAGTGACCTACAATAATGGCGGTATGTCGTTTAATGCAGCCATGGGATTATATAAAAGGCAATGACTGCAAGAAGCTGCCATTGACTTGACTTTTATGCTAGAGGGTACGGATGACTTCGTAGGTTTAATCTGTAGTATGATCACTTTATCACCGTCAACATGCTGATTATTGTGAATTTGATAATAACAATATGTATTGTCCGTAGTTGGTCACAGTGGTAATGGATGGAAATGCAGCGCGTGAGGCCCGTCATTGGATTTTTTGTTAAATAATAGTAGTTTGGAGTTATGGATTGGCAATGTCTCCCGTCCGTCAGAAGGTACATGAAACCATTGGTTCTGTATGTTTTGTTTTTTTCGATCATGTCGGACTACCATCTCATTACAATACTCCACCACAAATACAAGTACACTCTGTTTCCTCAAGCTCATACTAGCTGCTTAAGTCAATATAGTGCACTTGTATTTGCACAAACACTTGAGCACTATAATATCTCCTGCGCAAATCACCAGTCTTCAGCAATCGGCAGCCAATCTCAACGATAGGCTGCCGTGACCAAAATTCTGTCGGAAGGACATTACTCACAAAGTAAACACTGAATTACTGTACGAGATTAAAAATTCTTACCTATCACCATTCAAGCTTTCAGTAAAAACAACTTTCACCCAAAGTATTATTGTCCAGTCACTTCGTAAATAGGACGATATCCAAGATATATTTGGGCGTATAAAAGAACGAAAATAAATACAATATAATCTTTTATTGATAAAGCAATACATATAATGTTAGAGCGCCAAGAGGATGAACATTTTTGACCCCAATCTAATTTTACGGATGACGTCACAATTTACGTTTTCCTATGCCCAAAGGGGACATAAAAAGGGCTAAAATTGATCATTTTGAGCTTAAATGGATCTTAATGGAAAAAGGTTTTGATTGATGCCGTAATGAAAGGTAATGGATGATTATAATCGCGGAACAAATACCTTTGATCTGGGGTCACAGCTGCGAATATCTCTTTATACATACGTAGGCCCACGTCTCTATTCATGGATAGGTAAGCAGACTTATCTTACACAGTTAAAAGCCAGCTATGGATTAAAGTCCTACGTGATAAGAGACAAGTTTATTGCCATTATATGCCACTATATTCATTTATGGAATCAATACTGCGATTTAAAAAGAAATGCCAAAAACATCTTCGACTATCTGGCAATCGACGCTGGGTACTACTGGCACTAACAGTAAGAGCTCACCAAGAGAGACCCTAATACAATGTCGCATAACCAATAAACCAAAAACTCATTCTTAAAGCCCAACGCAATCTAAAAATCAAAATTATAAGGATTCTAAATCTCAACTATCCTTACTAATATTATAATTGCAAATGTTAGTTTATTTGTTTGTTCGCTTTCACGCCTGAACTACTCAACCGATCATCATGAAATTTGGCATACACGTTGTCAGGAGTACAGAAAAGATAATTCATCCAGAAAAATTACTGTGTCCGAGGGTTCGAAAATTGACATAATCTACATTTTAACCGAGCGATGCCGCGGGCAAAATCTAGTAGGCAATATTTTTACTGCAACATCTCACTGCAATGTTAAAAATATTACCTATATACCTACAATACTATAGCCCGGTCAGCTCAAAGACATTCGAATGCATCAGCCAATTTAAACATTCTTCGAAAACCCATACGGAAAACATAGACATGTATTCTGTAGTATAATTATAATTACTGGCCAGTATCCATTACATCTTACATCCACATATTGTAGTAAATATAATACCCGTTTTTAAAAATAAATGATCTTGCAACAAAAACAAAGCTACCAAATACCGACCGTGACCTCCAAAAATAAACCAGCCAAGTGAAAGTGGTGAATGTTTGCATAAAAGTGTATCCATTACGTAAACATATTGAATTACCCGTTAGTCGTCTGTTGATCGACTCTCTATGCTAATAAATATCTTTCAAGACATTTTATTATTGCATTCTTCTACTAAGGAGTTCTAAGTCGCAACACGGTGTCTGGAACTTTGGTCGGTAGCGATAGGTTCAGCCCTGTTACGTGGGACCACACTTGGCGAAATGATGGAGTAATACATCTCTGTCTTCTTTTTTTATTGTAATAATTATTTAATTTCAATGTCTAAAATATTATTAACAATGTACTTACATAATATAAACACAATTCTTTAAAACTAACTTATTATTAAATTATTAGAAACAGAAACAAAAAATAAAAAGAAAACTAAAACCCTCTAATAGGCGTTATAGAATTCCTGCGCATCACATTCGACTGTTAGTGTGCCCAGAAGACTGGCAGCATTACCACGTTGAATGGCAATGCTTATTCTTTCCGCAAAATAAAGGCTAGCCCTCTGGTCACGGGAAGCGTCGATTACCCTTGCTCGCTATGTCTCTATAGAGAGCACGAGCACTGGGATCCCATGACCCTAGTGTCTCCGTCTTCTCCTTCAGGAATATATGCATGATACTGTTAAGAGTGATGTATGTGTGAGTCTGCACGTAACAATTTCTCTTCTTTAAAATACTATTTAACTGCACGATGGCCTATTATTTAAGAATTCGCTTCGCCACCGCCACTGCGTCGAGTATTGAGGGGTTCCATCCCACGCGGGACAAAAAATTGTGCGTTCAACAAACGGTCGTTTTGAAAGAAAGAAAGAAAGAAAAGTAATTTATTAGACACACACAAACACAACATATCAACATGGTAACAGTACAATCGTTTACTATTTCTAATTATTACTAAAATTTATAAACAAAAAAGAAGAAACCAAACAAGAAGAAAAACAAACAAAAAAAAAAGAAAATTTGGCAAATTTTATCAGTGTGTCCAAAAGGTTGCAGCTCAGCCTTTGCTACGGATGACCGCAGCGCTGTTTTTCAGCTGAAACCCACGGGCTAGTCACGTACGATTATTCGGCATACAGTTTATAAACATATTTAATAGTTAGAGTAAATATAATAGATATAATGTACAATAGACAGGCAATTACATATATGTGTAGAATTGTAGATCATATTAAAAACATTCGAGTTTAGATGTTCTTTGTGTCCCTATTTTAAATGGTTGTAAAGTCCCACGCGATACAAGAATTATTCCAGGAGCGTCGATTGTCATTTTTAAAAAGAAAAACGTAATTCGTAATTCTAGGATTAGTTTCTGTGTCGCTTTGCAAACATTCGGACTCGAAACACAACGGACACAAAGACACTCAGACTTCACACCTAGACTCGGAACAATTATTAATTGTAAATCACCCAAATTTTGTTCCGTGTGGCGATCAAACTTATCACTCAATGAACACTGGCAATGGCGAGGCAACCATTTAATAAAACTAAACTTGTGTCAGACAAAGTTTGTATCTTAAATCAGTTAAAAGTTTAATTACGACGAGCCGACCTTAAAGTAGAAACTTGCAAAATCATGCTTTTCATTAATGGTGCGAATTATAGACAGGTAAAGCTTAACAACTCGTAAAGTAACGATAGTATCAGGAAGACTATTATACTGCAATGTTAGAAGTCTCGAGTTCGATTCCAGGCATGTAGTATTGACTTTTGGAATTGATATACGTATCCAACTAATATTATAAATATTAAAGTATGTGATGATATCGGGCATTTCAGATGTTTGTTATCCAATCACGCGTTAACTGTTAAAAGGATTAAAATGAAATTTGGTACACTATTAGACTCATTAACACATAAGACATCAAAATCGGTCCAGCCGTTTAGGTGGAGTTTAATTACAAACACACGCACAGAAGATTTATATAAATAAAGATATACATACATTCATTTTCTTTTTTGCTCTTTAATATTACCACGTTCCGCCTGATGGTAAACAGTCGTGTGGTCTAAGAGCAGTGGCCTCCACACCGTCCTCATAGCAGCTGCGGCGATGTTGAGGTCTCTACTTCGACGGCCTCGGAGGTGCTTTTTCACGCCCCGCTTAAAGGACCCAAGATTGAGGATATTTAGTCCTCCTCACCGGTTTCGATGATGGTGACCTTAGAAACATGATGACCTTTTCTTTGATGAGCCCTAATATTATGCGGGTAAATTCGCAATGCAAAACATGCTTGGTAAAGGAAAGTATAATAAAGCCTGCCTGTCTTAAAATTTTCAGTAATGGATTGCACGGATGACTTAATGCTTTAATATATATTTAATAATATATTTATTTAAATAATAGGTACCACAATTTATAATGAATTACTAATTAATTTATAAAATACATTTGTTGTTGTTTGCCCGAACTAGATTGAACCTGTGGCTCGGGCGAAGAAGTGCTTACAAACTATTTTACCAATATAAATTTACATAACTACAATTCAATAATAATTAACAATTAAAATATAAAAGCAATTAAAGTGGCCGCCTCGCTACTGCTATTGTACTGAGTGTTGTGAGTTCGAATCTTACTCGAGACAACATTTTGTGTGATCCTTTGTGTCCGTTATTTTAATGTTTGTAAAGTCTCCCACGACACAGTATTTATTCCAAGTGTGGGTGAGATCTTTCTTGAAAATAAGAAAACAATTTTAAGGAATGATAACATTCATTCATTCATTCATTCATTCTTCGAAGTAGTATAATATACTAGCTGACCCCCGCAACTTCGTCTGCTTCATATAAGATAAGAGAATTGTCCCCGTGTTTGCAACATTTTCCATTGTTGCTCTGCTCCTATTGGTCGTAGCGTGATGTTATATAGCCTATAGTTAGTATGTACATAATTCTAAATTATATATAACTATGTATATATCGTTATACTTGTTGGCTTCCGTTCGTCACAATAACAGGCTCCAGTAGAGGACCAGTGCCTGGTTCTTGGGACCAGGCAAATGCTGAACTGGAGTCCTGATTGCTGCAGCTGTGGGATGCATGTGAATTAAGAGGTTTAAATATTTTATGTAACTGTATTTTTATTTTTTTATTTCTTCCTTTTTATTATTGTAATAGGTATTTTTTTTATCTTCATACACATTGTGCCCACCTGAAAGCTGTATAATAGCAATAAAGATTTCTTTCTTTCTTCTTTCTATAGCCATCCTTGATAAATGGGCTATCCAACACTAAAATAATTTTTCAACTCGAACCAGTAGTTCCTGAGGTTAGCGCGTTCAACCAAATAAACATACTCTTCAGTTTTATAATGTAAGTATAGATTACACCGCACTATACTGACGTTGTGAATTTAAAGTTTGATCGAAGCCCTCTCATAAACAAATAACGCCTGTTATGTTAAGCAACTTAAAAGAAACATGGCTGATGTATATAAATATATATATATATATATATATATATATATTTATAATAGACTTCCCTCGTACCGTGGCATACGCTTCCACTTATGTTTTTGTACGATCGTGAGGTCTTGCTGAATTTGATTTACGTGACGTCCTGCAAAATGTTTGGGAATTAAAATCGGGTTTTTCTCTTTGCACTTTTTTAAGTAGCCGCTCATAATCTGGATGCTATATGCTCGGTAAGTGATAATAATAGTCGGTGAAATACATAAGACCTAAAAATGTATACTAATATTATATAGCCGAACAATTTGTTTATTTGGTTGTCTAATCTCAGGAACTACTGGTACGAATTGAATTTTTTTTAGTGTTGGAAATCCTTCTTTATCGAGGAAGACTATATAACATGACGCCACGACCCACAAGGGCAGCACAGTAACCATAAACTCTGGCAAAGTAGTCATTAATAAAATGTGAGTACCATACATCTCTGCTCACCCCTCTGGACATACAGAACTTAAACAAATACGACATATTCTGCGTCAAATTTAAATGCCTTCAAACCAACAACGCGCTTTATGCTTCAAATTAAAATGACAATGGTCCAACACAATCTTATAAACATTTACACATCAAAGCAATTTGCACATGCTCTATATTTAGGAAGTAATTATCGCGTTCTAGATGCACTATCCCTAAGGGCTTATTACACTAAGTTGTCTGCCGAGTTTGGTGGACAACTTTGGCATGCCAAAGGCGCTTCAGGCGTAGCGTTGCTTACACAATGGCGACTACTGTCTCTGGCTTACCCTTGCTTACTGAACTTGGTCGATTTCAACTAACAATTGAGTCGTTAGATGACTAGGCGTTTACAACAGAGATAGATGATTATCGATTACTAATGTGGATCATTCGAATCATCACGTAAATGGTATGATTCAAATTAGACGTAAAGTTTACTGCGTGAAACTTTGATATTCATTAAAACTAATATTATGTCACAAGATAAGATAAGATACTATTGTACCTGTTATAATAATTGTAAATATTAGTAAATTATTTTAAAAAATCCTGTTCGAGTGGTTTACGCAAGTGGTATGAGATCATTGCATGAGTATCGGGTGGAAGACTTAAAATGCGCGCTGTGCAATATTCTAATTTAATTTTTTATATCAATTGCACTTTGGACACAACTGCCTCGTTGGTGCAGTGGTAGGCTATACGACTGCGGATCATGAGGTCTCGGGTTTGATTCCCTTGAAATTGGCTTGAAAAATGTTGCTAAGATTTTCCGTCAAGAATTTCTTAGTAGAAATTTATTAAGAATTTCTGTCAAGAAGTTCTTAATAATTAACCCGGAGTTAGGAAGTTGGCGGTGTTTCACGCCCGTGCATCGGAAAGCACGTTAAACAGTGGATCCCTGCTGTCATGAACATCTATGGCAGTCGTTATTTGGGAGTCAGCGTCCTCAAATATCCTGACGACTGGTCTACCCATAGAATGATGTTGTCCTTCTGGGTTACGGCGGTCAGATGGCAGTCGCTTCGTGTAAAAACTGATGATATTCAGCCAAATCTCGTTAGACTAGAAATAAGCGGACCCTGGCATAAGCGGGGTTTAATAATCGCTAGAAAAAAGAAAGCAATTGCACTTTGCTTGTTTGTTACTATTCATATTTATTTATTCTTACTTTAATAAAACAATAGTCCACAACATTATTTTGAACATTTTGCCGTGGACAAACAAACAAATTTAAATTCTGTCTGAGACACTGAGTCTCAGACAGAATTTAAATTTGTTTGTTTGTTTGTTACGTTTTCACTCGACCTCTCATCCCGATATTTTGCATACAAGTTGTCAGACTTTACATCGATAACAAGCAGACTATAAATTAAAAATGTAAAAAACCTCCGACATAAAATTCATTTGAAACCCATAAAGAGTGAGTTGTGAGAAAAAAATCGAATTCGCCATTTTGTGGTGGCACCATCAGCATCTTGGATTTGAAATTTATCATAGTGTATAGTATTCTACTAGTCAAGCCCTTTCATTTGATACCCATATTGAGGAAGTTGTGAAAAATATGTAATCCGCCGATTTTTATCAAACATAACTAAGAACACTCCCGACTAATTCACCGTTCAAACAAAAAAACAAAATTAAAATCGGTTTATCCTTTCGGAAGCTACGATGCCACAGACAGACACACACACACATACACACACACACACACACACACACACACATACACACAGAGACACGTCAAACTTATAACACCCCGTCGTTTTTGTGTCGGGGGTTAAAAAAGGCACTGTTTGCGAGGGGTAGAACATATTTTGAGAAAATGTGCTGTTCAATTAAATAATTATAAATTTTTGAATTAAATATGTACAGCGACACATCAACCTAGACTGTTTGGACTTTGAACTATTAGAAGTTGGATGCTGCGAATCGTGCGAGAGAGTGCGTTATATTATTGTTACGCTCTATGCTTACCATTACATCGACATTGCATTGTCCCTTTCCGACAATTCTCTATTTTGTATGTAGCGTAGTTATGCGTATAGGGTGTCTAACTTGATGTGTAGCCGAGTGTACATTATTACTATTGGATAAGTATTTTATAATAGTATCAAAAATTTTTTTTCATTATCTCTCGTCTAATATCTACAGTCAAACTATTTAGCACATAATATATGTAGTATTAATTTACTTAGTAATCCAACGCTATAAAATTATTTACTCTAGAGATAAACTATACGTTACACGTCCATCGACCTAATGTAAGTGAGTCATAACACCGAGCCGGATGAGTCGAGGCCACCGTGTTAAACCCACAAACTCTCTATGTAAATACACAATTAACATTTCACTGTCTTCAAACTTAGTGAAAATAAATGTAAACTTATGCTAATAAGAATGTTTAGTTCAAACAAAGTTTAGTTGTGTCTAGAAAGCTTAAAAGCGAGCTTAGAGTAGTTTTAGACGGCTCTGTTGTCAAATATATATATATATTCTATATTCTATCACATACACACAACACCATCTAGCCCAAACTAAGCAGAGCTTGTACTATGGGTACTAGACAATGTATAAACATACATATATACTTTTTTATTTGCTGCATGCTCTTCGCAATTAGACGGTTAATTAATTTTAAGTAATAAAGCATAACTACGCATTATTACAAAATATTAATAATAACACTGTTACAATAAATATTAACCATTTCCAAAAAAACTAAAATTATTAAAGGAAATGACTTTTAACAAAACTCTGGAGTCGGTGGCAATAAAATTACTTTATTAACTGTTGCTTAGGAGCATCTCAAAAGTCGATTTAGAGCCTAATTATACAATGTCGTTCATATAATCAGCCTTGTACGACATCTTTACGTTTTCATTTATTTTTTTATTCAAGCGGAATAGCCTCGGTGGCACAGCGATTGTCTATGCGACTGCAGCTGTGGTCTCACGTTCGAGTATCGTAGTAGTCTTAGTAGCAGCCCGAGGTTAGGAACTTCCCGGTGCCTTGGTAAGCATGTGAAGCCGTTGGTCCTCTCCGTCTGATCTCTCTCCGGTCATCTCAGGCTGTCGTCCCAACAGAGTATGAGAGTTAAATATCAGAGAGAGCACATATGTTTGCACACACACTTGTTCACTATAATATCTTCTGCGCAGATGGCTGTTCTCCGTTAAAATTGGCCGACGTGACCAAAATTCCGGCTGGAGGACATTATTATTCAAGTTCTAAGAAATAGTTCCCGCCTGGAATATTGCCTGAATTTTATTTAAATGTTAGTTTAGTAAACATTTTTCTTCATTACACCAGAGACGCATTCTTTATTCCTTTGAGGTAGTCATTTTCGTTGTGGTAAAGGAATATTATAAAAGGAATTTATGTCCGTGGTTTTAATGTTAGTTTTCCTCGCGGCATTAATATTTTTATTTAGTAGCGAAGTTGTTTTAGTTAGCAAAGTAAGAGCCATTCGTTTCGTAACATTTCAAGCTGATTTTTAATTGTACTTTATTTATGTAAGAAGTGTGTTTGTTTGTTGTTTCGCGTAAAAATAGAGGCAATAATGCATATGTTTAAAAATAAAAATAATTATATAAATAAATATATTTTATCTTTGGAAAACATCTCAATGTTATAAACATAACATACACATCATATTTTGATTGCACGACCTGCGTAGTTGATTAAATGGTTGCTTCCTCACTGCCACTGGGCCAAGTGTTGTGGATTCGACACGGGACAAAAAATTGTATGATCCACAAATGGTTGTCACGAGTCTGGATGTACTTTGGGTCCATTGTTTGAATGTTTGTAAAGTCCCTCGTGATACACGAATTAATCCTAGTGCAGGAGTAGTTAAAAAAACATCGAAAAAGATAATTCGTGACTATAAAGATCGTGTTTATTTTTATTAGCACTTGTCACTTTCGTTATACGTAGGTACTTATTGACCGCATCGTTCTATAACTATTCTATGATAAAAAGCGCAAGGCACCCTTTTAGGCCGTGGGTAGATGTTCCTATATTTAAGAAACGAGTGGTTACGAGCTACGGAAGGTAAAGATTTGACATATTTTATAACATGTACTTATGTTAAAAATTAACTTGCCGTTAGTAAAACTAATCTTTTTCATGAATAGGAACGGGGCCTTAGATATAAAATACACGGGAAAATGTAATCCCAGACGTATGACCATGAATAGCTTGCTTGGTAAAGCGGCGACATAGTTTCTGGGTCACAAGTTCAACGTCTTATTCATGGACTGTCTATATCTTTGTTTATAATTAATAATATTCTATCATATACACACAACACCTATTTTATCACATACACACAACACCATCTAGCCCAAACTAAGCAGAGCTTGTACTATGGGTACTAGACAATGGATAAACATACATATATCATTATTTTTTGTAAATACATACATTTTATAGATAGAAACACCCAGACCAAGACAAACATCTATATTTATGCACACAAATGTTTGACTTGTGCGAATCCGCGACCCCAGGCGTGGCAGTCAGTTACACTAACCACTACGCCATCGAGTCGTCTTTAATTACGTATAAGGTTTATTTTTTTACACCTTCTTAAAATGTAACGTCACTAGATTGTGCCTGCGGTTTCGCTCGTAATAATGTTATGTTAAGGTAAGGTTATGGCAATTTTCAATCCTTTGGAAACTGTACATTTCTGCATGAAAAGTACACTGTGTTCTTTTCTGTACCCTTGACAATATGGATGGGAAATTTCATGATGATCTGTCGAGTAGTTAAGGCGTGAAAGCGTAACAAATAAACTCACATTCGTATTTATAATATTATAGTTAGGATTAGTATTTCTATCTTCATTGAACATCAGAGACAAACTCATTCCTTTAATATTATAAAAATGATTTAATATACAATCATGCACAAAATACATCAGTAACAACAATATAATATAACTTAGGTAATAGAACAGGTGGCATAGATCTTAAACCACATAAAATAGATACGAGGCCTATACTAGTATATTATATATAGAGCCTTGTAGTCTTGGCTGACAATGACACTGCGGTCGGTGTGGTGTCACGAGAGGTTTTCGTGTTGATGTCTAAATCAGGTGACCGGAATACAAAATGTATCTTGTTATACATTTTAGAGCATTATTTGCTTGCTGCGTATTTCGCGTGGTAAAGTATGGTATGATAAAGCAATATTGTATCATACGATCCTGGTTATATGGTTATGTAAGTAGCCGACATTATGCGTAAGATTTTCGAAAAGGCCGCTCAGTGCAGTGGGGGAATCGAACGGTGGGTTCCAATTCTGAACAGGACAATTATTTTTGTGATTCTGTAATATCATGAATTATTTTAAATTTGGATGTACTACGCGTCCTTTAGTTGTCTGTTTGTAAAGTCGGCTGCAACTTAAGCTCTAGTGCTAGGCTAGTGTTATAAAGAATAACGTTATAAGAAGCTAACGAAATATGCCTACTCCTCTATGGATATAAAAGCTCGACATGGATATGTATGTACTTATTACAAATAGAATAAACTCCCAGTTTAATCTCAAACAAAACTTTCTCAAATTCATTTTCTCCAGTTTACCAACTGCGGTAATACTGGACATATTAATACTAAAGACAGAAGCAACTTCGCAACAGAGCTACCGTTAAAAACAAAAACTAACTAAAACAAAACCGATCGTACAACAGCTGACATAAAAACAAAAGTTGATATATAACATCGGCGAAGAAGCGTAGAAAGCAGTGACCGGCGCGTGCGACGCTGAATCATTTACATTCATTAGACGACTATGCTCACGGGCCATTTCACTGTGCGACGTGAGTTACAAAAGGAAGCGACATAAAGAAAGAAAGAGAGAAAGAACATGAGTTTATTTTGGTTTACATTGAAAATCACACATAAAATAAAACATTAAGTGATTAGTTTGTTCTTTTTTTATACTTAGATTAACAATATCATTTAAGGTCACAAATTAATAGTATTATTGTTGATCTCTCCAGCCAACGTAGGATGATTGTGATAGTGGATTCACGTCGTGCCGGGGCGTCACCCAGGAGTCGTTGTTCGCAGGCATTTCTTACCTGCGTTGGGCACTACTGGGTGGGTAGCTTGTAGTTTCAGTTTCAGTGACCCAACCACCATTCAAAGCAGTGAGTTGGCACACCATGGTAGGTTTACTCGTTAGTTCCCGGGACTATCCATCTTTTGCCGCGGAGAGGTATGGATCAATGCATTCTCCAAAGTAAAAAAGGAGTGAGTTCACGTTGGCAGTGTATTGAGTGGGATTTGACTACGCGACCATTCGATCACAAGTCTCATGATCATAGGTCCATTAAGCTACCGCCGCAATTTTTTATTTGGCACTTTTTTGTATATTTTTCTGTTTCTACGTATCACATAGAAACAAAAACAATAAATAAATAAATAAAATACACAACAAAGCAAAGCAAATTCGTATTTACAAGTCAAGCACAACGAAACGATCAAAACAAATTAACAGTAATGGAACCAAACATTGCCATTAAAGATTCTCTACAGAAATTGTCAATCAATGAACTGAATTAAGAAACCCATTACCGCTCGCAGGATCTTTAAAGGAACTAATAGTTAAGAGACCAGCACTATCGTCGACAAACAAAGTCGTACTTCGTTAATGTTATTTGCCAACTGTATTGACAACTTCTATCAGAACCATTTTGTTGAAACTTTACTATTGTTCCTTCCTAATAGAATATGAACTTTCCTTTCATTTTTAACTTCGTTAAATAAATGTACTTTAATACTACGATTTCTTGGTATATACTTCTTTAGTAAATTCGTAATTATAGCGTACCACAGACCTTCAGCGGTGGACCAGGTAATTTTACTGACTTTATAGATATATTATGGAATCCTATTAAGGATAGAAGGTGAAGGAAAACATCTTGAAGAAACCTGCATGTCTGAAAGATCTCCTTAATGTTCTGAGAGATATGTGAAGACTGCCAAGTTGTTCCAAGCCAGCGTGGTGGACTATAGCCCAACCCTTCACTCAGTGAAGAAGCCCGTGCCCAGTAATGGGACAGTTTATGAACAGGGTTGCTATTATTATTATATTATATTTTCGAAGGACAAATACAAAAAATTGGTCGCGGGCCCCGACCAATTTTTTGTCCGATTGCGATGGACCTTGTTTGACAAAATAAACAACTTATCACCAACGGACATTTCAAACTACTGACAAAATTACTTGCCTTACCTAACACTTGTCATACGCCTTTTTTTATTATTTTTCTTACTACTATATTTTCTTTGGGTAGTATTGAACTGCAAATCAAAAATCTACCTTTTGCACTAAAAATATTATTTTTGTATCCTAGTCAGTTCATCTATCCTAATCAAAAATACTGATTGCACAGCAAAATAGTTATCTTAAAATATTATAACCTTAACATCAATTAAATTTCCTGACGCATTGCTATTTATTTAATAGTGGAGCTTTTTTATGAATGCATATCTAACAATAACTAGTGCACAATAAAACTACGACATAATTTTTTTTAAATTTGTTTCGAATTTTTTTGTTTATTATTTAAGTTATATAAGTTTATATGCACCTCAATTTTTTGCTTTTGATCCACCTAAAATACGAATTGTGCATCAAAACATGCTTACTAAAATATTTGAAAGAGATCAAACTAAGTCGACGGAGCCGGCTCCTATTTTTGGGTGGGCTTAAGAAGGAACCTAACATAACCTATTTATATACCCATTGTTGAGAAAGTTTTAAAATGCTTATTGGGAAACATGTTGCAAGAAGAAGTTATATTGTTACAATACTTACAGTATTAGGTACCTATGTACGCCCGGATAAACTTGATGTGCAATCAGTATATTTTATATGAGAATCATATTTTTGTACACTAAACAATTTTTTTGACGCGCTTTGGAGGGAAATATATAATACACTTATGATGTATATTTTCGAATTATTTCTAGTACTAGTTCTGTTAAACAATTATTGATGGGTGATAAAAAATATCCCAAATATCCCATTTTCTTTTACACAACGCTGTTTTATCAACTATCTATTTTACTTAAAACACTTTTTATTATATCAGTATAAACCATACCTAATTTATTTTTCCACCTCGCTGATCACCTATCGTATGACTTTTGCAAACAACTGATAAACAGACATAAAACACAAACAGACTTTGAAAGTTACCGAAGAAAACCATTATGCCATAAAAATGCTGAACATTTATTAAAATACAAATAATACTCTCAAAATTAGAGTATTTCATCCATGTTGGAGTTGGCAAACAATTACTTCACATAGGTATGAACGTTTGAAAAACGCGCGTCGGATCGAAAATTTCTTTGAATATACACTCTTTGTAATTTGTAGAAGTATTCATTATTTTCCTTTGATATCATGTAAAAAAAGGTTCCGATTTTGTTAAAAGCTAACGTCTAAACAACTTGTAAAGGTATTTTTTTAATTAAGTTAGTTAATTCAATTTTAGTTAAGTATAAATCAATCACACTATGTACTCTATTACTGTATTAATGAAAGCTGCTCAGATCCCATTGCTTGGGTGTCTTACAAAGGAAAACGGTAAGTACCCTTCAGCCTCTGTGCACTAAGAATTTTCGGGTCCAAAATTCCAACAACATATACCAAATTAGATATCATACCATACCTCTCAAGCCACTGGATTAAAGGAGCCATCAATATATTTTCTATGGCAGGGGAACTAATATCTAACCGATATACTCATACAGGCTTATATTAAGACCAAAGCAATAAAATTCACATTATCCGAACTATTTAATTTCCATGTACCCTACTTATAACACACATTATTGACAGCGGCTGGTAATGATGTGTTATAGACGAGATCGTTTTAGAAACTTAGTTCAATGACTCTATAGATCTATACCAATATTATAAGTAAGAAAGAAAACCCTGTCTGTAAGATGACGTCAAAAAAAATCGTTTGAAACAAATATTTGATGTATACTTTGCATCCCAGAAGAGAATTTAGGCCATTTTACATCTCACATCATAAGAAAAAATAAATTTCTTTTTAACTAAGATCTCGGCTTCTATCAATGTACAAGTCTGTTACAAAATGCTAGTTGAAGTTAAAGCCTGAGTATATTAATATGTATTTAGGTAAGCAAAAGTCTATTTTTATTTAAATCTTGCTCACTTATAACGTCAAGTCGACTTGCCTTTTTTTTTTTTTTTTTTTTTACGTGGGGGAATGCTATGACGCATATCCCTCCGCGGGGGCGGGCGGAGGGATTATGTCGGACTCGCCGGGGTATAGAAAGATGTTGAAAATATAATGTACCTCCCGGGATACCGACTAAACCTACCACGGTGTTCCTCGACACAACCACTATCGACGGGGCCGCGCGAATCGCTTTCGCATGCGGTCGCGACCCCGCCAAGGTTACGGCCCGCCGTATGAAACGGCAGGCCACTACACGAAAGACCTACCCAAAATAGGCACTACGTCATATAAAACCCTACTGTCTCCCCTAGAGGGGAGACGGACTCGACACAGAGGCGCGCGTGGGAACACGCACGCCGCCTCTCGGACCTGGTGCTGAACGGATGGCGGGCAGGCCCACAAAGCCCGCCACCCCCAGGTCAAACCTCAGGGTGGCTGGAGGTCATCGCGCGCCCTCCGGCGCCCGGCTCTGCGGTTGGGGAGAGGGTTTAAACGCTCCCTCTCCCGCTCCGCCGCCTCCTTGATGTAAATTACTTCCTCACAAAAGGAGGCGACGGCGTTCCACGACCTCTCACTCCGGACCATAGACTGAACTACGGCCGGGAGCGAGAGGGCAACCGATCCGACTGCCGCGATCAAATCACGGCGCTGCGATGCCCAGGCGGGGCAAACCGCCAAAGTGTGCAGCGCCGTGTCCTCAACAACGTCGCGGCAGTCGCCGCAGTGGTGACAACCGGGCGTCTCTTGCCGGCGTATACGACACAGGAACTGGCCAAAACAACCATGGCCAGTCAGAACCTGTGTCAGCCGGAAGGTGAGGGCGCCATGCCGCCTCTCCAGCCACTCCTCAAATACGGGCCTTACCGCCACAATCGTGGCGTGCCCGAAGTCGACTTGCCTGTCGCATACGTTTGTCAGTTTATTTAGTTTCAATTTCCATGTTGGTTTGTTCATATTGTCATATTGCTATTAGATTATTTTTAGTACCATTTTACCATTTTTTATACCATTGATTAAGCCTATTTTATTTAATATTGCATAATAATAATTATTATTTGTAATTTCATTACGTGCATTTCGTTATTTGTATTTCATTATTTGTGTTTCGTTATTCGTATTTAATTATTTGTATTTTATTATTTGTAATTCATTATTTTAATTAATTATTAGTAATTTACTATTTGTAACTTTATCCAATTTCACCAACTGTATGTACGTTTTTACTTTGCATGCTGTGGCTTTCTGTAAGTGAGGGGGCACATTTAGTATATTGACTTAACACTTTTGTATTTTGCTTTAAGTTGTGTGTATCTTTGTAGATGGTCCAATAAATAAATAAAAATAAATAGTATAATGTAATAACAATAGCCAATACGATTATAAACTCAGTCCTTATTATCTACAACGTCTAAACTCGGAACATGTATTGAAATAAAACAACTCTATACGGATTTTATCGCATTGTTTATTTGACACTTTATTACATAATTTAGAAACTGTTACACTACATACTACTACTATTAAACTTTACTTATTTTTAAACTAATTAAATTATTAAAGCTATTTATATTTAAGTTTACACTTTCCCCGACGTTTCGGTTGCTTTTCAGCAGCCATGGTCACGGGGAGGCTAAGCTGGTAGTTGTCTCAATATTCCAGTGTAGTTATTTTAAAGTGCCCGAACATAATTTAATCATTGGTGTTTCTATTTACGCAGATAAAGTGTCAAATAAACAACGCGATGAAATCCGTATATAGTAGTTTAATTTCAATGAATAACATTCGCGTAAACAGAAGACAATATTTGGAACAACTAGTTGTTGATTTCATAGTTTTATCCCATATGAGGCACGAACCTCAACTCTCGGCGCGCCAGCTGCAGTGGCGTGGAGACCACTTAACTATGCCATTCGTGCTTAGTCTTCGTCTTTAGGCTTTAGATCCAAACGTAAGTTGTAGAAAACACAGGTACTTCCTCTCGCTGTCTCCTTTGCCGTGTCCCAACTATTGCACCTGTCCCCAGGCGGATTAGAGCGAAAGTTGCGTGCTATTACAATTTTTTTACAATATTTATTTTAATTAAACAAAGTTAGGTAAAGTTAGGTTTCAGGCCTCGTTGCGGGCTTATGAAAGGTTAAAACTTTGCCTCGAGTACTGAAATTTTTACACAGTTTTCTAAAACTTGAAGTATTATATAAATAATTTAAAACCAGTTTGATTACAGATTCAGTTTTAATAAGACATCAAAACAGATATAAAGCGTGTAATGGAAAAGTTAGTTTTAAAGGGCCGTAACGTAAAATGTTAATTATAATTTAAATTAGTCTATTATTTTAAATTAGAAAATTTTATTTTCATAAACCAATATTTTTATATCAAGATAAGCTAATTCTAACATGGTACTTGATAATAAAATTGTGTTACTTTTTATTTTAAAAGGCAACACCTGCTCTAAAATAAGTTCCTGTGCCGCGGGAAACTTTACAAACATTCATACAACAGACACAAAGAATACCCAGACTCGGAACAATTATTTGTGGACCATACAAATTTTTCGGGCCTGGTGATGGAACCCATTTAACTCGGCACAACGGTGGCGAGGCGATAGTGCACTACGACATCCGTGCAGTCAAATATAATAATAATAATAATGTTCTCCTGACCGAATTTCGGTCACGGCGGCCAATCTTAACGGAGACTGGCCATCAGCGCAGGAGATATTATAGTGCTCAAGTGTGTGCGCAAACACAAGTGCACTCTCTGTTCCCTAACTCTCATGACCCGATGGGACGGATAATCCGACACGACCGGAGAGAGATCAGGCGCAGAACCAACGGCTTTACGTGCTTTCCGAGGCATGGTGGTGTCTATCACCGCCAACTTCCTAACTCCGGGCTCGTATTGAGATTTCTTAACAGAAAAACCCAATAACTTTTTTTGCCCGACCCGGGATTCGAAGCCGAGACCTCATGCACAGCAGTCGCATTCACTGCCACTGCACCATAATGAGAAAAATATTCTCAATTATGGGAGAAGTCTGCCTAAACGTCAGGCCTGCGTTGTAGGCTATGTCCTAACTTATACAGAGACGCAGCAGTAGGACAGTTTATAAACAGAGATGATTTTATTTATTTATTTTGATTTATGATTTATTATTTAGATATGTCTTAATATGTATCGCGCATCCTTTCACAGTCATTTGAGAATCGCTTCTTCTACCAGATTAAAAATCACTTTATTTTATAAAATTACGCGATTTTTATTTGAATTTTATATTTAGGGTAACTTAACATAAAATATTAATTAAAATAATATAACAGAGTCAACTCGGGTATCGGATTCTGGGTGGACATATAAATGTCTTCCCGCTAGGCTATTCATTCTACCAAGACCTTGTTCAAGTTTTATATAAATTTTCCTTTATTCCTTTTCTCAGATGTTACGGCGAAATACTTCAAAATATTATTCTTGAAATATAAAGTGTTTTCTATAAATCTTATATCGGAGAAATGGAATAAAGGAATAAGAAATGTTTTATTCGGAACTGCACAAAATTGCTTGACGACACTTTCAACGATTTTTGAATATAGCTGGACAGACTTTAAAAGAAGAAATTGAGCGGTCCTTGAATATGCAATACTTTAGAGTTCTAAAATATTATTGTCTCGCTAGCGCTGCGATATGCCGATGTACAACTCAGGGGTCTCGTGTTCGATTTCTGAGAGCAATCAGTTGTGGATAATTATTTTGTCCTATATGGGATTCGAAGCAACAACACTCAGAGAGGCGGTAGAAGCAAGGCAATCACTTTCTCGTTACCCACTTGAGGGCGAATTTTCATAATGAATAATGTTTAAAATAGAACTTAAGAATTTAAATTCATATTCCACGTTCAGTTTAATTCAGGAGAATACCATTTGTGGTCTTTATAACACTGAAACTAGATCGTAACTTTATTTTGAACAGTATTTACAAGAATTGTCCTTCAGTACAGTATACAGAAATTCAATTACTTTACGATTCAAAGAAGCAATCAAAACTTATAAAGATATCTATTTAACCGAACAACAGATTTATTTAAAAGCAAAATAATAAACAATTAATTTATTAGACTCAGTTCTTTACTTTATCTTGTAACAGTGATTGAGCATTTACTCATTCAACTAGAAAACGATTTATAATAGTTGGAGTTGTTACAGCAACTCAGTTATAATAATCTCTTTCAAAGTTTTATTAAAGTGTATCGCCAGTGGTAACGGCAGGCAAAGTAATTTTAACAACTGTTGAAACATTCGTAAACGTATTATGAAGTTGTAATTAATTTACTAACAATATAACTAAACTGCATTAATGACTTTGTGGCTTATGTGGTCATCTCGCAATTTGCCACGCGCCATGTGTTGTTGGTTTGATCTCGGACTGCAATATTGCAATATTGCATGAAGCAATGCAAGACCATATTGTCTCGCGTTGTTTTTATTCTGTGTACACATAAGAGAATGCTCTTACTATACTATAAATTACGATTAGAGACTAACTTTTATAAGTGTTAAGTAGTTACATGATTGCAGTTCCATACAGAAAAGATTTGTGAAATATACAATAATATAAACTTGGCGATTTAAAGGAGTGGCCGTAGCCGTGAGTTTCTTGCCAGTTCTTCTCATTGGTTCTACACCTTTGCTGAACACAGGTAAATGTAAATGTAAATTCACATTAATAAGTGTAATTTTGACGTTAATAAGTGTTACTTTGTGACCTACATGAATAAACATATTTTAAATTTTGATTTTTATCCCTGACCCTGACAAAATAAGGTGATCCACATATTTTTCTACCGAGGGTAATGGAATGTTTGAATATTTGTAAAGTCTCACGCGATACAAGCGATTGGTAGTCATCAAAGATTTAAGTCATAGATGTGTCCTACTACGTTTAAACATTATAATCAACATTCTGGACGTTAACGGATAAATGGTAGACTGTGTCCTTCTCTGTACCCCTGTATGCTTAATTAAGTGATGATCGGTCGAGTATTGAAAGCAAACTCAAATACACATAGATTTGTCAATTTATTAAAAAGTTGTAAACAAATAAACTATAATCCGTTGTAATTAGTTTATTTGTAACTCGATTGGATTCGAAACTAGCTGCCTAACTGGTTCCAAACCAGAATAACCGAAACATTAAAACAACGTCATGTTAGTCTAGACATCTTGCAGATTACATTATAAATATTAATTTATACAAATATATATGAAACATACGTATTTATATTACAAGATGTATCATAGCATAAATGTTTTAAAAACATAATCTGCTATAATGCTTTTTATACATTTATGATGTGATACCCAATTTATGTTATGTTAGCCAATCAAAAAGCGTTAGCCACGTTCTAAAACACTTTCTCTCGCAATATTTATGACTGCATACAAGATAACATCTTTTAATGCATTGTAAAAATAATATATAATAAATATTCATGAAATCTTGACATTGGCTTGGCTGTGACCCACATGCCAAGTAAAACGCATCCGTAGACTATTAATAGCTTTTACTTTCAACTGCACATTCGTTAGATTATAAAAACTTGTGTTCTATAGACATAAACATTATTTATAGTTTGTTAGTAGTTTAGTTGTGAGGTTTGTGGAATCATTGAAGTTGTCCAACACTTGCTAGCTGAGTGCGAGAGATATCAGAGGCAGAGGAACTCAATTGTGCAATTATTTGAAATAAATATAAAAGATATTAGAGCATTATCAAGTGTTATAGCAGAACCTACATCAAAACCAGCTGTAGCTATTTGTAACATGTTTTTGCACAAATGATTTCTATTTCTGATAGTTAGATTAGTATAGGGAACGACGGGACTGACATTTTATTGTTAAAATAATAATGCCCTAAAACTAAAAAAGATAAAAAAATTAACGTAGTTTAGTTCATGTAGAGCATTAAAATGTTTATAATGGTAATTTTTAGTACAGCTTAGGTAATAAATAAGTATACGGTTCGGGTGATGGTAATCAGTTGCTAGTAATGCCAGGGGCGGTAGGTTTGGCGCATATTATTGTATCTATAGGTGGAATCCGGGACCACGGTCTCGGTCCAAAAAGCCCCATTTACTTTGCCGCCATTGCAAAGCAAAGTTACCTGCTCCCTGAAAATAGCGTTGTGCTGCCTTCTTAATAATTCCGGAAGAAAGGCTTCCAGAATTCGCATGATTACGAGAGTGAGAGGTAGATAAGGTAGCAAAATAGGAATTCAATTGGTAAAATTGAAATGTGGTAGAGCTGGAGAAAGGGGAATGGATGAAGGGTCAGTGGAATACAAGAAATTTGATAAAGTATGAAAAGGGGTAGTGGGAAAGCAACATAATTATAGATAAATGGAAAAGTGAGACAATGGAGAATGGGAGAGTAGTAGTAGGACAGTTACAGATTTGGACAGTAGGTTGGATCGAGAGAAAGAGATAAATTCGAATGTTTTATTAAGAATATTATGGATACCTGTATTATAAATAAGAAGGATGTACAGGCCAGGAAAGCGGTTTACCAGTTTTTGACAAAAGTTTCTGTGCGATCTCATTGTCGCTAAGGTTGAGTTTTCTAGCTTGACACATGGCATGACGTAAATATAATCTATACTAATATTATAAAGCTGAAGAGTTTGTTTGTTTGTTTGCTTGAACGCGCTAATCTCAGGAACTTCTAGTTCGATTTGAAAAATTCTTTTAGTGTTGGCTAGCCTATTTATCAAGGAAGGTTATAGATTATATAACATCACGCTATAACCCACCGGCGTGGTGCAGTAATCATAAACGCGAGTGAAACCGCGGGCACATCTAGTATATGATAAAGAGAGCAATGTTCACTGTCATAATATTATTGCAAGGGGAAATCGACCTTGTTGCTTCATGACGATCAAATGAAAATCAAGCGCAGGGTTGTAAATCACATTTTTGGTCAACTGTACATAATATGTATGTATATCCCATAGGAATTTAATTACCTGATTATCCACTCGTTTGTGTGGCAGCGTATATATCTGTATTTACTTTCTAACATCCACAAATACTATCGCTAGCTGCAATATTTCGCACTTCCTATAAGTGGAAGCGCGTGCGCCCCCGACTGCGAAAGCGGCAACGCGAGTGAATTCAAAATGAATCGTGTCGGACACGAACATCTGCCATGCGTGGTTGATGCGGCGTGAGATCACAGACCGTGACTTGTCAGTCTTATCCCAGATGCAGACACACGCTTATGAAACAAATTCATATTTGCTGTAACATTTAAAATATTAAATTAGTATAGGCCAGCTATATAGATAGCGCTTCAATTTGAAGTACGATCGAACTCGTCCTAATAATGTTGAGCTTGAGAAAAGTCCTCAAGAAAACGAGGTCAAATGTGAAAATGAAAGAAATACAAAAAAAAAACGACCTCTATTCTATTCTACAGATACGGTGCTATATAGCGTAGGTACGTCACGTCTCAGCATATGAGAGTCTTAGACGACTTAGACTTAAGAATTTAGGCTCGTCTAAGACCCTCGTTCGCAGGTCGCTACCATAAATTCAACCTCTTACCAAAATGGCTTTCGTACTTTATACCTAGTAAGCGTATAAATCTATACAATGTTCTAGGCCGTACATGTAGATGAAAACATTTTCTTTTCGTATTATAGACATTTAAAGCTGTAGATTAATAAAGCTCCTTTTAAATGGATATTGTTGTATTTATACATTGTCCTTCAATAAATAAACAATAAAGTTTTTACTCAATTTCTGTTTACTATTTTCTCTAACCTTCTTTAGGTTTACCAATTAAAACAATGTATCTGCTTATCTATATTTTCTTTCTTTCTTTTAAGTCTCCAACTCCCGCACTGGACATAATTCCTGTATTGCGGGCGGCTTTACAAACATTTAAACAACGGAAACAAAGAACACCCAGAGTTGGCACAACCATTAATGGATCACACAAATTTTGTGCGATGTGGGTATTGAACCCAAAACCCTCGGCGTGGCGGCAGTGGCGTGGTGACCACTTAAGCCACTAACATCCGTGTATTTTGGTGCTATATATCAATTAACATACATAGTCTCATACCTACATTTTCCCGAAGGGTTGGGCAGATATATATTATATCAATATTTTGTAAATACATTTTATGTACCATGTATGAGTTACAGGACTATTGCCATCTATCTGAGAAAGCTTGCCACCTAAGAGAAAATTTGCTTGCCATCATCTAAAAAAAACAGTAAAAACTTTTTTGAATTATTTTTTTCATCAAACATCCACAAACTCACGCGGAAAATGAATCCAAGACCTTACAAACGCACTCAAACCTGAATGCAAACTATTTATTATGTGTAGGGACCACTGAGGTAGTCAATTTCTTTGATTACATTATTATTTTATACACAAACGTTAGCACACATTCGAACGTTCTATAATAAATATGAGCATTACCTATGTATAGACTCAACTATCACTCTATCGATTGAGCTCAAATATAATATTATAGACTATGTTCAATACAACTATAAAGCTTTAGAAAGTAGTTTTAACAATTGATGACATACCACAGGGCACAACATTGGGACCCATTTTAAAACGTGAATAAATTTGCAGACTATTGTCTGCCATTCATAAAATTTTATCCTATGCGTCCCTTAATATAATAATATGTATAATTTATTCTCTCATAATGACCGAGCGACCACTGCCTGTGGAATTCAAGTAAACATGTTTGTTACAACTTTCTTTTTATACACTCGTTTTTGTCCGTGAATTGGCTCACGTAGGCAGTTTTGTGTAGGCTGTTTGGAACGATCTAGGTCATCAACTGATACGTAGCCGTGGTTTTTTTGTACTCTCATGTCTCATAAAGGTTTACGAGTAAATATGGTTAACGTAATGTTAATTTAGGTAAAGAACGCTTTATACTATTTTATTATTCTTAACTTTGCAGACAAGTATGCTGTAAGCCTAGTCGTACATGGTTGCCGCAGTATATGGGTTCTTGCTAAACTACTCGCGGCTTCCTAATATTTCGCTGCGCTGTCAGTGTCAGGCCAAATATCACCGTAGCCTACTGCTGACAACACGCTATCTTTGCAACTACGGAAACACAAGACATTATAGCAGCAAATTACTTCAAGGCTTCTCTAGATTTGAAAAAAATATTATTCCTTATACCATATTTCTTAAATCGCTTAACATGTAACGAGCTAGCGAACAAATGGCAAATCCAAACAAAAATAGGTCTTATAAAATAGATGTAAGAACAGTTTTGTTGAACCATATAAAGAGTGATCTTGATTCCTACGTATCCATTACTTCAAAGACCTTTATTTTGATTTTCACAGTAACAGAGTCACACGCAAAAGCTCTTAATATAAATAAAGTCTATTTAAATATAAACGTATGTTTATGAAGACGTTGGGCAGTTTAGCTGCTGTTACACAATCACGCGTAAATCATTAAATGGAAACTTAGCATCCAGATAGACCATGACACAGATTAACACATAATGACATAAGATATGGCATACGTTCATACCTTACAGGCTACAGGCAAAAGCTAGTACGTAGTCATTTTAATATAAATGCCGTATCAAATGGTTGGATTAGTGTTGTTGGCATGAAACACTTTAAATAAACACATCATATTCTTTAATATAGAGATTGTCAGTTTGTGATTCACGGTCATTATAAAAGTAAAATCTTACATAAATCTGCTATAAACTTACATACGTTAAAATTTTCTTCTTATTGTTATGAACATGTCTCCTCTCTTCATCATAATCATGTCAATAAATAACTGTCAATTCACGCTAAAGAGTATGTTTAAGCGGAAATAAATATGTATTTTTCTTTCTTCTTAAAAATAGCAAGTCGTAAACAAGTAAACAATAGCTACATGCTATTGTTTTCGACGACTTGATATTTTTATCATCCTAAATTACGTTAGCATTACTTACTTATTTTCATATACTATTTTAAAGTACCTGGTGGTATGCTCGTCGTTTTATATTGTTCTAGCAGAGCCAGCTAGCACTCGTGTGGACTAATTAGTTTTATATGTGATTGATGTACATATTTTATATGCTGATGTACATGGTTTAGATTTTAAATTTAATTGCATTTTACATTTGGCTTGAATTGTAGCTTGGAGTTACTAAATTTCAAAAAACCGTATCAACATCCGTTTAGTTAATTTTCCTATGATGCCGGAACAAACACACCTTATAAATCACTGTTTTGGTTTCAGAACGTACGAATTGTCAATTGCAATAGTTTTCCAGAAATATCTTCTAAATGTAAAAACTTTTAAAACTTTTTGAAATAGTATTATCTCTCATGACCTCTAAACAAATAGTTTCGCTTCAAATTCTGAATATGCACCACATGTATTATTAATACTTTAACTTACAAGCTGTACGTGACTGCACGCTGTTTAAGCTTCGCTGTACCATATTGTTAAAGGTCTGTTTACTCCTATAACTTTGTGCATTATTCCAACATTCTGCTTATCTATAATAACATTCTTAATATTAATATTATAGCTGAAAGTCAGTTAGTTAATAATCACCATAATTTCGATGTTGATGGTAAAATACCAGTTATTTTAATTGAGTAAGTAATCATCTCCTATCAATGCATCTGAATTCAGGCATTTATATTTTATTTATATTTAGAGCCTTCTAATTGAAACATAATAATATAAACCCTATCTTTACCTAGTTATTACTAAAAGGACTTTAATGACTCATAATTTATTTAAACTTTAATTTTATGGCTTGATACCGATAATTGATTTTAAAAATATTCTTTAAAATATATTCGTTTAGTTTTCGTCTTTCTATAGTATTGGATAAATTGTATTAACAAGCAATAGTCGTTTTAAGTTCCTCATTAGCTTTCACGTATTGGACTAAGGACAATTAACAAACAATTCTAACTAACTCCTCAGAACAGCCTTTTCTTCACTTTCGGTGATAAAACAATTTTGAGTTATTTTCATATGTTATGATATTAATGACATAACATTTTTAAATGCGATAAACGATAGAAAAGTAATTTGTGAATGGACCCAATAGCGTAAAACATATTATGTGACGGCAGGTTCACTGACAGCATGATTAATTGATGTAACTTTAATTATAGTTTTAAACATCAGTCATTAGAAGACAGCACACGTATTAAAATTAATGAACTTAGGTACAAGCAGGCTAGATCCGATTCTAGCTCAGGTCACATCATTGAAACACGATGTCACCATCCCATGTATAAAATTTTCCAATTATAAACAAAAGAAAATTCTTATAAATATTGGTCACAATATCCTCATTCTCTTACATCGTCCAAATCTGATTACAGTTGGAATTAAATGATATTAAAATACACATTAGAATCTAATCTAACTTTGTAAACGTGAATTACCGAAACACATGTAAAAAAGATTGGCTTCAGAATGGAACCCTGCGGGATCTGATTGGGTCCAAAAAGAATAATCAGAAGTTTAAGTAGCTATACTGTAAGACATTATAGGTTTTACTGTATTGTAAAATTAAAGTTACTACAATTAAAGTTTTGTTGATTCTGGCGAAGTTAGAGTAGCATTCTACATAACTAGCATAGTGCATGCAATTCAAAGGCTATTAAAAAGACGAAATTAAATTAAATTTGAATAGCAACAACGGTAAAATGCTAACTTTTATATATGTAACACTAAATACACTTATAAGTCTTTAAAGCTTTTCAGATACAACTTCATAATACTTAATGATTAGAAAATAATAATGGCCTACCAAGCAGTAATACTAAAGATCTAGTGGTGCACATAATTGCAATGAAATTATATGTTAATACAGTCATGCAGAAAGCGGTGCCCATTTTACTAGTTCAAGGACACACCGCTCGTACTTATGTTAAATGTTTCAACACATTTGAATGCAATTGAAATGCAATTGCAATCGTGCACACCGCAATATGGACCGTGGAACCTTTTCACAAAGTCCATATTGCGATCGCTGCATGCCTATAATTAGATATTCTGATTACCGCTTTATCACTCTGGCCATAAAATAATGATTAAAGAGGCATAGTATACTGAAATACTTACTCGATCCTCAGGAATACCTAATGTACGACTTTACGAGACTAAAGTCCGTGTGCCTGCTTGCTTCCTTTGAAAATTAGCAAGCCGAAAGAGTTTTATTCAAACAAAAGTACCAGAATTGAGTCTACAACTGTTCAACATACATGAGAAATTTGTTAATTCTAAGTTAAAATTTCTCGACAAGTCTCATATAATTCGATTACAATTAGGTACATTAAGTACGACAATAATTAAATTTAGCGAATGTCGTGAATTTTATTAAGAACTAGACGGCGTCAGGTATGTACATAATTAATGAATAATTAGTAAATATGATGATGAAATTAACTAGGAGTATGTTTAAGAAACTAACGCTCTCTAATTGCTACTTGACGCCAATACTAACTGTTTAATTAGCTTTTGTTATTTTATTTAAATACATAAAATCATCTGCAATACTCAGCGACCACACGGATTAGAGAACTCTGGATTTTATAAAAATAAGATCATCCAAATCAAATTTAGGTAACGGTCGCCAATCTTAACGGAGACTGGCCATCTGTGCTGTGGATATTACTATAGTATACATTACTATAGTGCACAAGTGTATGCGCAGACACTAATGCACTCTCTGCTTCTTAACTATCGTAATCCGATAAGACGGACAAGCTGTCACTGATATAGAAAGATCAGGCGTAGAAAGAACGGCTTTATGTGCTTTCCGAGGCACGAGGTGTGTAGCACCGTCAACTTCCTAACTGCGGGCAGCTACTGAGATTGTTGACCCGAATAGTTCTGGAATTAATACCTAGTATACGGTAATAGGCCCTAATCCTTATTACTTGGAGTCTGGAACTATTGCTGACGAAATGTGGGTGTCATTAATCTCTACTACTCCTTCTTCGGGGTATAAGTGGTCGAACCGTCAAGCTCCTAAGTAAGCAATATGTATGACCGCGTTAATTTCCCTTTGAATTATATATATATTTTCGTTTATCTAGATCATGAATTGCCTTTTCAATAAATTGTTAACCAAGACAATGTTATTACCTTGAATATAATTGGCAATTTGAATGTCAGTTATAAGTAAATCATAAGCAAACGGAATAATAATGGTAGTCATTGATATCTTTGATTAGTTTGTACCTTATTTGTACTACAAACAATAATATTGTACATACATACTATAGTCTCACGGCTACTTTCCTACAGGAGTTTGCAGAGGTGTATATCACCCAAATGCAAAATTGTTTATTTCAAATATGAATGCATATCACCCAAATTATGCATTTGGGTGATGTGACCAAATTTAGGTCGCAACGGCCAATCTTAAAGAAGATTAGCCATTTGAGCAGAAGATATTATAGTGTAGCAGTGTGTGCGCAAACATGAATGTACTCTCTGTACCCTAACTCTCATAATTCGATTCGATTCTAAAGCGGTTTGCAGAGTCGCATATCACCCAAATTTCGCCGTCTCGCCATTGCAAACTAAATCGAGTCATATATTCATATGTGTCACAATGTGACACCTGTGAACGTCAAAGTTTACTAATTTGTGAGTTTACTAAAATGACAGCTAGGCTTACTGCTAGGTTTGAGCAAAATGTTCCTAGGTTGAGCTTATAAAAATATTTATCTGCAGGTACTCGGCAATTTTCCTTATAGAATAACCCAATAGCATATTCCCATAACGTCGTAATCTGATAGAAACGTAATAAACGTAATGAATTGCATGGATGGTGTAGTGGTTTTAGAAGTCACATCGCCACTACTACTGCACTGCGAACCCACAATTCGATCTCCACACGAGACAAAAATGGAGTGATCCACAAATATCTGTTCTGGGTCTGGAGTTCTTTGTGTCTGTCGTTTGATTATCTGTAAAGTCCGTCATGACGTAGGAACCACACTTAGTGCGGTAATTATCTTTTTAAAACTCAAACAAACTTACAAAATACAGACATTAAAATTAAACTCACTTTAGCAAAATGCGGCAATGAAAAATACAAAACCAAATTAAATCTGCTACTGACAATTTAACACAACTGAAGTAGCATAAGACTAATTCAATTTACCAACTGTCTCAAGAAGAAACTCGAAACGGAGCTTTAAACAGAACATATTAAATTCTTACAGTCGCATTCAGAAACATTTAATGAGTAAGTGACTACTCCAACGATTTAATATGTAGAATCTTTACAAAAGAGTGTTTAAATGTAATTAATGAAGAGTTCCTGTAAATATTTTATTTATTTTTGCCACTTAACTGAAATTGTAATTGTAGCAGCGATAGCCAACAGACTGCAATGCAGAGGGTCTTGGGTTCGGACCCACGTCGCGCACCTCTGACTTTCGGAAGTTATATGAGTTTTCGAAATTATGTGCGTATTGATTGACAATTATCGCCTGCTCCGTGCCTCGTAGAGCACGTTAAGCCGTCGGTCCCGGCTGCCATGAACATCTATGGCAGTCGTTATTGGGAAGTCAGTGCCCTATAATATCCTGACACTGGTCTAGCCTTATAGTTAGCCTTCGGGTTGCGGAGGTCAGGTGGCAGCCGCTCTGTGTAAAAACTGATATCCAGTCTAATCCGGTTAGACCAGAAAACCCGATCCCAATTGACTTGGGAATAATAAAGGCTAGGGAGAAGACTTAACTGAAATTGTATCCGAAATGTGGGTGGGACACTATTATGCCAATATAAAACTAAGCGTAATTTTAGTAAACTGCTCGGATGGCGTCGTGGTTTAAGTGGTCGTTTGGCCATTGCTACTGCGCCGGGTGTTGTGGGTTCGATCTCCACACGAGACAAAAAAAATTATGATTCTCAAATGGTTGTCCTGTGTCTGGGTGTTCTTTGTGTCTGTTTTTTGAATGTTTGTGAAGTCTGCCACTACGCAAGAATTTTTCCTAGAGAGGGACTTATAAAAACAAATATCGCCAAAGGCATAATATTGTCATAAGTCCCACGTACTCCGTCTCCCCGGGCACTGTTCTGAGAATTTATTTGGCAGAAAGACCTAACAACACTGGTGGGACTAACCCAGGAATCAAAGCCGACCTCAAGCAAAACAGACACACACTACCGCTGCGCCTTCGAGGTAGATAAACACAACTCCCGTAGATCAAATACTGTGTCACGGGGGAATTTACAATTATAGAATTTATGAATACGAAGTACTTACCAAACTCAGAACAATTTTTTATGGTTCATCAAAGTAATTGTTTCATGTGGGATTCGAACCCACAACACTCGGCGGCAACAACTAGGCAATCGCTTGCCCACTACAACACCCAAACAATCCTTTCACTATCACAAAGTAAAAGGATTAATTACGATATTTATATAATTATTATAATTATTTATTCCACTATTTATTGCCGTGGGATTAAGGTGGGCGAAACCAGTAACTTCTAAATCACATATTTCTTTCTAAAGAGATATTTAATTTGCATCATAATTATGTAGTAAAAATCGAAATTATATAAACAGATTAATCGATTTATTACAAGCTTAAAATAGAAGAACTTTCTATGTTGAGATTATTTAGTTAAGCTACGTTGCCACTATCGTGCCGCGCGAACATATTATGCTGAGACATTGTTTGACTATTCCACCAATGTTCGCTTAGAACAAAAAATAACGGATAATCATACTGAACAAAAGCTTGTAGGCGATCAATCATGCCTTTTGCATTCCACTGTTGGACATAAGCCCCCATAGAAAAGCCATAAAATTTGGTCTTCCAGCTCCCCACTCATAATTTCTTGGCCTTATTTACCAGGCTTATTCAACGTCATACTAAATTTCAAGAAGTAATTTTTTTTTTCTAATATTCTTATATCGATACAAATGGCAGATATCGTTTGATTTCTTTTAGATGAACTTATTCGCCATTTTAATTCGACATAATGTATATTAGACAATAATGACCATTTTAAATGAATTAGCCCCGGGAGTGAATTATCACTGATCGATCGATATCTTCATTAATCTTAAGACGTGTGGTCTTAAGATTAATGAAGATATCGATCGATATAATCGTTTGCTAAAACTAATCGACTAAAACTAAAAGTACATATTCATCTAAATTTTTCAGTCACCATGCTTAGAAATATTTGTAGCATTAAGTGAAAACGAATCTTTAGAAATCAATCTCGTTAGTATTAATACATGTATGTATAATTTCTACTAATGACTTGACTTGATAATTATACCTACCTACAAATCGCGCAGTTGATTTGGATTTTGGTCCCACATAGTATAAGATGGACTTACTACGATCTATCGGGTTCTGTGCCACAGTAAAACACTTACCTAATCTCAGAGACCCAGGATTCATATCGCGACTACACCGTCTTAAATTAATTCTCTTAAATAAAGACAACTCCCGCACTAGGTATAATTTCTGTATCGGAGAGTACTTTACAAACATTTAAACAACAGACACAAAGAACGTTCAGACTCGGAATAACCATTTGTGGATCACACAAATTGTTGGCCCGGGTGGAATTAGAATCCACAATACGCAGCGCAATGGAAGTGGCGAAGCGACTACCTAAGCCACTACGCCATCAGGGCAGTCGAAAGTCTACCGTATGTTTAAGCACAAGGCTATGTCACGGGACCGACGACGAAGTGGATTATGATAAAAACTCGACACTTATTTTAATATTAAACGCTGGCACATGAATGTCTTATAAATCTATCTAATTATGATGTATGGCCTTAAATGATGATAATATACCAAAGTTTATTTCTCCCGCATTTATTTTCCTAAAAGAATACATCACTTACTACACTTTGCATTAACACATTCAGTTAAAAGCGATAAAAATGCAAATGCACTAACATTTTCCTTGAAACCGCAGTGAACAAGCTTGCTACTCCATTTAATTCTCCCCATTTTATTACGGTTGGACTCACAAACAAACTGGAATTCATATTTAAATGTACATCAGAATGTAAGTGCAGATTTTAAATGGAAATTTAAATTATAGACGTCCCTTTAACAAACATTAGCATTTGAAACTCTTTGATTAAGTCTCTCTAAAAGTTCTGGAGCCAAATAATTACCTTGCAGCATACCCGTTATTATTCTTTAAAATTTCAAGCATATTATCCGAAGTTTAATTGTAGTTCGTAGTTATTTTATTTTGAAGTATATCAACTTGCTATTTTGTTACTTTGAAAATAATGGCTAGAATAATTTAAAGAGTAATTAATAGTAAGCTTGTCAAAAGCCTAATTAAAGTCATTTTAATTTTAGTGCATGATATCTTAAGAAGCAATATCTGGTATCAAAGAAATCCAATTACTAAGTTAATGTTTGAATTTTATTGAGCGTAAAAACAATATTTAAGTGCGATAATAGGATTCTCAAGAATACCTTTTGTCTCATAAGGTGACATGATCAGATGATGTCATGAAGTACTTTATTATATAGTTATTTAGTAATAACAGAAAAGTTTATATTTTTTAAATACTATTCGTCTCATGATAATACGCTGACTCCGGCAATCAATAGTGAAGTAAAAAAACGTCATTGCTATAGTAGAATACTAATATATTAAGGGCTAGCCAGGGATTCGGTAAGTTTAATGGCTTTATGGCAGCGGCAACGTCTGGGCTGTTGTTAACAAGTATGTGATAGTTGATATAAATAGTCCACTATTTCAAATTATTAAAATAGAAACTGACTCCATAAAAATCATCAGTACATTTATTCATACTCTTGAGAACAATTGTCCAAAGTTAAGAACCACAAATGCCTAGTTTGCTCAGAGTTATAAGTTGTACACAGATCTGTGTGATTTACTTTATTCTTATTTACAGTATGAAACAAACTTATCCTAACTACAGACGTAACTACATTCGATAATGGACCCTGTACAAACTTATCGGTGGAATGACGAGGAAACGTCCAAACAGTTTTCTAACTGAGTTACCAACACGTTGAGTATGGCTACCAAACAGAGATTTCTGTAGAACTTCCAAATAGTTCTTGCAAATACGAACAAATTTAGTGGGAAAGTGTGATTTATTTGTAAGACAGACCATTGCAGATTATGCGGTTTATGCTTCGTAATACATATTCAAAAATAAAATTCTGTAGTATATTTTTGTTATGAAGAATTGACAATTTAAAATATAAACTAATAATAATATTTTCAGCCACCATGCATGACAAGTATTCCGAATTTGACGTAATCCGCCACGCTAGTCCTGTACTACAGGGTAGACTACATACATCTTCAAGAGCATTATGTATAATTCTAAATTATGCGTTTCATTACGATATTCGCTTCCACAATGAAAGTGAATGATCATTACACCTAAAATAATATGGATATAACTTTGGGAAATCAGCTTCCAATGGTATCCCTACTTGTCAATTCTGAGTGTTTATGGGATTGAATAAAAACCAACCCACTAGCTGATATATAAAAGATAAATTCAATTAGAAGCAAAAACTCAAGGATTGCTTGCCGCTTTTGTCAACGATACAAAAAGTTATAACGGTTGAATTGTTTTATTCATAACAGAATATTTTTATAACACTTAAACATTTTCTTTATTATTATGACAAACACACAATAAACTTAAAAGCCAAGCTTGATTAAAACGTAACTTTCAAATATTCAGCTTCAACTGAATTATAAAATAAATAATATCAGCACTGTATTAAACTGTCCCACTGCTGGGCACGGGCCTCTTCTCAGTTTGAAAAGGTAGGCTGTATTCCACCACGCTGGCCCAGTGCGGGTCGGCAGACTTCACATATCTTCGAGAACATTATGTAGAACTCTCAGACATGCAGGTTTTTTGCCTCCGTGTCGCAGTGGTAGTGAAAGCGACTGTTGTGCGTGAGGTCTCGGGTTCGAATCCTGGGTCGGGCCAAGAAAAAGTTATTGGGTTTTTCTGTTACGAAATCTCAATAGCAGCCCGGAGTTAGGAAGTTGGCGGTGTAAGACACCCTCGTGCCTCGGAAATCATGTAAAGCCGTTGGTCCTGCGCCTGATCTCTCTCCGGTCGTGTCGTATTACCATCCCATCGGATCATGAGAGTTAAGGAACAGAGAGTGCAATTGTGTTTGCGCACACACTTGTGTACTATAATATCTCCTGCGCATATGGCCAGTCTCCGTTAAGACTGGCCGCCGTGACGAAAATTCGATCTGGAGGACATTATTTCTTTCACTGTTAAAGCAAATGATTATTATTAATACGCTCATAACTTAAAAACAAGTTTGGAACTCGGAGTGCCGCTCCGAACTCTCGGAGATGCGTGCTTTGGGATCGAACTCGAGACCTCTGCGTAGCAGTTTAACAGTCTCTATAGCTGAAATTGTCTTTCCTTAATTTACGCTGTCAAGAATACTATGAAAAAAGTAGTTAAATATTATTTTTATGATTTTAAGCAAGCTTAATAACAATGCACTAGTCGTGTTAGCACATTATCGTAAAGTTTAACAGCCCCATTCGATTTTCACTGCTCAGTTGCTCATATTCGACGATGTTCTATGAGTAAATAAAATAGCACATAGTTTTTGTATTTTTTGGTTATAGGAAGCAAGATTTAATAAGTTTACATAATATTGTCTTCTGTTTACGCGAATGTTATTCATTGAAATTAAACTACTATATACAGATTTTATCGCGTTGTTTGTAATATTTTCAAAACTTTGTAATACAGTGATAAATAAACAACGCGATAAAATCCGTTTATAGTAGTTTAATTTCAATTTGATAAGTTGTTTATGTATCGTCTGCTTCTTATAAGATTTAAGTTGCGTTGCTGGTTTTTGTGTCCATCTGTAATTTACTTGATGGTAGCTGTATCATTTTTTATTTTATAAATTTTAGTTATACATATGAACATTTAATTTAGAATTTAGATGCATTTTGTAAATTTGATGTCTCGGGTACATAGTGCCTCAATTTAGAATAATCGTTATGAGCCAAAGGTTTTACTCTGAGTTATATTATACATAGCTATTACTATTTGAAGGAGGCCTATGTCCAGCAATGGACGTCTATCGCCTGAGATGATTATGATAGCTATTACTAAAATGGAGCATTAAAGTAATTTATAATATGAAAATTAAATTAAGTTGATTTCTTCTATTCTTATATATAAATATAATTAATTTTAGTGAAAATAAATATGCATTCATTGTCTTACCATAAATATCTTTGATTAATGCTTTACTTTACTGAAACGCATATTTATCAAAAAAAGTCCAAATGAAACGAAGCGTAAATTCCTAACGTGATTATCTAAAAAGAAAATACATATATATAATACTAACATTATGCTTAGAAAGTATTTCATTTCTACGTACCTATTAAAGTAGACCGTGAAGCTACCGATCAAGCTGACCACATTAATCTTCTGTCACATACGAGTAAATGTTGCCATATAATAACATTAAAAGTATTAAATATATATTTACAAACGTATTAAAAAAGATAACATAATAACAAAAACACAAATAATTATAACACTAAATATTTACAAAAATGGTTTAGGCATTGTAGAATTTGTCAGCATCGCTGTCAACTGGAAACGTGCCCAGAAGACTGGCAACATTGCCATTCAACGTGGCAGTGCTGCCAGTCTTCTGGGCACGTTTCGATTTAAGCCAAGTAAAGACCAGCCTTCTGATCATGCGAAACTTCGATCAGGCGTTTTGCGATCTCCCTGTACAAAATACGAGCGCTCGTACCCCATGAACCTAGGGTTTCTACCCCAAACGGCGCAAAAATGTAATTTCCGACTAATTTACTATATTTGCGCCGTTTGAGGGTTTCCGCAGTTGCAGCAGCAGCGCCGGCACATCCCGCAGTGCTTGGAAGTTAAGATTAAAAGTTACTATAAATAAAACAGAACCTGGCATATAGAAGTCAATGATGCCATATAATATTCAGAGCTAGTGTATAACTAACGAATATTATAAATGCGAATGTAATTTCAGTTTGTTTATTTCATGCATTTGCAATTATACACATTTTCAGGGGTACAGAAAAGGCTATACGTTACTTTTCGTCCAGAATAAAGTACTGTTCCCGAAATAAATTAATTTATCGGCAAAATTTACACTAATGCAAGTGAAGTTGCGGGAAATATATCACTATATATTATAAAATAAAGTCCCCCGCCGCGTCTGACTGTCTGTTTGCGATAAACTCAAAAACTACGAAACAGATTTTAATGCGGTTTTCACCAATAGGCAGAATGATTCATGAGGAAGGTTTAGATGTATAATTTGGTTAGGTATGGTACTGCCCGTGCGAACCCGGGGCGGATCGCTAAAGTTAATAAAATCCCATCCATCTTGGGTGTAAAAACCCAGGATTCAACCTCTTCATCTTCATGTGACCTTTTTTTATTTTTCCTAATTTTTTTGTAATGTCCACTGCTGGGAAAATCCTCTCTCTTGGACTTCTAAATCACTCTGTTGGTGGATATCCCCTGACCTTATGACTTTGTGACTCCTATATCTCGGGGGTTTTTTGACCCACAACGCCCATATTCAAACTCTACCAAGGGGTGACACCAAGGTGTCTGCATACTAAGTTACAAGTCAATCGGTCTAGTGGTTACGGAGCTATGCCGGTCACTAACAAACTGTCACTAACTGACAATCACATAGACCCACATAGTGTTTTCATTAACCTCTTCGAAGAAGACTCAGAGAATAACCCTTTACCCGTGTTGACTTTACATCATACTGAACAACTTAATGTGCTGCCCCTAGACCGATAACAAATAAAAACGGCAATGTATTGTTTAATAAAACTATTGGATCGGAGTAATCATAAAGTATCCATTACCTTTCAATTAGTTATATTACATAGCCATTATCATATAATAATAATGTTCCTCCTAATTCGCCACTAATTTCTAACGACAATAGAGGAATATTAAATTTGCTAGCCATAAAGGAAGGACTAATGAAAATGATGTACTTTATCTAACCTCCATGTTAGATAAAGTACATACCTGTGTATAGATAAAGTAGGTGTTTTGGCAAATTTATTGTCTGGCATTTACACATTCTAATAACACTACTTTATACTAATTTCATCGCAGTTTATTTTAATTACAACTTTTGTGTTCAAAGTCAAATCATTTATTTATTTAGATCATAAAGTACAGCCTGCAGCGATAGCATATTAGGAAACCGTTGGACTGCCGCGCAGAGGTCTCGAGTTCGATCCCTAGGCGCGCATCTCTGACTTTTCGAAGTTATATGCGTATTAAATAGTTAATTATAGCTTGCTTTAACGGTGAAGAAAAACATCGTGAGGAAATCTGCATGTCTTAGAGTTCTCAATAATCTTCTCAAAGATATGATAGAAGTGAAGTCTGCCAACCCGCACTGGGCCAGCGTGGTGGACTGCGGCCTAACCCTTCCCACACTGAGAAGAGGCCCGTGCCCAGCAGTAGGACAGCTTAATACAGGGCTGATATTATTTTTATCGACTTATGTTGCTGACTGTACAATCGCTAACAGGAAAGTGCCACGTTGTGCTTTCAGCTCGTCCGAGAGGAATTTCAATTAAACTGCCAGAGAGCGTACTGAAGTTAGATCTAATAGACCTGCTCCCGTTCTGCAATCAATGATTAGCAAGATCGAATCATCTTCGACGCTTGCTTATAGCAAATTTAGGATTGAGATTTATGAAGAAAAGGTAGTGTACAAATGCTTTCCGAGCGGTCTCGGGTTTAATGGGGGCTACCGCGCTTAAATATAACAATATAATAATAATAATAATATATACCCCTCTGGGACAGTCGTTATCTCATCATGAGACTAACGCGATATCGGAGGGCACAGTACACTAGCTTTAAAACTATCACCTTCGCCTTGTGATATAAACAAAAAATGTATCACCAGGTTAAATTAAAGCGCACAAACCGCAGGGCAGCTTGTGGCGGGCTGAATGTGAGTGGCGACACTGCGGTCCTGAATGCCTCAGAGAGTTGGTTAGGGCCTCGTCCCCGGCTTGCCGTTACTGGTTGGCTGGGGTGGAACTTCAAGAGCGCCCGTAGGACTCTCAACTCTGGCTTGCCTTGGTCGGCCGGTCAGAGGGGGGCCGCTAGAGCTATATGCTTGGGGGTGGAAGTGTCATTTTCAAGGGCATAACTACGGGGAAACTCGCTCCGGGTCTCCGTTGTCACGAGACCCGTGATGGTGAAACCGGCGCTGCACCGCTCGACACCCCTAGCCACTCGCACCGGTATTGCCCTCTGCTGCTGGCTTGTATGCCTATAGTGGCTTATCAGGGGACCCATCTAGTGAGTTGGCGAGTCACCGTCTGAACATTGCATTGATGCTATTAGAGTATTCAGGGCAGACGCCGTTTTTCATCCATAGTTAGCAATATACCGGTCCACCAAACACCCATACCCATAGCCCATATATAAGAATCCATACAATAGTCAAGCAATAGTCCTACGCCTGCTGCGGCTAGTGCCGCTGTAGGTGTTCCATCACACCTTTGATTAAAACTCTCGAAGGGCCTCTTCACGTTGGACCCATGTCTCCGTGTAAGCCTCCTAAAGGGCCAGATATTTTCTAATATAATATGTTAGAAAGTACCTGTGATAAGAGAAACATAATAATATAATATTCTACCACATACAACACCATCTAGCCCAAACTAAGCAGAGCTTGTACTATGGGTACTAGACAATGGATAAACGTACATATATACTTTTTTTTGTAAATACATATACACCCAGACCAAGACAATCATCCATATTCATGCACACAAATGTTTGATTTGTGCAGGAATCGAACCCGCGACCTCAGGCGCGGCAGTCGGTTACACTAACCACTACGCCGCTAGGGGTGATAGTGGATCGTAAGGTCTTGACGTCAAAGTTTATAGTAACTTCAACGGTAATCATAGGAACCGACAATTGTTACCGCCAAATACGGCTTTTGACAGCAGCTGTCACAGATTTGATAGGGGCTTACTCGCTAGGGGCGCCGACTGGTGAACACAAAATTTGCCCTGCAATCAGGGTACTATACTACTATTAAACTTTACTAATTTTAAGCTAATTAAATTATTAAAACTATTTGTATTTAAGTTTACACTTTCCCCGACGTTTCGGTTGCTTTTCAGCAGCCATGGTCACGGGGAAACTGTATATAGTAGTTTAATTTCAATGAATAACATTCGCGTAAACAGAAGACAATATTATATCAATAACCGTTTATTCAATTTATATTTTGTATTATGTCGCTTAGTGTCTGACCATATTCGTTGTTTCAATCCGCAATTACTCGATAGTTAATGTTTTTGATAATTTAATACATATTAGCAACTATATTTAATAAAATACTATACCATTCAAATTGGCTATCCCAAAAATATTGATGAAATTATTAGTATGAAAACCACAACATTTAACTTTATTGAAGTAGTAACTTCATACTTTGTGAGGTAATATTTGCTTCTATTCCTATGATTTGTGTAAATAGCATAGATGGTACATACACAAAATGATATATAAATTCAGCAAATCGCAAGCTTCTACAAACTAATTAACAAAGTTGGCCACTAATCACAGAGCACACATAATGACTATACATTAGAATGAACACAGAGCTTAAACTAGGTCTATAAAAGACGAACTTATCCCTTCTAACATTACAAATGATAAGGTGTGTTGTTGTCTCCGTCACTCACGCAGCAATTTATCGACCGGCTATGCTATTTGTCTAGTGCTTCGGGAATCACGTAAAGCCGTTCGTCCTGCACCTAATTTCCAGCCATGTAGGATTACCATCCCGTAGGACTATAGGAGTTAGGATCTGTAGAATATGTTTGAGTTTGTAGGTACATTTGTGCACTACAATACCTCTTCCACAGATGGTGGTTGTCCGTTAATATTGGCTGCCGTGACTGATACTCGACCTGGAAGTTCATCATCAGGGCAGTTTTACGAATGACCGAGAGCGCAGCTAGCGCTGACTCAAATGGTATTCATTTACGCATTTATGCTTATCGACAAATTCAAGGTGTTCATTTCTGTTTGTGACAGGAATAAGGGTTCGATCAACTTTATTAAGTAATCAAAATCTGAAAGCTGTTAAGGATTCAAAAAATATATTCGATTTTGCATTACTATTTATTTCGCAGTGCAGATATATCAATTTGTCCGCCGTTAAGTAGTTCTGACTCAAAACCTAAAGTGCTGGTGTACCATATTGGAGCTAAGTTAATACCAGTTTGAAGTAATCTGATTTTGCGACACTGCACAGCGCAAGCTGCTGTTAATTTTATATATAGGCATAGTTTACGGGACGTAATATTATTTTTATATATAATATATTTAAGCACTTATTATTATTACAGAAGCTTCGGGTAAAGTCTAATTTTACATAATGCCAAACTACAAAATGGTAGGTCTAAAAGTTTCAAATTACTTTATCGTAATTCTCTAAAAGGTATCTTGGACGGTCCAAAAGGTATCCAGACCAATTTAAAGGTCTTACCCAAACCTATTTAATATTACTAATCCCTAAGAATAGCAGTAGCGTTAAGCAGTCTAAGTTATTTTATTGCTTAACGTAAACTTAATGCTAACAAAATATATTGAAATTCGCTGCCCGCCGCGGGCTTACACACGCGCTCCCGTAGCTTTTAACGTGATATAATAAAGACTATAGAAAGAAAAATGGGCTATCAAAAGCTACAAGAATTTTTGTAATCCGATTGAAAGTTTCAGACTTAAGCTCGTTTAAATAAATAATGTCTTCAGTCATACTATATAAAATAGTATAGATTTGGACAGTTTTTATCAGTACTGTACTGTGTTCAGTATGCGCCGTTTCGATTGTATAGTTTTTGCAATTGTGCGATAGATGGCACTAACATCTCCTTAGCAACCAAAAACAGAAGAAATTTATTTGACGCCTTAGCAACAACATATTTTGCCGCATATATTATATCACATTACTAAAACCAAATGCTTGTGATACATCAAACAGATATTAAACCGATCCCTTTACACGAACCAATCGTGTATGCGAACTGTCACAAAGTTCCAGCGTCTCATATTCTAATTCATATAAATTCATAGCGATGTGAAACATTACGCGGTTGAAGTATCACATCATATATCCCACAATATCCTTGCAATAAAGTCATAATGTTAAAAGAAATATAATATATATGAATCTGGAAACATACAAGAATATTTTCGGCGCGGTCTTATAGTCGGTAAGCGTCAACCATGAAACTGGTTTCATGGTATAAGAGCAATAATAAAGTAACTATCTATTATTTAAATACATTTAGGGTCAAAATATCTACATTTATCTGGGTTCCATCGGCAACCCGCGAGCTATACTGGTAATGCAAATATAACCATTATTGTATAGCTTACTATCAGATAGAACGTTTGCCGTTTGCCACCTTTGTCGTACGTAAATGATGATCGTCACTCCTAGATATTCAACTTGCGAATCGAGTCCTTATATTTTTCTAGTCTGTGAACATAAATAGAATATTAGACCATAAAGCTGTTTTTTTTGGCAAAGTATGAGCAATGCTATCAAAGGCTGCTAGTCTTTTGGGCGCGTTGTCAATAGACAGTGACGCGGAGGAATGTCATGATGCTTTTAAATTGTGTTAATTTTTCTCTTTAGTTTAACCTTGCTGTTAATTATTTATTTGTACATATTATGTTAATTAATATAGTAATGTAATAACTAAAAAGAAAATAGAATATTACTGAACGTCCAACTCAAAATTTCTGCCTGTATGTTCTCCATGTGAAAAACAAAGAATTCGTTTCTGTGAGCGATATTAATGTCACCACGATTTATACTGAATTCACTTCTCTTTCACACGCTACGACAGACATCAATTATTCTATTACAGTAAACGTGAACACACAATCGAATAAAGGGAATAATTCAATGGAAAATTTTAGCGATTAAATTATAACACGTACATTCTTGCGTGAATTTATCCGAGTAGACAGAGATAAGAATAGCGATTAAAGTAAATTAATTACTGAATTAGGTATTGGTGGTATATTCTAGCCATCGTCTATATATTAAATCGTGAACAATGGATTTTGGGCCCTTTGATATAATAAGAGATTTTGTATAGTAAGTTTAAGTTTATGGAGGAGTGCAGAACGCTGAAATTTAAAATAATAATTATATATTGCAGCCGAATTTCTACTAGTCGATTATCTACGTAATAAAAAGAAGGCTGCGAGATAATTCGTTTATAGTAGATTAATTTTAATTGCCAACGTTCGCGTAAGCGTAAAACAAAATATTATGGAATGAAAAAAATAAAAAGGCAATTGCCAGAGCTTTCTAACAATCTCCAACTATACCTACATCTTGATTATATATACACAATATACACAGCTGCGATCTTACCGCAATGGATAATATCCTATCAGAACTACTTCGTTCATGTTTCCATTCATCATACAATCTTTAGTAAAACCAAATGTATGTCCATATCATACATTTAAATTTCTAATTAAAGCCTGCACCACACATGCAACATTGCAGTCTTGCTCTTCGTATTCATTACACACACAAGCGTCGCGAACAAAACAAACCAGCTGTCTGCTCTTTAGTCCTTTAACGTAGTACATCGCTTTTACACGACCCTGTGTCAGTGCCGTCATTTTATTGCCTTCGTATTGAAGTTGGACGGTGAGGCTTCACATTCACTTGGTTTTGTCTTCGTCCGAGCTTACTAAATGTTTCACAGAGCTTTTACATCGAAATAGTGTGATCCATCATAGCTTGTAGCAGACCTAAAAAGAAATGCAATCTGTGTTAGTAGTAGGGATAGTAGTGAATCAAATATACAAGTAGCGAAGTGTTTATGACATATACTTCTCACGAGGCTTAAAGGTACACACAGTATAAGAACAAGTATATGGATGCCAACACGGTTTAAAAGGAGCTACACTATTTTAAGGCCTCGTTTGCATGCATACGTGTGTGTGGATGCTATGTGTACCTCTAATATTTCTGAAGGCCATGGGCGGCAGTTACCGTTAAATACAAGATGCCACTGCTGATAGCAATAAGACATAGTATTTCTTTTGTCGGCCTCGATGGCGTAGTGGTTAGTGTAACCGACTGCCGCGCCTGAGGTCGCGGGTTCGATTCCCGCACAAGTCAAACATTTGTGTGCATGAATATGGATGTTTGTCTTGGTCTGGGTGTTTCTATTTATAATATGTATATATTTACAAAAAAAAAAGTATATATGTATGTTTATCCATTGTCTAGTACCCATAGAACAAGCTCTGCTTAGTTTGGGCTAGATGGTGTGTGTATGTGATAGAATATTATTATTATTATTTCGCCGGTAATGCAGGTAAAATCTATATGATAATACTACAAACTGGCTAAAAGTTTCGTCGTACATACGAGGATAATCTCAGAACTACTTTACTTTTATTTGTGATTAAATATAATGACCATCAAAAATACTAATTGCACAGCAAAATATGCTCACTAAAATATATCATAATGAACATCTATACGCCTCAAATCACTGCACTCCGCCTCGGAAGGGTTAGGTTATGTTAAGCCCCTTCTTAAACCCACCCAAAAATAGGAGCCCTGCGAGGCGAGGCTCCGTCGACTTAGTTTGATCTCTTTGAATATATTTTGCTGTACAATTAGTATTTTTGGTAAGCATATTTTGATGTGCAATTAATATTTTTGGTGGAACATAGGCAAAAAATTGAGGAACAGTTAAATACTACCCCTTTTATTTTATACTAGGATAATGTCAGACTACAAAACTCATTTACAATATACTTTTTTTATAAGAAATCGATGCTATTTTTGGGTACATACATTCTATACTATGACAACACACTATGCACCGATGAAAACTAGTTTTAAAAAGATTTTAAAAGTAATTCTGAGTATATTACGTATACTAAATATTAATAAAATAGTTCTCATAATATGAGTTCATGCAGTCAGTGATATAACCATTGCAATATAACCTTAACCTTATCCTTATTTTTTTTTTATCTAGAATCAAAGCAAAATATATTGTGTCTGGACGCTGGCATCTGAGTGTCGACTTAGGATTTAATATGATTTGTTAGACGACAACAGCTTACAATGAAGTCAAGTGGATTATGTTTTCAATTTATCTCCATCTTCATACCAACTATGCTCACTTAAAACCTTCTAGTCAATAAATAAAAAAACTTACTTACTGTTGAAGCAAACAGCATTGTTAACCTTTTTAGTTTGTCGAGTATTTATGACTTACTGCATTTCATTTTATTATCTGCTTGAACATCTATCTTAACAAGTGAACAGAATAAAAACTTTTTATTGCCTCCAACCAAGTTGGAGTTTTCGCATAAAATGTGATGTTATTGAGATTCAATATATAAAAAATACATCTAAAATATTCAAACTTTAATGGTTTCTAACGGTCGCCTAGTGGTCAAAATTCGACCATAATTGATTTAAATTTTAAGTTTGATCGTTATTAAGGTTTAATTGTCTATAACTTTACCCTTATAATCACATTTCATATAGATTTCCCGAATGCCATACAGGTTAATTTACCTATCTTTTTCAAACAAATTATAATTTACTTAACTATACTCTTTCATTGACAATATTCTAGCTTGCTACTTTGTTTCCTTTTTTCTTAATTACATATTAATAAGGTATATGTAACCATAGTTACGAAGAATTGTACGACATCAGACGAACAATGCCGAAATACTACGAACGCGATTCGACTGCGTGTTTCAAATGCATGGTTGGGTACGTGTAGTGTTTTTTCATAAATTTAATGTATTTCTAATGCATATTTTATAAAAACATTAGGATTCAACCCTCCTTCTTAATAAAAACTTTAACTGTGCCAAATTTCATACTCCTCCATCCGCGCAATTTTCGTAAAAAGGGTACAAAGTTTTTGCTTCACGTATTTATTGTATATATAGATTACGAAAATCCCTCGATGTAAAGACATAAATTCTTCTCGAACTTTCCTTTTTAAAAAAAGCCCGCTCTCGCTCTAGAAATAATTCCTGTGTCGCGGGGGACTTTACAAAGATTCAAACAACGAGGGCAAAGTGTAAACTCAAATATAAATAGTTTTATTTAAAAATATATAGCTTAAATAGTAGTAAAGTTCAATAATAGTAGTGTTAGAGTTTTTCAAAATTATGTAATAACAGTGTTATACAGTAAAATAAACAACGCGACAAAATCCGTATAAAGTGTTTAATTTCAATGTATAATTATCTAATTATAGCTACCGAATTATTTTTCTATTTGAATATAAAGATGTCTTAACATGCAGTATAGTGATGTAAAACTGAACTTTAAAGAAATATGAGCAAAACAATTAACCTATTGAGCCGCAGCGGCACACCGGCAGCCAGGCATAATCCTAACTTAATGCGAGTGTGAGTTTGATTGTTACGCTTTAACACCTTGAATCACGCCTTAATCGAATGATCATCATGAAATTTTGCATAGGTAGGTACACGTTTTAGGGGTACCGAAAAGGACATGGTGTACCTTTAACCCAGAAAAAAAGTTACCCATCCAACATTTTTTTTTTTTTTTAAGCGCTTACCTATATTTACGCAAGCGATGCCAGGGGCAAAATTTAGTAAGTAGGTTTATAATTATGTCTGGTATTCAAAGAGTTGACAGGTTAATGACCTTTATTTTGGTGCACTGTTACAAAATAGCTCATGCTCGGTGGAAGAGTCTGCAAGTGACGTGCATTGTCACTCACGCGTTGTCGACAGTAATGCGCAAAGGAAGGAATAGAATTTTCGTTAGAAGCATTTCCCACAGCCTCATGCTACCTACATAATAAATTTTATCAAAATCAGTTGATGACTGCACGGATAGCGAAGTGGTTTAAAGGGTCCCCTTGCTGCTGCCACTGCGCAGATTGTTGTAGGTTCGAATCCCACACGGGACAAAACTTTGTGTGATCCATAAATGTTTGTTCCAACTCTGGGTGATCTTTGTGTCCGTTGTTTGAATGTTTGTAAAGTCCCCCGTGGTACAGGATTTATTCCTAGTGCGGAAGTTGTATTTAAAACAAAATTTAATACATGAATTCCCATTTCTAAAAGTACCACCAAAGACGTAAGTACGACTGGTAGTCAGGCAATAAAGGGATAAAAATAAATTATTATACCTATTGTATGGAAATACAGCTGTCTATTAAATAAACAATATGTTAAAATAAATACATAATAGAAAGTTTGCTAGAATAATATATCGACGCTGAAAAGGCTAATTGTATTAACGACCACTGTATGAATTGTTCAGTAGAACGATTCAAAGTTTCAAATATTGCAAAAAAATTCATAGCTAATTAACTACTTAAGTATTCTCATTGAAAATCAGAATAGTTATTAAGAATAACTTTTACTATGAAATGTAAACACAGAAAATAATGTAGGTGTCCTCCTGTCCAATATTTTGGAGATAATACAATGCAGTACGTAATCTTGGTTAGGTAAAATTGACCTAAATCACAATAACATAATCACTGTGGTCCGGCAAAAGATGTTTGAATGATCAAATAGCTGCATAAAATGAACTAGAAAAATGTGTTATATTCTGTTTAGCATACTTCCACATCTAAGTAAAATGTTTTAACGGGCCCGGTCAAGTCAAACGATGAAAACCAGATTATCTTATCTTGCATTAAACTGAAGTTACCGTTAGGCTCTAGGTATTATCTCCCAATATGAATGACATAAGGAAGTGACAGGTAAAAATAAATCACACAAAAAAAAATATTTTATAATGAAATTTAATCACAAAATTAAAAACATAACTTTATGCATTAACAAAAAATAAAACTACACAATTCATAGATCAATCAGTCTTATTAAAATGGAAGGGCAATATTTTATAGGTACTTAAACCTAAGGAGAATGAATACTAGTGATATCTGATATCATAAGTATTAATTCAAATAAATAATCATGCGTAGTAGATTTCTACTACTGTAATAGGAACTTAAAGGCTTTTAAAATACACAATTTTGAGATCAATCAGTGTTATTGGAATGGAATGGTTGTTTTTCAAATACTTTTCTGACATAGAATCCCAGGATTTGAAATCTTGATGACACATTATTTCCCCGTTGTATGGTTTTGGATTTATCCTGGCCAGTTGAAATACCGTTGCTCATTGTGAAGGAGCATAAATTATCGAATGTTCTATACTCCTTTCTATAATTGCAAGGACACTATCAACTGGCATAGAAGTGTGACCTGGTATTAGAAAATTCTTTTGTATGGTTTCTATAAATTTACAGGATTGTAACGCTGTGTGAATAGCAAAAACTATTTTATTGCGATTTTGGCCACAACAAGAATCACTATAAAAAAGTAAATGCCTCACTGATTGACGCTGGTCGACAATGTTTATATAATTATTTAGAATCGTCGCAATCTCGTTACCTCCCCTTTTAGCATCAGCCTCTCCACATGAGTAGCAATAAAACTCCCTAGTTTGACTTTACTTTACCGAATATTTTCGAGAATAATAAAATAGCATACTCTCACCGTATGACGTGTTAAATACTTTCTGCAAATCAAAAGACACGCATAATGTTTGTGAATCCTGTTTTGTTATTTCTTGGTGGTACTTGAAACGGTTTTTAGAATCCTCAACTTCTTTTTCGTGGGCAAGTTTTCTTTTGCAGTAAACCCATCAGGATTATTTTTAAAAGAGATGCATTGAGACACCTATCTTTTTTTGGAACATGAAATGAAATGTTAAAATTCTGTGTAAAATATTTCTAAACACCATTTCTCCTACATAATCCTTGCCTTTTGAGCTAAAATCTGTATTGTATAATTGGTAAAGATTACTCAAATTCCTAAATTCCTGTGGTAAATAGAGATGCGTCGAGTCTTTGCGGCAATAATGAGAGGGAACTGCTGGTAAATTTTTAATGTAATTTATAACACTGTCTTTAGCTTGTGCACTAGTTTTACTAGGTGGTATGTGTTTACCCCCCATGTCTGTCTTTGATAATTTATATTGCGCATTAGTGAGGGTATAGTATACACACCGTTGTGTAATATCAAGAGTAGAGAGCAGAAACTTTTGGCATATCTGTCTTCGACCTTCGCCCTCATTAATGAAGTATAAAAAGGAGTATTGACGCCTACTGCACGCTTTTTTTGAGCGTTTTCTTTTGGTATCTTCTATTTAACTATTTGAAATAAGCCAATCTCGTTTCCTTTCTAAACTCAAACCATGAAAATAATCAAACAAACTTTGTCTTCTTTCATCACTTATCTCATGACAAGATCTGCCACATTTCTTATCGAGACATGGATGAGCTTTCATTACCTTAGCCCTACCAACTGTACCATCCTTTTTTGCGTATTCTTTTCCCTCGTTGCGTAACTGTTTTCTTTCTTTTCTCTTATTGGTCTTCTTTTTTTTCTTGTTTCCATTATTACCTAATTTTCAATTTTTTTGTTTTTTCTTGGCTCGCCAAAATGACCACACTCCGCCTGATGGTAATTAGTCGTGTGGTCTAAGAGCAGTGGGCTCCACACCGTCCTCATAGCAGCCGAGACGATGTTAAGGTCTCTACTTTGACGGCCTGAGAAGTTGCTTTTTCACGCCTCGCTTAAAGGAATTCTCTATTCCATGCCATGATCGTTCGACAGAGGTATGAGGACCCAAACTTGTTGGTACGCACTCTAGTCAACTCCACTGTGTAAGGATGGCATCTGAGCCCAGAACGCGTTGTTCTGGATAGGAAAGGGTAGGGCGGGATAAGGTGGAATAACTCTTCAGAGCACTCCTCGTGGTATATTCTGTAGAAACATGCTAATGAGGCAATGTCCCTACGGAGTTGCAGAGGTTCCAGTGAAATCGTGACCTCTGGATCTCCGATGATACGGACAGCCCGCCGCTGTAACCTATCAAGAGCATCTAGCAAGTACTGCGCGGAGCCATCCCAAAGATGAGAACAGTACTCCACGCAAGGGCGCACTTGTGCCTTATACAAAAGGCACAGCTGCCCAGGCGAAAAGAACCACCTCACCCTGTTCAGAACTCCGAGTTTTCGCGATGCTTATTTAATGAAGCTCTCGATGTAGGTTTTGGGATTCAAGGAGCGGCAAAGATCCATATCTAAGATGGAGAGGCTGTCACGTATCACCAGTGGAGTGATCTTCAGAGAAGGGAGGGGAAGGAACGGAGACCTTTTTTTTGAGAACGCGCATGCCTGAGTCTTTTTGGCGTTAAACTGGACCAAGTTCTTGGCACCCCATTCAGAGATGCGGTCCAAGGTCTGGTCAAGTTCAACAACAAGATCCTGCGTTTTCCCCTCAACCTCAGCCTGTTTGGCCCCAGGATGTCCGAGATATCGCCTATGCATGGTACTGTCGTCCGCATAACAATGTATATTGCCGAGATTCAACATATCATTGATATGCAGAAGAAAGAGCGTAGGGGATAAGACGGACCCCTGAGGCACTCCTGCATTGACCTGCATAAATTTAGAAGCGCGACCGTCGCTAAGGACCCAAATACGACGTTTCTACAGGAAACTTGCAATCCAGGTGCACAGATGAGGGGGCAAGCCATAGGTCGTAAAAAATATTTATGAACAGCGTACTGCGACAACGGGCGTGACCTCCCTCTTCGACAGTGCGTGGGTGACTGAAGCGCCCGCGCAACGCTCGGCTCTTAGCTAACAGCCGCGGCCTACCGTGAACGGCGGTCTTGAAGTACCGTCTAACCACCATAGTTTCATATTTGTCATTCTTTTTTGGTGGGTTAATCACACTAATGCAATTAATTTTGCATTAAGTAAAGTAGCTGATGTGCTATAAACACATTAGAATAGCTTCAGGTAAAATTGTATGATCGATCAATTTATTATTAAGGGCTGTCGACAAAATTGATTTAACGTCCAAATTATTGTAATTAGCAGAAAAGTAAAAGGTTTTAAACGACAATAAACAATATTTTATTTACAAGGAAATTGACTTATTTTAAATTTATAAATAATGGCCAATCACTAAAATGTTTAATTGCGTGAATATTTCAAAAAATGGAATGGTAAAGTGTTTTAAAAATAATTCTTATTTTAAACATAAGCAGGCATAAATGACTTATCAGTGTTTTGTTACTATCATGTACCATTTATGAACCAAAGTCAAAAAGTGAATGGATTTAATACAAAAAAATATACGAAAATGTTGAAAATCACCGGTGTATTAACGACCATGAAAGTGCTCAGATTAAATCGCTACCTAGACCATTCGAAAGAGAAAAATCAGGCGATTCCAACGATGTATATAAATCATATTCGACCATATTGGCTGTTAATACAATTAGCCTTTCCAGCGTCGATATGCAAAAGTAAGTGTAAACATGGTCAAAAGTTCCACAATATCCTTTTCTTCTTGAATAATAAGCAAACTTTCTTGAATATAATCAGTTTACTCAGAACGCTGCAATAATTAACATAATAAGAAAGTTTTGAGAGAGGTTATGTGACAATACTGCATTAAAAAACTAAATATAAAAACAACATAACATGTAGATCCTATCATGGCGAATAACGTCGCAGTTCGTTTTTAATAGTTATTATATCATCGCTTGAAACAATACATTGCCGTTTTTATTTGTTATCGGTCTAGTGGCAGCAAATAAAGTAAAAAGTTATTAGTTTTCTTTTTTAAATGACACAATTTACCCGCGGCTTCGCTTGCATAAATGTAGGGTAGGGTAACAGTACTTTTTTCTGGATAAAAGGTACCCAATGTCCTATTCTGTACCCCTGACAACATGTATGCGAAATTTTATGATTTTCGGTCGAGTAGTTAAGGCGTAAAAGTGCAACAAACAAACCAACTTACTTTCGCATAAAATATATAAAATTATATATTAAGTTAGAATTATTGCTAATCTGGTGCTATCTGATGACAAAATTCATTTATATGAATTTTTTAATGAAGCAGCTAGCCATATACATAATGTTTTAAAATATCTGAAGGTATGATAATGGAAACATCAATATGGGTTTTTTGTCCCTTTGCTAGGCAAAAGCCTCTCCCTTGGACTTCCAAATCACTCTGTTGGTGGATATCCCTTGCCAGTCTCTATCAAATGCGTTTAGGTCGTCCTGCCATCTCCGTGTAGATCTGCCCCGTCGCCGTCGAGTGTCTTGTGGCACCCAATTGATGACGATTGGTGCCCACCTCTCTGGGTTCATGCGGAAAACGTGTCCGGCCCAGTCCTACTTCAACCTGGCGGATTTCACACCTACATCAGCTATGCTTGTTTTGGAGCGCAGAGTAGTGTTTCGGACGTGATCCGTCCTTTTCACTCCGAAAATGCTACGCAATATGTAATCAAACTAAAAGACTCCATTTATAAATATAATGCAATAGGAAAAAGGAACTGAAACAACTAATAATAATATTTATTTATTTATTTATTTATAGTTTATTAAAACGACAAAGTCAGTAACATTAATTAACATAGAATATCTAAATACAATCTAAAAACTTATATCTAACATAATTTAAACATACAGACAAATAAAATATAACAAATAAAAAGAAACAAAATTTAACACAATATCGTTAAAAAACAATTAACATATATACTCTTAAAGTTACTATCCACTAATAAGGAATAGAAGATATCCTGTCATACCTCTTCTCGCAGAAAATCAGACATTCTTTCATAATCTTCTTCCATTCATCCGCAAACAAATCACAAACAAATCACACTCATGGCTAGCACCCAAGAGAGCGTTGAGCGCCTCCAGAGAGCGACAAACTGGGGACTCTGCCCTGGCAACTGTACGACAGGCCGGTCGAGCAAATAATTTATGTCGACAGCTTTGACGGAAGGCAAGATATCGGTCAGGCACATACAACCTACATAGCAAGTTATGAAGTTCCAGACATTTGACTCGCCCTCGAAGGATTTTACAGGCCGTAGTGAGAATATTTCTGTCTAACTAATTGATAAATAATATGTAACTGTAATGCGGAATTGGTTTCATGTATAAGTCTTACTATAAAAGATACCAAAGTATCTAAGAAGTACATTAGTCTTTTTAACAAGTCTAGGAAAATAAGCATTTATTCAGAAGTTTGTGTCAACTATTGAAGTAACTATGCAAGATGCGGAATACTGCCGTCATAAGGAAAAAAGACGTATGTAACATTTTTTCTGACAGTCCAGTAAATAATTTTTTTAAGTCTAATTCTGATGTCGCATGCCAAGGACCGTCATGCTCACTTAAATGTCATTGCTTCTGGTGGCGTCATGGACCGGGTCGTTCCCTTCCCTTCAAAATGGCGAGAGGGGCGATGGCTGGCCCATGCGTCGTACTCGTGAACGGGTGCTACTTGTGGTGACTGGTTGACCTTGGTTTCGTGGAATTCGATAATTTACTTACTACATTTTTATTTAAACAGTTAGATTAAACTACGGACTACAATCATGCCTTGTTTTGATTATTTATGTACATGTATGGTGGATGCTGCTATTTACCATACTTACTGCTGCTTTAGAGGCTACCATCAAATTTTATTAAATGTTTGATTATGTTCTGTAGTACATAATATTGTCTTCACCCGAAACGTCGGGGAAAGTGTAAACCAAAAATAAATAGATTTAATAGTTTAAATAATTTTATTAGCTTATAAATTAGTCAAATAAAATCAATAGTAGTAGTAGAGTAATATTTTCAAAATTTTGTAATACAGTGATAAATAAACAACGCGATAAAATCCGTATATAGTAGTTTAATTTCAATGTTCTGTAGTAGTTCATGGAGAAATGGTTGCAGCACCTTACAGTTATGATTTGCAAAGGAAATATTTTTGTAAAGTTGGCGATTAAAAGAGGGGCCATGAGTTTTTTGCCCGTTCTTCTCATGAGCCCTACACCCTTGCTTTGCTGAACGTGGCAGTAAATGTAAATTCACAGAAAATTTTTGTGTAACTTTGACATTCATAAATGTTACCGTGTAACCTAACCTGAATAAATTTATTTTTGTTTTTTTATTATGATTTTATATTAAGATTTTTACCTATTTGGAATCAGTAAAGAAAGACGCATCCGACAGTACATTAAAAAAAATATCTTTAGCAGTTGCATTTTTTCCTTATAACGGCAGAATAAATCTAATTTTAATCCTTTATATCCTATAGTAATGAAATTTGGTGTTTGTAATATAATTGAATAATTGTTGCATATTATCTTCGATTTTATCTCAAGAACAGTTGTGCGACACAAACTTTACCATAAGGTATGAAGAATCTTCTAAAGGATAATGTCAGTTTCAGCCTTTGGAACATACATTTCTATTGCTTTCTTTATATTATAATAAGTAACGAGCCTAGCTATTATATACATAAGTAACATACTATATGCAAACAATACTGCGAACTTTCACACAAGTGTCACCTAATATAACGTAATATTGTTTAGAAAAGTTTCACTCGGTATTATTATCTTACTGATCTAAGAACAAATGAAAATATGGAGCATTCTCTATTGAGTATCTTCTATTGCAATATGTTTGAACAATAAGGAATTGTTATTATGATCTCTATGGTACTAAGTATGAGAAAATTTTATTCACGTCTGTATTTATAATTTATGTGTGGGTAAAAATATCATATTTTATTTATGAATAATCTTTATTTCACATAGTCATTTGTTTTACTTGTAGGTAATTTTGTATGTGTTAGGAATAAAAATCACATAAGGCATAAAAAAAAATCGTCGATGAGGTCGAGATCGCATGTGAAAGTGATTCGCGCGGCCCCGTCGTCAATGGTTATGTTGAGGATCACCGTGGTAGGTTTAGTCGACGTTACCGGGATATCTTTCTCCCGGTGAGTCCGACATACCTACATCATACATATTTTTACGCGTACCTCTCTGTCATCCCGCGGAGAGCTACGCGTCCATGCACTCCCCCACAAAAAAAGGATAAAATCTAAATGGTTGTTATTTTATTGTTTCAGGTATCCCGATAAATGAACCAAAAGAATCAAGACGTGCACATAAGTGATGAAGTTTGAGAAAACACACAAAAATGGACACTATAGGAAGTTCAAGAAATAACATTACACAATGGAGGACCAGCCTCCTCTCTCTGTACATACTCCTTATTGCAACAAACTGCCAAGGAGAAACCAGTCATACTGATATAACCAAAACAGATGTAAAATTAGATAATAATTTAGATTCTATTCACTGCCATAGCTGTTATAGTAGTAGTAAAAATGAATCTTCCGTAGACAATTATATCGAAGATATTGTCGATACGCTAAGTACATACGCTGATAAGAATTTTAATTTAAATAAAACAGTGGGACGTTTAGAGAAGGCTGTTGAAAATATTCTAGATGAAGCCCTCAGCAAAGATAGATTTAAGATTTTCGAAGGAGTTGAAATTAAGGCAGTAGAAACAGTTAATGATACTAAGAAAGAGAATACAAATGGAGAAGGAAGAGAACTATTTAGCAAATTCACTTATGAATATAGATTATATCAGAAAGTTAAAGATTTCGTGAACACACACATTTTATCAATCAATTTGCCGATGGCTGCAAAGTGTAAGTATTTTTGTTTATTAAGACTTTTTTTAGTTACGTTTATAATTGAAAGTATTCAAGTACTAGCAATTTGGGTTACAAATTTCTAGTACACTTATAATACACCAAAGCGAAATCCTTAAAATCTGTGAAGATTGCCTGGAACCAATTAGTTAACGCAATAGATATAAGGACCTATGACCTCTCACGCGAGCCCTAAATTGGACTAGGTAAAAAGCCGCTCCTAAAGCTTTTTAGTTAAGAATTTGACTACATGATTTTAGTGAATGTCACTGCCACTGCGCCGTGTTGTGATTTCGATACCCAAAAAGGACCAAAAATTGTGTGATCTAAAGATTGTTGTGCCGAATTTGGGTGTATTTGTATCCGTTTTTTGAATGTTTGCAAAACCTAGCAATATAGGAATTATTCCTAGTACGAGTGGAGATCCCATCCCTTAATTCTTTACACCACTTGAAGCAACTGTAATCCTTGTTACTGTTTTTCTAAAACATATACTTTTTCTTTTACAGCTTTCGGCCTCAACAAATTTTTCATACCGTTACTAATCGGTGGACAAGTGCTTATAAAGTCGATTCTGTTCGCGATGTTCCTGCCCAGTATACTCGGCAGTTTCGGCAAAATGCTTAGCAAAGGTAAGTATCATTACAAAGTTTCTCAACGATGTCATAACTTGAGATAACATTAAGGCTTTACTTAAGCAAGAGCGTGTTATATTGAGGGTGACGACGGATATTCAAGTTAAATTGCGCCATAAATATCCTGCTAAAAAGTTTGATATAAAACGCTTTTGAATCTTAAATTATGTCAAGTTGCTACGGAAATAGGTTAAAGACCAGGACATTTTTAGAATTGACCATAATATTTTTAAATTGAGTAAAAGGTTAACAGTTATCTTAATAACTTTTGTTGTTTTTTACACGTAGAATTTGGAAGTTGGTACCTTCTTAATATTCTACTTTTAGGTGGCATATCTAGACTAAACATGCACCAGAAATGTATGTAATTTTAACTTCAAGCTATAAATATAGGAAAACCGTATTCTATTTCGTGTAGTAGTTTTTGTACGTAACATACAGACAGACAAAAAATCTTCTTCTATAGCTCTTGTAAATACCGGTCACATAATTTTTCCAATCTCCATTCCAAGTCATTGAATAGTTACAATTTGATTATTTGTATAGATTACTCACACATATCGTCTTTGTATATACATAAACGAACAAGTAGAGGTGTATTTGTCTATCTATATAAGTTCCTGAAAGATGACAAGCCTACTACCGTCAAATAAGCAAACTGGTTATAAACGGGTTTGAGATATGCGTCTCATGTTGTAGTTGTTCAAAAGTAGATTGGCAATGATTAAGGTCCAGCTTTTCACAAAGACTGTTGACATGTTTCAAGTAGTTTTTGATTTGATGTGTGCTTTGCACATAAGTAGTTAGGTTAGGGCCTTCGTGGCGCAGCGGTAGTGAATGCGACTGTTGTGCATGAGGTCTCGGGTTCGAATCCCGGGTCGGGCCACCAAAAAATGTTCCTGTTAAGAAATCTCAATACGAGCCCGGAGTTAGGAAGTTGGCGGTGTTAGATTGCTCGAGTAGGCAAAGAGAACTTGGAACAAGTCTTAGCTTTAAGTAGCGGTAGTATCTGTCCAAATTGTTTAACATCAAACTCAAATATTTGTCAGTCTCAAGCAATCAAACATGAATCTAGAATATGCAGTCCCGTCTCTGATCAGATAGGTAGTGCTTTGTCAGTGGTAAATAGTAATATTGAAAAGGTATACAGGGTGTCCAAGAACCTGGCGTCCAACTGGATTCCCACGATGCCCCAAGTTCTAACAGTACTCAGAAAAATATTTTAAAAAATCCACCCCATGTACTTACAGAATTATACTGATTTCAAAAAAAAAGGGGAAATGAGCACCCTGTGACATACTTTTGAATGCTGTGACTGCTAATGCTGATAATTTCGATATTTCTTGGAGGTTTTGTAATCTAGGGTATTGCTGTGTCTAAATAGAATGTAAAAATAAAGTACTTATTGTACCATTTTAAAATAAAATATTATTTTAACTAAAGGTGATATGGAAAACTATTGAATTTCGCAACTTTGACCGACTGTAGTGTAAAAAAAATGTACCAAAATAGTATGGCAAGTGACGTCAAATTTTGACGCGTTTATTCCTCTTTTTAAAAAGGTATAATACTTACACATTAATTTGAAAAAAAAAAATTTTGATAATATTTTTACTCAACAACCCAATTTTTACGATGTCTTACAGAATTCTTAGAAAGAAAAATTTACGACGAATTGAATCTAACCTCTAAAGAATTACTGTTGTATGCTCATAAAAATAACAACAGGCCTCTCAAAAAACAGGTTAGACCGTAAGGGACGGTATGTGCATGCATCTCACCATAGTGATTCGTTATTACAACAGGAGGGAGCAAGACAGAAACTATCTTTGCGATTTGCTGGTTCTTCTTTATGGTACCCCATTATTCAGGTAAGAGTGAGGGAGAAAAAGGTTAGAGGTGCGAGTGAGATAGATAGTGACGCTATCTGGGATCGTGCTATTTAGGATAACAGTACGGTCAGTACGCGTCACTGCCTCCTGCCGTTACTACGCACCTCTCTCTTATTGTTACCATTGATCACGTACTACGATTTAAAGCTTTGTTTATTGGACTCGATTACTCTTTGTGCTCTGGACTTTGAAACGAACTCTTTACGACGACCTTTGCCTGTGTTTGGACAGTTTGTGTTTTGTGTGTGCTACCATGGCGACCTACACTCCGCAAGAATACGCAAATATGCACTACATTTATGGAGAATGTAGAGGTAATGGACGAGCTGCAGCGAGACTTTACAGAGAAAGGTATCCGAGGGCTACGCGATATCCCGACCATCGAGTTTTCATTAATGTGCACAGATCACTATGTGACGGGCGGTTCCCCAATCAAGTAGCTGGTGAAGGACGACCCGTAAATGACTTCATACGCGATGAAGTTTTAGAGGCGGTGTCGGCAAATCCAAGCATCTCTGTGCGAGGAATAGAAGCTGATACGGGGATACCGAAGAGCACAGCACACAGTATTCTCCAAAAAGAAGAATATCATCCGTACCACGTACAGCGAGTGCAAAGTCTTTTACCTCGAGACTATCCGAGCCGAGTCGCGTTTTGTGAAACAATCCTGCAAAAACATCGAGAAGACGAAAACTTTATCGACAAAATTTTGTGGTCAGATGAATCTACATTTAAGAAGGATGGCTACATGAACCTACACAACTTGCACGAGTGGCATGTGGAAAATCCGCACTTGATGCGAGAAGATAGATCCCAGTACCGGTTCAAAGTGAACATGTGGACCGGTATTCTCTGTGGGAATATTATTGGTCCATTTGAGATGCCCGAGAATTTGACTGGCGAATCATATTTAAATTTTCTTCAAAATGATTTGCCAAACTTACTAGAAGAGACCCCACCAGATATGTGGTTCCAACACGACGGCTGTCCAGCACATTTTCGCGTATCCGTTAGAGAGTTTTTGGACGAGCAATACCCGAACAGGTGGATTGGGCGATCAGGAACAATCCCGTGGCCAGCCCGCTCACCTGACTTAAATCCGCTGGATTATTTTTTCTGGGGAACTATGAAGGAGCTCGTTTATGCGAAGCCCATTAATGACATCGCTGACCTTCGTGAGAAGATAACACAAGCAGTGCAGGTGATACGTCAAAAAAGTTACTCGCGAAACATAAAGCGGTCCTTTTTAAGGAGAGTGAGAGCTTGTATTGCCGCGGGTGGTCAACATTTTGAACATTTATTGTAATAAAATATCTTTAAACTAACATTCTTTGCTTTTATTCTACTGGGAACCCATCTACCTGTGTGTATTTCCTTCTTGCTCACTCTTGGAACCGAAGTAAATAATAGTAGTAACATAACAGTTTCTAAGATAAGAAAGGGTCCGACAGTTACCGTTAGTAGGTAGGCACTTCGTAAAAATTGGGTTGTTGAGTAAAAATATTATCAAAATTTTTTTTTTCAAATTAATGTGTAAGTATTATACCTTTTTAAAAAGAGGAATAAACGCGTCAAAATTTGACGTCACTTGCCATACTATTTTGGTACATTTTTTTTACACTACAGTCGGTCAAAGTTGCGAAATTCAATAGTTTTCCATATCACCTTTAGTTAAAATAATATTTTATTTTAAAATGGTACAATAAGTACTTTATTTTTACATTCTATTTAGACACAGCAATACCCTAGATTACAAAACCTCCAAGAAATATCGAAATTATCAGCATTAGCAGTCACAGCATTCAAAAGTATGTCACAGGGTGCTCATTTCCCCTTTTTTTTTGAAATCAGTATAATTCTGTAAGTACATGGGGTGGATTTTTTAAAATATTTTTCTGAGTACTGTTAGAACTTGAGGCATCGTGGGAATCCAGTTGGACGCCAGGTTCTTGGACACCCTGTATATTTTCTCTGATCATTTAGGTATAGGTTTTGGTAGCTTAATTAAAAGTCACATAAAACAGCAGATTATTAACTTCTGTTTCCCTAATATGACTTTCTCCAAACTTATTCATAAACTAAATACAGCTAGTTTAGATATTAACTCCACAATTATATTTCTATATGGGGATAGCTTATTAGTCACAAAAAAGGATATTATCAATCTGACAGAGGTAATGCTGTCAATACAAAATAAATTAGGATGTAAATTTATAACATGTGCATTACCTTACTCAAATAGATTTAATTATCATGAAAATAAATATATCCATGACATGAATTTATGTATGTATAATCTGACATGTCAATATAAGGACATTTTATTTTTTGATACTAATATATTTATTAGTAATTTTATTTTGACAAAAGATAATATGTATCTTTCATTATATTACAAACGACAACTTGCTAAATTATTAGCATATAATATACAAAATGACACAGGTACCTGTAGGGTATCCATGAATTTAATTTCTGTAAATAACTCTATTTCAATAAATTCTTCTATTATAAATAATGACAAAGTTGATTTAAACTTAAGGTTGGGACAAAGGATAGAGGTTATCAATTGAGTGTTGCTCACCAAAACATACAAGGACTATCCGGCAAAGATTTAGAGTTAAGTTTATTTCTAGAGACCCACAATGTTCAAGTTATGTGTATAACAGAACATTGGCTCAAAAGCTATGAAGTAAGTTTTTTAAATAGTATGAATTATATGGTACATAGCGCCTTTTCAAGAACACAAGCCATTCACGGTGGTTCTTTAATACTTGTTGCAAATACAATAACTTGCAGGGAACGTAAAGACATAACTTGTCTGTCTATAGAGCGTAGCATAGAACTGTCCTGTGTTGAGCTTGAATGGTATATAATTATTTGTGTATATCGCCCCCCATTGAGTAACTTTAATCTGTTTGAATCAGTGATGGAAGATGTAATTACTAAAATCAGAACTAGTAGGAAATACATATTAGTATGCGGTGATTTTAATATTAATATACTAGATGGCTCTTCCTTGGCTAATAGACTTATAAACTTATTTAAATCATTTAATTTAACGAATTTGTTTTTGGAACCAACAAGAATAACTGCCACGTCTTCCACTTGTTTAGATAACATTTTCAGTGATTGTAACGCTTCATACAAATTAGTTACCACTGACTTAACCTCAGATCACTGTGGACAATTAGCAATGTTTCCAAACATTAATAATAATAATATTAAACAAAAGATACTTGTTAGGCCTTTAACAAATAATCGCTTCAAACATTTTAGAAATAAAATTTCATGTAATATGTACTCTAATATAAGGGAAGATAAATCTCCTAATAAGGAGTATGACAGCTTTTTTGGTATTGTTAAGAAAGAATTTGATAATACGTTTAGGTTTAAAGTAAAAGTTATTAAAGGAACTAGGACATTTAACGAATGGGCAACCGTAGGTATTTATAAGAGCAGAGTAAAAATGTATGAGTTATATAGTATGAAGAAATATAATTTTGATCCTACTTTTACAGAATATGTTAAGAATTACTCCAAAATTTTTAAAAAGGTATGCAAATTAGCTAAGTCCAAGTTCGTCAGTAACAAAATCAAACAGTCCTCTAATAAAGTTAAGGCTACCTGGCGAGCTATTAACGAAGCTAGTGGCAAGATAACTCAAATAGACAATAGTATTAGTCTGATGGATAATAATAAAATGATCAAAAATAATGCCGATGTAGCATACGTGTTGAATAATTTCTTTGCTAGTGTACCGATTACCACCACGAGCGCATTAAATTCTTCATCTATAGACGCAGAGAGGTTATTACATTCCAGCGTAACAAAGTGTAGAGTATTATTTAGATTTGATTATGTTAACGCAACTGATATTATCAACGCTTTTCAATCTCTGGAATCTAAAAATACGGGGGATCTCTGGGGTATCTCCGTTAAGGTCGTAAAAAGTATAATAGATATAGTTGCTCCTTATTTAAGTGGGTTATTTAATAGGTGTGTAGATTCGGGAACTTTTCCAGATTTGATGAAAAATAGTAAAATCATACCTTTATTTAAATCCGGTAGTAAAACTGATCCTAGTAATTTTAGGCCTATATCAATTCTACCAGCTTTTAGCAAAATATTTGAAAAATTAATACTCAAGCAATTACTTAGACATTTTAATTTAAATAGCCTCTTTCATGACAACCAATATGGCTTTACTAAGGGTCGTTCAACAACGGATGCAGGAGTAGCTTTACTGAAACATATATACAGAGCGTGGGAAAACTCACAAAATGCTATTGGTGTTTTTTGCGACCTCTCAAAAGCATTTGACTGCGTCTGTCATGATACGCTCATACGGAAACTAAGGCATTACGGTGTTCAGAGTAATGCACTGGATGTAATTACGTCGTATTTGAATAACAGGATTCAGTGTGTAGATGTCAATGGTACAAAATCAAATAGCTTACCTGTAAAGCTAGGGGTGCCGCAAGGTTCGATTTTAGGCCCATTTTTATTTTTAATTTATATAAACCTTTTTATTTGAACAATATTTGTGACGTTGTACTGTTTGCTGACGATACTTCCTTAATATTTAAAGTAAATAGGAATAGGGACCATTTTGACGAAGTAAACAGTGCATTGATTCAAGTAACAAAATGGTTTACTTTAAATAATTTAGTACTGAACCCCAAAAAAACAAAATGTGTTAAATTCATACTGCCTAATGTAAAACATCTTGGTCCTAGCATAACATTGAACGGTGAGGTACTGGAAGCAATAGAATCCACAGTATTCCTGGGCATTACACTTGATTCAAAGTTACAGTGGGGTGCGCAAATATCTTGTCTCTCAGCGAAACTTAGTTCGGCCGCTTACGCCATTAGAAAAGTCCGTGGATTAACTGACGTTGATACAGCTAGATTAGTTTACTTTAGTTACTTTCACAGCGTTATGTCATATGGAATATTATTATGGGGAAAAGCAGCTGATATACAAAGTATTTTTATATTGCAAAAAAGAGCTGTGCGTGCAATTTATCAATTAGGAACTAGAATCTCGCTCCGAGAAAAATTTAAGAATATAGGTATTTTAACTGTAGCATCACAATATATTTATTTTAATATCATGCATGTCCGTCAAAATATATATTTATACATAAAAAATAGTGACATACATAACATCAATACTAGAAATAAATATAAATTATGTGTTCCATTCTACCGTCTACATAAAGTTCATGGTTCCTTCATGGGTCTTGGTATACGTTTTTATAATAAAATCCCGAGTAATATTCTTGAATTACCAGAGAATAAATTTAAAGTTAAAATTAAAACTTGCTTAATTTCTAAAGCATATTATAATATAGATGATTATTTAAATGACAAACATCCATGGCACTAATATTTGCATTAATTAGATCACAGGATATTAAATGACCAATACTAACACTTATGTTTTTTTTTAATATATGTATATATATATTTTTTTTTTTTTTGTAATATTACACCTTGCTTAAGCTGGAATTTGCATTACTGTTACATTCAGTCGTATTTTAATCAAGAAGAATGTGCAATGAAGACAACTCGTGATTATGGACAGTTCCGTTAAGCTTTCTTTTGAGTCTTATCCTGTGTTCTGGTTTAGTGGAATTCGATAATTTACTTCTACATTTTATTTAAACAATTAGATTAAACTACGGACTATAATCACGTCTTGTCTTGATTATTTATGTACATGTAAGTGGATGCTCCTATTTACCATACTGCTGCTTTAGAGGCTACCATCAATTTTTATCAAATGCTTGAGTATGTTGAGTAGTAGTTCATGGAGAAATGGTTGCAGCACCTTACAGTTATGATTTGTAAATGAAATATTATTGTACACTTGGCGATTAAAAAGAGTGGCTATGAGTTTCTTGCCCGTTCTTCTCATGAGCCCTAAACACCCTAGCTTTGCTGAACGTGGCAGTAAATGTAAATTCACAGGAAAAAATTTACGTGTAACTTTGACATTCATAAGTGTTACCTTGTAACCTAATTTGAATAAATTTATTTTGATTTTGATTTTTTTGATTTTGGATTATTCGTTCCATCGGATCATGAGAGTTAGGGAACAGAGAGTGCACTTGTGTTTGCGCACACACTTGTGCACTATAATATCTCCTGCGCCGATGGCCATTCTCCGTTAAGATTGGCCGCCGTGACCGAAATTCGGTCAGGAGGACATTATTATTATTATTATTATTAGGTTATAGTACATCAAAAAATATTTCTCGCGATCAATCTCAAACGTACGTAAAAAGTTATACCAAAATGCGGTGACTATTGATCTATGATGGGGAATACTCGTCAGAATGCTGAAATCGGAGCCAACGTAGGAAATGTGAAATGCTTCCCTTCCTATTGTGGTTACAGATTTAAAAGCTTGTGGTTTCAACGAACTGAAATTGAACGCAATCCGTACCTCGTATGTTGGATACACAGAACAATAGTCTATTCTACAGCTGTCAGTCTTTTATGAGATTACTAGTTTTTGCCTGCAGTTTCGTTCGTAACAGGATATTTTTCTGGACGAAAGGAACAAAAGCCCGTGTCTTTAAAGATTTACCGAAATACGGTTTGGAGGACCTTAATCATTTGGGTAGATATTTATGGTATTCGTTGTAAACTATTATGAAATAGCAACGCGGTCACTTTCAATACAGAAATCCAAATCTTCTAATAGACCTACATATATAAATATATATTTAGATTTTGAGAGGGTTATCAAAAATCCAGTTTAAGCCAATATCAACAGATGACTCGAAAGAAAACTAATTTATGTATTTCTGTCACAAATGTATCTAAAACTGCCGTAACAAAACCTTTCAAATCAAGATATATTTATATTATACATAGTATATTTATGTAGTTTTTAATTTGAACAAAGGTTTTTCCTGTTAATGTTGGGTTCTTTTGTAGTAAAAAACTATAGTTGTAAGTACTAACTACGTACGTACTAACTCAAAGAGAATTTAATATGAAAAATGAACTTTATATTAACTTCTGAGTATTTTACGTAATGTATACATAAAATATAATAAAGCTGGAGAGCTTGTTTGTGTTTGAACGCAGTATCCCTGGAACTACGAGCCAGAATTGGAAAATCTTATTGCATTTATTAGTCCTATTATTATGTGCTTCGCTCGCGTTAAATTAGAATAAGTTAGGATATACTTTTTTTTTTTAATATAGCCTATGTTACTAAGTGATATTAAATCAAATCAAATAAATTTATTTGCGTCATACAGGTTACATGCACAATAAATATTTGATTATCTGTGTAGACCAACATTTCTGATCTGTAAATGTCTACAAGAAAATTACAGGAGTTTAGAATAAGATAATATAGCTTTCTAAAACAATACAGCTTTAATTTCGCTTACTAAATTTTTAAAATCGGTTTATTAATTTTTGAGTTAAATCCTTACAAACAAAATAAAAAAAAAGAAGAAGAACAAATTAAAACAAATATTTCCTCTTTTTAATATTAGTGTAGATATAACATCACGCTACAAGTCACAGGAGTGAAGCAGTAAGCTTAGGTAAAAATGACAGGCAGCTAGAATAAGATATAATTATTGTCGTATTAGCAATGCTCCTACAAATGTACACTTGTCCTAAGCATCGTTAGGGCTCGTCAACCCGTACGATCCAATGTTATCTTTACAATAATTGACAAGCTGGTTACTCCTCTAGACTAAAGTTAGTTGCAAATGGAATTAATCTATATCGTAAACTATAATATACTCAATAAACTTTATATTATCTATGTACTGTAACTTTATATGCACGGTAGATCGAAGTTTCTTCAAGGTTACTGCAAAAGAACGCTTTGTATCCTAGTCAAAAATAATATAATAGTATCCTAGTTACAGTTTTAAATAAAAAATACGTTTTTTGAAAGAAGTCCTTGTATTACGCTATCGTATATCTCGAAAAGATAGAGAAAGAGGTTAATACCACACCCATATTTTAAGTTAAGTCCAAGATTCAAGTCGGAATTAACACATCGAAAATTACCGACTTGCATAGGTATTAATACTTCAAATATCCTGACAGGAAACCCCTAATGTACTGTCCAGCCTAAAGAGTCGACAAAACGCGCATGAGATGCTCTTGGATAGGCTACGTAAACCTTACCATCTGGCTGCTGATAAACTTCGCTATGGCGATATATTTTGCCACCATCATACTATAAAAAACCAAGGGTTCAATTCACAAACATTTCGATTGACACCGACTGCGCCCACAGTTTACGCCACATGGCCTAAAATAATCACAAACTAAACCTATATCAAAGTAAAAAAAAACTGTTTTATACTTGCAGGTATATCGCATCTCTCAGCGACCTCATCGCAGGTCAGCTATCCTCCAGCCAACGTCGACGACCAGACCGGGTATAACTCAGATAACAAAGACTTCATGGGCTACGAGACTCACCAGGCGGGCAACATCGCCTATCCTCAGGACGGTGGTTACGGCGACACCAATGATGGGAACGACCTTGCAAATGTTGATATGTCTAGGTAATAAATCGCTTATATTGCGTATCATAATATTTATTTGCAAATTAACAACGAGCAACTTTGGCTATCCTGAACTGGCAGAGTATTCTCTGCAAATAGAGAATAGAGAATAGACATGCTCAATGCTCAGTAGCGTGTATTTGAAGGTATCTACTATCCTGGAGACGAGCCTATTACGATGCACCAAACACAGTTAAATTCGACCGAAATAAACTATTTTTTAAATTTGTCTTTAATAACTCTTCGACCCGGGAATTTACCCCAAGACTACATGCAAAGAATTTACTACCGCTGCTCCAACGAAATATATCTAGCAGTGGATTAGTAAGTATAGTATGATGATAAAATAACAAGCAGGTTACTCAACGTTTTTTCCTATTTTCAGATTTGGCATGGACAGTCAAAAGATTGGATATCTACCTTCAAAGAACAGCTATTACAAGAATCAAATAACAGCAGCCAACAATTACAAAGTAAGTTAATAGCTAGCTTAATTCGTAAATGGGGCTGCAGTTTTAGTGAACACATTGCCACGGATAGTGCACCTACTGTTGCGGCGTTGAATTGTACAATTGTGTGACTCACTAATAATTGTTGTGTCTAGGTCTTCTTTGCATCCGTTAATTGTGTGCTTGGAAAGCTTCTCAAAATATACGGCTCGACGATAAAAATCGTTTAAAGAAATACGTGGCAGTAAGAATGCCTCGTATCACTCAAAATTACATGGCCCAAACACTTATTGCTTACCACTTTTCTGCCCCTTCTATTCAAATGAAAAAGAATTAGAGATAATTTGAAAGAAATACATTTTATCCTATATTTAATTAATTGCCAGTAGAATTGCCAATGCGCGAGCGATATAGTTTTGCATGCGATCGTACGCTGATATACGAATCAAAAAGATAGATTTAATACCTTTTCTTTAAATTTTAGGTATTCCAAAAGATTCCCGCATCTTCTATGATCCTGAGTAACTACGATCCGTTCTACTCACCGCTGCTATCGAGGCTGGACGGGATATTTGCACGACTAGGTGAGTTGACATTAACATACATATTATAACGCCTTTTTTAAATGCAAGATAAGAAACAACCTTATTGCAAATGTATAATAGGTACATAGTTAGAAAAAACAGACGACATGGCACCACCACATACACTGTTAGATCAACATGGTAGTCATATTATAACTATAGTCCAGAAGTCTTCTTCTTCTTCTACCAGCATTTTCCTATTTCCAAATGTGGTCAGCTCTTCTCTCTCTCTTTCTCTCTCTTATCTTATTTCTCCAGCAACATTATTTCTAGGTTATCTTCTGCTAAGTCTTTTCTGATAATTAACATCTCTAAGTCTATCTCATATAATTCCAGGTCTAGAGCCAACAGAGAACGCGGTGGACGGTAACATCGAGGCATGCAGAGAACAGCTGATTTGTCTGATGTACTCGAACCCCGCCAAATTTGCGCCTTACAGCAACCTTGTGTCGGCACAGTTAAGCAGGTATGTCTGTCTATTGTTTTAAAACATTCGAATTGTTCGAAAGTACTCGAGAACAATCGTTGTTGTTTGCGGTAGCCCAATGGATATGGCATGCGATTCAGGTTGTAGGTTGGAACCCCATCTATTGTGCTACTGGTCTGAATCCACTCATATTACAAGCATATTAGCTTAGCTGTAGAGATTGATAGAAAAATTTAAAACAAAAGACTTAAATTAATACATGGGTAATTCATTATGGTTTTACATATATTCGAAGTCATATAATAATAATCCGCATTTGAAAGTCGATTAAAATCTTCAAATATCAGATCCATTCCGATTTTCTTTTCCTCTACAGTCACCAGTAATTATTACAAAAGAATCATATCAATTCACATTACTCAACATTAAAAATAAAATAAACATTTTGGTACGTATATAACTAAGATCAACAACATCGTCAATGAAGGCATCGTTCATAAAACTCTTTCTGTCCAAAGAAATATATTTCTATGTTTAATGTTATCACAAACAAATCTAGCCAATAATATCTTTTTAAGATCCCCGAACATACAATTCAGAAAATGTTGTAATTATTGATAGCCAACATTTTTATACTAAAACATACTGAAGCATGAATGAAATGTATATTTACATTAAAAAATGTATCTACCGCGCACGCTTAGGTACTGCGATATTTTAAAGAGAAGAGTATATTAATACTGATTGAAACGGTGATTAAAAAAGGAATCAGTTGCGATCGAGGGGTCATGATTTCGATCCCCACCAATTATCGACGTATTCCCACACATCTAGTACAAGCATTTAGCTTAGTTAATCGTGTTAACAAGTTAATGTGTAACACAAGTTACTGGAAATCTTTTAAAATAATTTGTTCGATCCAAAAATCGATTTCTTGTCTTCTTAACAAATAAATAAAAAGGAAATAATCTAAAAGCGACGAATAATCTAAGACGAAGAGTCTCACGCATATGTATACCCGAAAGGTTAGAGATTTCGCAACTTACATTTCACCTGCTATGTATATAGGAGCTGCGTAATAATAGTCGAACCAATTAATATCTATGAAACAATTACAGATAGAACTAGTAAGAATTTTCATAAACCTACAATTTTTTTTTCGGAGTCATAAGACGTTAAGCCCACGTTTGACTACAAATCTACGACAACAAGGCAAACTCAGAAAAATATCTAAAGAATCTCTATTTTCTTCTCCATTACAGAGAACTGAACGAGCTTCGGCGACCAGTATCGGACAACCCTGAAATTCTGAGGTTCTTCAAATACATGAAGGCGGCCAGACGAGGCCAGGAGCAATCAGACTGCATGTACTCCTACCCAACCTGTTCGACAAACGCTCCCAAACAACACACCATGATAGCTGCCTACCATGACATAAATAAACTTGTAACTGCCAGAAAATTGACATAAAAAAATCCACTGAAAAATAAATCATCGTCAAATGTTTATTTGAAATTGGAATACCGTTGTAAATTATTTTTCTGTCTTATGTAAACTTCAACCAAAACGTATGTAATGTTGACCTGGCGCTACCGTCAACGCGGCAACTCCACTAATGTACATAAATCATTGTAGTTCCTCCTTTGTCCGCTCGTCAGATAAACTTGTCTCATTGAAAGTTTTATACGAAGATTCTTTTCTTTGTAATATTTAATTCAAGATACGTTTACCTACTTAAAATTATTACAGAAATCAGCAGAGATAATGTAATAGGATAATTAACAAGCCAGACGTCTCGAATTTAGAAAGAAGACTAAGTCTATACGTCTATATTGTAAAAGTTATGTGTATTAAATGGTTTACTATATAAGAAAATTGTAGAGATCTTCTAGACATGTAACATGCATGTCTAAATTCACTATTATTTTCTTGAAGATGTGTGAAGGCTAGAATCGCACTATGGCGTACACCGTACGTGGTAGATTATGGCCTACCTTCCTTATTATGAAGCCCTTGTCCAACATGAATGTCGCATTTGCTTTAAGTGGTCACTTCAGCACTGCAACTGCACCGACTATTCTGGGTTCCATTTGCATATGGGACAAAATTAATGTGATCTACTAATAATTGTTCTATGTCCGAAAGTTTTTTGTAAAGTCACCCGCGACACAAAGATTATCTAGGTCGTCTCTTTTATTAATATGTTGGTAGATATTGGGAATTTAGTTAATGGTATATTTTATCGATGAAAATGTATACAGGCGTTTTTATCAAGGATATTGAACATTTTAATTAAAAAGAGTACCCAATTCATACGCAAACTCTACGGATTACATAGATATAAAATTTAATCTCACTGACGTTCGTAAAATTCACATTGAGGTTAACATATTCAATTTATTTGAATATAAAACTGTTTGTAAAAGGCTTTTTTTCTATGGCTTGTACACATTGACAGGGACAACGCATGATTTTCTAATGAAATCGAGAATTTTATTATATTTATTACACAAAATGCAAAATTGCATTGTAATCGGGTGTAGTCATATGAATAAAAAGGTTTTCGTGAAACCTAAATATTAAACTATTTCTAGACATATAGTTTGAATGTCTATTTAACTATAATTGTACCCTAATTTATTTATTTAAATGTGTGAAAGTATTTATTGTATGTTCGTTGTGTGTGTTAATTTATTAAATGAAAATAAAACTAATAATTTAAATTACTTAATAATGTTATTTATTATTATTTTTGTTACATATTTATTTTAAATGTAATTATTTATTTTAATTGTAATTTAAGTCGACAGTAAATACAGCAATGTATATATACCACCGTTTGTCTGTTCATAAAAACAGTTTTATGTAAAAATAGGCACAGAATATGGCGCTTAAATCTTTCTGTAAACTAAAAGATTTTTAAATGTTTATTTATTATTGTTTATTTTAACTTATTTTAATAAAAGAAAATCAGAATAATAACTTTTAAATTAAATTACTTATACTAACAAGAAAGCACTAGGGACTCTAATATGGGCATAGTCAACGAAGTATGTATTTGAATTCCGCCATTATCAAAACGGATTCTCAAAATGGCTGCTCACTTGGCGATGGTATGCACATATTACAGTATAAAAAAATATTTAACCTTATAACCCGTTACTGTGTAATTGAAATAAATTGTAAATGGGTACTGGCTTTATTAATTTAAATATTCAATCATATACCTTTGTGGAATTTATATTATTGATCATTCAATGTTTGTGTAAAATAATTGAAAAGAGATTATAATCACCATACAGGCGAACCTTCTGAAATGATAACCTATTGTTATTAATAAAGTCAGTGTATGGGTCTTAAATTGGGATGTTGTATTTATAAACTTTTATTGTTTTAGTCATAATCAATGTAGATGGAAAATAAATTGTTGATGAAAATTATTCTGTTTTTATTTCACGTCGCCGCTCTTGAAATATTTTTAATTTACTTGTCTGCTGCCTCTTCTGCTTTTGTGGCGCAGCGGTAGTAAACGCGACTGCTGTATCTGAGGTCAAGACCTTAAGCACAGCACTTTGATTTTACCCACAAAACCCAATAACTTTTTAATGGCCTGGCTCGGGTCAAGCCAACAAAAAGTTGTAGGGTTTTTCTGTTAAGAAATCTCTATTGCATCCTGGAGTTGTGGAAGAATGGAAGCTGGCGGTGTTAGACCCATTACCTCGACAAGCATGCAAAGCTGTTTGGTTCTGCACCTGAACTCTCTCCGGTCGTATCAGATTACCGTCCCAACGGACTTGTGTTTGCGCTCTATACCTTCTGCGCAAATGGCCAGTCTCCGTTAAGATTAATCGCCGTGACCGAAATTCGGTGTGGAGGATATTTTTATGATATGATAATAATATTATATTATCAGGCGTAGCTCTGAAAAGATTAAAAGGGATTTCCTTCGCGAGCTGCTTTAGAATTATGTTTGCTATATTCCTTTTAACATTGTTAAAAAAGGGTTATCGTTGTCGATAGCCAATTTGCAAGCACCTGAATACCTAATCACTCCATCAATGAGGACGTTAATGAACCTCCTCTTTGTTTAGCACCTTTTCCACCATCCCTTTCACATAGGATATGGTAACTATCTACCAAAGCAGAGATAGCTCAGTGGGGAGACCAACAGGCTGCAATGTAGAGGGTCTCGGGTTCGAACCCACGTCGCGCAATTCTGGCTTTCGAAAGTTATATGACTTTTCGAAATTATGTGCGTATTGATTGACAATTATCGCCTGCTCCGTGCCTCGGAGAGCACGTTAAGCCGTCGGTCCCGGCTGCCATGAATATCTATGGCAGTCATTATTGGGGAAGTCGATACAAAAGATCGCACTGGGTCGAAGTGTCGCCGGTCTGTACTAAAACAAGATAAGATAAGAACAACCTACCATATGGCAGTTAACCGTGTGGTTCTAGGAAATAGCGTTTCCATTAAATCTCCTAATAATTGCTTTTGTAATGCCACGAAAACCATAACCATGTCCTTGAACGTCGGTTACTGTTTACAATCAAATAAGCCTACTAATAGCTTTCAAGCTCACAATGTAAATTGACCTATTCAGTCGCAGTGGCACACCGGTAGCCTGAAACAATAGGTTTTTAATTTTGTCTGGTTTTCCAACAATCGATAGGTTACAGCCATTTTCATTTAAACTGACACCACATCATACATAATCCAATAACTAAAGCTTAAATATTTTTAGAGCTTTTTTATTTGTTTAAAAAACATATTTCAAACTAATTAAAACTTCTCGTCCATTAAAAAATGTAAAAGCAATTTTCGGTGGGCTGAGTATATTCACTTGGAATAATATCAATTAATTTTACAAGCACTTAATAAATTAAATAATTAAAAGGCATATTTTTTAACAAAAATATAATACATCTCTATTTTCAGCTATCTGTATACTCACTTAAACCGTTTTGTATTAAAATTTTACATTAGGTCTTTCTGGAATCTTCAAACGTGATGTCGAATAAATTATTTCAACTAATTAATTAGAATATAGACGTGAAATAGTAGTATCCCTACTGCTGTGTTTCGTCCGGTGAGTAAGAGTGCCGGAGTCCTAATCAGAGACAAAGCTATCCACTACGTAACGCACTGTCTCATTCTAATGCATTGAGTGACATTATATAAAGGATAGAGTTAAGGGCCCGGGCCAGACATTTTACGATTCGCAGTCTCTGCTCTAAAAGGATCATTCAATCTTTAAGTAAATAATATAACTATTGTCACTTTGTTTTAGTGAGTCTACAAATAATAATATAATCAATTATCACAGACTGTCTATTAGTCTGGAATATAAGTATATCTATTAATCTGGGTTACCTTTGGTTACCTTTATAGCAGCCATTAGTTACCGAAGTACTTGTCGAAAGCTGTTAATATTTCTTATTGACGTCTACAATACGAAAATAACAGCTCGTCTGTTTTCAAACCTTCCAAAAAAGAGTTGCTATGATGCCGGATAACGGATTGCCAATAACAATGAACCTGGGATACCTCTTCTTATAATATCTTCGCATTCAATTCTTCATGTGTCTCGTCAATGTAGACAGACAGTCTCTGATTCCCATCAGAAAACATTAACCCGCTGCCAGCTTAATAAGCGGCAAAAGTTTTTTACCCATTTGGTGTCCTAAATAACAGATCAATACAAAAATAAGTTAGCTAAATGCATGTCAACTACTGTGATCGGCTGATTAAATTAACTACAGCCAATCAAATCACTTGATATGAGTTTGATTTCGACATATCATTGACTAGCTGACGCGCGCAACTTCGTCTGCGTCACATAAGAGATTTCATTGATACGCCGCTGCTTTTAGTCGTTGCGTAATGTTATATAGCTTATAGCCTTCCTCGATAAATTTGCTAGTCAATACTAAAATATTTTTTAATTCGAGCCAGTCGTTCCTGATATTAGCGCGTTCAACCAAACAAACAAACAAACTCTTCAGCTTTATAATATTAGTTTAGATTAATAAGCATTCCGTATCCCTTCAGAACATAATTTGGTTAATTGGGTCAACAAATTAATACTGTAAACTGTCTTTGGGTTAATCTCTATCAATTAACCAGTGTAATGGTAGCTCTGGATTAAATCAATCAATTCAATTCGACGACATTATTATGAATTGGGATGTGATTTTATTACATAAGCCTACGTAACAGACTTATACGAAAATAGCTTTCGTTCCTGACTCTATCGGTGTGAATTATTCTTTACCTGTGACGTCATGATCATACTATACACAATATTTCTGGTTCTTGATTTTAAGCTGACCTCCAATTCCTTTCTTTTTTTAAAGATAGACATTTCTCGCGCTCTGAATAAATCCTGTGTCGTGAGGGACTTTACAAACATTCAAACAACGGACACAAAGAACACCCAGACTCGGAACAACCATTTGTGGATCACACAATTTTTGTCCCACGTGGGATTCGAACCCACAATACTCGGCATAGTGGCAGTGGTGAGGCGACCTCTAAAACCACTAGACCATACGTACAGTCATTGGCAGAAATGACTGCTCACCCAAGGAAATAGTATGATGATAATCTTACAGGCAATCTACAAGAGAGCAGTAACACTGTTTCTACTTTTCACACCAACCTATCTCTCCTATTCCTTTCTCCTTCGTTTTTTCTTTATTTCCTTTCCTTAAAGTTCTGGCGTTAATCGCCTAGGCGCCCGTCGAGCGCGAGCGCACGTCACTAGCCACCACCCGCGACCGGCGCCGGACTATATAAGCGGAGGACGAGGACGGTGTCAGACGTCTCTCACGGGTTGAGAGCCTTCTACGCTCACCCACAGTCCGCGTAAAGTTGTTACGGCCATCTGAGGCCAACAATTAAAACAATAAAAAAAAAAAACCGACGTCTCTCTCCTTGCTGGCTTCAACACTAAGTTAAGTGTTCTTCCCTCAGAAGAACCACGGAGCAAGTCCTTTTACGCGGAACACGTCCTGGGATTCTTATACCTGTTTAACTAGTTTAATAGTCAATTAAATGTGTTAATTGTTGTTCTATCGTTTAATAATCTCTGCGTAACTTAACCTCAAGACACCACGTCCATACGGCGTGGCCTGTCTTATTTCTGGATCGATAAGATCCCTAGTGAATAATCACATAAAAGGTTACATAGTCAGCAACTTGCAAATGATATTTCTAGTATAACAAATGACTGTAGGTTAAAAAAACCGCTTACCATCAGGTGGGCTATGTTTATTTGCCTCCTAAGTTGTATACAAGAATTATACCCGTGCAGAGATCAAACCGCAAAATTGTGTGCATGTGTAATGGTCACGTACATAATACTAATAAATAGGTATAATCTAGCTATGTGAGGACATTCCTGAAAGGCTAAATTGGGGTGTATTATAGCCATATTTCTTCAGCTATTAATAATATATATAATAATATCAGCCCTGTATTGTCTGTCCCACTGCTGGGCACGAGCCTCTTCTCAGTATGAGAAGGGTTAGGCCATAGTCCACCACGCTGGCCCAGTGCGGGTTGGCAGACTTCACATATCTTTCAGAACATTATGAAGAACTCTCAGACATACAGGTTTCCTCACGATGTTTTTCTTTATAGTTAAAGCAAGCGATAATTAACTATTACGCATATAACTTCGAAAAGTCAGAGATGCGCGCCTTGGGTTCGAACTCGAGACCTCTGGGTGGCAGTCCAACGATCGCCCACAAGTCAGCTATTAGTCCCTCTTAATAGAGGACGAGCCTCTTGTCATTTACCGAGCATATCCCATGCTGCAACTGAGAATGTTTTAACAGTTAAATCTCAATATCATTCTACCCGACTCAGGTATTGAACTCAAGATCTCTTTGAAAGCAAACGCATTTACACCGCTGCGTAATATCAATGCTTTTTCCATTGAAATATCTATACAGTTACATCCTTAAACGAACAAAACCAAAATCAGGACAGCACATAATGACGTAGTTGTGTTTTTAAATTACGATCTAGTTATACTCCAAAACAGTAGTTCCGTTAATCCGAGAACAAAAGGCTATTGCTTAAGACAAAACAGTTTACAAACGGAAGAGTTTTGAAACTTTCATTTACTAGTTTAAGTGGAAATACGGGTGACGTTTCGTCCATACAAACGTATTCGTTCCTTTTAAACAACCATTTAAACAACTAAAAGAAGAAAGTATAATAATTTACTAGATATTTCCCGCGGCTTTGCCCGCGTTTATATAGATTTCGTAGACAGTAAGTTCTTTCCTGGATAAAAGGCATCGTATATCCTTTTGTGTACCCCTAACAAGGCGCATGCGAAATATCATGATGATCTGGCGAGTAGTTAAGTCGTGAAAGCGTAACAAACAAACAAACAATCTCACATTCGCATTTATAATATTCTAGTTTCGCCCGCGGCTTCGCTCGCATAAAGGCCTCAGGGGACCCTGCCACCCGTGAGTAAGAACCCATAGAGGGCGCGCGCGGTGTTCCCGCGCGCCTTCTAACGTCGAAAGGGGAGAGCAATGAAATCCCGGGGACGAGAGGAGGTCGGGTCCGATTGACCCGGCCGGCACCCACACGGGGGGGCCTGCTATGGATGAATCTTTTTAGACTCCCAACAGGCCCCCCCCATTGGGTGAGAGAGGGAACACCACAGGTTTTTTTAGTGGGTATACCAGCAGTAGGCTGGTGAGTCCCACACGCCCCGCCGGTGCCGTCCCCTAGCCGGCGGGTAGTGCATCAAGCATTTTTTCCTGGGAATCAAAAAAAAAAAAAAAAAAAAAGGATTGCAACAGTTACACGGCGCAGCACACGCTGGAGGAGTGTCCGGCGTGGGCCGAGGAGCGCTGTGCCCTGGTCGCCGTGATTGGCCCCGACATCTCGTTGGCGACCGTCGTATCCATGATAGTCGGCGACGACAGGTGCTGGGGTGCAATGAGGTCCTTCTGCGAGGCTGTCATCTCGCAGAAGGAGGCGGCGGAGCAGGGGCGTGAGGAAGATCCTTACGCCCCGGACATCCGCCGCCGGAGGAGAGGGCGCAGGAGACGCGCTTATGTCGCTCTCCTGCCCCCCACCTAAGGGTTCTGGGTGGCAAGGCCTCAGGGGACCCTGCCACCCGTGAGTAAGAACCCATAGAGGGCGCGCGCGGTGTTTCCGCGCGCCTTCTAACGTCGAAAGGGGAGAGCAGTGAAATGCTCTCCTCCGGGGACGAGAGGAGGTCGGGTCCGATTGACCCGGCCGGCACCCACACGGGGGGGCCTGCTATGGATGAATCTTTTTAGACTCCCAACTGGCCCCCCCCATTGGGTGAGAGAGGGAACACCCCAGGTTTTTTTAGTGGGTATACCAGCACTAGGCTGGTGAGTCCCACACGCCCCGCCGGTGCCGTCCCCTAGCCGGCGGGTAGTGCATCAAGCATTTTTCCTGGGTATCAAAAATAAAAAAAGGTTTGCAACAGTTCTTTTTTCTGGATGAAAGGTACCTTATGTCTTATTATGTACCCCTGATAACGTGTATGCAAAATTTCATGTTAATCGGTTGAGTAGTTAAGGTGTGAAAGCGTAACAAACAAACAAACAAACAAACTCACTTTCGCATTTATAATATTATTAAAATATTCATATATTTTTGATTTAGCTATGAAAGCGGACACCGAGAAATACGACATGATGATTTCAGAGGTAAAATCAAACAGAGCTGCGGTTCTCTTTTCTGCACGTTGATATTACGTTCGCCCTGCACGACAATAATATTTTAACAAAAATACCAAATATTTTCTGTACTGGCAGCCCAGCTCCTGTATCAGTTATTATTTCTGCAACATTCTTAGTGATCGTTTACCATCAGATAGTGACCTTTGTATGCTTATTATGAACTTTGGTGGTAAAATTGAAAGACAGCTTTATAAACAAAAAGCGGAAACCATAACTCGAACATCTATAGCCAAAAACAGTTTTCGTACTCGCCATAACATTTTCAACAGTCCTTTTACAAACGGAATACAAAATACCTTACTTTTATATCATCCTAAGCGTTTTAAAACGAAGCTTTGAGAACAATATTTGTAAAAGCATCAGCTTTAAGTTAATCAGTAAAAGATAAGAGACAACATTTTCCTACTTAAGTTAGTTATCTGCATAAAAGAAAACAAGGATGGATGCACAGTGCAAGCTTTTAATCCGTTTACGGAGCTTTTAAATACTTAACATAAACAGATATTGGTGCCAATTCTGTTGTCACAAAATTCTCTAATCTTAGCTAAAAATCTCTAAAATTTAGTTTAGTCCTGTCAAACGACATTTAGTATTCTGAAATCGCTAAAAGTGTCAGGACTGAAATAAATTTTAGAGATTTTTAGCTAAGATTAGAGAATTTTGTGACAACAGAATTGGCACCATTGTCGATAAAATACATTGCTTCTTGAAAATACTTGTATCGTGGAGCATTTACGCAGTTTTTTTAACCATCTGCTCTTCAGACATGTTTCCTTTGAGAGATAATAATAATATTCTATCACATATAACACCATCTTGCCCAAACTAAACAGAGCTTGTACTATGAGTACTAGACAATGGATAAACATACATATACGCTTTTTTTGTAAATACATACATATTATACATAGAAACATCCAGACCAAGACAAAAATCCATGTTCATGCAAACAAATGTTTGACTTGTGCGGGATCGAACCCGCGACCTCAGGCGTGGCAGTCGCTTACACTAACCACTACGCCATCGAGGCCGTCAAAAAGGTATAAAAATCATTTTGATGTTTATTAATATCAATCCTGATTGTATACTGTCCCATTTATTGGCCTCGCAACGCGGAGTTTTTCTCAGTATAAAAAGTGATCGTTCACCATGCTAACCCATTGGTAGTTTTTATAGTTCTTTAAGAATATTTTAAAGGTTGTATACGTCACTAAAGTGGCGGTATAGCACGCATAGCTTATGATCGTGGTGTGGTACCTGTTAATTGTCAAAAAGGATTTAAAGATAGAAGGAAAGAGTATCTGTTTTCTTTTTATTTTTTGCTTGCCAGTTTCCGCACTAGGCATTACTCCAGTGACGCAGCGAACTTCACATTTAAATAAATCGCACAAAGAAGACACACAGACTCGGAACAACTATCTGTGGATCACGAAACTTGTTGTCCCGTGTGGGGAACGAACCTACAAGACTCAGCACGGGCGTAGTGGCGAGGAGACTGCTTAAACCACTACGACTACCGTTCGAGGTGACATCCCGAACCTTGGTTCCAACCGTACAATTGATCAAAAAGCCGTCAAAGGTAATCTACAGGCTGTCCGGTAATTAATGGATAACCTTGAAATGTCTTAAAGTAGAACAGAAGGAAAAATAATATATATATATATATATATATATTAAAAAGTGCAAGCTATATTAGCATAGCATACTTTTGACTGTCTATCTATTAGCATAATTAGTGTTTAATAATAAAACAACCAAAATCCGATGGATTTCATTAATTTATGGTCGTAGTATACAAGAAAGTTATACATGATAATTAAAAAAAACACATATATCAGGTAGTAGTCAGGATAGATTTTATTATTATATTTATAGACTTTTTATCAAATTTTTTTCTGAACGGCCATCAGTTCCACTATAAGACATTTCCAGGTTATCCATTAATTACCGGACACCCTGTATATATTAATACGTGAAGCAACAACTTTGTATCCCTTATTACGAAAATTGCGCGGATGAAGGAGTATGAAATTTGGCACAGTTAAAGTTTATTATTTTTAGTGGAGAAGGAGTGACGAATCTTAATATTTTTTTAAAATATGCATTACATATACATTAAAATAATGAAAAAACACTACACGCACACTACCATGCATTTGACACAAGCAGTCGCATCGCGTTCGTAGTATTTCGGCATTGTTCGGATGATGTCGTAGAATTCTTCGTAACTATGGTTACATAATATGTATATGGAGTAGGTGACTAAATGAAATGTGATTATAAAGGATAGCTGATATAGACAATAAAACCTTAATAGCGATCAAACTTAAAATTTAAATCAATTATGGTCGAATTTTGAACATTTGGCGACCGCTAGTAGTAATTATTACTCCGGCCTACGCGGTTACTTGTAAGAGCGTGATACTTTTCCGGATAAGGCGACTTATCTAAACCGTCGAATAAAATTAACGTGTGTTTGGAGTGTTCTTTAAGTGGCACGCGGATATAGATCACGAAGTCTAGCTGTTTAATACACTTCTGCTATCCTTTTGAGGATGTTAAGACTATTTTTGTAAGAAAATTGCAATCTATCGTATGAGTCATTAAATGTTTTTGGTAAAACAAAAAATATTGACGAATATCAAGACGTCTGACTCATACTATACTGACGGATAGATCCGGTTTGAGCACTATCCCTGCCACTTTCTTGTAGAAAGTTGGTCTGTCTCGCCAAACTACAATCAAAATTGAACTCTAATTTTAAAGTAACAGAATCTAAATTTCTCTATCAACGATTCTGTACTGGTAGATTAATCACTACCGGTACGAACGATTGATTTAGAATTTTATTTTTGTGTGGTAGAGTTTGATTTTGTTTGTATGGTTTACAAATAAGGGGGTTTGTCATCGGTACGTAATATTTTGTAATAATGTTTGTGTGTTATTCGGTTAGTAGTGCCGGATTAAGATTTGGTAGTTTGGCGGGCATTGGGTTTGAGAGAGGTTGATGACATCTATGTTAATGTCAAAATATGTAATAAAGTTAGATGTAGGTACTGAGTTGTCATTCGTGCCACCTAGCGCAGTGATCAAGCTGTTTCCGTACCGAATTGCATTATAATCGGTTAAGCATTTTAACTGTGGACATGTAACAAGCAGATAAAGATACTTGCGCATTTACAATATTCTTTATGGTCTTTCATTTGCTTAACAGTAAAGGAAAACATCGTGAGGAAACCTGCATATCTAAGAGTTCTACATAATGTTAAAGATATGTGAAGTCTGCCAACCCGCACCGGGCCAGGGTGGTGGACTATGGCCTAACTCTTCCCACATTGAGAAGAGGCCTACATACATGCCAAAGGCATAAGCAGTGACGTACCGCACCCAAAGCTTGCCAGGTATTGTTTAATAATCCACGTAATAGGGAACGAGCCTACTGCAGACTACCGAGCACCATCTTTGCTTTATGGGTGGTGGTTGGTGCAAAGGTTGAAATGAACACCTCACCTTCACACAGGAGCAAAATGCATTCGACCTACAAATATTTCTTCCAGGTCCTGGTATACTTTATTTTTGTTTATATCTGTAAACTTCCCCGCAACATAGTCCCTCCCTGCGAGAGTTGCCTTTGAAATTATATGCATACATATAAGTACTTACATACACAGTTTTGAAGCCTTTAATCCCGAAGGGGTAGGCAGACGCTGTCTGTCGAGCACATTTTAAGACTGCACGCTGCTACTGAAAACTGTCCTTAAGAGCAAAACCCAATATCAATTTCTTATCTTTTTTTTTAATATACACCATCTCATCTTAGGAATAATTCATGAGTCTTTTGAACTTTACAAACATTGAAACGTTTAAATGTTTGCAAATGATTGTTACGAAATCCGAATCCGATTGTTGACTTAGAAAAATCATTTGTAAATCACATAATTTTTATCCCGTGTGGGATTCGAACCCACAACCCTCGGTGCAATGGCAGTGGTGAAGCAATAACTTAAATCGCTACGCCGCCGTCCATGCAATATATTTCCTGACTCGTTCTAACAGTTGCATTCCCGCCCGCAGTGCTACCGAAACAAATAAATAATATTGATATGTAGGTCACTGAATTTAAACACACAGTGAAAGTTGTACATTACTTCTAAAGAAAGAAACATTTAAACAACTTACCTAATACAGTTCGCATCACAGTCTTTACATACAATTACGTTTATTCTATTTAAGTTCAGGTATACCAGCACTTCATGCTGGGAGTCCCGTCCCACGCACCTTGCCGGTGCCGTCCCCTAGCCGGCGGACAGTGTAAAAAGCATTTTTTGGGCACCAACAAAAAAAAGCTACATAACAAAAAGTTAATCAATTTTTCTGACTATATATTCTCAGAAGCAGCCCGGAGTGCAGCGCGAATTCCTATTCGCGGTATAACACACCTCCGTGCCTGGGAAAGCACGTAAAGCCTGCGCCTGACCACTCTGCGCCCGCGTCGGATTGCCGTCTCATTGAATTATAAGAGTTAGGGAATAGAGAATATAATATGTAAGGCTTGTAGGCTTATAAGGGCAAGCATACACTTGTTGACTTTGATATCCAGTATATGCTAAGATTGGTCACCACGACCGAAATTTAATCTGGAGGACATTATGCCTATCCTTATATAACTTTGCATGAGGCCCTCTCCAAAACGTGCATACTACCACACTTCCCATTTTTGGACTCACGCTTTCAACTCCGAGGAATACGCAGGAATACAATACACACCCACAGAACAGGGCAATTCTGTGTAATATATATAATGTTCTACTGACCGTAACATAAGTTCTTTCCTAGCTCTGTTATGCGGTTTTGGGGTTTGCTATGGCGGTGACTGCAGTTAGGTACGTTGAATTTATGTATGTCTCACAGAATATCGACGTGAAATATCAGTATTCCTACTGTTGTATTTCGTTCGGTCAGTGAGAGTGCCAGAGACCAAATCACCCTCTCTTCCCCTTCCCGCTCCTTCTCCTTCCGTCTTCTTTTATTAAAGGGTTGGCAACGCGCAAGTGATGCCTCTGGTGTTATGTAATATCGTATGTTATCCAAACCAATTAATTAAATAAAAACTTATCAAATTCACTTAAGATTCCTTCCCCGATCGAGCCGGCCCATTCATGCTGAAATCAGCGAGGAGCTATTACAAAAAAAAAATTGAATAAAATGAGTGGCATCTTCTATTACAGGGTAATTTTATGGGATTTGTACGACGGTTGAAAGTGAATTTTAAGACATTCTTTTGGTCGAGTTCCAATAGCATCCCGGCGTTAAGTAGTTAACCCCTTTATTCCAGCAGATGATGATCGTCATATGTAGGCACGAGTAAGCGCGTGTCAGCTAATTGCGACGCATACAAGTACTGTAAATTAGATTGACAAATGAACTTTCAATGCTAATGATAGCATGCTCTATTTTATACGTATACTGCATTTTGATTACAATTATCGCCTGCTCCGTGCCTCGGAGAGCACGTTAAGTCGTCGGTCCTGGCTGCCATGAACATCTATGGCAGTCGTTATTGGAAAGTCAGTGCCCTATAATATCCTGACACTAGCCTTAGGGTATCTTTAGCCTTCGGGTTGCGGAGGTCAGGTGGCAGTCGCTCCGTGTAAAAACTGATACCCAGTCAAATCCGGTTAGACCAGAAAAGCCGACTCCAAGTGACTTGGAATAAAGGCTAGGGAGAAGAACTGCAGTTAATCATTGCTGGATTCACTGATGGCGTACCGGTTTAAGTGGTTGCCTCGCCACGGCCGCTGCACCGCCTGTTTTGGGCTTGATCCCCACACGGGACAAAAATGTGTGAGATCCACATATAGTTGTACCTAGTCTAGGTGTTCTTTGTGTCCGTATTTTGTATGTTTGTAAAGATCCCCGCGACACAGAATGTATTCCTAGTACGGGAGTTGTCTTTATAAACAAAGAAAAATTACGAAATAAATCTGCTTGCAACCGCACTGCCATCCTAGCGATGTGAGTAGTTACTATTATTTTTTGGAGTTAATTTTATCTATAAGGAACTTAATTTCCCCTAAAATCATACTAATAGCTATATCGTTAGGACAATAGGCAAGCAAATCAGTCTGTCATTTCACTTCTTGCAGTACTATTCTGTTAAAATATAGCAGTAAGTATATCGCTGTCAGACTTGCATATAGCACTATAACAAAGTAAGACAACAATATATGCAAAGCAGTTTTTAACGGAAGATCACTGCAGGCCTAAAAGTATGTAGAAATGCTAAAAGGGAATAAGTTTATTTCCGCAAATGATACTGAATAAACTCGAGGACTGGTTTGGTAGATCTGACGCCATACTGTGATATAAATACAGACGTAACTGACTACCTTACTATAATGTTATAAATTCGAATGTAACTCTGTCTGTCTATCTGTTGCCTATACACAGCTAAACCACTCAACCGATTTAGATAAAATTTGATACAAATATAGTTTAACACCTGGGAAAGGACATAGGCTACTTTTTATTGATGTATGTAGGTACCACGCGGGTGGAGCCGCACGTAAAAGCTAGTAATCTATAAAATTACTTATTTATTTCCGCACTATATAGTTATTATATAACCATATTACACATCGGTGATTAACGCCTATATTTTATCACTAGATGTGCCCGCGGTTTCACCTGCATTTATGATTACTGCGCCGCCCCCATGGGTCATAGCGTGATTTTATATAGCCAATAACCTTCCTCAATAAATAAGCTATCCAACGATAAAATAGTTTTTCAATTCGAACCAGTAGTTACTGAGATTAGCGCGTTGAACCAAACAAACTCTTCAGCTTTATAATATTAGTAGACTAGTAGATTCGTTTATCATGACAGCAGGCAAAAAATATCATTGTACTTTATTGCCTGTAGACTACTTAAAGTTAAGGGTGGGTTTCCACCAAAGTGAAGATGAGATGTTTACTGGACAAATACTATATATGTACTTACCTGCTCCCAACCAAACGGCGCACCAATTAAACCCCACCTCATCTCCACTCCGTTTGATCGAAAGACGTTCAGTCTTCTCCATTCCAGTTTGCTGGAAAGCTTTCACTGAACCCAACTTCGTATCTTATTAGACTTTATACAGCTACTGAGAATCTCTCTACAAATAATTCAAAATCACTTAACGCGACCCAACCTTCCAATTTAAAACTACCGAAGTTTTAAATTGTATGATAATCATTATCAGAAAAACAACAATTTTCATTCAAGAATTCAAAACCAACCGGCGATTGATTATGACTTCCAGCAGTCAATCCATATATTTAGTTTCTGTTTAGGTCATTGACCCTGGCCAGCACTTATCATAAAATTACTAAACAATTAATATTCTTACAAATGTATTTCGTCAACGGAAACTCCATGATCAGTTTCGGCGAGATCCTGACATCCTCGTGCAAGCCAAGGTCTAATATTGACAAACGATGGTTACCAAACAAACGGCTGAAGGGAATTCCGTGTAGTCTCCATGAACTGAATTATGAAACGCACCAGGATATAACAAGTAGAGTGTGCTGTTAAGTTAATATGGAGATAGCTTTATTATTTATAACTAGCTTTTGCGCGTGGCTCCGCTCGCGTCGTACCTACATTAATAAAAATCAGTAGCCTGTATCCTTTATTTAAAACTATATCTGTACTAAATTTCATAGATATCGGTTGAGTGGGTCAGTCGTGGAAAGGTAGAAGACAGACAGAGTTACTTTTGAATTTATAATATAAGTAAGGATATTTAATTATATATTATTAGGTAGCAGTGATAGCCTAGTGAGAAACCGTTGGACTGCCACGCAGACGTCTCGAGTTCGATCCCAAGACGGGCATCTGTGACTTTTCGAAGTTCTGTGCGTATTAAATAATTAATTATCGCTCGCTTTAACGGTGAAGGAAAACATCGTGAGGAAACCTGCATGTCTAAGAGTTCTCAATAAGGTTCTCAAAGATATGTGAAGTCTGCCAACCCGCACTGGGCCAGTGTGGTGGACTGTGGCGTAACCCTTCTCACACTAAAAAGAGACCCGTGCCCAGTAGTGGGACAGTTTAATACAGGGCTGATATTAATTATGGCGCTCCAACTACTTCTACTAAAACAATATTGAATTATTGATATCTTAGAAATGTAACTACACTGAAGTGAATTGCTCTGAAGTGAATTGCCAGTTATAGGTCTGCACTACATTCATAGAAAAATACCTACGTATGCATTACAGGAAAAAAACAAATTATAGCATGCTATAATTTTTTTTTGCTGAAAAGAATATAAGATTTGGAGCAACTGTTTGTGGTTCATATAATTTTTGTCCCGCGTGGGGATCGAACTTACAACAATCGACACAGTGGCAGAGGTGAAGTGGCCACTCAAATCACTGCACCATCCGTTCAGTACATGCCTATGTGTGATTTTCGGTCCTCGTAACAGACAGAAAACCAAAAAAAATATTTTCCTTATTTATTCAACATACTAGCCTCGTTCAACTCTGAATATTGTTTGCATAATTACTGGTAATATTAAAGGCAAGAAATTACTTGGTCAATAATTGACTAGAACATCACATAAAAGAGGAAATTGCATTTCCTCTTTTATGTGATGTTCTATGTTTTATGTTTTTATAAATATATCAAAAGAGCAGGAAATATTTTTCTAGAAGCCGACTCCACACTTACCAACTCTCGTGACTATTCGCTGGGATATCCCAAGTTACGCTAACTTCATTCAAACTCCGGTTTGCAAGTTCATTACGAATATAATTTAATTAAAAAGAACTTTAATACCATGTGTCACGGTTTAAATTATCTTGACGTTTAAATTTTGATCGGTGATAAACTTAAGTTTGCTTAAACTTGTAGTTAACTTTAGAAAATAGACTTTATGTTTATAGATATAAAGTTGAAAGTATGTTATGTAAGCTATCGTAATCGGTTTAAGAAAAGTATAGTTCAGACGTGGCAACTCAAAGTTGCTTGTTAAGTTGCTAGCAATGATCAAATGTTAATGAGGTATTGAAGTCGATACTAGAACTACAGAAAGTAAGATTGGTCGCCAACTTATAACTTTCTACTTTGCCCGCAACTTTAAAAATGTACTAACTGTGCAAAGTGAGAACAAATTCTAAAACGATATCTAGTGTGTTAAATATTAGTCTATGAAATATTCAACATTGCTAATAAATTGTAATATATATAATAACATTAACGTAAAAGAATTAAAAAATAAAATATCGTTATAATATCTGTGTTCGATAGAGAAATGGTATAAGAAAGTTTTACGTCATCTTATTCAAACCCACAAACAAATCATCATAGCAAGATATTTTAACTTGGCCATGTATGACAGTTATCTATTCAAAACTTATAATTACACCTTCATTTCCGTACAGAAAATTTGGTTCAATATAACATTCTTTTTAGTATACACATTCGTGTATATTTATTTACTGCAGCAAATATTATTGCACTGCAGGGCAAAGGCCTTCCTCTTTCTTTTTTGCATTTTCCTGTTATACACTTATTTAGGCCAGTCTAATATTTAGTCCTCTCGTTTGTCTCGCCATTGTCTCCCCAACCTACTACGTTACAGCTTAGCATCTTCTGGAGCCTAGCTTAAGCTCACTTTAAATCAAAGCTCTTCTGGCATACCACAAACGTGTCCGATCCGATCCCATTCAAAGGAGGCATTTTAGATGACACCCGCGATCTGTATCTTGGCGTATAAGTGTTGTAATTTTGCTATAGTGAATACGCCAACAAATTGCTTAGTTACAGAATATTAACGATTCGTAAAACATATACCTTACTTAACTTACAATCAAAGTCGACATAATCCATAATTCAAAATACATGCAACAAAAAGTCGCCGTCTCTGTACGAGACGTCAAAGAGGTTTATGCAATTCTTATGTTTTGTTATTATATAAGGTTGTTTGGAGGTAGTCGGGCCACTCTCATCTACAGCGTTCAGTGCATTGAACGCGATCTAGATTTTTGGATCGCCAAGTATTTGGATAATTACTTAAAAGGTAAGTTTAATCATAATTCTAATTATTATAAAATTTCAGGACATCTTTTATAATTAAAAATAACATATTTAATTCGGCGTATATTAAAATTAATACTTTATTTTCTTATGTAAATATTACTTGCATTAATTAATAATAATTAAATCATTATATCCGAAAAAATCTCTTTTGACAATAGTAATGTTAGAAATAAGACCAAATATAATAAATTTAAATCACGAATTTTTGTGAATAGTTTGAATATCATTATTGAAGTGATGATTTTATATTAATTAAACAACTATCAGTAATAATAAAACTCAGCCAGTTGTATGTCTGTTGTAAAATTATCGTATAAATATTATCACGTAAAGGAAATTCGAGACTGACGTAAACTTAAAAATCGGATAGCTACAACTACGTGTAAGAAAATTATCAATTTAACGAAAAGTATATGAAAACGTAACTGAAAACAAAAATATATCACTTGCCAGTTTGCAAGCTATTAAAACCATAGCATTTCTTTTTAATTGTTAACGGTCATGATTTGTTTTAAATTGTTTTAAAGTAACTGTGCTCCGAAGTTTTAACTGGGTTAAATGACGTTTGTAATTACTGCTCCACTCCTTTAAAACACAGCGTGATGTAGTGACGCCTAATGCCATCATCCATAAACGACCTAAATAACTTAATGATTTTCATATCCGGCCGTTAGTTCCCGAGTCCAGCATATTTAAATATGCAAAAGTAAACATTTTTAATGTATCCTTATTTTTAAAATAGCCCAAAGAATTTAACTTTTTAAGACTCTGCCGCATTATGAATAAATCTTGTATCGCGGGGGACCCAGACTTGGTATTACAATTTGTTGTCCACACATTCTTTTGTGCTGTGTAGAGATCGAATTCAAAACCACTACATCATGTAGCCACATAGAAAATACATCAAGAATCGGTAGTTACACACAATAATTGTCGCTGGCATTCAAAGTCACTCAAACTTCAGTAAAATATTCTCAAATAAAGGTTGAAACTAAATATCAGTGTTGTAGACACGCCTCGTTTGTCTCATAAGGATAGTGAAAGTCTCTCACACAATAGAGGAAACAAGTACCCTTTCTCGGTCCATTACATCACATTCAAACAACAAGGAAGTATAGTCACTTATCAATTACAATTTAAAAAGAAACTGCTGCTTTCGTGTAATGTATTTCAATATGTTTATGTGTATTTTAAAGTAATGTTAATGCATGCGTAAAATCGAGAGAAAGATATACTCTGTATCGTGCTATCTAGTTCTAACGTATGCATTAAAAATGCAATGATTTTAAATATAACGGATTAATGAACACTCAAATTAAGAACAGTTATAGGTAGAACCCAAAAAAATTACTTGTTCCGTTAATGCGAATCAAACCCGCTATAGATGGCGCATTGAGAGTAGCCAGCCCATCACATTAAGCACTCTACCATGAATGAAAGTATAAATAAATGTACGATAAAATAGAAATGCTATGTGTACTTAGTTATCGTTTCTAGAGTCTATCGAATTTAATACATAGGCTCTCTGCCAGTGATAATTTTCATTGTTTTCAGAGATGTAAAATTCTTTGATAATAATTAGTTGCATAATGATAATATAAACTATATCTTTTTACATTTTAATGCCTTCTTAGCGCATTTTGCTATTAATAAAATATTTACGTGTTTTTCATAGTTATTCAGCCTTAAGTTTTAACCCTAAAACACTGTTAAATACTTTTAAAACTAAAACAGAGCATTATTCAGGACACAACGGCTCACTTGATGTGTAGAAAGTTCACTCCTTCGTTATTATTTTAGTGGGTCAAGAACATCACTGTGCAAAATAGTAGAGATGGCATACGGTACCGAAATTTCATAAATGTATTAGATTTTTTAATTAATTATTATAATACATATTATTTAAGTACTAGTAATTTAGGTTACTTTAAATGTGCATCCTAACCCTAAATCTATATTAATTTTTAATGTGAATGTTTGTGAGGATGTATGGATGTTTGTTACTCTTTCATGTAAAATCTACTAAACCAATAGCGATGAAACTTGATATGTAGATAGCTGGCGACCTGGATTCACACATAGGCTATTTTTATCCCAATATTCCCACGGCAACGGGACTTACGCGGGTGAAACCACGGGCAAAATCTAGTAATATTATAAATGCCAATGTTAGTTCGTTTGTTACGCTTTTACACCTTAATTAATCAACCGATCATCATGCAATTTCGCATACACGTTGCCAGGAGTACAGAAAACGACTTAGGGTATCTTTCATTCAGAAAAAGTACTGTGGCCTTTAGCATAATCTACATTTACGCGAGCGCATACATGGCCACGCGTTTATTCTCGAAAGGATAGGCAGATGACGATGATGACCACATTTCACCAGCAAACCTTTATAGTAATAGGCGAGTCTGTAGTTTTAAGTTTACTAGCCAATATTAACCGCGACATACGCAACAGCCATGACACACAATGCCTACATCATTTGCCAAAATAAACAAGGCCATATGATGTGACATGCCGTTATATAAAAATAAATACATTCGTAGACTGACAACACCACTGGATTTGCAATACCTCGCTTCAATAAATAACATATGTTTATTAGTAACCATTATGACATAACTTGGATGGCCTACATAACGGAATACAAATGAGAGTATGACGAAGTCTCGTTACGATGGACCACGATGACGATGCGTCACTAGAAAGCTGGTCCTTCTACATTCGCAGAATGGGTCAAGTACGTTGTTTTATGTAGATTGACATAATATAATCTTGAATTTGTGTCTTTGGTTACCGGTAGTTGACAGTTAACTCTGCATATTTACTGATGTCACATGTAGTGAAATATTATAGACCTTATACGAACTAAAGAATATATAACTTATAATAATTGTATACATAAATTGAATAAAAAGCTAAATAAATTAATAAAAATCAGATAAGAACATGGAAATAATAAGAATAATTATTGCCATTCAACGTGGCAATGGTGCCAGTCTTCTGGGCACGTTGCCAATCGAATGCGGAGGAATATTTTGACGCTTTTTAATTTTGTTGTTTTATTTTTCTCTTGAGTTTATATTTCTTGTAAATAATTTGTGTATATATATTATGTTAATTATTTGTTTATTTGATGTACAATAAATCTACCATGACTAGTATCATCATGGAAACAAGTAAATAATCATTGTATGAAATTACTTGTCAAATTGGTGCCAGTGCAAAAGGCAAAAATATTTAACTGGATTCTGCTAGAGGCTTTGCTTGCTTCAATGTAGATTTTGTCAACAAATGTCTAAACCCCACGTAATGTTTTTAGTAGTTTCAGTTAAAAGCCAATGTCCTTTTCTGTACCCCTGACAACATGTATACGAAGTTTTATAATGATTGTACGAGTAGTTAAGTCATGAAAGCGTAACAAACGAACAGCCTAACTGTTTACATTTATTTACGTTTCGTAACATCTTCATTTAATCACATCAATCGTGACTTGTGTATTATGAATTTTCCGTGCCATATCCATCACAACGAGTGTCGGCAATATATAATTCATTCCGGTCATATCGATCACAGAGAGACCAGTCCAATACAAATTGAGGTTATTTATAAATGTTTCACCGCTTCATTTAGTCAAAATGAAGTTTCCGTGGATTTGACCACGGAAACTTCATTTTGACTAAATATCCAATAACCAATGTATTTATGATACTTTCTGCGTAGATACAAAATCATGTTTATAAGTTTTCAAGCCTACATTTTAAAAGTTGCCGAGTAGGGACGGAAACTTTGTTGAAAAGTGGACGCCCAACGTTCAAGGTAGTGGGAAACCAGCAATAAATAATCCTGAATATTTCAATATCGTACCCAAGTCAATATTTTGTTACGTAACTTTCGTCTTCTAGACATGAATTCATAATATCTGTAAATATACATAATAATCTAGAATACACAACAGCAGTAGTTTCTTCGAAGAACGTTAGCAATATTTTCTGAAGCATAAAACTAATTTTGCCTCTATTGGAAAAATCTATGGGTCATATATACTATGCAGAGAGTTATTTGTACCATGTTTTAGTATATCAAAACTCTACGACAGATTTTTTCGTTTTTGATCCTACTAATGTGTCAACATTCTGCCTAAATGTAGACAGTTACTGCACCATCTATGTACGCTTGCAACATCCAACAAATGACGGACGTATTTAAAAATGGATTCGTCGTGCTGTAAGAGAATGAAATGACTAGTTCTCTGCTAATAGCATAACAACTAACGTGTCTGGTAATTCTACTCGCCGCAAAAATTCAGCACAAGGTTGTTTGACTATGATCTTTTGTTCTCTGATTAATCTCTTGACCAACTTTCAAACTCCGGGGCCCAGACACGATGCTTTTTTAATTTCATCTGGATTCCAGCGAATTAATAAGTAAATCTATTGTGTCTTGCCTTTTTCCAAAGATAACTAGCCTAACGCCGTCTATTAGTTGTCCTATGGGATGGATCCACAAAATGTCAATCAACTGGAGGCTTTGGAGTCAATTGAGCGAAAGGCCAGGAGACTTATTGGCGATGACCAACTGGCCAACACACGACTCCAAAGCTTGGAGCATCATCGTAAGATTGCCAATCTTTCGGATTTCTATCGGATAAATTTCGGAGAGTGTGCAGAGGAACTGCATAATTTGATTCCTCCTTCCCCTTTTTACCATCGGATGACCAGACAACCAGACCACAATTACGCACGAAGCGCTTTGCTTCCACTTTTATAATGCGTACCGCAAAGGAGTGGAACTCACTACCTAAGTCTGTGTTTCCCGATGAGTACAATATGGGTGTCTTCAGGTCACGAGGGTATAGGTATCTTCTAGGTATGCGTGCTCCATCGTCGTCTGCATCTTCACTTAAGATCAGGTGAGATTGCGTTCAAACTAAGACTATTAAAGTATTTTTTAAAAACTAGACTCCACGCTGCAGTCTATAAAATCCATTTCTAGATACGTACCAAGTTAGCAATTGCCAGTGTATTCATACGACACTGCACCAACGATCGTCTTTGCATATTAATCAGTATAATTGCATTGTTGACCCGCAGCGATTTCGATTCCGATAGCGGATGAGATTGAAAACGTATTGAAACTTGATTGGGATCTTTGAAGCAATGCTCAATAATAGCTTGAATATTGGGTACCTGCTAATATGCCTGCATACTCTAATCATATTAATAGGCAATAAGCCCACTCTAGTACGAAACGGTAATTGTTTGAGTGCACAGATGTCGTAGTGGCTTAAGTGGTCACGGTCACTGCCATTACGGCGAGTGTTGTGGGTTCGAATACCATACGGGACAAAATTTTGTGTGATCCACAAATGGTTGTACCGAGTCTGGGTGTTCTATGTGTCCGTCGTTTGTAAAGCCCCTCGCGACACAGGAATTATGCCTGGAGCGGGAGTGGCCTTTAAAAAAATTGTTTGTAGCACAAAACATAAGACACTTTAAGATACATATATAAACTAACGTCTTTATCCCAAAAAGGATAGGCAGTAGAGTCTAAAATATATATTTCGCCAGCTAAAGTTTAGGTTCGACGAGATGGGGGCGAACCTATCTATTGGGCATAGCTCCAGACTTTATGCTGCCAAACTGGACTGGATCTGGGCTCTAACGGAAATAGGCTCGTCTCCTATTAAGGAGAGCCCAGCTTTCATGCTACTATTGAAGACTTGTTGACAGAAAACCCCAATTATATTGCCCACACTGGCATCAAACCCAAGACCTCGTGCACTGTAGTCACAGTTTTTGTTTATGTGGTGTCGAGCCGTTAATAGAGTCATGACGCCATTATGATAAATTATAAAGGTCATTCCGTAAGGTGAAGAAAGCTGGTTATAACTTAAAAGCTAGCTAAAGGTAGTCTAATTGTATTTTATTTAAACATACCGAAGTTAATAAAATTAGTCAGTTCCTTAAAATTAAGTTATCCTTTTTATTATTTGAATTATACCTTACCGAGATCAAGATACACTACAATATTATCAACGCGTGTAATATATACCTATACATAAATTTTAACGCTACTTTATTTCGCACGCAAATAAAAATAAACTAACGTTTTAACCAAAAGAAATGCGTACTATCACTTAATTAACTCGTTACTTTTCAAAATACAAGATGGCGACCGTTATTTGGCCGCGCATGCGCAGTCCGCCGTCGCGCTCCGTATGCCCCGCTCGTACGATGTAGGTGAAGACTGTTCCATTTGAAACTTTATCGAACACCGTGTATAGTTTCGCCATGTGAAATTTTGTTTTGTGTTTGAAAAGTAAGCGTTATAATTGTTCTGTGTTCTATTATTGAATTTGTAAGTTGTATTCGTCGTGATGGACGTGAAAAATGGAAGGAGAAAGCATGTTATAGTTCTCTATGGTTACCTACATACTGGCACCAATAAACTTAATTTTAAATTTAGAATAAGCGTTTGTATTAGAGGATAGGTACTTAAATTTGACATGACTTGACATGCACTTTCATAAGTTGACGATGTTATTAGTAGTGTGTTATTAACTAACCTATAGTTTTGTTAAATAGATAAATAAGTATAAACTTGAGTTTCACGCAGAATTTATTCAATATATTTAAACTTCGAGGGACTAAGTCTTACTGAGCACTTAAAGTTTACATTTTTACAGATATTTAAATTTCATTTCTAAAATATTGTCTAAAAGTATTTTGGCGCCATTTTGTAGCTATTTGTAGTGGCACACCGGTGGCCATCCACAATACATTTTTAATTATGGCTGGTATTTACAGACTGGAGGGATTAGTTAGCGATTCATACTATATACACTACTCTATAAAGCTGTTTCTACAGTGTTTCTTCTTAGAGTATCGTAAATATTTCAGCTTTGTATTTATCACAATAAAGCTTTAAATTAACATAATAACTATGGTCAATTATGAGGTCGTTGACTACATCAAAATGTTATTGCACCCTCGCACATATAGTTATTTACATAATTAATTCATCTTTAGATGCAAAAGGCCAATTCTAGTAATTAACATCAAATATAAACTGAACACTTATATTTCAATTCATATTATGTGTTTATTTTAATTTAAAAGAATGAAAAAAGTTTTATTTTTTATCAGAATAGAACTATTTTGAACACAATTTATTACTAGAATTGGCCCTCAGAATCAAAGATTACCAGAAACAATAATATTAATATCATATTATTTAATATAAATCTTTAAAAAGCATTACACCATTCCTGCTTCTGAGAACACAGTCATACAATGTTACCTTTAGATAGTCAAAAACATTATGACCACTTGCCGCAGAAATGAGTACTGTAGAATTTTCTAACACATCCAATCTTAATATAAAATATAATTAGGTATTACATTGAATCACAATAGTGTGACGTCACCACACGTGAAACCTATTATGCAACTGGGTCTAGCTGAAGCCGACGCCAATATACAATAAAACTTTCCAGTAGAAAATAGCATGTGATAAAAGTTCTGAAGCTGTATCTCTTTTGATATGCAAAACTTTGCATAAAATAGCAAGACGTTTTATTAAAAGGCGTTCAATATTATACTCTATTTAGATAGACACAAAGTCAGAAATGTATTGAAAGAACATTCAAACGTGCATTTGAGTATTGGCGTGTACAATGACGTATTGACAATGTGTTTTCCGCTAGCGCGTGTGACACTATTGTGGCATTTCATTTGCTATGTACTGTGACGTAACAAATTGAAATTTAAAATGTTGCTTTGGAATAGCAGAAGCTGGTTGAATTGTCGTTTATCAAATTATCACTTTTTGGAACTAACAACTGAATTACTGCTTTACGTGATTTAAACATACATATCTTTACATTATAAGGCTTGTATAAAATTGTCTTATTGTACACGTAAAACAAGACAATTTAAAAGTGTGATACAGCTGTCTCATCACGATGTGTATTCCTAAGAAATACTTCGAAATTTTCGGAATGATGATAACATCAAAAGCTTTTGGTAAATTTTATTCCCCGATAACAATCGACATCAATCTTAGAGGATCATTCGAAAAAAGTGGACGTAGGCTTTTGTTTGATCCTTTTAATGTAATATCTACTTTTGCTAAAGCCATCTTACTTTAACATTAAGATATTTTTGTCAAGATATCTTAACGTTTTCATGAAAAGAAGAAATTAATCTATTTAAATGTAAAATAATCAGAAAGGGAATATTTGCTCTACTTAATAGTATTATAAATAGAAAAGTGTGTTTGTTAAAGGGTTTTAGTTTTATACAAAACAGGTCAACGTGATTTTTTGCATAGATAATTATAGTTATTTATGGATTGCAAATAAGCAGCGATATCTCAGTGGGGAGACCAACAGACTGCAATGCAGAGAGTCTCGGGTTCGAACCCACGTCGCGCACCTCTGACCTTCGGAAGTCATATGACTTTTCGAAATTATGTGCGTATTGATTGACAATTATCGCCTGCTCCGTGCCTCGGAGAGCACGTTAAGCCTTCGGTCCCGGCTGCCATGAACATCTATGACAGTCGTTATTGGGGAAGTCGACACAAAAGATCCCACTGGGTCGATGTGTCGCCGGTCTATACTGACTGGCCCCCACACAAGATAAGATAAGATAAGATGGATTGCAAAATGGTCGCTATTGCTGTAGAATTAAAATATCTGAAGCCGCGAATAAGAACTAGCAATGAATATATATTTTAGAATATATAATTATAATTTTTGTACATCAGATATGCTCTTTTGGAAATTAAACATCAACTTATATTTTGGCTTCAATTGCAGTTTACAAAATCACACAACAGTTTGTTGTTATGTAGTACCCAACAATTTTGTTTTTCAACAAACATCGTGGGACTAATTTCTCGCATGACTTGACCGAAGCGAGCAGACTTTCATCAAATTTAGTTCAGCCGTTAGTCACGTATACAATTGTATTCTTTCCTTGTTTAGTGGACTATAAATGATTCACGTATTTCAATTTTGACAGTTTTACATTGAACTTAAACACTTCCAGCCAGACCAGCGTAGTGAACTATGGTCTAACCCTTCTCACAATGAGAAGAGGCCCGTGTTTAATACAAGGCTGATATTATTTGATATTATAAATGTGTCAGTTTGTGATGATATATTATGTAACTCAATCACGCGTAAGCCATTGGACCGATTTAGATAAATTCAACAAATTGATAAATCATGGTCTGGATAAACACATAAAAAAATTATTCCTAAAGTTCAATACCATGGCATTCTCGAGAACAAAAACTAAAATTTCATATTTTAAATACTTTAGAAGTTATAACAGTAAACTAAACCATATGTATCAATGAAAACTAAACTTTACTGGTATTTGAACAAGTCGGAACAGTCGCAGCTACCGGCCCGGGCCAACTTCCTACTTTTACATTGCACGGAGCTGTCCCGCACTTTCTACTCGCTTATCGTAATATTAAACTATGTACTGCACTTACTGGTTTGAAGTTCAAAGATTTCTGCCTACCACATCACAACCAGTAACTTGACTAACTCAGTAGCTCAATGGTAATAAATGATACTACTGTGTACGGGATTTCAGATTCAATTCCCGAGTCGAAAAAAGTGATATTAGATATACTCAAGCTGCACGGAATCTAGAATCGTGTACGTTGGCAAAAGCTCATAGTTTGCTATGTTCCTTTAGTGGTAGTTAATTAAATTGCTGTGCATAAAATTTTTGGTTTCGTTCTAAGTCGGGCAAAGACATATTAGGAATTTCGATGTAGAAATACTAAAGCAGCACGGCATCTATGACTGAGTCCAGTAGATGATGATAGACTGTAGCTATAATATATTTCTGCCATCCCCTTTGGAGATAAACATAAAAGGGTACAGTGCGGCCCCGAACATAACTAATGGTTTTTGTATGCGTAAGAACAAGGCAAAGCTATACAGTCTGTAATACGCTGTCTCGTTTTTCGTACGCAATAAATATGATCAAAGATATATACATGCCTTAGTAGACGTTAATTATTTATCCATGCTTAAAATCTAATAGAATATAGGTATCTGTTTAATTTTGTTTTATGAAATCTATATTGTATAGATACCATTACATCCACCTAAATATGTGTACATTATATAATAATATTTATTTCATACCTGTGTCGTTATGCAATAATTATTAATAAAAATTTCTTTATCTTCTTACATGATACGTTCATAACACGATCATATTGTGATACAGTGTAGTGGACACAAACCCTGGGTACGAGATACATCAATACCTGGTGTAACTACGTTCTAGGAATCGCGAAAGTTTAAATTAGTAATATAATATAATAATATTCTACCACAAACACACAACACCATCTAGCCCAAACTAAGCAGAGCTTGTATATGGGTACTAGACAATGGATAAACATACATATATACTTTTTTTTTGTAAATACATGTCATATTATACATAGAAACACCCAGACCAAGACAAACATCCGTGTTCATGCACACAAATGTTTGACTTGTGCGGGAATCGAACCCGCTACCTCAGGCGTGGCAGTCGGTTACACTAACCACTACGCTATCGAGGCCGTTAAACGTAATATATAAACGCTATCGTCCCACTGACATTGAAGATCTATTGTTCACGAACATCTGGCGACCTAAGCAGCGTCTAACGTTTAAAATACTTCGGAATGTATAAATAATAACATTTATTTATTCGCTCATTTGTGGTACAGAGAGATGTTATAATATAATAATTCCAACACAAAATGGCATGCAGACATTAAATGTATTCCATAATCAATTTATACTTAATTATTCAAGTCGCAAAATAATCACAGTTTCAGATAATGACTTAAGTGTTTTATCAATTTATTAAGTACTAAATAAAATAGAATTAACAATTCACTCTTGGCTTAGTCGTGACTATCTTTGAACATTAAAATCATCTTTTTTTTTTCTTAATTTATACTGCCCCATTGTTGGGCAAAGGTGTCCTCTTCATTTTCCAACGGTTCCAATTAAGAGCTGCGTTTTCTTGGTCTACTCCGATGACTGCGTCTTTCTGGTGTCAACTAAGATGGTTTTGTAAGGGGCCGAAAACCATCTTAGTTGATTAAAATGCTAATAAATATGTGCAAGACCGATGAAATGTTAGTTAACATACTACAAATGAAAGATTAGTAGGTTCTAATTAATTTTAAAAATATAAATAATAATTATTTTAAAAACAGAGACATCAAAAAGATAATTTCGCAATCACACGAATTTAGTGACCACGGCAAACGCTCGTGTTTAAATTACGAGTAACTTTATTTATAATAACATCATATGTCAAAATTTCTCTCACAATTTACGTGAAATATTCAACTATAATTTGGTGCAATTTCTGCTCACTAACTTTAGTATTTAGCATTTCTGTATAGATATGCTTTCCTAGTGTTTAAAATTTAGTTTAGTTTCCTATAATATAGTAAATTAATGTAAATTGCAATTTTGATGTTATAGTAACATTTCAGTAACACTACTGTGTTTCGGTATATGAAACTATGTTACTGCGTTTCAACCAGTAGCTAAGAGTTCTGGAGGATCGTATGCCTTTCTGTGACATACCTTTCCGTTCCTCTTTATTTGAAATACTTTTCTTCGGGTCAGCAGCATGTCAATGATATCCCTTGTATTGCAACTTAAGATAGGATTCGGTAAACACTTATCATGAACAGGCAGTAGCCGTTTGTCACCTTGGTCAAAACAAATACAATATTCTTTTAAAATAGCTCATCCCAATGTAAAAGCTTGTGAAGAGATTTGGATGTTTGTTACCCAATCACGATTTGAATTAAACTTGGCACAGATAGCCACACGCCTATATCTTCTATTAACATATGAATATAATGATGTCGATCAGATCGGAGGGGTTCTGGATAAAGGCCAGGTTACGAGCACCTTAAACCGGTGAGCGTGAATGAGGAATGTGATGAACGTGAATGAAGTCAGAGAAGTGTGTCAGGATCGTAGCAAAAGGAAATCCGTAGTCTCTGACTACCCCTCTGGGAAACAGGCGTGAATCTATGTATGTATAATGATTTTTATTCCAGTATGTGGATACTTTTGACCACGGTATGCATTCTCGTGGGATTTAAACAAGTTCTAAATATCAAATATTTAGTAATGAAAATTTTAGCCCCCTAGGAAAAGAATTTTGATAAAACAAACCTAATTTAAACTCAGCCGACCTTAGCGAGCTGACAAAAACATGACCTTATTTACTCAACAGCCGCAAATCCCAAGCGATGGTACAAACCAATCGGCACTACAAAAAAGAACTCTGCTATCAACACGTTCGAATGAGTAGGACAAGGATATTAATTAATTTGAGACCTTTGTTTTGAGCCTGGCAGTATCCCTTGTGCCTATAGAATAGTGTTGCCCGCCTAATAGAAGCAACAATAAAGCGTTCGGTCGTTTATGCGTAACAGACATGCGGAAAATGAATTCCGTTGTCGCGGCTGCGTCACTCAAAATGACACACCTCATTGCTTTATATGTGATAAAATTGAATTCGAATTGTAGGCAGCAATAGCAATGAATTCGACGCTCCGTGTAACGCACAAATGAACCGAGCACTTTAACACACACACAAACATATTAACATAGTTTTAACAAGTATACTAGTTATAGAATGATATGAATTATAAAGAACAAAAAAAACTAAATAAAGATATCATCCCATCTCTCCATTTAGTTCATAAAGTTATTTACTCCAGTTATAACAAACGAAATATGTTTAAATGTAGCTTACATTTATTAGAAATACACTAGAAATAAATCCTGTGTCACGAGGGTCTTTTAAATATTGAAGGCTCTAGAAAAACTATTTGTGGATAACACAACTGTCCCATGTGACGTAGACCAGAACACTCAAAACTTTCACTTGCATTGACGATCAGTTAAACCACTACGCTATTCGTATCATAAGTTGAACCCTAAGGTATATTATAAATCCGTTATTACGTGGATATAGCTGGCAGGAACTACCGCTGAACTGAAGATGAGAATGTTGTTATCTACTGAACAATTCGGATTTCGTATTGCTACTGATCGTAGCTAGTACTCCTACAATTCGAGTTAAAAAAGGTGTTCTTCTTCTTTCCAGGTAACTATTCAAAATGTTAGGACAAGCTCGATGGCTAATGCTGGTGATAGCGGCTAGTCTCACGCTACAATCACGAGGTGAAGGTGGCATCAGACTACCTGACCAGCCTCCTAAACAGGATGTCATCCCTGAAGGAAGGTCGCTGAATTTCGGAGAAGATCATGGCAGATCGGTAAGTAGTAGATAACTTTTTAAATAAGCATATGATTCACCTAATTGTAAGCGGTTCTAAGTCCCAAGCTACTATACACGCTTACAATACCACGTAAACCTGGTCAATAATACGTCATTACTGCGTTACTAGCATTGCTTCTGAGTTGTAAAATGAATGTGAAAATATTATTAAGATAATAAATGTGGAATTTGGCGTCAAACTAAGCCAGAGATGTAGCCTGAAAATCTTTGACACCTAGTTAACTATTAAATCGAATAAAAATGAAAATACTTACGGATGAGATGAACCCGTCACAGACCCTCGGCTTGCCCACCTCAGCTATTGCAATAGAAAAAGGTCGACAGTTAATAAACACAAAGAAACGATTTGTTACTTGCATATACATATATATGTGCATGTATGAGTGATACTTTAAACGAACATGTAAGAAAGTTCGACATTGACGTTTTTAATACTCAACCGGATGCAGTGAAGCGCATGCTGAGTCTTAATTTTTTTGCAAGGTGTATATCTGATTGATTTTACTTTATTTGTTATATTTTAGATTTTTAAGTGATAAAATAATTACTGTCCACGCATTGTTATTTAAGAATTAGTCATGAAGACCTATCATTGGCTCTCTGTTGGTCTTCCTAACAAATAAATAAATAAATATCCAAACAATTAATGTCTTGCATATTATTTTTCCATAAATGAACTATCAATCATTTCCTATTACAGCCTCAAGCCTCCGGTCGTGGTTTCCTGGACTGGATCGGTCTGGGAGAGGACCAGGACCCTTACATCCAACAGTCAACCCAGCAGTGTGTCCAAGGTGACTTGGCTGACTGCTTCAAGGCACAAGCACTGCGGTCCTTTGACGATTTCTTTGATAAGCAAAGCTACCAGTAAGTTTTGTAATGTAATTAAATGCAAGCTCAGGGTCTTCTTAAAATAACTATTTTAATAGAAAAGCCAACAGAAGAAAACCAATATCACAATCTTTAAAAAGACCAATATATGCTGTCTGTATTGAAGACATAGAGTAGTATGAAAGTCCAGATCTCGTAAGTACAAATCCGGGAGATGGATACTAATCCACTAATATAAAGATAGATAGACTGTGGTGGCTATTAAAATGCCTAAACCTGAAGTCTCTCTTAACGACCGCATTCGAAATGTGGTAGAAGTGAAATGCGAAATAATAATAATAATAATAATAATATTCTACCACATACACACAACACCATCTAGCCCAAACTAAGCAGAGCTTGTACTATGGGTACTAGACAATGGATAAACATACATATATGCTTTTTTTTTTGTAAATACATACATATTATACATAGAAACACCCAGACCAAGACAAACATCCATGTTCATGCACACAAATATTTGTCTTGTGCGGGAATCGAACCCGCACAAAAATAAAAGGAAAGGAAGAGAATTTAAAAAAACCACACATTAATACTGTTTCGATCCTCATCGATAGTCTTATAAGACATATATATTTAGATCTAAATATATCATAAATACTTGATGACTCGAAGATATCATCTAACATCTTTGTAACCTGTCCAGGCTTTCAGAGAATGCTGTACTTAGGAAGGTAGAGTCACAGGCACGCGCGTTGTCCCACGAGCCCCCTGCGCTGGCCTCGCAGCCGAGGAGTGAAGACTCTGACTGGGACGCGCTCGTCAAGTTTGGCATGAGGAAGATTGAGAGGTAAATATAAAATAGCTAATAATATTAGTCTTCATAAAGTTCACATATGAAAATGAGTGAAACTAGACATTTTATCGGTAGGAAAAATTATAAGAAAATCTAAACAAAATTTATTTTCTATTTATGCCTATTTATATTTTTTTTAGTAATTGTGGACCTTGTACCTAGGAAACCTTGTAACTTTTGAACCAGGTGGTTAATCGTGTTAAAACAATAACAATAATAATAGTGATTGGGTAGGCAATACCGACTCAATACTATTAATATCCACAAAAAATGCCGGTGACATAAAAATAAAGAACATTTTACAGCAACACTGATTCATGTAGTGTTTTTTAAACATTGTTAAAAATCTCAACAAGACGTCCATATTGCCCCTAGTTATTATTAATCGACGTTACTTGGTATCAAATAAGCTTTAAGACAACATAAAAACCACATCTATAACGCAAACAAAACACTTTTTATGAGAGGCTAAACAAAGACCTTACATCGCATCTTTGTTCGAACATTGCATTATCTAATCTCACGTAGTTTGATACTTAGGTCCTAACTCTTTGTCATAAATTATTAAACATACACATGGGCTAGAAGTAGCACTTATGTTTCTCGAAAGGTTCTAAAGGAATAAGTAATAAATACAAAATATCATGTAGAAATCAGCACGTTTATTTAGTTTCATTAACTTACAAAAATCTGTTAATGTAACAAGTTTTCAAAATTACTACCGCGTTGTTGCAAACATATACACGTGCTTCGCAGCAAAATCGTCTCGTCTTATCATTGCTGGATCATCCTTTATTGCACTGGCACTTTTTAAAATCTTCTCCTTCAGTTCTGCCTGACTGTTGATGGGAGAGTTCTAAATTCTCTGCTTCATTGTCCCCCACAGAAAGTAATCAAGGGGTATCACTGGCTTTTTTTTGGGTGTGAATAGTATTATGTCGGTATTGTCTACACATTCACTATTATTATTGTTATTGTTTTAACACGATTAACCACCTGGTTCAAAAGCTACAAGGTTTTTTTGGTACAAGGTTCATAACAACAAAAAAAAATAGGTATAAATCGAAGAATATTTATTTAGATTTTATTTATTATTTTACCTAACGATAAAATGATGTCTAGTTTCACTCATTTTTATATGTGCACATTATGAAGACTCACACTGTATATGTTAAGAGTATTTTTCAATCTCTCGCGGAACTTAATTTAGAGAAAAGATTAACTTTTAAAGGAGTACGTACGAAATTTCATAATGTTATTACCTATATAAACTTTCTAATTGTAATAAAAGGAAGATTTTAAAAGGATACGCACGATTTTTTTAACTTAGTCGTTCATATTGCTGCCTCCAAATCGTTTAATACATTTCAGAAAAAGCATACATAATAAACACTCCTATTACAAAATTAAACAATGGATCTTGATTGCTTTGGTAAGTATAGAACATCTGAATATTATAAATACCTACGGCGGTATTATAGCGGTATTTATATCTACGGCGACAGGAAATTAATATATTTATTTGATGACGGTTATTTATTATGAACACAAATCGCAAAAGTCTAGTCATAAATAACACAGGTAGAGTTTAAAGTATTCACGGGTAATACGATAGTTTATTAATAAATTACCGCCTTATAAATCACCAGTATTTAAAGACATTTGCAAACCTAAAGGCTTACTTAAGATATTGGAATCAGCACGAGCCATTTGAAGAACAAATGCAAAGTTACACCTAGTTAGAAGCTTTAGAAGCCTTAGTCGCAAATACGTACTGTATTAGTTAACTCATTCAAAGTCACGGTACGCTTTTGAGTAACTTCTTGGCAAACCCACTTCGTCGCATTGCCAAAACTACAACAACTTGGTATATTACTACATTTACATAAAACAAGACCTAAGTCTCATTTAAATAATGTAGAATTGCCTTCCAAATTGTATTTACTGGATTCTAACTAGTTGAAACACTGTGCCTTAGATTTAGTATTAATATGTATGCCTCTTTGCGACTGTTATTTGTTTAAATAGACTACATTAGTAAGATTCGTATTAATCCTATCAGGACTCTATGCTACTTAGTTTATCATAAATAAGTGTAGATTCCAACACGATGAATAGACGAATAATATCCCTGCATCTCTGTGGAATTTGACCATTATTTAAACGAATGGCATAAGTAATAATCCAACTGAGGAAAACATGCCCATTGCCCATGTACCATGTGACCCACAATAACACTCGGTGTACTGGCAATAGCGATATGACATAAACTCCTGGTTATTCCTGCAGCGTCATAAGGCTTTTCAGGCATGAAGCTTCCATAAGAGCAAAGACCGATGACAAGAAAGCGTTCATGGCCGGCCATTCGCCTTGTTTTACGAGGAATTCTACATAAGTTTCGTAACCACAAACAAACCTTTCTTCTTGACTGACGTTCTATTAATGTTTTTCAGGTTCTTAAGGTCAACGGCTCTAGAGATGCAACTCGATGACGAGGTCACATCCCAAGGAGTGCTCGCACCTCGCTTTATCGGTCAAATTGCTGACGAAGTCGACATCATTGAGGACAAGAAAGCGTCTTTCCGTAAGTACCTAATGAGATTTAAAAATTACATAATTTTCCCTTTTTGGGAGCGGTTTAGGTGCAAAAGATAAAGATACAGGAAAATAATGAAATTGGTGTAAGAATTGCGACAATATAAATTTTTAGAAGTTATTTTTATAATTATATCGTTCATGGCCTTCTCGTTTTTATGTAGCAGATACCATTTCTCGGGTCTTTCTCTAGATCGTGCATCTTAAACTTAAGATATTCTAATATTAGCGTCTTGGGTAATAATTTATTATGAGCTTTATAAATTAAAACAGTTTTTAGAAATAGCTTTCAAATTACTATAAAAAGTAGAAGTATTGTAGGTGTAGTTTAGTAATTATTTGGAATGAAAATTTTAATTGTGATTTTATATTTAAGCTGGCCGTCATAAGCTGAAGAAGCTGATCATCCCCATGTTGCTGATCCTCAAGCTGTTCAAGCTGAAGCTGCTATTGTTCCTGCCTCTGATCCTGGGTCTCGCCAGCTTTAAGAAGTTCCTTGGATTCATGGCTCTTATCGTTCCCGGTATGTATTGTAGCTATATTTATATAATTGATTGACGATCTTTTATTTTAACGTATAATCGCAGCGGTACACCGGTGGCCGAATACAATAGGTTTTTAATTATATTTGGCATTTCAAGATTTTACAGGGATTGGAGATTTTTATACTCGGTTTCATTGTGAGTAGATAGTAGATATTTACTAAGAACAGAAATAATGCCTTGAAATTAATCGAAAAGAAGTAAATTATTATATAATTTGAGAGTTTATATTTTTATAGGTATTACGCATACTATATTAAAAAGTTGTAAATAATTCTATCATTTTAATCTTTTGTTCCGTATTTATGGCTAAACCGCCGTGATACTTTTCAGAAAATGTTCGGTATGAAAATAGTTGGAATGGTGACCTTTAAGAAATAGAATCGAAGCTGCATATAACTAGTAGATGTTTTATATAGTTTCATATTGACATTTGATGTCTCTTGAGGTTGTAGTTAATGAACTACATGATACAAGCCTTTTAATAATCTTAACTCTACATTTCAGGTGTTATTGGCTACTTCAAGTTCTGCAAGCCCAACTCCTCACCTTTCTCTCCAAACCACTATTCGGGACCACAGTACAGCCCTGCTGGCATCGGTCTTGGATCTCCGGGCATCTACAGGGAAACACCACCAACGCATTATGCTCATGGACATTATGATTCCTACCCTGTAAGTATAAGATTCTCCTTAACTATATTAAAGCAAATAATTAGAGTGATTATTTAAATAGTCAGTTTCAACGCTCACAGTGTTATTTTGTACGTTAGATGGCGCTGACTGCATACCATTAAAGAGACAATATGACTTATTTCTTTATCCAGAATCATGCATAGCTATATCTTACTACACCCTTACAATTTATCAAAATAGTTTATACAATCAAAAATTTATTCAAACTAATTTGAAGTTAGAATATATTAGATACGATTCAATACATTTGATATGTGTCAGCAATTCGTAAAATGATATTTCTATTGCATATTTACTACTTCTATGAAAAACATATTTCTATATCTTATTTGTATGCTCTTGGTATATAATTAATTATTCTATTTTACTTCTGGCACTTTCTCCGTATTTATTGAAAGATAAACTTAATATTTCGCACTTTGCATTTGCTGCTGGAAAATAGCATTAGTGTAATAATTTATTTATAATATATTTCTTAAGTAAATTTACATTCTCTATAGGTTTTATTATCTCTTGTCTGACATAGGATATAATTTTCTCATACTTCTGTTCCAGGGTGGTAACAAATACGGTTCAGGCGGTGGTATCTCTTTCCGGGAACACGAGAGCCCACAAGATTTAGCTTACCAGGGTTGGGATTACAGAAGCAACAAAGGTGGCGAAGATATCAAAGCTGGAGACGCTTAAGACTGAATCTTAGAACATGAACACGTCATAATAAAATAAGGTTTCATATCTGTTCTTCAGAACATACATGACTGTCTACATTTGTTATCTTCTGATAAACAGGAACGACCAAGTGTTGCATCATTGATTTATAGTCAATATCTAAAAAAACGACAGAAAACTGTTAAAATGTGTATTCTGTTTTATAACAGTCAATGACTTTGAAACCTTTCTCTCAAGTACATTCGTAACTCTTAATTTGTTTATAACAGACAAAATTACCTTAAGAACTAAGAAGCTCTTTTCTTGTCTCAAAGGACTTAAAATAAATCTTACTTTGTGTTCTTTGACACAAATTTTAAGACTAATAATATTACGTAAGCTTGAGACTTCATCTCTTAAACAGACGATTAAATTTAATTCGAAAAGCTTCTTCTATATAAGCTGATGTAATAGTCAAAATATCTTTGAAATATTTCAGCTCATTGTTTTATATTTCATCGTAATAAGCCGTTTTAAAATTCACTTTAAATTATATCTCGCTCTGTTCTACATAAAATGTAGTGTTCGTCTCTCTAAACATAAATAAGTACCAAATGTAAAGCCACTGTATGAACAATACGTGTGGTAAATGTGGGGCAATATAAACTCTAAATTTACTGTTACAGTTAAGGATGCAGAATAATACATTATACACGATTTATAAATGCCAAGTGCAAACCCAGGACTGCATACGATTTAACTGCATAATTTCTTGTTTTCTAGCTTTATCACTCTTGTTTAATTTAATGTTGTTATTTCATTGTGCTTCTGTTACATCCATTGTGTCTATTACTTAACTTACATTGTTATTTTCTCTCTATTCATCGTTTATTTTACAACTAATTTTGTTTAAACTATTAGAGTCATTTACTAAATAGTCATCATAAAAAGTAAGAGTATTATTTCCATTGCGTATAGTGCCATTACTGTTGTTCGTGCCGGATTTTATACAATCTCACACGATTTAATTTAAGGCACATTTATGTATTTTAGGCGTTTTACTTTTGCAATGTTTTTATTGCTTTTATTAATGAGCCTTAGTGAAAATAAGGCCTTTGCTTTAAATGTAATTTTATTTGGCAGTTATTCGATATTTAACAGAACAATGTGTCTGAATTTGAACATTGTTATGCGTTTCAATAAAGAGAGGCAACTTTGAGAAATAAATGTAAGGTTTCAAAATATTAGTCTGGTAATAAGTCTTCTTCACAGAATGACTAAATCATATTATAAAATAAAGAGATAGTATCTATCTTTGTGTTTGTCAAGTTTGACAATGTAACGATACTGATTTTAAAATATTTTGTATTATACTTGTTTAGTTTGTAAGTTATGTAAATTATTTTTGTATAATTGTGAATAAATTGTTTAATATTTTTATCTTTTGTCTTTCTTTGCTTCTTTTTTGTTGGCCGTACTTGCCTCACTTGTCCTGCTGCACAAACTCTGCCAAAGATTGCTTTAGCACAATCTATGGCAGAGTGAAAAGATCAGGTTACGCCAAATTGTTGCCAATCCACATTGTTCTCTAGTATTTTACCTTGTCTGTTTCGTATATTATAACAAATTAAATTATGTTAGTATATAGAGAGGGATCTCTGAGGATTACTAAATGAAAGCTACACTACGCATACGCGTGAGGCAACTAGAAAGCTAATATAATAAAAATAATATCAGCCCTGTATTACGCTGTCCCACTGCTGGGCACGGGCCTCTTCTCAATATGAGAAAGGTTAGGCCATAGTCCACCACGCTGGCTCTGTGCGGCTCTCAGATCTCGTTGACATGCAGGTTTTGTCACGATATTTTCCTTCGCCGTTACAGCGCGCGATAATTAACTATTTAATATGCATATAACTTCGAAAAGTCAGAGACGCAGCACGCCTTTTGGGTCGAAATGCAGTCCATCGGTTTTCTACAAGGCTATCGCTACTATAAAGCTAAAATAAAAAATATACTGTTGCTCTACTTTATTAACGATGTAAATTGCTGTATCAATTATCTTATCTTATCTTATCTTATCTTAAAAAATCAGTTACCTTGCAAATTACTGTAACAAATGTTTCTAATCTAAATTGGACGTCCAAAATATGTATATTAATTTCTTGGTCATCTTCATACCGTCTCCTGATATTTATCCAATTATATAAGAATTTATCATTTTATTTGTTCTTTTTCGGATAACTTTCAATATTGATAACCAACCAATATCACTATTAGTGTCAATTCACATACACAAAATTGGAACACTAGTTTGGAAGAAAAGAGTCACGTCAATATGAGGCAGCAAATGTTTACATAAAACGGCTTCTTTTCCTTCAATAAACATAGTTAAATAACCAGCATGTGAACGATCTGGTAAGGATCACGGAAAGCGGTTGGATGCGTACGGCGCAAGACCGGTTCTGTATGGAAATCCTTGGCGGAGGCCAATGTCCAGCAGTGGACGTTTTTAGCTAACCATCATCATCTATGATGGTGACATATCAACTCAATGAAGCTATTTGTACATCAATTTGTAAAGATTTAACTCAAAAACTACACACCGATTTTAAAAATTCTTTTACCATTAGAAAGCTAAATTACTACCGAGTAACATAGCCTATATTTTATTTAAAAACATACTATTGTTACTAAGATTTTTTTTTTTTACGTGGGGGAATGCTATGACGCATATCCCTCCGCGGGGGCGGGCGGAGGGATTATGTTGGACTCGCCGGGGTAAAAGAAAGATGGAATAATAGTAAAGTACCTCCCGGAATACCGACTAAACCTACCACGGTGTTCCTCGACAAAACCACTATCGACGGGGCCGCGTGAATCGCTTTCGCATGCGGTCGCGACCCCGCCGAGGTTACGGCCCGCCGTATGAAACGGCAGGCCCCTACGCAATAAGACCTACCCAAGATAGGCACTACTCAAAATAAAAGCCCTACTGTCTCCCCCTAAAGGGGGAAACGGACACGACACAGAGGCGCGCGTGGGAACACGCACGCCGCCTCTCGGACCTGGTGCTGAACAGATGGCGGGCAGGCCCACAAAGCCCGCCAGGTCAAACCTCAGGGTGGCTGGAGGTCATCGCGCGCCCTCCGGCGCCCGGTTCTGCGGTTGGGGAGAGGGTTTAAACGCTCTCTCTCCCGCTCCACCGCCTCCTTGATGGAAATCACTTCCTCGAGAGGGCAACCGATCTGACTGCCGCGATCAACTCACGGCGCTGCGATGCCCAGGCGGGGCAAACCGCCAAAGTGTGCAGCGCCGTGTCCTCTACAACGTCGCGGCAGTCGCCGCAGTGGTGACAACCGGGCGTCTCTTGCCGGCGTATACGACACAGATTGTTACTAACATAACCTAACCTACCTTTACGCGAGCAAAGGCGCGAGCAAAAGCTTGTAACTGATTGTAACTGATAGAACGATTCCTGTCTCCGTCACATACCTCACCGTAATTATAATTCCCACACACATTGGTTAGAATAATTAGCTATTAATTAGCCATCCGTAATATCATTCCATTTCTCAAGTAAGCTAATTAATTACAAAAATCGTATTATATTATACTAGCGGGCCCGACAGACATTGTCTTGTACACACGAAAAAAATCCAAGTCTAAACCATTCTCGAATCCACTTGAACACACACAGAAAATTTTATCAAAATCGGTCTAGCCGTTGAGGAGGAATTTAATTACAAACACACGCACAGAAGATTTATACATATAAAGATTAATGAACATATCTGTGGCTGAATTTCAGGAGACGTTTGCATTGCAGTCTGTTGGTCTCCCCACTGAGCTGTCACTGCTTAGTACTTGCTTACTTAAGGAGCCAAAATATCTAAGCAAGTTAAAAACACAACTAGTTATAAATATAGCAGGCAGGCAGGCGTATTTTTACACGTGTTACTGAGTTTATCTTTTAAGATATTCTTAGCACAGAGTCTGGCGATTTCTTACTAGTGTAATTTCGCTTAAAGTTATTTTAACCTTGGCGTCTCAACAGACGATAAGATAAGAAATGCGGCATAAATGTTTCAAGAAACCAGGGTCACTGTGACCCGTGTATGTGACCCGACCACATAGTGTAGTTACGTTTTCAGGAAGGTTTAGGAATTGTTATTCGTTAAAGAAAACACACAACTTTCTAATAAAATATCAATGTTTATAAAACATGTATTCGTAATAATATGATTGATCAAATGTTTATAATTATGCAAATATACGATTAGGTAATATAATTATGTTAATATAAAAAGGGCTATAATTACGTACAAAATTAAATGTTAGTAAAAAACTTACTGGCTAAAATATAAAATTTAAACTAACAATTAGTTTTAATAATGAGTAACTATGTTTTGTTAATATAAAAAATTACACAAATGGTTCATACTATAAAACCTGAAAGCGATTTCACTTACACTTATTATAAAATGTACTGAACAGTAGCAAAGCATATTTTTATTTTTAACGAAGAAGTTCATTTACCTCCTGCAGCGCATAAGCGTTAAGTCCGTAAATGAACTCACCTGCAGAAATAAATAAATAACATTTAAACAGACTGATCAATCTGATAAAAATATTATCTATCAATTATTAATAAAATTATAAAAGTACGCTTCGATTTATCTTATGCTACCAATATTTTTTTATATGAGCGTTAACTACACTTAAATCTTTTTCATCTTGTAAAAACTTGAGTTCATTAAAATCTTTTAAAATGAAGAAGTCATCTCTACTGAAAATGTTCCTTTTATCTCTTTTGTGAGTTCTCATTTTCTGCATCCTCTGGAACGGCATGGGGTACCTCGCGATCTTCGAATAATTGTATTTTCTAGACTTCTTCTTTTGATTGGTCGGGGCTGTGGTCGAATCGTCCTTCCATTGTGCCAGTTCATCCTGGCCGACGTCATACACAGCAGGTGACACCGTAGGACTAGTCATCTTAATAATATATATTTTCTTAGTTTTCTGTCTGTTTTTCTTTATAATTTTTTGTATTGTTCTTCTCGGTGATTTCTTTATGAGTTTCTTTTTGTCCTTCTTATCGTTGAATTTGCTCATTGTCGGTAAGCGGATCATGTTCTCTGCTCTATCGAAGTAGGTTGCATTGCGATGCACCTGAAATATTATTTCAAAAAATAGGTCAGCCTTTTTATTTTCTCTTATTAAGCAATATTGACAAGTGTAAGATTAGCCGCTGACTTCTAAAAATTGCATAAAGATGCAGGTGAAAAATGATGTCTAATTTGCTCCATGGGATGACAATATTAGATACTAATATGTAGTTGCAAAAAGTTGTATAAGTACCTACTATCAATACATAAACTTGTATTTATAGTAAAAGTTGCATTGGAGACGCAGACGGCTCGAAGTCAACCCACGGCACACTATTCTGACTTTTCAAAATAAGGTTTAAATAATGTAATCTATATGGATGTTTTCAATACGTGAAGTCGCTCTTCACGTCAATTTCCAACACGTTCAAGTTGGGCCAAAGTGGAGAACAGGCCTATTCTCGGTACAAAAAGAGACATGTGTAGTCAATCTCATCAGCTCTTATTATAACCTTGTGTATGGGATGAAAGGAAATAAAATGGAGATCTCAGCACTCTGACACACCCGGCGAAAAGCATTGGCACTGCCTTTATCTCTGTTTTTGTAAGGGTGTGGAAGTAAAGGATAAGGCGATCTGGCACATTCGTACCGTAACCAAATATTTAACAACGGCATGCTTTTTCCTCAACAACATAAATACTGTACCTTAAAAGAGTAGGTATATAAATAGATCGGAAAAAAATAATTTCAAATCATAAAATTTTTATCTTTATAATAGGAATATCCTGCTAAAATATGCGGAGTTCAGTAAAGCGGTATTCTGTGAAAGGTGTAATTAATTAAAATAAGTTCTGTTTGGCATTTCTTAGCAACGAGACTATTGGACTCTAATTATAGAAAGATTTAGGGCTTGGCGACACAGTCGCGCAACAATTATGTTTCTTGTGCTATGCAAGTCTGTTTTAAACTAATTCAAGGATTATTATAGAAAGCTTCTGGGGTTAAATAGAAATAGTTGCACAACAATTATGTATTTTGTACCTTGCAAGTCTATTCGAGACTAATTGAAAACTTATTATAGAATGATTCAAAGGTGTAGAGTTACAATTACTCGACAATTATGTATTATGTAAACGCTTTTTATAGAAAAATACAAGGGTTGTAGAGATACAGTCGCGCTCCAATTATGTCTCTTATACCTTGCAAGTCTGTTCCGGCCTCTCATGCATTACTAGAAAAGATTAGTAAAACAGAATAAAGGAAACGTTTGCACTAACAAAAAAACTGTATATGAAAATTAACAAACCTTAAAAATGGTTTTGTTTAAAAATAAAATTTAACATTACTTTTTTGTGCGGCTTCCAGAAGTGCTGTCTCCATTTAGGAAACTCCTGTAGCAAAAATAAGGCAAAATGTCATTTTTGTTTGGCAAAACATGATTATTTTATTTTTATTGACTTCTTAAATCTACCCAGTGCAAAGGAACAAGGAAAAGAGATATATATGTGAATTACTTACTACAAAACCTCGTGCTCCCAAAACACAATTTGTAGCGCAACTGTATCCATACAAAAACGTATTCCTATTGACATATAAATACATATAATATCAAAACCCGTCAACTTTGCCACAATAAATCGTGCAACTGTGTCCACACAAAAACATTGCCCGTCTACATTCTAAGTGAAATCAATACTTTACCAGATTATTTTTGTTTTCCACAGCATTCAGCGATTTTATTTCATCGCCATATTTTAATATGTTCTGAAAAGAATAAGAGAATTGCATGAATATTAGCATAAATAAGAACAAAAGCTAAATTGCTTATGTTATGTACATTCTGGCGCGGGATATAGCGCAGTGATCCGCTGTACCCCATCAGAATCTGGATACACTATTCCACCTATTATAATATTTACCACTCATAACTCCAATAGCTGCTTACAAGTACGGAATATCCCGTACTTGGTTAAGAATATAGATACAATTACCTATTGATAATCTTCAATCGATAAACATAGCTCATTTATTTTGACTAGCACATCCCTGCAAGATTGTTTCGTGCAATCGTCAGAAGACTGCATAAATTATTCTGTCTTTATCGATGCAATAAATAATTAATATTCGCTCGCTTTTAACGGTGAAGAAAACCTTCGTGAGGAAACCTGCATGTCTGAGAGTTCTCCATAATGTTCTCAAAAAAGTGTGAATTCTGCCAACTCGCACTCGGCTCAAACTGAACCATCATAGTGGACTATCTCTTAACCGTTTTCAAATAGTAACGAGGTTACTCTATTCACATCTATTTCACGAACACATTATCGAGATATAAAGTATCATATGTATAAATATGAACTATCTATGTGACAAGTTTAATTCAAATCATGATCAGTGGTTTACGTGTGAATAATTAACAAATATCTTAACGGTTCTACAAAACTATTACATACACATTTCAATAGGATAAAGTCTAAAGGCCATTAAGTTTATGAATTAGTTATTTTAGTAAAATTACTGAATTCACATTTAGGTTAGTTTTTAAAAAAGAGCAGCGATAGCTCAGTGGGGAGACCAACAGACTGCGATGCAGAGCGTCTCGGATTCGAACCCACATCGCGCACCTCTGAAGACTTTACCGACTTTCTGAAGTTATATGAATTTTCGAAATTATGTGCGTATTAATTGACAATTATCGCCTGCTCCATGCCTTGGAGAGCACATTAAGCCGTCGGTCCCGGCTGCCATGAACATCTATGGTAGTCGTTATTGGGGAAGACGACACAAAAGATCCCACTGGGTCGAAGTGACGCCGGTCTGTACTGACTGACCCCCACACAAGATAATATAAGATAGGTTAGTTTATACATATAGAATAGTAAGGTTACTACTTTCCGTAATTTCGAATTTAGGAACATCAAAACTCCTTGAATTGGATAAACAAAACGCTGCACATTGTAGGTACATAATAGCCATCGTCCAGAAAGAAATATTTACAGAATGGTTTTACCACGACCTGATGGCGTCATATTTCTTACATTTTTATAAAATATAAAGCTGAAGTACACTAGGTACCTACATTCACATTTCATATGCGGCTCATTCTCAAAGAGTAATTGCCTCGAACCGGAGAGCGACTTTTCTCGCCCTCTCCAATGTGAAGGGAGCACTGAATAACTACAAAATGATTTTTATAAGTTGATACTTATGTTATATAGTCCAAAATCAGAATAAATCTTCTGCTGGCAAGGTCACAGCCTCAGCTAAGTCCCTAATAACTGCTGTTACTATAAAAAAGGCCCAAGTTTTATCGCTTCAGTGTTCAGGACATTGACAAATGCTTACAGAGAATAGTTGTAGCCATTTAGGAAACGATTTAGATAACTATCTTTGGCTGCGTATTTCGCGTTATCAGTACAAATCATTTGCTATTAGTGTTAATTCCTATCGCAGTAATTAATCGATAGGCTTAAGCTATGGATTACCAAGTAAAGTGGTCCCATGACACAGTGGTTTGCTGCTATGCTATGAAAGATCTTCTAAATGAGTCTTAAGTTGTGCAAAATGTGCTTGGTTGTGTTTTTAAGGTAGTAAATACCAATATTAATCTTTTATTAATATAAATCTACAATTATATGTTGACCATTATATAAAATAACTTTATTTTTCCTGCGGTTTCGCTCGCATAAATCGAGGTTAGGTTAGTGGCTTGTTGTAGGGTTAGTAAATTCGTCACATGTGTTAAAAAATATGTATAAAAAGTTAAGATTGCTTTATTTTACACTAACTTTTGCTCATGGCTTTGCTCGCTAGTAGCCGCACTTTTATCTGGATAATGGTCATACATATCAAGCACACATGTCAACTCGTAAAGGGATCGTCACCGTATCGCCTTTCGCCTCGCCGTCAAACAGGCGTCAACCTAACGTAACCAAAGCGGATCAATAGCTCTGGTACGTCGACTCGGCTACGGCTAGGCGACACCGCGCTTACTTAAATCATATTAATATGGATATTTTTACACTTCTCTAATGATCCCTTTTCATCGTTATTTTTATTTGAAATCTAACCTAAAAATTCAATAGAATACACGCTTAACACGACTGTTAGTTATCTTGTGAATGACAGCACGTTCGGCAACAGTAGTGCACGGAGCCACGGAGAGACGTAAGCGCGGGGACGACGAGCCGTAAGCGCGGGGACGATGAGCCGTAAACGCGAGGACTGCAAACTTGTCCCGAAGCGAGATGATTACGTTACGATTCCTATTGGTATGCGTTGCAGTAGGGAGTTTCATACAAAGTATACAGCATGGCTCGAGATGATACGGTGACGATCCGTTTCCAAGTTGTGTGCTATGATCTTAACAGGTACTCTATGCCGTTTTCGGTAACCTTAACAACGTGTACACAAAATTTCATGAAGATCGGTCGAGTAGGTAAGGCTTCAAAGTATACTAATCAAACTCACAATAAAATGTATGGTATTCGTTAGGATTAGGTTAATCTAAGTATTTTTCTAAATGCTAATTCTTTACTAGATTAAATGTGGCTGTAATCATGACGAATTTAATCAACGTTACTGGAAAGACTAAACGATGTGTATTATAAGGATATTTAACTTAAGTTTTAATCTTGTATTTCTCCATTGTATTTGAGAAATTAATGTTTTAAACCATATATCCCTAACGTTAAACACAAATTGTACAAAATGTTACTGATGATATGTTTTTAAACTCTCGAAATTAAAATAATTTATATATAGATAGTCATTGTTGTTTATATATCACTCATAAAATCAGGTGTAGGAAAGCAGCATGTTCACAGATAACGACCTAATATTAAATTATAATAAAGACTTCTTAGCGCTGACTTTCTTTTAATAACTATGTTTGAATATTTATTTTTAACACATCGATGAAAGCATATATTTTCTTAAATTTTCAATCATGATTATGGTCAAATTTCGACCTCTGGGCGAGTATTAGTCTTTTAAAGACCCCAAAGGTTACTAACTTCAAGACACACAAGAAGTTACAATTACTACTACAAGAAAACAACTATAGACTGCAATTAAAACGGTACATAGACGAAGTTTGTTTTGTTTAAAAAGTCTGTGTCGTATTGAATGTGTTTTGAACTATTATCACTTTGATGAGTTTGTATACATTTATAATAATAATATCAGCCCTGTAGTAAACTGTCCCATTGCTGTGCACGGGCCTCTTCTCAGTGTGAGAAGAGTTAGGCCATAGTCCACTAACCTGGCCCACTGTGGGTTGGCAGACTTCACATATCTTCGAGAACGTTATGAAGAATTCTTAGACATATGCAGGTTTTCTCGCGATGGTTTCCTTTACCGTTAAAGCCAGCGATAATTAACTATTCAATACGCATATAACATCGAAAAGTCAGAGATGCGCGCCTTGGGATCGAACTCGAGACCTCTGCGTGCAGGCCAACGGTTTCCCACTAGGCTACTGCTATATATTTAATATAGTAGTAGTAATATACTCGTATCTCAAACGAGGTTAAGCAGTCAGTGGGGGTAATATTTAGCAGAATTATTTATTCTGCTATTTTAGCCGTGACTTCACTCGCTCGGAAATATTACTTTTTCTGGATGAAAGATACCCTATGTTATTTTCTTCTCCCCTGACAACGTGTATGCAAAATTGCATGATAATTGGTCGAGTAATTAAGACGTTAAAGCGTAACAAACAAATAAACTCACATTCACGTTTATAAAAGTAGTTGGGATAACTGTAGCCTTTTATACCGAAACAAGGAAAGACACTAAGGGGTTGTACTACCACCAGATAGCATTTATCTATAAGATAAAAGTCTCGCCATCTCTCTTCTTTAATCTAACATGAGTGAGACAGCATGCGATTTATCTTTCGGATAACTTTTACTTGTTAGTGGTAGGAGTGGCCGTAAATAAATTGTCTTATCTTTACGCGAATGTTATTAATTGAAATTAAAATACTTTATACGGATTTTATTGCGTTGTCTATTTAACATTTTATACCATTTAAAATCTATTACAGTGCTATTTGTATTTAAATTTACAAATTTTTGAGAAAATTAAATTATTAAAACTATTAATATTTAAGTTTACACTTTCCACGACGTCTCGGTTGCTTTTTAGCAGCCATGGTCACGGGGAGACTAAGATGGTAGTTGTCGCAATGTTCTAGTGTAGTTATTTCAAAGTACCCGAACATAATTTCATTCATTAGTGTTTCTCTTTACGCAGAATGGGTCCAAAGTATCATGAAGTCTAGCTGTGGTTTGCTTCTTGTTGGGTTAGACTATTTGAATTACTGGATCCCAAGCTGGTGGTACATTCCAACCATTAATTTGTGAATAATGAAAAATTTTAAATTTTAGTAGTAGTAGTAATGTAATAGTTTCTAAATTATGTTATAAAGTGTTAAATAAACAACGCGATAAAAGCCGTAAAAAGCAATTTAATTTCAATGAAAGGCACTATGGTCAAAATTATGCTTGCAACTTCAAAATTATATTAACTCGAATGTTGCAGATCTTACAAAGTTGGGGTCACTTATTTAAATGCAATGCTTCACGGTACCTTCTCTGGGGGTTTAGAAAACCCTACTTACCACAGGAACAGTACAATGCTTCGACTTTGACTTTGACTGCGATCTTCCATAGTATGAATAGTTTCTCAGTCAATCTCCAAATTTAAGCAAAGATACACACCGTTATACCTTTCTTATCAGATAACACATATAATATCACTCACGCCTATTTACCAAATTAGCCCAAAAAGGGCAGGCAGATAAATTAGTTATATTTTGTGTCCTATGTAATTGACGCACCTAATGACGTCGTCTCGACACGTAGGCAGATTTTTTGTTATCATTTTTTTTAACAGATAAGCTCCTCAATACTTTATCCAGGAATCGAACTTGGGCTCACACGATGATCCGCTAAAATAAGTGTAAAACAAGTGAATTTGATTTTTTTAATTTGAATCAAATCACATCAGGTCATGATATGCTCTATCTGTGGTTGCTACTCTGAAAGATAATAAAGATGATCAAACAAAACTCACCTGATCGCAAACTACAACAAAATTGATCAAAACGGACGAAACTAACAATTGTGAGTACATATTCACATGGAAACTTTCAAATGAATGCTGAGCCAATATCGTGTAACTTTTATAAACTATCCCAGTAGTTTACAGCTAGTGAAACTCAAAACACCATTGTATTAAACCATGTTATAAAAAAGAAGGTATTCAATCAACGGATATGACCTTAGTCCGTTTTCTGCGTTCAAACCTAGTTTTATTATGTTTTATAAGACTAAACATTAAGTTCTAGTGTGACATAGAAACATAGATGTACTCATTTACGTTCAAATGTAAATAAAGATTGTGAAGATTTTGTTTTATAAAAGTTTAAATTTCAGTGCAATTTTTTAAACATAGTGTAATTGAATAACATTTTTATCACAGTGCTGTTCTAATTTGTTTTCTATTTTTAAATTCAATTTTACCTGCATTTATATTTTCTCAATAGAAAAGTCGATGCGAAAATCGTAAATTTCGCGTTGGTACAAGCTGCCGAAAACTAGTAAAACGTATTTGAGAATGTTTTTCTCATTTGTAAATATATAAATAGAATGTTAGCCAAAAAATATTGACATTATTATTTTATTCTTTGACAAATAAATTGTGTTTTGAAAGTAATTCCATTTAAAAATATTTTTGTTACCATTCGTAGTGTTTGTTACTTTATTGCATCCAATATTTGGTTAACGAAATCGGCATTTTCCAATAATATTAGTTATTTATATTATAAATAATAAAACTGACTATTGTATCTTTGATAAAAATATTGTTCAATTGGTTTTCAGTGTTATATGTGCTTTTATAGTTTTGTGAAAATATTTAGAATGAAGTGCTTGCATCAAAATTTTGTTTGTTGATGTATATGCCGCTCATTTAGGAAAACAATAATGTTTTTAAAGGTAAGTGATTGCTTTTATATCGTTATATTAGCGCCATAACTCCATAAACATTAACATTTAAATTAGATCTCTTATAGAAGGTAGAAAATATAATTCCCTATAAAACAGAAAGAAACAAAACTTAAAAAACAAAATTAGAGATTGTGAACATATTTATATATTTATATGTTTGTTACTCAATTACGTGTGACAGACAAATTTGGATGCATCGTGGCACATAGATAAACCAATAAGAATAAAGTATAAGATCTTTTTAATTTGGATGTTTTCCTATTGGGATCAACTGAGCAAAACCGCGGGCAAAAACTATAAAATAATAATTAGAATATTTAATTCATATATAGTTTCTAAAATTGGTTTTATTGTTTGCTACTTTACATGCATTAAATCAAATTTTCCTCTCTACCTCCTTCCCTTTTTTTAGACACGTTTGGCTATTCATAGAGGACTAATTAGTGCCCACACTTATGTATGGAAGTGAAAGCATGAGATCAGAATAAATTCTGTAAAAATGAGAGCGCTGAGAAGCGTATGTGGTGTGACTCTGAAAGATAGAATAAGGAATAGTGTGATTAAAGAGAGATGCGGCATGAAAGTGGATATTGTGACAAGAATAGAAAAGGTTGTGTTAAGCTGGTTTGGGCATGTAGAAAGAATGGACGAGAAAAGACTGACTAAGAAAGTTTATGAGGCTAGTGTGAATGGAACAGTCGCAAGAGAAAGACCTAGGCGAACGTTTCTCGATCAGATCGGAGGCGTTTTGGACAAAGGCCAGGTTAAAAGCAACTTTAACCGACAAGCGTATATGAGGAATGTGATGAAAGTGATTGAAGCCAGAGAAGTGTGTCAGGATCGTAGCAAATAGAATTCCGTAGTCTCTGCCTACCCCTCTGGGAAACAGGCGTGAATCTATGTATGTATGTACCTCTTTCCTAATTATAATCAGCATAAAATAAAGAATGAAACATTTATTTGCACATAATATAGGTGGTACCAAATTTAACAATGATGAATATTTCAGGCTATATTCTGCCTGTATTAGGCATGCAAATATTAATAATTATGTAAAACAATTAAAATATTACTAACAAAATGGCAATATTAAGCGTATTTATCATTATTATATTATAATAAAATTTACAAATAATCAGATTAATTAGTTTTATGTTGCATGAGCTCTTTCATACTATATAAACTTAAATTACTACTCACTCACGTATAGAAATTAAAGGTTTTACAAGGGGGAGTCGTAGGAAAAAAGTAAATATAGCGTCGTATAGAGAATCGTTCAGAAGGCCCGGAAAAAATGCCTGACCTTCGGACGGTCAGCTCTTGGTGGTGGTACCCCATCGGATCTCAGAAACGGATCACCGTTTCTGAAATCTGATGGGGTACCACCACCAAGAGCTTTTGTTCGAGAACGACTCCCGTAGATATCAATCCATGGGAGTCGTTTTCGAACAAAATCTTCCTAAAACCTTGGCAACTTTTAGGAGGGGGCGGAAAAAACATGGCTTCCATATAAAAAAACATGGCCGCCCTACAAGCTTTTACCTCTAATATCTCCGAAACGGTTAGAGATAGGTGGGGTTATGTTAATGTTCGAACAAATGTTATAGAAGTAGACGAGATGTTTCAAGAAAAGGTAATTTTCAACGTCACCGGGGATCATCGGCGACCCCCAATGGTCCTTGGATGCTTAATTTTTGGCTTCGGGGATTTTCAAGGTCCCTAAATCCGAAACAAAGAACAGTTTTTTGATTCCTTCCCCCCTCGCTGTACACCCCTCCTTAATTTTCGCAACCACGCGTAATACTAGACTATTGTATAAAAGCAATTATCCAGTATCCATTTTCTTAAATGAATTGTAAAATATTTAAACGGAAGTTCTCTCCGACTCCTTGGCAGTTTATTAAAAACTGATATTATGCTGCGTAGAATCTACATGTATACAATTATGTAGATATTACAAACGAAAATAGAAGCTCTATTTTCTTGCTTGTAATATACATACGTTGTTTTAATGAGGAATTTTATAAACTCACTAGATATTGCCATGGCTTCGCTCGCATAAATGTAGGTTAGGTTAGTAACAGTACTTTTGTCTGGATGTAACGTACCCTTTGTCCTTTTCTATTTCCCTAACAACGTGTATGCGAATTTCGTGATGATCGGTCGAGTACTTAAGGCATGAAATCGTAACAAACAAACTCACATTCGGACTTATAATATTATTAGTAAGGATTAGGGCTTCGATGTAATATTGTATGGAGAAGTCTTGAACTATGAGGATATTGAAGGTGCAGTAGAGTACGACTAACAGTCGTTTATAAATCACTCACCAAAAAACGTCAATTTCACGTGCTCAAACAATCACCGTGCTACGTTTGATATTCAAGCACGTGGCATAGTTTGAATTATTTTCTTCTGCAACCATATCTTTTACACTGTAATCAATATTAACCAGTGAATTTTTAGAATAATATAATAATAATATTCTATCCCATACACACAACACCATCTAGCCCAAACTAAGCAGAGCTTGTACTATGGAATGCCAAAGAATGCCAGACATAATTAAAAACTTATTGTGTTTACCTGCCGATGTGCTGCTGGGACTCAATAGGTTAAAGAAAATGCACGATCTATACTAATATTATAAAGCTAAAGAGTTTGTTTGGTTGAACGCGCTAATCTCAGGAACTACTGTTGGAATTATTATTTTAGTATTTGATAGCCCATTTATCGAGGGAGGCTATAGTAATGTTATATATTATATAACATTACACATACAATATCTAATTTCTTTTCGTCTACATGTATGAGATTATGTATGTATTTATGTTTTAAAATAGTTTGGGCATGTGGAAAGAATAGACGGCAAAAGGTTGACCGAGTAACTGTATATAAGTCGGATGTGAATTAGTCAGTTGAAAGGAGAATGTTAGGCAAACGTTGTCTAATTGGTGATATTCTACATAGAGAGAAACCAAGTAAAGAATACCTTTAACCGAATTGTTTAAAAGAGGTTATTGGCACAAATAAAACCAGAGCGATATACCAGAAAGTCAAAACTCATAGTCACTGAATACCTCTTTGGAAAATAGGCATATGCATTAAATATAATATGAGTAGCATATATTTATGCTTAAAGCCATAAGTAAGTACTTTTCCTATGAAGGGTTCCAAAGGACTTCAACTGTAATGTAGTCAGTTGAAGTCCTATGAAATAAATTATGTTCGGATACTTTGAAATAACTACATATAGAACATTGAGACGACCACCATTTTAGTCTCCCCGTGAACATGGCTGCTGCAAAGCAACCGAAACGTCGGGAAAAGTGTAAAATTAAATTCTAAATAGGTAACACACTAGTCGTTGGACATAACAAGTGATTGGACACTTTAACTTTGGACAAAGTTTATAAAGCTTGTGTATTATATTCTGTTTTATTGAAGGACCCCAATTATTTCCGCGTGGAATGTCATAAAAGTGCTCAATTTCCTCAAAAGATGGCAGACTTTGAAAAAAAAAAGATTTGGTGTGTTCAGTCAATGTTTATATTTTGTGCTCGAAAATAATTATTTGTTTAAGGACAGAAATGAAGAAAACCAAAATAATTTTTTTTTATGCTGTTTATGAGACGTGTCATCGGACTAATGGTTCGTACTATGAAGTAACTCTTTATTTAAGTAAATTATTGCTACTTAACTCATTTGTAGGTTATGTTGTCAGTTGCCCAACGATTGTGACTGTTTTTGTTTCGAGACTAGTGACTGCTGTCCAATAACTAATAATATTGAAAGTAGAAACAACCGTTCATTTTATACTTTAATTTGACATTACTTAGATTCAAAAACACTTATTTTTCACAAAATTTAATTTAACGTTTATTTTACAGTCATTGGACACTGTCCAACGACTAATATTTTCTTTGAAAACTAGTCTTTGGACGCTTATTACAACATAATTTGTTACATAAATTTGTTAGCTTGTTTGCTGTAAATTTTATTGTATTTGTCCACAGTGGTAATCAAAATGCCTAAAATGGTAACTCCATATAGTGTTGACAGTCTAAATAAAGCTTTAAATGAAGCAAAAATGGTGGAAAGTTAAGAGAAATAGCAAGAAAATATGGAGTACCCAAGTCAACTTTACATTTCAAATTGAAAAATCCAGATCATAAGACTTCTTGCCTTCATCATATCTTACTCAAAAAGAAGAAAAATGTCTGGAGAACTGGATCTTAGAGTTAGCGAGAAAAGGATTCCCTCTCAAGAAAGAAGATCTCCAGTTAAGAGTACAAAAGTTTTTGACTGATAACCCAAGACCAAAACCATTCAAAAATAATTATCCTGGAGAAAGATAGGTAAGACGATTTTTGAAACAAAATCCTGCTATTACCAAGAGAAGAAGTCCATCTGCATGCGCTTTTATGGCAGAAACTCAAAACACCCCGACAAAGGCAGAAAATACACCACATCCACTTCTTCCCCAAGCAAGTCCTCCAAGCTTTTAAAGTTAGGCATTCAGATTTAGTTTCGTATCTCACATTACCAAAAACACCAGAAAGAAAAGGTAAACGAGATGTAAAAGAATGTCTTTTGGTATAACGTCAGAAAAATACAAAGCCATGTATAAAAAGAAGACTGAGAAAAAAGAAACTGATCTACGTGAATAAGAGCAGTGAAAGAAAGCAAGGGAAGAAACAATTACTTAACAAGAAAGAGAAATACTGTTGTAAAAGACAAAAAAAAGGAAGAAAATCTAGTAAACCAAAAACTGAAACTATAGTGTGCAAACATCGCTCAAAACTGAGAAAATCGTCAAACCGTGACCTACCCGAAGATGTTTCTATAGACTTATTTGTGTGTCATATGTGCTACGTAGAAGAAGACAATGATAAAAATGACAATGATGAAAACGGCAATGGCAATGGTGATTGTGAAAATAAATTTTCACAATCACCATTGCCCTCTACCTCTTATGAAAGGAAAATATCAATTGCAAGATCAACATAAACACATCTTGCGAGGAGCTGTTTGCAGAATATTTGCGTAATAAGTAATTAATAAAGTACTAACTCATTCTAATAACAAATTATGTATTTTTATTTCAAATTAGTAATTATCCCGACACGCGATTGCCTTAAAAAAACAAAAATCAAGTCAAGTGTCGTCCTTTGATCGAACCGGTCATTGGGAGACATTTGACGCCAAAATTTTCTGCGGCCAGCGCAGAAAATTTTGGCGTCAAATGCGTCTGGGCGCATGTTGCGTGACGGGATATTCCTTTTTCTCATAACCTTAACTTTAGCCTATGACTATGTTTTTCTTCGCTGTCACGCTCAAACAATAAACGATTATGATGAAATTTAGTACAAAGGTAGTTAAGACACCGGTAATCACACATAGGCTATTTATTAACGTGAGTAACACCGTGGAGCAGCAGTGCAGTAATGCAATAAGTCGTATCAGGAGAGTCACAGAGTGAGAGAGTATAACTATCTGATAACTGTTCCATACCTGACATTTCTGACTATAAATTTATGAGTATTTTTGAAAATGGCTTTTTCCTTAGGAATTATTTTAAGTATTTTGATAAAATGTTGAAAACCCGATAGATCTACGATTAAAGTAACATAAAATACGTTCCGTTATTCATAAAAATTGTGTAATGTAGTAAATGAAAATGTAGTAGGGGTTAAAAATAATATTAAAAATAAAATGCTTAACTGTCCAATGACTAGTATTTTATCCTATAGTTAGATATTTAAATAGCTTAAATAGAAGTAAACAGTAACTAGTAAAAGTGTTTAACAAAAGTAGTTTAAAGTTTCAAAATTATGTAAGTAATAATGGAGTTTTTAAAAATAAACAACGCGATAAAATCCGTATAATGTTGTTTAATTTCAATGTATAACATACGCGTTAATGTAAGACTATATTAAATATTAAATAACATAAACGTTTTCCAAAATTAAATCTCTCTCCACGTTATCTCAGCAGATTCATAGGTTAAGTTTACTAAATTACTACGCTTCAAGACCGCCACCATTATATTAGTATTCCCATGATCATAGCTTTTGAAAAGCAACCGAAACGTTAAGAAACGTTTACATATACAAAATTTGATAATTTTAAATAAGATTGAAAGTATAATATTGTCAGCCCTGTACTAAACGGTATCACTGATGGACATGAGCCTCCTCTCTTTATGAGAAGGATAAGGCCTTAGTCCACCATGCTGGCCTAGTGCGGGTTGGTAGACTTCAGATATCTTCGAGAACTCTTAGAAATGTAGGTTTCCTCACGATGTTTTCCTTCACCGTTAAAGCGAGCGATAATTAACTAATTAATACGCACATAACTTCGAAAAGTCAGAGATGCGAGCCTTCGGATCGAACTCGAGACCTCTGCGTTGCAGTCCAACGGTTTCCCACTAGGCTATCGGTGCAGACTAAAAGTAGTGAATTTAAAATAAACCGCTATATATAAAGTAAAACTGTCAGAATAAAAAAAAATATATGTAATTTTTTATAAGTCTCACTTCAGAATGACTCTATTTAATTTGATTGTACCTTAATATAGAAAAATCGTGGGACAGTTTATAACAAACCCATTGAATTAAAACTAATAACAATATAAGAAGCTATTTTAAATCTCACAAATCTTTCTGCCATTGTAGTCCAAAATCTCACAGTAAACATTAGATCGATAGACAATCGTTTTATATGTAACTAACATCTGCCCGCGGATTCGCTCGCATTTGTCTCATGGATACATATCCATGAGACAAATGCGAGCGAATCCGCTATACGAGGATAAAAAGATTCCTATATAACACGCCAGATAAGTTAATCCTCGTATGCTTACTACAACAGTTTATGCGTGATTGAGTAAGAAACATCTTCACAAGTTCAATATTATCTGAATTAATTACTATTTATAATATACTATGTCCTTCAGTACGGAGGTCACACTGAAAGATTTTAGATAACAAAAACAAAATGATCTAGGAGCTCATTAATATTTTTATTGCTTTTCGAAGATTAGAACGGAACGGAGGTTCCTTTCTAAACACCGCCGCGTGCGATTTGAATTGACATTTTCCAAGACAACTGGTAAACAATGACTGACATACCAATCTGCAGTAACAGTCCTTTTATCTTCTAGAATGATTGTTGCGAAATCACCCATCCGTCTAAAGAATGAAGCAATCATCTTTTCCCCTTGAATTCTATCCTTCCTTACTTTTATCGTCAAATTTTGAATGGAAACATCCATTGCGCAGATTGTCTTTTGGTTTCGGGTTCGTAGCAATATATCCAGCTTTCATCACCTGTGATTATGTAATATACAGCATTCGAGTAACCTTCGTCATTCTTTTCAAGCATTTAGCGGCACCAACTCAAACGACGGCGTTTTTCATATTACGTCAATTATGAGGTATCTATCTAGTGCAAAGCTTTCTGATGCCCAAAATGTTCATGTGAGTCTTTTTATACTTGACTCATACAAATATCTAAAGCTGCCCAAATCTGTTGAAATGTCACCTTTCTATCAGCTTATATCATTAGCCGCACAGCAGTCATGTTATTTTCAGTAGACGCCGTAGAAAGACGTCCTTCTCGAGAATCATCAGTGTTTGCTTCGACCACGGTTAAACTCATTAAACCAGTTCTAAACAGTGGCACGAGGTGATGCTTCGTAATGAAATACCTATCGAGGTCTATTGTAACATTGCTGTTGAGTAAGACCTGGTTAAATCCATTTCGACGCACGAAAGGCACTTATAAATTGCCGCCAATTTGTAAAAATAAATGACATAATTATGAATTCATTACACATCTACAGATTCCTAAAGAGTTTCTAATAATTCTAGATTTAAATAAATTTTACATCGGCTGCTTTTCTTACAGGCCTGATCTAAAAACTTTCAGTGTGACCTACATATCTCAAAACGACCAGTAACGTACTTAAATGTACTTAAAATTTTGTAAATATAATTCGGTAATGAGCGTAAGAGAAAGGAGAGGATCTCTTCTTTTTCTGATAAATATCCCAAATTTAAGCAGGAGCTTGAATTTTGGATATTTGCAGCTTTATTCTGGAATTTCACAATGCCTCCACAACTCGATCGATCGAGCTTATTTTACCAGGTGCAGTTCCAGATTCTGTACTGAGACTCCTTTGTCCAACTCCAGCAATTTATCCGAGGCATCATGAAAAGCCGCTGGGCTAACAAGACTTTATATATGTATTTCTAGTTTATCTTCTACAGTAAATAAAACTTTATTTGTTACATTTCAGGTGATCTCACTCCTCTTTGTGCTACAAAGCGCACAATGTTCCATGGTGATAGATGGCTTCGGCCAGAAAGGCATCTACGTGTCCGACTACTGCCCACATATGAAGTACTGCGCCGAGGGTGCTCATGTCATGTGCATGTATTATGATCCTGTAAGTATAGTGTTTTATGTAGCCAAGAAGCTTACGACTGACATTTAAGTAAAATCTCCAGTACCTTAACAGTATGATAGAGGAAATATTGAAAGAGTGTTGAGTAATCGATCCGCATTCCAAATATGTATAAGTGGTCTTAAAAATGAAATTCCTTAATTTTGCAACAAATTAATCAATAGGAAAATGTAAGGACTATGGAAATAACTATGAACTGAGGTTGGTACTAAACGAATACGAGACAAAGATAGAACATGTATACCTATATAAGATCATGGCACCTTTTATATTTTAAAATAGTTTTGAATACAAACTATAACTAACAGCAACCATTTGAAACCTACAAACATAACTTCAAAATATGTAATACAAGATGCATAAGTACATATATTTATTTCAAAGCTCCATATGCTCTAAGTTTACCAGGCAACATACATTAAAATACCTCGCTCCCATGTATTCGCCATCCCCGTTTTCTTAAGGAAATGCTCAGCAAAGCATAGATCGTAAAAATAAATATAATAATTCAATGGCGCTTTTCCTCAATTTCGTTAAATAAACATCCCCTTTCAGTGCACGCAATTTGAAAGTGAATGCTATAAAAATGAATTATATGTCCATCCTTAGCTTTAGTATCAAATAGGAACAAAATTAACTGTAAGTGGTTAGTGGAGTGGTCGTCTTGCCACTGCTACTGCGCTGAGTGCTATGGGTTTGATCCTCACACGGAACAAAAATGTGTGTGATTCACAAATAGTTGTGCCAAGTTTCGAAATACTTTAAGTCCGGTGTCAAATGTTAATAATGTCCCACGCGACACATAAATTATTCATAGTGCAGAAGATATATCATTCATTTTGTCGGCCTCGATGGCGTAGTGGTTAGTGTAACCGACTGCTACACATGAGGTCGCGTGTTCGATTCCCTCACAAGTCAAACATTTTGTGTGCATGAACATGGATGTTTGTCTTGGTCTGGGTGTTTCTATGTTTAATATGTATGTATTTACACAAAAAAGGTATATATGTATGTTTATCCATTGTCTAGTACCCATAGTACAAGCTCTGCTTAGTTTGGGCTAGATGGTGTTGTGTGTATGTGATAGAATATTATTATATTATATGCCATTTTGTCCAACGTGAGGGTCGAGCCTATATAAACACAAAAATGAGCCATCCATGCAGTCTTCTTTGTTCATTCGGATGACCAGTATGTATTCCATTATCATTTGCGTCTAAAATATAACTAGGTATCTAAATGCAGAACATTTAAAGGTGTCATGACATCCATTAAAAACTAATACTGGTAACCAAAGATTTAAATAATAGATCATCATAAGTGAGCTCACTCGTTAGATAGAGATTGATAGAGTTCTATTTTAGATATGAGTGAACGCGATAATACTATTTTTGTAATGCAGATGACAATACATACGAGTATGTTGGCTTTGTGTGCCAGTTTACAATTAAACGTCCAGAAAAGTGACCATATTTAACTTGATAGTGTGCATATTTTCCTGTTTAGGATTCTGACCATGGTGCTTGCGCATAGGCTATGTTCAAACAACAATAACTTCTAAACCAATAGTCATACAGCTGTAAATTGAATGTTGTATCGTAGCTTAGATTATACCCTGTCAATCTCGCAGAAAAACAAAATGGATCATCGGGGCTATTTTTGCAATAATGTACATTGATTTGTTTATTCGTGTCAGTTTTTTCAAATCTTTTAGATGGAATTTGGTTTTTTTTCAAAGATTTGATAGTGATAACTCTTCGATCAAGTTGTAAATGATAGACAATAGTATTGCCCTTCAAATAAGACTATTTTTATTCCAGTATGACCTAAACTTTGAGAGATATGATGGTTTTTATGTCCACGTAGAAAATATTTCAATAAAAAAAACAAAATGGCTGCCACATATCTGATAAGTAGTTTGGACTTGATTTTGTAGTTTATTTGTGTATTAAAATAGTTGTTTTATCGGTACTTACAATATCGCTAGTTCATGACGGGACACACTATATACAGTGTGTATAATAAACCCTGTCCGATCCCCATTAAGGGCTTGTTTCTCGCTTAAAAAACATGCTAAGAAAAATAAAAATCTATATCACCGTAAAAGTCTTCATAATATTTTTAATTACAGTATTGATCAGCGTTTTTACCCTTGAATTACTGAAATTTCGCACAGTCTAGCAACACTCTATTAAACTTGACAAAGACGCGGAGCGTGGCATACCTTTGGCGGCATTTTTTTAAGTCGTAGGTAGGCAGGCGCGGCGTAGCGCGATACCTAGGTATTATAATTAATAAGTTTTCAGTGTTGCCATGGGTAATCAATTAACATATTATTTTAAATAAATTAAATTTACTGGGGTAATTTCTTTGATCGATTTTTATAAAAGGATGTCACGTACTTATAATAAGCTATTGTATAAGACCTTTAAGAATCGGACAGGATTAATGTAATGTCCAAACTTACGCTACTTTTATTTAAGAAAACCATCTACGAACTGAACAAACATATTTTTGTTAAATTCCTCGCAGACGAAGTCGCGGAAACAGCCAGTAAAATATAAACCAACTTATACTTTTAATTTCTTAACAATTTCAAAACGACTTTTATAAACATTCGTAATATATAAAATAAATTTATAAAATTCCAGTCTAATATTCAATTAGAACATTTTGTGGCTCACTGGAAAACATAAAACATCACAGCGTTCTGTAATTGGGTTTTAACGAAAATTTAATGACAGAGCAACGAACCAAAAAATACGAGGCGGTCTACTGGCAATTGTTGACGCAAAAAATACAGTTACTTTTGTCTTTAAAATACCTCGTGGCTATTACCAAAAATACATAGATATAAATACATATTATAGTATAATAATAATAATATAATAATAATAATATAATAATAATAATATAATATTCTACCACATACACACAACACCATCTAGCCCAAACTAAGCAGAGCTTGTACTATGGGTACTAGACAATGGATAAACATACATATATACTTTTTTTTTTGGAAATACATACATATTATACATAGAAACACCCAGACCAAGACAAACATCCATGTTCATGCACACAAATATTTGTCTTGTGCGGGAATCGAACCCGCGACCTCAGGCGTGGCAGTCGGTTACATTAACCACTACGCCATCGAGGCCGACAAGTATATTTTTCTTACTTGTATACTATATTATAAATGTGAAGTACGTGACGATGGATGTATGGATGTTTGTTACTCATTCACGCAGAAACTACTGAACGGATTTTGACGAAACTTTACAGTATTATTGTTTATACATCAGAATAACATATAGGCTACAAATGTAAGATTAACGCAAACGCAGCCGCGGGTAAAACAAATAATTCAATACAAAATCGTTCAGTTACTGCTTTTAGAATATATTCATTTCTTATAAGTAGAGATGCATCACATAAAAGAAAGACAATACATAGAGTATCTCTGTCTTTAATGATCAGTACGTCATGTGTTTACTAAATAACGCAAGTAAGAAGATAGGTAATATATAGTATCTGGCTTGTATCCTCGTAAGGGTTGTGTATTACACCCATATTTTATCGGTCTCGATGGCGTAGTGGTTAGTGTAACCGACTGCCACGCCTGAAGTCGCGGGTTCGATTCCCGCACAAGCCACACAAGTAATTGGGTATTTCTATGTATAATATATACAGGTTGTCCGGTAATTAATGGATAACCTTGAAATGTCTTATACTGTTGACTGTCTTTCTATTAGCATAATTAGTATTTAATAATAAAACAACAAAATACCGATGGATTTCATTCATTTATGGTCGTAGTATACAAGAAAGCTATACATGGTAATTAAAAAAAAAACACATATCTCAGGTAATAGTTAGGATAGATTTTTTTCATATTTTTTTCTGAATCATCTCAGCCATCAGTTCCACTATAAGACATTTCCAGGTTATCCTTTAATTACCGGACATCCTGTATGTATTTACAAAAAAAAGTATATATGTTTATCCATTGTCTAGTACCCATAGTACAAGCTCTGCTTAGTTTGGCCTAGATGGTGTTGTGTGTATGTGATAGAATATATTATTATTATTAATTTGCCAGCTATGAGTTTAAGTCCTACGAGGCGGAGTCTTGTGCTTTCTACTAGGCACACAGTTCCTGTCACAATGCTATTGCTGAATTTTGTTTGGCAGAAAGCCTCTATAACTCAATGACTGTTCCAGGAATCGTACCGATAGCTCATGTACTGTATTTGCATTCACTATAGCTGCGCCTCCGAGGTAGTCTATATTATTCCTGCATGTATCAAATGGACTTCAAAAGGGAAGCATAGATCACGATTCAAGAAGTCTGGAACTGTACCCAGCATGGAATTTGGCTCGACCTCTATAACGAGGCACATATTAAGCGTAATGTAGGTGTATTATATGAACTCTGCCAATTCCTTCTGGTATAGTTTTGTTTGATTATGTATGTACAAAGGTATAAAATGCTGAGAAATAGCTAGTCTCACTATATTTATTTCTTGAATTTCTACCTACGAACAAGATTTTACGATTTAAGTTCAATTTATCTATAAATTTTATAATATTGTCTTCTGTTTACGCGAATGTTATTAATTGAAATTAAACTACTATATACGGATTTTATCGCGTTGTTTATTTATCACTGTATTACAAAATATTAAAAATATTACACTACTACTACTATTGATTTTACTTTACTAATTTATAAGCTAATAAAATTATTTAAACTATTAAATCTATTTGTTTTTAAGTTTACACTTGCCCCGACGTTTAAAGTGTCATAATTTAACTTATTTATGTACCTATTATTAAAAATATTGTGTATATTTATATTGTTTTTATAAACACTATACTCCTTGTTATTTATTTGTTTATATTGCAAATTTAATCTTCTAATTTAATTTTAAGTCCGTACATTCGTTCGTGAGTCGCTCGTAGGCCTCAGCTGAAAATCAGCGCTGCGGTCATCCGCAGCACAGGCTGAGCTGAAGCCTATTCCGCACGCTGTGCTGTTTTTAATCTTAATGAATATACTATATGTGTGTCTAATAGAGAGTTCATTCATTCATTTATTTATCATTACTCTCTTCTTTCTAATTTTCTTCTACCTCTTTTATTCTCGGTTTTCCAACTACGAACAAGATTTTACAATTTATCATTATTCTCTTTTTCTGCCATTCTTCTACCCCAATAATTAATTAATTCCCTTTCACTGTCTCATTCCATTTTATCCAGCAATCCCATATACATTAACACATTTGAACGTAATCCACGTTACGCACGCAACGACCACGCTATTGAAAATGAAAAGCTGAATAGACCGACAGCAATCAATGCTATTACGCTTCAACTGTCAAATGTAGAGACAATTTGTGGCAGTATGCCGACTGTTCAATATGAGATAGATGTTCATACAATTTAGTTAATGAGACAAATTGTAGCAGATCTAAGCTCTATTTAAGTCGTGTGGTCAAGTCACAAAGGATGGAACATGCTAGATTCCTATTAGTGACGATTAACTTAATGTTATTATATGTATATTGCTTTGTATGTAAACGGTCCCAGTGCTGAACTCGAATAAGCCATAGCCCACCACGCTAATTCAGTGCGAGTTGGCATGAGGTTGCTGTGCATGAGGTCTCGGGTTCGAATCCCGGGTCGGGCCTACATAAAGTTATTGGGTTTTTCTGTTAAGAAATCACAATAACAGCCCGGAGTTAGGAAGCTGGCGGTGTTAGACACCCCCGTGCCTCGGAAAGCACATAAAGCCGTTGGTCCTGCGCCTGATCTCTCACCGGTCGTGTCGGATTACCATCCCAGCGGATTATGAGAATTAGGGCACAGAGAGTGCACTTGTGTTTGCGCACACGCTTGTGCACTATAATGTCTCCTGCGCAGATGGCCAGTCTCCATTAAGATTGGCCGCCGTGACCGAAATTCGGTCTGGAGGACATTATATCTTCAAGAACATCATGGAGAACTGCCAGACATGCAGGTTTTACGACAATGGTTTACTTTATCGTTCATACAAACGATAATTAACTATTTAAAAAGTCAAAAGTGTTGTGCGTTGCCTTGGAATCAAACTTGATACCTCTGCGTGGCAGTCCATTGATCTCCCACTAGGCTGTCGCTACTCGTGATAATAATATAATAATAATAATAAGATACCGTTAAAATCATTCATTCATCATTTTTTTGACTGATGTCGTACCGAAAAATCTAAGTGTAGCACTAAAACAGCTAGACCTCCATGAAAACATATTCAGACCTCTTCAAAAATCTATAGTAATAGACACCTGCTTCATAGTTTGCCGTTTCTTAAACCCAACCACCTTGCTCCTTGAAAATAACGAATACACAGACTCTACAATACAGGACACATCGACACACACAGGTCTTGCACACTACACAACACAGTCACACATCACCAGGATACTTGGTATAAACTCGTACCTGTTTCTAAAAACCGACCATTGGTCAAGAAAAAATAAAATTACACATAATAATAACAATAATATTCTATCACATACATGCAACACCATCTAGCCCAAACTAAGCAGAGCTTGTACACACAGCGACACATCAACCTAGACTATTTGGACTTTGAACTGCGTTATATTTTTGTTACGCTCTATCCTTACCATTACATCGACACCACACCACTATGCACTGTCCCTTTCCGACAATTCTCTATTTTATATTCCCTATTTTTATTGATAAACGTAGATAATTATACTTTTTTTTGTAAATACATACATATTATACATAGAAACACCCCGACCAAGACAAACATCTATGTTCATGCACACAAATGTTTGACTTGTGCGAGAATCGAACCCGCGAACTCAGGCGTGGCAATCGGTTACACCAACCACTACGCCATCGAGGCATTTGAATTATTGGTATTTATTGAAATGCATTAATCTTTGATGTTGATTAATTATTATTTAATTAGGCATTCGCAATATGCAATTACGAATATATGTATGTCGCAGACAGCTCGGCCACCGGACTCAGTGGGCGCGTATTTTCGTCGGATGCCGACATGACGAGTAGCATCAAGCAATAATAGTCACGAAGAAAGATTTAACAACGTTTATTTTAATTAAATTCACAATATAAACACTATCAAATATTCACGAACAAACACGTCCGCTCGGTGCGAGCTCCGATTATAGAATGCCCGCCCGCTCCAACGGTCGCGTCCAAGCATGACTCGTAGTGACGTCACACTACGACATGTAGATATATAATTTTTTTTTGCCGTTTGTACAAAATTTGATGATTATTATTATTCGAAAACAGTCAAATAACTGCCACATCAGTATATACGAATGTTTTATCACCTACGCTTATAAACAGATACTAAGCTGTATACGCAAGGAATCAAGGGATTACGTAGGCCTAAAACGATTCTCTCGCATGATGTCGTCCGGGGACTGCATCAAATAAATGCGGCTTTATTTTCCCGGTACTTAAAGTATTATTTACACTTTTGTTTAGCCAATATGTACCTAACAAGAGAGTATGGTCATATAATACGTATATTATGAGAAAATTAGGACATCAAAACATTTAAAGAAAATGTTTTTGACTAAACTATTGCAATCGCACTTGGTCTCTGCGAAATATTATGATCGCAGTTAAAGAAATTATCTGTTACGTACTGTGGATTTCTAGCTAAGTTTAAAGTCCTACGTAATAAGCGTCATATAGTCGTCTAACAAAAGACAAAGTGCTGCTGCCAAAAATGTCTTAACATAAACATCCGAAAACTCATTGTCTCACTAGGACAAGAACCTTCGCGACCTCATGATCGCACACAAACATAGAGCGGCAATTTCTATATCAGGGCCAACGAGGCAGTCCTTACAGAATATTTTTCTTCAAAAGTCAAAATCAAATCGTTTTAGTAAACAAACAACTCATAAAAATCAGTCAGTAATCCCTTTCAGACTATATTCGGACTCTAATGGAGATCATAAAAAAACATAGAAATGGATCTCTTTCTTTTATCCCTAACCACCAGTACGCTATATATGAATTTTTTTTGCTTACTGTTTCATTTTCCATGTCGAAGCATCGCTTTGTTTATTTTCTAGCATAGTTTGGTATTTCTGTACAAGTGATACTAAAATGTCCCTCTCATGTAGTGAAAAGTTTGCACTTCTATCTCTTTTAACTTTATCCATGATAATTTATAAAAAATTAAAACCACACGCAATAATTTACCAACCAAAAACACAAACAATACACGAAATGAAATGACAAAATAACAGTTAACTTGCCAATGACGACGTTTGACGAGTAACGTTGACGTAATAATGAACGAATGTAACGTATGATTTGTTACGTCATTCACTTAACCGGTAAGTTGTTACTCGAAGCTTTTTTTTCGCTTGTGAAATTGATAGAAGTTACTCGTAAGTTTTACTTGCCAATTAACGTTAATTGGAAAGTAACTAATCAACGCTTTACTTGGAGATGGTGAACGAGGACCTAAGACAGATAAGAAAAATGCACTATATCTCATCTGCAACGTCCGCGTGTAAATTGAAAGACCAAATTTTTCATTTAAAATATGCTATTCCCCGCTTTACGAAACCTTTTTATCCGAGGCCACTTCACTTTTGCCTTTAGTAAACTGTGTAATGGGACTACCATCTGACATTCCTAGTTAAAAATAGCTGACCTTTTTTTAACGTGGAGGAATGCATTTATGCATCCCTCTAAAAAAGACTCCCATTTGTAGAGGGATGTGTAAATGCATTCCGTAGGGAAAAGGTATGTCAAGCTCACCCGAGGAAAGATGGAAAGGTGCCGAGTCCTACCGACTAAACCTGCCACGGTGTGCCAACTCGCTGCCGTGAATGGTAGGTGGGTCGCTCGAACTGAAACTACATCAGCGATAGAAATAGCTGACTTGGATTAATAAATGTAGATACCTGTTATATTGCAAAGGTCGTTAACGTGGTATAACATTACTTAGCATTTTGTTACTTGGTAGATATTTTTATGTTGATGCTGATTGCACACTCATCTGAGTGTGGTATGTTATGGTAAGTGGAACTGCTCATGGACGTGGCGGTGCTTTCTTGGTATCACAGTAGTATTGCCAAGAAAACTCGACCGAGCTTTTGCCTAGTGTAAACCACATTGGTAAAAAGCACACGTTTTGCTATGAAGGAAAAAAAAAGGAAGTGACCGAAAGGAACACTAGGCGAGCACCGTATGAAACGTGCATGTTTGTATGTTTTAGGATGTGATTCTGTGAAAGGATGCACATTCAAAATAGGCACTACTGAATTTGGTAGGTTTTGAGCTTCAACTCATACAAGATTAGTAAAACTAATTATTTAGTAAGTCCTACTAATTTCCACTTAATTTTATAAATGTGAAAGCTTTCTATAATTCTATCACACGTAAACCGTTGACCAGATTTAGTTGAAACTTGGTACACCGTTACATTATGCCCTGTATCAACACAACGGATAGCTTTATTCTTAAATTACATTGCCACCCGAGCAATCATTTATCTGTCAATTCTTTTACTTCTAATTATTACATAAGGACTTTTTGGTCCTTCGTAAGAATTGTGCGAAACAAAGTTTTTTAAATAATACGAGTATTTTCGTTGATACCTTCTTTTTAAGATCGGTCCGTTTCGGTCTCAAATTAAATGGAAGTGCGTATCGACACGTAAAAAAAAATTTAAAAAGCGTCTTATAGCACAATTCGTGCGAACAAATTCATGCGAAAATACCATAACATACCAAGCCTACTTAAGTACGATGCGACCTCGAACCGCGAAGAAACTCTCTTTACTCTTTACTATCAGCTTTCTTAGTGAGTAATCGTATAACTATGTTACCTAAACTAAACCATTAAACTTAACTATATATATTTACGTATAACAATGAGCGATTATATAAAGATTGTGGAAACTATTATTATTTAAACAAAAGCTTTGTTTAAAATACCCGGGAGAACAATCGGCTTATCTTGTTTAAGTTCACAAACTGGTAATAGTAAACTTCAGTAAGTATTAATAATATTGAAGTTATAGGTAATTATGTAATGTTTTGCTTGTGTCCAAGTTGTTTAACTGAAACTTTAGCAATAGTTCTAGACTGTACATAGAATAAGAGAAAATCTCAATAACAATTAACCCTTTGAATATTACAATTTTTTTTTCCTTTTTTTTTTTTTTTTTAATTCACTACTATACTACTATTAAACTTTACTAATTTTAAGCTAATTAAATTATTAAAACTATTAAAACTATTTGTATTTAAGTTTACACTTTTGGTATTTGGTACACTTAATTGGTAAACTTATTTATTTATTAGATTTTATCCAAAGTTCACTCACGTAACTGTAGGTTAGGTTAGATAGTAGAAGTAACAGTACTTTAGTCTGGATGAAAAGTACCCTTTCTCCTTATCTGTTGCCTTGATTACGTATATGCGTAATTTCTTGATGATCGGTCGAGTAGGTAGACATAAAAGCGTAACGAACAAAGAAACTCACATTGGCATTTATAATATAAGTTAGGATTCATCTATCTATATACTAGTAATGCCTTGCAGACCGAATTTCAGTCACGGCGGCCAGCCTTAACAGAGACTGGCCATCTGCGCATGAGTTATTATAGTGCACAAGTATGTGCGCAAACACAAGTGCACTCTCTGTTTCCTAACTCTCATGATGGGACGGTAATCCGACACGACCGGAGAGAGATCAGGCGCAGGACCAACGGCTTTACGTGCTTTCCGAGGCACGGGGATGTCTTACACCGCCAACTTCCTAACTCCGGGCTGCTATTGAGATTTTTTAACAGAAAAACCCAATAACTTTTTCTTGGCCCGACTCGTAATTCGAACCCGAGACCTCATGCACAGCAGTCGCATTCATTACCGCTGCGCCACAAAGGCTACTACTAGTATTTTGTACAACTGAATCGCGAATTGACGCGCTAGTTTCTACAACTACAGTCAGGTATAAATAAGATATTTGCATTTTATAGCCAATTTACGAGGGAAGATTAAGAAATAAATTATTAAGGTCTGTTTTTCCAATCATCAAAGAAAAATATTTTTTGGATAAACTACATCATGAGCAAAGTAAGATTGACAGTTGCATTAATAAAATTGTTCATTTGATCCTATTTCATATTCGATCAAGTAATAACTTATTTGACACATTATTAATATGATAATAGAAAAAAAAACTTATAAAACTATTGGAAAAGCGAAAATCGCAATATTAAAATTAACAAAATAAGTATCAGTTCATTGTTCGTAGAAACTGTTACAATAACATTTTTACCTATTTTTATAACTACACTTACCGTTTAATATTCGATTAAAAAATCAGCTTCTCAGCGCGACTTTGACCACGGAAAGGTGGCCGGGGTGAAAATTATTTTGTAAGACATCCCGCGCTTTAGGAATTAATCCTGTGTCGCGGGGTCTTAACAAACATTCAAACAACGGGCACAAAGAACACCCAGACTCAGAACGACCATTTGTGGATCACATAAAGTTTTGTCTCGTGTGGGATTCGAACCCACAACACTCGAAGCAGTGGCAGGGGCGAGGTGACCATTGATAACACTACGCCACCTGCGCAATCAAAAAATAATAATCCCATATATTAATCTAGGATATGGTCTATCTGTACGTGTATTTCTAGGATTTTTAAAGTCAGCGTTGAAATTAAAGTCATTAAAGTATTCTTATAAGTGTCAACTTAACATTTTCATATAGCAAAGTTCAATAATCAGCTTACTGAAGTTGGAGAAGTTACATTTACGCTAATTTCTATACCTTCCAAGTGGGCCAGTCTTTGAGAAAATACCCGCAAGAAGCTTACATCAACCCTTTTATATTCGCTATTGAATTATTATTGGTAATATTTATTGCTAATAGATATAGAATTCATATGTGCAAACATGTGCAGCTATTAAATAGTACACGATGTAAAACGGATTATAAAAATCGAAATAACAGGGAATAATTTTACAAATAAGACGTAAAGATGTTCAAGTTTTTATAATATATATATTATTCTGTAGTTAAATGTTTATTTTATCCTAATGGAATAAATGGTTTTCGGGTTTCGTACCCGAATGTTGCCAACTAAGCCAGCCCTATTACTCCCTCTGCGCTTGCTGTCCGGCTATAGCGGGCTGTATATCATGAATTGTAATAAGTAGAGAGACGAATTTTCCAGAATGTGTATTGCTATTGGCGCTATAACATCAAATAATAGAAATTATAATATATATCAAACCATGCCACTGCTGGACATGGCCTCTTCTCAATGTGAGAAGGGTTGGGCCATAGTCTACCACGCTGGGCTAGTGCGTGTTGGCAGACTTCACATAATTTTTATTCCAGAACATTGTATACAACTTTCGGACATGTAGGTTTCCTTGCGATCTTTTCCTTCACCGTTAAAGCGAGCGATAATTAATTATTAAATATGCACATAAACTCGAAAAGTAAAAGGTGTGCCTTGTGGTCGAATTCGATGCCTTTACGTGGTACCCACCAATCTCCCACTTGTCTATCGCTACTACTATAGAGTATGAAAAGTACATAGTGTTATATCTTGTACGATGGTACGGATACGACCCTTCGTGTGTGACTCCGACTCGTAATTGACCGGTTTAATAAGACTCTATCCACTCTCGGTATAACATCTGATACTACGATGATGATATAAACATTAAAACAATGACCACACAGAACACATACTGGACAGAAGTTCTTTGTAGATCACACAATGTTTGTGTCCAAAATAGGCAGCAATTCTACAAACGCCGTACTAATAATGGCGAGATGACTGCTTGAACCAATGCGCCATTTGTGCAATTGTAAAAAGTTTAAACTATATTGCGACCAAAGTAATTTGATACTATGATTCGTTTCAGAACCGCACGTTTGGACCTCGATGCAGCAATCCACAAAATGTCACCATCACCCCTGAACTAGCGAATCAGCTGCTCGATGTAATTAATGCGTAAGTTATCATAGCATTAGTTATTGTTCTGACTTTTAACTGCCTCCGTGATGCAGCGGTAGAGAATACGTCTGCTGCGCATGAGGCCCCGGGTTCAAATCGCGGGTTGGATCAAGAAAAAATTATTTGGTGTTTCTGCTAGAAAATCTCAATAGCAGACCTAGGGAAGCATGTAAAGTCGTTAACGTTGCGCCTGATCTTTCTCCGGTCTTGTAAGATTATTTCATTGGATCATAAGACTTAGAGAACAGAGTGTGCACTTGTGTTTGCGCACACACGTGTGCACTATATTTTCTCCTGTCAGTCAGTTCAGTCTCCGTAGCCATAATTCAGTCTGGAGGACATTATTGTCCTGAAGACATAATAATATGTGATTGTTACTGATCTTTGTACCGGATACAGTGCATCAAGATACATATTCTGAATAAAACCACGGATTTCACAATTTGGCGATTCAGCTCTTTTCATTGGGAATGTTACCATACCCTGGTCCGTTTAAAGTTTCTATTGAACTGAATATATTATTAAAGTTATATTATTTTCTGTATGTTTTCTCATAGTATTAGAAGCAAGATAGCCAACGGTAAAGAGACAGGTCAGAATAATACAAGGTTGCCCAGAGGATACGGCATTTTCCGATTGGTAAGTACTTAAATCTATTGTATTACAACTTACCAAGCACATGCAGAATTCATTCATACGTCTATGATGCAAGAGATACATCCATACTAAAATTACAAATACAAAATTTGGTAATTATTCAGTTTTCAAATTAAGCTGCTGCATCGATATGAATGAGGTCCGCTAAGTGATTAATGATTGATTTATTTAACTGCATGCTATGTTTTTTTTATATTTGTTAGGAGTGTGTTATATTGATAGGTCAATCCATTTAACCCAAGCATTCTCAATCAAGAGGACAACGATATACTTTGTTTGCAAAAATGTTGTAGTACTAATGTAAATGTAATGTTTTGCTTTATTTCAGAGATGGGATAATGAACTCGCTACTTTTGCGCAAGTGTTCGCAAACCAGTGTATGCTTAGACATGACTTCTGCAGAGCAACCAGTAAGTCTCCAATGAATTTAATTAATAACTGTATGATAAAATATACTTTTTTTAATGAAATTAATTAATTTAATATAGTAAATAAACTAATTTAATTAATAAATGTTAGTATGTCGGCCTCGATGGCGTAGTGGTTAGTGTAACCGACTGCCACACCTGAGGTCGCGGGTTCGATTCCCACACAAGTTAAATATTTGTGTACTTGAACCCGGATGTTTGTCTTGGTCTGGGTGTTTCTATGTATAATATGCATGTATATACAAAAAAAAAGAAGTATATATGTATGTTTATCCATTGTCTCATACCCATAGTACAAGCTCTGCTTAGTTTGGGCTAGATGGTGCTGTGTGTATGTGATAGAATGTTATTATATTATATTAACTAGTCGGCGATAGCTTAGTGTAATACTGTTAGACTACCATGCAGTCTCGAGTTCTATCCCATGGCACGCACCTCTCAGTTTTAGAATTTGCCTACCAAATAGCAAATTATCGGCAAAAGAAATCTGTATCTCTGAAAATTCTTCATAATGTTCTCAAAATGTATCCAACGTGACAGACTATAACGTAAATCTTTAAGACATTTTCATTATACCCACATTTCGCCTTCCGTCTTATGAAATACCCTATATACGTCAACCGCGCACAGCTGCTGACTCAGCACTACTACTGAGCACTGCTTAACAGAAAAACTTATAACACTTTAGCCGACTCGATAATCGAACCTATTCTATTGTACAACAGTCGCATTTACCACGGAAGTAGTATTTCACAACATATTTTAAAACAAGTCCCCCACCGCATCTGTCTGTCTGTTCGCGATAAAGTCAAAAACTACTGAACAAATCGTCATGCGATTTTCACCAATAGACAGAGTGATTCATAAGGAAGGTTTAGGTGTATAATTTGTTATGATTTTGTACTAACCGTGTCGGGGCGGGTCGATATTATAAAAATAAATTACATTATTTACAGAAAAATTTCCCGAACCATGTCAGACTGCCGGCCTGGTGAGATTTCCTTACCCGGGATGGGACCCCCAGCTTGCTGACACTGTGTCCGTTCTAAACGACGACAAGCTATCGTACTCCGTGATGCAGATCCTCAAGTCCTGGTACTCGCAGAAGACGTTCGTTACAGAGGACATGATCAAACAGCATCCCAGTTGGGAATCGTAAGTTGTTGTTTTATTCGAAAACTAGCTTTTGTCCGCGGGATCGCTCGCGGTAAAGTAGTTTAGGTCATGTTGGAACAGTATTATTTTTTTAATAAATATATTTTATGTTACTCGATGATAGTATAGATTTCTAATGGTGAAAGAATTTTTAAAATCGGTTGGTAAGTTTTTGAGTTAAATACTCACAAACAAACAAACAAAAATCAAATGTCACAGTTACTAATATCTATGTGAGATAGTTTGTAAATTTAAAGAGCCTAAACTACTTAACGAATTCCAATAACTGCGGTAACGTAGGATTCAACTTATCTCATTCATCGAAAACGACATTCAATAAATATATATGTATATACAGGGTGTCCGGTAATTAATGGATAACCTTGAAATGTCTTATAGTAGAACTGAAGGCCGCACAGAAAAAAAAAAAAAAAATATATATATTTTAAAAAGTGCAAGCTATTATACGTAGCATACTTTTGACTGTCTATCTATTAGCATAATTAGTGTTTAATAATGAAGCAACAAAACCGATGGATTTCATAAATTTATGGTCGTAGTATACAAGAAAGTTTGTGAGCAGCGATAGCTCAGTGGGGAGACCAACAGACTGCAATGTAGAGGGTCTCGGGTTCGAACCGACGTCGCGCACCTCTGACTTTCGAAAGTTATATGACTTTTCGAAATTATGTGCGTATTGATTGACAATTATCGCGTGCTCCGTGCCTCGGAGAGCACGTTAAGCCGTCGGTCCCAGCTGCCATGAACATCTATGGCAGTCGGTATTGGGGAAGTCGACACAAAAGATCCCACTGGGTCGAAGTGTCGCCGGTTTGTACTGACTGGCCCCCACACAAGATAAGATAAGATAAGATAAGATACAAGAAAGTTATACATGGTAATTAAAAAAAAAACACATATCTCAGGTACTAATTAGGATAGATTTATTTCCATATTTTTTTCTGAACGGCGATCAGTTCCACTATAAGACATTTCCAGGTTATCCATTAATTTCCGGACACCCTGTATAGTAAACGCTAGTCGACAAACATTTCAATCCTATTCTTTCCTTGAAATTAAACTACTATAAACGGATTTTATCGAGTTGTTTATTTTACAATTTAAAAACTATTACACTACATACTACTACTATTAAACTTTACTAATTGTGAAGCTAATAGCAGTGGTATGTAGTTTAATAGTACGCGATAAAATCCGTTTATAGTAGTTTAATTTCAATGAATAACATTCGCGTAAACAGAAGACAATATTATCTATTCTTTCCTTTACATGGGGTAACGGAATAGGTAATATTTAAAAAACTTCTGTTTATTTGCCTAGAGTCAGCAACAAGCATATTCTGAAACATTTAGAAACGCGGCATTGTTTTTTAAATTTCATCACCCGCTATAGAATTCATCCGTACAATCATTTGCAACCATAGGATACGGTGACCGCTTATCAACTTATTACCAGAATAATAAAGTATTCTGGACTCGATCCCCACACGGGAAAAATGTGTGTGATCCACAAATGTACCGAGTCTGGATGTTCCATGAGTCTGTTATTTGAATATTTGTAAATTGCCCCGTGACACAAGAATAAATACTAGGAAGAGAAATGCCTTTTTAGAAAATAAAACAAAAGAATACCTCATAACATAAGCGCTCGCACTTACAACACCATAAAGTTTGACCATGGGTCAGTGAGAAGAAAGATTTATACGTACAAACTTTGACCAAGTCCTTGATGCCGGTAACTTTATATCCCCAAAACTGCCGACCGTTTCGCAATAAATCACGCTTAACTCCTGCAGAATTAATTTCCAGAAAAAGATTTATCAGTATTACTTACATAATATGTGGCTGTTCGATCGCGTGATCCGGTACAGTTTAATTGAGTATATAGTATTCGTTTATAAACTTATGTATGTTTTTAAGCTTCTATTAAGTTTATGTAGTATCATCATCATACATATCATGTCTTTGACTCCGCATAGTTATGATTTTAGATTTTCTTTTACTAACTTATTAAGAAGTAGTTAACAAGTATCGGTGACTCAGTACCTACTCACCGATATGGAAACAATATTGAAACTAATTTGACAAAATGATCCATATAACGCCACGCCACGCCACGTTGAATGGCAAAGCTGATTCTTTGAGCCAAGAAAAGTCCAGCCTTCTGGTCACGCGAAGCGTCGATTAGCCGCTTAGATATATCTCTAAAAAGCGCACGAGCGCCCGGACCCCATGAACGTAGCGTCTTCACCCCAAACGGCTCAAAAACGTAATTACCAATTAAATTACTGTATTTGCGACGTTCGAGGTTTTCCGCCGCTACAGCAGCAGCACTGGCACAGCTCACCGTGCTTGGAAGATGTGATGGCGCAAGGGTGTCAATGCATGTGGCGTCCCACACCAAAGGCCTACCCATTTTCCAAGGTAACAAAGACATACCATCGGGTCTCTTCCCATCGTCACGTACCAAGCCTATGGGTTCTAATACTGCTGGTACGCCGGTGGTGATAAGAGCACGACGAATAATGTCATTAAGGTGAGCGTGTCGTGAAATACGACCAGCGCTTCTGCTGCAGGACAGCCCATGGTATCCGAGGCTGACGACGGTTTCTCTTTAATGACAGCGATGCGGGGAAACACTCGGGGCACCTAAACGAAGACAGGTGGTGAGGCGGAATGTTGTATCGTCTAACATTGTACCTGTGTTGGACGATGGAACTGCCTGAAGCCATAAGCCCGATTCCCATTCTCCCATAACCAGCAAACGTGCGCGTTCAGCAACACTTACAGATGTACTAAAAAGATTTTCTCTTACCATGTTGCATAGAGGCCCATCCCATTGCCTTTGGGAGAATGGGTTGGTAGGCAGATCAGTATTTGGACGAGCTAGACGACTTTAAGGCGTCCACAGCGTCGGTCTTACACAACACTTCTGAACTAACCAGTGTGGGTGCCGAACTGTACCTGGTTAATTCTTCCGTGCTGTAGACCGATGCCAGGAACGCCGGTAAACCGATATCTGAAATTTTGCGAACGCCGAGCCCGCCTAAACGAACAGGTAGAGAAGCTTGAAGTCCGTCGTTCAATTCCATATTTAATATTTGCCTTAATGTATTCTGTATGATTTTGTCAATTTTAACTAAAGGTGTTAAATTTTTCCAAAACTGAGATGACCTTAAAGCAAGTGTAAATTTAGGGACGAAAAGGCAGTATCGCATTATGGTAAAAGCTGAATATATATTAATTGTAAAAAGGCGGTCTGAAATTTTGGTTCTATATAATATATTTGTACAGGACGTGCTGTTTCTTTTTCGTTTAAGTAATTCACTTGCTATGGTATTAAGTGTCACATAATAAAACGAGCCTGTTGCAGCCTGGTCACAGTTTTAGTCACGTGCTGCCACGGAGATTTTCTTGACAGGTAAACCCAATGACCAAAACCCCACTTTGCCTCTTTAACTTTTGCCCGCGGGTTCGCTCGCATAGAAGTAAGTTAGGTTACGTTAGTAAAAGTACTTTTAAATATTTTTTTTAAATCGGATCGGTTGTTGGTGTCTAACAAACAAAATATTAACTCTTTTCTCTGTATAATATTAGTATAGACAATGGTTTTAATAATTATATTTTTATTTTTCCTAGCCGCCCGAACACCAGTGGGAAGCTGTACCTGGAAATAGTCCGCGGCGCTATGACTCACATGGGCTGCGGCATGTCTGCTTACACCGAATTTCTTTACTACCATCAAAACAGACCCGGGGATGGACGAAAGGGTGGACAGAACTACAACGTAAGGATGATAACTAATAATTACATTTATTTACAAGTTAATAATCTATATAAACAGGGTTACTGGTAACTCGACGTATTCCCGGCCATAATAGATAGAGAAACTAAAATGCAATAAATTTAACCCCTCATACGTATGGCGGAAAGTTACCCATAAATGCGTAATATATCCTCTATGTATTATTGCCGGGAATACGTCGAGTAACCAGTACCTATATGTAATTAAATGAATCCCTGTTTTCCTTGGTCGCGCCATAACTTGAGAACTAGTTTATCGATTTCATTCATCGTATTTTTAAATTTTCTTATACTTTGTAAAAGGTTCTTACGGAAAGAAAAGTTAAGAAGATTGCGCAGGAAATTGGATAATTTCAGAAAACTTAACGACCATTTTAACCTTGCAAGTTTGACAGTCCGTCTAAGACAGGACAACGTCGTGGAGAAACGATTGTCGAGTCAGTTAATATTTATATAGAAAATTCCAGATTTTGTGCCTATTTAAAATTCAAGACAACCAAAGACCCTAACTTACGCATGTTACTCGCATCGTGAACAGCAGACATTATGTTACTGTCAAAGGCAAAGTGCAAAAAGCAAAAATATTATTTTCTTTTCAAATGTAGTAACGCTTATAACATCCTTACTAATATTATAAACGCGAAAGTTTGTATGGTACTCTTTCACGCAAAAACAATTGGACCGATTGGAATTAAACTTGGTATGTAGATAGCTGGAGACCTGGATTAACACATAGGCTATGTTTTATCCCGATATTCCCACGGGAACGGGACTTATGCGGGTGAAAGCGCGGGGAAAAAGAAGTCTACAGTAAAATACAAGTTGTTAATCCACTATCTCACCATATTTGTACGCCTTATTCTAAATCGAATTGTTGTTGACACACACAGTCTATTCTAACCAACATAATAATGGCCAGGGCATATGTTTTTTATTTCGGATAATATTTTTGTACATCCATATTATTTTGAATAGTTTTTGTTAATAGATCTAAGTGCCATTTATATATTAAGTTAATATGGATAACTTATATTAATATCAAATTAGATTTACGCTTTAAATAAATTTCAACAGTTAATTTTCAATTAGCTGTTCAAGATTTATTGAAAATATACATGTAATATATACATTATCCGCCTCATCGACGACGACAGGCGACCTTAGAAATCATGGACCTTTTCTTTGATGAGCCCTAATATGGTTAGTTAGGTTAGTGGGTAGTATTAAAGAACCAAAAATAAGTAAAAATAATTATATCTCTAGGTATCTTTAAATATCTTTAAATCTTATTTAAAATTTGATGTGAATCATTCAATCAATCAATTTGTTTTTATAATAATAAAACTGTACTTAAAAGATAAGAATAAGCATTTTAAACTTAAGTCTAACCAAATTTTCCCGTATGCATGTATTTAACAGTCAGTCGAAATAATATGCAACTTCTCGTCTCGCACCGAGCCTGGTCAGAAAGCATACTGGACATCACATCCGAACAACGCGTACAACTCTCAGTGCGGATGCCCAGAAGGCTCTCAAGAAGATGCCGACTGTTTGTGTAACGAAGTATCAGCTGCCAGAGAGCAAAAGAAAACAGGTAAGTTTTGCCTCGTAGCATCAGTTTCCACTGATCAGTTGTCCCGTGAACATGCTTGTTGAAAAGCAACCGAAATGTCGGGAATATGTAAACATAAATAGTAAAGTGGAGTGTTTTAAAGTCAACCGCGATAGTGTCTATATATTGGACTTTAATATGAGTTTACACTTGAGAGGTCACGAGGTAAATTCTTGACAGCGAAGCTTTTTGATAGTGAAATTCTTAGAAGCAGGCAATTGTTAAAAAAACATTCTAGAGGATAGTAAGCTCACCCGTTATGACGATTGTACTTATGTTTGTGAGGTCACTAGCTAGTTTCTCTAGTTTGATAAAGCGTTTTTAGACTTTTTGTAAGCAAAATTCTTAGCAGCACGGTATCTAAAAATGTGCTAGTAAAGGAAATAAGCCTGCTATAACGCGGTGCTTGAAAACTGTAGTCAAAATATAGCTGTTGTTTGACTTTCCCGTTGGAAATATACATATGTGAGTCCTTAGCGCATAGTACTAATACAAATGTATGTAAAATAATATATCAGTTATAGCTTAGTGGGCGACTGTTCGACTGCCACGCAGAGGTCTCGACTTTGATCTCAACGCATGCACCTCTGAATTTTCGCAGTTATGTGTCTATTAAATAGTTAATTATCGCTTGCTTTAACGGTAAAGGAAAACATCGTGAAGAAATCTGCATGTCTGAGAGTTCACCATTATGTTCTCGAAGATTTTATGTGAAGCCAACTTGCACTGGGCCAGCAATCTTCTTCTCCTTAGCCTTTATTATTCCCAAGTAACTTTGGGTCGGCTTTTCTGGTCTAACCGGATTTGACTGGATATCAGTTTTTACACAGAGCGGCTGGCTCCTGACATCCGCAACGCAAAGGCTAACGATACCCCAAGGCTAGATCAGTGTCAGGATATTATAGGGCACTGACTTCCCAGTAACGACTGCCATAGATGTTCATGGCAGCCGGGACCGACGGCTTAACGTGCTCTCCAAGGTAGCGATATTACAAAATGAAGTCCGCCAATATTATTATGCTAATACAAACTTTTTATATTGCAGGGATAAATGTAGGGGTGCAAGCAGAACCCGAATCATGTACTAACCCAGACAACAACTGCGAACCGACGCTTGTATTGCTGCCTATCTTCACTGTAGAAGACGCGCCCCCAGAGAAACTCATTGAAAGGGCACGAGACATTGAAGAGCCTCTAGCCAACTACGTCATGGATAGGTATGAATTAAAGATTGATTAATACAGATAGACCACCTCTGATTTATCTCTCTTTCAAGAGCAGCGATAGCTCAGTGGGGAGACCACCAGACTGCAATGCAGAGGGTTTCGGGTTCGAACCCACGCCGCGCACCTCTGACTTTCAGAAGTTATATGTCTTTTCGAAATGATGTGCGTATTGATTGACAATTATCGCCTATTCCGTGCCTCGGAGAGCACGGTAAGCCGTCGGTCCCAGCTGCCACGAACATCTATGGCAGTCGTTATTGGGGAAGTCGACACAAAAGATCCCACTGGTTCGAAGTATCGCCGGTCTGTACTGACCAGACAAGATAAGATAAGAAATCTCTCTTTCTCACCTAATATTTTTCTTAAAATATCGTGACATTTTAGCGGTGGGCAAATGATTGTCTCAGTGGCTCAGTGGTAATGAACGCGACTGTTTTGCATGAGTCGATCACCGGGTAAGGCAAAATTTGTTACCGTATTTTTCAGCAATTTTCAATAGTAGTACGGAATCTAGAACTGTGCACAGTAGGCGGAATAGACTCGCCTAGCATTTTATATTGTTCAGCTACTTTTGACAATCTGGTATATAAAATACCAGACAGCAGAAACAAACATTTAATATTGTTCAGCTACAATTGTCACGTGATGTTAAGATATTTTCGAGATAAATATTGTTCAGCTACTTTTGACAATCTGGTGTTCAGTTAATTCTTACAATGTGGTATTTAGCTAATTTTAAACTTCTACAATGTTCATTTAATTCTGGCGCTAGTCTTGGTAAGCGATTTATGGATGCTACGTTGTTCATGGGTTATGGAAATATGGATATGGTCATCGACTTTTGAGGCTGACTGTACTACGTTAAAGTTTAGGTGTAATTAATACATGTCTCTCTAGCTCGGCTATGTGTGTATTTAATATTAACTCATACTATAGAAATAATAAATGAACGATTTATTATTAAGCCTCAGGAATTTGTACCGCTGCCGTTGTCTATACAGGGTGTCCCAAAAGTCGACGTCAAGCCGGAATCAGGTAATAGGCTAAGTTATAATAGCTAGCAGAAAAATACAAAAAATCTAAGTCACGTATTTTAAAAATTATAGGCATTTTACTAAAATGTACACTCTGTGATGGTCTTTTCACTCCTGTTTCTACAGATGTTTACTTTTTAATTATTCTTTTTTGTTATGTGATCTCGAATAATGCTTATTTAAACTCAAACGTAAAATTAAGAGTCCTCTGCCCCAGCTTGGAAGTAAATATCACTTTTTTTCCAATTAAAGATTCAACTTTAAGTGACCATATTGAAAAAAAAATGTTGGTTCTATGCGAGATAGGCAAGTAACTTCAAAAGATGGCGTATTAAATAAGGATTCCAAAATGGTATAATACATCCTAATTTATTTCTTAAATTGGCAATAAAACACAGTTTTGAACAAAGTTTTCATACTTACTTAAAAATGATTCTAATGTACGTGGCTTTCCTCAAGGCCGTAACTTTAAGATTATAGTCGGAAAGAGATAGACAGGGTTATTTTACGAAGTGTGAGCGAGATAGATAATAATAATAATAATAATAAGTTTATTGCTTCCAAATTTTTTACATTCGTTATACATGATTTACTGGACCCACACTAGGATTCCCTGTGTCGTGGGCACCAGAAAGATCACCCCAAGCAGTGTAGATAGTGACGCTATTAAATTAAACAACAATAATTTGGATTGTTAGATTTATTAAATGCACTACAATTGTTTACAACAATTATCTGGTTCATAACAAATGTTCAAACCGCCTTTCTTCAGCCGCAAACAAAAGCGTTACAAACAAATATTTATTTGTAACGATTTTTTTTGCGGCTGAACAAATCTATGTATATTCATCTCTATATTATTATTAATTTGTAGTCGTAAAAAGGCATAATAGACGATGACGACATGTAATACAATCCATCTTTATAAATATATAATGTTCTAGCAACTGTATCTGACAGTCCAATCAAGTTATTTAAAAAGGGTATGTGTTTTGCTACCTTGCCTCAAGCGTAACGATGTAATTTAAAGAGAAATTCAGAACTAAACCTTTCATACCGATTTAGATGAAATTGAGTTGATTGAATTTATTAAGTAGAAAATGTTATAGACATTATATAGTTATATAGTTAATAACCAAACTAAAGGTTACAATGCATTGAATTGACGAAGCGATAGTAAAAAAAATTGGTAAGAGGACTTGCCACCCTCGGATTGCCCACATTGATTCTATTGCAATAAAAAAGGTTGACAATACCGAACTCCTCTGGGTGGGGACAGTCACGTCGTAGGACCCGGACATACGCCAACTTGCAGTATTTGCTTCTAACACAAAATGCGACGACGCATGTTTCACCTCAGCGCGAGGCATCTTCAGGACCGTTTGGTAACGAATAAGCAGTCAAATGGTCCTGAAGATGCCTCGCACTGTCGAGGTGTTGGAGTGGGCAATCTGAGGGTGTGTGGCAAGTCCCTCTCTCCCCAATAATTTTATTACAACGGATTTTCGCCAAGTAGCGCCTAATTCGATTAAATATACGCAGTGATAGTGTATGCGACCGCTATGCAAAACGTCTAAAGTTCGGTTACCAAGTCGGGCAAGGAGTTATTAGGATCTCCTGTCAAGAATTTATCAGTAGCAACACGGAATCTGCAACTGTGTTTAGTAGACAGCCTGTGAAAGTTGTTTAAAATAACTTTTATTTAAATGTTGACCACTACCCTTGGTTTATTTTTCTAATACATGAAGCCTTAAAGAATATTGACTACACTATGAAGTACAAAATGTTTTGCAAATGTCAAGCAAACACATATAAAACTGAATTACTTACATTGACATAAAATATATACATAAATAACTGCATTTAAAAAATCCCAAGTTATTATATTTATTAGTTGATCCAAAATACTGTTTATTTTAGATTGCGATTTTATTTATCACCAAACGAATTATTTGTCTTTACGAACCTGAAATATAAACACTGTATATTTCACCACCGGTTTGCCGGTTTCCATGCAACCGGTACCTGTAACAATGCATTTATTGTAAAAAAGCTTAAGTACTCAAGGACTATGAGTCTGAATACCTAGTATATTATTATTGGACAAGAAATTCATAATACGCTATATTGTCTGGAATTTCGTAGGCGATAAAACTCCTTTGTAAATATATAATTAGTATTGTACTTTTCACTTTAGATCTGTCTAAGGTCTTTAAGTCTAGTTAAGTTTCTAAGTATTCGACTAGCGAATAAGCTTAAGAAGATTGCTACAATCTTTTACTAAACAATCTTATTTGAGTCTTTTTTAAGCCAGGTATGTTATTACACGAATTCGTATCTCAAATTTTTGAAGTATGCATGTTAAACAGTTATAGAACAAATTATTGTTTATTTCTTGCTTTTCTTTCTAGATTGAAATATTGCTACATGACTTAGCGGTTTTGTCGAGGAACACCGTAGTAGGTTTAGTCGGTATTCCGGGAGGTACATTATTCTTATTCCATCTTTCTCTTTTACCCCGGCGAGTCCGACATAACCCCTCCGCCCGCGGCGGGTAATGCGTCAATGCATCCAGGTAAAAAAAAAAGGTGGTGGTGGCCCTAATGTTTTTATTTTTGTTGTAGATTAGACAACAGAACGAACGTGGTGCCAAGAACGAGATCGCTCGAGATATTTAACTTTTTTGAAGACACTGATAAAGAGGTTAGATTTAATTTTAACCAAAATATTTTTTTTTTTACTCCGTTGGCGAGTGATTGGAAGTGGTTGCCTCGCCGGTGCCACCACACCGAGTGTTGTGTGATCCACAAATGGTTGTTCCGAGTCTGGATGTTCTTTGAGTCCGTTGTTTGAATATCTGTAAAGACCCCCGCAACACAAAAATTATTCCTAAATTAAAATTCAAATTCAAAATTCAAATTCAAATTCAAATTCTTTTATTTGCATAAAACAGGTAGGTACATTAAGGTCTTATAAAATATATAAAGTGCGCTGAATTATAACCTTAAAGAGGTGTGCAAATTACAATTAGATAAAATTAAAATCCAGAACCAAAATAAAAATTAATATCAATTATTACCAAAACAAAACAAAGATGTCATAATTATGATTAATGCAATTTAATAACAAATTCAAATAACAAAAAATATACCAAATTATATGTCAAAAATATGTTAAAGATTAATTAATCAATAAAAATATGATAACATACTTATGTCTCATCGCATTGATGATGATGATGATGATGTCTCATAATGTTATTTATAAAATGTCCACAGTGTATATGTCACAGTAAAATTATAAGTAATCATTCAAAAAGTTTAAAAAAAATTCCTAGTGCGGAAGTTGTCTTTTTAAAGAGAAGAAAAAGTATTTCTTAAAGAAGCTGTTATTATAGTTTCTGTTAGGTAATGCTGCAGTCTGCTATTGATACGAAACTATTACATAAAACCATCCACGACGAAATTTACCCCAGCTTAGCTCTTTAAGTGTAATAAATTACAGAATTATATTATTTACATGTTATCAAATATCACAAAAATAACATATTTACCTAACTTTACATATAATCCTAACTAACATTATAAATGCGAATATTAGTTTCTTTGTTTGTTTGTTTGTTGTGCTTTGATACCTTAACTACTGGACCGAATATCATAAAATTTTGCATACAAACGTATACAAAAAACGACAAAGGGTTTTTTTATCAAGGAAAAAGTACTGTTGCTAACCCAACCTACAATTATGCAAGCGAAGATGCGAGCAAAAGCTAGTACAATTATAATAAATATGTATAATTTTATTAGTACAAAATATTTATTGTCATGTCAGATAAAATTAAAAGAACTAAAAAACAAGCTTCATTAAGAAAGCAAGTTGCTTTCTAAAATATTTTGATAACCCGATCCTTCGCTTCCGAACCTGAATCTCACGATTTTTTACATAAAAATTATTAAATTATTTTCCACTTAATATTGTCTTCTGTTTACGCGAATGTTATTCATTCACTGGAACATTGAGACAACTACCATCTTAGTCTCCCCGTGACCATGGCTGCTGAAAAGCAACCGAAACTTCGGGGAAAGTGTAAACTTAAAAACAAATAGATTTGATAGTTTTAATAATTTAATTAGCTTAAAATTAGTAAAGTTTATTAGTATAGTATAGTAGTGTAACAGTTTTTTAGTCAATTGTCAAATTCTAAAATGTCAAATAAACAACGCGATAAAATCCGTATATAGTAGTTTAATTTCAATTATTTTCTACTTTTTAGTTTGCTTTTTTAATAAAGCGTGTTTTCTAGTTTTTCAAACTAAATTTACAATATTTTTTTTATTTTTTTTATTTTCTAAATTATTATATTGTCATCGGTCCTTGATAAGTATGCGAAATTTCGAGTTATCCGACGTTTTGAAAGGGGTTGAAATCATGTTCAAAATTTCCGTCACATACATACTAACATACGTATGAAACTAATAAAAGCGTATTAATTAGGTAATTTTTTGTCTCGTCATGTCATTATATTTCATGTCTTAATATATCATGTCATAAGACGTCGTGGTTATGTTTGTATTTTATTTTTCAGCATCAAGTAGCCCCTATGCCGCATTCACTGAAAACAGTACTGATGGCACCTGAACAGGAACACATAAGGTAAGCAGCTCGAATAGAAAGGTTAATCATTTGAATATAGATAGTTTTATTGAATATACATACATAGCTTTATTTATTTTTTTGTTAATTAACGTATACTTGTAATTATTCTAATTGACATTGTTGTATTATCTATATATAATTGTACCTACTATATTTTGCATGCTGTGATCTCCTGTTATTGAGGAAACACATGTCCTATTTTAGTATAAATCTGCTCTGTAATTCATATGTATCTCCTGCTACACATGCAAAATAAAATAAAATAAATACTAATGCTGAGAACAAGGTCTCACTTCCATCATTCCCAAGTTAGGCAAAATATTATTGGGTTTTTCTGTCAAGAATTTTCCATTAGCACGTAGTCAACAGACGGCGTACGACGAATTGTCATCCCAAGCCTATTGTTTGGGATCACAATTACGTGTATTATAAAACATTTTAAACATTTATTTTAATTTCCAAAAAGAGAAATCACGTTTTCCAATTCCTTATAATTCTACTTATGGATAGTATAAATAGATACTAATAACTAAATTTAACTGTTCAGAAGAATAAGGACACTTATTAATGAGCTCCACACTAGGTCAGGCCTGTCTCGTGGAGTACCAGAACACGTAATTCATTTCAATTTATATGCTGAATTATGATTATTATTATATTTGAATATAACATATAATTTATAAATATTAGTTTAATTCAAGCGTTATATAATTAACATAATATTTATATACACACAGAAATATAAACTAAAGAGAAAAATAACACTACACTAAAAAGCGTCATAATATTTCTCCGCATCGTCATCAATTGGCAACGTGCCCAGAAGACTGGCAGCATTGCCACGTTGAATGGCAATACTTATTCTTTGTGCAAAGAAAATACCAGCCCTCTGGTCACGCAAAGCGTCGATGAGCCGCTTAGCTAGGTCTCTATAAACAGACCTAGCACTTGGACCCCATGGCCCCAGTGTTTCGACAACAAACGGCTCAAATATGTACTCATATTATATTTTATATTACAATTACCTTTAGATTAACAATTTATGAGAAAAGGAAATAATACAAGTTAATTTTTATTTATGCGTTCTATTATTTATACTATTTAAGTGTGAGATGAGTATAAAAGTTTTTAGACTATAGCGATTTCTACACATACTTAATATAATGTTAAACAACGGGTCTTACTCGCGATAAAGTATTTAAAAAACCCTTTAAATACTTTTAAATACTTTATCGCGAGTAAAACCCGTTGTCTAACATTATATTAAGTATGAGATGAGTATGTCTGTGAATGTATGTTTAGATATTATTTAAGATATATCATGAAAATTACATTACAAATATAATTTTCAAATGGATTGGGCCTAATAATTTCACACGAATGGCACAATTATTTAAGTGATTACAATGCCACTATACCGCATGGAGTGTTTTGGGTTCAAACCCATCCACGCGGCCACGTGGCCAAATTAATACCTTCTTTAAGCGAAAATAATAATTACAAAAAAATAATTGAAATCGGATTTTAATAAAATTTGTTTGTAAGCTGCAATTTATTACTCAAATCTTTTAATATGACCACACATTTCTACTACGCGTTTAATTGCTACTTTTTTTTTGTTAAATGATAAAAGCTCAAGGACTAAATCCTGTACCGCGGGGGACATTACAAACAATCAAACAACGAACACGAAGAACGCCCAGACTATGAACAATAATTTGTGCATCATACAAAATATTGTCGTCGTCCCGACGCAGCGGCAGTATCGAGGCGTTCACTAAAACCATTACACCATCCGTACAGTTAAATATCAAAAAAGCACGTGTTTCCTAATATAAAGTATTACGATTTATAGTGAGACGGTTACGTAGGTACACAACACCTTTCTGAAAAAATTTAAGAAAGAATGACCTTAAAAGAGTCTTACTCTAGGGAAGTCCTCAATGGCAGCAGGAAGCCAACATAGTCATAAATTAACTTAATTGCAAGGTTGGTGTAGTGGTTTATATGGGCGCCTAAGCTGTGGGACTGTTGTAGGTTAAAACCACACACGGGAGAAAATATTATGTGAATATGGTTATTTTGAGTCTAGGTGTTCTTTTTCCGTTGTTGGAATGTTTGTAAAGTCCTTTCAATCCAGGGATTCTTAGTAGTACGAGAGCAGTCATTCAAATGACAAATAAAGCTTTTAATAAATTAACATACTTACATTTATTTCTTTATTTTCAGACTACCTAAATCCCCTATAAAATCTCTATCTCTAACACTACCTACACCTTCTAAAAAGAAGCACTCGTCACCTCGTAAAGACTACCTTCGAGCAGTACCCGAACCACAACCACAAGCGGAACCGGATCCAGAGCCTGAACCAGAACCAGAACCAGAACCAATACCGGAACCGATACCAGAACCAGAACAGAAACCAAAACATACATACGTGCCTAAAACTATTTTACATACGCCTAAACGCCCGTCTTCAGGCAAGGTAAATGTTAAAATATTATTGTAAAATATCGACTACTTTGGTTTTCCAGCAGTCAAAGTAAATGTTGTGCATGAGGTCTTAGGTTTTATTGCCGGGTGAGATGAAGGAAAGTAGAAAGCACTATTACGTAGAATCTATATCCAAACTTGGTGGAATGTGAACGTAAAATACTTCTGCCTACCCATTTAGGATGCAAGTCTGAGAATATGTATGTATGAAAATATATTGACATCAATTACATTCTTATGAAACAGACGTCTACTTAAATTTTAACCCACATTTTGATTTGTATTATGTGCTTTACTCTAGTTGAATAATTAATTCTGACCATAATATAAAATATTTCAGAAATCAAGCATATTTACAAGAGTTGCAAAATTTAAATTGCCAAATGGAAGAAGAAAATTTGGTCAATATGCACCAATCAAATCAGATGTAAGACCGCGCAAAGACTTCAAAAACATAGAACGTGTTGTCAATGATTATATCAAGCGTCGAAATAACAAGATGGGTTACAGAAGAAGTGAAGTAGTTACAAGCAAGCACGAAGAGTCCCTGAAAAAAGTTACTATAGCTACTACTACGTTAAAATTAGAAGAAACAACCGAAGCTATATTAAACAAAGCTGAAGAAAAAGTTATGAACTTTAATCAGTATATGAAACCAAAAGTAAATATGACTACTGAAGATAACACTAAGCATTTTGATCTAAAATACGAGGAAAGTGATAACAAATTAATGTCTCTTCTTGACACTTTGGAGCGAGAAGTAAAACATATCGAGTTGGATGGAGACGAAAAAGAAATTTTCGATGCAAAAATTAGAAAAATATACGGTAGTGTCGTTGGAAAATCGGTTGATTTGTTAACACCACCAAAGCCTAAACCCAAACCTAAACCTGACCCGCCGCCGCCATTAACATCAACACTGCCACCACCAGTTCATAGTGTAGATAGAGAATCAGACTTTATTGAAAGTGACTTTGGAGAGACAAAAGCTTACGTTAAGCACGATTCAAATCATATAACGCAAGATAATATTAGAACCAGAAGTGAACTTCTATCTGAAGATGACAGAAAGCCTGAGAAAAAAGCCAGACCTGATTTTATAGAACATAAACATAAAGATAAATTAGATAGAAAATATAGCAAGAACACAGACGACAAATATAGTGATATTTACGACAATAAATCTTTTAATGATAATGATATGTTTGATAATGATCAAAAGATTTTTAGTGACATAGAACGCAAATATAATGATCGCTTGTCTCGTACTTTCAGTATGAGTAATGTAGATCGAAAATATGATAATGAAAATCTAGATAGCAAATATGGTGACAACTTAGGACGTAAGTACGATGATGTTGCGGATCGTAAACACACAAGTGTACTAGCTCCTAGGAATCAAAATAAACTTGTCAAATATGATAATCTGAAACATAGAGCAAGTTCAGGTGAAGAAAGAAAACATCGAGTGTTTGACAAATATCGTGAAAGGGAATCAAGAATTGGTCCTCCTCGTGACGACAATGACAGAAATTATTTTAGAAACGGTGAAGATGATAGAAAGCTTAATCCTGTAAATGGTAAAAGAGGCAAAGCTTCCTATAACCACAACGAATTCGAGCATGATGATCCCATGAGCTCGGAAAGAAGAAAGTTTTATCAAGATAAATTAGAAAACCTTGAAAGAAGGCTTCATAGCACTCGTTCCTATCGACGCAGGAAAAATGACGATGTAAGACAAATACTTATTAAATCTTAGTCATTCATTAGTTTATTGTGTCATAGCTTGCCTTGCGATTAGAAAAGAATAACTAGCTTATGTATATATATTTTATTAAGTAGTGCAATGTACAACAACTAAAACAATACTTTCTTTAAAATTGGGGTAATCTGCCTAAGCCTGCCTAGCCTGTAGGAAGATCGCAGTCAAAAGACCTTGGATGGTGTTCCTCCGGTGAGTAGGGTGTCCAAGGTCCATGTGAGGCTGGTGTGTCTATTAGACAGCCCTCTGTTTAGACAGAGGGCTGTCTAATAGACACACCAGCTATTAGTAGCACACACACAGCACTCACTGCAAGGGGAAGAGGTCATATTGGTCCCTACCAATATGACTTCTTCCCCTTGCAGTGAGGGCACGTCGACCGCGTATACCCATTTTTGTTGATGTTTCAAACTCATTGGCTGGGTTTGCTTATACGTTTACCCTTTAGTTTAAGCCTATTCTTCTTTTATATAGCATTATACTGCATGATTTTTAATGTTTGCAAATGTTTTCAGAGAGCAAACGAGAGGCCGATGCGTCGAATGCGACCAAATCTGGACCACATGGATGTTGTTAGAACTAGACCTAAAACTCAGGGAGATAGTTTCTATGTACCAGACCGTGCTAGATTCCTACACGGCTTTTAAATAAATATTATGAATATGATTCGTTTCTGTTAATAAATATTAAAATTGAATTTTCGAATTGTTCAACAGTGATATAAATAAAAAATATAGAATTATTTTAAGTGATCAAAGATTTCTCCGTTACAAATTTTTCTTTTAAAAAACCGCTCCTCATTCACGAATACAAATGCAGATTGATTGCGTTACTACATTTATTTTAAAATAAATCTAATTATATATTGTACCTTTAATTAGAATTAAATTACATGATAAGTAGAATTACGTATGATATGTGATAGATATAATGCAAAACAATAAATGCTTATAATTAATAGTTAACTAGTTTCTTTTCCACATACATTGATATCGTTAAATTTAAATCCTGTAATTCCTCGTAACAGAAAATGTCTAACTTTGGCATTGTGTCGTATGATATTAAATACAACTTGAAGCTGCAAAGCATGTCCTTATATTCAACAAATTGACCTAAAAACTTTCGAATAGATATCAATCATCAAATACATAGTAAAGTACAAAGACTCATTTTCAAGGAGATAGATAAGCATTTTCACATTTTGCTAAACATACATCATCGGAACAAAAGAACAATAGAATCGTTAAATCCAAATACCTATTTCAATGAGTAACAATAAAAATAAAATCCTCTTCATTCGCGATAACTCCAAAAACAAAACGGTAAAACAAAAATTGAACTATTGCCCGGCGTACAAGCGTTATCGGTAAAGAGAAAACAATTGCACAGGTTTTGTCAACATTGACGTACAATAAGAAGAATTCAAAGCTACAGAATGGAATACGAGTGAAAACCAAGTGAGTGTTGTTCGTCCTAAATTTGATCATTTATAAAATGACGGTGGGTTTGAAACTAACTGTCGTGGTAGGTTTGTTTGTTGCCGTTTTATCAAAAAAGCTTCACCTAAAAGAGGTAAGGTACACTTTTAAAATGTGTTAATAGTTTATATCTTGGGCTTTGTTTAATACCAGGGTCCGTAAAGATGAATATCTTATTATAAATGGCGTCAAAATGTATCATTTTGCATATATTATGACGACTTCAAAATAGTTCGTCCCTATATTATTCGAATAAAATATTTTTCTAAATTTCAATATATATTTATTTCATGAAGTTAGAATCTGTTGTGTGAGGTATTTAAACTACAGGTATGGATATGGGTGCTCAGCAGATTGTTAAAAGTTTCAAAAAATCCTCATGTTAATATCAGGTGTCATAATTAATATGCCCGCTTGGATACTAAATCTCAATTGAATAAATACCGTTAAAATATTTTACAGATATAAATGGATAGGTCAGAAAACCAATAATGACAATTACATGCTTGCTTAGTACTTCACTGTGTATATACATCGAAGTCAGTTTAAACTATTAGAAATTATGGTGGCGGATATTATTTTACCATAATACCTTGGGTTATGCATCCAAAGTTACTGGCAACAGCTACTATATACACAACATAAGCTAAATTTAAATAGTTAATTATCGCTCGTTTTAACGGTGAAGGAAAACATAGTAAGGAAACCTGCATGTCTGAGAGTTATCCATAATAAAATCGAAAATATGTGAAGTCAGCCAACATGCACTGAGTCTGCTTGGACTATGGCCTAGCCAGCCATTTTATTGAGCCCAGCAATGGGACAGTTCAATACGGAGTTGATATTTTTATTATTTAGAATAAGCTAAATAAATGCCTCAGTATTAGTCTCTTTATATTTGTAACCAATTTTTTCGTGATATATATATACCTAACATCAGCTTTATATTTTGCAGGATTTGGATGAAAAAAATAAAGACACCAAAGGTTTTATGAATCTTTTCAACGATGAAGATGTATACACAACAAATGAAAGGGTAAAATCTCTGTTTCTATCAGCTTGACTTGAATGTATGAACCCAGATATTTTTGCAGTAATAGGCAGGGGGTACTTATATTGCACTCCAATTTCAGCACCTACCACAGGTTAACCGTAATTAAAATTGAGATTTTGCTCAAATTGGAACAACTCATCTGGTAAAATATCTCCATCCTACACGCTCGAAACATTTTGTTGTGTTTCGGCAGTGGATACTATACAGTAGTTTTCTAGGCTCATTAAGAATATGCTATGCCGTTAGAAAAGAAATAGTAATTTTTAGCTCTACCGCTGGCAATTTAGCTAATATTTTTGTTATCTCCACAACGCGCAAGTGATTTCCCTAATGTTGCAAACGTCCATAAGCTACGGTAATCGCTTACTGTCAGACTATATGATTGTTTCCCACTATGTTAAATTATGTACTGAAACACTTTATACGAAGTCTAATTTCGTTCGGCTTTTAATTTATTTCCGTGTGTATTCATTTTGACGCGTAGAATTTATGATTTTTTATTCCCGTGTTTTTACTTTCTTCTTGTGACATTCCTGCAGTATATTAAAAAACACAACAAAGTTTTGATTGTAAGCCAAGTACTCGTAATAATTATTTTCGTAAGTACCAATTGCATCCATTAGTATCCTGGCAGTCTAGCTATACGCCAGATCAAAAGACAATCTCTTACCAAGTGTTTTGGTCGTCTGCATTATCTTAATATTTCGCGGTAAGGTTCAAGTTAATAATAATTTATATTTTTGTTAACAAGGCAATAATTTAAGCCTTGCCTCATCTTTGTAATCTTCATAAAAATTATCATTCAGCATTTGCGCTCAATGCATGCAGTATCAATTCCTTGTATTGATAGAACCTCACTGCAAAACTTCATCAGCGGTTTATTATATTCTTCTCTATCTTTAACCCTATCAATTAGATGAAAGAATCATTTTGTTTGGGCCCTAGATCGGAGCATTAGCCAAGAGAGACTAAGCCCTACGCGTAAACGTACTACTCTGCCAACCAATGTCACTATCATACGTGTCGTAGCATATTTTATACGATGTTCCTTCTATAAAATGAAAATGCTTCATAATGCAGAATCTAGGACCGCCATCATCGAATATAGGCGCATGCATAGGCATAAGACGAAATAAAAAATATTTAAAAATTTAAGGTTTTCTTTGCAGCCATATTATTTCCACTCACATTGTGGTTCGCTATCATTTATTTATTTGTTCCAGTACGCCCGCCACATGCAAACGGTAACAGAAAGCGTGCTAGATCATCTTATCAGCGAAATAAAGCAACAATATTTTACCTCAAACTACAACTCTAACAGCCCAATACGTAGACTGATACGCAACTTGAGTAGAGAGATGAAAAAGAATGAACACAACAAAATGGTGAAAAGCAGACAAAAGAAGAAGATTGGCAATAAAACGAAAAGCAAATCGGGTAAAAAGAATAAAAAGATGACTTCGGAGAAACCGCCAATGAAACATCGACCAGCACATACAACAAAATTATTAAATTAAATAAATTGGGTATTACTTTATTTTCTGATAAAGTAATCACAATAGTAACTATTGACGGTGTGCTAATTTTATAATTCTTATCGCATAATTATATGTTCTGTGTGTATGTGTATCTGATAACCATAATGATTAAGTTTTTAGCGTAGTTTTTCATCGATGCACTAAGTGCAGTTTGTTTAATAAGGGTTTATTCCGTACGTATAAGATATTATTGATGGCTTTTCTTCTTTCTAAATAAAGTAAAAAATAATTGTTTGGTTTTAATTATAATTATCATGTAATATATCAATAATAATCAATACCAGCGATAGTCTAATGAAAGACAGTTGGATGCCATGCAGAGGTCTTGAGTTTGGCATCCTAAGGCACACATCTCTGACGTTTCGATGTTATGCGCATATTAAAAATAAACAAAAAGAAAACCATTGTAATAAAATATTTGGAAATAATGGAACCCGCCACGCATCCCATGATTACCTATCTAACTAATGCCATAGAAAAAATGTGACAATAGCAAACTCCTCTAAGAGCCGCCTCGTGGGATCCGGGAGTACTCCAGCTTGCAGTATTTCGCTTCAAACACAAAATATGATGCTTAGCGCGAAGCATTTTCAAGACAATTTGGCAACGAATGAGCTATTATTTTATTTAGTACATGATTCATTATCGCTCGCTTTAACGGCAAAGGAAAACATCGTGACGAAACCTTCATGACACAGCTGAGAATGCTTCCTAATATTCTTAAAGACGTGAAGTCCGCCAACCTGCAGTGGGCTAGGTGGACTATGTGCTATCCTTTGTCACACTGAGAAGAGGCCAGAAGTATCCAGAAGTGGGATAGCTTATATACAGGGATGATATTGATTGATTATATGATATTATAATCATTCCAATTAGTAATTAAGACTTTTTAACGTCGAACGTTTGAAATGGTAAGACTATTGAATGGCATTCATGTCAGTACTAAAATTACTCAGCTAATTTAGGTAATATTATATTTGGATTCGGCAACTCGAATTAGCAACATTAAAATAATGGTTTTCTGAGCTTAATGAATTAGATTTCTTTATTTAGTATATAATAATATTGCTAGCGAGAGCATGACTGCCAAATGAAACTTGGATTTGATACGTGAATAGGATGGACTTATTCTTGAGTTTTTTAATCTATAGAGGACTGACCAAAAATTGTGTCGTCAATGAAACAATAAATATGTAAATAGTTTATTGTATTTTGTTGAGATAAAAAATGAATGCTTCACAATCCTATTATCTATCATTCCTTTTCTATCCCCCTTTTACAATATTAGCATATACATATATTTGTGTTATCCCTATTAATAGGAGTAGTTCCTATTAATAGTATATTCAAGAATAATACAAACAAATCATAAAAACCTCAACAGTAATAATTTAAAAATAATCGATGTGACCTGGTCTTTTTATATTTTGTTCTGCTGCATATGGCCAATCCAAATAGATCAGAATATAAATGGTATTTGTACTTGATCTCGATCTAGCGATTAAAGATAGCGTATACGATAGTCGTTACAAACGTAGATTCCGAAATAAAAATCAACAGCTTACGGCCAATCACCCAACTGATATCTCTGTAGCACGCATTGAAATGCATTTATTTCATCCGTTACAACGGCTGAGCGTCTGCCAAACCGCCATGAGATAAAGTTGAACTCATATTGAGTATACCGAATCGGTGTGACTGTCGGGTACGAGTTAACCACATGAATACGGATTGTTCATTGCTGATGATTAAGGCCTTTGGCAACTTTTATATTTATCGGTTGTTTCTTTTTCTTTCTTAAAAAAACATGTCCTTCACTAGGAATATGTTCTGTGTCGTGAGGGACTTTACAAATATTCAACCAACGAACACAAATAATACCCAGACTCGAAAATTCTATTTGTGGATCACACAAAATTTTGTCCCGTGTGGGATTCGAACCCACAATACTCTGCGCAGCGGCAGTGGCGAGGCGACCACTCAAACTATTACGCCATTCGTACAGTGAAACTTGTTAGCATTAACTGATTTTAGTTAAACTCGTCCACAATTTGCAAATATCACAGAAATCTTTATCAATGTTAAAGAAATAGAACCTCGTCAGGCAAGACATTGGAAAACATTTTACAATCCAATCAAATATTCAATATTTTATGCGAAATTTTTTTCTAGGTGCCTTGGTATTTCGATAGTTCAAATGTCTATTAAAAAAGAAAACAAATTTTGATTTAGAAATAACTAACAGCATTAAGCAAAACTTAAACACACAGAGAAAATGAGGCGCTAAATAGCGCAAATGCTTCAAACCATAAGCCGTAACCATAATAACTACGTATTGACAATACAGCGCTTTCTCATGCAACCAATAGCTACTACGGCAATTCTTTTTCAGTGTACTAAAAAAGAATCTCAACCCAATGGAGGATCGCAGCCTAAAAATCCGTTGTAGTTCTTCGGTGAATAAGGTTCTTTAGGACTTTGCTAGTATTTATTATAATAACGTTATTGCTATTATTCAATACATTTTGTAATGTGCTGTCTCGTTCTCTTCTACCCAATAACAACACTTTATAATAACTTTTATCAAAAAATATAAACCGGACTCTATCCAAACCGCTTTAAAAATTACCAGAGGTCTTTTTTCGTCAGCCTTTTATATGTCCCACTGCTGAGCAAAAACCTCTCCCAAATCACCCTGTTACTGGATATCCCCTGCCAATCCCTATCAAATGCGTCTAGATCGTCCCGCCATCTCCGTTTAGGTCTGCCCCGTCGCCGTCGACTGTCTTGTGGCACCCAATTGGTGACGATTGGTGCCCACCTATCTAGGTGCATGCAGCAATCGTGTCCGGCCCAGTTCCACTTCAACCTAGCGGATTTCACACCTACATCGGCTATGCGTGTTTTGGAGCGCAGAGTAGTGTTTCGGACGTGATCCGTCTTTTTCATTCCGAGAATGCTACGCTCCATAGCTCTCTGGCAGATCTTCAATTTGGACTTCTGATTCTCAGTCAGGGATCATGTTTGGGCACCGTAGGTAAGGACAGGCAAAATACACATGTCGATAAATTGCCGCTTTAGTGTCATTGGAGGATTACCCTTCAAAAGCTCTTTCATCGACCAGAAGCTCGTCCAGGCGTTGTCGATTCGTCTGCTGATCTCTATATCCTGTCTGCTACTGAAAGGTACTATCTGGCCCAAGTAAATGTACTCATGGAGATATTGTATAACGTGCCCGTCTACCATGACCCTACATTTCGTGCTGTTCGTTTAGTTTTTGTTTGATTCATTTTAAGTCCAAGTTGAAGACTTGCGAAGCTGAGGTCTTGAAGCATTAGCTCGAGTTCTGATGCTGTGGAGGCAAAGAGGACAATGTCGTTGGCGAAGCGAAGATTTGTCAGTCTTCTGTCACCAAGAACAATACCCCTCTGTCTCCATACATCTGCCAGGCTCTTAAATGTTTCTTGGAGAACACTGGTGAATAATTTGGGAGATAGTGGATATCCTTGTTTAACTCCTCTTTTAATATAAAACGATTGACCAGAGGATTGAGGTTTATCATCTATACTATATATATTTACATCAGCTGTACTATTATTGTAGATGACCTTGATTAAATTAATGTAAGTTTGTTCGATATTTTGGTTTTGAAGGGCTGTTTCTATTGCAGAATGAGTGGTGCTGTCAAAAGCTTTAGAATAATCGACAAATGCAATATACTGTATAGCGTTTATTGAATTCATAAAACAAAAAAATGGGTCGGAAGTCAAATGGGTAGAAACGCCTCGATTTTCAAGTCTGTTATTTAAAATGATAGAGGCACAGAGTTTCTTAAAGTGGCGCTGTAACAGTTACATCAAAAGTTTTGAAAATAATAAAACATCATATAAAATTATTCGTTCATTTTAATATGTACTATAATATCGACTGGCTTTCCTTTCCTTGTGCTCTCATTTGATTCTGAATCATTGAATTTGTTATCAACTGTAGTCTTAACAAACTTAGATGCTTTCTTTTTACGCGGTTTTATTTTCGTCACTCTCGATTTAGGTTTAGGTTTATCCTCAGCCAGACTTTCTTCAAGAACTTTGTCCGCGTGCGCTTTTTCCACTCGCGCTTTTTCCATTCGTAATCTCTTCTCACGTGCTTTTTCGAGCCGCACTTTTTCAATATTCCTTTTTTCTACATGTAACTTCTTAGGTTTAACTTTACGCTTAGGTTTTAGTTTCTTCTTGTTCTTTTTAACCTTTTTCTTTTTCTTGTGGTGTTGTTGTGGTCCTTTGGTTTGCACAGTATGATACGAAACACTCTGAAAAATAAAATTGAAAATTAATTCGATTTGTTTGGCCTAAGATGACATTTAATATATTTTTTTTAAATGGTCTTGACTCTTTCATCTAAAAAATATTAAATCAATTTTAAATAAAATAAAATAATTAAACTACTTTGTTTCGCTTATGTTTGCGGCTGCTGATATCTCGGGTTCGATTCGTTTGAAACAAGAATTTCGATTAAGCAATCTATTTTATAGAACTTGATTTAATGTTTAGCAGGCATTATAAAACTTATTAGATTTATATTTGACTTAAAGTTGGAAGACATATTAAACAAATTTGATAAAAAAATCGTAATCACGCTTCTGAAATATGTTAAGTACGTCTTTAGGTCTTCTACATATATATTTCAGAAGTCGAAAGGAGACACTCAGTTAAATAAATGTATGATCTGTATAACCATCGTCTAAAATGTTCGCGAGAGAAACCTTTCTCCAATTATTTGAGAACTCTATCTATTTATTATTTTTATATTTCTCAGATATTTTCATTTCCGAGTTAATATCAAGGTGCAATAAGATCCGTTTTTAAATTTGCCATCCAGAAGACGTTTTGTAGCCACTTTTAAACTTACATTTTCTTCAGATAAACCACTAGCATACTCGTCTCCATAAGTCGAATCACATGGCAATAATTTTTTAGACTTGTCTAGTGTTACATTTGGATAATATGTATCTTCATAATTTGTACCGATGACAAGATCTTCATTATTTGTACGGAATGTAATATCTTCAGTTATTGCATCGGCTGTAGTAGGGACATCTTGTATAGTGTCTATTAGTCTTCTATGAGGGCTAACACGAAGCGGCATATTGTGGCCCGATTCTTTGATAGTTTGGAATACATCGTGCATCACACCCTAAAAATTTATTTAGATATTCTATTTTGTAGCATTTTAAGACAAAACTGTATAGTATTAAAAAAGAAAGAAATGTTTTGGATATCATGTATAAAACTGGGACATTATGGAGGGCGTTACTGAAGAAAAAGTGAGTTTGACGAAGAAAAGGTTAGAAAAGAGGCCATAATCTTTATAAATTTCGTATTTGTCATTTCATTTCAAATTGTATTATAATAAACCTGATTTTTAAAACTGGCTGTTTCGAAACGAATTCCTTATATAAAATGTACTGTCCAGCAAACTATTTGTTCTGCCAGCACCAGGCACGTGACCCTGATACTAACTCTTATATTGTACCTCACCAAAGAAGTAAGAGCAATGTATTTGCATGAAAGAAGAACATTCTTAGTTCTAGTGTATTAAAAGTTTTACTTACACAAAGTATGACATGCACAACCAAAACTAATTCCAAAATAACATAGATAAGACTTTGATTCAATTGCAATTAGTAAAATCAATTGATTAAATTTAATTGAATAATTATATACTTGCCGAGCTTTCTTTTATTGATATTCCTATATACATATCTATTATTCCTAGCGTAAATGATGACAATTCTTTTTCCATGCAAATGTAACATAAATATTTAAACATAAACTAATTTATGTACGCTACAAAACATATTAAGATTGGACCGAAAAATTTTAATTTGCGTACCGGCTTTATAACGTAAAAATACCTTTATTACATTTAATTTCTTTTCCAGATCACCGAACCAGTTGCCGGCCGATAATGTTTGATGTTCTTCTGCTTCTACCTGTAACACACACAAAATATAATTTACAACACTGAGGCACAGACAGAAAATCGAAAAAAAATTTTTACTTTTAAATTTTTTTTTGTACCTTTATTTTAATGACATAATTAAATATTTAACATAATATATAAATAAATTATTTACAAGAAATATAAACTAAAGAGAAAAATAACACTTCAAAATTAAAAAGCGTCATAATATTCCTCCGCATCGTCGTCAATTGGCAACGTGCTCAGAAGACTGGCAGCATTGCCATGTTGAATGGCAATACTTATTCTTTGTGCTAAGAAAATACCAGCCCTCTGATTACGCGAAGCGTCGATGAGCCGCTTAGCTAAGTCTCTATAAACAGACCTAGTACTTGGACCTCATGACCCCAGCTTTATAAAAATTTAAATTATGTGTATTTAAAAGTACTTTTAATAACGCAAGAAATCAGTTAAATACTGCGCGATATTGGAGCAGCTCCTCCCTAGTTCTGAAGAATCTCTAGGTATCCTACAGGAGATCACAGTAGAGTAACTTGGTGTTATAGTTCAGACCTCCTCAATCCAAGTCGCTGCGTCATCAAGAGAAATCGCATAGGACAAAATCCGGCGGCAGCTTTGGAATTTTACATTGATAGAGCAGTGAGTCTAAGTTCTCTCTGGTAGCAATATGAATATAATCCTGATGTTACTTTCTTTAAAATTAGGTAAAGTAAACTTTATCGCATTGCTTTATAACATACGTATCCTAACTTAATACTATAAATGCGAATGTCATTTTGTTTGTTTATTATGCTTTCACCCCTTAAATTCTCGACCGATCATCATGGAATTTCGTATACACTTTGTCAGGGGAACAGAAAAGGATATAGGGTACCTTTCATCGAGAAAAACTACTGTTACTAACCGCCGCAGGCAAAATCTGGTTTAAAATAAAACTAGTAGCTATGAAAGTGAATGAAGCCAGAGAAGTGTGTCAAGATTGTAGCATGAAATCCGTAGTCTCTGCCTACCCCTCTGGGAAACAGGCATGAATCTATGTATGTATGTAGTAGCTATAAATTACGCCTACTTAAACCAAAATGGTTAAGAATCAACATAATGTAATCATGAGTCAGAATACAAGTCGCCTTTCCTACCACGTGCCCTAGAAATGTTTAGGAAACATTCGCACGTAAGGCTTAAGTTAAGTAAACTACATGTACCGAGTCTGAGCAAACAAACAATGAATATAATGGAGAATTATCCATGCCAATATTATGAAATCATAGCGTGTTTCTTGATTTATGTAAGACTCAGGGAGTATTTTACTAGCATTTGATTTATAAATTATAATAACATCAGCCTTGTCTTAAACTGTCCCACTGCTGGGCACGGGCCTCTTCTCAGTGTGAAAAGGGTTAGGCCATAGACCACCACGCCGGCCCAGTGCGAGTTGGCATACTTCACATTTCTTCGAAAACATTATGGAAAAGCAGTCGAGCTGCATGAAAAAACATCGTGATGCTTTCCTTCACCATTAAAGCGAGCGATAATAAACTATTTAATACACGCATAACTTCGAAATGTCAGAGTTGAAATCGAACTTGAGACCTCTGCGTAGCAGTCCAACGGTCTTCCACTAGGCTATCGGTGCTATTACTACTTGTATAATAATAATAATATAATTATTATTGAAGTGAAAACTTCTTTAGGCGCGTTGAGCACTTTTTGGGTGAACAAGAATCATGGAACTCGCGTCATCGTCACCGAACGCTTTCCATGAGCTATATGTATACTGAGTACATATGTGTACTTTTTGGGTGAACAAAAATCATGGAACTCGCGTCATCGTCATCGAACGCTTTCCATGAGCTATATGTATACTATGTATGTATGTGTACTTTTTGGGTGAACAAAAATCATGGAACTCGCGTCATCGTCATCGAACGCTTTCCATGAGCTATATGTATATTATGTATGTATGTGTACTTTTTGGGTGAACAAAAAGCGTAAAGCTCGCGTCATCGTCACCGAATGCTTACCATGAGCTATATGTATACTGTGTATATATGTGTACTTTTTGGGTGAACAAAAATCATGGAACTCGCGTCATCGTCACCGAACGCTTTCCATGAGCTATATGTATACTCTGTATATATTTGTACTTTTTGGGTGAACAAAAAGCGTGAAACTCCCGTCATCGTTACCGCACGCTTGTTACTTAGTTTTCACTTCTATCGGCAGTCCCCAAAGACCGGCCTGCATGTTTTTTTTAAATGACTACTCTCTCACATGGAATGATTCATATCTTTACATCCATTTAAGCAGCTCACTGGGGAGACCAACAGACTGCAATGCAGAGGGTCTCGGGTTCAAACCCACGTCGCGCACCACTGACTTTCGGATGTTATATGACTTTTCGAAATTATATGCATATTGATTGACAATTATCGCCTGCTCCGTGCCACGGAGAGCACGTTAAGCCGTGGGTCCTAGGCTGCCATGAACATTTATGGCAGTCGTGATTGGGAAGTCAGTGCCCTATAATATCCTGACACTGGTCTAACCTTAGGGTATCGTTAGCCTTCGGTTTGCGGAGGTGTCAGCGTCAGGTGGCAGCTGCTCCGTGTAAAAACGGATATCCAGTAAAATCCGGTTAGACCAGAAAAGCCGACCCCATGTGACTTGAGAATAATAAAGGCTAGGGAGAAGACATCCATTTAAGCAATAGACACAAAGAAAACCCAGACTCGTAAATGTGAATCACACAATGTTTTGTCCCCTGTGGGAATCGAACCTATATACTCAGCATAGTGGCAGTGAAGAGGTGTCCCTAAACCACTACGTGATTCGTGCATTTATAATGAGTTTATTAGTCTCTGAGTCTTCTTCGAAAAGGTTAATGTAAACACTATGTGGGTCTGTGTGTCAGTCTGTTAGTGACAGTTTGTTAGTGACAGGCATAGCTCCGGAACCACTGGACCGATTGACTTGGTAACTTGGTGTGCAGACACCTTGGGGTCATCCCTCGAGTTTGAATATGGGCCCTGTGGGTCAAGACCCCCGAGATATAGGGGTCACAAGGTCATAAAGTCAGGGGATATCCACCAACAGAGTGATTTGGAAGTCCACATTACGAAAAGCTGATGAATAAAAAAGGTTCCATGAAGATGAAGAGGTTGAATCCTGGGTTTTTACCCCCATGTCGTTGTTTTTAAAGAGTTTGCTAACAATTTATGTTACAAGTTACTAGTATAACATTTAAGCTTGTAGAATGCTTGTTTTAAATATGGATTCCCGTTGATGGTGTATATGGATGGTGGTAAATCAATGTTATAAATGACTAGGTAGTCTGGTACTAAAATACCAGAAAGGGTTTCCCCACAGCACATTATAATATGTTCTGTGGCTTTTCCAATGGATTTTGATTTATTATTAATTATATTTCCTTATTTATTGACTGTACGGACTCTGAAACAATCTTCCAGGAAAGCCCAACTATTTCAAACTCAAACTCAATCTCATTTATTACGAAAATGGAATTACAAAGTCGTTTTATTATGTTAATAAAATAAAGCTTTTACGTAATTTTTGAAAGTATGAAGCTATATTTGAAGGCAGCTAATGAACAGGGATTTTAATTTTAACAAAATTAATTGAATGGTTCCATTTTCAAGAGTACGTCAATATAATACTCAATTACAGGCAAATTTTTAGTAGCATGACGGCAATTTCACATGTGGGCTTCTCCAAGTATTATATACATATTTTTTTACTAGTGACCGACCCCGGCATCAGTGTCGCATCAGCTTGTTGCAATAAGCGAGTCCCGTCATCGGTGTGAGATTCGATATCTACTAAGATCTTCTCCTTAGCCTATATTATTCCAAAATCACTTAGGGTCGACTTTTCTAGTCTAACCGGATTTGACTGGATATCAGTTTTTACACGGAGCGGCTGCCACCTGACCTCCGCAACCCGAAGGCTAACGATACCCTAAGGCTAGACCAGTATCAGGATATTATAGGGCACTGACGTCCCAATAACGACTGCCATAGATGTTCATGGCAGCCGGGACCGACGACTTAACGTGCTCTCCGATTTAAATGAATATCTACTAAGATATTTATTTAAATTCTATAGTGTAATCCGCTATCGTAATATGCATAAAATGATTAAGGTTACTAACGTATTTTATATAATATTGTCTTCTGTTTACGCGAATGTTATTCATTGAAATTAAACTACTATATACGGAATTTATCGCGTTGTTTATTTAACACTTTAAGACCCCGTGACCATGGCTGCTGAAAAGCAACCGAAACGGCGGGGAAAAGTGTAAACTTAAAAACAAATAGATTTGATAGTTTTAATAATTTAATTAGCTTAAAATTAGTAGTGAAAGATAGAATAAGGAATAGTGTGATTAGAGAGAGATGCGGCATAAAAGTGGATATAGTGACGAGAATAGAAAAAGGTATGTTAAGCTGGTTTGGGCATGTAAAAAGAATGGACGAGAAAAGACTGAGTAAGAAATAGTAATAGACTAGTTTATAAGGCTGGTGTGAATGGAACAGTCGCAAGGGGAAGACCTAGGCGAACGTTTATTGATCAGATCGGAGACGTTCTGGATAAAGGCCAGGTTAAGAGCACCTTAAACCGGCGAGCGTGTATGAGGAATGTTATGAAAGTGAATGAAGCCAGAGAAGTGTGTCAGGATCGTAGCAAATGGAAATCCGTAGTCTCTGCCTACCCCTCTGAGAAACAGGCGTGAATCTATGTATGTATGTATGTAAAATTAGTAAAGTTTAATAGTATAGTATAGTAGTGTAACAGTTTCTAAATTATGTAAGAGAGTGTTAAATAAACAACGCGATAAAATCCGTATATAGTAGTTTAATTTTAACGTATTTTAGTTGATTAGGATAAGGATTAATACTGTATTCGTCGAAATAGATTGCCAATTACTACATTGTACGTGACCATTTTTTTAAAAGTTAGAATGGGTATAGTCAGCTATCCTTAAAAGATAGATATATGCCATCGCGAACTTTACTGTAAAACTATTACCCCATACATGGTTTTCTTATAATATCTCAAAGGGATAAGGCAGCGTTATCGATGAAAGCTCCCAGTCGGCTTGATTTTTGACGAAATCTTCAACAATTATCATTATACTTTATACACCTAAACCTTCCTCATGAATCACTCTGTCTATTGGTGAAAACGGCGTGAAAATCCATTTAGTAGATTTTGAGATTATCGCGAACAGACAGACAGACGCGACGGGGGTCTTTGTTTTATAAAATGTAGTGGAGTAGTGAAGAAGCAAATCAAATTAAAATAATCTCACCTCATTAAAAAACTGATATTGTGCTAATAAAATGGCGAATGTGATCGCATGGCACAGAACAATCCACATCTTCATCGCAGAAGGCGCCGTGCGTTTGACGTTTAAAACGAAAACTAACTAATCTATGTTTTGATTTTCTTCTACTAGGCTTTCCTGTTGACACGTTTCGGTTAAAGTACACGTGTGCTGAAAAGTATTAATCGATTTTAACAGTTTATTTTAGAGAGCGACTATTCTTCTGCATCATATTAACTACAATTGAAGCGTAATCCTAATCCTAAGTAATATTATAAATGAGAATGTGTGTTTGTTTATTTGTTTGTTACTCTTTTACTCCTTAAATACTTGACCGATCATTATGAAATTTAGAACACACGTTTTCAGGAGTACAGAAAAGGACATAGGGTACTTTTCATCAAGCAATTTTTTTTTTTGTTTCCCAGCAAAAATGCTTGATGCACTATCCACCGGCTAGGGGACGGTACCGGTGGGGTGTGTGGGACTCCCAGCAAGACGTGCTGGTATATCCACTAAAAAACCTGGGGTGTTCCCTCTTTCACCCAATGGGGGGGGGCAGTTGGGAGCTTAAAAGATTCATCCATAGCAGGCCCCCCAACCTAACCTATAATAAATGTCTAAAAATATATAGCTTGATATTTTCCTTAAATTTGTTGCCTAAAGGCTTCTGCATAAACATACGTACAAATATTGTGTCTACAGTTAATGCAGACAAATAGGTATCTGTTTTGTAAGACCATACAGGGTTATTTCCAATTTCAGTTTTGCAATCACGTTAAGGACAAATTCATGGTAAATAAGGTTTACATTATACAGAATAACATCATTACACCAACCTATAAATGAGGATTTATAATCTAATGAAGGATAAGCAAAGGTGAATTACACCATATTTCCCCAAAAAACTTAAAGGTCCCACGTAATAAGAAGCTAGCATATCGCACTCTACTGAGCACATTGCCAGACTATGTACTGTTATTGAGCATTTCCTACCAGAAAAGCTCAATAACACTAGCTTGACTCAAGATTCAAACCTGGTACCTCATGATTAAAATCTTAAGCCACGTACGCAATGTGCCAGTCTAGCCGTGAGACCTAGTTAATGTAATAATTACATGTTTCGTCAATAATATAAATAGGTTTATAAATTATTTTTCACCACATACATCTGTACCAATATTTGGACAAATGTATATTTGGCTAACACTTACGTGGCCAGCAAGAGAATCTACATCAGACAGGCAAAATAAATACGAGCAACAAATATAACATATAGGTGTGTTTTTGCTAACATAATATGACCGAGGAGACCAAGTTTCGCCACTAATATTAACGGAGACTGGGCATCTACGCAGGAGATATTATAGTGCACAAGAGTGATCGCAAACACAGAAGCATTCTCTATTGCCTAACTCGCATGATCCAATGGGACGATAATTCGACTCAATCGAAGAAAGATCAGATACAGGACCAACGGCTTGACATGCTTGCCGAGGCACGAGGGTGCAACACCGACAACTTACTAACTACGAGCTGCTATTGAAAATTCATAGCGAAAACATAATGACTGTTCGTTGACCTGGCTCAAGATTCTAACCCTAGACCCTGAGGTCTAGGGTTAGAATCTCGGAGTACCATCTGTGCCTGAGCACAGCAGTTGCATTGCGCCTTGGACGCAATTCTGCTAACATAACTATAAGTTGGCCTTAGACAATAGTGACGAACATTTTGTTTTAAGTCCATTTCATAATATTACTATACCCTGCGAAGTTACCATACAACAATGTCGTCATACGTAGTGGTCCACGACCTTCACACTGAGTGAAAACATCTAAAAGCGGTATCCAGGTACATTAGTATTTGCGCAATACGTAATCATTAATCATCAAAGATTTTTTTAAACAACCCCCGCACTTTGATAAATTCCTGTGTCGCGGGGGTCTTGACAAACATTCAAACAACGGACACAAAGAACACCCAGACTCGGAACAACCATTTATGAATCACACAAATTTTTGAATCGTGTGGGATTCGAACCCACAACACCCGGCGCAGTAGCAGCGGCTAGGCGACCACTTATACCACTACACCATCCGTAGGAGCGTATTTCTTGTAGGAGGAATACCAAATATCTCTGTATTCTGCTTTCCTTTTTAACTTCTTGATACGACTTGAAAAGGTGGCACCACCTTTTCGTTACTTGTTGGATAAAGATATGTTAAGGAATTCCCATTTCTTTCTTGCCTTATTTTTTTCTTTCTAAGATTTTTAAAGAAGTCGTCGTGTCGTAACAATTAGCCATTTTTTTATATTTATCGATTATGATCATCTTTAATCTGAATGATTTTTGGTTTCCGTTATTTTAACGCTGGTCAAGTCCCCTGCAACACAGGTATTATACCTAAGTAGCGACCCGCCCCAGCTTCGCACGAGTAGTACAAAACCTTCTTTATTAATCACTCTGTCTATTGGTGAAAACCGCATGAAAATCCATTTAGTAGTTTTTGAGTTTATCGCGAACAGGCACACGCGGCAGAGGACTCTGTTTTATATTATGTAGGTAGCGATAATGATGCAAGAATTGTCCACAGAACATGTTATCAATCTCGTACATAAAATAACTTTAGCTGACGTGTCCATAGCCGAAATTCGTCCAAATTAATATTCACATTATAATGCATATAACATTAATTTAAATACATCTGAAATATTTGCGCAGGTGTGAGTCTTGAATATATAAACATATATATAATATAGTATATATACCAGCGCCTCGTAAGACTAAAGAATGTGAAGATACTTATAACAATATATGAATTATTATTATACTTCTGTATAATATAATATTAGACTAAATAATAATAATAATAACAGCTCTGTATTAAACTGTCCCACTGCTGGGCACGGGCCTCTTCTCAGTGTAAGAAGGGTTAGGCCGTAGTCCACCACGCTGGCCCAGTGCGGATTGACAGACTTCACATATCTTCGAGAACATTATAGAGAACTCTCAGACATGCAGATTTCCTCACGATGTTTTCCTTCACCGTTAATGCAAGCGATAATTAACTATTTAATACGCATATAACTTCGAAAAGTAAGAGATGCGCGCCTTGGGTTCGAACTCGAGACCTCTGCGTGGCAGACCAACGGTTTCCCACCAGGCTATCGCTGCTTAGACTAATTAAGACATAATTTCAAGTTACTTGTTAATTCGACTAGATACAGATTTCAAAATTTAATATTTTATTTATTAGCTTAATGAGAAATTTGGGCAGGTACGGATTACGTCTTTTTATATGCGTAACTATTGACCGTGAAGTTTTGAAGCCGGACAGGCAAATTTCCTACAGATGTTCGGCGTCAAAAATATAATTATCTTCTTTTCCTGCGGCCTTTTATTAAGACAGCACTATATGATGAACACCTATGCATACACAGGTACACATTATATAGTTCCGTCTTTTTGTACATTGTAATGATACATACATATGTCTGTATATATCATCACAATGTTTTAGTGTATGCCTTGTTGAATATCCATAAATAAATATATATGTGCATTTTTCTAATTAATCGCTAGATATTACATAGTTGCAAGCTGCGATAATCAAATGGGATATCGCCACCCAGATATCGAGTTCGTTTCCAAGGACGCCGAGCTATAATTTTCCCAAGTAATGTGCATATTACACCAACAAGAACATATAATACAATATTACAAAATTTTGAAAATATTACACTTCTACTACTATTGATTTTATTTTACTAATTTATAAGCTAATAAAATTATTTAAACTATTAAATCTATTTATTTTTGGTTTACACCAATAATTAAATTATGTTCGGGTACTTTGAAATAACTACACTGGAACATTGAGACAACTACCATCTTAGTCTCCCCGTGACCATGGCTGCTGAAAAGCAACCGAAACATCGGGGAAAGTGTAAAATATTACACTTCTACTACAGAAGTGTAATATTTTCAAAATTTTGTAATACAGTTCTAAATAAACAACGCGATAAAATCCGTATATAGTAGTTTAATTTCAATGAATAACATTCGCGTAAACAGAAGACAATATTATATAATACAATACTTCACAGTTAATTATCGTTTACTGTAACTGAAAAAAAACAACCTACATGAATGAGAGTTCTATATAATTATCTCGAAGATATGTGAAGTCTGCCAACACGTACTAGGGTAGCGTGGTTGACTATGTCCCAAACTCCTTTTCATGCTGAGAAAAGGCCTATGACTAGCAGTAGGCCAGTTTATTAAGAGGGTTGATATTATTATTTAACACTTATAACCTGGTGACTATTGAGTGGACATCACCTCTCTCTACGTTTATGATATAGCGTTCCCCTACACCAACCGTCAGGTTATAATAGTGGGAGCCGTTGTACCTTGCAGTGCCCTAGAGCATCTTCCGGGACCAGTTATAGACAGGTATTGTCCCCAAATCTCGATTTCTCCAACCTAACTCCAGAGATTCGGTTCTCGTAAGCGAGCTACCTCGTGTCCAAGTGGCACTACCTATTCTCCAGATAGGTGCCGGAGCAATAAAGCCGCTCACCACTCGCAACTTTGGGAGTTGCTAACGATAACCTCGCTAAAGCCGACTCTCACTTCTCGCGCTCACTTCCCGACGCACATCCATACGTCTACCCAAATAGGCCTACACGCCGGATATGGACCGAGTCACTCTAGCTATGACTCTTACTTGCTGAGCAGGCAAGCACCCGAGATGCGATGTGGCAGTGAAACCACACCGTCACTTCGCTGAAGATAACTCTAAGCGTCGCGCGACCGACTGGTTCGCACTGACCATGTATGAGTTCGACGCTCGAACGCCACGTGCTTGCCGAGCAACGAACATTTCGTCCTCTGCGGCTAACCACATAGCCCCTGCGAGTCCAACCTCAATGTCAGGCACCGCGCTCTCTAGTCATCTGTCGATAGAACACGCCTTTCGAGGTGCAGTGGGCTATCCTGACCCCGCAGTACCCGGGTCCTAAGGGGGAGACCCGTAGTTCTCCGCCCGAAACCCTATCTACTCGGGTCCTGCCTTCGTGGTGCAGTGGTACTGAATGTGACTGCTGTGCATGAGGTCTCGGGTTCAAATTTCGGATCGGACCAATAAAAAGTTATTGGGATTAAGAAATCTCAATAGCAGCCCGGAGAAGTTGGTGGTGTTAGACACCCCGTGCCCCGGAAAACACATAAACCCATTGGTCCTGCGCCTGATCTCTCTCCGGACGTGTCGGATTACCGTCCCATCGGATCATGAGAGTTAAGGAACAGATAGTGCACTTATATAGTATACTTATAATATCTCCTGCGCAGATGGCCAGTCTCCGTTAAGATTGGCCGCCGTGACCCAAATTCGGTCTGGAGGATATTATTATTATTATTGTTGATCTACCTACAAATATAAATATGATTATTTAATCACATTTATATTTGTAGGTAGATCAACATTAGATACTATAAGAAATTGCTTTGTAATATTTTAGTATTTAATGTGTGTTTAGTTATGCTAACTTTAGTTATTTTCGAAACTTGATTATTTAAATTGATTTGTGTTTAATTAAGACTATGCTTCTTCACAAGATGACACTAACTAAGTTTATATTGTGTACTGTTAATCTCATGTATTATTTATTTTATTTTAATATTTTAGGAAAACTTACAAGAAATATAATTAATAATAGGGGTTAAAGTATGAAATTGCCGTTGTATAGTAATAGATAATTTGAATTGACATACAACCTTCATGATGTGAGATTTTCGAGTGAAACTTTTTCACATGATACCGATAAGATTCTTCTTTTAAAAAATGTGCTACTTTTGATTTTCGACTTTCAATTGTTTTTTTATTTAGCTTAGACGGGAAAGATGGATACTTCGAAAATCCGATCGAGTCATTTTTGAATACGAGTTCCGACGCGGAACTAACGCGGCAGAAACGGCTCGCAATATCAACGCTGCGTTTGGAGAGAAGACTGCTAATGAACGGACCGTGAATTTTTGGTTTAAACGCTTTTGTAATGGAAACTTCGACTTGAAGAACGAACCACGTGGAAGACTGCCCACACAGGTGAATAACGCTGAATTGAAGGAGATGGTGGATGCCGAACCGAGTCAAACTAGCCAAGAATTAGCGGTATGGTTTAACGTTACCCTACCTACAATATTGGCTCATTTGCATCAAATCAATAAGATAAAAAAATATGATAAATGGGTGCCTCATGATTTGAATGATCTGCAGAAAGTAATGCGTGTTGAAATTTGTGTTGCCTTGTTGAATCAGTACAGAAATGAAGGAATATTGGCATCGAAATGTGACATGTGACGAAAAGTTGATTCTTTACGATAACTGTAAGCGAAAAATGCGATAGCTGACCCCAGATCAAAAGCCGCAACAGTGGGCACTGTAAAGCAAAGCTTAGGTAGCTTACCAATAAAAAGGTAATGGTAACTGTCTGGTGGTCTCTTCATGGTGTTATTCACTATAGCTTTCTCAGGTCTGGTCAAGGAATAACAGCAGATGTTTACTGTGCCGAACTTCGAACAATGATGTCAGTGAAACAGCCCCGACTCGTGAATCGATCTTCACCATTTTTGCTCCATGATAACACAAGACCTCACACTGCACGAGAAACCGTTGTAACTCTACAGGAGCTGCAGTTAGAAATCATACGTCATCCTCTGTACTCACCAGACCTTGCTCCAACAGACTAACATTTTTTCGTGATATAGACAATTTTATACGTGATAAAAAAAAATCTTCCCAGGAGGCAATACAAAATGCTTTCACACAGTTTGTTCCATCTAAATTCCCGGAGTTCTATCATAAAGGCATAAATGAATTCCATTTAGATGGCAGCAATTAATACAAAACAAGGGTAAATATTGCGATTAAATAAATATGGTACACACAGCGACACATCAACCTAGACTATTTGGACTTTGAACTATTAGAAGTTGAACACTGCGAATCGTGCGAGAGAGTGCGTTATATTTTTGTTACGCTCTATGCTTAACCATTACATCGACACCACTATGCACTGTCCCTTTCCGACAATTCTCTATTTTGTATGTAGCGTAGTTATGCGTATATAGGGTGTCTACCTTAATGTGTAGCCGTGTGTACATCTTAGAAAAATACGAGTTTCAATTGTTCAGTACAAATCGGCAATTTCATACTTTAACCCCTAATATAATATTAATAAGTAGATGGCCAACTAAAAGTTTCCACTGATAAAATACATAATCGTGTTTATACTAAAAGTACACATTTTGTGTTATCCCCCGATTAGACGTAGTTAAAGAACTCGTTGCACAATTGTTTTTTTTAATTTAGCGACAATAGTAAAGAAAATGTCAATACCGACATCAATAATGACTCGCCCTGATCAACTATGAGATTTTCCTTTAACTAGAGTCTACTGCAGAAATATGTAGCAGATTAAAACGTCGTAGATTTGCCGACGGAACACTTGAAGCCATTTTGTTCACCAGTCCTGTCGAGTCAACCGTTAGTTTCATAATGTTAGAATGTAATGTATGTAATGTAATGAAAAAATAAAATGTAAGTGAAGTATAAATTATTCTTATGAGAATAAAGATATCTTAAAATAATTTATTATATTACTTGACTAGATGCTTTTTAAATAGTTCAGATCAATCAATAACTAAGACTGATTGTGTAGTTTATTATTCATATTACATTTAATACATCCGTACGTACTCAATCGTATTGAATGAATATATAATATATTATATCAGTGTGTTATCAAAATAGGCCTGTCAATAGCAGGCCCGTTCCTGACAGCCGAACGGTCCATATTCGCAGCGGTGGGTCCAACTATGTGATGATGATCCAAATAGTCCACGAAACAAATTGTTTTTATCTGTTACTTATTTTATTGGTGTGTGAAAGGTAGAAAACGGAGATATGTTTGGATCGGAGAATATTAAATTTGGTTATTTGGATGGTCTGCGTTAGGGGCGCAGCGTTAGCGAATCATATTCATAGGTCTTAAATCTTAACAATTCTAACTATAATATTGTAAATGCGAATGTGCAAAAAAATTTGTAGCTCAGCATATGCTCTATTTAAATTTGCTCCCACTCTAAGTTATGACGCTTTGCTCACGGCCTACCATGGTACAACCTTGTCATACCTAAGATATGCAATACTATTTTGGGGAAACTCAACTGATATAGATCTAGTATTTAAGACACAAAAAAACTGTATAAGAGCAATTTTTAAACTACAATCATGGGAAAGCTGTGTACCATACTTTAAAAAGTATAAACTACTAACCCTTACATCTCTCTATATTTTTGAAATAGCTGTTTTTGTAAAATCTAACAATGAACTTTTTGATACTTTGGTGGATACGGTTACCCGTAATAGAAGGCAAATCACCCAAAATAGACTTCGTCTACGCAAGTCAAAGACAGCTCTGTTATACAAAAGCGTATACTGTATGGCACCAGCAATTTATAATAGATTACCAAATGAATTTAAAAACTTAGACATTAATTTATTTAAAAAACAAGTACATTAGTTTTTGGCGAACAAATGTTATTATAAAGTTAATGATTTTATGGAAAGCATTTAATTATTTATTTTATTTTAATTATAATTTTATTTTGACATCATATTATCTTGATTTATATACCTACTTGACTTAACTATGTAATCATATTGACTAGTTCTATTATGACCAATTACATTTTGACATATAATATAATTATGATGTAAATTAACTATTGAGACATTGCCATTATTTTATAAATTACCTTAATAATTTTCTAATTTGATATTATGCATGGCGAATAGGTAGAATAAAGAGAACTGTAATAATTAAGCAAATTTTGTATAACATCTATATATATCTTTATTCAGCAAAAAAATGGATTTGATTTGATTTGATTTGATTTGATTTGTGAGCTTCTGATCATCATGAAATTTTGCATAGGTACACTTTGTCTGAGGTACAGAAAAGGACAAAAGCCCGTTAAGTTTTAAGTACCTATTATAAAATACTAGCTTTAGCCCGCGTCTTTGCTCGATAACAGTTCTTTTTTTGTAGAGAGAAGGTACTCTATAACCTTGTCGGCCTCGATGGCGTAGTGGTTATTGTAACCGACTACCACGCCTGAGGTCGCGAGAACGATTCCCGCACAAGTCAAACATTTGTGTGCATGAACATGGATGTTTGTCCTGGTCTCGGTGTTTCTATGTATAGTATGTAATTTACAAAAAAGTATATATGTATGTTTATCCATTGTCTAGTACCCATAGTACAAGCTCTGCTTAGTTTGGGCTAGATGGTGTTGTGTGTATGTGATAGAATATAGAATAATACCTGAACCTAGCAACATACTTTAATGTGACTTAGTAACCTTCAAACACTCGCTAACAAAGAAACTTTGACGTTCATAAGTGTAACTTTGGGACATAAATGAATGATTTATAGCTTTGATATGACTGCTTATATATAATTATGTTATGTTTGCGCTTGAGTATCCAATTTCAATTATTTTCAGCTAATATATAATAATATGATATAATTAGCGTTCCTTTTGTTTCATTTAAATCATAACTTTAGCGACATATGTCAGAAGGAATGAGCCAGAGTTGTGAGAAAATCTATTTATAGTGATATTAGGGTTTTCGAATAGAAAGCTCTCAATAGCACCATAGAATTTGGCAACGTGTTAAGAACACAGAAATAAACTCACTGTGATAAATTAATCTTGTCGAATCTATTAATTTAGACGCCGACTGTACTCAAACGACTGTTAAAAATTACGGTTTTACTGTTCGGTTTACGTACTTTCTTTTTGTATCCTAATATAAAAAGTTATGGTCAGGAAAACGTAGCAGTTTTTGTATAAACATAAACATATCTATTCTAATATTACAAAGAGGGAAGATTAGATTTTTTGTTTATTTGTTTGTAAGGCTTTAACTCAAAAACTATACAACCGATTTAAAAAAAGTACTGTTATTTTTTTTTACCTGGGGGAATGCATTGACGTATATCCTTCCGCGGGGGCTGGCGGAAGGGTTATGCCTGACTCACCGGGGTAAAAGAGAAAGATGGTAATGATGATAATAATGGACCACCCGGAATATCGGCTAAACCTACCACGTTGTTCCTCGACAGAACCGCAATCGGCGGGGCCGCCGAGGTTTCGGCCCGCCGTAAAACGGCAAGCCACTACACAACAAGACCTAGCCCTTGGTCACCACTCACTTTTAAAATCCCTACTGCCGTGAGGGGACACGGAAACGACACAGAGACGCGCGTGAGAACACGCCGCCTCTCGGACCTTGTTACTAACGTAACCTAATTTAAACTAACCTACTTTTACGCGAGCAAAGACGTAGGCAGAATCTAGTATTACATAAATATAAGCAGGCGAGTCTAATGTATGTTTCTGTAATGCACTTCTACTTATCCCTGAGGTATACATATGTATATCCCATACTAGATGTGCCCGCGGTTTCACTCACGTTTATGATTACTGCACCGCTCCCGTGGGTTAAAGCGTGATGTTATATAGCCTATAACCTTCCTTGATAAATAGGCTAGCCAACACTAAAATAATTTTTCAATTCGGACTAGTAGTTCCTGAGATTAGCGCGTTCAAGCAAACAAACAAACAAACTCTTCAGCTTTAAAATATTAGATAATAGATAAGCAAAAGTGCATATCACCTAGATTTCGACAACTGTATTTTTATGTCAGGTACAACGAACCTACTCCGTAGCCTAGCCGAAGAATCTAATAATACTTTACCCAATCCAAACATCGATTCAGAAACTTACTATCACGAACTTTAGACATGGGATCGAGAGGCAATCTTTAATCAAGATAAAAGGTATCACAACGCATGACGCTCAGGAGTGACCGCGGCAGGTACGTTATATAAGAGCAGCTTCAGACTGAGGTTTTTTTTTTTTAAAGTAAATACAACTGCCGCATTAGGAGTAATTCCTGTGTCGCGGAGGAGTTTACAGACATTCAAACAACGGACACAAAGAATACCCAGACTCGGAACAACCATTTATGTTGATCACACAAAGTTTTTTCCTGTGTAGGGATCGAACCCACAACACATGGCGCGGCAGCAGTGGCGACCACTTTAACCCCTATGCCATCTGTGCAGTCAAAACTGAGTACTTGAAACGCATTTTGCTGAACGCAAATGATTCCAGATATTATATACTATATCTGGAATCATTTGCGGTCAGCAAAAGCCGAAGCAAAAAAAATATTGAATTAGATTGGTAATTATAAATATCAGCAAAAATGGTATTAGGCGTTATGTGGTGGAAATGTATGGTAAAATAATAATTGGGAAGAGAGAAACGCATCATCCAGATATTCCACCAAAATTTTGCAATAAAAAGGTTAAACGTTTTATTTGGACAATCTCGGTGGCACAGACGTATTGAGTTGCTATGCATGAGATCTTGGATTCGATCTCAGGTCGAGCAAAGGATTATTGGCTTTTCTTTCGAATAAATTTCAATCCGGGAAATCATACTAAAGTCATGCTAATGCTAGATTGAATATAATAAACATTTTCTGGGTCATGCATTGAAATAAGGCAAGCCAAGCTTATTAGCTTATAAGAAGATACTTCCAATGTGCGTAGGATGTAATCTTAATATATTAATACGAACAGTCATATTTAAAATCTGTTCTACAGCTGGGCACTATTATGTAACAAATCTCTCTCGCACTACAGCTGATCCTCGAATCACGGAATACTTCACAATGAATGGGACACAGATTCTCACACTATATTATCCGTACATTTATACTAATATTAAAGAGGAAAGATTAGATTTTTTGTTTGTTTGTTTGTAATGATTTAACTCCACAACTACTTAACCAAATTTAAAAATAAATCATTATTTGAAAGCTTTATTATCACCGAGTAATATCGCCTACAGTTTATTTTTAAACGTACTTTTACTAACGTAACCTAACCAAGCCTACTTTTACACGAGCGAGGCCGCGCGCTAAAGCTAGTCTTACAACTAATATAACAAAACGAAAAGGATTATGTTTTGTTCAAACGTGCTTATCTCTGAAACTACCAGTTTGAAGAATTCTCATTAGATAGTCCAATTTTGGAGACAGGTTATAGACTATATAACATCACGGTACGAACCAAGGGAGGGCAGCAGTAATCAAAAACGTGGGTGAAACCGAGGAGACAGGTAGTGTGCTATTATAAAACTGTAACAGGGCTGTGTCTGTACGGTTATGCTTCCAAGTGATTGTGAAGTTCTAGGTTCGATCACCTGGTCTGACAAAGCATTCTTGGAACGTTGAACTAAAAACTTTGAACGTTGGGACAACAACCATCTTAGTCTCCCCGTGAACATGGCTGCTGTAAAGCAACCGAAACGTCGGAGCAAAGTGTAAAATCAAATATAAATAGTTTTGATTAAAAAATATATAGCTTAAATAGTAGTAAAGTTCAATAATAGTAGTGTTAGAGATTTCTAAATTATGTAATAACAGTGTTTTAAAGTAAAATAAACAATGCGACAAAATCCGTATAAAGTGTTTAATTTCAAAGCATTCTTGGCTTTTTTTTTTTTTATTTTTTGTTATTTTGCTCGTCAAAATGACCACACTCCGCCTGATGGTAAGCAGTCGTGTGGTCTAAGAGCAGTGGCCTCCACATCGTCCTCATAGCAGCCGAGGCGATGTTGAGGTCTCTACTTTGACGGCCTGAGAAGGTGCTTTTTCACGCCCCGCTTAAAGGACCCAGGATTGAAGGAAGAAGGAAACACGTGCCTTGGCAGAGAATTCCATGCCTTGATCGTTCGGCAGAGGTATGAGGACCCAAACTTGTTGGTACGCACTCTAGTCGACTCCACCGTGTAAGGATGGCATCTGAGCCCAGCACGCGTTGTTCTGGATAGGAAAGGGGAGGGCGGGATAAGGTGGAATAACTCTTCAGAGCACTGGGATGTGGTATATTCTGTAGAAACATGCCAAAGAGGCAATATCCCTACGGAGTTGCAGAGGTTCCAGTGAACTCGTGACCTCTGGATCTCCGATGATACGGACAGCCCGCCGCTGTAACCTGTCAAGAGCAAGTACTGCGCGGAGCCATCCCAAAGATGAGAACAGTACTCCACGCAAGGGCGCATTTGTGCCTTATACAATAGGCACAGCTGCCCAGGTGCGAAGAACCGCCTCACCCTGTTCAGAACTCCGAGTTTTCGCGAAGCTTGCTTAATGACGCTCTCGATGTAGGTTTTGGGATTAAGGGAGCGGCAAAGATCCATACCTAAGATGGAGAGGCTGTCACGTATCACCAGTGGAGTGTTCTTCAGAGAAGGGAGGGGAAGGAACGGAGACTTTTTTGTTGAGAACGCGCATGCCTGGGTCTTCTTGGCGTTGAACTGGACCAAGTTCTTGGCACCCCATTCAGAGATGCGGTTCAAGGTCTGGTCAAGTTCAACGACAAGATCCTGGCTTTTTTACGGCGATTGGCTGCTGTTAAACGACAATGCTTTGTTCGTACTGCCATAGAGTGAATGGAAGGGAAAGCGTGAAAAAAAAAAAAGAGGTGGCTATTCTCGCAACAAAGTGGGGCAAGGCGCAGAGCAAGTTTCGTCATATTACTGTGTGGTATGGCGATAGCCGATCCGACGGACGGAAGGACCCCCGTACCCTCCCGAAAGTTTTAGTAGCAATGACAATTTATCCAATAAAAGTCAATACACTCACTTCCTATGAAAGTTGTACCTAAAACTTAGCTGACGAAAAGTTAGTTGAATAAACCTTTTTCTACATCTTCAAGGATATACGCTTAAATCTGTATAATAATAATAATAATATTCTACCACATACACACAACACCATCTAGCCCAAACTAAGCAGAGCTTGTTTATTTATTTATTTATTATAAGGTACACTTACAGCAATACATACAAATGTTACAATTATAAGCACTGTGGATAAAATCGTGGGTATATATGTTTGCCTATTAAAAGTAAATACAGCATTCATGTTATATAGGCAACATTAAGAGTAAACTTAAACTAGATAAAAATATGTTTTTTTTTTATTAAACGTAAGAGTAATAAAAGTGAGCAATAGTAACAGTAGTCAACAATCGAGCAGTTTCAGCAAATCATTTCTAAATTTATTTTCTGACGTGTTAAATATATCTAAGTTAAACTTCGCGTTAAAACAAACAAACTTGTACTATGAGTACTAGACAATGCATAAACATACATATATACTTTCTTTTTATAAATACATACATATTCGGGATCGATTCTCGCACAAGTCAAACATTTGTGTGCATGAACATGGATTTTTGTCTTGGTCTGGGTGTTTCTATGTATAATATGTATGTATTTATAAAAACAAAGTATATTTGTATGTTTATCCATTGTCTAGTACCCATAGTACAAGCTCTGCTTAGTTTGGGTTAGTAGTGTTGTGTATATGTGATAGAATATTATATTATACATAGAAACACCCAGACTAAGACAAACATCCATGTTCAAACACACAAATATTTGACTTGTGCGGGAATCGAACCCACGACCTCATGCGTGGCAGTCGATTACACTAACTACTACGCCATCGGGGCTGACTATGTATATGAAATAACTAAAACCAGAGATGTGAACCCAAAATATTGGGTTTTATACTTTTGTGTGTCTGCCTGTTTGTACCTAGCGTCAATTAAGAGACATTCGATCCTATTTATACTTCGTCCACTCGGACAAAATTAGGAGGAAAAGGCTAATTCTGGTAATAACATATCATATTACCTACCTAATTAATATTACATGTTAATTAGGTTAATTATGGTAATAATATTAGGTACATGTCTTCAAATAAATATGGATTTAAAGAAGAATTTATGTTTAATTTATATAAATTAAACATAAATTCTTCTTTAAATCCATTGTTTTAATTACTATAAGCCATATTTATAACTTAATAAACTGTTCGTTTATTAATAGTATTTTACCTGAAACTAAATATAATAATAATATCAGCCCTGTATTTAACTGTTCCACTGCTGGGCACGGGCCTCTTCTTAATGTGAGTAGGATTTGACCTAATTATCACGCTGTTTGACATACTTTAATACCTTTGAGAACATTATGAAGAACTTTCAGACATGCAGGTTCCTTGCGATGTTTTCCTTCACCGTTAAAATCAGAGACCTATTTAATACTTAAATAACGTCGAAAAGCCTTAGGAGCGAACTCGAGACCACTGCGTGCCAGTTCAACGGTCTCCCACTAGTTATCACTGCTATTAAAACGAAGTTAGAAAGTTAGTAGAACAGCAAAATAAAATAAATGCTAAGACAATTAAGGCGTTTAGAACTGTGTGCGTATGTGTGGTGTGTCTGAAGACTGCGCCGAGCGAATTGTGCCAAAACAGACGGCCACAGTTAAGTTGATAAAATCAACACTTTTTGTTTAATACAAATATAATATATATATTTACCATAACAATGAATGTGTTTACAATTACTCCGTGTAAAAAACTTAAAATAATTCATTCTTTCGCCTACAAAATTACGTAAATTTGCACGAAAAATGCAAAAACGTAGGTAAGCTCGTGTTACGTGATTTTTAGATTATAACAGTAGAAATCTATCCTATTTTACAGCTTAAAAGAAACATAAATAGTTATATTACAATTTGTCCGTCACAAATATTTAAGTTATTGGTTGACAATAAAGATACATATTCATCAAAAAAGCTCTTTAAATCCTCCATACAATTTGACTATGGCGGCCGCGCGCCGATTTGAATATCGAGCTCTGTCATTCAGTCTAACCGCGTCTTACGCTCGGCGCAGTCTAAGAAATAATGTGATAAAAAATAGTTACGGCACGGCATAAGATAAGACATGATAGACCAATTTTTAAATGGTGCTATTGAGAGGTCGTAGATTCCCCTACCTACTTGAATTTTGTAACACGTATCTACTAAGAATAATTTTTGAGCCACGGTGAACTTTACAAACAATCAAACAACGGTCACAAATAACACCTAAACTTAAGGTGGCACTTCACATGGCTACTTGTATTTGGTATTGGGTGTTTGCTGTACTTGGGAGAATATTTGACAAATAGGCAAACATACAGATATTGGCAACTATGACCGTCTACACATGGAGCCAAATAAAGCGTCAAATAACAAATACACAAACATTTTTAATGAGCAGAGGCAATTATTTACCAACAGTATGGACGTCTTCAAACTTGCAGCAGGATTTTATTATTAAACGCATGTACTATTATATGCTTTGTATAAAAAAATACAAGGTTGTAAAAAGACCATGGAGAGCAAGGCGCTGGTGGATGTTGAGTATGCACAAAAATGGGATGTCAAGTTGACAGCCCGCACATTTGAAATTGACATGACTTGCCGCCAGCGCTGGCCATTGTGTGGATGGTTTAGTTGCGTATTTGCCGTATTTGATAATCTCTCTGATGTGCGTCGCAAAACCGACAAGCACGCGGTAACGCGTATTTGGTATTTGCTGTACTTATCAAATAGGCAAGAAAGGCAAATACTACACATGGTTATTATTTGTCAAATTTATCAAATACGCAAATACAAACAGCCATGTGATGTGCCGCCATAGACCAACTATTTGTATTGTGATTGGGCAACACCTGGGATATATACAAGTAGAGCTAAGTTATATGAATTATATGGAATAAAAAAATATAATTTTGATCCAAATTTTATTAAATATGTTAGAAATTATTCAAAATTATTTAAAAAGGCTTGTGCTACAGCCAAGTCCCTTTATTTAAAAAACAAAATTCGAAATGCCGACGATAGAATTAAAGCTACTTGGAATATTATTAATAATGAAACTGGACGCACCAAGCAGCGTGATAATACTATTAAACTTAATGTAAATAATAAGATAATTTCAAATAACTTGCAAGTAGCTGAAACATTTAATAACTACTTTGCAAAGATACCTGTTAATACAACTAGTTCCTTAAGGTCTTGCCCAGTAAAAGCAGAATCCTTGGTTAGGGATAGCGTGGTGGAGTGTAAAGTCCTGTTTAGTTTTAAATATGTACATCCGCATGACATAATAAAAGTATTTAAGTCACTTAATTCAAAAAAATCAGCTGACTTGTGGGGTATTTCTATGAAATTAATTACAAGTATTATTGATAACGTAGCGCCACACCTAGCTGCAATATTCAACGGATGCATTGATGTGGGCATTTTTCCAAATTTAATGAAATGTAGCAAAATAATACCATTATTTAAAAATGGATGTAAAAGTGATCCATGTAATTTCAGACCGATTTCTATATTACCTGCTATAAGTAAAATATTTGAGAAAATTATATTACAGCAATTAGAGAGCCACTTTAACGTAAACAACTTATTTCATACTCAACAATATGGTTTTAGAAAGGGTCGATCTACAATAGATGCGGGTGTTACACTTTTAAAACATATTTTTGCTGCTTGGGAAAATTCGCAAGATGCCATTGGCGTATTCTGTGATCTCTCAAAAGCCTTTGACTGCGTTGAACATCAAACGTTATTGCGAAAGCTCAGGCATTATGGAATTCGAAATGCTGCACTCGACCTCGTTGGTTCTTACCTAAGCGATAGATTACAACACGTTGAAATCAACGGGAGTAGATCTTCTGGATTACCAGTCGCAATGGGCGTGCCACAGGGCTCAATTTTAGGACCCTTTCTGTTTCTAGCGTACGTGAATGATTTGCCGTTCTTCGTACAGAATTTGTGCGACATTGTATTATTTGCTGATGACACATCACTTATTTTTAAAGTAGACCGTAAGACACCAAATTTACAGGGTGTTAATTCTTCACTCGCGCAAGTCCTGGACTGGTTCACGGCGAATAATTTACTACTCAATTCAAAAAAAACAAAATGTATTAAGTTTACATTGTCTAATATAAAGAGTCCTAGCATAAACGTTAATATAAATAATGAAACAGTAACATTTGTACAATCCACAGTTTTCTTAGGCATTACTTTAGATGATAAAGTTCAGTGGGGCGCTCAAATATCGTGTCTTGCAGGGAGACTTAGTTCAGCAGCATTCGCGGTTAGGAAAGTAAGACAGCTTACTGATATAGATACTGCGAGACTAGTATATTTTAGTTATTTTCACAGCGTTATGTCCTATGGCATACTATTGTGGGGTAAGGCAGCTGATATTGAAACAATTTTCATTCTTCAAAAGCGTGCAGTACGTAGCATTTATAATTTAGGCCCACGAGTTTCCCTGAAAGAGCGTTTTAAAGAAATTGGTATACTTACTGTTGCGTCGCAATATATATTTACGAATATTATGTTTATAAAACATAATATTCACTTATATAATAAGAATAGTGATATTCACAACTTAAACACTAGAAATAAGCATAAGTTGGTAGGTCCGTATCATCGTTTACATAAAGTTCACAATTCATTTGCGGGACTCAGTATACGCTTTTTTAATAAACTACCGATTGATATTATAAATTTACCTTTACTAAAATTTAAAAGTGCTGTTAAAAGTCAGCTTATCCGGAAGGGCTATTATTCAATCAATGATTACTTAAATGATAAAAACTCATGGAACTAGTTGCTTGTTTCATACAGGATTCAAACAATGTATGTATTATATAAGTCAATTTAGTTATGTGAAGGTACTTCGTGTTTATTTGGTGGTGTTAAAGTATCTTTCTTTTCTTTTAAACAAACTTTATAAGTATTAACGTAAATTTTGTTTTAACTACATTTAGTCACGAACTACCTTTTCATGTCACAAAGTGTAAGTGTATGCGTCCTCATGCCATTTTACTGTCTATTACAAATGGCTACGTACTGATAAATATGATTTCAAATCTCAAATGCTTTTTACGTAATATTACCAACTTTTCTTTATTTTAGAATTTAGTTTTATATGGACAGTGACATATGGCATAATGACTGCAACACCTGGTACATAAATGAGTTGTAAAATACTGAAATTATAAGTTGATGGCGATTTAAAAGAGTGGCCTTGAGTTTCTTGCAGGTATCTTCTCATAGGCTCAACCTTTTGCCTGAACCTTGCAACTAACATAAATGTAAATTCAGTAAATAAAATAAACTCACTAACCCATTTGACGTTCATAAGTGTTACTTTGTGACCTAAGTGAATAAATTATTTTTGACTTTGACTTTGACTTTGACTTTGTAAATCTATTTTTTCCCCGACTCCGACAAACTCCAGCAAAATGATCGTGCTCCGGCTAACACTTACACTTTGCCAATCGTGATATCAAAAACTCGATACCAACGCGGAGTCTGAAGATGTGGTTGAGGGCAATAACCTTCATTAAGTGGGACCTATAACCGCAGCTATTAAATTCAGGTGTTACACACCGCTGCCTATCCCTTCAATATATAAACGTATTTTATTTACGAAGCCAGTTGTGAGGACCCAGGTTCGATTTTTAGGTCGAGCAGTTATTGACATTCCTTGTTAAACCAATAAAAAAACAAAATCAACAACAAAATTATGTTTATTCATATAGGTCACAAAGTAACGCTTATGGACGTCAAAATTACACTTATTAATCTAAATTTACATTTACCTGTTGCCATGATCAGCAAAGCAACCGTCAGGCCGCGGCCCGCCAGGCACGATCAACCAGCCTGGTTGGAGGATCCTCCCTTTGTGTTGGAGGGACTTCACATCCTGTTCCTCCACAGCAAGCAGGCAAGAACTGGCAAGAAAATCACGGCCAATCGTTTTACTAGCTTTTGTGCGCGGCTGCGCCCGCGTGGTACCTACATAAATAAAAAGTAGCCTATGACCTTCCCCAGGTCTTAAGTTATACCTATTTGTACCAAATTTCATCTAGATCAGTTGAATGGTTTAGCCGTGAAAAGGTAACAAACAGACAGATTTACTTCCGGATTTATAATATTAGTAAAGATTACGATAAGGATACGATGCGATAGCTCAGTGGGGAGACCAGCAGACTGCAATGCGGAGGGTTTCGGGTTCGAACCCACGTCACGCACCTCTGACTTTCGGAAGTTATATGACTTTTCGAAATTAAGTGCGTATTGATTGACAATTATCGCCTGCTCGGAGAGCAAGTTAAGCAGTCGGTCCTGGCTGCCATGAACATCTATGGCAGTCGTTATTGGGAAGGCAGTGCCATATAATATCCTGACACTGGTCTAGCCTGAGGGTATCGTTAGCTTTCGGGTTGCAGAGGTCCAGGTGGCAGCCGAACTGATATCCAGTCAAATCCGGCTAGACCAAAAAAGCCGATCTCAAGTGACTAGGGAATAATAAAGGCTAGGGAGAAGAAGTAAGGATTATAATATTATTCATTTTACAAATATTTTCTGTAAGTAGCTACAACTATAATATCATTCATACTTATATAATTATTATCTTTAAGAAATTCTCAAAACAGCACTGAGTACCTATGGCATTATGACCGAGGTAGTAAAATACTCGTTTCCTATCACATAGGACTTAAAAATACCCGGCGAATATTTATAAAGCCTATATAATATTTATATTTTCATATTACTAGCATTCCTAAAACCGTCTCGAGTTTATACTAAAAAACCGATTAATAATACACGGAGCAATCAAAATAAATAGATGAACTTAAAAAAATAAACCCATTGACATTCAATAGTTGCAAAATTCCTAAAACGAAATAAACCCTGTAAGAAAAAAGTGTCGCATTTGACACCCGGGTTGGTCAAAATATTATTTTCTAAAATTCTGAATTAAAAAATACCTTAAAGTTTTAATAACTAGCCACTATGTACATAATCACTATGATATATTAACATAAATATTTTTAAATTCTTCTGACATGTAACTTTATTTTAATTAATATTATTATATATTGAATTTATAATGACGATATATTTGACATTGATAGTGTTTAATTGTATATGATTAAGTGTTAATTTTAATTACAAAATATTTGACATTTATAATGTATACTAAAATTAAAACACATAAAAGGAAATTCTAAGTAGAAACACGAAATCTTGGAACGTGCTAAAATCGTTCATGTTACCGAAGTGGAATATCAAAACGCTTCACGATATGTGTACGTAACTACTTGTGCCTAACCCGTATGGAATAAACAAGCGTAAATATAAAGAATAAAAAAATCTCTTCCATTTATATATTTTAACGCCACTGTTGTAAAGTAAATTACCAATATAATTGAAGGCTTCTAATCTTTCTTAGAATGGCGACAAGCAATTCAACGAAGTTCATTCAACTTTTCGCGTTGAATTCGCATAATTACTTACAAATAACCTTATCATACTTCGATAGAAAAATACTACCGAAAAACGCGACAAAAGGAGGTCAAAGGACCTCAAAATAACAGTAAAAACATAACTGTCCTAAAATGTCTTCTTATTTTGATCCTTAGCGGTCATTGACAGCCAGATTTCACACCTAACTGGTAATTATAACTCCGTCTCGCTCTTACATTTACTCGTATGTATAAGACAGACGGAGAGAAGAAATAGAAACGGTACATATTTCTTGTGGTACCAGAGTTCAGAGTCAAGGACGAATGCACTCGGTGTTAGAAAAAGACAGGTACATTTGAAAGAAAGGGACGATGACGTAGTCTCTGTTTGGACCAAAAAATATTGTTGAGTCGATGCTCGTGCGCCGAACGCGCCATTTGAATTTAAACATCCACGTTATTTTTACAAATATTAATTATTGAGTGTTAACAAAGTAAAATTATTATTTGTTTTTACATGTAGCAACATTTTTATTTAAATAATGTATACGTGTTTTTACGGTAGTCGGTGAAACGAGTCATGGACTGTCATATTCGTATCTTAGTGGTGAATCAAGGTTTCCGATAATAATTTATTTTAATATAAACGACAAACGTAGTTGTAATTACTATAGCACGTACCGTGGTTAAGTGAGGTGTTACGTTACAAATTGGAATAATAATTAATTGAAGGTAAGATTAAAACCTTTTTATAATTAAAAAGAAAATAAAATAATCACATTTCAAATTTAAAATTATTTTTTTATTTTTGTTTTGAGCAATACGTAAAGGAGGTCGCATATATGAGGAAAAATATTAATTACTTTTCCGCGATTCTTTCTTTTTGCTTTCCCTTACGGCATGGGCACTGCTGACCTACCGACATAACTGCCGTTAAGTAACTGTTATATTAAACCAAAGATAATCCCGGCGATATTAAGAGATATAATTACTTATTATCGTGTAAATACAGTTGATAAATTAATAATTACACATTAATAATGAGATAAGAAATTTTACATTCATATTTTGTTGGTGATTTAAAAATAATGTATTTTGCCAGATGCGTGCTCAAAAACTAAATCGGTTTATTTCGCTGGAAGTTGTTCATTTAATTTTAAATATATTTAAATAAATAATTGAATTTAAGTTAAGGTTTATATACATTTTCCATTAATATCTAACTCAAGTAATGTTTTTTATGTGTACGGCGCGTTTATTGGCCAAGTTATGTGTGCATTCAATAATTACTTATTCCTCGTCCCAACTGGAGGGGAACCAGTTATCCATATTGTTTTCGAAGATATGGAAAGCCTTCCCACCCGGGCTGAGCCAGCGTGCCTGAGGAGACTATGGCCTTATCCTTCTCCGACTGTGAAGAAACTTGTCACCAGCAGTGAGGCAGTATATGAATAGAATTGATTTAATGTTGTATTACTGATATAATATTATGGTATGGAATAATGTCCTCCAGACCGAATTTCGGTCACGGCGGCCAGTCTTAACGGAGACTGGCCATCTGCGCAGGAGATATTATAGTGCACAAGTGTGTGCGCAAACACAAGTGCACTCTCTGTTCCCTAACTCTCATGATCCGATGGGAAAGTAATCCGACACGACTGGAGAGAGATCAGGCGCAGGATCTAGGTGTCGTCTAACACCGCCAACTTCCTTACTTCGGGCTGCTATTAAGATTTCCTAACAAAAAAACCCAATAACTTTCTCATGGCTCGATCCGGGATTCGCACCCGAGACCTCATGCACAGCAGTCGCATTCACTACCGCTGCGCCACGGAGGCATGTAATATTATAATTTCATCATGTTTAAGGTTCGTATAAGAGACCTTATAAATTAAACCCTATAAATGTCTAGAACTAGCTTTTGCGCTCGGCTCCGCCCGCATGGTACCTACATATCTATATATATAAAAAGTAGCCTATGTCCTTTCCCAGGTTTTAAACTACTTTTGTATCAAATTTCATCCAAATCGGTTGAGAGGTTTAGCCATGAATAGGTAACAGATAGACAGACAGACAAGAGTTACTTTAGAATTTATAATATTAGTAATGATTACAGGCAAATTCAGGGTATTTGTGTAGAGGCACTTTTTCAGACTGTTTCGCTCGACCGACATATTATAACTATGCGCTTATGTTTGCGGGCAGTCCCGGGTTTTATTTCGGGTTTGGACCGTATAATTGAGTTTCTTTGTTGGTATACGTTGCCGTTTGTGCCCGGTAGGCGGCAATAGGTCCCCTATGACGTGGGAACCAAACATATAGCTGGCAAAATGAGGATGTGAATCTATGTACCCCTCTGCTTGCCCTATAATACAATAGACCCGACTTGCCTTCACTGGTTGGCTGGGGTGGAAGAGCAAGAGCGCCCGTAGGACTCTCAACTCTGGCTTGCCTTGGTCGGCTGGACAGAGGGAGGCCGCTAGAGTTAGTGTCATTTTCAAGGGCGGAGGAACCCACTCCGGGTCTCCGTTTTCACGAGACCCGTGATGGCGAAACCGGCGCCGCACCGGTGTTTCCCCCTGCTGCTTTTAAGACCTATATGTTTAAGACGACTATTTAGGGGGGCCATCTAATGAGTCGGCGAGTCATCATCTGCCATTCCGACTTTGTACTGAGTCAGTATATATGGCAGGCGCCGTTTTTTAACTAGTTTTCATTTTACCTAACCATTCCCATAGATCAGAATAATTAGATTCCATATGTAGCAATAGTCTCCTACACCTGCCGCGGATAGTGTCTCGGTAAGTCTCCCATCTCATGTTAAATTAAAACTCTCGAACGGCCTCTGTATGTTGGACCCACGTCCCCGTGAAGTCTTCCAAAGGGCCGGGTATTTTATCAACGTATTAGGGAAATACCCGTGAAAGAGAAACAAATAATAATAATAATATTCTATCACATATACACAACACCATTAGCCCAAACATCATTTCTATGGAAATAACCTAACAATGATCCTTAAGCGTAAACGAAATATTATACCACGGTAACAATAATGCAGTCACTAAATTACTAGCTACATAATGATTTATGACTTGCTAACCCGCACAACTTCGTCTGCTTCACATATGAGAATATTCTCCGTTTTTGCAACACTTTTCATAAATTCTCCACTCCTATTAGTCAAAGCGTGATGTTATATAGCCTATAGCCTTCCTCGATAAATGGGCTGTCCAAAACTAAAAGAATTTTTCAATTCGAACCAGTAGTTCCTGAGATTAATACGTTTAACCAAACAAACGAACTCTTTAGCTTTATAATATTAATAGGTATACATAGATTAGTTATGCCCGCGGTGTTACCCGCGTTTATAGTTACTGCGCCACCCCCGTGGGTCGTAACGTGATGTTATATAGCCTTCCTCGATAAATAGGCTATTCAACACTAAAAAAAATTCAATTCGTACCAGTAGTTTCTGAGATTAGCGCGTTCAACCAAACAAACAAACTCTTCAGCTTTATAATATAAGTATAGATGATTTGAAAGGGTTCACTAGTAATGTGCGCTAAATATATTAATAGCTAGGTTTTGCCTACGGCTTCACACGCGTAAATATAGGTTTTGTCAATCAATTACTATCCCCGGTAACAGATTTTTTTCTGGATAAAAAGTACCCTATGACCTTTTCTGTACCCTTGACAACGTGTATGCAAAATTTCATGATGATCGGTCGAGTAGTTAAGGCATGAACGCGTAACAATCAAACTCACATTCGTATTTTTAATATTTAGTTAAGATATCAGCCATGTTATGTTTATAATAATAATAATATATATAATATATTGTACCACATACACACAACACCATCTAGCCCAAATTAAGCAGAGCTTGTACTATGGGTACTAGGCAATGGATAAACATACATATAGACATACTTTTTTTTGTAAATATATACAGGGTGATTTTGAAATCGTGTAATTCCTTTTAACCACGCATTCTACTGGTGATATAGAATAACCCTGACCATATTTTTTCTTAATTAGAATAATGGTTTCGGCAAAATTAGAGTACAGATTTTTTTCATGAAATGATTTCATATAGTCATATTTTAACCACCTGACACAATCTTAATATTTTTTTAATTTAAATATAATAACTTAACAATAACTGATGTCGTAAATAATAAGGGGCAATAAAAAGGACCGCCCGTTATTAGTTACGACATTAATTATTAATATGATTTTTTATTTTAATTAGTAAAAAATTTAAATTGCCTCGGTTGTTTAACATATGACTATCTGACACCATTTCACGAAAAAAACGGAATAATAATTTTTCAAAAAAAAATCTAATTAAATAAAAATATGGTCAGGGTTATTCTATATCACCAGTAGAATGCGTGGTTAAAAGGAATTACACGATTTCAAAATCACCCTGTATATCATAGAAACACATAATAAGGCAGATATTGTTTATGAATAGTCATAGTTATGGTTATGAGCCGTTTCTAAGAATACATTATAGTCTGACAGACTTCACTTGGGTATTTTCGAGAACATAATGAAGAATACCCAGACATGCGGGTTTCCTCAATATGGTTTCCTTACCTGTTGAAGCTTTTGCAGGAATTTAGTTTATTTCAACGGTTATTTCAATCCTTACTATCCTTACTTCCTCACTATATAAAATAATATACAGGAAGGCCGGTAATTAATGGATAACTTTGACATGTCTTATAGTAGAACTGAAGGCCGTTCAGAAATAATTAAAAAAAGAAAAATATATATTCAAAAGTGCAAGCTATATTAGTATAGCATACTTTTGACCGTCTATCTATTAGCATAATTAGTGTTTAATAATAAAACAACAAAAAACCGATGGATTTCATTCATTTATGGTCGTAGTATACAAGAAAGTTATACATGGTAATTAAAAAAAAACACATATCTCAGGTAGTAGTAAGGATAGATTTCTTTTTTATTATTTTTCTGAACGGCCATCAGTTCTACTATAATACATTTCCAGGTTATCCATTAATTACCAGACACCGTGTATAATTATATAATTTATATAATAAAATTATAAATTCGAAAGTTACTCTGTCTGTCTGTCTATATGTACAGACATGTAGATAGATAGACTGAGTTACTAGCTTGTGGTTTAGCCGTGAAAAGGTAAGAGAGAGACAGCTGTTTTGCTTACATTTTCACGGTCAAACCACTAGCTACTAATGAAATAATAATAAAAACAAAAGAATAATAATTCTTTTCAAACTTCATGAAAATCAAAGCAACAACTTTCTGACCCGGGTATCGAAACCGAGACTCCATGCACTGTAGCCGCATTCATTACCGCTGAGTCACCAAGGCAGATTAAATAAATATACACTAATTTCGAATGCATAATACAAAATCACGAGCGCAGCAATTTTATAACATAATATACGTTATTACACTGACCTACTTAACCACAAACACATTTTAGTCAGCAATATCTATAAACATACTTAAGTAACACTATAAACAATAAATTATAATCTATACCTACTAAAATAATAAAGCTGAGGAGTCTGTTTGTTTGTTTGGTTGAACGCGCTAATCTCAGGAACTACTGGTACAAATTGAAAAAGTATTTTAGTGTTGGATAGCCCATTTATCGAGGAAGGCTATAAGCTATATAGCATCACGCTACGACCACTAAGAGCGGAGCTACAATGAAAGAAGTAAACAGTAACTAGTAAAAGTGTTACTAATAGTAGTTTAAAGTTTCACAATTATGTTATAAAAATGTTTTATAAAAAACTAGCTGTCCCGACAGACGTTGTCCTGTACACACGGGAAAAAATAAGAAAATCCCCAAATCTAAACCATTCCCGAATCTGCTTGAACACACACAAAAAATTCATCGAAATCCGTCCAGCCGTTTAGGAGGAGTTTAATTACAAACACACACACAGAAGATTTATATATATAAAGATAAACGACGCTATAAAATCCGTATAAATTTGTTTAATTTCAAAATAGGCTACATTAAAAAAAGGACTGTTACTAACATAACCTATCCTAGGCTACTTTTATGCGAGCAAAGCCGTAGGCAAAAGCTAGTCATTTATGTCTTTTTTTAAAAAGCATTTAAAAGCCGCCTGACTCCTAATATACAGTCTATATGCTATCAATTTAAGCCGGTCCTCCTTGTGAAGATCGGACGACCTTGCCTTTGTATGCTTATATCGAACCAGATGTTCCAAATGATGGGCTGTCGAAGGCGATTTCGGCGAATACCTTTCCTGGACACGTCGTACAGAACTCATCGATCAAATTCCACACAGGAATTCTATGAAACAGCTAAGGAATCTGGAAAGTGCACAATATTATGCTAGTGTCGAATTCCTCGGTTAATCTATCTAGATTTTAACTACACGAATGGGTTTAATGGGGGTAAGTTCGATGTCCACACGGCATATAAAATTCTTTGTTCCACAATTAATCGTTTCCAGTCTGGATTTCTATGCGTTAGTTGATTGAAAGTTTGTTAAGTCTCCGTGGTACAGAAATTTTCTGAGACTAATTATTAATATTCTGTTGTCTATTTTAACAATAAAATTGATCTATCTATAGTCCAGTCTCTCCGTGACCATTACTGCTGAAAAGCAGTCAAAATGACGGGGAAGGTGTAAATATATTATAGCTCAAAATTTATAATTATTTATTAAACCTCAATGAAATCTATATATTAATACGTGAAGCAAAAACTTTGTACCACTTTTTACGAAAATAGCGCGGTTGGAGAAGTATGAAATTTGGCACAGTTAAAGTTTATATGGAAAAGGAGAGGAGAATCGTTATATTTTTATAAAATGTGCATTAGAAATACATTAAATTAATGAAAAAACACTACACACACAACCATATATTTGACACACGCAGTCGAATCGCGTTCGTAGTGTTTCGGCATTGTTCGGCTGATGTCGTACAATCCTTCGTAACTACGGTTATATACTTTATTTATAGTAATAAAAAAAGTAGCAAGCTTAGAAACATCGTTATTGAAAGAGTATGTATAGTTAAGTAAATAATAATTTGTTTGAAGAAGATAAATATATTAACCTTTATAGCCTTTTAGAAATCTAAATGAAATGTGATTATAAAGGTATAGTTATAGACTGTTAAACCTTAATAACGAAAATACTTAAAATTTAAATCAATTATAGTAGATTTTCGACCACTAGGCGATCGCTAGTTCTTAATAAATCGTTTAATTTCAATATCTATACTATTTATAAATCAGTTTTTTTTTCAATACTTTCAACTAACAACAACACACATGCCAGAATAAAAGTATCCTATGTTTTATTCTAGAAGACAAAGTGTACCTTATGCTCTAAGTTTCATTCAAATCTGTTCAACAGTTTACGCGTGATTGAATAACAACATATTATTTTAGTAGAATGGAGGATACATGTAAGATTTTTTAAACTAAATACGAAGTCTTATGCATGGAAGTGAAAGTTGGGTATGGGGAAAAAGCATGAGAGCAGAATAAATGCTGTAGAAATGAGGAATAGTGTGATTAGAGACAGATGCGGCATGAAAGTGGATATAGGGACGAGAATAGAAAAAGGGTATGTTAAGCTGTTTTGAGCATGTAGAAAGAATATACGAGAAAAGACTGACTAAGAAAGTTTATAAGGCTAGTGTGAATGGAACAGTCGCAAGGGGAAGACCAAGGCAAACGATTCTCTATCAGATCGGAGACGTTCTTGATAAAGGCCAGGTTAAGAGCACCTTAAACCGGCGACCGTGTATGAGGAATTTGATGAAAGTGACTGAAGCAAGAGAAGTGTGTCAGGATTGTAGCAAATGGAAACCCGTAGTCTCTGCCTACCCCTCTGGGAAACAGGCGTGAATCTATGTATGTATGTATATAATAATATATACAAACGTCACCCAGCAGTCGAGATTCGAAAGTAATACATATATTTTAATACAAAATTAAATGCCTGCACTCCTTCATCATATACATAATACAGTCTTTATCTATGCAAAATCTGACACTCCTCAACGCGCCCAATATTCTTAAAAACGGCTACGTTTTCTCTTCACGTTTTAATATATTTATAAATCATTGTCCATTTACCACCATCTTGTACTCTAATATAGTAGGTACCACACATTCACCCACACTATATTATTAATGTATAGAAAAAAACCTTTGGAATGTGAACACAACCTGCAAAAGCTTAAAAAAAGTATGGCTCAGCCGGCCAGCGGTTTAAAACACATAATAATTGATGTATAGGTCGAAATAGCAACAGGTAGGTCAACGACTCGTGACGTCACTCGGTGTACCGCTACTTAAGGTGCTTACACACTCGAGCGACGCCGCTAGTTGCCTTGTTATTAAAGCTGGATAGGACTTCGCCGACGCCTTCGTCTATTGACGTCATAGAAACATGGTGAGAGCGCGTCATAGAATTTATAAATAAACTAGTATTTACCTAATTGAAATATTTAGAATTTAATTTATATAGTTCACTAGCAGTCCTCTCCGAGCAGCGATAGCTCTGTGGGGAGACCAACAGACTGCAATGCAGAGGGTCTCGGGTTCGAACCCACGTCGCGCACCTCTGACTTTCAGAAGTTATGTGACTTTTCGAAATTATGTGCGTATTGATTGACAATTTTATTATCGCCTGCTCCGTGCCTCGGAGAGCACGTTAAGCCGTCGGTCCCGGCTGCTATGAACATCTATGGCAGTCATTATTGGGAAAGTCGACACAAAAGATCCCACTGGGTCGAAATGTCACCGGTCTGTACTGACTGGCCCCCACACAAGATAAGATACGATTTGTCGAAATTTATTACTTACTACTTCATATCTTGATTGTCAAAAGACAACGGTAATCACTTACCATCAAGCTGGTCAAAGTATACTTACTTTCTACCATTATTGTAAAAAAATACACGGCTTTACCCTAATGTTATTTGTTTTTTTATACTGAAGTGGTTGGACATCCTTTGACAACAGACTTTGCTGCTCCTAAGAAGTCCTAACAAAAAATATCCAATAACACTACCAAACTTCACACGAAAATCTAATCTAATGCTAATAAAATGTTGAAGTTAACTTACCTATTTTTACTGATAAACTTTGATACTTTTGTACAAAACTACAAAGTTTTTAGAACCAGCTCGTTGAATCAGAAAAATCCAATTTGAGATTGTTGCGGAATTTCTTGTTAGTTTCATAGATTTTATTAGGATTTCTATTCTACTCTAGTACGGTAACCATTAGACTATATTAAACAGACTAGTCTAGACCTTAAGGTCTTAAATATTCCATAGTCGACGAAGAACCGCTTAATATAAGAATCGTGTTGGCACGCGCTCAGTCCGGAGGTCATAAACCATTTATTGACACTCCTTAGGTGCTTTATTATCAGACCTGTATATAAACAGTCCCACTGCTGTACTCGTGCTTCTTTTAACTTTGAGAAGGGTTAGACCATAGTCCACCACGCTCGCCCAGTGCGTGTTGGCAGAATTCACACATCTTTGAGAACATTACCGAAAACTCTCAAACATACAGGTTTCCCCACGTAGATTTCCTACAACACAAAAGCGAGCGACAATTTTTCGAAATGTCGGAGGTTCGTATCTTAAGATCTAACTCGTGACCGCTGCGTAGCAGTCCTAGAGTATATCAACTAGGATATCGCTGCTCAGATGATTTAGAATTTAGCATATAACTGAAAATATACAATGTAGGTCCTTATTAAAATTAATACTATCATATTTCTTGTAAAATATTACTACGGTATTTATTATCTCATTACAAGTGTACATGTAACTGTTGTAATACTTTCTGCAGTTATAATCCTTCGTCTTTTTTTTTTTCGTGTTGTTAGTGGCCAACCTTTTGTCAAGAGTTGTTCAAGCCGCCCGTAGGCCTCTGACACGGCTTAACGACTGCTGTTAATTTGGCAACAACCGGGACCGACTCTTTATGTGCCCTCAGCGCGGAGACGCTCAGATGAAATACCACTAAGCGGTCACCCATCTATAGACTGACCGCACCCAACGTTGCTTCACCTCGCTAATCGTTTATCGATCAGTGAGTGCAACTGGCTCCATATTACTTTTGGATAATGCTCGGTTGGTGTAATAGTTGACGTGGTCGCAAAATTTTTATCCCGTGTAAATAAACATGGGATAAAAATTTCACACAACATATTTTTTCTAGCCTGGGTATGCTGCCTGTCTTTTCTTTAAACGTTTGTAAAGTCCGCGACACAAAAATTACTGCTAGTGAGAGAACTGTATTTTTCAACAGAAAGGAACAAGGAATGTAAACACATTTATCTTTCATAATCATGTAATTTAACTACATCACAAAGAACGACTGATTCAAACAATAACAGTAAACGTCGGAGCAAAGTGTAAACTTAAATATAAATAGATTTAATTAAATTAAATAGCTTAAATAGTAGTAAAGTTCAATAATAGTAGTGTTAGAGTTTTCAAAATTATGTAATAAAAGTGTTTTAAAGTAAATTAAACAACGCGACAAAATCTGTATAAAGTGTTTAATTTCAATGTATAGCATTCATGTAAACATAAGACAATATTAAGCAAAACATATTTCAAAATAAAAATATATAGTTAATGACATTGCTTTATTACCGTAAAATTAGATGTGACTCTCTTATATTACGTGAAGGCAACGACATAATTAATCTTAAAAACAGTTAAGTCAAGTAATTAGTAAAATGTTCTGCCGTCATACACTTATTAACTTCAAATTTTGATTTTTACGAAGAATAGAATCTTAGTTCTTGAAGTTATTATAAACTTTCGTCAACAAGTGGTTTAATAAATATACATAAATATAATCCTATGTAACTGATAAATATTTCTGAACTGTAGGCATAGTTAATTCGAATTTGAATCAAAACGACCCCTTTTTTAATGTATCTAAAACTAATCAAAGATATTTCTTTAGCTGAAACTTACTTGCAATATTTGTAAAATTATCAGCCACTTAAATCTATTCCAATGTTAATAATATTTATTCACCGATAGAGAATAAACTCTTATTCACCCAAAACGAATAAACATTTATTCATCCAAAAGTATTCCAATACAAAAATTTTGTCCGAAATTATTCCAAATTCAAAATCACACGCAAGTACACCGATATTCCAAAATAAGAAATGTGCCGTTTAGTAACCCATCAGAAAAGCCAAACATAAGTGATGTATATGACGCATACTAAGCAAATTTGAATAAAGTATGCCAAATATGCGTCAAGTAACCGATGAACGGATGCCGTAACGGAGCCAAGTAGACACGTCATTGACTGTCCTAGTTATTTAAATAATGGTATTTTTTTGTTCGAAGTTCGGCGACTTCGCATAATGATTGTGAAAGGTAAGGCATTTTGACTGCGATAAGGTTTTGACAAAGCTATCGTAAATTCCTAGTTAGTTACGAAAATTTTAGACTGAGTAATGCACACATTTTATTGCGTTTGCATTTACATTCCATTACAAAAGAAGAAAATATATTATTTCAACGATACAACTTAAATTTACCAATTAAACCAATGTTAGTAATATAATTATGTCGTAAGATATATCGAAAACAAATGTTCTGTGATTGAAAATTAGATTTATATACTTTTTTGTTTTCATTAACTAACTAATGTTAATAAAATAATTATATTGTTAGTTATATTGAAGATTAGAAAATTTATATATTTTCTTGATGCATTTATTTCTTTCCCGTGATCATAGATGACCCTATTCTAGTAGTTTAGCTAAACATCCTGGGGGCTAGAAACGTTACAACAGCAGACACAAAGAACCTCCAGACTCGGAACGTTAGTTTAGTTTGTTAGTTCATCTAGTTGCTGTCTGTTAAGTTATCCACCGAAACCTTAAAGCCTGATAGGTACGATATAACATTATACATATATTTTCGATTTGTAGTTATGTTAAAAACATGATAGAACTGTATTTTTTTACTTAAATAATTTACTTATTGGAAATAAGCTTTTAATAAGGTGACAACTGTGTACGGCGCTGAATATAGTCTACTTATTTCCTTATTGTTCCTTCAATGTTCAATAATCAAAGACAGCAAAACACAAAAAAACATATTAACGTTAAATAAGAATATCTGTAGGAAATATTTTAAAACTTAAGTCATTGCGCTAGATGACAGTTCACGTCATTAATGTCATTATTAGTTCCGTTATATCCCGGTCCGTCGCTAGTCACTTAACAACATGCGGCGTCGCTACAACTGATCGCGCGACTTATCGCCATAACCAACATACGTACATTCCACCATGCTACCAGCCCAGAGAATGCGAGCAAAACCACCAATGAAAATTACACTGACATAATAAATCTAGACTTTCCCATTACATTGTGCATACATAGATACCATAGTACCACAGCTAGCATAGAAAACTACTCTTTGAGACGAATGTAATAGAAAACAGATTATACTAGATGATGCTGCGAACACAATTGAGATTGCTATAATTTCAAGAAAGTATTTAATGTGTTATTTTATTGTACTGAAATGGGGCCTACAAACGGTATCTAACTTGGCGACACTGATTGCTTCTTGGGTGAAGATGTTCTTCTCTATAGTTTTGGCAACGCAAATAAATGTTTGAGATTTGTGAACGCAAATACGGCAAATTATGTTATACATAACTACTGTTATAACAGTATTAACTTAAATTGTACACTATCGTTCTTTAACATGTAAATGTTATGTGTGAGCTCACTCTTTTTAGTGTGGACACTTTTGTATGATCTAAGTGTGGTGAGGGTATTTTTTTCAATAGCCTTATTTTATATACATATAATATACAACACAACACTCGCAATACGCATAAATCCTATACTGTGTAGGCCTCTTCAAACATCGCAACAACAGACACAAAGATCATTGACGCTCAAAACAACTATTTATGAATTAAATTTGAAATGCGTATACCGAGTGACAATAACCCATAACATTCACTGAGCCATCGCTACTATATCTACATTTGGTTTTGTGATTTAGCCAAACGAACATACAGTTTTTTCGCATTTATAATATTAGTAAGTTAACGTTATTAGAACATATCCCAGAAGTTTGTCTAAGTAATAAACATTTAAAGATGTCAGCCACTATGTACCGTTTATATTTAACACCGTTGAACGGTACACAGTGTCAATTTATATTATCATACATACAATACAAAATGTTTAGGAACCGTTATTATAAACCGAATCACAGAAGATAGTAATTTTGAGGCATTCCTTTAAACCAAGGTCCTCTAGAAGGACTTTCAGCCATTACGACCTTAATAGAGACCAACCATCTGCGCAGGGCATAATGCATAAGTAAATGCATAAACATAAGTGCACTATTCCCTTACTCTGATAATAAATCTGATGAGATGGGATTCCGAAACGACCGGAGAAAGATAAGGCGCAGGACCAACGGCTTTACGTACTTGAGGCACGCAGGTGGAGACTATAAACCAACACGTTGGTCCACTACGGAATAGAAGACTTCACATATCTTCGAAAATATTATGAAGAACGATCAGACATGCAGGTTGCCTCACGATGTTTTTCCTCGCCTTTAAAACGAGCTATTATTAATTATTTAATACAAAATATAACTCTATAAAGAGGTGTGGGCCTTAAGATCGAACCTGCGAGATTTGCGCGCAGTCCAACTGTCTCCCAATAGGTTATTGCTGCGATAAATTGCCTCTGCTTTGATATAATTTATATTGTTTATTATAATTTGATATATTTTGTGGTGACTGGTCGACCTTGGTTTCGTAGAATTCGATAATATACTACAATCATGCCTTGTCTTGATTTTTTATGTACATGTAAGTGCATGCTCCTATTTACCATACTGCTGCTTTAGAGGCTACCATCCAATTTTATCAAATGCTTGAGTATGTTCAGTAGTAGTTCATGGAGAAATGGTTGCAGTGAGCACCTTACAGTTATGATTTGTAAATGAAATATTATTGTAAACTTGGCGATTAAAAAGAGTGGCTATGAGTTTCTTGCCCGTTTTTCTCATGAGCCCTACATTCTTGCTTTGCTGAATGTAGCAGTAAATTTGAATTCACAGAAAAATATTACGTGTAGCTTTGACATTCATAAGCGTTACCTTGTAACCTAACCTGAATAAAATTATTTTGATTTGATTGATTGATTTGATTTAATTTATAATTTTTTGTGATTCTTAAACGGACGCAGACCACTTTCCATCGGAACTAAATGCATTTCCTTTCCTCTTGAAAAGACAGAAGGAATTTGATCTCGAGTTTCACTTTTTATTGGCGTTTGAGAGTGGTGATGCGTGGAGGACATGTTAGCTTTTCATCTTTATTCATAGCTCTTGCATATGTGGTTGGATTGGTTTTGGACGGTGACAATGTAGAGAGTTAATAAATAAATAACAGCACGGATGGCGTATTGGTTTATGTAGTCACCTCGCTATAATTGCCAAAGCGCCAAGTATTGTGGGTTCGATCTCCATAAGGGACAAACATTTGTGTGATTTACAAATAGTTGGTCCGAGAGTGTTCTTTATGTTTGTTATGTGACTGCCTGTGAGGTCCCCGATGACACAGAAATTATGCCTAGTATAGTGTTGTGTTATTAATACAGGGTGATTTTGAAATCGTGTAATTCCTTTTAACCACGCATTCTACTGGTGATATAGAATAACCCTGACCATATTTTTATTTAATTAGAATTATTTTTTTTTTTAATTTTTGTTCCATTTTTTTCGTGAAATGGTGTCAGATAGTCATATGTTAACCAACCGAGGCAATTTTATTTTTTTTCTAATTAAAATAAAAAAAACATATTAATAATTAATGTCGTAAATAATAACGGGCGGTTCTTTTTATTGCCCCTTATTATTTACGACATCAGTTATTGTTATGTTATTATTTTTAAATTAGTAAAATATTAAGATTGTGTCAGGTGGTTAAAATATGACTATTTGAAATCATTTCATGAAAAAAATCTGTACTCTAATTTTGCCGAAACCATTATTCTAATTAAGAAAAAATATTGTCAGGGTTATTCTATATCATCAGTAGAATGCGTGGTTAAAAGGAATTACACGATTTCAAAATCACCCTGTATATACATATGTAGCAGTTGCTTGTAAGTTTTAGATTTCGGAAAACCGGCTTCTCTTTCTAACTACTCCATTACGTTACTTGACTGTGCAATGCCTTAATTGGTTTCTCTTCAGGTGTCCAAGCTGCTGCGGGTAAGATCCCCGTTCAAGACAAACTAAATAAGTAGTTAAATAAGTGACTAACTCAATTTAGAACAAGCCATCAAATCACTTGACACAAATTTGACTTTAACACATCGTCGTTGATTAATTAATTATTCGCCTTTCAGAAAGCTGGTATGACTTTCAAATAAAAGAAACATTCGATTTTTGACTTTGCTCTTTACCCTTTAACATGTCAAGCCTTAGAATATGAGACATAATTTAAAATGTAATGTGTCTGGCCACCGGTATGCCGCTGCGAAAAAAACTATTTTAAAATACGTTTTCACGCGTTTATGAAATTATTCTTAGTTTGCTACTAACCGCATCTGATTTGTTCCGCTAAGTTAGACTCGCGAAATATAACACTTACTAGGAATAAATAGTTTACAGAATCAGTTAGTTGCATTCAAATCGATTCAGTCCATGGAATAATGAGACTAATGCGATAGAAATGGCATTGAACATCGTATAGTGTGTGAAAAGCAGTGTCGCCATGTCGCCAATAACACTTTACAACATTGCAAACTCAGTTTTATCAAAGACTAGTATTTGCTCGCGACTTCACTCGCGTAAAAGTATGTTAGTTTAGGTTATGATAACAACAGTTATTTTTTTAAAGAACTTATTTTACTCGGTTATAATAAAGCTTACTAAAGGGTAAAGAATTTTTGAAATCCGTTGGGTAGCTTTTCATTTAAATCCTTAAAAATTTTAATCACAATGTGCCAGAGACTTTTTAAGCATACATTTAACGCACACAATGTATAGACGGAACAATGCTTTGTGGATCATACGAATAAATAGTCCCGTGTGGAATTCGAACCCACGACACTCGGCGTGACGGCCGTAGCGAGGCGACCACTTGGCCTTGATGGCGTAGTGGTTAGTGTAACCGACTGCCACGCCTGAGGTCGCGGGTTCGATTCCAGCACAAGACAAATATTTGTGTGCATGAACGTGGATGTTTGTCTTGGTCTGGGTGTTTCTATGTATAATATGTATGTATTTACAAAAAAAAAGTATATATGTATGTTTATCCATTGTCTAGTATCCATAGTACAAGCTCTGCTTAGTTTGGGCTAGATAGTGTTGTGTGTATGTGGTAGAATATTATTATATTATATTAAACACAACCCCGCCAGTCAGAATATATAACCACTATACAAATATCAAAAATATATACATAGGCATAGATAAAACAGTTTAGAACGTTTTCTCCTATATTTGTTAAATGTATTTTATTAACCTCTGAGTCTTCTTCGAAGATGTTAATGAAAACACTATGTGGGTCTGGGTGTCTGTATGTTAGTGACGGGCATAGCTCCGGAACTAGTGGACCGATTGATGTGATGTGATCCACAAATGGTTGTTCCGAGTCTTGGTGTTCTTTGTGTCCGTTGTTTCAATGTTTGTAAAGTCCCCCGCGATACAGGAATAAATACCCAGTGCCGAAGTTGTTATAACAAAAACAAAAATAGGTATACTTATATAATTATACAAATATCAAAATATATATTACGTACATTACATACTCTTCAAATAAATATAATAATAATAATAATATAATATTCTACCACATATACACAACAACATCTAGCCCAAACTAAGCAGAGCTTGTACTATGGGTACTAGACAATGGATAAACATACATATATACTTTTTTTTTTGTAAATACATACATATTATACACAGAAACACCCAGACCAAGACAAACATCCATGTTCATGCACACAAAATGTTTGACTTGTGCGGGAATCGAACCCGCGACCTCAGGCGTGGCAGCCGGTTACACTAACCACTACGCCATCGAGGCCGTCATATAAACAAAATACCTATTACATAATTGCATGTAATCGAAATTGCAGTTGCATGCCACTTTTCACCTTCGCCATCAACTTCACCGTGACTTACAGTCCTATAACCGTAGCAAATCTAATACTCCTTAGTAATACTACTACTACTAATAAGTTCCGACAGCGTGATTAGAGGCAATGTTGACGACGGTTCTATTATTGATTTTATAATAGTAAATGCATGCAATTCGCTCCAGTTAGAGAATTGGCCTTATAATATGTTCATCTCAGTACCAAACATAAGACTGCGGCCAGGCACCAAAAACTAAGGTGTTCGAAGTACCTACATCCCGCACTAATCTGCAGAAATTTGCTCCAACGGTCAGGGCTTTAAATGCTGCTAAATGAAATTATGAAATTTAATTATGTAATTAAACTACTATATACGGATTTTATCGCGTTGTTTATTTATCACTGTGTTATATAATTTCGAAACTGTTACACTACTACTATTATTGAATTTTACTCATTTATAAGCTAATAAAATTATTTAAACTATTAAATCTATTTATATTTAGTATTACACTTTCCCCGACGTTTCGGTTGCTTTTCAGCGGCCATGGTCACGTGGAGACTAAGATGGTAGTTGTCTCAATGTTCCAGTGAAGTTATTTCAAAGCACCCGAACATAATTTAGTCATTGGTGTTTCTATTTACGCAGAATGAGCTCAAAGTATCATGAAGTCTAGCTGTGGTTAGTTTCTTCTTGGGTTTGACTATTTGAATTACTGGATCCCAAGCTGGTGGTACATTCCAACCCTCTTCTCTATTGAAATTAGGATGTTTTTTGATTTCAATAGCCTCGCGAAGCGAGAATATGTGGTTTGTCAAATCTCAGGTAATACACAAAGGCGACTGCGTTTTCGTTATTTGAATGTTTGTAAAATCCCCCGCGACACATGATTGATTTTAGAGAGGGAGATGTTTTAAAAAAAAATCCGCTATGTGCGGAGTTTCAAAGATTCCCTAAGGAGCACATGCCGTGTCAGCTAGGAAAAATCTTTTCTCTTGCAAAGTCAGCAACGCGTTAATGACACTCCTTAATTTAATTTGCGGGCATTCATTACGGTTAATTACTCTGGCACCTATAGTCTTGAGTACGTACTTAGGTGGCTTGTTTGATATGCTTTATAAAAGGGCAAATATAAACATAATAATATAAAGCTCATTAATAGTTTTAATGAGTCAACAAAAGAATATGTAAACACAATGGAAAAAGTGTTTATGTTTTCTGTTATGAGACTACTAACACTAGGAATAATTCCTGTGTTGCGGGGGACTTTACAAACATTCAAACAACGGAGACAGACAATATCCAGAATAACCATTTTTGGTTCACATGGATTGTCCCGTGTGGCATTCTAATCCACAACACTCGACGTAATTTGTGGCAGTAGCGAAACGTCTTAAACCACTGTGCCATCCGTACAGTGCATAATATTGTGTCTGGACGTCCGTCGGAGTCTGAAGATTAGTTTAGAAATAATAAATAATAGTTTAAAAACTAAAAAACACGCTGTAAAATATAAAAAATAATATAATTTAATAATTTTAATGTAAAAAAGCGTGGGGCGGGGTTTATCAAAATATGTTAGAAAGTACCCCACTCTTTTTTACATTAAAATTATTAAATTATATAATTTATTATTTCTTTAATCGTGCTTTTTAGTTATTTTAAACTATTATTTATTATTAGCTATTTCTAAACCAATGTCTCTTTATATTTTTCAAATTATTGTATTGTCATCGGTCCTCGATAAGTGTGCAAAGTTTCAAATCAATTCAACGGTTTGAAAGGGGTGAAAATCACGTTCAAAGATTCCGTTACATACTCGTAGATACAAACCAAGCGAACAAAAGCGTGTTAAAAACAATTTGTTTAAATTTCTGTAACTTATAATCGATCGTAACATAAGGTTTTTCTGGTAAGAAAGTGTCAATAGCAACATGGAGTTTTGCTATGCCCGATAGATAGCAATAAACCATATGAACCATATCAGCAGTATTTGTGTGGAAACCTTTCTACTTTCCCTTTCATTGATATATAGAGGGCCAATTCTCTGAATAGAACTGTTCAAAATAGAGTACCGACGGTCGCAGTGTCATAAATATCACAAATGGTGTTCTCCTAAAACAAAATAAACATAAATTCCATTTCAATATAGGTATGCCTGACATTTATTTGACTAGGTAACTAGATCGGAACACTATTCTGAACAGACTACAAGAATTGGCCCTCTGTATATCACTGGACCAGCATACAGAAAAGATTTTCACACAATTACTGCCTTTTATTGTTTAGGTATTTGATATGAGTCTATGTAAACAGTTCTATAATATAATCGACACGACACGTATTTAAAAAAATAATAATATACTTACACGCAACGCATTATAAAAATAACATGCATTTTATATAACTAAGCATCTCATAATGCTGGCACACAAATATGATAAGATCGTTCGTGCAAATACATATAATATTGATGCTTTGCACGCAATATGGTATTGAATGCGTGCTTTTTATAATATTAGGTACCTACTTTTAAATATATACTTCTGTTTTTTATACGTCTCACGTAGCAAACGATATATCTATTTCATATGTTGTGCTCATACTATATATTATATGCATTTTAACATCCGAGCGATTTTTTAGTTCATGTTATTTCAAACGCATTCTGCGTAAGTAGGAACACCAAAGATTAAATTATGTTAGGGTACTTTAAAATAACTACACTTCAAGTCAATGATACGACGATCATCTTAGTGTTCCCGTAACAACTGTTTCTGAAAGCATCCGTAGTTTCTGGTAAACTGTGCATTTAAATAGTTTAACAAGCTTACAAATATCGTAATGCAGTGTTTTTGTTAAGCGTTAGTAGCGATAAAGAATTGGACTTGGAATCGCAAGGTCGTGGGTTCGAAACCCTTCCTTTGCATTGCCAACGTGAGCCCACTCTTAACAGCAGCACACTAGCATAGCTGGATGGATTAACAAGAATATTAGTCATTTGTAATCCAAATTGTTAGTAAGATATTAAAAAGTAAAACAAACCGCGATAAAATACATACATAGCAGTTTCATTTCAATGAAGTTTCTTTTTTCGACGCACAAGATTATAGCAAAGATAACATAAACATGCAAGTTTTCAAGACAGCCAGGTGAGCATGGCTCTCTTGGCGTCATACATAGCCTCATAATGTATTCCACGATTCGTTGGAGAAGTTTTAATGAAATATATGACGCTTCACTATAATGGCCACTTGTTGCTAAAACATTATTTAGGCAAAAGTAACGAGCGTCCCAGCTTATAAAAACATTACAAAATAACAGTTATAGACATAGATTAATACATACGTGTGTTCGAACGGTGCTTGTAGAATACGCAGTAATAATGGCTAAGAATGGTAATGATTATAGTTAATATTGTAATTAGTTTCTTAAGGCTTTGAGGTTTTGTTCAGACTAACTGAACTTGCAGTTTATAATATACGTGCTTATGAAGATGCTAACTTCGCCGAGACCTATTTAAAGCAGACCTAAACTTTTAAGATAACGGAACACTCACCAAATACTTTTTATTTTATGGAACTCCATATCAAATGGTTACAAAAGACACTATAATTTAAATAAGAACAAAAACTTTACTTTAAGATTCTGAATAATACTTGTGCTTAACGGGTGGTATTTAACTGTTCCTCAATATTTTGCCTTTGTTCCACCAAAAATATCGCAAGGCTCCTATTTTTGGACGGGTTTAAGAAGGAACCTAACATAACCTAACCCTTCCGAGACGCAATGCAGTGATTTGACGCGTATAGATGTTCGTTATGATATACATATTTTAGTAAGCAAATTTTGCTGTGCAATTAGTATTTTTGATGGTCATTATATTTGATCCCGTACTTAACTATGGTGTTATATTTTAACAGCCAAAAATAAATAATTTCGTGGAACCCTGGTGAATTTTCTAAGGAACCCTAGGTTCCGCGGCATCCTCTTTAGAAATCGCTGATTTAAAGAGTCTGTGGCCGATCTTTAATCTAAATATATAATTCATTCTTCGCTTATCGTTTTTCATCTATCATTATCACGGTACCATTAATATCCCTGCTTCGTTTTGCCTTCTGCTATACGTAGTTGCTTAAGCTTAGGTTCCGGGTTCGACACCTGGCTGAGTGAAAAGGTGTAGTGTGGGCAATAAACCTCAAGTCATCAACGTGCTAGTGATATCCCTGATGAACCTGGGCAATAGTTATTAACCATTGGCGTAAGGAGAAGGCAGGTAGACCGTGCCTACCCATAATTTTCTAGTCTTCAGCAGATAGCAACAAGTTTTATGCCGCCGCTCCTCTAATTAAAAACAAAAGAAACGCATATAAAACTCACATTACGGCCACTGTTCTAAAAATACATCTCTCGATTTACTGCTTATCATTCACCTGTTAATATAACTCAATTAAATGCGAATAAAAAATTAGAATAGATACAGAAAATGCCATGACATGATCTTTAGTTATTATACTAAGAACTCAATAGTAACGATGTTTTATAAACTCGTTTATAAAGAAAACGTATTCCGTTTGATCATCGCAGCTGATATCAGAATCTGTACGTAAAATATTTATTTATTCGTTTACCAGCAGCTATTGAACTAAAACATTCATTACAAAACAGAACATAGTCTTCTCCCTAGCCTTTAATATTCCCCAGTCACTTGAGGTCGGCTTTTCTGGTCTAACCGGATTTGACTGGATATCAGTTTTTACACGAAGCGGCTGCCACTTGACCTCCGCAACCCGAAGACTAACGATAACCTAAGGCTAGACCAGTTTCAGGATATTATAGAGCACTGATTTCCCATTAACGACTGCCATAGATGTTCATGGCAGCCGGGACAGACGGCTTAACGTGCTCTCCGACGCACGGAGCAGGCGATAATTGTCAATCGTCTCGGTAACATTTTATTTAATAAGATGAACAATTTTCATTAACATCCGCATCCGCAATTGCGGAGCTTCCGCACCAATTTGGACATCCGCAACCGTATCCGCATCCGCGGATGTGAGTCTTCAAACATCCGTATCCGCATCCGCGAATGTCGAAAAAACTGCATCCGCAACAACCCTGGTACCTATTTGTAAATAGCATCATTAAAAGCATCTCATTCTGGGACTACAACGTTTTCAGAAGCCGTAACTACATCTGTCATAGAAAGACCGCACAAATAGCGTAGTGGTTAAGGTGCTGCTTTGAGTGTTGTGGATTCGCATCCCATACGGGACAAAAAATAGTGTGGTCCACAAGGAGTCGTTTGGAGTTTGAAAGTTCTTTGTGTTGCTTGAATGGTTGTTAAGCCCTCCGCGACAGAGGCATTATTCCTAGACTTCTCAAGAAAGATATAATTACTATTGTGTGAAAACAAGACAAAGCTATATACTCTATAACCTCACTGTCTCTCGTATCTGTTTAATAATAATCGAATTTAGTCGTGCTGCAGATTCAAGTAAAATTTGTCTATTTAAAACATGGCAACAGGTATATGTAAATTCACATTAATCTTTCAAACCACCGGTGTGCCGCCGCGGTACACCTGTGGTCAACTACAATAGACTTTTTATTAGGTATATGTGTTATTCTAAGAACAGACAGGCTAATAAGTGCAACCTTGACATTCACAAGTAGGGTTGGGACCCATTGGTCCCATAATATACGTCCCCCAGAAAACAAGTTGTATATTCGGCACCTATATAGGTGCCCATTGGTCCCCTGGTAGAAGACCAATCAATTTTAATTTATTTTTAGGGTACCTACTCGTCCACTGGAATAAAAGTTATAGACTCGGCACCCGCTCAGGTGCCCTTTAGTTCCCTGATAGAAAACAAGCCATAGCCGAGTGAATGGGAAATATAAATGATTTTAAATAAATAATATATCAGGAGACGAATGGGCACAGGGTGCGAATTTCAGGGGACCAATGGGTACCGATCCCACAAGTGTTACTTTGTAGCTTATATGAACAAACATATTTTTGGTTTTGAACAGAGCAGTAATCGCACGCAATTTAATGCGTGTGAAGCCGCAAGTCAGGGTTGGTAAAACAAAAATACCTTTATCACCATACCTTTATGACCGTTGGTATGTCAAACGCATTTTGATTTACTTCACAAATAGGCTACTCACATTTCCTAGTTCGTGTAACAGCGGCCATAACTTCTATGTTACGACAGACCTTAATAAATGTTGCGTACCAATAACCGTAAAATTTCCGACAAATATATCACACGAATACATGCGACCGTCTGTTTGAACTATTGACATTTGTCCAAGTATTGGACGAGAAATTTATGGAGCCAAAACTTTGTGATAATCGCAATGGTGATATTACAATCATCACTTAGTTCTACCCAATAAATTTCTGCTGTCAAAACATGGATAAAATAGGGTAATTTTCATCATCATTACATACATTCTTTCGCAGTTCATGACTAGTGTAATGGCAAGCTGGTATTAACGCGATCATGCTTAGTATTTACATACCTTTACCTTCATGAAAGTCGTTTCGGCCAGGTTGTACTGGCTGCTGTCACAAGAAGACTTATCAGCCATATGCAGTGTTATACCTATATTATTTTTAAATACTCCTGGAGTAGCAAACGTGCGGTCCGCCTGAAAGTAAGCGGTTAATGTAGCCTGTGTACTCATGCCACACCAATGGTATCATTCATTACGCCAGTGCAAGAAATAAAGTTACTAGAGCCCTTCTGACAGAGAGACTGAGCACAGTGTCCTATTAAAGAGCTTTATATCTACTCAAGGTTCTTTGTAAGTAATTTCTCTACAGGGCTGCTTTAATTTGAGCGAAATAACAAGTTGAGAGAAAACAATGCTGTGAGACGTATAAAAGATTTTTAAATTGTCGTGTGAGAAATGAGACCGCGTAAAATATCTACTTCTTAGTCAAAGAAAATTTCTTTTAATTTAACTTTGCTGCGTATGGAAACGTTTTCAAGATCGGCAATAATCACAAACGTACCGTCATGCCATGCTACCTAGAAAGTGTTCAATTATGTATATGGACTTTTAAGTAATACATTCTCAGGGAAATTATCTACTAATTAACGTGAAGTATTAAACACCATTATATGAAGTACTTACTTTTTAATACAATACCTGACAAATTTTGTTTAAATTTGACATAGAAAATCCACCAGAAGTTCGTACTTTGTTCTTACCGTTATCCGTGAAATTTTGCTTGTTAAAAGTAATGTCGTGATTTAATTTGTAATTTCAGATCCTATCCTTGTTAAAAAGGAAAAACAGCCTTATTATAAAATGTGAAGACCTAAAAAAAGTATTTGTTAAGTCTTAAGCTATCCGTTACAAAATGTATTTTTTGTTATAACCCATAACTCGCGCGCTCATCAGATATAATTCTATTTAGAACTCTCTCTCTGCAGTGAGGTCAAGCGATCACATGGTATTATTACCAATAACAAACTGTTACCATACTTATATTTATACATACATAGTTTTTTAACTCTATTGGGTGGGAGATATATATATATGTATTCTATATTGCCAACGTAAGGATCACCAATTGGGCAATCACAAGGATCCAATTAGGCAAGGATCCTTCAAAGATTTAAAATGATGAATGCTTTCTACAATATTTGAATATGGTCACTTTTGTGGACTTTAAGTTGTCGACTGGCACACAAAGCCAGTATGACATTTAATAATAATAATAATAATAAAAAAAAAAGTAAAAACTTAAAACTCTCGAAGGGCCTCTTCACGTTGGACCCATGTCTCCGTGTAAGCCTCCCAAAGGGCCAGGTATTTTCTATAATATGTTAGAAAGTACCTGTGATAAGAGAAACATAATAATAATATCAGCCCTGTATTAAACTGTCCCACTGCTGGGCACGGGCCTCTTCTCAGTGTGAGAAGGGTTAGGCCATAGTCCACCACGCTGGCCTAATGCGGGTTGGCAGACTTCACATATCTTCGAGAACATTATTGAGGACTCTCAGATATGCAGGTTTTCTCACGATGTTTTCCTTCACCTTTAAAGCAAGTGATAATGAATTATTTAATACGCATATAACTTCGAAAAGTCAGAGATGCGCGCCTTGGGTTCGAACCCGAGACCTCTGCGTAGCAGTCCAACGGTTTCCCACTAGGCTTTCGCTGCTATAAGACATTTGAATTAATATAATAAATATAGTAATATTCCGCTCACTCACATTTGGAGCTGTACACTATACTTCTCTATCTAATGTGTATGATCGCTCTTCTTGTATAGACACTTCTTTGTGCGATCTAATTTCGGTGAGGCTAGTATCTTCAGTAATTATCTCTAGGCTTCGATGGCGTAGTGGTTAGTATAACCGACTGCCACGTCTGAGGTCGCGGGTTCGATTCCCGCACAAGTCATGCATTTGTTTGCCTGAACATGGATGTTTGTCTTAGTCTGGGTGTTTCTACATAAAATATGCATGGATTTACAAAAAAAAAAGTATAGGTATATGTATGTTTATCCATTGTCTAGTACCCATAGTACAAGCTCTGCTTAGGGCTAGATGGTGTTGTGTGTATGTGATAGAATTTTATTATTATTAATATAAACTGAACCTGACCACCGGCGGCTAAATATATTTTTTGCCTGTTATGTTTCCCCTTTCCAATAATTGACGATTCATAAAGTTAACTTCTTCAAATTAGATGAACTTCTAATCTGCTTCACTTAACCGAAAATCAACAAAACACTTACATCATAAAACATTTTTATATGCAAAGCAAACTCGCAACTGCCACCTAGTTTTAAACCGATAATAAAGTTATCAAGTACAGTGCAATATATTCAAACTTTATTGATTTCAGAAATATGGCGAGACTCAGCTTACTCCTCGTGGCGTGCCAGCTATTCACCCTACCTTTAATAGCAAGAACTGACAATGACAACCCTTTCATGGACCTGGCATCAGCGTTTCTTCAGAATATGGGAGGCGCAGGCGGTGATGGTGGAAACAATATGGATGGGTTAGCAGCCATTGGCAGTGTTATCGGCAATTTGATGCAAGGAGACAATGCTAAGAATCTAGGTTCACTTCTTGGACAAAATGGCGGGGGTAATGCCGGTGATTTATTATCTGGTAAGTCAATTAATATTATTTGTATTAGGCCTATGTCCAGTAGTGGGCGTTCTTCGGCTGAGATGATGATGATGAAGTCAACTCAGTGCAAAATATATAAAGATGTTTTGGTGTGGATGTTTGCAGTCTGTAACAACCGTGATAAGCGTGATAGTAAGCCATTACCGTAATCTATACATGATTCTAAAATTTAAAATATGTTGATCAAGTCCTTGAGATGGAACATAAATCACTTTTGCAACTAAAATAGGCAGAAGGATAGTACTGGCCCGATCGGAGTCAGTAATTATTAGAGTTTTACTAAAAATCAGTTAAATATACGATACTGGTGAATGGCCACCAGTGTAAGCAGAGAGAAAGGGCTATGAAAATTATAGGGTTTGCGACATCGATGTCTCTAAAAGCCGGGATCACATAAACTAATCACCTGTATTGCAAGCGAACAGATTACACCCAGTGTAACTTTCGTACTGCAAAACTGTCTGCAGCAAAAAGATTTTTTATCAATCGGGTTTCTTGAAAGTGCAACAATTATATTGAACGGTTTATATAACACTAAATGTGCCGGCGGTTTCACCTGCGTTTATGATTACTGCGCCGCCCCCGTGTAGGTAGCGTGATGTTATATAGACTATAGCCTTCCTCGATAAATGAGCTATCCAACACTAAAATAATTTTTCAAATTGGTCCAGTAGTTCCTGAAATTAGCGCGTTCAACCAAACAAACAAACAAACTCTTCAGCTTTATAACATTAGTATAGACAAGAACAAAACTGTCCTTTGCCGAGCGGTAATGTAAAGTAAAATAATACATTATATACAAAATATAATAGCGCTTCGCTGCAATATGTATACGGCCGAACTTACAATAAGACGCCAGGCTAAATCTTCACTTTAAAAAGCAAACAATTCCCCTAGCAATTTGCCAGCGCTAGCCATTCTATTTCTCAGAAAACTGTAGGCAGTAATACGAAGATGCTGAGCTGTTCAGTGATAATACAAAGTGTTGATTAAAAAATCCTTTAGTATTTTCTTACCACTGTTTAGGTTCTTTTATATTCTAAAATGGATACGGATTCCTCTGAAAGCTTAGATAGAAGGAAATATATTATAATCACATTCTGCTACACTATATTTTAGATATCACGTAATTTGGGGCGATTGCCTAATGGTTCCCATGACATAAGTTTGTATGTACTTATAATCCAGTCGTGCGAAATGATATTGAGTTTTCCTAATGGGATATCCTCAGTATCAATACAGAGCAATTCAGAGGTTTATAATTACGCCAACTATATTTTAGACTGGCTCGGTGGTCTGCCTTAGAGACAACTGTTGGGCATGAGGTCTCGAGATAGATTACCTGCAAAGTTCATTGCTTCCAAGATTGACAGTAGCAGTTCGGTATCTAGAACAGTGCCCGGTAGGCGTCAATAGGGTCCACTTCTTTTACGTAGACCTATAACCATAGCTTACCCAGAAATGCTACGAACGGGCACATTTCACAATAATATTATCTTGAATTTAACTTGTGCACAACGTCAAGACAATAGATGTAAAAATCATTGTTTATACCAGTCGTCAAGGTCTAAGTATTAAATAGGAAATACAAAATTATGCTCAAGGCCATAACAAGTGAAAATATTGCGGGAAACGGTATTTAATAATTTATTAGATATAATATCTGAACATTTTCTGTGGTTATAAAAATGTTACCTTAAACCTTAAGGAGTCTGCCCACTACCCCGTCTCATACTCATTTTGCCTGACACGTCCCTAGCACGGTCATGGTATGAGACGGTGTAGTGGGCAGACTCCTTTATTTTGTCTGCAATGATATGTTCATACCTCCTCCACCTATATTCTATACAATAAAGTAATATAAGGATATATGAAATATATATAGGTATATATAAAAAGCCACAGGATATTATAGAGGACTGCACCAAATCCCGTGTCGCTTACCTCTCCAGCCTTCCTGGGAAACCTCATGATAATGTTAGCCCTGTATATTAACTGTTCTACTGCTGGGCACAGCCCCTTCTAGCGTAAGAAGGGTTAGGTTGTACGGTTGGGGTAATAGGTGTAAACATTTATATAAAGACTCCCTCACAAGGTCATAGTCTACCACGCTGGCCAAGTGCGGACTGGCAGACTTCTCACATCTTGTCTTCCTTTACCGTTATATTGTATATTATTTATCATGCATTGTAATTAGCAACCATTACCCACATACTTTTTGCATTATCGTACATGGTAGGCAAACGAATAAATCCCTAATTCTAGTAATAGATTAACCATAGGACATTTTTGTCACCTTTTCCTAGCTACACGACTCTATCTGTATCTGACTGAATTAGTGAGTATATTAAATACATCCTATTTCCACAGGTCTCGGCAGTTTACTCGGAGGACAAGATGGCAAAATAGACCCATCTCTAGTTGGTTCGATGGTGTCAATGTTTGCCCAACAAATGACTACAACAGAGCAGCCAAAAAGGCAGAAAAGGGAAGCAACAGAAGGAGAACTTAACTTAGAAAGCATGATGAGCCTGGCTTCTGGTCTTCTGGGTAACAAGAACGGCGATGGTAATGGAGCGGCAAGCTTTTTACCTTTAGTAATGAATGCTATCAGTGCATTTTCGGAGACAGAAACCCAAAAGCGTGCCCACGACCACAAAGACCATGCTTCATTCTTACCCCCGTTCTTAGAAAAGGCTCACTTATACTGGGATATCTTTATCAATTCTGAATTAGGAAAGAATATTTGGGAGAAGTCAGGCCTGAAGAAGGTGCTTAAAGCTTTCACGGGTGCTGATGGCAAGCTGAGTTTCGAGACCATGTTCAAGAGCTTCGAGAACCGTTCATTCAGGAGGCACTGGATTAAAGCTGCTGCAAAATATTTGACTGACATGGTCATGTGGATTGCTAAACCCGAGGTTTATAACAGGTGAATAGAATTTATGCTTAATTACTTACTTCTCTTCTCCCTAGCCTTTATAATTGCCAAGTCACTTGGGGTCGGCTTTTCTGGTCTAACCGGATTTGACTGGATATCAGTTTTTACATAGAGCGGCTGCTACCTGACCTCCGCAACCCGAAGGCTAACGGTACCCTAAGGCTAGACCAATGTCAGGATATTATAGGGCACTGACTTCCCAATAACGACTGCCATAGATGGTCATGGCAGCCGGGACCGATAGCTTAACGTGCTCTCCGAGGCACGGAGCAGACGATAATTTTCAATCAATACGCACATAATTTCGAAAAGTCATATAACTTCCGAAAGTCAGTAGTGCGCGACGTGGATTCGAATCCGAGACCCTCTGCATTGCAGTCTGTTGGTCTCCCCAATGAGCTATCGCTGCTTACTGTATGCCTAAATTAGTAAATAACACTGGCGATGCAAACTGAGACTTTATTAGAGAACTAGATGATGTCATGTGATGTATAATTGTTAATATAAATATTTCGAATATTTATTCGAATAATCGCTTGGCGTAATGGTATAAATGTTAGCCTACCTACTTTCACTGCGTCGAGTGCTGTCGGTTCGATTTCGATCCCTACACGGGACAAAAATTGTGTGATCCACAATTCAGAACAACTGAATCTCGATGTTCTTTGTGTCCGTTCTTTGTAAAGGCCCCCGTGACACAGGAATTATTGTTTGTGCTAAAGTTGTCTTTTTTAAAAGTAGTCATTTGAAGGAAAATGTTTAGTAGTATTTCTATACTCTACCTTTAGAGCCTGTAAACTACTGTTAGTGATTAGACTACATACCCTTCCAGAAATTTGTAGACGTGAGTCAATGTATGAACATAATGCACGTGATCGCAATATCGCATAACTATATATTAGTGGAAATACGAAAATACGTATGACGCCACAACTATTTCATTAAGCCGTGGACAAAATTGATGACGCTAATTTACGCAACGAACTTTGTAGTAATTAATTAGCAAGTATACATTCTAACAAAAGGTACAATTTGCGTACAATAGTTGTCAAACAATTGGGTAGACAGAGACAATGGTGAGGACAACTCTTTATTCGAAATATGAAGACGGCTCTACTGTCTTATAGTAACGGCTGTTTTACAGCGTGACTGGTTAAAGGATATTTTTGAGGACATGATATATAACGTGACAAATTTTAATATTAATAAAAATATCACAAATCACGGCTTTCCAACTATCAACAACGCGTCTACACCCCGCAATATTCAATCGTCAAAACGAATGACATTAAATAAGACTTACTGTATCTACTTCAATGCCCTCATTTATCCAGTTATGCTATATAATTACATAGCTAAGTACCTATATTTTCGTTCACATTATAATAAACGAAATCCTTTTTTTTTAAAGGATTAATTTATGGCCCGATGTCACGGGAGAGCTCGACATAACCCTCTCGTCTCCCGACCCCTCGCTACAAGGGGAGGCGAGAGGTTTATGTCGGGCTCTCCCGTGACTTCAGGCCTTCAGGGTAAAGTAACTTCTAATATAAGCGTTACAGACTTTCGTCATCTACATGGAGTGGATGAAGATCTAATCCACGACCTTGACCACAAGTCTGATAACTTACCTATCCATACCGCCACTTGACTTTTAAACTGAACAATCTACTTACTTTTTAAACAAACACATATATTTCTGCCAGGTACCTGCTCACTACTCAATACGTGGTGAACAGCTTCTTGGACTCACAGGGCCTACCTAAAAGCACACACTTCAACATGAAGAAACCAGAAAAGTCACTCAGCACTCTGATTAACTTTGTGCTCAAGAAATACTTGGATATGGACACCGATGTCGAAGACTATGTTGTGCCTGCCATTGAATATATTAAGGTAAGCTAGCAGTATAACGACTACTAATTCCCAAGGGGGAACATTGGACATACTCTGTCTACAGAGTATATAATACATAGATACCTACATCCTTGTTAGACCCTAAAATAGATGTTTTAAGTTTGATGCTTTTTGCGCATATTATTTGAATACTTCTGACTGAAAATCTTTTTTTATAATTGTTTGGTATGTAAACAACGTATGCGTACTTGCTAGTTAGAAACTTAAGAAATTATTTTATTTTATTTTTTTATTTTTTTCTTGGTTCATAGTCCTTTCGACCCAATCTGTCCGATTGAAAATATACTTAAAAATTGTATTCATATCTATTACTAATAAAATAAATCAAAAGAATTTATCTGTTCTTTGCTTGAACGCAGTAATCTCTGGAACTAAAAGTCAGATTTTAAAAATGTTTTTGCGTTTGATAACCTAATGTTTGGCTCTATAAAATTACGCTACGAGCCACGGGAGCGGAGCATTAATTAATTAATTATAATCGAGGCTGAAACCCCAGGGGACAATTAGTACCTGATATATAAAAAATCAAGCTTACCTACTAGTATAACGTAGGCTAGGTGAAAACAGAAATGAAGACCTTACTTTCTAATAGCTTACGTTTAACTTATCACCAGATATAGTAAAATATAACAGTCAAAGTCAATAGTAAATGATCACCAAAATGAAAACCGCAACCTATTTTTGGGGGGGTTTAAGAAGGAACCTAACATAACTTAACCCTTCCGAGACGGAATGCAGCGATTTTAGGCGTATAGGTGCTAGTTATGATATATTTTAGTAAGCATATTTTGCTGTGCAATTAGTATATTTGGTGGTCATTATATTTAATCCCCTTTCTAATTAACGGATACCTATGCATACGTCGATTACTTACATATTTTACTCTATAAAGTTCATCTTTAGCTGCTGGTGGCTCTGGGATTTTGTATTATTTGTAGAATGTAGTTGTCTTTCAAAGAAAACTCTAGTTGTCTTAAAACATTAAAGACCACAACAGGTTAGTAACTGCTCAGCTATGACAGCCTATCGAGCGAATTAAATAAACCAAACTCTAGTTTATTTACTAACAACTCAGAAAAAAAGAATATCTCCTCATCTAATCACCATATTTCCACAGCAAACTCTCAAAATGGCGGAAGCCAAGACCAAATCGATGTCCACCCGGGGAGACCAGAACGCTATCGCCGACCGTCTCACAGACACCCTGAACTTGGAATTCATCGAGCCAGTCCTCAGAGTCTACAGGGCGTACCAGCACTCGGTGAAGGCGCCACACTGCCAGGAACACTTGATGTGTCTCGTTAACAGACACCATGACCAGGACAAAAAGGGTAAGCAGAAATACTATGTACATATTATATTACTCACAATTTAGGTATGAATCGATTCCCTGAAAGATGCCAAGGGAGTGCTTTCGTAACGCAGTGATAGTGAATGGGACTGCTGAGTCTATACACAACACCTGGTTACAAAAGACGCAATACCATAGCTGGCAACCCTTCAAGGATATAGGAGTACACCTTGGTACGTAATACTATAGCTGGCAAAATCTAGGTTAAAACACCTCTGCTTGGCCATTTGAGGGTATGGACGTGAGAGCATGTATATAAGAGTATGGCACGCCTAAGAGCAGCGATAGCTCAGTGGGGAAACCAACAGACTGCAATGCAGAGGGTCTCGGGATCGAACCCACGTCGCGCACCACTGACTTTCGGAAGTTATATGACTTTTCGAAATTATGTGTGTATTGATTGACAATTATCGCCTGCTCCGTGCCTCGGAGAGCACGTTAAGCCGTCGGTCCCGGCTGCCATGAACATCTATGGCAATCGTTATTGGGGAAGTCAACACAAAAGATCCTAATGGGTCGAAGTGTCGCCCGTCTGTACTGACTGGCACAAGATTACATAAGATGGCCCGCCTAATAGTGAGCAATTACCGTAGCCTTTGATCACTGCAAATACCAAAAGTCCACATCAGGTAAAATGAATGCAAGCTAAAATGAGAAGAAAGGAAAGGTAAAGGTAAAAATAAGCTTAGCAATAAGCGTAGCGTCTATACATCTGCCATTCCTTTCTTTTTGCCTTATCTTTAATTCCTTTTACCTAGAGCAGACTCTCGGTATACTACCGTCATAAAAGAAAAAGACTTAACTAACATTTATTTTCGAAATTGGGATTTTACCTATTTGGAATCAGTAAAAAAATACGCATTCGCCAGTATATTTATGTACAATTGTTTTTTTTATTCGTCTTTTTCCTTGTGACGGCAGTATACCAGGAGTCTACTCTAGCTAAAAGGAATTAAAGGTGAGGGGAAAAGAAAGGAATGGCAGAGGTATAGGTAGTTATGTGAGCCTCAATCTCTTACTTACTCGTGTTTATCTAATTAAATAAGGTCACTTAATATTTCCTCTCGTCCTATATACTTAAATAAAAGGAACCTTTAAATACAAATTCAGATTACTACACGCGCTGAATAATTAACAGTTTAGAATTAGTTTTTGCTCAAAAATTCTAGTACAAAGGGGAGCCTAAATCCACAGGCAAACAAGTACTAAACCAATTCTGAACAAACGTAGACAGCTGATTGAAATCCTGGGACCTTGTTCTAAAAAACCGTTGAACTGTACTACTTATTTGGGCTATTATAAAAGACTAGAAGTGTATCCTATTTTAGCCTCGGGATAAAATGTACCCTATATCACTCTACGGCTTATAAACTATTTCTACGCTAAGATTCAATCGATTAGTTGTTATGTGAAAGAGGGACAAACCAATAAACAGACTATCACATTTATAATACTGATTACTGCCCGCGGCCACGTTAGCGTGAATCCCACAGCAACGTGTTATATACCTACAACTAATTGACCCGCGCAGCTTCGTCTGCTTCATATAAGAGAATTTTCCCCGTTTTTGCTACATTTTTATTTGCTGGTCCGCTCCTATTGGTCGTAGCGTAATTTTATATAGTCTATAGCCTTACTCAATAAATGGGCTATCCAACACTAAAAAAATGTTCAAATCGAACTAGTAGTTCCTGAGGTTAGCGCGTTCAACCAAACAAACAAACTCTTCAGCTTCATAATATTAGTATAGATATTTTTTATTAACACGGTCTATCTGTGAGCCAAATTTCGTCACATTCCGTTTAGCTATATATGCAAGCTTAAACGTAACAAAAATTTTCTGAAACGTTCACATTTGTAATATTACTAAAATTAGTAGGTATAGATATAGGACACAGTGACTCGGGCACTGTCCGAAATAAGATTTTTAATTCGCGGCTTCAACCACTTTAAGCCTACGGGTTCCCGAGATATAATAGAAGATATTTAACATTTGCATTCGAAGTTTATTGGAATATGTTGACTACACTATGATCTTCAGTACCTACGCTACATTCTTACAGAAGACTAAGCAAAGTATCATCGTCATGCGCAACTAGATATGAACAAATATCAGAGATTCATAATCTCATGCCCCTGATTGTTATTACTTTACCTCGGCAATCATCGAAACATGACGTAAAACTGGTAAGAGATAGGTCCAATCAGGCCTTCGCGACTCATATGGTATTAAAAGTAGTGTAGTTGTCAGGTCTCCGGATATTTTCCCATGAGACCACGACCACCTATTTCTCGTTGTCCCATTCTTATTAATGTATCTATACATACGCTAAAGAAAAACATCGTGAGAAAACCTGCATGTCTCAGAGTTTTCCAAGATATGTGAAGTCTGCCAACCCGGACTGGGCCAGCGTGGTTGACTATGGCCTTACCCTTCTCACACTGAGAAGAGGCTCATGCCCAGCAGTGAGACAGTTTATATAAATTTTCATTTATTTCGAAACTGTCAAAATAAATTATATATTGAAGCCAGGGGTATAAAATAATATAAAGTACTTTAATCATGCCTATTGTCATGTTGCAGGTATCCCCGGCTTCAAGGTTGCGTTGACGAAGCTCAGCAGTTTGGCCGCGTCTGCAGCTCTCAGCTTCCAACACGGAGGAGGATTCCTAGACCTGTACAAAGCTATCCAGGAGGATGTCAACTGCGATGTAAGTAAAACCGAACAACACCCATAAAATTTGTCTACTAAAATAGTTTTAAATACATCTACGAATAAAGCTTAAAAACTACCAGTCCGTTTTGACAAATATAATAGCAATATATTATCCGTTTATTGAAGAAAGTTAAAAGCTAGAGGCATCTGATTAGCAGTGAAGCAATACCTACTTAAAAACATCGTACTTATAAACTCACAAATTAGAACTAATATTAAAAATGAGAACGTAAATAATTAGGTATACCTATCTATGTATTTTGACCCACATAACAGTAAACTTTCAAAAAAGACTTATTCTATCACAGACATCTAAGATTTTAGGAAAATATAGGCCATCATTTTAGACATAATATCTGTTTTTGATTTTGATAGTAGGTAACAACCGAACGATTCTTCGTTTTTCCTTTTTTTTTATACAACTAAGATGGCAAGCAAGCATATGGCCCACCTGATGGTAAGTGGTCACCGTAGCCTATGGACGCCTGCGACGCCAGAAGCATCACTTGCGCGTTGTCGACCCTTTAGGAAAGTTAGGGAAGGAGAAGGAGCGGGATGGGAGAAAGGGGGTGGTTGGGCCTCCGGCACTCTCACTCATCGTACGAAACACAACAGTAGGAATACTGCTATTTCACGTCGATATTCTCTGAGAGGGTAGTCTTTCCTCGGTCGAGCCGGCCCATTCATGCTGAAATCAGCGAGGCTCTACTACTCGTTCGGTTGTTATACAATTACAATGCTTCTAGAGCTTCTAGCTCGAGAAACATAGAGGCTAGAACAACACTAGTAGCTTGAAAAAATCATATGTATTCAGCCTAACCATAACAGCCCCAGTGTTCAAAAGCAAATATCTTTAATATATATATTTAAGTCACAAAGCAACATTATAAACAATAACAGTTAACCCCATGAAAAGATACACAATTTGTGAGTCCAACTAAGCAAGTTGACTTTGTTTGTCTACAACTAAAACCGTTTTGCAACACAGCCTTATACCTGATTTATACTTTTTCAGGCTGCCTACCCAGCTGACTGCTCATCGTTCCACGAACACGAACTGAAAGTGACCACGGAGGTCTACCACAGCGAATTATAAGCATTTATTTAAGTATAGTTAAACTCTTTGAGGCATATTATTTGGCAATGCATTTAATAGTACCAGATTTATTCATATACATACGTCATCAAGTTTCAACTCTAAGATAGTTGATAAAAGCACAAGTTTCATAATTTCATCGCGTTACATTCTCATTGCTTAAACTAATATTTTGTTTTTGTTATCGTCTACAGAATGCATGCACAAAATATCCAAATAAAAGCTTTTTTTATGTAGGTACTTGTCGCTGCTCAATACATAATTTCATCATCGATCATATTTTCATGTTAATTGTCAATCAATGGTGGCTTGTTTAACATTTACATTATGTAGCAACGCTTTGATCTACCTACACGCTTTCGCCGCCCACATCCATGCTCACATAATACACGATAATTTACATACAGCGCATAACAGAAAGGTGAGATCATATTCAATTTAATTTAACTTAGTTCAACATCGAATAGCACATCCAACTGTATGACTTTAACTTTGAAAATGTTTACAACGTGAAAGATCAGCTGAGGTGAATGATCCCTATAAACGCAGAGGATATAGATAAAAAGTCTAGAAACGTCATGTTTTTGTAAAATAACATCAAGCAATATGCCACGAACGATTTTTTTGTGCGCCTGATAGTAGACTCTATAAGGCAACTTCAAACCTTTGCTAATAAATGATTTAAAATCATCAAACTGAAATATTTTTAATTTTTGAGTTGGCTATGTGCCTTGTATTTTCTAACAAGTTATGTCATCAATTTAATATGACCAAACCGTTTTGTTCATCGCTATCAAACATCAAAATAACATTCTAACACAAATAGTTCATTAGATATTTTATTATTGCTTATTACATTTTTTTGTTCACTACATGTACTAATAATCGACTATTGTAAAATATATTTACGTGTGTTACTTTATTATCATAATAATATATCGTGATAAACTATTATAAAATAATTTAAATGTTTTAATAGCAGTATATTGTACTTAAACTATTATTATTAAGAAAAGCGATTTTATTGATATACTATTTAAAAAATGTTTTGAATAAGTTTATTTAATAATTTTGTGATTTATTCAAATCGATACTGTTGGTGAAATATTTCATTTTTATCAGGATGTTATATAGAAATGGAATATTATCACAGCATATTGATACATATTAAATAATTATGTACTGAAATTATATATTGTAATATCTAGTAAAGTTGCTAGTAACTATTGAAATTTAAAAAAAAAACTTATTTAAGTTAAATTAGATTATTTTGCTGGACATAATGGTGCTAGAAAATATTTTTATTGCATTACATCCTCTCTCAGTTTGAGGATATAAGTAGATAATTCATCATTATTTATAGAATCTCTATACCGCACAGTTTAATAAAACAAAGATTTAAATAAAACCAAAATAGTCAACTTTTGTAGTACTTATTCAAAATCCAGTTGGAAAATTAAAGTAATCAGAATTGTGATTGTGGCTATCAGTTTCTACAATCTGGCTTTAAAATGCCAACGTTGAAAATACAAGACTTCGATATAAACTTTTGTTTTGTTAATAGTGCGATATGTTAGAAATATTTTTATAGTTGAGAAATTCAATATTTCATATTTAGTTTCAAAATATTAAAATTATATTTAAAAAACTTTTATTGTATTATGTAAATACATTCCACATTGGTTTAAGTTGAATAAAAGACTAGACTGAAAATCGTATTATTTATTTATATGGAAGTTACCCAATTACAATATTAATTCAACAGGCAAACAGTGAAATATTTTATTAAGTTTACATAGTAATCATAATTATAATAACAGCATTTAAATCACACCAAAAAATTAAATAATCAATATTGAATAATAAAATAATTAATATACCTAATAGATTTTGGACCAGATTCAATTAATTATATTCAATAGCAAAATCAAAGTAATAAAAATACTAGGCAATATTAATTGAGCTAATATGTTATATATGTAGTGGGTACCTACATATTAACTTATTGGCAATGGTACCTAATTAGTGTACTTACTAGTCGTACCTAAAATAAAATTAAATGCACCTAGTATTCAAATTATAATACCTATTAAGATCCACACGAAAACCCTTGCAACACAACCAATAAAAAATACAAATCGGTCAAGGCAAGTGCGAGTGTCGTCTGTAAAAAAGGACTATCATATTATTTCTAAATAATATAATTATATACTAAAGTTAAAGCTACAATGCATTTACGTATTTACCTACGTTTTGAATCACGAACAAGATAAACATTAACCGAAGCTGCAGTCCCCCATAGAACAAAAAGTCAGGGTAAGACAATTATTGTCTACCAGTTTCTGCACACTACCCACACTCGTGCCACGGGATCACATAGGGAACGGTTGCCTATAACCTTCCTCAGGCTGCAATGCATCTCTTTGCCAAAATTTCATCAAAATAGGTTCAGTGGTTTAGTCGTGAACATGTCACAGACCGACAGAGCTACTTTCGCATTCATAATATTAATTGTATCAAAATATGGATTGCCATCAGAATATTTGTAATCAAACAGCTGTCAAATTAGAAGATTGTCTTGAACTAAATTAATTAATTAAAAATTTATAACTTACATTTAAAAGTTCAACACTTATTTCAGACGTTGCCACTCGGAATAGATCATAATGCGTAATCGATCAATACAAATACTTTTTTTTAATTATGTTTTGACAATAAGCTTTATTTTCAAACCACCATTGGTCAATTTGACAGTTGTTTGTTTACAAAGATTCTACACTGAATTTGGCTACCTACAGTTATACATACTCGTTCATACACTAATTGTAGCAACGAACGAGTTATTTCTTTTATTTAGTGTAGGTTGTTGGTAATTAACCAAATGTCAAGGATTCTTAAGCCACGACCCTACCCACAGAAAAGAATTCTTATAGTTGCCGATTACGTCCCTGACCGAAGTTACGAACTAGGAATAAAGTACAACGTGACCAAAACATTGCATGATAGGCAATCTTGTCGGCGAACGAGATACGTTTGCGTTTAAGACCTAACTCTTTTATTAGATTAGTTCTTTACATAGCTTAGTTAGGCCTAAAGTTAGGTCTTTGCCTAACTCTAGCTACGCTATGTACACACGGCAAAGGAATTAAATATGCAGGCCTCACTAGTAAATAAACTAGTGTGTGTAAAGTTCAACAGTAGTATTTAATACGTCTTTAAGCATGTGTTATCGTAGAAACTCGTTTCTATTACTCACACACTTACAAGTTACTGTTTTCAAAGTCACTCATAATTATCTTTTACTATTTCTGCGAATCGTATTTAAAATCAATATACAATATCATATAAAAGTTAATTTCACTCAATTATATAATAGTTACGTGGCTCGAAGGTTTGAAAACCGAGTCGAGCTACCTATGAGTCCGGTGAACGCGGGTTCGAGCCTAAGCAATAATGTTTTAATTTTTGTTTAGGTATTGCTAATTTTGATTTATTATTTATGATAATCCATGCAACAATATCACTAAATCATTATTTTTTTATTAACATATTTTTTAAACATTTTTTATTAAAAATAAAACGTATTATGCCTTACGCGATTATTAATTTTTAAGAAGGTGAATTGAATGTTTTACAAGACATATTAATGTGAGTCAAACTGTCTACCCTCATAATAATCACTATTTTAGTTTGTCATTAGATTGCATCTACTGTATACTGGTGTCTATAAAGCTATCGACCGTTGTGGCTAACGCTTTGTAAATCTATTTTATTGAGTTATCCAATATGAATCAGCTAACTACACTACTGGGAGCAGAAATAATCGTTTTGTATGAACAAAACATTTCACTAAGTGAAATTGCGAGACGTTTAAAGATAACGGTAAGCAATGAAAATATTATACTAAAATTAAGTATAATATTTTTACGAAAGTGGTTGTTTCGATATTTAACTTCAAATTATTGTTTACAGAGGAGAACCGTGCAGTTATGGGTCCACCGGTATGCAGATTTGGGACACATAGATCGTTGTCGGCCTGGCCCACGGGCTATCACCTATACGGATGCCTGTTCACGGCACAGGGATATGGTGGCGATGCATATGGCTACTCCATTTGCAACCACACGGTCTACGGCGACTACACATGGTGTTAGTCTTCAAACTGTCCGGAATCATTTACGTGCAGCTGGATTGAGATGTTCCAGGCCAGCAAAGAAAATTTTAATGTCTGACCTTCATCGACAAAATCGATTACGCTTTGCGAGAGAATATTTGGACTTTAATTGGTGTGGTAATATCGTAATATTTAGTGATGAAAAGTGTTTTAAGTCAGATAAGGATGGACGCAAAATTTTATGGAGAAAACCAGGTGAACGTTATAGTGCACAAAATGTCCTACCATGCAGGTCTAGTGGCCATATTACTTTGGGATACTGGGGTTGGATGTCTTCGATGGGTCCTGGTGAGCTAGTCGAAATAGGGGGTCGTAATACCAGTCAAGGTTACCTGGATATTCTAAAAGATGTGATGTTACCTACTGTGCGAGTGGCTTATCCGCAGGAACACATATATTTTGTGCATGATAACTGTGCTGTGCATCGAGCACACATAGTGAAAAACTGGCTAAATACGCAGGATAACTTGACTGTTATTAACTGGCCTGCTAAAAGTCCTGATTTAAATCCCATAGAAAACTTATGGGGTCATATGGTGCTGAACTGGGATCCATCGCAGGTGAGGTCTAAATCTAATTTAGATACCGTTGTAAATTCAACGTGGGAATCATTTCGTGGCAATGATCTGTGCTCAAATATGGTAGCGAGCATGAGGCGCCGATTACAAGAAGTAATAGATAGTGACGGTGCACCAATAGGTTATTAATATTTAAAAATACCAAGTGGGTAACACATAAGTGAGTGATGTTATTGTTAATGAGATTAGAAATTATTATGCCTATAATTTCTAACTTGTAAACATGTTGATTCATATTACCTATCCTTACTTACTTGGTATTTAAGGTAAAAGCGTCCATGCTTATTTTACTTATTATTAAATTATGTATTATTCAATACAGTGGTTTTTAATAAATATTGTTGAAACAGAATATTGTTTTATTTTGTATAACTTCTTTAAAACTAAAGATACCTACACAATAATATATTATTTATAACAGAAAAAATATCTAACAAATTATCTTTAAGTAAAATATAAAATTAAACAAAATATATTATGAAATAACAATTCACCTTCTTAAAAATTAATAATCGCGTAAGGCATAATAAGTTTAATTTTTAATAAAAATGTTTTAAAAATATGTTAATAAAAAAAATTATTTAGTGATATTGTTGCATGGATTATCATAAATAATAAATCAAAATTAGCAATACCTAAACAAAAATTAAAATATATTTATGTTTAGGCTCGAACCCGCGTTCACCAGACTCATAGGTCGCTCGACTCGGTTTTCAAACCTTCGAGCCACGTAACTATTATGTTATTGAGTGAAATTAACTTGTATATGATACTTGAAAAGATAATTATGAGTGATTTTGAGAACAGTAACTTGTAAGTGTGTGAGTAATAGAAACAAGTTTCTACGATAACACATGCTTAAAGACGTATTAAATACAACAGTTGAACTTTACACACACTAGTTTATTTACTAGTGTGGCCTGCATACTTAATTCCTTTGCCGTGTGTACCGTGGGTGCAATAATAATTATCAAGAAACTGTTAGGTATCTGAATGTGTAGAAAATATGATCTAGTCTAACCCTAAGTATTGTAGCTATATGAGAGCAGCTTTCGAGCATAATATTTATAATAAATACTATTTTGGACGGATACATTTTGACTAGAATACCATAGACAATTATTTTAATCAAAATAATAATATCATTTACCTTATTAATTCGTGGTGATTATCATTATTAATTACAATAATTATTTTAAGGAGCTCATTAGAATTATAAACGTAGTGATGGAATCTAATATTAATTACTAAACGTAAAGAATTAAAATAATTAAAATTATTTCTTAGTTGAAATATTTTTGCAGACCCACTCCATGCCCTCCTATAATAAACAAAAAAATAGTGTTAGCAATTTCCAACAATGAAATATTTATATATTAAAAGTAGTGTCAAGTGAAGGCCAGAGATCCCCTAGTGGTATCCGAATCATCCCATCTATTTTACCCCAATCTTTGTTATTATTTTTAATCATATAATACATAATACACCTGCCCAATAACTAATTGTTGAATCCCAAAATTAGTCAAAAGGACCTGGCTACTGTAAAAAAATATTATCTTATGCAACCTTGGGATCGTACTTGAAACTCGAGACCTCTACGTGGCAGTTCAACAATCGCCGCTTTACTTGGCTAGTCGACTAGTTCTAACATCATAAACCCCGTATGTCTAAAATTCTTCATTATGTTCGAAATCTACCAACCTACATTAGGCCAGTGTGGTGAACTATGACCTAAGCTATGCCATACTGAGAACAGGCCGTCCAGCCAGCAGACCCTTCCCTCTTGTTGACTTTCCCACCTGTTAGGTACATAAGTGAGAGCCGCTGTACCTGGGACCAGTTATAGACAGGTCTTGTCCCCAAATCCTAAGACCCAGTTCTCGTAAGCGAGCTACCTCGTGCCCAAGTGGCAAGTCCTACAAGCCGGCTATTGCCCGAGTCACCTAGCTATGACTGTTACTTGCTGAGCAGGCAAGCATCCGAGATGCGTCGTGGCAGTGAAACCACACTACCCCTTCGCTGAAGATAACTCCGTGCTCGCGCGACTAACTGGTTAGCACTAGCCGCGCATGATGCCGACGCTCGAATGCCCACGCACTTGCCGACCAACAAACATGCCGTCCTCTGCGGCTAACCACACAGCCACTACGAGTCCAACCTCAAAGTCAGGCACCGCGCACTCTAATCAGCGGCCAATAGCACACGCCTTTCGAGGCGCGGTGGGCTAGCCTGACCCCGTAGTACCCTGATCCTAACGGGGAGTTCCCGTACCGTACCCCGAACCCGTAGTTCTCCCCCCGAAACCCTATCTACTCGGGTGCTGTAAGCCAGCAGTGGTGGTGGTGTAAACAGGACTGATTTTATTATATTATATTACCTTGACTCCGGTACCATCAGTAGCGACGCACGCCTGTATCTGCCAGGTCCGAGTCCTTATCATGTGGAGTCCTAAATGTTGAGCTATCTCACTTGCTGGCAGAGCTACAATTAAACGCTTATTGATTAACAGTTGTTCATGTTTACTGAAATGTTAGTAATAGGTTAATTGGCATATGTCATGCACTAACATTTCGTTAGTTTTATATCAAATCCATAGCGATACGCCTATATTGCTGAAAAAACCATTTTTCTTTTTACCTTTACAAAAAAGACAACTGCCGCACTAGAAATAATTTCTGTGTCGCGGGGACTTTACAAACATTCAAACAACAGACACAAAGAAATACCACCATTTGTGGATCACACAAATTTTTGTCCCGTGTGGGATTTAGTCATTGCGTCGAGTGTTGTGGGTCAACACTCGACGCAATGGCAAAGGAGAGGCGAGAACGCCATCTATGCAGTCACATATAATTATTACACCCAAAGCAATTTTATGTTCCACTTAAAGTAGGTGAGCCTATTTTCTGTGAGGCAAAATTACTGAATCTGGGCTGTTTCTGGGTATTACTAGACAAAAAATTTTATGCTAACCTGACACCTCATGCACAGCAGTCACAGTCACTACTGCTACGCCACAAACATTCATAACTTAGTGCTATCATTCATTCCTGTTTCCCAAAAGGGGATTTACTTGCTGCATAGTAACATGTGTCTATTGCATTATATGCCAACTTTTTTTATAGATATCCCAAACTTTTATTAATTTATGCATAGCACACATTACACACAACAAAAATTGGTAAGATAAAGTAATCATTGATTCAGCAATTTGTGGATTACAGATGTTTCCCATATGGGTTTGGAATTCAAAACACAATATAGTGACAACTTTTTTTTTTTTTGTTTTTTTAATTAGGCTTACAAACTGAAAGCACACTTGAGATATCTTATTTTACAGCTATAAACAAAAACATCACATCGTATGCCTCCTAAAATAGTGAGCACAGCATTCACATAAGGCTCTGCAGGCCCAGTTACACATAATGAAAATAACAAAAACAACAACAATTAAATAAAACAAAGATCAGACAATTTTGAGCTTTGAAGAAGCTTAATAAAAAATAAGAGTAATTATAAAGTTTTAACACATCATCATGTCATCTATTAATGGCTTTATGTAACTTAAACCTCTACACCATCCATACCAGTGCCAGTCACTCTCTCACCACTTTGATCATTAATTTAAAGTTATCAGATTGGTTGTAAGTATGGGTCCAGCAAGAGGTTGGATGTGGGTGGCCCAAGACTGGTCTGTGTGGAAAACCTTGGGGGAGGCCTATGTCCAGCAGTGGACGTCTTTCGGCTGTGTTGATGATGCTATCAGATTGGGAGAACTTTATTATGTACTATATACAGAAATTTATTTACCAGTAGCCAAATCCTGTTTATTAGCATACACCAACAGAGGCACTCCTTGTAACTTCTCATCCTCAAGTAACTCCAGTAACTCTTGGTTTGTCTCGTCCAGTCTTTGCAAGTCAGAACAGTCCACTACATAGATCTGGAATAAATTATTGGAAATGAAAAACATGAACCAGCTACTTGAAATAGTTAAAGTATTGTGCAATGATGGAAGAACAGTTGTACTGTGGATTTTTGTTAATAATATAATAATAATATTCTATCACATACACACAACACTATCTACCCCAAACTAAGCAGAGCTTGTACTATGGGTACTAGACAATGGATAAACATACATATATACCTTTTTTTTTGTAAATACTTAAATACATACATTAATATATAATAATATATAATATAATAATAATATATATAATAATAATAGGGCAGCTTGTGGCGGGCTGAATGTGAGTGGCGACACTGCGGTCCTGAATGCCTCAGAGAGTTGATTAGGGCCTCGTACCCTGCTTGCCATTACTGGTTGGCTGGGATGGAACTTCAAGAGCGCCCATAGGACTCTCAACTTTGGCTTGTCTTGGTCGGCCGATCAGAGGGGTGCCGCTAGAGCTATATGCTTAGGGGTGGACGTGTCATTTTCAAGGGCATAACTACGGGGAAACTCGCTCTGGGTCTCCGTTGTCACGAGACCTGTGATGGTGAAACCGGCGCCGCACCGGTCGACACCCCTAGCCACTCGCACCGGTGTTGCCCTCTCCTGCCGGCTTGTATGCCTATAGTGGCTATTCAGGGGGCCCATCTAGTGAGTTGGCGAGTCACCGTCTGCCCATTGCATTGATGCTATTAGGGTATTCAGGGCAAACGCCGTTTTTTATCCATAGTTAGCAATATACCAGTTCACCAAACACCCATATATTAGAATCCATACGTAGCAATGGTACTGTAGGTGTTCAATCCCACCTTTGATTAAAACTCTCGAAGGGCCTCTTCACGTTGGACCCATGTCTCCGTGTAAGCCTCCCAAAGGGCCAGGTATTTTCTAATATAATATGTTAGAAAGTACCTGTGATAAGATAAACATAATAATAATAATATATAATATTCTACCACATACATACAACACCATCTAGCCCAAACCCAGCAGAGCTTGTACTATGGGTACTAGACAATGGGTAAACATACATATATAATATTTGTTTGTAGATACATACATATTAGACATAGAAACACCCAGACCAAGACAAACATCCATGTTCGTGCACACAAATATTTGTCTTGTGCGGGAATCGAACCCGCGACCTTGGGCGTGGTTACACTAAGCACTAGGCCATCGAGGCTAAAATTTAAACTCTCAATAGTAGTGTGGATTGTGGTACTATGCCTGTTAGATGGCAACAGATGACTATACTGATACTTGGTGAAATATGGTTCATATATATCTCTGCCAACCCTATCGAGAGAAGAGGTGAGAGCCTATGTATGTGTATATTAAAAAATATTCATATTCGATCAACTCCTTTTAGAAATTATATTAGTCCTAGTGTATGGCAAGATCTGGCAAATACTATTTTTGAACTCATTCCCAAATTAGGAATCAAGCCCTGTATTACAAAACATACATTTAAAAGAACACCCAGACTCGAACCAATCATTTCTGAAACACAATTATTGTTCTGTATGGGATCCGAACCTAACGCTTGGCAAGTGTCACTAGCAAGACGACTTAAACTACTTTGCTATTCGTGCATAGTTAATAGGAATTATATACTGTTATAGATAAATCTTTCATACCAAAATATCAGTGTTCTCAAAATAGTTCCTCCAGTACGGCCTGATCTTTCTCTGGCCGCCGATATCCCATACGTTCAGCTTGAACCCGTTAGACAACACAGACTTTATGTTGAACCCTGCCGTAGGAGTCACATGGTTTACATCTTCAGAAGCCAGTTGTTTAAGAAGTGTTGTTTTACCAGCATTGTCCAATCCCAACAACAGCAAACGCAACTCTTTATCAGGATTAGACCGCAACTTTTTCAAAATATTCAAAAGACCCTACAAATTACAACAAAATAAATCCAAGAATACACATTAGGTATTTTATAAAATATAGGAATTAATAAGTCTAAGTACCATCATGAATATATCTTTGGAAGTTTGACTAGATAATAATTGATCTGATTATATTATTTAACGATGTTATTTCATCATAATTTAATTAATTCCTGGCGACTTGCGTAAAACGAAAGAAAATTGTTGACATGTAGCCGTTTCTATAGCAACGTGCGCGTGCAATACACTCCGTTCTACGAAATTATCAAAAATGTTGCATTAACGTTAAATGCTTATTTTACGTAAAACGAAACAATGGCTCAAATCGCTTCGAATGAAGGAGTGGGTAATTGGATAACAGATATATTATTTACACTGTTTATTTACTGTCCCATTACTAGCCATGGGCCTATTCTTTATGTGGAATAGGTTAAAACTTAAATTATCGCCCAATTTGACCGCCACGATTGGCCAATGCAGGTGGGCAGATATAGGTAATGACTTAATGACTTAATGAGTAATACAGGATTCCATAGATATTGTTCTTCGCTGTTAGTAAGTGATAGTGACCATTGACTCCTTAATTATATTATCAATTTTTAATGTAATTAACTATAAGTTAAGTCAATAGCCAGAATTCAAACACAATGATATGATGTGTTTTTATAGCATTGTATCGGTATTCCGTGATCTGAACTTTGGTTTGCACATAACTTTGAAAGGTCAAAGATGTATGTAACTTGAAATTGAACTTGATACCGCTATGTGGACTTCCTAGGGAAGACCCCATGCGCTAGCTACAAAGAAGTGGGGCTAGCGCTGCACTGCGTACTAGACAGCATAGGTTGTAAAAATTGTGCATACTTTCAATAAAATCCGTAGAAAGCAGTTAATTTCGTAAATGTAAAACAATACTATATTAGGCAGCAATCAAAAATTTTACTAAAGTAAGATATTGCAGCTCGGTATAAAACACAGCTTCTACTTAGGTTACAGCTTGAAGTCTAGGATTCAGAGAAGAACATCCATATTTTTTATCCCAGCGTAACAGTACACGTAGACTATAAAATAATAATATTAATACTATATAATTACTATAAAACCAAAGTATTTATCCATTGACCTAAATTTCCTTTCGAGTACATACCTAAGATTTATTGATAATTAAAATAATTTACAAAAATTTCGTTCAAGAATACAAATTGATTATTAATCTAATTATCAAGATTTTAGGCCATGCAGGTACGCCAAGTTTCAAACCTGATCACTGAAGTACAATAATCATATTAATTTATAACTATTTTCCGGTTGCAACATCATTCGTCATATGAAATTCAAATAATTTGATTATTGTTTGTTGATTCTAAAATTTATTAATATACTGACAAACAGGCAGGCGCGCGTCTATTTTAGAACGTAACGTTGATTGTCAAATTCTCGCACCGCAGCCTGTTGTGCCGCACGCGCGCACGTGTTTGAAACGTAAACTTACTATAAAATTATCTATAAACAATACTATCATGGGTAAAGTAAAGAAAGAACCCGTAGAAAATGAAGAGCAAGTTGATGTAACTGATGTTTCCATCAAAACTGAGCCACAGAGTTATGATGAAAAAGTTGATCATTGTGCCGTGATTGCCAAACCAATGGCGCCTAAGAAACTCAGCAAGAAGATTTATAAATTGATCAAGAAGTCTAGTTCACACAAAAATTTCATCAGAAATGGATTAAAAATCGTACAAAAGCAGTTGCGCTTGGGTGAAAGAGGGTGAGTAAATATTTGTGGATTTTGGAGGTTATGTGTACGCGGTTGCGTCGCATATTGATATCGCAAGTTTTTGTGTAGTTTTTTAGGAGTTATACTACACAATACGCGACACTACTGTACGGCACTTGAATAATTAAGAGTTGAATTTTAGTAAATTTGTCTTGTTCTTGTCATTAACGTATCTGAGGTAACCCCTGGCAAATAACACGCCCGGCCCCTAAATAGTGATGGCCCACATACCGCCTTGGGTACCAGATAATTCTGGGGTGTAAATAGTTCACCTAGTAAACCTTATATATACCAATGCCACTTGTGTATTGTAACCTACTTGTACACAAATAGTCAAGGCGTCTACTATAATATTTTATAGGAAAGTTTAAGGAGCTACAACCATTATACCATTTACCTACTACTGAAATGAGCACACATAGGCATTAAATTAAAAAAGTATTCCTTATATTAGCCTTAAACTGTAGGTATGACTATATAGGAACATCTACTCATGGACTTAAAGTAATAGAATTAATGAGCAACCATATTGTACCCCTGGTAAAGTCTGGATTACTAAAATATTTTATTAGTGATTAACCCTTTGACCGTCACTCCAAAAAAGCAAAAGCGTGCTCTCTGCGCCAACCTACGATTTCATCCTTTAATTTGTCATGTAGTTGTGACCGTGGTGTGCTGGACACATTTTGCTTTGTCATGTATACATGACTGTGGCGGTCATAAGGTTAACTATGACCAGACCAGACATCATAAGTAGTAAGTAGTAGTAATTCATTAATAGGACCACTGGGTCCTACCCATCCATCATAACTGTCTCAATAGTCATGGAATAGGGACAGCCCAGTCCATGATGCCACCATATGCAAAGACATTTGAGTGAGCATGATAAACCTTGAAATGTAAGCTCAGAATAAAATAAAATAAAGAATTACAAAAGTGCTCGCATTTCACATTAAACACATAAAAAAATAGTTTATATGTATGTTTATCCATTGTCTAGTACCCATAGTAAAAGCTCTGCTTAGTTTGGGCTAGATGGTGTTGTGTGTATGTATGTAATAGAATATTATATTATATGGTACTTGCCTAAAAAGATTCCATATTCTACTGTTAATGCGACAACAACTTTGCTAAGTATTTATACTTAGCAAAGTTGGAAGGTTGTAATTATACTTCACTTAGTTGAATATAGCAAAAATATGTTATATCTAATCTGAGGATCTCGCATGATTGGTTACAGGATGAAAAATTAATAGAATAATCATGATTTATTTAAAAGTAACTTTTTTCTGGTTCCAGACTCGTATTCTTTGCTGGTGACATCTCACCGATAGAAATCATGTGTCACCTACCTGCCGTGTGTGAGGAGAAGGACGTCCCATACTGCTACACTCCAAGCCGCAAGGACATTGGTGCTGCGATGGGCACTATGAGAGGGTGTATTATGGTGCTTGTGAAAGAACATGACGATTACAAAGACCTGTACGATGAGGTCAGAAGTGAGATCAAGCTGCTGGGACATCCATTGTAGGTTAAGGACACTATAACAAGATTTGGGATGTTTTGTAGTATGTATTTCTTTATCTTCTGCTAAGTGCGTAATAGCAGCAGTTGCTAGTGATGTGTATAATAATTGCTTTCAAATTATATTTAAATGTATCGACAACACTTAGTAAGTTCATGTCGTACTTCCTTTATTATGTGTAACAACTAACCTATTAAGTGGCACACTAACTTAGATACAATAGGCTTTTAATTATGTCTGTCATTCCAAGAATTGACAGATTAATTATCTTATTTTTATAGAGGATTCTATTACAAAATGTCCTGAATAAAATACAAGCTTGATTTAAATAATTGATTGATCAAATTTACTTCCAATTATATTGATCAGGCTTATATCTAATTTTAAGTTTAGGTTAAGATAAAACTATAGTATATGAGAATTTAATTTTATACAAAGTTCTTGTATACTAGATTTTTAAATATAGACATTATTATCAATATTTTCGTATCAATTTATACCTATATTCAGAAAATTACTACGATGGAGCCTTCATGGGTCACAGAGTAACAAAAAGTGGAAAATATTATATTCATAACACATTTTGCCTGTGGCTACACTCACATTAATCTACGTTTATTTAAATACACCTCTATCCCTTGGGCACAGTACTTTTATCTGAATGAAAAGTAGCCTATGTCAATGTCAGTCTTTTCTGTACTCCTAACAATGTGTATGCATTTTATGATGATCGGTCGAGTAGTTAAAAGCTTTTAAAGTGTAACAAACAAACTCACATTCATATTTAAAATATTAGTCAGAATTCACATTTTCACAGTTCCTATAAAATCCTAAATACTTATAACCTACGAGTTGTCCCAATAAGAGTTAAATTGATGTTAAAACCTTTACATGACCCTTCGTGACTAGATACTTACATTCCAAACGAACCTTGTTCATTATGAAGTGCAATCAATTTGATTTGAGTAATTTTTATATAGGCTAGCTGGCTAGCCAGTGACTGCTGTTTTTGATAGGTAGTGAATGAATAAGATTTAATGTTAGTCCTTTGTCAAGAATGTAATTTGTAACTTGACCACAACTCTTAGCTTCTTTTTCCTTGACATTATAGAAGCAAAACATAATCAAGCTGCTGACAGTAAACAATTGTGTGACAAACATACACTCCGCTTACTCTTGTAATTGGTTACTAGAGCTTGTAAAGGAGATCAGGCCTGTGGTGTATTCATTGACTTTACTTTGATTTTTATGAGAGAGTATTACTTTCCTGATCAAGCCAACCAAGTTATACTAAAATCAGCAAGCCTTCTACGCAAAACTATCTTTTTTTATTTACATGTTTAAAAAAATCAAGTCAATATTATAAGATAATTCTGTTATATCTTCTTTTTTAAAAGACTAATCCCTCTGCCCGTAGTAAGTTTAGTTGCTATGTCGCGGGGTACTTTACAAACATTCAAACAACGGACACAAAGAACATCCAGACTCTGAACAAACATTTGTGGATCACACAACTTTTGTCCTGTGTGGGGTCGAACCCACAACACTCGGCGCAGGGGCAGCGACGAGGCGATCACGTTAACCACTACGCCACTCGTGCATTTCTTCTATCAGCAATAATTATGGATTCCGCCCTGTTGTTATGCTAAACGCAACTCGGACCATAATATTAGAACACTCCCATTTTTAAAGTTAATGGCTTATCACCAGCACAATCAACTTTAATAATAATTTATCCTTATCCTTATTAATATTATAAATTCGAAAGTTATTCTGTCTGTTTCCTTTTCACGGCTAAACCACTCGACGACCGCTTTAGATGAAATTTGGTACAGATATAGTTTAGAATCTGGGGAAGGACATAGGCTTTTGATTGCTGTAGATACTACGCGGGCGGAGCCGCGTGCAAAAGTTAGAAATAAGTAAGAAAATATTATAAATTTGAAAGTATCTCTGTATGACTGTCCGTCTGTTACCTATTCCCTGCTAAACCACTGAACCGATTTGCATGCAATTCGATACAAGGGTAGTTTAAAATCTGAGAAAGGACAGAGGCTTCTTTTTATTGATGTATGTAGGTATCGCGCGGGCGGAGCTGCGCACTAAAGCTAGTTATTAATAATAGGATGCAAGGTTGAGGTACCTAAATGAAAACAAAGAGGTAATTACACATACATTTAATACACTTATTAAAATCTATGGGTACGTAAAAAATGGCAGATTGTCATTATTATTGACAGTGAAGATTGGCAAAATACGATTATTTTAATTACGCACTAGAATCACTAGAATGTCTAAGCTAGAAGTCTAGATCGCTTTGTGGAGCAGATTTCAGTAATTTTACTACATTCAACATAAAAATACTGAACTGCAAAAAAGCATAGGTCCAACATTGGCTCAAACATTTGTTATCCACACTGTTTCTGTTTCACAATGTTTGCTCCAAGTATGTATATTTATAATACACAAAAGAACATGGTAAAAATACATAATTATGTTTCAAAAGACGCACTCTATTTTCACAAATTAATTTAGATGTTTTTTGTGAAAGAATAAGATAATTTTCCATTATAGTTTATAAACAATTGTTTTTTTTACCTAAAACTATAACAAATACAGTCTTTACAGGCTAAATTATATTCCTTAACGGCTGTTTATATAATACAGCTTACTTATACATATTCAATGTGTTGAACTAAAATATACAGTAGGTACTAATGTGCAATAAAATCTACTGAAATCTAACCTTAGTAGTAGGTACTAATAATTGAAGCAGTTTTTAATTTAATAGAATAACCCTGCTTTTGAATGAGTGCTCAGTAATTTATGAGATCATAGTTCAATAAAATTTACACCTGCTTGCAAAAAAATTGGCCGCTTTATTAATGAAGACAACATAAAAAGACTTATTCTAAAATCTATTATTATATTGGGTGATGACAAAATATAACCATGAGAATAGTATGGCTGGAGAATAATGTTAAAGCAGTAGAGCCTTGCTGATTGGGCATACAGCATGAATGGGCCGGCTCGACTGGGGAAGGACTACCCTCTCACAGAATATCGACGTAAAATAGCAGTATTCCTACTGTTGTGTTTCGTTCGGTGAGTGAGAGTAGCGGAGGCCCAATCACCCTGTTGCCCCGTTCCCGCTCCTTATCCTTCCCACTTCCTTAACTAAAGGGTCGGCAACGCGCAAGTGATACCTCTGGTATTGCAGGCGTCCATAGGCTACGGTGACCAATTACCATCAGCTGGGCCGTATGCTTGTTTGCCACGTAATGAGTATAAAAAAGAAATGTTATGACGCTCGAGTCTACTACATTGTTACTTATTTCAAAGTAAATAAATATTAACTTCTGTTAGTGGCATTCGAACTTGAAGTCCATCTCGTAAATCAGAGAAAACTGTAACCTAGTTAATAATGTCACCGGCAAAGCAGGACCGCAATGCACTCTTCTTTATTGATGTTTCAATACCGGTGTGACTGGTCCTTACTAACCTTGACCAAGATTCAATTCATTTCAATCTCTTAGCTCGCACTATCTGATGGGGTGAAAGTGATAAAGAATTGTACTTAATTTATCGACGGATCTGAATCCGTTGATAAATTAAGGACAATTCTTTACCACTTTCAAATATATACTAGTACAGGGCTTTTCAGTATTAACTTCATAATATTTAATTCAAGTGGTACCATCTTTTGCAAGCAAGTGTACAAATAAGAAAATACTGCGTTACAATTGTACAGTTTTACGGCGTGCTCGTTAAAACAAGATAGTTTCATATCGATCTATAGTAATACAAGTGTAACTAGTCCAGTAACCTGTATGTTGATAGTGATGATGACACTTTGTACTTCAAATTCTTAGGAGATTACCTACGTGCATCTTGGTGGATTTATTTTAAGCTTATTTTTTATTTTGATGGGTCAACATTTTGTCCTAAAGTGTAAAATACTTTTTACACTGCAGGTCACAATTTTTATTCCAGAATGTATTTTGTTTAGTGGTTGTTTTAATGAGTACATTTTGGCAATCGAGTGGCTTGAAAAAATCTGACAATAGATTAACATACATTTAATAATTCAAAGGGTTTTACTACTGTTCTTAAAACAAATCCATCAGAACACCACTTAACATTATTAAAACGTTAAAACTACAAGATGTGTCAAATGAACCATTTCCAATCGCATTATCTACATTCAAAGCGTACCATTTCAGATCTTAGTACGTTCACTTAAAGTTTAAAATCGTTCGCACAACTAATATAAGCTTAGTTAAAGCTAGTCAGGCTTTAAAGAAGAGGGTACTCAATCGTTGTGCGTGAATTTCAATGGATTTTAATTAAGTCTTAGTTATTATATCATTTTTATTTTTACTAGAAGACAAATGTTTGTGGGAGTGAGCAGGTTATAAGCCACATAATACATTTAAGTATGCATACAGAACTCAGGTTTGGTATAGGAAATAAAGCCACAATTGTTCTTAGTCTGTTTGTAATTAGGTCACCATTCTGTTTTGATATAACCCTTTGATTCGCACTGGCACACCGACGGCTAAACACAACAAGTATTTAATTATGTTTGGCATTCCAAGACATGCCAGATAATGTGTGCCATCTGCATCTACGTAATTTGTGTATTAGTACTTGTTCGATTTTAATGGAAATCAAAATTAGATAAGTACTTTTTTGTTTTGGAATAACAAAGCACGCATTTGTTTTCTAGAAAAATACTTTATTTGAAGTTTTCATTATTCGTAACCCTTAATTCTTTATAGCAAATGTTTATTAATATTAAATTTTATGACTGCCCCAGTGTCATTATTTATTTTTTGCTGAATGTGATCTTTAACGAAAGTAGTAGAAATATGCCGTATAGTGTACTTAATACACGGCTAATTATATTGCGGTGATAGACAGTAGCATTGAAGACAAATTACGATCATTTGATCATTTCTGTTTCGATGTGTACTTTATAAACACCAAAAGCACTCAGATTCGGCACAACTGTTTGCAGATTATACAATTTTTGGCTAGTGTGCTGATCAAAACAGCAGCAATATGGGCACTGACAGTGGCGGTGTGGTGGTGGTGTCCACTTAAACCAATACGCCATCAGTGCAGTCATATTCGAATAATCGACGAATAATCAATATATTCGTAAATTCGATATATTCGTGTTTGAATTATTTTAAAGTCAATATTACTGTAACTTGCTTCTTTAATAATTATTTGATCGTAATGTACCTTCACGTCATAAATTAAAGAGTTAGATGATAAATATGACACGTGCGGCAGTCTTCTTTCTCTGGCTGGCCCCTTAAAATATACACAGACACGCAAACAAAATTACGTACCCACTACACTCAACAATCAATAAACTCTCTCAAACACTTCACTTACTATTGTATGGTCAGCAAACCTACTCGCTTTACAATTTACAATTATAATAAAAACATCAATAAAATAAAAAATAAACTATATTTCTCACTTAATATGAAATGGATCCATGAAGATTATATTCGTTCGTCAGTCTTGAATTCTTGATATCTAAACAGTTCAAGAAACTTTCTATTGTTGTTGACTATGGTTGATATTGCTGGCCTGTAGTGTATTAATTTCAGACCTCAATTAATCACCAAATCTAATATTTCCAATGTTCTTTCTTTTTGACTTATAGTGCTTACCGTAACTATCACAGAGCTTGACAGATTATTATCTCTTTATCAGGTCAAACGAAAGAAAAATTGGTTACTAATTTTTGCCTCTACACAAACTTAAAAGTACGCAGTAGTAAGTTATACCACATTCTAAGTTAAGCTAACCTAGCCTGTTAATAAATGAAGATGTTGGCACCGGCTAATCATTCTGTTTTCTGAACAAAGAAATTGATTTTTGTGTGTACACATAATTATATAGTAAAAGGGCCGGATATCACAAACATGATCGATTGTGTGTCTAATGTATTATTAACTCCTACTGCTTTTCCAATAATAGTAAGAAAAATACGTGTTGATATGATTTCAATTTTTAAATTAAATCACATAGGTATTCAACTAAACTATCACTTAGAAATATAACTTAAATATATGTTGTATAGCGAGTAGTTGTGCTGGCCGCACACATCTTTGGTATGATTACGCATGGTTCGACCGAACAGATCACAGTTCAGGTTATACCTATCACAGACTACACACGAGCCCTCAAGCTACACTAACCTCCACTCATTCTGTTGGACTTGACCCTGCAGTATTTATAACACCACGACAAATCAGTTCTTTATGTGCACAACTGCATACCTACGCATGTTTTGGCAAGATTATGGCGCCTTTAGCCATGCAAAGTAGATACCGCATTATGAAGAATTGTATCTCAAATACAATAATGTGTGTCCCTAGGATTTTACGCCCTACTACCTTGCATTGCCGTTGCAACACTTTCTAATAAATGTCAGTGTGAATTTGACGATTTGATGTAAGTAACACTGTATGTTGCTATTTTAATGGTAACACTTGTAAATGTCAAAGTTACCCGGTGGGTTAATATAATCTTAAAATATTATGCGATTGTGCAGAATTTGTTTGTCTTGCCACAATTTGTCACTCCGGCAACTCTGCCGATGGTGTTGGCGGAGTAAAATGTTTAAAAAATCACGTTGAATATAAAATATTTACATCCGTAGAAGGTTGGATCCTGATCCGAATTTATGGGCATCCAAAATCCTTTTTCATCAGAATGACCAGTAAATATGACATTATGTCCTATTGTATAACAATATAGTTAATAAAGATATCCGACTTTTTAGCGACTTCAATTTAAGTTATTTACTGGATTTGATAAACAGCATTCCGAACACCAGTGTGTGTGTTACCTCAAATTGTATTTCAACCGAAATTCTTTAACTATGTAGGTATTTTGTGCTCAAGCAAATATTTTAATATTAAATATATCCGCAACTCTTCGATACTCTTACATGAAAAGTGATGTAGGTACCTATACAAGGTCACGTCCAACAAATCCTTCTAACAGAATCAACTATTCAAAATATAAGCATTAATTCGGCGCCTTATTCTAACTTACTTAATTAATAAAAGGATTGAGGAATCGTGATGGCACTAAAATGGTGTACAAAAATATTTTGATGAAAAACCATGGATTTAAAATTAATATATTTATAGATAGCAGTGATAAACGTGGCCCATTAGATGGTTAGCAAGATTGCACGATTTAAATGATACGTTTTTAAGACTTAAGCTAACCCCTAACTTAAATTAATATATGGATATCTTTCTTGTCGCACCTAAATTGCTTCCGAGAATCTAATTGAATTGGGTATAATCGTGATACAGTTCAAATCTAGAAAAGGGTATTTTGAACTGCGAACGTAGTAAAGCTAGGTATTTATAAATGCAAAATTGTATCTCTGGGCATCAAAAAGGAGTTATTTGAACTACGTACAGAACAAACGACAACAACTTGTTGATCATGTACATTAAGAATCGGCTTCTTGAACAATCTAGAACATTCGAGAAGAAATTTTCTTAATAAATCGTGCAATCTTGCTACAAAACAGCGTCATCATTTGACCGTCAGTTCGTCCTTAAGAGTCGATACCGTAAACATCTACAAGCACCAAGCTAAAACCTACTTCCAAAACGACCGCGTTCATTTTAACTTGCTATTTTAAACCTTACGCGATTGTAATAAGCACTAACAACTTATAGCGTGTACAAAAATATTCACTTTTTATAGATCTTGATATAATTTCAATGGAATGGAAATTAAACGAAGAATGCAGACTACATTTATGTTTTTGTAGAAATAGCAAAGATGGCTTGTCTTTTACGTACTTAAAAAATAAGTGTCACAAAATTCTCATGCCTTCTATAGCATTCGATATATTAAAATCATTATATTTTTGGTGGCCTAAATTTTAATGATATAAAAGTGTTATTAACAACACGATAGAATGGACTGCAATAAAGATGTCGTCCAATTATTACGCCTCGCAAGAGATATTGAGAAATTGATGCAGTTGATTTTGTAGCAAAATTTTTGGTTGCATATCAAAAAATCTAAACTTTCTCGAGCAAATTTCAAAAAGAACAATAAACGAAATAACAATATTTAAATGACCAAATGTATTATTTAGAAAAAATTTAGAATCCCAATGTATGTGACATCAAATGAACGACTGATCAAAAGTTGCTAGATGTAATTTTAAAATATCAAATCAAAACTAATCAAATTTTATAATACCGCTTCCGAGTTGGAATCGTACGGAAGGAAGTGGTAGGTTGTGTTAGGTTCTCTATTAATAAATAGGAAATAGGAGCCCCGCTTTGCGGGGCTCCGTCCAAAACTCCCGTTACTTCTACCATAGAACTGAGGAATAGAACAAATGGAAGTGGTGAACGTAGGTTATTTCACGACAATAAATATATAAATTGAATTAATAATTTATCCAGTAATCCATTTTGACCTTTAAACGATTTGGTCAATAGTGTAATAAATAATATAAACATTGATATTCTAGACTTTGGTCAGCTAAACTTTTGATCAAATGACCATCGTTATTTTAAACTTTGTTGATTTGTACGTTGTTCTTTTGAAATTTGCTTAGAAAAGTTTTGATTTTCTAATATGCAACCAAATTTTTAGAGGTGACTCCGATTTTCCCTCAGGTATGTACAGGACAGGTATGTCTTCTGAGATGCTCACATAAAGAACGTGAATAAAAATGAACATTGTTAGACTGACCATACCTTGAAAGCAAGCGTCAAATCAAAACAGTTCAATTTTTATTAGAAAATAATGATGAAAGATAACTTAATCTAATGAGAATTAATAGGTATATGCTGTGAGATATCATAATATTTTCTGAATGTCCCATTACCCGTCGCGAATAAATAAATCTGGTAAGATAATAATTATGTAATGTAATAGTTACCAAAGATAACCGAAATCCTTTAATGAGCAACTAAAAACAATAACTACTAAAGGAGAACTCTTTCAACTAAATTATCTATAACGAAAGATATTTTAGTAAGGAAGAGATTTTAGTTATATTATAAGTTCTATGCATTTAGACCATCTTTGCGATATTTCTGCATAAACATAACCACTCAAACTACGGTATTGTACAAAAGAATGGTCGAAGTGCAAAACGAGACCTTAGCGTTAAGAGATTGAGCTCAATTTCGCTAAAATTAGCTGCGATAGCAAATCAACGTTATACTTAATAGAAAGTAGACTATATATCTATGTTTAATAAGGTCGAATTTCGCTCTGCGCTTAGTGATCATACTTTGAGGCTGGTGTTCTTCTAAGTTAATACTGTTAAAAGACGGGGAATCAAACCCAGTCAATCCCTCTCTCGGTACCCCTATAATGCACCAGAGGTGTAATACATAGGTATAAATATTTCTAATACAAGATACAAAATACAATCAAATATTTGATACAAGTAAATATTGACATATTTTACAATAATGTCGTCAAAATGGTAAAGACAAGTGAAAATATTATCTTTTTATTCGTTCTTGTCGTTTTCAAATAAGAGTACTTAATTAGAGAACGGCATTTACTGTCACTGTCCATTTAAAATAACCGGTACGCCTCTGAAGATTTTTTCAGATTTCATATCAGGATCTCTTAGTCAAGAAAGTGACTATCTTGTTCCATTACTAATTTAATCAGATCTCTCATTGGAAACAAATGTGATTGAAAACGTAATTTAAACGAGCTTCTTTGTGAAGATTTTTGAGTTTCTTTAAAATCTTTTATTGAAGGACGAGCCTTTTTTGGATCTATCAATTGACTACATTGATATATGCAAAAAGAGTCTTAAAAATTGTGCCTGCCTGTGTTCTTTCAATGAAGAAACAGTTTAGCCTGATCTCGACCGTTCATGCAGTCAAATATATATTTTCATTTGACCTTACCATCAATATTCATATAATCATAAATCACCAAGACAAATAGAGTTCTACACTGCACCTAACACCAGCCTCCAAACCAAATCTCTCCGTGTAAAGTTAATAATAGTGCAATGAGATCTATTCTAGTGAGCAGTGTTTATTCGTTTATGTGTAGACGTGGAACAGTATGAGAATAGTCAGTATTGTGCTCATAAAGCACATCGATACTGGCAGGAGCACCGCAAAACGGAGGGACCTGCAACAAGCATGTGTATGTTAAACAATGGAGCTTGATATGGGGCGCTTTGCGGGGCGTTAGCGTTATACGGGGCGCTCTGCGGGATGTTACACATTATAATATATTATATAAGCTTGTATTGGATTTTGTATAGGGGTTTGGGCGACTCACATGGGACTCTCTGCGGGATGGTAAACTTCTAGTATATAGAAGACAATTTTTTGTACATGGGTTTGGGATGCACATGTGGTGTGGGCGCCCATTTGAGTGGCGCAACGGCAGCGCGCCGGGTGCGGTGGCGTGGGCGCACAGCGCCGTCGTCGCGTCGGGCGCCGCGCTTTACCTACATGTGTAATGTTGTCAGTAGTGTGTGTAGGTTACCTCCAGTAAGGCAGGTGTCAGAGCGGCGCGTGCTGCAGCGGCAACGCGCCGGGTGCGGTGGCGGGGGCGCACAGCGCCGTCGTCGCGTCGGGCGCCGCGCTTTACCTACATGTGTAATGTTGTCAGTAGTGTGTGTAGGTTACCTCCAGTAAGGCAGGTGTCAGAGCGGCGCGTGCTGCAGCGGCAGCGCGCCGGGTGCGGTGGCGGGGGCGCACAGCGCCGTCGTCGCGTCGGGCGCCGCGCTTTACCTACATGTGTAATGTTGTCAGTAGTGTGTGTAGGTTACCTCCAGTAAGGCAGGTGTCAGAGCGGCGCGTGCTGCAGCGGCAGCGCGCCGGGTGCGGTGGCGGGGGCGCACAGCGCCGTCGTCGCGTCGGGCGCCGCGCTTTACCTACATGTGTAATGTTGTCAGTAGTGTGTGTAGGTTACCTCCAGTAAGGCAGGTGTCAGAGCGGCGCGTGCTGCAGCGGCAGCGCGCCGGGTGCGGTGGCGGGGGCGCACAGCGCCGTCGTCGCGTCGGGCGCCGCGCTTTACCTACATGTGTAATGTTGTCAGTAGTGTGTGTAGGTTACCTCCAGTAAGGCAGGTGTCAGAGCGGCGCGTGCTGCAGCGGCAGCGCGCCGGGTGCGGTGGCGGGGGCGCACAGCGCCGTCGTCGCGTCGGGCGCCGCGCTTTACCTACATGTGTAATGTTGTCAGTAGTGTGTGTAGGTTACCTCCAGTAAGGCAGGTGTCAGAGCGGCGCGTGCTGCAGCGGCAGCGCGCCGGGTGCGGTGGCGGGGGCGCACAGCGCCGTCGTCGCGTCGGGCGCCGCGCTTTACCTACATGTGTAATGTTGTCAGTAGTGTGTGTAGGTTACCTCCAGTAAGGCAGGTGTCAGAGCGGCGCGTGCTGCAGCGGCAACGCGCCGGGTGCGGTGGCGGGGGCGCACAGCGCCGTCGTCGCGTCGGGCGCCGCGCTTTACCTACATGTGTAATGTTGTCAGTAGTGTGTGTAGGTTACCTCCAGTAAGGCAGGTGTCAGAGCGGCGCGTGCTGCAGCGGCAGCGCGCCGGGTGCGGTGGCGGGGGCGCACAGCGCCGTCGTCGCGTCGGGCGCCGCGCTTTACCTACATGTGTAATGTTGTCAGTAGTGTGTGTAGGTTACCTCCAGTAAGGCAGGTGTCAGAGCGGCGCGTGCTGCAGCGGCAGCGCGCCGGGTGCGGTGGCGGGGGCGCACAGCGCCGTCGTCGCGTCGGGCGCCGCGCTTTACCTACATGTGTAATGTTGTCAGTAGTGTGTGTAGGTTACCTCCAGTAAGGCAGGTGTCAGAGCGGCGCGTGCTGCAGCGGCAGCGCGCCGGGTGCGGTGGCGGGGGCGCACAGCGCCGTCGTCGCGTCGGGCGCCGCGCTTTACCTACATGTGTAATGTTGTCAGTAGTGTGTGTAGGTTACCTCCAGTAAGGCAGGTGTCAGAGCGGCGCGTGCTGCAGCGGCAGCGCGCCGGGTGCGGTGGCGGGGGCGCACAGCGCCGTCGTCGCGTCGGGCGCCGCGCTTTACCTACATGTGTAATGTTGTCAGTAGTGTGTGTAGGTTACCTCCAGTAAGGCAGGTGTCAGAGCGGCGCGTGCTGCAGCGGCAGCGCGCCGGGTGCGGTGGCGGGGGCGCACAGCGCCGTCGTCGCGTCGGGCGCCGCGCTTTACCTACATGTGTAATGTTGTCAGTAGTGTGTGTAGGTTACCTCCAGTAAGGCAGGTGTCAGAGCGGCGCGTGCTGCAGCGGCAGCGCGCCGGGTGCGGTGGCGGGGGCGCACAGCGCCGTCGTCGCGTCGGGCGCCGCGCTTTACCTACATGTGTAATGTTGTCAGTAGTGTGTGTAGGTTACCTCCAGTAAGGCAGGTGTCAGAGCGGCGCGTGCTGCAGCGGCAGCGCGCCGGGTGCGGTGGCGGGGGCGCACAGCGCCGTCGTCGCGTCGGGCGCCGCGCTTTACCTACATGTGTAATGTTGTCAGTAGTGTGTGTAGGTTACCTCCAGTAAGGCAGGTGTCAGAGCGGCGCGTGCTGCAGCGGCAGCGCGCCGGGTGCGGTGGCGGGGGCGCACAGCGCCGTCGTCGCGTCGGGCGCCGCGCTTTACCTACATGTGTAATGTTGTCAGTAGTGTGTGTAGGTTACCTCCAGTAAGGCAGGTGTCAGAGCGGCGCGTGCTGCAGCGGCAGCGCGCCGGGTGCGGTGGCGGGGGCGCACAGCGCCGTCGTCGCGTCGGGCGCCGCGCTTTACCTACATGTGTAATGTTGTCAGTAGTGTGTGTAGGTTACCTCCAGTAAGGCAGGTGTCAGAGCGGCGCGTGCTGCAGCGGCAGCGCGCCGGGTGCGGTGGCGGGGGCGCACAGCGCCGTCGTCGCGTCGGGCGCCGCGCTTTACCTACATGTGTAATGTTGTCAGTAGTGTGTGTAGGTTACCTCCAGTAAGGCAGGTGTCAGAGCGGCGCGTGCTGCAGCGGCAGCGCGCCGGGTGCGGTGGCGGGGGCGCACAGCGCCGTCGTCGCGTCGGGCGCCGCGCTTTACCTACATGTGTAATGTTGTCAGTAGTGTGTGTAGGTTACCTCCAGTAAGGCAGGTGTCAGAGCGGCGCGTGCTGCAGCGGCAGCGCGCCGGGTGCGGTGGCGGGGGCGCACAGCGCCGTCGTCGCGTCGGGCGCCGCGCTTTACCTACATGTGTAATGTTGTCAGTAGTGTGTGTAGGTTACCTCCAGTAAGGCAGGTGTCAGAGCGGCGCGTGCTGCAGCGGCAACGCGCCGGGTGCGGTGGCGGGGGCGCACAGCGCCGTCGTCGCGTCGGGCGCCGCGCTTTACCTACATGTGTAATGTTGTCAGTAGTGTGTGTAGGTTACCTCCAGTAAGGCAGGTGTCAGAGCGGCGCGTGCTGCAGCGGCAGCGCGCCGGGTGCGGTGGCGGGGGCGCACAGCGCCGTCGTCGCGTCGGGCGCCGCGCTTTACCTACATGTGTAATGTTGTCAGTAGTGTGTGTAGGTTACCTCCAGTAAGGCAGGTGTCAGAGCGGCGCGTGCTGCAGCGGCAGCGCGCCGGGTGCGGTGGCGGGGGCGCACAGCGCCGTCGTCGCGTCGGGCGCCGCGCTTTACCTACATGTGTAATGTTGTCAGTAGTGTGTGTAGGTTACCTCCAGTAAGGCAGGTGTCAGAGCGGCGCGTGCTGCAGCGGCAGCGCGCCGGGTGCGGTGGCGGGGGCGCACAGCGCCGTCGTCGCGTCGGGCGCCGCGCTTTACCTACATGTGTAATGTTGTCAGTAGTGTGTGTAGGTTACCTCCAGTAAGGCAGGTGTCAGAGCGGCGCGTGCTGCAGCGGCAGCGCGCCGGGTGCGGTGGCGGGGGCGCACAGCGCCGTCGTCGCGTCGGGCGCCGCGCTTTACCTACATGTGTAATGTTGTCAGTAGTGTGTGTAGGTTACCTCCAGTAAGGCAGGTGTCAGAGCGGCGCGTGCTGCAGCGGCAGCGCGCCGGGTGCGGTGGCGGGGGCGCACAGCGCCGTCGTCGCGTCGGGCGCCGCGCTTTACCTACATGTGTAATGTTGTCAGTAGTGTGTGTAGGTTACCTCCAGTAAGGCAGGTGTCAGAGCGGCGCGTGCTGCAGCGGCAGCGCGCCGGGTGCGGTGGCGGGGGCGCACAGCGCCGTCGTCGCGTCGGGCGCCGCGCTTTACCTACATGTGTAATGTTGTCAGTAGTGTGTGTAGGTTACCTCCAGTAAGGCAGGTGTCAGAGCGGCGCGTGCTGCAGCGGCAGCGCGCCGGGTGCGGTGGCGGGGGCGCACAGCGCCGTCGTCGCGTCGGGCGCCGCGCTTTACCTACATGTGTAATGTTGTCAGTAGTGTGTGTAGGTTACCTCCAGTAAGGCAGGTGTCAGAGCGGCGCGTGCTGCAGCGGCAGCGCGCCGGGTGCGGTGGCGGGGGCGCACAGCGCCGTCGTCGCGTCGGGCGCCGCGCTTTACCTACATGTGTAATGTTGTCAGTAGTGTGTGTAGGTTACCTCCAGTAAGGCAGGTGTCAGAGCGGCGCGTGCTGCAGCGGCAGCGCGCCGGGTGCGGTGGCGGGGGCGCACAGCGCCGTCGTCGCGTCGGGCGCCGCGCTTTACCTACATGTGTAATGTTGTCAGTAGTGTGTGTAGGTTACCTCCAGTAAGGCAGGTGTCAGAGCGGCGCGTGCTGCAGCGGCAGCGCGCCGGGTGCGGTGGCGGGGGCGCACAGCGCCGTCGTCGCGTCGGGCGCCGCGCTTTACCTACATGTGTAATGTTGTCAGTAGTGTGTGTAGGTTACCTCCAGTAAGGCGCGCTTACCTACATGTGTAATGTTGTCAGTAGTGTGTGTAGGTTACCTCCAGTAAGGCAGGTGTCAGAGCGGCGCGTGCTGCACGCGCTTTACCTACATGTGTAATGTTGTCAGTAGTGTGTGTAGGTTACCTCCAGTAAGGCAGGTGTCAGAGCGGCGCGTGCTGCAGCGGCAACGCGCCGGGTGCGGTGGCGGGGGCGCACAGCGCCGTCGTCGCGTCGGGCGCCGCGCTTTACCTACATGTGTAATGTTGTCAGTAGTGTGTGTAGGTTACCTCCAGTAAGGCAGGTGTCAGAGCGGCGCGTGCTGCAGCGGCAGCGCGCCGGGTGCGGTGGCGGGGGCGCACAGCGCCGTCGTCGCGTCGGGCGCCGCGCTTTACCTACATGTGTAATGTTGTCAGTAGTGTGTGTAGGTTACCTCCAGTAAGGCAGGTGTCAGAGCGGCGCGTGCTGCAGCGGCAGCGCGCCGGGTGCGGTGGCGGGGGCGCACAGCGCCGTCGTCGCGTCGGGCGCCGCGCTTTACCTACATGTGTAATGTTGTCAGTAGTGTGTGTAGGTTACCTCCAGTAAGGCAGGTGTCAGAGCGGCGCGTGCTGCAGCGGCAGCGCGCCGGGTGCGGTGGCGGGGGCGCACAGCGCCGTCGTCGCGTCGGGCGCCGCGCTTTACCTACATGTGTAATGTTGTCAGTAGTGTGTGTAGGTTACCTCCAGTAAGGCAGGTGTCAGAGCGGCGCGTGCTGCAGCGGCAGCGCGCCGGGTGCGGTGGCGGGGGCGCACAGCGCCGTCGTCGCGTCGGGCGCCGCGCTTTACCTACATGTGTAATGTTGTCAGTAGTGTGTGTAGGTTACCTCCAGTAAGGCAGGTGTCAGAGCGGCGCGTGCTGCAGCGGCAGCGCGCCGGGTGCGGTGGCGGGGGCGCACAGCGCCGTCGTCGCGTCGGGCGCCGCGCTTTACCTACATGTGTAATGTTGTCAGTAGTGTGTGTAGGTTACCTCCAGTAAGGCAGGTGTCAGAGCGGCGCGTGCTGCAGCGGCAGCGCGCCGGGTGCGGTGGCGGGGGCGCACAGCGCCGTCGTCGCGTCGGGCGCCGCGCTTTACCTACATGTGTAATGTTGTCAGTAGTGTGTGTAGGTTACCTCCAGTAAGGCAGGTGTCAGAGCGGCGCGTGCTGCAGCGGCAGCGCGCCGGGTGCGGTGGCGGGGGCGCACAGCGCCGTCGTCGCGTCGGGCGCCGCGCTTTACCTACATGTGTAATGTTGTCAGTAGTGTGTGTAGGTTACCTCCAGTAAGGCAGGTGTCAGAGCGGCGCGTGCTGCAGCGGCAGCGCGCCGGGTGCGGTGGCGGGGGCGCACAGCGCCGTCGTCGCGTCGGGCGCCGCGCTTTACCTACATGTGTAATGTTGTCAGTAGTGTGTGTAGGTTACCTCCAGTAAGGCAGGTGTCAGAGCGGCGCGTGCTGCAGCGGCAGCGCGCCGGGTGCGGTGGCGGGGGCGCACAGCGCCGTCGTCGCGTCGGGCGCCGCGCTTTACCTACATGTGTAATGTTGTCAGTAGTGTGTGTAGGTTACCTCCAGTAAGGCAGGTGTCAGAGCGGCGCGTGCTGCAGCGGCAGCGCGCCGGGTGCGGTGGCGGGGGCGCACAGCGCCGTCGTCGCGTCGGGCGCCGCGCTTTACCTACATGTGTAATGTTGTCAGTAGTGTGTGTAGGTTACCTCCAGTAAGGCAGGTGTCAGAGCGGCGCGTGCTGCAGCGGCAGCGCGCCGGGTGCGGTGGCGGGGGCGCACAGCGCCGTCGTCGCGTCGGGCGCCGCGCTTTACCTACATGTGTAATGTTGTCAGTAGTGTGTGTAGGTTACCTCCAGTAAGGCAGGTGTCAGAGCGGCGCGTGCTGCAGCGGCAGCGCGCCGGGTGCGGTGGCGGGGGCGCACAGCGCCGTCGTCGCGTCGGGCGCCGCGCTCGCGGGTTCCGGTGGCGGGGCGCACAGCGCGTCGTCGCGTCGGGCCGCCGCGCTTTACCTACATGTGTAATGTTGTCAGTAGTGAGTATCGCCGGGTGCGGTGGCGGGGCGCACAGCGCCGTCGTCGCGTCGGGCGCCGCGCTTTACCTACATGTGTAATGTTGTCAGTAGTGTGTGTAGGTTACCTCCAGTAAGGCAGGTGTCAGAGCGGCGCGTGCTGCAGCGGCAGCGCGCCGGGTGCGGTGGCGGGGGCGCACAGCGCCGTCGTCGCGTCGGGCGCCGCGCTTTACCTACATGTGTAATGTTGTCAGTAGTGTGTGTAGGTTACCTCCAGTAAGGCAGGTGTCAGAGCGGCGCGTGCTGCAGCGGCAGCGCGCCGGGTGCGGTGGCGGGGGCGCACAGCGCCGTCGTCGCGTCGGGCGCCGCGCTTTACCTACATGTGTAATGTTGTCAGTAGTGTGTGTAGGTTACCTCCAGTAAGGCAGGTGTCAGAGCGGCGCGTGCTGCAGCGGCAGCGCGCCGGGTGCGGTGGCGGGGGCGCACAGCGCCGTCGTCGCGTCGGGCGCCGCGCTTTACCTACATGTGTAATGTTGTCAGTAGTGTGTGTAGGTTACCTCCAGTAAGGCAGGTGTCAGAGCGGCGCGTGCTGCAGCGGCAGCGCGCCGGGTGCGGTGGCGGGGGCGCACAGCGCCGTCGTCGCGTCGGGCGCCGCGCTTTACCTACATGTGTAATGTTGTCAGTAGTGTGTGTAGGTTACCTCCAGTAAGGCAGGTGTCAGAGCGGCGCGTGCTGCAGCGGCAGCGCGCCGGGTGCGGTGGCGGGGGCGCACAGCGCCGTCGTCGCGTCGGGCGCCGCGCTTTACCTACATGTGTAATGTTGTCAGTAGTGTGTGTAGGTTACCTCCAGTAAGGCAGGTGTCAGAGCGGCGCGTGCTGCAGCGGCAGCGCGCCGGGTGCGGTGGCGGGGGCGCACAGCGCCGTCGTCGCGTCGGGCGCCGCGCTTTACCTACATGTGTAATGTTGTCAGTAGTGTGTGTAGGTTACCTCCAGTAAGGCAGGTGTCAGAGCGGCGCGTGCTGCAGCGGCAGCGCGCCGGGTGCGGTGGCGGGGGCGCACAGCGCCGTCGTCGCGTCGGGCGCCGCGCTTTACCTACATGTGTAATGTTGTCAGTAGTGTGTGTAGGTTACCTCCAGTAAGGCAGGTGTCAGAGCGGCGCGTGCTGCAGCGGCAGCGCGCCGGGTGCGGTGGCGGGGGCGCACAGCGCCGTCGTCGCGTCGGGCGCCGCGCTTTACCTACATGTGTAATGTTGTCAGTAGTGTGTGTAGGTTACCTCCAGTAAGGCAGGTGTCAGAGCGGCGCGTGCTGCAGCGGCAGCGCGCCGGGTGCGGTGGCGGGGGCGCACAGCGCCGTCGTCGCGTCGGGCGCCGCGCTTTACCTACATGTGTAATGTTGTCAGTAGTGTGTGTAGGTTACCTCCAGTAAGGCAGGTGTCAGAGCGGCGCGTGCTGCAGCGGCAGCGCGCCGGGTGCGGTGGCGGGGGCGCACAGCGCCGTCGTCGCGTCGGGCGCCGCGCTTTACCTACATGTGTAATGTTGTCAGTAGTGTGTGTAGGTTACCTCCAGTAAGGCAGGTGTCAGAGCGGCGCGTGCTGCAGCGGCAGCGCGCCGGGTGCGGTGGCGGGGGCGCACAGCGCCGTCGTCGCGTCGGGCGCCGCGCTTTACCTACATGTGTAATGTTGTCAGTAGTGTGTGTAGGTTACCTCCAGTAAGGCAGGTGTCAGAGCGGCGCGTGCTGCAGCGGCAGCGCGCCGGGTGCGGTGGCGGGGGCGCACAGCGCCGTCGTCGCGTCGGGCGCCGCGCTTTACCTACATGTGTAATGTTGTCAGTAGTGTGTGTAGGTTACCTCCAGTAAGGCAGGTGTCAGAGCGGCGCGTGCTGCAGCGGCAGCGCGCCGGGTGCGGTGGCGGGGGCGCACAGCGCCGTCGTCGCGTCGGGCGCCGCGCTTTACCTACATGTGTAATGTTGTCAGTAGTGTGTGTAGGTTACCTCCAGTAAGGCAGGTGTCAGAGCGGCGCGTGCTGCAGCGGCAGCGCGCCGGGCGCGGTGGCGGGGGCGCACAGCGCCGTCGTCGCGTCGGGTGCCGCCGCGCTGTCGCGCCTCACCTTACCTACATGCAAACTGATCCATCATACATGCTACAACTCTAACGGAAATACATTTAAAACTTTGTTTGTGGTTTGCCACTGCCATCTATTTCAAATTTCGAATAGGTGGCGCTACTGATTTGCATTATTATGACAACCACACGCTAATCGGTAGCCAACACATCATCACAAACAGCTCGTGGCAGTCCACCACTGGACATAGGCTACAAGAAAGATCACGCATATTGTTTTTAGGTAAATAGAAAACGCTAACGCAAGGCACTGTCCGATTTGAGTAGTACCTTCATTCTGCAAGTGATCTCAGCTTAATAATCTTGCGTATCTTCATAGAATTACCAGAGCTTCTTAATAAAATCTTATGCTACCAATAGGGTGGCCTTTGGTATTGCCTTAAGGCGACACCTTCTTCCAAGATCTTTAACAACAGTAACAGCTTCTAAGTAGACAAGCCGTTCTCTGGTTAGTAGCAGTAGAAAATAATATCTCTTCATCCCTATAAGAATATTTGTGCGTTAAAAATCAAAGGGCAAAAGGCAAAGGATCTTTGACTGCCTAAAAGTTCTCTATAGTAACACAGAAATGAGCATGGTAAACAGCAATAGGTCCTGTTCGCCCCTTATTGCGTGGGACCTAAAACTTTAGCTGGCGTTTTGTGGTTCTAATATACCTCTGCCTACCCCTTCAGGAATATAGGTGAGATTATGTTTGTATTTTTAATACTCACTAGTGAAACACAAACATCCAGTCTGCTGGTTGGCTTGTAACGACGTCGTCGGTCGTAACTCTTTCTGTTCTTTACTCTGCTCGTTCACACATTTCTGGTAATAGTCGTATTCTTTTACGTACCTGTAAAATGTTAGACAAATGATTAATGGCCGTCCAAAGTTCTGTTTACCAGGATAGAGCGTATTTACGAATAATTATATCAAACATTAAAATCCAATTTCTAACAAACCTCCTCGTTTCTAAAAAGCCTTCCAACACAAAAACTACAACAACACAGGCGGTCTAACGCATTGTTAACTGCTGTGATGAACTGACAGAATAGGAAAAGTAAATTAAATCACTTGATATGAGTTTGATTTCAACACGTCACCGATTAACTCCAGGAGACGTAAATGTAAGAGAGATGACGAGTATGTAAAACAAGTTGGGTAACGTAAGGTAAAGGATGGAATGACGCAGTATATACCACACGGGCGGGTAGCGGTTGTCGGAGAGGTAGTCGCGCGAGGCGGGCGACAGATGTCGTGCGCGACACACGCGGTCGTATGCACCACACAGACGCCAGCGGCACCAGTCCGCCAGGTTGTGTGCGTTGTGTAACTACAATATAATAATATATTATACCACCTTTAATATATAACACCTCAATAAATGTAATAAACCAGATGAAAATCTATGTGGCATTAAAAAGGTTAAATCTAATTTTAATCCATAAGAGAACTAAACTACACTAACAAACTATAAAACTTAGATAATATACATAAATGCCTTTTCTTGATCACTCCAAGGCCTTTGAGACTCTATTCCAATGCTCCTTACAAAGCGCCACATGATTGCAATTCTAAGACTGGAATTACGTTTTAAAGACTACCCCACCAGACGTATGCAATATTTTAGGACAGATAACTACATCAGCGCCGATGTTAGAGTCTTTTACGGCGTATCGCAAGGTAGTATATTGAGCCCGTCTTTATAACGTACTTAACTTACATTAATCAGTTGCACCAGCTTCCTCTAGCAAATTGCATATCTGTTGTAAATTAAGATGACACTGTCCTCTCAGTTAATGGTAATGACAATAGCTGTCTGCGGATCAAGAATTGTCTGAAACTCGCAATTGTAATCGTCTTAGCTTTATTATCACGATACTCTGTATTAACCTATCAATTGTTAGAATGCCAGAAGTAAATGAAAATCTGGCCGCCGGTGTGCCGCTGCGACTCAATAGGTTAAAGTCAATAGGTTAAAGTATCATAGGGCTAATAGAATAACCAAGTGTTACCTTGACTGGCTCCAGTAGGGAGAGTGCTATATCAACCACCTGGTCGTCGTCACCGCACACTCTGGCAAAGATAAAAAAATACATAAACACATGGATATATGTATATCTGTATATCCTCGATGTGCATGTATTACAGTTACATTTCGTCAACTATGTTTTTAGATGTCACTACAGAACATAGCAAGAAAAAGCAGCGAGCCTATGGCCGTATACCGACCACATTTTTAAAGGTCCGCGTTGCTATTGAGAATTTTCCTACAGAAATCCAGTAACACTATATGCTATCTAGATTTTGAACCCGAGACCTTAAGATCACACGCAAATATACACAACACTCCACTAAGGATTTGAGTCCAGTGTCACTTTACATTTTAAAAAATACAAATTAAATCCAGACTCGGAACAGTCACTTGTGGATCACACCAAATATCCCGCGTGGGAATAAAATACAAAAGATGAAGAATTTGTCCATGTTACTCAACTATAATAAAATGTTTGAAAAAAATCTGGGTCGTAAAATCTTTGGTTGGTCAAGATAGAAAACTTACCTATCCCTCTGTTGTAGTTGGTCGATGACCCTGGCCTCCACGAGAGTGACGAGCCGGTTCATGCACAGCCTGTTCGCAAGCTCCAACAGTTCAAGACACCTGTTGGGGTCCACCGCTGGGATCTTGTCGCTGTATATGTAGCTTAGCAGTATGTGGAACGCGTACATTTTCACGCCGGGGAATGATATCTGAGAGAACATTTAACATTACTTACGTAGATTTCAATAATATATATATCTTACTACAGGTAAGGAAACCTTCATCTTTTAGTCTTCTTTGTTTTGTTTTTATTTTATATTTTTAATAAAAGCGGGATATAGCAAAATTTCGATTTACCTGGAAACAGAACGACTGTAGAAGAACTGCCAAACTGCAGATTCGTCTAAGTCTTTTAGTCTTATTTTTTTAGTAATAAACTATTATTTTTAGCAAGAAGCAGGGTATAGCAAAATTTTGATTTTTACCTGGAAACGGCTCGATTATAGAACTGCCACTGCAGAAGATCGCTGCCTTAGCGTTCTTAAAATATCTGATGTTTTTAGAAGTGTTCTGCTGTCAACGCGATCTAGTAACAGGTGGCTGCCCTTTGGAAGCTCTGCAACGCGCTAATGATATCTCGTGTTGTTAGCACTCTAAGGCTATGGTCACAGCGTACCATCAGGTGGCCCATACGCTAGGCATGTTATTAAGAATACAAAAAAGAACTCGACCGCAATAAATCGGATAAGACCTCGTTCGAATTGAAATCAATAGAAACGTCTGGCCCGGGCAAGTACGGGAATGGTCCTTATTGTAAAAAAACTGTTACTGCGTTTTGCCGAAGACTATGAGTACCTGAGACTCACATATATTTTCTTTCGTTCCATCTTTTAATCCTTTAATAGTAATACCTCACCCTGCGATTGTATGATTGCTTGCTATTATTTCAGCTACAAAAATCTCTTAAAAATACAAGGCCTAATTGAACGTACCACTCTTGACGTGCTTTCCCTGAAGTGCCCCTGAAACATAGCCTTCATGGGATCACATCGCGCCATCAGCACCGCGCGGTGAGCGAGGTGGATGCCGTCGTCCAAATCGAAGGTCACATCAGCGAATAGATTACGTTCTACATACATGTCTCGGAGACGTTGTGGAAGAGGCTGCAACAAAATTTATTACCGAGCATATGAAACAACCCCTTCTTATTCCAGTATTTGTTGTGGGACTAAAGGCATATAAAACAGATCATTCTAGAGTATAATATAATTAACCCACGTCGGCGACTAGACACAATCCGTTTTTAATTTTCCTATATACAGGGTGTCCGGTAATTAATGGATAACCTTGAAATGTCTTATAGTAGAACTGAAGGCCGTTCAGAAAAAAATAAAAAAGATAAAAGAAAGTTATACATGGTAATTAAAAAAAAACACATAACTCAGGTAGTAGTTAGGATAGACTTTTTTTATATTTTTTACTGAACGGCCATCAGTTCCACTATAAGACATTTCCAGGTTATCCATTAATTACCGGACAACCTTTATATTTACTGTGCTACACCTATCGAGGTTCATCATCAACGCGTACGTTTAATTATCGAGATATAGATATATATATACTAGCTGTCCTGACAGACGTTGTCCTGTACAGGCGAAAAAAGAAAAAAAAAACAATCTAAACCATCCTCGAATCCACTTAGCCGTTTAGGAGGTTTAGGAGTTCACTGTCAACACACGTACAGAAGAATTATATATATAAAGAAGAAGAAGATATATATAAGTAATATCGACTTACCGAATGAAACTGCAGCATGAATCCTTTATCGAATAGCAGATGCTGGTCCAGTATAAACTGGCTCAGCTTTGTCAGCTCGTGGAAGCCCAGCAACTCCGCCGCCTGGCGAATCTCCTGAACACATCGTTATATAAATAACAATTTAAAGTGCCCAGTATAATGTTCCCTAAAGCCTGCTCAAACTTTTAAAGGTTATAACAGAACACGGGCATCACCTAAATTATAAATGTAATTGTTTGTGGAGATGGTTGGATGTTTCTTACACATTCACACCTAAACCAATGAATGGATTTAGAAGAAACTTGACACACGGATAGATTACATCCTGAAATATAAATAGAATATTTTTTATCCCAGTATAATATGTTCCTATGGGATTCAAGAGAAACAATGCGGACAGAAACTAGTCGTATATATGTATTTCAAATTGTCTCGTTAGGTCATTATAAATAATAACCTCTAATGTTTGAGCAGGTCTTACCAGAAGACAATTTTTTTTTAATTTGTTAGGATATTTAAGGCCGCTTATCGGATTTGACAATCAAAAGATATGACCAAAATTCAAATGTATTAATTTTTTTTATCTTAAGTCAGCATGGACGACAAATCATTCGTATAGAATTTATTTCTTATTAATTAATATTAAAGGCATAGAGATTATTTAAAATTCTAATTCATATCACACACAGAAGGAAATAAACGTAAAAGCATTAAAATAGTATCTATAGACAGCAATGTATTACTAAACAGTGTAAATCTATAGCAAGGTGATAAATCTAATATGAATAATAATAAAATTAATATAAAATTAAAACCGTGCTTTCTTAAGTGATTAGTTAGGTCTGTTTGTAGCTAATACTTAAAAAAAGCTTGTATTAGTTAAAAAATGACAGGCTTTGTATAATGCTATTATCATTAGTTATGTTCTCTAGGTCTAATTTGGATCACAGCGGCCAATCTTTACAGAGTTTAGACCGAATTATGGTCACGACAGCCAATCTTAACGGAGTATATATGCCGAATTTCGGTCACAGCGGCAAAACTTATTGGAGACTAACCGCCTGCGCAAGAGATGGTTATTATAGTGCACAAGTATGTGCTCAAACACAAGTCTCAATTCCACTTTGATTGTATATCACTTTGGCTGCGTATAGTTATTAATATGGGTAAGTATGTTTCAAGCAAAATTCTAAAAATAATGAGGAATGTATCTTTTGAGCAAATATTAGTTTTGTACATATGACTGGAATCTATTTTTTCAATTCAATTCAATTCAATGTCATTTATTGCGATAATAGGATATTACAATAGTTGTGGTATACAATACTTAATGTTTCTCCATTATCTGCCAAGGCGTGCAATAGATGTTAACATAATTTTAATTGATAACAAATTAATAGATGGCAAATGTTAATATCACCAAACATTAATAAAATTTGAAATAAAATAGCAATTGAGTACAGAGCAATGTCAAAAGTAATATAGTAATAATTCATTCATGGGCAACATACTTTATAATTGAGGCGCTTACTTTTATAATGTTCAAATGTATTTATATTGCTCCTAACAAACAGTATTAATTCAAAAATATACAGACACGGTCCTTATGCACTTCTTTTGTGCTTTAAAAACTTGTTCTTTTTTAGTACAGTTGCCTCAAAATATGATGCAGTTACATAGTATAGACCCTACATATCCACGACACGCTGTGAGCACCGCATATTGATTTAATTGTTTGGTGAGCATGTATAGTGCGTATGACTGAGTACTTAATTTCGAACAAAGATTCTCTGCGTGCGACTTCCAGTTTAAGTTTGCGTCTATATATAATCCTAAGAATTTCGTACTTTCTATGTGTATTTAATACATTACCTACATCAAACCTACATTTTGTCAATTATTGTGATGAATGTATTAAATATAATATTTTCATTTAATGTTTATACATAATACTGGTATCTATTTAAACTTATTAATTATTTTAATAAATGTATTAAATTATGTACATTTTTGATCCTTTATACGTAAATTGCAACACAGTAATTCTCTGAAATTAAACTCATTTACACGGATTTTATCGTGTTGTTTATTTAACACACTGGTGCCAATTCTGTTGTCACAAAATTCTCTAATCTTAGCTAAAAATCTCTAAAATTTAGTTTAGTCCTGTCACTTTTAGCGATTTCAGAATACGAAATGTCGTTTGACAGGACTAAACTAAATTTTAGAGATTTTTAGCTAAGATTAGAGAATTTTGTGACAACAGAATTGGCACCACTGTATTACATAATTTTGAAACTGTTACACTACTACTACTATTGGATTTCACTAATTTTCAAGCTAATAAAAATTTTAAATCTATGTATTGATATTTAGGTTTACACTTTCTCCGACGTTTCGGTTGCTTTTCAACAGTCATGGTCACGGGGAGACAGTTTCAAAATTATGTAAAACAGTGTTAAATAAACAACGCGATAAAATTCGTATAAATGAGTTTAATTTCAATGAATAACATGCGCGTAAACAGAAGACAATATTACAGAAATTCTCGTTTAAACAGTTTTTGTCTTTATAAGTATTTATTTGTCTCACATTAGTTTAGCGCATTTATCCTAAGGATTTTATCTTAATTTATGTATATCCTTATTTACAGGTCGTAAGTATATAAGTCGTCAATAAATGAAGAAAAATAGTAATGAGCATTACTAACCACACAACTTGTTTAAGAAAGCACAGTACCAAGAATGATAAACTACAAAAATACGTTAAGAAAAATACACAAAAGGATGCTTTTTTTATAATAATAATAATGGTAGAAATCAATAATTATGAATTTGTTTAATGAATTAATTATTTATTATAATAATTATTACAATAAAGTTTACCAGTAACAATCCGATAGCAGCCGACTGCAGAACACATTGTTGTTATTATAAAAAATATTAATTTTATATATATTTTTAATTGGCAATACTTTATTTGTGGGATATATAGAATATTATAAAAATAGAAGCATAGGATTAGAGAGTATATTAATAAAGGAAAGGCTGTCTCCTTATTAAACTAGAAATTTAATCAATAATATGAAACAAAAAAGAAGACAATATATAATATATTATGACTTTGATAATTATATTATGACTTTTTAGTATAAAACAGATAATTATGAACAATCTATTAAAGAGATTATTTTCTATAACTTTCTGAGTAATAATGTTATTCCTAATGCAGGAAAAAGAAATATAAAATGTTACAGCCAATGTATTTTATTCCAAATCATTTATTTTAGTATCATATAAAAACGTAGAAGCATTTAATATCTTCTAACCGTGGCCATTTTAATAAGAAGACAGCATAAAAGTAGCTTTAGTCAAGAATAATTAATTGAAATCGTATATTTAATAAAATCAAAATATATAATTAAGTTTTAAATATTTATACGAAGCTTAAGCTTTTGGAAATAGAATAAACAGTGTGTTAGTGATGAAGTGACCCATACTTTTATCATGACTTGCCATATACAATAAATGCTGGCGACAGCGTTAGAAAAAAAGGCTGTGGACTATGCACGACAAGAATTTAGAATGCTTTAATTATGTAAACTTTGTATTTTATTATTTTAGTCGTACCATTACCATTGCTTGAACTACTTATTAGCTTGATAAGGCTCACCGCGCCGCCATTTTCCTTCCCACGTGATGGTCTAGAATTGTTACTACTGCAGCTAATATTCTGCTATTGTATATTTGCTATTGTAACATCTCAGACAGATGATCAATTTCCATGAAAATAATCAAAGGGTTAATAAAAATAATTTTAATGGTTGGCAACACGCGAATGGTATCTCTGGTGTTGCAAGCATGTATTGCTTACTATTAGCGACAGTATACAGTCAGCTTATTTTCATAAAAAATCCGTCTTACAATCTATTCACCGCGAAATTATTTGAACCATCTTTTATATAATGTGTTAGTCCACCAAATTAGTTGAAAGCAAATAATTTTAAGCTCTTTGCTTTTAAGTCACTTCATCACTAATGCACTTCGACGCCCAACCTTATGTCCGTCAGAATAGAGGCGAGTGTGCACTGACCTGCTGCTTGAAGGCACTGCTGTCAAGGGCACCTGTGTATATGAAGTTAATTATCTCCTGCATCACGGCTTGAGATATCAGCTTGCTCATCGTCACTATTGTCTGCGTTTGGGATGTGGCGTGCTGGATTTTATCACACTGGAAATAAATCAAGTCATGTATAGTGAGGGAAATAAAGAGAATGTTAGAGACGGATATCTTGAGTGGGGCGAGAGATAGTTAGACTGAGATAGAAATAGAAATCATATATAGCTAAAGATAAACCGATGGCTAAAGAGAGAAAACATAGCTACCGAGAGAAAAAGATGGGTAGAGAATAAAATAAATACCTTGAAATAGAATAATAGAAGAGGGATGGAGAAATAGATAAAGTAGTAGTATTAAAAGGAGTGAGAAAATTCGGCTATTTTAAATATAAACAAGATATAGATATATAAGATAACGGATAGTTTGAGATTCCGGAACAGGAAAAGGCTTGTCTTGTTAGGCAATTAACGGCTACATCACCTAGTCTAGCAATGCGGCAATAGCCAATAATATCAAAAGGAGCAAAATATACACACCTGCTAACCCCCTTAAGAATATTATACCCAGACATGGGTCTTTATAATTTACCTTAACGATCCTGATGGACAGTATAGCTGGATGGTTGACTTCTCTGTATAAATCCGGCGGTTTCTTGCAACTATCGCTTAACGGTAAAATTTGGCAGGATGAACGACGTTTTATCTGGTCCCATACTCTGCAATGTTTGTTACACTAAACGTAAGTAAGTAGTGACTTGCTGGTTGCAGTATGAATGGGCTGTTTTAGGGAAGTACTACCTAGCATATTAGGTATTTTTTTGGTGAATGTGAGCGCTGGAGAGCTAATCATCGTAGTTACAGAGTGTAATCATTTTCATTATTTACTGAAGAAATGGGTTGAGTGACTATGAACGTATCTTATCGCAAATTATTAAACGCTACTAAATCTGTAAACGGTATTTAGATGCACACTTTCCAAGACGTTTCGGTTGCTTTTCAATAGCCATGGTCACAGAACAACTTATATGGTGGACGACTCATTGTCTTGAAGTGTAGTTATTTCAAAGTACCCCATAATTTAATTATTGTTATTTTTTAGTTAGTGAATTATTGGATCCCAATCCGTCTATCCAATAGAGAAGATGGTTGGATAAGGTCACGAAAGTACACTGAAGACACTTATACTAGATTGAATACATTAATATGAGGCAAGTTGGCTAAAAGCAATCAGTAAATTTGATTCGCCATGTAGGTATAAGTAACTTGTATATCGCTTAGGCAATACAGTAGTTGATCACTTAAGCAATTACGCCTTAGTGCAATCATTTGTCGTTTTGTAGCTTAACTTACCGCATTTGCTTAGCTTGATCCTGTCTGATCAAATACTCAGTATCTTCGTTAAACTCGCCGGTGGTAGCTTCTCCCATACTGCTTACCTGCAAATAATATTGATATTAAGATAGTATGATTCCTAGAGTTGCCTTATTGAAGACACGATATCCCCTGATTAAGCAGACTGATGGCCTAAAGAAGTTCTTAAGACAGATGACAAGGATATGTGACCTTGACTTTTAAAGCCATCGCCGAACTACTAGATCTGATTGTCTTTTAATAAGATCTAATTATGATACATTTGATACATTGTCTGGTACCCATAGTACAAGCTCTGCTTAATTTGGGCTAGATGGTGTTGTGTGTATGTGGTAGAATATTATTATTATTTCAACTAATCCTGTAAGTGTTTAGTGTTACAATTTTGCATATGCGTATTATCCGCTGGCCGTAGAGTACAACTTTGAGCATTGGACGTAAATTTAACCTAGTGCAATCTGAAAAAGAGTCGTGTGTCGTACCATGCTGCTCTCTTTGTACCTCCTGGCCAGGTTCTTAGACAGACTCACGTACTTACTGATGAAAAGCTACTGCTAAATGGTGAGAGGTCGTGTGCCGTGGCATGCTGTTATCACTGGAGCTCCAAGACCGTTTCTACTAACAGGCTTACATTGATGAGGTGATGGCATCTAGACTAGTGCTAGCTTGAAAAAGGTCATATGCCATACCATGCTGCTTTCGCTAGAGCTCCTGGCCAGTTCCGCAGACAGGCTCAGGCACTCGTTAGTGAGAAGGCGGTGGAAAGCCTCACATGCGCCCGCCATCATGAAACGGTGCACTGGGAAGCCTTTAGCTCCACAGATTATGACCATGTCCGAGAAATACTGCCGACAAAAACATAGTAAGTATTACCTAAGACAAAACATTATTGTTTTGTGTACGATAAGATACAAAATTACATATAAAATTTACTTTTGTGTCATACAGGTATCACACACCTGTCTTGGATTAAAATATTGGATGCTTTTGCCCCACTATGCATTTCCAAAGGCTGGCAACACCAACTAGTCTATACTAATATTATAAAGCTGACTTTGTTTGGTTCAACTCAGCGCTAATCTCAGGAACTACTGGTTCGAACTGAAATATTCTTTTAGTTTTGGATAGCCCATTTATCGAAGAAGGCTATAAGCTATATAACATTACGCTACGACCAATAGGAAAAGAGCATCAATAAAAATTTTGCAATAACGGGGAATTTTCTTCTGTAAAGCAGACAGAGTTGTGCGGTTCAGCTAGTACGTTATAAATACTTTTGCTCTGTTCCTAGGCCCCAAGTAGCCATGACACAGTATGCGCCTAGCAAGCAAAGCAGGCAAATTCGGATGATTCTGGATTTTCAGACAACTGGATTCTTCTTTGCCTTTGCTTTGATGGCGGCTCTTGCAACAGCTTGGTATCAGGCTGAACGTATGCTAGCTTATCTAGTAAGTAGTAAAAATGCTTACCTGCTGTCGCAGAAGTGTGGTCATGTTCTCTAGGTATGTGCTGTTAACTACCGCCACTTCGGGCTCCATCGGTCTGGGCGGTCTGAAAGGTGCCTGTACACAAAAGTATATAATTGGTTGAGATTATTTCGGTATCTAAAAAGTATACGATACTTCAAGAAGTTATGTTTTGGAATTTTATTTCGGAAAAAAAAAGAACGTGTACAAAACGACAACAAAATATTCTGGAAAAAAAAATTCACTAGAAGCACGAGGTCAGGTAACCAGGTATATGGCAATGGGCTAGTCTCTATTACATAGGACTAATGAGAATAGATACAATGTGAGTAATAATACATATACCCTATACCCTTTCGGGTTATATATGTAGATGTGATATGACATAAAATTTTGAACATTGACTTAGTCATTCAGCTATTTACTTTTTATTTATTTACTCTCTCAATCAGCGGTTTCTGCCGTTGTTCTTAATTGTCATAGTAAAATAAAACGATTATTTTCATAAATATTAAGACCAGTTTCCCTTGAGGAAAGGGAGGGGAGTAATCGGGATTCCTGTCCTGCTCATTAATTTCATTCAATTCATAAATACACATACTACTCTAAAGTTTAAGATCACACAAGTTAATATTTTGCCTAGTGATCCATTATTGGTAGCCAACATAGTAATAATGAACTAATCATCAAACGAGCTTTTTTTTAGAAAGTACCTGCAAGAGAGGCCGTTGCACTCTCTTCAGATTGGTCATCCAGAAGCGCTGCTGTCTCCTCGCGATGAGCGCCGCCCTGATCGCGTTTTCGAACACCTCGTTGACTCCGTAGTACGTGAACACTGACGTCTCGTAGTAGTAGATACCGAACTCGTGTGCTAGAGCGCGACCTTGGTCTGGCATTACCAGGTCGCTTTTTCTTGGCGCCCTACCGAGATAAACAGGTATTTGAGTGATCGCGAAACGTCACACAGCTGGAATACTCAGTGTCGATGTTAACGAGCCAAGTCACCTAAAGCAGTACCATTTTCTTACTGAAAATCGACGTAGAGTAGATCGATGTTACTGCGTTTTGCCCGATAAATAAAAATACTGGCGCCTCGCATAATTTGCTCTCCCATCAAAGAGAGATACATATGTATGTAAGATAGACGTATTCCATCCTGTAAATAATTCCATTTTGCTTGATTCAGCAACGCTTGAGTGATAACCCTGGTATTGTACATGTAATTATAGACTACGATAACCGCTTACCATTTCAGGCGTAGGTTGCCACCTTGGCAGTTTAGAAAAGTAGCCAAAAATTTTTGTAGAATATTTATAAAAATGCAAATGCATACACCAGTGATTGCCTAGTGGGAGACCGTTGGACTGCCGTGCGGAGCTCTCGGGTTCGATCCCAAGGTGAGCACATCTACATTTTTTTAAATTCTGTGTATATTAATCATTTAATTATCGTTTGCTTTAACAATGAAGGAAAACATTGTGAAGGAACCTTCATGTTTGAGAGTTCTCCATAATGTCCTCGAAGATCCGTGAAGTCTGCTAACCCGCACTAGGCCAGCGTGGTGGGATATGGCCTAACCCTTCTCACACTAAGAAAAGGCCTGTGTTCAGCAATTGCAACATATTATTGAAAACATCACTCGCGGTTTACTGACAGAGCCAAGATAACCATATAAGCCGCAAGGCCGTGTAGTAAATGCATCTGTTTCAGACAAATGTTAAACTTACCTTATAAAAGGGCTGCGATCTTTACAATAGTTCAAGTAAGTCTCATCTCTGTACATGTAGCGGAGATCGTTCTTACATCCCACTAATAGTATTGGTGTGTTTGGACAAAACCGTCTGGAAAACATAATAATTAGTCAAGTATTTGTTGGGCTTCTGGGAAATTGGATTTCGTCTACCAAATATGGCGAAAACATAAAGTAATTAGTTATTAGCCGCCTATGTGGCACCATCAAGAATGCTTCATTCGGCACTATTTAGGCTGGGTAATATTTGTTACTTTCACTAAATCAACTGTTAGTATGTATGATTATGTCATAGTAATTACGAGAAGCGGTCGCATCTCAACCGTTGCTGGTATACAATCACTGAATAGCTTAAAGAACAAAACGGTAGCTTGCGATAAAACGGTATAGATATGTATAGATTCTGCTTTCATTTTCAACACTGTGACAGTAAGGTTAAGTTCCTTTCACGTAGACAGAAGCGACTCCCAGACTCGATAGAACAGAGCGGAGATCAAATCCGTACTCAACGGCGAGGTGATGTCATATTCAATATATTAGTATAGATTATTTATTGGCGACAAACAAACGGACAATAGAAGGAACTCACCTGATTTCTGGATACCACATAGCTCCACAATTTCTGAGTGAAATTGGATTGGTTATTGAGAAACATAAAAGAACTACGTCCGATCTGGAAAATATAATTATTATTGTATGTTATCTACTAATTGATTAAAATTATTTTTTTAAACAGCTTCATTTACTACGGACTCGTAAAACAAAGGGCGTATAGAAAGCAAGCGTAGCAATATTATGTCTTTTGATCCTGAGGGATAAACACAATCTAGAGGTCCTAAAATTGTTAGCAGAAAGACAGGCCCCGTCCCTTTCCATGGTGATTCCTTTGGCTAGGTCGACAACCGACTGTCTTTGGCTATAGGCCTTTGGTGTAACAAGCTTCTACAACCAACAGCAAACTTACCATGTGATATGCTATTAGTTTGCTACCATAGTTTAAGAAAAGCATCTTCAACAAAGACTTTATTAATATTACCTTCCATAAGCAAATCTTCTGTCCTTCTCGTGGTCGCCGAAGGTGTCCCACAGTCGGAGTGAGACATTCACGCCATCCACCACCTCCCATGATCTCTCTAACACCTGTTTGAGCAGTAGAAAGTAGTTATTTACCTAATTATGTATAATGTGTATCTATTGATGTTCACGCAGGTCAGTTTTGGTTGAAAGTTACCAACTGCAACATTGTTGAAAGTTACCAATGTCAACAATATGCTGTTTCTAGGTTTCTGTAACTTAAAAAAAAAACGGCACTCTTATAGGATCATATCCTTGTCCGTGTGTCTGTGTGTTCGTATGTTCGTTCAGTCAAGATCCCTTATCTTAAGGAGTAGAGATATTGGGTTGAAATTTATATCAAATACTCAGAGTGAATTCTTAACCTCGAATGTAATTTCCGTGAGATTGGGGTCTGCTTAACCCAAGAGTAATCCGTCTGGGAATGATCTTAAAGAATGTAAGACCTAATTATTCTTGTGTTGTGTTTCCACGATGAGCAGAGCCTCCAGTTTTCTTAATAGTGGCGCTTTGCTATTCGCAAGGGAATTGTAGTAGAAGTTCGTTGTCCCTAATAATGGTAGCGTAGCGACTACTATTTTGAAAGGTCGACATCGCCCTAGTTATAAACCTGTTGTTGAAATCATACGGATGCACTAGAGACTAGCGCCGTAATCACTCGCAATATTACGAAGAGGCATAAAGACTTTAAGAAAGACACCCCATTCAAATGACTGCCCTAATTCCTCACAATAAGGTCACGCAGGGGCGAAGTAATATGGATAAGTAGTTCTTGGCATTTCATGTTAACAACATTCTCCAAAGGTCTTCATATTAATGGGCCATTTAAAACGATACGCAGATCTACACCGACTTGTAACGATACGCGACTAGGAAATAAGTATTCGGATGCATTAATCGATAATTAATAAATCTGAAATTACACAATAATCAATATTTCATAAAAAGTCATTCATTATTAGCTTATTATTTGTGTTATAATAAGTGACACTAAGCAGGCGCAGTTTCCTTCTGCGGAGTTGGTTGTATTGGGGGACTTTAACGCACACCACGAGTCGTGGCTGGGTTCCTCCAAAACAGACCATGCAGGACGAACTGCCCATGCGTTTGCTCTCACGCATGACCTCTCCCAACTAGTGACCCAGCCCACCCGGGTCCCAGATGTTTTAGGTCAGGCGTCGTCTTTGCTTGACGTTTTGCTGGCGAGTCATCCAACTAAGTGCGCTGTATCCATCAGTGCCCCGTTGGGCAATTCAAATCACTGCTTGGTTGGATGTAGAATGTCAAGTGCGCTGCCTTCTACTAGAAAGACGATCAAGCGACGTATTTGGCACTACTCGTCAGCGGAATGGGACGGTATGCGCGACTATTTTGCGTCCGTCCCTTGGTTGCAACGCTGTTTTGAGGAGAAAGATACCTCAGCGAGTGCCACCGCGATTGCTGACGAGATTATGTTGGCTATATCCCGGCCTCTAATATGGTCATCAATCATAGAGGCCGCCCTTGGTTCAATCGTGAATGCCAGGACGCTGTCAACCACAAACAAGCTGCGTATCGCGCTTGGATCAGGGGTCGTGCTGCAAACGATCCGAACCTTGCGTCCCTCAAAACAGCTTACAACAAAGCAACCAAGACATGCAAGAGGGCTTACTAAAGAGCAGATGCTCAGCGCGTCTCACGGATTGGCCAGCAGCTGGCTGCCCACCCTGCGGGTAGCCGAGCATACTGGAGCCTCGCCAAAGCCGTGCAATCCAATTTTTGTCGCTCTTCGCTTGCACCTTTGAGGTACCCTGATGGAACCTTGGCCAATGACCCTGAAGAGAAAGCCAATTTATTGGTTAACCTTTTCGGGGCTAATTCGCGCATCTGTGACAATAACGTGCAGCCGCCGACAATTCCAAGTTGCGGACTCTCAATGCCTGATATCATCATCAGGCAATGTGATGTCCGCAGGGAATTGATGTCACTAGATGTACGAAAATCCACGGGGCCGGACGGGATACCTCCTATAGTGCTCAAAAAATGCGCGGCAGAGTTGTCTCCAGTGCTGACGAGACTATATCGGTACCTCTCTGGTAGTGTGCCGCAATCTTGGAGAGAAGCCAACGTGCAACCTATCCCTAAAAAAGGGGACCGGTCCGATCCATCAAACTACCGCCCAATAGCAGTCACCTCAGTGATCTGCAAGGTGATGGAGCGGATTCTTAACAACCAGCTAATCCGCTACCTTGAGTGTCACGCCATCATCAATTATCGCCAATATGGGTTTCGACCAAATCGATCAACGGGTGATATTCTTGCTTATCTAATGCACATCTGGGGTCAGGCTATTGATAAGCAAGGCGAAGCTTTGGCAATCGGGCTGGACATTGCTAAAGCCTTTGATCGGGTCTGGCACCGCGGTCTTCTCTACAAGCTGCCGGCATATGGTCTTCCCAGCCGGCTAGTTAAATGGGTCTCCAGTTTTTTACACGAGCGAAAAATGCGTGTCCTGGTGGACGGATGCTCTTCACGTTTCGTAAGTGTAAATGCTGGAGTCCCAGAAGGTTCCGTGCTCTCTCCCACTCTATTTCTTCTGCATATAAATGACATGCTATCTCTTGGTGGCATTCATTGCTATGCAGACGATAGCACGGTTCATGGTTGTTACCATCCACAACCACCTAGCAACCGGCAGGATACTGAGAGGAGGCGGGTAAAGCTTGTCACTGACCTCAACAGGTGTTGGATGACATATCCGCTTGGGGTTCATCTAACCTGGTTGAGTTCAGTGCTAAGAAAACTCAGGTTTGCGCGTTCAGCTCAAAAAAACCCTATTCTCTCCACTTCCCACTCTTCGGGGCACCACGCTGCCACTGCAGGATAATCTTAACATCCTAGGCATAGACATCCGCCACGACCTTAACTCTAGAGATTACATCGAGAGTGTAATAACCACAACTGCACGCAAACTCGGGATTCTAAACAAGGTGCGGCGTTTCTTTACTCCTGAACAGCGGTATCTGCTGTATAAGGCCCAAGTCCGTAGCAGCATGGAGTACTGTTTGCACCTTTGGAATGGTTCCGCTAAGTACCTACTCGATGATTTAGATAAACTGCAGCGTCATGCCGTACGTATAATCGACAGCCAGGAGGTTACGAAGGACATCGAACCGCTACAACTTCGTAGAAACATTGCGTCCCTTAGCGTTTTCTATCGCCTCTATCATGGCGAATGCTCCGAAGAGTTATTTGACCTCATCGCACCTTCCACCTTCCTTTTGAGAACTGCACGTGCCGGTCTTCGTAATCACCGATTGACGGTTAGCACAATCCCGTCTCGCACCAAAAGATTCAGCAATTCCTTTTTATGCCGTACCTTTGGAACAGAACGTACGTAACTTTGGAACAGTCTTCCGGCTCATGTGTTCCCTCCCTTCTATGACATTGGGTCCTTCAAACGTAGTGTGAAGAAGCATCTGGTCAGACCGGCTTGACACTGACGACGACTAGAAGACATCTATCTTCTCCTCTTCGTCACTGTCTCTGGACTGTAATTGGGCTTCCCATCAGGTACGTTACAATCATTTTGCCGCGTCACGAAAAAAAATAAAAAAAAAATTATGCGGAGACCTGCAATTTTTGGATCATTCAATAAATCGCTGAAATATTTGCGCAAAGCCAATTCATACAAGTACGTAAGTGACGCTAATCAAACGCAATGTAACTATTCAATCAACAGTTGAACGTGCTGGCAAAGCGAAATATACTTTCCAAAAGAATGAAAATAGCAGATGCTCGTTTTTTCTTTTGAACCCCTGCTATAAGTACAAAAGAATACATATCATAGACTAGAGTATTAATCCTGATTTCAGCGCTATATAATTTTAATATTAAATATTAGAGTAATGCAATTTTCCTTTTGTGATATACTATTGTGCGTAATTGAAAATTAACTGCCACTAATTTAGATTTGGACAATGGATATGGTAAAATAATAGAGTCCTACTAGGGTCAAAGCAGTCTAAACACCTCCATATTAAACCAGCTCGTCTTCAGATATCTAAGAAGATAGATACTCACGTCTTTATAAATCCTGTACTGGTCGATAGCCCAGACCGTGGGCACGTGTGTGGTCATGAGCTGTGACAGCGACACGTGCTTGTTGCAGGCGCGAGCGCATATTAGCCGCGTCTTGCCGACTGCTGTGTCTCCAACCACCACGCATTTCACCAGCTCCTGATGAGGCTGCTCGTTGTCCATATTCTTGAAATAATACACGCTTTTTAATAAAGTTAGTAGCATGATAATTACTGCTGTGAAAACTGGCAGAGTGGGTTTCTCAACATAGCCTGAAATTTCGCTTAGCAAATCTGCTAAAAAACTCATCTTGAACTCGGTTGTCACCTCACCAACTGTTATTGAAATGGTTACTGTAGAAATATCAAATTGTAACAATCAAATCGAACGTGTTGAGTTTGCTAATCAAATTTAACAGAATTGACCGATTGGATGAAAAATAAGTTTCACTCCACAAAAGATCACAGTAAACAATCTTGCATTATGTTTATTTGGTGAGCTATGTGGTATTATATATTAAATACATAAGATACCTCATTATTTAAATCAATGTATTTTCCAAGCAGAAAAGTAGCGTCTCTTTTGAATAGAGTGTGCGGCAGCCGCAACAGTATTCTGCGGGTGGTGGGTGGAAAGTACGGGTGTCCTATCAGCCACCATTGGACGTCTGTGCTAGTTGGGTGAGGCTTAGCTATTATTATTATTATAGCTTAATTTATTAATTCAAACTGTGACAATGAAATTGGTTTTGATGTTTAATTTTTTTATTTTATCTGATTTTATGACATTTTGATTTAATTTATTTGACATGTATTATTTCAACTAATGAAATAATTAATTCTAGCCTGTTTATTTATTTTAATTTAATTTAGTGGATGAAATAATTATTATAGACTATATTACTTATTGTGATTTTAAATTTAAATTTTATGTTATTATTTTTTTGTGTGATAATGTAATAATTGATGTATTGATGAATTATTATATGCTGCCTACGGAAACCAGTTTTCTGATATAAATAAATTATTATTATTATTATTAACTAAGACATGTAGCAAATATTCTGTAATTTATGATTATCGGCAGTTCAAGTTCGGCAAGTTCCTTAGAATATCTTTACCCATATGACAATGTGAGATAACAAAGAAACTAATTTCGTGAAAATCTAATTATGTCGTATTTTTTTTGTCAAGTTGTTATACTGATTCTTATACTCATAAGTTCGACACCGACTTCTCTAACTAACGGTAACTCATATTCTGCACTATGGCTATGTTAGTAAGCTTCATCTGTCTGCTATTTCTCCCTAAACACTAACTTTGAAGGATTCTGAGTTGATACCATCAATCTGCCTATTTCGGTAGAACATCTGTTTTCGATCCCCCTTCCCTTACAGTAGGAAGAAACTTGGTTGTGTTCCTTGGCATTGCTTCTTCTGTGCCTTTAGTTTATCATCAGGTATCAAAATGGCTCGTCTACGATCAAAGGCGATAAAAAACATACCTGACCTACACAAGTTATCATATAAACTATGTAGGTATATAATAATAATAACAACGGGAAAACCCGCACCGGGTCTCCGTTGTCACGAGACCCGTGATGGTGAAACCGGCGCCGCACCGCTCAACACCCTTAACCACTCGCACCGGTGTTGCCCTCTGCTGCTGGCTTGTATGCCTATGGTGGCTATTCAGGGTGCCCATCTAGTGAGTTAGCGAATCACCGTCTGCCCATTGCATTGATGCTATTAGAGGAGTCAGGGCAGACGCCGTTTTTCATCCACAGTTAGCAATATACCGATCCACCAAACACCCATACCTATAACCCATATATTAGAATCCATACGTAGGAATACTCCTACGCCTGTTGCGGCTAGTACCGCAGTAGGTGTGCGATCCCACGTTAGATTAAAACTCTCGAAAGGCCTCTTCACGTTGGACCCATGTCTCCGAATAAGCCTCCCAAAGGGCCAGGTATTTTCGAATATAATATGTTAGAAAATACCTGTGATAAGAAAAACATAATAATAATTTTCTATCACATACATACAACACCATCTACCCCAAATTAAGCAGAGCTTGTACTAACTATGAATGTAGAAGATGCAGTGTATGCTGCATTCTCTACGTCCAATTCTATTATTAATAACATCAATACATCGTCGTACAATAAATTTAGTACGACAATCCATAGCTAAATCAATTACTATGCACGTGGACGTTCAAACGACATGTTAGAATAAACTGCTTTTAATACATAGTGTAATACTTATGGAAACTTTGTTAAATCAAACTAAATGGTATAAACGATTTTATCCATTAAGGCTACCACAGTAAACCCTTAGATATGATCAGTACGTATAGGGTATAGTTATACGATATGCATGGTATGCATGGTTGTGTGCGTATAGTGTTTTTTCATTAATTTAATGTATTTCTAATGCATATTTTTAACCCCCGACGCAAAACCGACGGGGTGTTATAAGTTTGACGTGTCTGTGTGTGTGTGTGTGTGTGTGTGTGTGTGTGTGTGTGTGTGTGTGTGTGTCTGTCTGTGGCATCGTAGCTCCCGAACGGATGAACCGATTTTTAAATTTTGAATTTATTATATATAAATATTATTCGCCCCTCCTTCTCCATATTATAAACTTTAACTGTGCCAAATTTTATACTCCTCAGTCCGCGCAATGTTCGTAAAAAGGGTACACAGTTTTTGCTTAACTTATAAACACATATAGATACTTGTCGTGATCAATATCGAACTGAATCCAATCGCGTGACCCGTTGAGAGAAACCCTCGTAGATAATGTGAACCTACTAGCGAGGTGGAATTGGAATCAATGTAAATTCTAGAGATTTCTTCTTCTACATTCTGTACTAATTTCGCCCCCGGCTCCGCTCGCATAAAACTAAGTTAGGTTATGTTAGTAACAGTACTTTTAAAGTAAAATATAACCTTTATTACTCGATGACAATAGAGCTTTCTAATGGTAAAAGAATTTATAATCGGCTAAGTAGTTTTACGAGTAAAATCATTACAAACCAACAAACAAAAAGTCAGTTTAGTACCTCTTGATTATTTGTAATTTTATCTAATATCTTGCTTCTCCGTTCTGCAATTAGATATGGACTGCCTTTCTATTGTCGTAAAGTGTAGGTAAGTAGGTATATGCGCCCTATGCCAACGCAATCCTATTGTCTATTATAGATAAATATTAAATAATACTAATAAACCCTAATTATTTTTATCTCCTTATCATTATTAAATAATAGGGGTTAAACTATGAAGTTGCCGTTGTATAGTAATAGATATTTTGAATTGAAATACAACCTTCATGGTGTGAGATTTTCGAGTGAAACTTTTACACTTGATACATATAAGATTCTTCTTTTAAAAAATGTGCAACATTCAGTTTTCAACCTTCAATTGATTTTTTTTATTCATCTTAGACGGGAAAGATGGATACTTAGAAAATCCGAGTAATTTTTGAATACGAGTTCCGACGCGTAACTAACGCGGCAGAAACGGCTCGCAATATCAACGCAGCGTTTGGAGAGGAAACTGCAAATGAACGCACCGTGCGTTTTTGGTTTAAACGCTTTCGTAATGGAAACTTCGACTTGAAAAACGAACCACGTGGAAGAGAGCCTACACAGGTGAATAACGCTGAATTGAAGGAGATGGCGGAAGTTGATCCGAGTCAAACTACCTGGGAATTAGCGGCATGGTTTAACGCTGATTTCAGCATGAATGGGCCAGCTCGACCGGGGAAGGACTACCCTCTCACAGAATATCGACGTGAAATAGCAGTACTTCTACTGTTGTGTTTCGTTCGGTGAGTGAGAGTGCCGGAGGCCCAATCACCCTCTTTCCCCCTTCCCGCTCCTTCTCCTTCCCACTTCCTTTCCTAAAAGATCGGCAACGCGCAAGTGATGCCTCTGGTGTTGTGGGCGTCTATAAGCTACGGTGACCACTTACCATCAGGTGGGCCGTATGCTTGTTTGCCACCTTAGTCGTATAAAAAAAAAAACGTTACCCTACCTATAATATTGGCTCATTTGCATCAATCAATAAGATAAAAAAATATGAAAAATGGGTGCTTCATGATTTGACTGATCTGCAGTAAGAAATGCGTGTTGAAACTTGTGTTGCCTTGTTGAATCGGTACAAAATGAAGGAATATAGATAGGGTACAAAAGGATCGAATTGTGACTTGTGACGAAAAGTGAATTCTTTACGATACCCGTAAGCGAAAAATGCAATAGCTGACCCCAGGTCAAATACCGTAACAGTGCCCTAAAGCAAAGCTTACCAATAAAAAGGTGATGGTAACTGTTTGGTGGTCTCTTCATGGTATTATTCACATTATAGCTTTCTCAGATCTGGTCAAGAAACAATAGCAGATGTTTACTGTGCCGAACTTCAAACAATGATGGCGAAACTGGCAGTAAAACAGCCCCGAATCGTGAATCGATCTTCGCCATTATTGCTCCATGATAACGTAAGACGCAGATCACACTGCACGAAAAACCGTAACTCTAACTCCGTAACTCTACAGGAGCTGCAGTTAGAAACCATACGTCATCTTCCGTACTCGCCAGACCTTGCTCCAGCGGACAACCATATTTTTCGTAATTTGGACAATTGATAAAAAAAAATCTGCCCAGGAGGCAGTACAAAATGCTTTCACACAGTTTGTCGAATCTAGATTCACGGAATTCTATCGTAAAGGCATAAATGAACTTCCGTTTAGATGGCAGCAATGTATAGATAATGAGGGTAAATATTTCGATTAAATAAAGGTTTCAATTTTTCAATAGGTACAAATCGGCAATTTCATACTTTAACCCCTCATATACAGGGTGTCCGGTAATTAATGGATAACCTTGAATTGTCTTATAGGAGAACAGAAGGTCGTCCAGAAAAATTAAAAAAGAATTTCAATAGCTAGTCATACTTTGACTGTCTATTTATTAGCATAATTAATGTTTAATAATAAAACAACAAAATACCCATGGAATTCACTCATTTATGGTAGAAGATACATAAAAATTTTACTTAAAAAAAAAACAAATTCAAGTAGTAGATAGGATAATTAAAAAGAAATAGTCTGAACGACCATTAGTTCTACTAAAGACATTTCGAGGGAGACCAACAGACTGCAATGCAGAGTGTCAGGTTCGAACCCACGTCACGCACCTCTGACTTTCGGAAGTTATATGACTTTTCGATATTATGTGCGTATTAATTGATAATTATCGCTTGCTCCGTGCCTCGGAGAGCACATTAAGCCGTTGGTCCCAGCTGCCATGAACTATGGCAGTCGTTATTGTGAAGTCAGTGCCCTATAATATCTAGACACTGGTCTAGCCTTAGCGTATCGTTAGCCTTCGGGTTGCGGAGGTCAGGTGGCAGCCGCTCCGTGTAAAAACTGATATCCAGTCAAATCCGGTTAGACTAGAAAAGCCGACCCCAAGTGACTTGAAAACAATAAAGGCTACGGAGAAGAGGAGTCGCACTTACTACCGCTTCACACCAAGGCAAGCATACCTAATTAAACATAATTTGCACTCTAAGATATTAAACACAACACGATTAACCCATGACCAGGCTGATAGGTTTAAAGAGTGTAATAGGTTCGAATCCCATACGTGTTGAAAATACATATTATGTGTAGGTATGCCTCAAATTGTTTTCCTGACTCTCGAGTGGTATTCTTTGTGTTCATCGTTTGTCAAGTCAACTGCGATTTTCAAAAAATATTTATCTTTAAGCCAAACATTGGGACTACTCAAAATATTTCAAGCTCGCCGCTAACTCCACAAATAAAAAAATAAAATGAGCAGGTAAGTAAACAAATGTTTGTATTAAAATACTGATTAAAAACAAACACAACACAATATTTAAAACTATATAAACCGCTGAAGGTAAACAAATCGATGCAAGCCAATTTCAGTGACTGTCCTTGGACTTTGGTAATCGTTACAGAAAAGCACGTCTTTCGAGGTAACTGTACTCTATTAAACATAAAAGTATCATTTCATTTTCATTTAATTCCGATAGTATCTATTAATTTAAACCAAGTTTCAGTTTATTTTTCAATACTTAATACACTATCCTAATACATCTTGGGCACGATTTGGCTTCGGTGACGTAGTGATAATGTTACTGCTTGGCAGAAGGTCATGTATTCAATTTCGGGGTTGGCCAAAATTATTAGAATTTTATACTTAAGAAATTTTCACTAGCAACACGAAGACTGAAACTGTGTGAAATAAACGGTAACAGTATATTATTTATTTTTGAGATCTAATGCACAACCCATGTTCATGCAAATAAATGATTATGATTTACATAAGATCCCAAGGCTGGCGAAATGTGGATTTGATACACAGCTGTCTACCTGTCTAGGGATATACCTAGATCTGTGCGACTATGTAATACCTATGTATATAGTGTATTCACCAATAATAAAAAATGGATACCTATATACATTTTATCTTCTTTTCACCCTCTTAAGGATGGAATATCAAGAAAACCTCCATCAGCTGTTACGTATATCATTATAAGAATAATTATGTTAATACAATTCCTGATTCTAAATACGGCGGTCCAGTATAGTCAAGATTTAATCGGAAGAAATATCTTTTAACGAGGGGTTAAAATACATTTCTTTCAAGGGTAAATTACTAAGAACCCTAAAAGCAGTGTTGTGGATTCCAGCTATTGCAGCATATTAGACCAAATTTTCAAAAAAAATCTAACAAAAAATTAAATTACTTACTGTCGTGCGTATAACTTAAATATTGATTAAATGCCTTTAGAATTTTATTAAAGGAAACTAATAAATAGGTATGTCAAAGTTTAAAATTATTAAAATATTTGACATATTTATTAGTTTCCTTTACTAAGTAAAAATGATAAATTTTCATAAAAAGAAATATCAAAGGAAATATATCTTTATATATATATAAACCTTCTGTGTGTTTGTAATTAAACTCCTAAACGGCTGGACCGATTTTGATGAATTTTTTTGTGTGTGTTCAAGTAGATTCGAGAATGGTTTAGGTTTGGTTTTTTTCGTGTTAACAGGACAACGTCTATCGGGTCCGCTAGTATTATATAATTTAGTAATAATGACTTTCAGACCAAATGCCGGCGGCCAGTTTTAACGGAGACTGGCAATTAGCGCAAGAGATATTACAGTGCACAAGTGAGTGCGCAAACAAATACACTATCTGTTCTCTTACTAACATAATCCAATGAGACGTCAATCCGAATCGACCGGCGACAGATTAAGTGCAATACTATAATAACTTTACGTGCTTGCCGAAGCATGAGGGTATGCGACACCCACAACTTCCTAACTCCGGGTTGCTTCTGAGAATTTCTTGACAGAGAAACCTAATAACTCTTTTCTGGTCCAACTCGAGATTCCAATCTGAGACCTCATGTACAGCATTCGCATTAATTACTGCTGCGCCACCGCGGTAGTAAAAAATTATTTAGATTAACGAATCTAACATGCACAATAAGTAGATAATACCTACTAATTTACATTATAATTATAATTTTTGGAAAATGTTATAGAAAATAGATGTTAAAAGCAAAATATCTTAAATTTAATCATTATAGGAATATGTGTACATAAATAATACTATTATTATTTATGTACACATATTCAGGCCTGTACTCGTATATAAACTGTCTCACTGCCAGGCACGGGCCTCTGTATGAGAAGGCCTATTGCCAGTTGGCAGACGAGAACTCTCAGACATGCAGGTTTCTTCACGAGGTTTTATATATTTACTACCATAACTTCAAACAGGCGTGAATTTATGTATGTATGTATGTACCATAACTTCGTCAGAGGTGTGTGCCTTGGGATCGAACTCGAGACCTCTGCGTGGCAGGCCAATGATCATCCTAGCGGGCCATTGCTATCAAATTCTTCATCTTACATGTATTCATGTTTATTTTAAGAAATTTAATTATTGACATTGTAACCAATTGGGTGTCACAACACAGACAGTCGCCGGCGACGAAGCAGACCTAAACGAATACGGCGGTACGACGAGGTTTTCTTTGAAAGGCGCTTGCAAGGGATATCTACAAAAAGAGTGTTTTAGAAGTCCTAGGGCTAGAGGTTTTTGTACAGCAGTTGGACATACCACAAAGCGAATTAAAAAAAATGTATTAAAATTATATAAATCTATATAGGTATCATAAAACGCGACCTCGATTTCCTTTAACGTATTTTGACTCACTTGTTGATCCAGGAATGTGCTAGATCTATAGGTCTATGCCTCTGAGCATACTTATATACAGTTAAGGAATTTTGATTTTATTTTTCTGGCAACTAACCCAGACAGTAAGCAGTCAGCATATAAAAGCAGGTGACACTAGGGTACCTTGTAGCGACACTACACAAACCAAGTAGTTACGACACACGACAAGAGATGGCGCTGTACAATCCTGAATCGCGCAAACGAAGCTTACACAGCTAGTTCTTATATACAAATTCCCGACATCAACCAAAGGACCATGGATGATAGAAGGATCCTTCGTTTGTGATGGAGGGACATCACACGACATAAGTATGTCGTGTGATGTCCACAACCTGTTTATTACCAATTCTTAAAGAAAATACTTGTGTTGCCTGCACACACAGGGCAAAATATAGCTGGACCACTGAAAACATAGTTCCTCCAAGCATTTGTATACTCTACTTACAGCAGAAGTATGTACTTCTACTGTTCATGATTATTTAGGAGTGATCTTCTGTATGAGGAAAGAACTTCCCTGCTGATTTATGCAATATCCTAGAGTAACTGGTCATCCAGCTGTGCTGTCTTTTTCTGTAAGAGTGGATATGCCACCAAATGTGGTCACAATGTTGTGTATAGTAGAGGCGTTCAGAGCCCTTTACAATATTGGGCAACCAGTCAAGCATAACACCCAATTAGTGATCAATAAGCTATCAGAAAATCTCTGAAAATAGATTAAATACTGATTGCAAAAACAGAACAGCAGTTCACTACAAGTCTTCATTATAAATTTTTTGCTAATATGAGCTCTATGATTATGTTTATAGGTAAATGCTAATTTAAATTATAATTGTTTTAGTATATTGATCTCCTGACCAGTCCTCGGACCCCACCGGACCCATTACAATGCTTTTTTCATTGGCCTAGTTGAAGGCTTATTAACTCATAAAATAATATAGGTACCATAGGCCCTTAGAGGAAAGGTCCTATAGAGGAAAACCTTGGAGGAGGCCTATGTCCAGCAGTGGATGTCTTTCGGCTGACATGATGATGATGTTGACGATAGTCCCTTATCATCAGTTTCAATTAGCCCACTTTATAAAAATACCATTAGCAAATACCTAGCTTTATTTCAACAGCTCTCAAATTAATAGATGGCCCAGCCCATTACTTAACTATTTTTCAACTCAACCCTGAGTAACTTTTATATGTGTGATTTGACCTGTCAAGTACAGGAATGCTAGATATAATTAAAAGCCTATTATGTCTGACTGCCGGTGTGCCACTGTGACTCAAAAGGTACATGCTTAGTTAAAATTTAAATATTTGATAGTATCTTATAAGTGAAACTGTTCATGTTTGTAGTAAATATGTTCAGTTTACTAGTGCAACCAGAAATGGCATTATATCAGTTTCCTATGGAATCAGTATCAGACTTCATCAATCTAGAGAAATGATTGAATTCTAGAGAAAGACCAGATATCAGAATATCTAGATATCTGACTGCTCAAGACAATGGTCATAGTTAATTGTCACAGCCGGGACCAATCCGTTTACATGACTGATGTTTACTCATCAATAACAATGGCAATGTCAGTTAGCCTAGGTAACTAATAAATATTAACTTTGTGCTAGCAATACTGCAACACAAGCCCTCATTTGCCAATGTTATAGATGTGAAGGCAGCTTTGTTTGTTTGTTACGATTTAATGACTAAACCACTATAGCAATATCAATCAAATTAGCCATGGAGATAGCTTGAAATCTAGAGAATAAAGACAATTTTATGACTGTATTGTTAATGCTTGTTTAACTATATATGACGGTTTATAGCTTTCAATGCTATTGATTGTTGTAGAATTTGTACAAATACAATAAGTCTATTTTCTAGCAAACTCTTTTATGTATAAACAAGTATTTGATATGCATTGAGTTTGTTTATTTATTTATTTGTTGTACAACTAATTGTTTATGCAGTGCATAGTCAAGTAAAAAGCTTTAGTTTTTTATAGACTGGCTAGTAACTGCTATTAACTGGCATGAAATAAAACCAAATGATAGATTAGCAACTTTCAAGCCTCATCTAAATAATCATATATGTTGGTAAAGACACGAAACAACAAGAAAAGCCACATTTTATAAAAAAGACATTTCTACCAAACAGTAGGTATGTAAGACAATAAAAAAGTCATATTCTTGTACCAATTTAATTGCTAGTCTTTGATGAGATCAGGTGAGCTGGATTATAACAATTTTTAAAATAGTTTTAAACAATTAAATAAGTTTGAAAGCTCTCAAATTACACTGCAAATTAAATCAAAACAAAATCTTACAAATAAAAACAAAAACACGTAAAAAATTAAACTGTCAGAATATTTTTGACAATTGACAACTAAATTACATTTTTGGAAATTATTAGTCGCGTTCAAAGGGGGCAAAATAAAAAGATTTTTTTTAAAAATGTCTGACTTAAAATTATATCTAGTTTTGTAGTTGTTTTCCTAATAAAATATCGTTAATACTGTCCATGTTGCCAAATACAGTATTTTTTATTATCGTGCTAAATAATTTTATTAACAGAACATTGTATAACATATGGAACCAACCAAATCCTTAAAACAAATATAATATTGAGTACTCGTTCTACTTTTCCTTTACCCAAAATATCTTGTCTACACTCATGAAAATGACACAATGATACAGCAAGAGTTTAATTCACTTACCAACGTTTTCTTCAATGAATACTTAATTGATTCATACACTCGAAACCTTTGATGTTCACATAAAACATTGAAAATGTATCATTCACTATCACTTTCTAATGATCACTAGCACACAGAAAAATCTGCATTATGTCGCGTAGATATTATTGCAAAAAAAAGATAATCTTTTCACGATATTTGAAGCAATGGAGTGAAGTTGATTTTGTAGCATTGCAGTGATCTGCGCATGTTGGACGTCTTGCGCAGAACTGTAAGACCGCGTACAGGGCAAGTACATTTTAATTTTGTTATTGACAATTTTGAGTCAACGAACTTTACGGCTATTGTTGAACAACTTATATCCTGAGTAGGATTTTGTGCACAATGTAGTACAATCAAAGTATACAATAAAATACACCTATTGTAAATAAAACACTTCCTTTGGTTGCTTATGGATGCGTTCAAGTTAAAGTAGAAATGAGTTACAAGAATTCCTACAGTTCAAAAGATTCTTCCCTATAAATACTAGAACCTATTCAAATGTTATTGTATAAAAACGGTTATCTTATTTATATAATTTACTGTCCGATTTAATAAAAACGCCTTACAAAAATACCATAGCAAACGTAGAAAATTGTTACGGGTCCGGAAGGCGCCGAAATTCAAACAACGTTTACAAATATTCTTGAAGGCAGTAATAATAAAGTTTATTTCGAAACAGTATGTTTATACATGAACGGCGTACTCGGCAATTTTGGGCATGAGGAGTATTTAGCGAAATAAAGTTATGATCGTTTTTTATTACAATATGATGACCACCATTGAATTTTGGGTGGCTATCACAATTTTACAACAGTTTTAACTAGGTATTATACAAAATATAGATTTCTGTAGATACAGTGAAACATTGAACAACATTATCTCTTCATCTAAATCTTATTATTATAAAATTTTATTAGGCATGGAAGAGCGTAGTCACAAGCATAATTTGCTTACTAGGTGACTTCAATAACTTCACCAACAATTTATTGTTATTTAAAATAAATGTTTAACTGTGCTATAATCGCATACATGCCTATAGTTACACCTTGGTCATAAATGGACGGCCTCGATGGCGTAGTGGTTAGTGTAACCGACTGCCACCCCTGAGGTCGCGGTTTCGATTCCCGCACAAGTCAAACATTTGTGTGCATGAACATAAATGTTTGTCTTGGTCTGGGTGTTCCTATGTATAATATGTATGTATTTAAAAACGAAAAAAAAGTATATATGTATGTTTATCCATTGCCTAGTACCCATAGTACAAGCTCTGCTTAGTTTAGGCTAGATGGTTTTGTGTGTATGTGATAGAATATAAAACAAATATTTAAAAAATTGTTTTAATGTCGATGATTGAGATAGCCTTCACAGCCGGGCTAGACTAGAATAGACTAGTGATCATCATCATTTCAGCCGAAAGACATCCATTGCTGGACATAGGCCTCCCCCATGGTGTTCCACAGAGACCGGTCTTGGACCACCCGCATCACCATAGTACAAGCCCTGCTTAGTTTGGGTTAGATGGTGGTGTGTGTATGTGATAGAATATTATATTATAAATCGCTGGCTGGCTGCGGCTACACAAAGCGTTGACTACTATGATAAAACAGCTCGATGATATCGAGCACCTATACGCCTCAAATCACTGCATTCCGTCTCGGAAGGGTTAGGTTATATTAGGTTCCTTCTTAAACCCACCCAAAAATAGGAGCCCCGCGAAGCAGGGCGCCGTCGACATATTTTGATCTCTTTAAATATATTGCGGTTTTAATTTTGGTGATCATTTACTATTTTTGACTGTTATGTTTTACTATATCTGGTGATAAGTTAAACATAAGCCGAAATAAATTAGTTGAACAAGCTCATGTCACAAAAGTCAGGGACAGATTTCAAAGCTAAGCGTTAGAGACTTTTCTCGAATTTACATAATTATGGTGCTGGTTAATGTTGCGTTATTAATTCATTTTGCTGTAAGTTAAACTTTATTATATACAGCATGGTTATTAGACAATCTAGCATTCTTATGCATTATTACGATCAATATATCTTGGATTTTTTATTTACAACAACGTTTTAAACATGTTCATATTCATAAAACTTACAGTTTCTTTAGTCAAATTTACGGTAAGTTAAGCTAAGTTTAGATTAGTACACTTTATACGGTACACTCGGTATATACACCAAGTGTCTGTGTATGAACGCGAATGTCACATTTATCGTGACATGATAAATAAATTAGTGCCGCATCAGCGCCTGTCAATATTGTTAGCGTTGTGTCCAAGTGTCCAGTGTAGTTAAAAAGTTTTCGAACAGGTTCGACATTTTCATATACACCGCACCACGTTTGAAGCACTACAAATGTTTCGCGTGGCGCAAGAAGACTACAAAGAGATTTATCGTTTTTGTAGAAGGGCTACCAGATTTTTGGAATGTTTCATCCAGTGATTATAAAAATAAAGTTTTAATTAAGTACTCATCTTGTTTTTTTATTATAGGAGTTACTTTTTCTAATAAATATTTAAAGTCCTTATATATATTTTAGTTTTCATAAGCTTTATGATTTTCTGTGCTTAAATCATTTAGCAATCTATGGTTAACTCCTAATTCTTGTCTTTTTTAATCTACTGGTGTACCCAAATCCTTCTTATGTGTTTTTGTAGTCTTTTTATTACAATAAATTATGCAATATTATGCAATAGCGCCTGCACGTCGTTTATTCAAGCTAACCGAGCAATACTAACTGGAATTTTGCGTATGATCAGCTTGGACACAATTTCCGTAGGTACACTTATAAACAGACACAACTCGGACAAAAAAGTGCCGTAAAAGTGTGAACAGTAAAGAAATTAATGTCTGATATTTATATCGCAATTTCTATCGTAGTCTAAACCTAGCTTTACTCACAAGAAGTTGCAATTGAAATAGAATAAAATCTCTTTCATCGTTACTCTGCGAGATGTAATAGGCTGGATGCAGAAATTAAAAATAAAATTTTCTGTCACTCGCCATTTTACGATCTGATATGGTTTTGTATCGACGCAAAAATGTGTTTCGTCTCATCAAAGACGACTGCATTCATTATAAATGTTAAATAAAGCTATTGACCATGGCTTTCTTCGCACTTCTATGGAAGTCGCGAAAAATAGAAAAATACAGACTGGATTATGAAAAGGAGAAGATCAACTCGATAGTGATGGGAAACACACATATGGAACAGACCCTCTCGCAGAGATGGCGTCACTATCGATATGATACTCAGAAACGGATATCGAGAACATTTAAAAAGTGGTACCCTGAAGGAAGCGGGGTTGCTAACTTTTTTTTATATTTGAAGACGGACCAAACGTTTCCTAATTTTCTATTGAAAAGTTTGATGGGTTTCGTCGGTGGCATAATACTGACGTACCTTTGCTTCATGTTCTTTGTGTTCCAGCTGTCGATATCTCTCATCCATGCGACTATCATGAGTTCTATCATTGGAGTGCTTCTTACTTTGGGCCTTGCATTTAGTTATAGAATAAGGTACGTATTGGCTTTTTATTATTAGTAGCTGCTTCTTACTGAGGAGAGCTTTAATAATTCTGAATACATTTTCTATAAAAGTATTTCCGGGTTTGGCAGCTGATGAGCTAGATGTCCATCTTATCATACGTTGTATCTGGTGCTCATGCATTTATAGTTATTGAAAGAGTAGGAAATCAACAGAAAATATCATAGATTGAAATCCAATGCCTCAAAAACCAGGGTCGCGTAATCGAGTCATACATGGATAGAGGTTTCAATTAAAACGAAATAGAATTACCCTCTAACTACTCTGTCTAGAGTAAGGCTACAATTTTGCCCTCTCTAAGCCATCGGCGTGCTGGTCTAAAAACCACCCTTAGAAAATTATTTTGTACGAACGAGCCGAAATGACCTGTTAGTAAAAGTTTCGATGACTCATATTACCTATCTCTTTCCTTTTTTCGATTTTATACCTCTATCAACAGTAAGTAGTTTAAGAATTTTGACCGTGCTGGACTCAGACACTACCGGCTCGATTTAAAAATTTGTTTGTGGCTAGTTATATCATATCAAATTATAATTTAAAGGAGCGAAGCGGTAATCAGAATCTGCTTTTGTTCAACGCGAGTGAAATCACAATACATGGCTAGTTTTACATAAGATGGAACTGGTGTATTTGTGTTGAGGTATTCACCAAGTTTTGGCATGCAATTGAAACTCTCATAAAGTTTCTCTAGGAAAAACATGTAACAAAACCGTGATTGTTTTACACAGAAATATATTATTGTGCCGCATACTGCATGCGGCTGTTACTATGCTCTGCGTCAAAGCAAGACGGCTGGATTTTTGGAGTCTATAAATGACATGATGTAGATGATATTTCCTTTAAGTATCAATAATTAAATTCCGTATTAACCTAAAACTTATAAAATATGAGTGGTAAATAAGAACATGGTAGCGACCTTATGGTACAGTGTATGCGACACTGTAGTCTATATAAAATTGCAACCGTAAGTATCATTAGCGCGTTGACGCCTACGATAAAGATAATGAGGGTAGCGCAAAGAGGAGAAAGAAGAGGACCAACGGGGTAGTTGAATCTGTGGTACTCTCACTCACCGACCGAAATGCATCGACACGTATACTGTTACATAACCTCAATATTCCTTAAGAGGATAGTACTTTCTCGGATTAACCTTATGTTGGAACTAGCAAGGCTCTTCTCTGGTGAATACTTTCCCATATGAGCTACTCCAGTATGTCCTAGATTTGAGCCGGGATCCCTTAATCTTATAACACGCTGTCTTTCAGATGCCTGGTATTCCTCCTGATACCGCAGCTGTTCTCGCGCGTGGGCAGATACACCCTCACGTGTTACGCACTGGTGCTTATACTTACTGGACCAGCTACCAACACTCTTAAGAACTCGGAGGTGCTGTCAGAATCCATGGCTTGTACGCAAGTGAGTCCATTGCATTTGTCAATATACTGCAGTAATAAATTCTGCACGCAGTTTCGCCGGAAACCAGAATAAAAAAATTGTATCCTATATGTCAATCCAGGATATGGTGTGTCATCTATATGTGGCCAGCTACATCCAAATCCGTCCATACGTTTACGTAATTGAGTAATAGATATCTAAATATTTGGCCAACTTAAAGCTTTTGCATTTACAATTTACATTGGTAATATTAGTAATAACTCTGATTATGGCACTGGCTAAGTAGACTGATAAGCTATAGAGCTGCGCCGAAGGCTGTGGTGTGGAGTGAGCAAGTCTTATGTCCAGTTTCAACTGCAAGCAGTCACTCGTGTGCTATAAAAATGGTTAAAAGTCGACCCTTTTGTCGTAAATCTTTACAGTAGCCTATTGACCCCTTCATGAATACAAAGATTACCGCTTGGCATTCGGTTTGTGTAAATAGAGATGACGGGATCGTTTCATTTGTTACGATCCTGGCATTTTTCTCTTATTTTATTCAATCTGCTATAGTGAGTATTTTTTTGGGTTTTATGCCAAAAATAAGATTAAATAAAGATTGTAATGAGTAGATTGAGTAAAGTCTTTTAGCTTTTATAAGACATTAAGGATTGTTCAGAAACGGTTAACAAGGGCACTTTTAACGCACGGATATAATTCAATGTCCACTCGAATGAGCATTATTGGTAAATTACATACATGACCATATTAGTCGCACGGTGTGATGGCGAACAGCGGGTTATTGTACGTTTTGCTCAGTTCTCACACGTCAGTTGTTCCTACGTACGAAGCTTGTCCGGCATAGTATTTTAAAATTACATTGCACACCGTTCAAATCTACATTTTATGATCGTTATCCACTTGAAACGAATTTGATGGAGATTGCTTTTAAAGCGGTGTAAAGTCTGGAATTTAACCAGTAAGTGCTGAATTTAAGTTGGCAAATTGGCACGAAGTAGAAAATGAAAACGCGAAGCGGATGGTCGACTGAAGTCGTTGCTTTTTTAAGTTGTAAAGTGCTAATATCACGTGATACACGACGACTATGACTACATCGAGTTTTATGGGTTTAAGTTCTACACAAGACAAAAATTCGTGCGTGTCATAAATAGCTGTTCCATGTCTGGGTCGTCTTTTTCTATTGCTTGACTGTTTGTAAAGTCCTTTGCGATACAGTAATTGGACGTAATGTTAGAATTATCTTTTTTAAATAAAGAAATGATGATGGACTGTTTACGAAAACAAACCAGACATAATTATGGCACGAAATACCTTACCCATACATTTTAAAGGGTCGGGCATCCTAATCCTAACTTAATATTATAAATGCGAATGTGAGACCGTTAGTTTGTTTGTTTGTTACGCTGACAGCCTTGACTACTCGACCGATCATTACGAAATTTCGCATACACGTTGTCTTGAGTATCTTAAGCCCAGATTTTTTTTGACTAAATTAACATTAACGTGTGCGAAACGCGTGCAAAGATAATAATAATATAATACTTAATATTTGATTAAAACTCTCGAAGAGCCTCTTCATGTTGGACCCTTGTCTCCGTGTAAGCCTCCCAAAGGGCCAGGTATTTTCTAATATAATATGTTAGAAAATGGTGCCAATTCTGTTGTCACAAAATCCTCTTATCTTAGCTAAAAATCTAGATTAGTCCTGTCAAACGACATTTTGTATTCTGAAATCGCTAAAAGGTACCGGACTAAACTAAATTTTAGAGATTTTTAGCTAAGATAAGAGAATTTTGTGACAACAGAATTGGCACCAATACCTGTGATAAGAGAAACATAATAATAATAAATTTATTGACACAAAAGAAAGTACAGGGTTGTATATATACTTCATAGTACATAAGTTATATGTACCAGCCGGTTTGTTATTATGGATACAATTTATTTAGTTAATATTGTCCCACGCGCTAGAAATATTCTGTGTTGCGGTTTACAATTTTGATTATGCGTACTGTATTACAATATTATACAATAGTAATAATAGTGTGCGTGTGTGTGTGCATGTGTGTGTGTATGTTCAGTCTATTTAAACGGTGGTTTTATCAAATCCTCTGTTTCCTCATAATTTAATGTAGATAAGTACCTATTCTTTTAATATTGTTTTGCATTCTTATGTATTTCGTGAGTGTATATTTAGGGTGGTGTGGAGATTGTTGTATAGCAGGGTGGTTAAATAAGAGTAGTGTCGCTGCGCGAAAGCGGACTTAGTATATACAGGTTGTCCGGTAGCAATTTTCATATTTTGAATAGACTTTATTTCTGAACGAGAGCAGATACAAGGGCGCGGACGGGAGGCTTTAGAAGCGCCAGCGCTGTTAGTTTCTTATGACGTAGCCTCCTAAACTGAAATGGACTTCATCACTGAAGAAAATGTGTCTTAATCGAGATTCGGTCGAAAAAGTGGCTAACATCCTCGCGGCGTAGTTTATTCCTGTTTTATAGATTCAGATTCGTTTATTTGCCAGAATGTAGTAGATACATACAACAGATGTCAATAATTACAATAATGGTTCTGTACATTCTACCATAACAATGGTGTGCAAAAAGGTCTTATTATATAATTTTATAGTTTACAGTCTATTCTAAAATTATAGTATTATCGAAGTTCTTTTATTGTATAAATACAAATTATGAAATTTGAATTACTAAGATAAATAATTATACAATATACATTACATATATATATTATATAATTATATTGTATATTTAAATGTAATATAATCATTGATGTTATAAAAACAATTGTCTAGAAGCATTAGAAGCTATTTAGTCAATTTGGTCTTAAACATTGTCAAGGGTAGATCATAGAATTCATTTGGTAATTTGTTATAAATCTTGATAGCATTTACATAGGATTTTTAAAAAAATATTTCTAGCTTACAGTGGGGTTGGTATAATTTATACTTTTTTCTGGGGATTACATTTATTTTTGATACTTGCGACTAAAGTTCAAAGTATTCTGAATGTTGTTTAACAAATATACAGATTTCTTTTATATACCTACATACAAGCTAGTGGTAAAACAAGCTATTTTTAAAAAAATGGGTTTGCAGCTTTCCATTTTCCATGCCCCGATAATAGCTCTTACGCATTATTTTTGTACACGAAATACTTTTTCAAATTCTACTGAATTTCCCACAACAAGAGACCACAGAAGAAACATATCCGTGGTATGCACTAAGTGCATAGTGTGTATAATCATTTTCGTTAAATGTTTTGATTATCTGTATTTTGTAAGGATGAACTTTTTTTTCTTCTTATTTTATGTATCTAATGTTGTTCTAGTAATCCCCAAAGCTGACGAGCGCCTACTACAAAACTTACGCTGAGTCATAATGAGTGAAAACTGACTTGTTAAATATGCTTCAATAGCAAAAGCGCGGTGCGCCCTCGACCAACGCTCCATTGCGACTAAAAACTCACAGCGCTGGCGCTTCTAACGCCACCTCACTGTAGCTGCTTTCGTTCCGAAATAAAATCTATTCAAAATATGATAATTGCTACCGGACACCCTGTACTTTAGGGCAAGCAGGTGCAGGTCTTTTTCTTCATGTAGTGGATGGAAGGGTTTTTGGTAGGAGATTTGAATATCTTCTTATGGTAACACGTAGGATATACATTTTGCACGCGTTTCGCACGCGTTAATGTAAATTTCTATCTCTCGGAAGCAGGATTTTTAATAGTATATTTTATACATATTAAACTAAGAAGTTAGGTGTTAGAGGCATGTGACGTCGGTGGGCGAAGTAAATGTCCTGACAGATGACGTTAGAACTCATCTGACCGACCTGTGTACTGGCCGCTCGTCACGCCGACACATATTACAAGGCTGTTTATTGATCTCGGTGGCAGACGAGCCAGCGGTTCACTAATTGATTATAAGTGGCGAACGACGGCGCCACTCATTGACATGTTTTGTTCAGTAGCAACACTGAGTACCCTGACACGTGACTGTTTAATGATAATAAGCTTGCCCACTATTAGGTAGTGGTATAGACAGTAAAATTTGGGTGCGATATGTGCACGTCCTTTGCCTTTTTATTCGATAAATTGAAAAAGTAAACCGATAAACAGATTTTTACAATGTGTTCTTTATAGGTGTGTAAGTTTTCCATGTAAATTAATTATTGTTGCTTAAAGGAGTCTGCCCACTACCCCGTCTCATACCATGACCGTGATAGGAACGTGTCAGACAAAAAAATATTCTTTGTAAGAAAATGTATAAGATTATGCCCACTAGACCGTTCCGTCACCGACCAGCATTTCCTATAGCAGGGCGTATCGTGTTGCTTTTCGTGTCTGATATGTACCTAGCACGGTCATGGTATGAGACGGTGTATTGGGCAGACTCCTTAAATCTAATATTATATAAATCGTTATAAGCTGCAGTTTTTATTAGCATGAATAAGATTTAAATTGGCCGTAAGTACATATGTTTTAGACTATCTTTTGCTCGCGACTTCATACGCGTGGCATAGGAAGTAGATAATATCTAAATTTTTCTTCCTTAATACTGGACTTCAATGCTGCAGCATGTCAATTTAAAACATGCAACAGATTTTAAGTTAGATTACAACTATGAAAACCACATTAATTTTTTTAACATTCAGAGAAATAGACGAAATTTCTAAAAATCATTGGTTTGGCTCAACCAAAGCTACAGCTAGTTTCATTATTTGTATAGATTAGGTACATTTACTCGTTTTAATAAATTCCAGTATATTTATACGAACAGCTTATCATAAACTTATAAATAAACCTCTCGTCGAAATAAATTTGTTGGTTGTCTAGGTCAATACCAAATACCTTACCCAACAACAGCAGCATCGTACTCGCAATATTTTAATGTTAAAAGAACCTACATAAACGGCTTAAGTGAATATAACAATCCTATACAAAATGTAGGCAAATAACTTCAAAGAAAGATTTTACCCGTTCCCATTCTTTTATGTTTCCTGCTAAGAGCCCTCGGGCATTTATGGTACGTTTTAATTGCACTATTTACGTGCTAAAGGCTGCTTAAAGCTCATACGCCTACTCAAATGCTATTTAGTGAACTTTTCGTCTAGGAGGCAATTACACAAGTTACGGTTTCTTAAGACTGCGCCGAGCAAAATGTGCTAAAACAGGCGGTCACAGTTACGTTGATAACAATATCAACACTTATTGTTTAATACAAATATAAAATATACATTTACCATAACAATGAATGTGCTTACAAAAACTCCGTGTAAAGAACTTAAAATAATTAATATTTTCGCCTACAAGATTACGTAAATTTGCACGAAAAATGCAAAAACGTAAGCTCGTGTTACGTGATTTTTAGATTGTAACAGTAGAAATCTATGCTATTTTACAGCTAAAACAAAACATATTAAATAGTTATTGTAATAGTAATAGTTATATTACAATTTGTCCGCCCAATTATTTAAGTTATTGGTTGACAATAAAGATACATATTTATCAAAAAAGCACTTAAAAAGAAAATTCTCCATACAATTTCACTAAGGCGCGACCGCGCGCTGATTTGGATATCAAGCCCTATCATTCTGTCGAACCGCGTCTTACGCTCGGCGCAGTCTTAAGAAAGGAAAAACCATCCATTTTGTGAGTTTTAGTTTAGGATTTTTAAAACATGGCTGCTGCACCCTATCTAATATTATAAATACGTATAGTATGTTTGTTTGTTTGCAGCGCTTTCACGCCTGAAACACTTGACTTTTCGTCATGAAATTTCGCATACACCTTCGATTTGCCAGCGTAGCAATATAAACACAACATATAAAGATAAATTGAAGTGTGTCAGGATCGTAGCAAATGGAAATACGTAGTCTCTGCCTACCCCTCTGGGAAACAGGCGTGAATTTATGTATGTATGTATGTATAAAGATAAATTGAAACAGTAAATGCTGCGTCGGCAAAAGTATTGGATTTGTCTGTCAAGAAATTTTAGTGACGTCACCAAGTCACTGAACACGATACACGGCAACAGGCTTCCCCCATATCACATGGTACCTAAAATTTTGCTGACGAAATGGAGACGCAATATACCTCTGCCTATATATAGTCCACTTTTTCATACTTGTCTTATTTAATAAACAAATATAGCGCCTAACTGCCTCCGTGGCGCAGCGGTAGTGAATGCGACTGCTGTGCATGAGGTCTCGGGTTCGAATCCCGGGTCGGCACAACATAAGGGTATTGGGTTTTTCTGTTAAGAAATCTCAATACGAGCCCGGAGTTAGGAAGTTGGCGGTGTTAGACACCCCCGTGCCTCGGAAAGCACGTAAAGCCGTTGGTCCTGCGCCTGATCTCTCTCCGGTCGTGTCGGATTATCCGTCCCATCGGAGCATGAGGGTAAGGGAACAGAGAGTGCACTTGTGTTTGCGCACATACTTGGGCACTATAATATCTCCTGCGCAGATGGCCAGTCTCCGTTAAGATTGACCGCCGTGACCGAAAACCGGTCTTTTTTTTTTTTTTTTTTTTTATTTTGCTCGTCAAAATGACCACACTCCGCCTGATGGTAAGCAGTCGTGTGGTCTAAGAGCAGTGGCCTCCACATCGTCCTCATAGCAGCCGAGGCGATGTTGAGGTCTCTACTTTGACGGCCTGAGAAGGTGCTTTTTCACGCCCCGCTTAAAGGACCCAGGATTGAAGGAAGAAGGAAACACGTGCCTTGGCAGAGAATTCCATGCCTTGATCTGGAGGACATTATTAAATTAATTATAGCGCGAGACAATATAAAGTTACTTTAAAATAAACAGATTAACTGGTATTCGCACCCTAACCATGCACATATACACACACACACAAACACACACGAAAATACACACACACACAGACACAGACGCACATACACGCAGACGCACACACACAGACACATGCACATACATGTTATATTTATTTCTTGTTATTATATTTTATTTACTTTAGTTGTATGCTTAGTTTGTTCATTACTTAATTTAGGTTCATTTCTAGACTTTACCGTACATGCTTATAATTTTACCATATGTGATTTCGATAGAGAGAGAGCCTGGAAATTTGTCACACAGGTTTCGAACCTATTACAGACTCCAGCTCTTACAAAGGTTGATTTTGTTTAAAACTATGTGTGCATCTTTTTTGAGAGAAATGAATGAAATAAAATATTAAATATAAATATAGTGAGGCATCTCTATATATTGTCTTTTTTTTGTCATCTCTATTTATAAGAGAAAATATAGTCTGAAGGATAATTGTATATTATGGTTTGTTGGTTTACCAAATAATACTACTTAATAAAAATGGTCTATATGTTTCTAAGTATGAGGTATTTGAGGTATTTAACTTGAAATTTCCGTTTATATCCTACATATAATTTCGTGGCTTCTGCACAAACGCAATGGTTATTTTAAAACATGCCCTTGCATTTCTAGAATAGACTATAGGTATACATTATTAATAACATGTATCATTAATAATAAATAACAATAAACTTTTATAAAATATGTATTTAAAATTATATTGCTTAGTGTCTGCTCGTATTCGTTGTTTTAATTCACTATAATTGCATGATGGTTGACGGCCTTGTTAATTTAAGAAAAACCGTAGTGGCCTGAATACAGGCAACTATACATGAAAAATAAAACATAAAATTTGTATTGGCCATTCAAAAAATATTGATGAAATTGTTAGTATAAAAACCATAACGTTACCGATTTGCTTCATACAAACCGGCAACTTTGTATTAAATCCCCTATTATTAAATTGTGTATTGTCTAATATCTAAAGTATTGTTAGTAAGCTTTAAATTCACAGCGTCGAGGGAAATTGGACGTCCAATAAATTGTGTAAGTTTCTTCTCTACGAGTAAACATGTTGGGTGCTTGACCTCATAACTTAAAGCTCCGTGTCGAAACTAAATAGAAAACATTTAGTTTGATGATTTACGGCTGTCTGTTAGCATGACCCCTGTTGGTTTTTTTGCGCTGTGTGCTATAGCGTTTTCATATAGCCACTTCGGTTTTATGACCAAGATTTTTAAACGGATTGTGGTTTAGCACTGTTTTAGCAGACTACAATAGACTCGCCATCTTTTTGTTTGTAACTTATGAACATGTTTCGAAAATGTACACCTAGTACATCTGACCACCTCTTCGATAATCTAAGTACAGGCTTTGACAAATAAGTCATGATTTCAGAATTATTTTAAGCTCGCTTCTATACCTCGGGAACAGTATTTTTATCTGCATGAAAGGCCTTTTTACTCTTGATTATGTGTATGCGAAGTTTCATGGTGATTAGTCGAGTAGGTAAGGCGTGAAAGTGTAATGAACAAACCTACATTCGCATCCTAACTAATATTTATGTAAATGTGAGAAATGTATATGTGAGTTTATTTTTGTGGTTGTTTGTTACGTTTAGATACGCTGTTAGTAACAGTACTTTTTCTAGTAAAATTACCCTATGTCCTTTTCAGTATCCGTGAAAACATGTATGCGAAATCTCATGATGATCAGCAAGTAGTTAAGGCGTGAGAACTTAAGACTGCGCCGAGCGTAAGACGCGGTTGGACTGAATGACAGAGCTCGATATTCAAATCGGCGCGCGGCCGCCATAGTAAAATTGTATGGAGGATTTGAAGTGCTTTTTTGATAAATATTTATCTTTATTGTCAACCAATAACTTAAATATTTGGGACGGACAAATTGTAATATAAGTATTTATGTTTCGTTTAAGCTGTTAAATAGGATAGATTTCTACTGTTATAATCTAAAAATCACGTAACGCGAGCTTATGTGTTCGCATTTTTCGTGTATACGTAATTTTGTAGGCGAAAATATTATTTATTTTAAGTTTTTTTACACGGAATTATTGTAAACACATTCATTGTTATGGTAAATGTATATTTTATATTTGTATTAAACAAAAAGTGTTGATTTTCTCAACTTTACTGCCACGTTTCGCTCGGCGCAGTTTTAACAAACAAACACACACAAATTCGCATTTATAATATTAGTATGTATGTAGGATAGTAGTAGTAAGATGTTTTTAGTTTCTTTTGTTAAGACAATACTTCGTCATTTAAAAGGAACTTAGGGATCATGGTTCATAAACATGATAGTTTCACAAACTAAGGCGTTGACCTCAGCGCCTCAGCGTATCCTCGTGGCATAATACGAGGCAAATAAAAGTACTTGCGCGGGCTGTACCCATTGTGTAAACGTCATATGTGAGCCAACCGCGCAAGTTTGAAGACGGTGCGAAGAGCTTGCCCAGCATCTTCTACCGCACAAGAAATAAATCATTTGTCGTGTACGACGTTACAAACTTTCAAACAATGGACACGAAGAACACCCAGACTTGGAACAACTATCAGATCCATAACATTGTGCGCAGTGCCAGTGGCGAGAGAATCACTTAAACTGTTTTATTCGTACAGTAAAAAACAGCCTGTAGATTCTTTTAGGAGATATGATATCAGCAGCATACTGTCCCATTGCTTGGCACGGACCCCTTCTCTTACACAGTTGGTAGACTTCACATATCTTCAAGAGCATTATGGAGAGCTCTCAAATATTCAAGTTTCCTCATATTTTCCTTTACCGATATTGTCTTCTTTTTACGCGAATGTTATTCATTGAAATTAAACTACTATATACGGCTTTTATCGCGTTGTTTATTTATCACTGTATTACATCATTTTGAAAACTGTTACACTACTACTACTATTGAATTTTACTAATTTATAAGCTAATAAAATTATTTAAACTATTAAAACTATTTATATTTAGATAATTTGATAAGCAACCGAAACGTCGGGGAAAGTATAAAACTTTCCCCGACGTTTCGGTTGCTTATCAGCAGCCATGGTCACGGGGAGACACCTCAATTTCCTTTACCGTTAAAAACTTAAAGCAAGCATAATTAAATAATGAAATATATTAACTAAATCTTACCTGTCACTTCTCTTCTCTTAGGAACAAATAAAAATCAGCGTACAGCACCTGGACGACTTGATGAAGAAGCCTTATAACGCGATGAAGTACTCCATACAACTGATGATAAAGAGATTCCAAGTGATCACAGCGCAAGTGAAACACTTGGTTATAGTACTGAACAGACTGGTCTTAAGCATCGGTGAGTGATTACCTAGTTCCCATAGGACTTTCATTATCGATCTGTTATTAGAACATGTGTTCTCAATTACCTGTAGTATCGTATTTGATATTAAAATAATTGGCAAAAATGTATTCAAAAGTGTCATATAGCTACCATAATTATTATTGTGCATGTGATTGCTGTGAGGCTCGGGTTTGAATCTCATCGTCGAGTCGAATCGAGCCAGCAAGAAGTTGTTGGGGTTATTGACAACAAATTTGATTGCAGCCCTATGTGTTAGAAAGGTGACGGTGTTGCAATTCCGTGTCCCTAAAATTGGCTAATGCCCATGGGCCTGCGGCTGATCTCTCTCTGTTTGCCGTATCGGTTTCCGTCTGACCGTCTGACTATAAGCGAGGGTACACAGATTGCGCTGGCGCCTACACATGTGCAGTATAATAATATCTTCAGCGCTGAAACTGGCCACTGTGGCTTAATTTAGATCTGCAGGACATTATTATTTTTTATCAGCCTGTTTGTACACAATCCTATATTGACAGAAGCCCCTTGCCGGTAGCGATGAATACAATTTTATTTGAATTATTATATTCAAATGTATTAACACTACCTACACATATTTTATTTTTATTTTATTTTAATATTTTAGGAAAACTTACAGCTAAAACACGTTATTAACATAATACTAATAAGGTGAAGGCCAATTAAAAGGTTTCACTGATAAAATATATAACCGTGAATATAGTTATACGTTAAAGTAGACATAATGTGATATCACTCTTTAGATCTAATCAAAGAACTCGGTACCCAATTGTTTTTTTAATTTAGTGTCACTAGTAAAGAAAATGTCAATATCAACACTCTGGCATGCCGCATTGTACATGCGACTCGCTCTAATTAAGTATGAGTTTAGTCTGTAATTAGAGTCTACTGCAGGAACATGTAGCAGGTTAAATCGTCGTAGATGTGCTGACGGGACACATAAAGCCGTTTTGCTCACCAGTTCTGACGAATCGACCGCTCCTTTTATAATATTAAATAAAAATGACAAGTCTGCTATTTTTCTTCTCTCAACTAATGGAAGAATATGAATATTTTTGCATCGGCTGATGTAATTAGGTAGGTAGCAACCGCAACGATATTGTATATATCTTAGAAACCTTTTTTGAATGCGCTCTATTCGATCAATGTAAATATTATATTTAGGATTCCACACTTGTGAACAGTATTCTAGGTGACTGCGAACGAAGAACAATAATATATGTATATATGTGTGGCGTCCGCTGCATAATAGACCATACAAATCAAGTTAGGCAAACAAAGAGGCTTTTATCTACACAAGTTTCACGTATCAACATTTTCAGTCGGTTTCATGCAATACTCGTTCTCCTGGCTACAATCAATGTCTAACATCTGCAACGCGAGACTTGGCACTCCTTACCAGCGCTGCGCTGATGTGCTGAGAGACGGTATTGCTGACTGCAGAAGGCTCTTGGGTCCTGAAATCTCCATGCTTTGCAATATGACTTACTTGTCGAAGGCCATCTGTTACGTAGTAAAGCCTTTTAATACTTACTGTTACGTCACCGATTTTATGGATGAAGCTATCCTGGCTAGCATTCGGAAGAGTAAGTTTTAAGTCTTTTATTTTTACTTGTGGCGTTTTGAATAATTTATTTGATGCTGTTAGAGCTCACAGCATAATTCCCTAGTTTAGTTTAGACTAAAGACATACTACCGTACTGGAAATAATTTCTCTCTGAGGGGATTTAACAAAAAATCATACAATGGAATCAAAGAACATCCAGTTTTGACCCAATATTTGTGGATCAGACAATTTTGTCCCTTGTGTGATTGGCTCATTTCTATTTGTTACAGAACAAATGTCGTTACATATCGTGTGTAGACTTTGTCAGCGCTCACAATACGAGCATGAAATTTTAAATTTTCTAATAATCTTGGCTTTTCTGGCAGTACTTAAACGCCTAGTCTTAGGTACACATCTTTGTGACGTCAAATGTCACGGGCAAATGTTACCTGTCATTTAAGAGATAAACACAAAACTCTTTTTCAGAATTAAAGAACTTCACAGCGACGATCCGCGCTATGTTTCACGTAGAGATCCACATCCACCACTCATACTCCTTCAGAAACAATAGCAGCCGCACCGCCAGCCAGGTGGCTGCCGGCATCGTCACCGAGATCAGGAACAGGACGGGCCCGCTCCTCACCTGGCTATCCTGGAGCTCGTGCGTCACTAGCTTATTCTTTCTGCTTATTATATTCAGGTTAATTGATTGTGTCTTTTGAGCGGCTTCCGGCTGTGCGGTACAGTCTAAATGCGAGCTTTACGAACGTTGCTATCATAATTTCTGCATTTCTCCATGATCCGTCGTCATCCCTCAAGTCCCTGCTATTGTAGAGCCGGTATCTGAGTTAAAGTATTAGGACATATCATCAGAAAAATCATATGCGACGAATATTATACTTACTTATAGTTTAGATGAATTAACAATTCTAAAAGGATACCGACAAAATTATTACATTCATATGTATCAATAGACTTGCCACCATATCTTAATTAGCCACTTTACAATTCGAAGCTTATGTACACCTCTTCGCAGCTGTACGCATTAATACTTTACAGAGCAAAATACTACCAGCATATGTACGAAACTCGATCTAGATTCGACAATCTCTACGTGACGAAGGAGCTGCAGGAATTAGACCTAAAAAGACAACGGCAGGGGAGGGAGACCGTTTTACCCTTAAATAGAAGAGAACGTGCCAAGTACATCACGGTAAGTATGAACGGTTATTGCTTTTCTTTTTTATCCCTCCAAGACTTATAGGCTAATGGTCCGCCTGGTGATAAGCGACTACGGTTACATATGGACGTTTCCAAAACAAGGGGTATCTAAAGTATAAACGGTGAGAAGATATTACATTAATAACTATTCCATAAGTTTCTGCATGGTCTAATTATTAATGTTGACTTTTCTAACTTGACACTTGACAATGGCATGACGTAAATGTAATAATAAAGATAGCAATGGTCACAGCCATAATATTAATGCAGGGGAAAACCGACCTAGACACACAATACCCTGTCATCAGGTGATGTTATATACTTATTTTCCACATATTAATGAAATAGAATGAATGGAATAATAGAAATGAAAATGATTCATCTGTTTATAAAATAGAATGTTTTAAAAACAGCATTGCCGATTTTCTTAATAGAAAATGGTTAAGACTGAACACTTATCAATAAACGTTGTTGCAGATCGCTACGATATTATAATTTTTTTTATATTGACATCTCTGTTGATCTCTGTTTTTATATTAATTCGTATGCTAAGTAGAATACATTTCAAGCTTACGCATCTGTAGTAGTTAACTGTTTGAAAATTATGTCTTTTGCAGGCCATCAAACAAATGATACCCACCTCACTGACTTAGTTTTCTTTGCAAAGACTTGTAAAAATTTCCAGCTCGTGTTTAAATAAGTTGTATGGCTTTCTGAAAAAACATGAATCAATCAATAAAAGCCATTAGATAATTAGCCTTTTTTAAAAGTGGTAGTTACTCAGTAAAAACATTCATGGTTCTAAACAGACCGAGAAGAGTTCTGGAGATATCTGTTTCTAATAATATCTCTTTTATTTCGGACCTGAAATAATTTTATCTTGGTAAGATTTCTATCATCACAGTTCAGGAAATATTAACCTGATTACTTTATTGCAGATGTTTCGTGGCCAAGAATATTCTGTTGCTGGCGATCTTTTCGAAAAAGGTACAAATAATTTCGGATTCATTTAACTATCAACTTTATTTTAGACCACGTCATTCCGCCTGGTGACATCCGAAAAGGTATACCTGACTCGTTCCGCGGTGTACATGGCGATCACCACGTTCAAACTGCTGATTCATATGGTGGCGGACTACAGTCTATATTGGGTGCTCATTACCATTCGGCATCATGGAAAATATCAATCCAGTGTAATGCGTGAGTGATATTTTTTTCAGAATCTCTTTTCTCTGAAATATGTTTCTCTGATTGACTCATCAACGCCCAACCTAAACCATTGGATGCAGAAAAGCTGAAATTTTACGCAATGATGCCGATTACGATCTTAACAAAGAATAAGGCGATTTGCAGAAATTTATAAACAAACATAGAATATTCGCTTTAAAAAAACGACAGTATCTAATCAATATTTTCAGGATTTTCTGAAATGTTAAAATAAAAAGAACACAACAGCTAAAGAACACGCGGTCCAAGTTACGAGTAGAAACTAGTAATTAATACATAGTAACAGTTCTTGAGAAGGGTCAGGATCTCATACTGACTTCCATCATAATTGTGGCGGTTGATATCAGCAAACGTAACCTTTGTGTCTAGGATTAGTCTTAGGTGGTTTTTAGCACAAATAAGTGGATATTCGTAATTGAAATTAATTACTTTAAACGCATTTAATTTTAATGTGTACCATTCACGTAAAACTAACCGAGGATTGCCTCAATGATCCCTCTCTAAGTTGGTTAGCCCAACAGCAATAAATAATATAATAAGTATCAAAATTTAAGCGAGGATTCTATGACACCCCCATATCTTTCAATGCCCCATCATATATATATGTAACTCACTATGAATTAACAAAATGGTTTTGCTTTAATAAGATACGTGCTTTTCAGCTGGAGTATCACACACGGGTGCTCATGTCACTGGCGACGGTTTCGTGGCGAGGTTATTTAGATCCATCGTCGAGGCATTCAACATACCTATATCCAAGCCAGTACCCTCAGTCATACCGTGCTTACCAGATCCGTATATACCAGACTTCAAAAGATACACGCAGATTGGTACGGTATTTTGTAAATAGCGTAATAATAATATTATCTTGTGGGAAGTACGGGGTTTTTCAAATCATCATATAAGATAAAGAGCCAATTCTTTGAACAGAGATCAGGGGCTAAAGTCGAGCTGGTACGCGAGAAAACTCGCCTGAGGTTCCTTTCACATGTTGCAAGTTTCTGGAAGCAAGTTTATTGATATCTTTGTCTAACTTGGTTAAAATTCAGAGATGGTATGACACTTGCTTTAAGAAACTTACCTTGTATAAATTAATCTTAAAAATGTACGTGACCACTCACTATTTGATACAGAAGTGTCAAAAAACCATGAAGCTCTTATAAATACCTTGTAAGACAAAAACGAGAAGATAATTATTTCATAAAGTATTTGGTGTTGCGATAGAGAGTCTCCGTGGTTCAGCAGCAGTGAATGCGACTGTTAACAGGCCAAGGGTTATAGGAGCTTCTGCCAAAAAAAAATTTGTAATAGCACGGAGTCTGGAGTAAATGATAATAGGCTCGCCTCCTATGACGTAGGACCAGAAACATAATTTGTTTGAATTATTTGAATAATTTTGGGTGTAGTTCACCTCTATTTATCCTGCATGGGATATAGCCTTGAAACTTATGTATCTATTTCTGTAAATGGGACGGCTGAAGCTATGGTCGGTACAAATCTTGATATTTGCTTATCCAGGAGTGCTCATATTTCTGATGTGGTTCTTTGCTCTGTTCGAGCCATACGGTCTTCGGATGCGACATCTGATTATGGGACAGTACAGACCTGAACGCGCTAAAGCCAGAGCCACCTGGCTTTATAACCATATTTTAAGGACTAGAGGTAAAAGTATACGCTTTTTGTCAACTGCTGACAGGAATCTTTTTGACTGTTACATCAGCTAAATCATCAGAAATTATGTAGATAATGAGTTGGACTTATGTTTCCAATACTATAGTCTGTTTCAAATACAAAGTCCCTTTTGACACTTCATAGCTCGTAACTCTGCACAATTCATGTAAATTGCAGAAATTAACAATACTAGGTATGACTATCTAAAAAAATAAGTATCTATACAAAACATTATAATATAATTACTTCACAAAAATGATCAACAGTTTATTTTTATCAATGTCGGTTACGATTAATTTAAACTTCGAAATAAAATAATATTTTGCCACAATACCAAGATTACACACTATGATAATTTTTATACTTTTGTTGATAGTGACGCGACAGTATAAATCGGATAAAATTATCCCATTTCGAAATGAAACTAATTGTCCGAGTAAAAACTTTTGTAAATTTGTGTTTGGTATCAACTATTATTGAGTTGCAACATACCCTAAATCTTATTCTGACTGTATTGATTTGAAACCTTACCAATAAAAATCTCTTATACCAGATTTATTTTACTTATACTAAGAATAGTAGAATACTTCGAATAAATAAAGTATAAGCCGGGAATACTATTTTACAAATAAACCCGATGAAACATGGTGGCCATTATTTCGATATGTCAAGCTTACTTACAGTGTAAAGGTAGAAGGTTCACTATTAAAATCAAGACAATTATAATTCAACTCAATTCGCATATATCATAATGTCTTAAATAATAGGTAAACGAAAAAAATTTACGAGAGAGCCTAACATTAGCTTGGTGCGACCCTGTCACACAAATAGGTTGTCATGTTATTGTTAGTAGGACGACCATCATAATTTACAACTGGCATAGACTGTTCCTAAAATACGTCTTAAATTATAATTATTTACGTTATCATCACACAAAACCATATATTTTAATATTGTAACTTATAAATGATCTTATTGGAAAGTTAAGGATGCATGCTAATTATACAGGAACGTATTTACAGGATAGTCTATGCCAATAGTAACTACGCACGAACAAAACCATGGCAATTTGTATGTGTGAGTGGGACGCAACAAGCTAATTTCCGTATCTCTGTTTAATAACAAAATGCGTTTAAAACAATATAAACCGTGGTAATATTTTGGCCTCATTTCCTACTCGACAGATTGTTAACTCATCAGATTTGTAACTCGACAGACTGTCATGATATTATCACAAAGGTATAGTGGAAAGAAAAATTTTATTATTTAAAAAGAAAGAAAAGCTATTTTAATTTCATATATATTCTACATTATGGTTTCTCATCTGGTGGTTTCTTAATTATGTCTGCGACCTGTTGTATACTTTTCTTGTTTAGCTTCGTTACGATGAATTGATTGTGTATTGTTTCTTCGCCACACTTTTGATTAGCCAGAATTGCTTCGAACTGGACGAACCATAAGCGTGGTTGGTCAGTCCAAAACTCTGGTATACGTGGTGATATAGTGATTTGGGCCAAATCGCTGTTATCACTATTCTCCATTTTTACCTCAGTCATGGCAGCTTGCGATGCCGACGGCGTTTGCTTCAAGCTCATGTTTTAGGAAATGACGCAACACTTATACTTTGAATACACGTGTCACTTAGTTCGGGGTCGCCACTTTAACGCTATGTTTTCCTATTGATATTCTACTGAGCGTTAAATGAGCTAGGGCACTGACCACTAGGAATTTATTGGTAATATTTAATTAAAATAATGTTCTCCAATATAAAAGTGTTCATTTATTCCCGTATAATCTCCGAGAGAACTTCAGTCCGATCAGTGCGCAGTATCTGGTAGGCCACACATACAGTCGCGCTCACATACATTTTTGCTTACCTTGCAATCTCCCGTACATACTTACATGTGTCCCTACATATACGAAACTTAAATCTATTTCTAGTTCATTGATGTACTCGACTCGTGCTCGACGATTCGATGATATTTCGTATGGCCTCGGACGATAGTGATCTCCTTTTCTTAGGTCTTCCTCCAAGTATTACCCTACCATGTGTGTTTTCATACATTCGTTTATGCGCTGAGCTACCATATTATTAAAAATATTCATTCATATTTACCAAAATTGCCAATATTTTAGATTTGCTTGACAATTCGAATAAATTATATTTCAATCAATCGCCTCTATTTGCTATACACATATTTGACAATCACTATAAGATGAAAACCTAGTGATTGCCAGAGATGCAAACCAAATACCGCTACTACAGTAACATAATTTCTTACAGCTGGATTTATGAAGTTTGCGAGAAGAAAATTACATCGTGAATACAAATACTCAACGGAGTCAGTGCATACGTTCAGTCATTGGCTGGTTGATCATATTATACCGTTAGTACAATAAAATACAGTCCTTGTAATGGTCTTGACCTCTCCTCAGCTTAAGAGCACTAGACGAGTTAGTTAACGCATGTGTGTAACTAACAACTACTTATGAATATTACTACAAACTATATATGAACATTAACGTTCAAAAATTCAGATCTTCCTAAAGAGTTTTCCTATACGGTTAATGCACTAACACTGAGGTCTGATTTTTCAATGCTCAGATAAGCAGGCAGGTAGTGTTTTTCGATGAATAGCGTAATTTTGCATTTTGCTATAGTCGGATAGGCTTTATTCGGCGAATAACCACCTTAACTGGGGAATAAACTTATTGGCTCGTTCGACTGGCAGCGAAAGACTTATTCCACTGTTTATTGACGTCGACGCTTTGAGATAAATTTAACTCAAAAAGTACATAACTGATTTTAAAAATTCTTATGTCATTAGAAAGCTATATTATCAACGAGTTACATAGACAAAATCTTATTTCCAAAAATATTGTGTTTCTTAAATAAATTACAAGAATGTAAGCCAAGGTATCGAAATGTATATATATTTTGCCTATAAAAGTCATTTTATTGCGTGCGCTGCGAAAACTATTGGTGATACATAAAATAGTGTACCAAATGTTTACAGTGCTCATCTCACTCATAAAAAAGTCTAACTATTATAGATATGTCACAATAACCGTTTTTGTTCAAATATTAACTTCAAATACGGGTGGCATTTAATAGTGGTGATGTTGGTGACATGATATTAATCTTTATCCATTTAAATGGTTTGATAATTAAGATTGATATGTTCATATAAATTCTATTTTAATTAATCGAATCGGATCTTTCTTTTAGAAATTATGACGGGCATAAAAATGCTCTCATTAGAAAAAAAAGTTTTTGTAAACAATATAATACAATAGTGTGAGATTCCAATTCAGGTAAACGTAATACAATATTATCTATACTAATAGATATTGTAAAGTGCAAAGATTTGATTTTCTGTTTGTTAGTTTCATCGGCGATTTTGACTTACTAGGGAATCAGTGGCATAATTGCCTGCCTTGACTGTAGATAAAATAAAGTGCAAGGCGGAAAGATAAGTGAACTATACTTACTAAATTAAAATAATCATGGTAAATAAGACTTACAATTGTATCATTGCTAACCAAACTTTAACATACACTAGCATTTGTTTCAAAAACCAGTATATCTCATAATTTTTTTTTTTACTTGGGGGAATGCATTGACGCCTACCTCTCCGCGGGGCGACGGAGAGGTTATGTCGGGCTCACCGGGGAAAAGATACCCCGGTAATACCGACTAAACCTACCACGGTGTTCCTCGGCATAACCATAGACGGCGAGGCCGCGCGAATCGCTTTCACATGCAATCGCGACCCCGCCTTGGTTTCGGCCCGCCGTGTAAAACGGCAGGCCACTGCACAAAAATACTTCCTCCGCCGTCCCCCTGGAGGGGACAAAGACGACAGAGGCGCACGTGGGAACACGCACGCCGCCTCTCGGACCTGGTGCTGATCGGGTGGCGAGCAGGCCCACGCAGCCCACCACCCCCAGGTCAAACCTCAGAGTATAACTCATCTATGCTACAACTTTTAATTACATATTTTTCTCCACTGGAAGCTTTTATATACCAGTTGGTAAGTTTCGTTGCATTCTTAATTAGACTATAATTATGTCGTGTAATAAAAAAACTACATATGCCTTTGCACCTTTGCCTACATCAATAAAACCCCCTGGAAATCGTAACGAAATACAAAGCACTCAGAAAGAAACATAAGAACGATATAAAAACGCACATAGTGCACAAAAAACTCACAAAATCCAAGAAGACCACGTTCAAGTTACAAACATTTGCGAGAATACTACTAGTAACAGCAATGACACTCGTTTGACAGAATGAAATATTCTATCCTCTTCTAACGTTCATTTAAACAATATATTTGTTTCACCTCTCTGAAGTTAGTGACGCTTTGGTTTCACTATTTGTCGGATAACTATCTAGGAAATAAATTACTATTGAAAAATCCGGGTACCTTTATCAGAGTAATAGACAGCCGAATAAATTTATTCATAGAGTAGTAATTCGTCTGTTTATCTGGTAATTGAAAAATCGGCCCTAAGTGAAAAGACTTTGCGTATTTATTATTATTAATTACAATATTTTAAGGCGAGCAAGTATTTCAAACCCTACCTGAATTTTTTCTTTGTCCTCGTCAACAAAACAAATTTGCTGTAGTAAATTAATAAGTGTTCCTCAAGTTTTAGAAGCAAGCCTTATGGCCACTCCTACAACTAACAAGTAAAAGTTATCCGAAAGATAAATCGCATGCTGTCTCACTCATGTTAGGTTAAAGAAGAGAGATGGCGAGACTTTTATCTTATAGATAAATTCTATCTGGAGGTGGTAGTACAAGCCCTTAGAATACAAACTATCATTAAAAACAATGAACACGATCTTATGCTCTAATAGGGCTCTAAGGCAATATTCAATCTTTGATTTATATTTTGCCTTACCCGACAGATACGTTGCATTTCTTTAAGTTAAAACTATAAGGTGCATCCTTAACAATTAATTTATTAGTTTTCAGTGCCTCAAGTACATGCTTGGAATAAAAATAAAGGAGTTACATTGCCTGCTCTGTGGCACAACAAGTAATCCCAATGATACTGATACCAAGCTAACCAGGTTGGAGACTTCAATGTTTGTTAAACAAGGACCTTTGCAAATATCTACGTAATCATTATTGTTACTATTTGTCAGACAATCCAAAGTATATAATACCCATTTCTTACCATATCGGTTAACAGTTACAACTATATGGTAACATATAAAATATTATGTATGCATACAACCCGCGCAAGTGTTTCGACTGGCGTATCTTACCAGCGCCGTGCACAAGAGACACTAAGCAAACTGTTAGCAGTCTGAATGATTTAATCAGTGGCCATTAAAGGCATAATAAGTTTATCAAATAGATCAAAAAGCAAACTGATTTTACTGATGAATAGTCGTAGTTATGTTGTAGAGTCTATACATATAAACATTTTGAATACGTTATCGTATAAATAATAACATTGTATTTGACATTACAGGTGTGAGACCCCCAAATGCCCAGGAGTATATTGCAGTAACTGCTTCTCTGACATAGGGCAGCTGTGCACCATTTGTTTATCTCCAGCTGATTACGGAGATCTCAGCGATGTTAGCTTAGAAAAGTAAGTATGCACAAATCTACCCTGGCAAGAATTTTTTAACTTAACAAGAATGACATAATTTATTTGCAATAAAATATTAAATTTAATTTGGTTATCGGTGGTCTCCACACTCTTACGTCTTGTTTTGTGGTCAGCCCTGTGTCGCCGAGACCTGAAAAATTAACAATGATATATTCTGTACTAAAATAATGTTATTTTCAGAGGATCATCGGATGATAGTGATAGTGGTTCGGAATATGATGAAACACCAAATGCGGATGACAATGTAAGTATAGCCACATAAATCCAAATAAATTTACAAAAGTTGTAAATCTATCATAATGTGTAACCGGTGTTCCAATTTTCAGACCAGATTAATAAAAAATGTACAAAATAATGATACTGTACCAAGAAATAGTATAAATTCAAGAAAATGGAAGTTCTTCGGTAGAAGTACTAGAAGAGATCTATCTCGTAATAATATTAATCATATGCAACATACCAATTATTATGAGCGAAGTGATATCAGTTGCTTTCTAAACAACGGCCAGTTAAAAAGCGTGGACAGCGTAAAACTAAATAAGCTTCAAGGCACTAATCGAATGGCGAAATCTAACGTTGAGAACGTAGCCTACAATTTTTCATCCTTTTATAACCACAATAAAACTATAAACGTTTTGAATATAACAAATAAAATTGTTTGTAATACTAAATCACAAGGCGTAGAGACGAAGCACAAACACCGTAGCGTGTTCACTATATTCAATTTTAATAGATACATTAAAGTATCAACTATACTGATATATAAGAAACAACTGAAGCCACCAAAATCTCCAGAAAGTAAAGTCCTAAAAGCGAAGTTAAACAATCAAAGAGTTACTGAGGTAAACAGCCATAAATTAAAACATGATAATGTTATAAGATCAGGCGAACAACACTTAAATAAAATTACTAATTTAGGTAGCTTGGCAACATTCCAAAATAACTCTATGCGTCCAGAGAGAAGAAGAGATAAATATACAATTAGTGCTTACAATTTAGCGAAAGGAGTTATGCAAGTTATTAGATTTTTCGTACATAATAATAATGTGATTGATTCCACAAATAGAAATAAAAAAGATAATAAGAATAAAATAGGTAATACAAATAAATTTAACAATATGAAACCTTTAGATAACAGCACTCCTAAAGACAATAGGAACGCTACGGAAGGAAACAATAAAACAAAAAGAGTTACTAAGGATAAAACTAAAAAAGTCAGAATCAAAGGCTCACGTCACAGACTATCGGCGTTTCATTTATATTTTGCCAATCATTGGCAATATATAAAATCAAACATTATTTTACGCACAAATAAGACAATTAGATCAGAAAATTTGGGTGTCAATGAAAAGAAGAATTACAAACGGAGAAAAAAACGGATAGATGAAATTATTTTGGGGGAAAATAATCTAAAAGCGAAGAAGGCTAAAAATGAAAATAAATGCGCTAGAAACTACAGGATATCTGCATTTCTTGCTGACCGCGATTGGATGAAAAGAGATTATAATGAAACTGACAATGTTAACAAAAATAAATACGATTCGTGTCGTGTAGCTTTAACTGCTTGTCGTCGTCGACTTGTGCCCGTAAACAAGAATAAATTAGTAGCCGTAAGTGCATATGCCTTGATCTATTATTGTGCTTTGTTGTGTGTGTATATAAGCTACTAATAATTGATCAGATATTATTAACGGTAGGCAGGTTTGGAAACCTAATGTGCAGGCCGGTCCAACTCACGTTCTACGGTGCAAACGGCACCGTAGGACGTGAGTTGGACCGCCCTGCAACGCATCAGCGTTAGCGTGCACTAAAGCAAATTATGTTCTCAATACAATGGTTAAATTCATATTTTTAGGCACTTGTACATTATGAGTTAGGCATTTTTTTTTACGTTGCGGTATGCTTTGACGCATACCCTTCCGCGGGGGGCGGGCGGTGGGGTTATTTCGGACTCGTCGAGGTAAAAGAAAGATGGAATAAAATAATGTACATCCCTGAATACCGACTAAACCTATCACGGTGTTCCTCGACAAAACCACTATCGACAGGGCCGCACGAATCACTTTCGCATGCGGTCGAGACCCCGCCGAGGTTTCGGCCCGCCGTATGAAACGGCAGGCCACTACACGAAGAGACCTACCCAAGGCACTCACTCATTATGAAACCCTACTGTCCCCCTCCTAGAGGGGAGACGGACTCGAAATAGAGGCGCGCGTGGGAACATGCACGCCGCCTCTCGGATCTGGTGCTGAACGTATAGCGGGCAGGCCCACAAAGCCCACCACCCCCAGGTCAAACCTCAGGGTGGCTGAAGGTCGTCTGGCGTCTTCCGGCGCCCGGCTCTGCGGTTGGGTCTCTACCCAACCGCAACAACCCAACCCTCTGGTTTAAGCGCCCCTCTCCCGCTCCACCGTCTCCTTGATGGAAATCACTTCCTCACTGAAGGAGGCGACGGCGTTCCAGGACCTCTCACTCCGGACCATAGGCTGAACTACGGCCGGGAGCGATAGGGATTATGAGTTATGCATGCACCAATGAATCCAACTGGCTGCATACCTAATATTATCTCATTTTCTTATCCTATTTCGACGTGATTAATCATTAGTAATACCACAATTTGTTACACCATTTTCAAAGGATAGCTTGTTAACACGAAAAGAGCAATACTATCTGTCCATTTTACTGTTTTGATTTTATGTTTTTTTATACTTATGACGCGTCAGTACTACGAAGCTTCCAAAAGACGTGGGTGAATATTAGCAAATACGGATGGGACGGATGCGCGAGTATGCGCTCAAAATCCAAAACATTTCTTGTTCACACAGCGCACTCTAACGCGCGTTGATTGATGTAGATTAGACTATACTTTTAAAACGAGAGCGCACGTTACTCTTTTTGTAATTATAGTTATCAATATCAGCTGCCACTACGGCGAGTCTTGGGAGTTCAAATCCCACATGAGGCGTAAAATAGTGCGATCCACAAATGGACAAATGGTTGTTCCGAGTCTGGGTGTTCTTTGTGTCCGTTGTTTAATTTTTGTAAAGTCTCAGGCCCAGTACCAGTGCGGAAGCTGTCTTTAAAAAAAACGAGTAATCGTAACGAGTATCACCTAAGTGTAGACACTATTGTCCATATATCAAAGTACAGAATTAATAATTTAAAGAAGATTATAAACCGTTTGTCATAATTTGTAATCAGATGGTGCAGTTAACAAGCAAACCTTTCCAATGGCGGAATGCTACGCGCGAAGAATATTGTGTATATCCTGGCAAACTTACGAGCTGCACAGATTCAAGTTTTAAATATGGTGTTTATAGACGTAAGTATCTTACTGTAAATTAATAAAAGCATCTTGGGTATTCCCTCACAGGTTGTGAAGAGTAGGTTATCTTAGTCTAGAGTACCTTGGCAGAGATGCCGAGACAAACAAGTTGCTCTTGTTGTTCTTGGTACCAAGATATACTGACATTATATTTGTTTTACTGATTTTGTAATATCTTGACAATAAAAATGAACTATGGAACAATAGAATTCCGTTTACTGACTCGCTCCTTTCTAAAATTTAGCTTAAGTCACTCTGAAAAATTAATAATAAAATATGTAATGGCGCAAGTTCATAGTAAGTTTCAAATTAACATCTATAAACTATGACATATTTTATTGACTGACTAGTAAAATGAGACATTTGTTCTTTGATGTTCCAACCAGAGGTGATGATCGATGCAGCATGCCTATAATGTCTACCTTCTATGCCGGCTCGACTGGGTAAAGACTACAGAATATTCTCACAGAATATCGACGTGAAATAGCAGTATTCCTACTGTTGTGTTTCGTTCGGCGAGTGAGAGTGCCGGAGACCCAATCATCCTCTTTCACCCTTCCCACTCCTCTTTCCCACTTCCTTTTTCTCTTCTTCCTTTCCAAAAGGGTCGGCAACGCGCAAGTGATGCCCTTGGTGTTGCAGGCGTCTATAGACTACGGTGAACACTTATCATCAAATGGGCCATACATGGGTATGCTTGTTTGCCACCACAGTTGTATAAAAAAATCCTAAAATGACTGAACTATTTAGGTTCTAAGGTCATCGAAATTAACCATGACCAACTCGCAATTGTCAATGATTAAATAGGTATATAACATATACCTACCTCTCCTTTATCATTGCCCTCGTTATTGCAAGCTACTTTAGGCTATCGTAATAGCTGACCACCGAGCAGACCGTAAGCTTGGCTGCCATCTTGGTAGTATGAAAGAAATGGGTAAATTTCGCTAAGAAAAATAAAGGTCCCAAGACACTTAACGAAGCTGACGACTACGCATACTAAGTCATACTACACAAAAATTAGAGTTCCGAAACGATTTTAGATATCGGGCCACGCTGGTTATAGCATGAATGGGCCGGCTCGACCGGGGAAGTACCACCCTCTCACAGAAGATCAACGTAAAATAACAGTATCTGTTTAAGTTTCGTTGGGTGAGTAAGAGCGCCGGTGGCCCAATCAACCTTCCCTTCCCAAACCCCATCCTGTTCCATTCCCCTATTCCTTCCAGTAGGCAGCGACGTGGTTGTGTTTTCTGACATTGCTTCTGTAATGCTAAGAAAACACAGCCATGTGTATAAGCCACGGTTCTCGCTTACTATGAAGTGGGCCGCTGGCTCATCTATCACCGATGAATGCAATAAAAAAAATTACTGCCCGCAATGTATAACGCGCAACGCACACTGACAGCACGTTTATGTGCGTACGTTGGATCATCGCGCTGTAAGTATTAATTTCAAAAGGCATTTTATGTGCATAAGATGGGAACACCCAAATACTCCAAAATATTTTATTCCGAATTTCAATGTTCCGATTTTCAAAAGTCCGAATTTCATAATACCTAAGAATTGTAATGTCTATTATTAAATATCCCAAAATTTATTTTACCGAAAGTCGTAAATACGGTTTTATTATTTTCCGATTTTCATAAGTTCGAAGAATAAAATGCTTGGGTCCAAAAATTACATTCTGATTTTCAATATTCTGATAATTCCAGCGGGTTAAATATAATGATACCATAATTATGGTTAACACTAGGGCTTCCAAAATTACGGATATGTTAATTACGTAACTGATTACGAATTTTGGTAGTCCAATTACGTAACTACGTAATTACGTAATTTCTAAGATATTTTTGAAATCGAGTGTATTTTTATATTATATAGGTAGCAAATAGCAATGGACAATGTAAGAAGTGTAAAAGAAAATTGATTATTAAACTAAAGTTTTTATTGAGTAATTTGGACATACAGAATAATGTTACATAATCAACAGCATAACTTAACAGAATCTCCAATTAATTTAAAATACTAATCTTATACCTACTCACAAGTCACAACGCAAAGATATTATTTAGATTCGTAACAAAATAAGGATATTTTTTTCCTAAACGGATGCTTATTTACTTATTTGACTTTTCCTGAAAATGAGATCTCATAAACGACAACGCATATGTTTTATCACTTAATGAACTTCTTAATTTACTACATAGATAACCAGCTGAAGAAAAAGCACGTTCAGCTTCAACATTTGTTGGTGTAATCGATTGTAAATAATTATACGCTGCTGTTAGGTAAACTCCACGATCACCGCCAGTACTATCATAGATGCACATTTCCACTTTAACCATGGACTCAAGATCTGTGTTAACCGTAGATTTATTTACTTGCTTTGCATATCTCTTTATCTAATTCCTCGGCCACAGTTAACTCTCCGTCACTGGAGTCAGTAACATGTGCTGTGCTTATGTGTTGTATTGGACTTTGACTTGTCTATGCAAACGTTATGTTAGCTGTAAATTTCAATCTTGTAATTTTATTTGTCCTAATATAATCTGACGTCGGTTTTGTGAAGGTTTCTGTGGATATGGTTTCGTAAAATTGTTCATTGTTATGCAAATACTGTAAAATACCAGATACACTCGTTCGTCTCTCTTTTATTCTTCTTCTAAGAGAAACAGCAAGCTTTTCACTGACTTCATTGTGCTGATGATCAAGTTTATCCAGCAGTAGGTAGAAATAGGCTGATATGATGATGATGATTAAAAGTAAGACCTATACTTACGTAATTACTGATTCCAAACCTTCAGTTACGGACTTGTCAAAAGTTAATTTTTGTGCGTAATTACGTACTTACGTAATTACGCACAAAAATCCTAATTACGTAAGTACGCAGTTGCGTACTTACGTAATTACGGAATGGAAGCCCTAGTTAACACCCCGATTCAGAACAATCCGATTCGGAAAGATTAGGTGAGAAAGCTAAGTCGGGTCCGCTCCCGCCTTGTGGTTTTTTTTTATAACCACCCAGAAATAAGAAAGTCGAGCTATCTAATTTTACTTTGTGATTAATTTTAATGATAATAATAATGATAATAATGATTTATTTCTGTAAATAGGTTTGTAGAAACACTTTTACATGTCAATCATATTTTAAAAACTAGATGAGGCCGGCGTTTCGTATCTGACTACTCTGAGAAGACAGGCTGAAACAAACTCAGAGGTCACAGTCTCTTTTAAAATCCAGACATAATCTTGGTCAGATCATGTGAAGATCATGCTGATTGATGTCTGAAAAGGTGTGCGTCTGAGTGGACCTGTCAAGTCAGTGCACGCATTTGTCAGTAATCGTGCAGCTCAACTCAAAACCTAAGGAGCTAAACGATTCAACGAACAATACCAAAGAAATGACATTTGGGTAGGCCGCAAAAAGTACTCAAACTGCCAGACCATCACAAAAACAAATTGAGAAAAAAATTAAAAAAAACCCACATAGTCCGCACATTCACAATAATTAAAACAATATAATACTTTACAAAGTAAATATTTATATCATCGCATAGTTAAAATTATATATCGAGAAAAATTACAAAAAAAGGCAATTTTAAAATAATAAGTCAACATTCACTGTGTAAATTTATTGGATCAGCTCAATCCCAAGCCTTTTTGTCCTCAATATAGTTTTTCACAGTATAAAGAGCTTTCTGGCATAGTTACCGCTTTATAAAAGATTTGAAATTATTAAGGCTTAGTTCTTGAATGTGGCTAGGAAGTTTATTATAAAAACGTATACATTGGCATCAAAACGAGCCGCCTATTTTCTTGAGCCTGGTTGTAGTAACAACAAATTTGTGTTTGTTCCTAGTATTTATATTATGGATATCACTGTATTTTTTAAACAGATTAATATTATGTGCATACAAAAGATTTTCATAAATAGATTAAGAAGGCACAGTCAGTATGTTAATCTCTTTAAATTTGTCTCTGAGGGAGTGTCTGGGTCTTAACTTATAAATTTAACGAATTGCCCTTTTTTATAAAACAAAAATAGTCTGAATATCGACGGTATTTCACCACAACAGAATACAACATCACACTATGAAAATAACTAAAGTATACTACACGGGCTGTCTCTAAATCAGTTAAATCACAATCAATTTTTCTAACTGCGTATGCTGCAGAGCTTAGCTTTTTGGACAATTTATCTATATGGCAGCCCCATTGAAGCTTGGCATCCAAAGTTATGCCCAAAAACACTGTGGAATCTTCGGGATTTAACTCTTCACCCTTTATGAGCACACTAGTTTTTACTTGTCTAACATAAGGTATCGTAAACTTAATACATTTAGTTTTTTTTCTATAAGAGTAGTTTCCAAGTCCAAGTAGGTTATTAACATTAAACCAGTTAACTACTTTTGCAAGGGCGCTATTTACATTGTCAGTAACCAGCTGCTGACGTTTCAGGTTAAATAATGGTGAAGTGCCGTCTGCAAACAACAGTATATCATGATTATCCTTTATGAGGTAGGATAAGTCATTAATATAAATAAGAAACAAAAATGGGCCAAGAATTGAGCCCTGGGGAACCCCCATTGTTACTACAGATCCGAGTGATCTTTTTCCGTTAACATCAACTTTCTGAATCCTATCACTTAAATATGAAGTAAGAAGATCCAGAGAGGTGTACCGGATTCCGTAGTGATGTAGTTTCCTGAATATTGTTTTATGAAGAGCAATCGAATGCCTTGGACAAATCGCAAAAGATGCGCAAAGCATCGCATTTATCCTCCCATGCATTATAAACATGTCCTAAAAGTTCAACATCAGCATCAGTAATTGAACGACCCCTTGTAAAACAGAACTGTTTGTTATGTAGTAATTTATGTTTATTAAAAAATCTTTGCATTTGATCTAAAGTAATTTTTCAAAAATTTTACTAAATGTAGGTAGTGCTGAAATAGGTCTATAATTAGTAGGGCCTGATGTACTACCTGATTTAAACAATGGTATTATTTTACTGTTCTTCATAAGACCAGGAAACTCACCACGGTCAATACAATTATTAAAAATAACAGCTAAAGTAGGTGCTACAATGTTTATAATTGACTTAGCAACGTCCACAGAATTACCCCATAGATCTGCGGTCTTTTTAACATTTAACATGTGAAAGGTTTTAATTACATCTTTACAGGTGACATATTGGAAATTAAATTCCGAATCACAAACTGGAACGTTATCTTTAAGTAAAGACTCTGCAGCAGTGGGTGATGTGTCTAGAGATTTTGTAGTCGAAACGGGAATCTCAGCAAAGAAATTTTCAAAGGCCGCAGGACTTCAGAATCTGTTTTAACTATATTGTCATCAATAGCAAGGCTATAGTCATTACTTCGGTTGCTTGACCTTCCCGTTTCGCTAGTGATGATATTCCATGTCATTTTAATTATATTATTACTATTTTTAATTTCTGAACTCAAGTAGCGTGACTTGGCCATACAACAAACTTTTCCAAATAATTTAGAATAATTCTTAACATACAGATTAAATTCCGCAGTGTTTATACGAGTCCGTTCATCATACAACTCATAAAGTCGTTTTCTACTTTTATGTATACCAACGGTGGCCCAGTCACTGAAGGAAGCGTTACTATTAACCGAGAATGTCTTTGGAATTAAAGTTTTATCAAATTGTGTGCAATACATATTAAAAACTCATTATATTGCTGATTAGGGTCATCACTACTTGACAAAAGTGGTAATTTACTCAAAAGTTTGGTTTTAAATGTTTCCAAGCGATTAGTAGTTGTTGGGTTAGCAATGACATCATTTTTATTAACTTTTTTGTTTAGATTTGGAATTGTAATCAATTGTCCACAATGGTCTGAGTCTATTAAATTAATAATTTCTTTGTGAGTAGGTATATCATCTGTATAAATGTTATCTAGGCATGTGGCACTAGTGGGAGTTATTCTAGTGGTCTCCAAAAATTGGTTTACAAGATTGTATGACTGAAACAAACTTATAATTTTAGTACTTAACCCAGAATTTTCTAACAAATTAACATTAAAATCACCGCAAGTGATGATAGACTTATTTGAATTACAGATTTTATGCAACACTTCATCCATAACTTTTTCAAAACAATCATACGATCCTGAGGGCGGTCTGTACACACTTAATATAATGAACTGCTCCAATTGTATACAGGCTAATTTAATTGTCTCCTTAACAGAAAGGCTCACAACATCCTTACGGTCTTTAAATTTAAACTGGTTATTTACTATTATTAATGAGCCACCATGTATAGCATTTACTCTGCTGAACGAAATACCGACCTGGTGATTATATTTATTATATATTATATATGTTCTGTCATACAAAGAATATCTATATTGTTATAATTCAGGAATAATTCTACTTCTAAATCTTTGTTCAAAAACCCTTAAATGTTTTGATGCAAAACCTACATCGAGAGCGTCATTAGGCAAGCTTCGCGAAAACTCGGAGTTCTGAACAGGGTGAGGCGGTTCTTCGCGCCTGGGCAGCTGTGCCTATTGTATAAGGCACAAGTGCGCCCTTGCGTGGAGTACTGTTCTCATCTTTGGGATGGCTCCGCGCAGTACTTGCTAGACGCTCTTGACAGGTTACAGCGGCGGGCTGTCCGTATCATCGGAGATCCAGAGGTCACGAGTTCACTGGAACCTCTGCAACTCCGTAGGGATATTGCCTCTTTGGCATGTTTCTATAGAATATACCACGGGGAGTGCTCTGAAGAGTTATTCCACCTTATCCCGCCCTCCCCTTTCCTATCCAGAACAACGCGTGCTGGGCTCAGATGCCATCCTTACACGGTGGAGTCGACTAGAGTGCGTACCAACAAGTTTGGGTCCTCATACCTCTGCCGAACGATCAAGGCATGGAATTCTCTGCCAAGGCACGTGTTTCCTTCTTCCTTCAATCCTGGGTCCTTTAAGCGGGGCGTGAAAAAGCACCTTCTCAGACCGTCAAAGTAGAGACCTCAACATCGCCTCGGCTGCTATGAGGACGATGTGGAGGCCACTGCTCTTAGACCACACGACTGCTTACCATCAGGCGGAGTGTGGTCATTTTGATGAGCAAAATAAAAAAAAAAAAAATATACTTATATATAGTTTATATTTTTTACACAACAGTTTGATTAATTATTTGACTGCCTTACAGTTTTGCAAGAGGTTTGTTTCTAATCATTAATCATTAACATAACTATGCAATTATGAGTAGGAAAACGCATCTGTCATTAGTTTTTTAATTCTACCTCCTCATACTGAACATATTACTTCTCTCATATGAGCAACTATGTGTTTATTTGTCTTGCTATTCGGTTTTACAAGGCGTTTTATTTCGGAATTCTAATTAATTTGTATTTTAATAACCGGAAATCGTATTTTTGATGTTTTGACTTATCTTTAAGTCGGACTTTTTGTTCTCGCTATTTTGAGAATAGTAATTATAAACGTGAGGAATATTGAAATTTTGGAATTATAAAAATAGGATTAATGATAAATCTGAGTCGTTATATTAGGAATTTTGAACCATTCGGCTTTATGAAAATCAGTATTTTGAAATTCGTATTAATGTAGGTATGTAGTGTATCCGCATAAGGTATTTATTAATAATTTTGATTGTTTGTTCAGAAAAAAAGTATAGTTTTTACATTTCAAACACGTTTTGATAAAAAACAATAAAATAAAATTCTGACTTTGACTTTATTGTGACAGTATCGCCGTAACCAGTCGATTCCCAGGTATAGCTCCTTAACAAAAATGATCCTATCAATTAGTAGAACACGTGGCTTTCGGGTTCGTTAAGAGTCATGAGACACCATATATATATATATATATATATATCATCAGCAAATTAAACTGAAGTCTTATTTTCGCAGAGAACGCGATGAAAGCTCTGCAAAGGTTCAGAAACAAAGTGAACACGATGCTCACCTCACCACAGACAAGTTTAGTCCACAAGATGTTGAGCACTGTAAATATTTCGCGGCGACCATCCAATAGGGGTGAGTTTAACAACAAAATCTTTTTAATATTAATGGATTGAATAATTATTATTAATTCATGTCTTCTCTAGAGTTAAGTTCTAAGAATCATTAAATGTCTGAATCAATTTCATCTTTTAAACAGTTTAGAGAAGCTTATTTGAAACTTGCAGAATATATACATTTTGTTAATACGAGAAATTAGTTACCCTTTTGTGGTCTGCTGCTTTCTGTTAATGATCAACTGATCCCTACCGATGCGCACTTGTTAAAAACGATGGAAAAAGGGAGGTTGGAAAAATAACAGGCTTATTTTTTTGCTGTTTCAATAACACAAAGTAGAACTACATCTATTGATCAATCAATCTGCCAGTTATCAGTCCACACATCATCCAATTGGCGTCACAACGTCTGGTCTTTCATCTTTCATATACAATCCATTCCAGCTATCTTTTCCATATCTTCGTAAAACTACATACAAAAATATGATTTTATTTTCAGATAAGACAATGTATGAATCGAAACGTGCAAGCTTTTATCGTGCCTTTCGAAATGACCTCATGCAAGACTCCGGGTAAGAATCATTTAGTTTTTCACTGTAGATGAAAACAATATCCATTCTGAGCGTCTACCGAATGGCTTTCAGCCCTAGAAAAGCCTCAACACGTTTAACTTCTTAACCAACGCTAGGACGCCGACATCCGACCTTAACCAGATTATTTAATACGTAAATTTTGTTATGATAGTCTTCTTTTGTTTGAATAGCTTTTTTGTATTTTCGTATTTTTGATAACTGTATTGGTTGAGAGGTTAATCCTCGGCAAATTTGTGTATTTCTATAAATTTTAAGTACTTGAAGATTCTTATGTTTCTTCTGGTAAATCTCTCATCATCATCTCATCCGCATCTGAAAACTGACTTGATAAAACCGTAGAATGTGATTCTTTTGAATGATTGTTTTGTTTAGTAATGTTTTCTAAATATTAATAACTACTATTGGAACGTTTGAAATATTTTGAATACTGGCTACATTTTATTTCAGAGTTTTAGACACTGATATATTGTTTAAGAATCAAGATTATAGAGAACATGTTATACCGGTAAGGTCTTTTTTGTTATAGACTAATAGTGCAGTTTAATCCACAGTGCAGTCGCTCTTTGTAGAGCAACGTTTCCAAGTGTTAGTGGACAACATAGGACAACAAAAGTTATATATAGTTGTATTTTACAGTATTAAATAACGTTGCCTAATTTTTGGTGAGAGTCAACATATGTTTACAATCGCAAAAAAATTTAGAGAATGTTTTCTAACATTACCTATTGGCATATGGCAACATAGAATAAAATTATGTAGGAAGGTAGGTAGGTACTACTGCTAAGTATTGGCACAAAGAGGATTGCGACTGGCATGACCAGGGTCCGGGATATTGTTACTAAAAGTTATATTGTGTTAATATAATATGTTACTGGCGGTCGATATGATTGCGAAAGAAACATTCAACAAAAAGCAATAAACAGTCGCAAAAGTTAAAAATGTTTCCTAATATTATCATATTGCATTATGTTTCTCCACAAAAAGTAACTGCTGTGGGGATGCACCATTAAATATCATTACAAGAAACAATATTACCATAATATAATGTCTAACGTTTACGTAAATGTTATTCATTGAAATTATGCTTTATATAAATTTTAACACTATATTACATATTTTTGAAACTTCACAGCTTTTCAGCAGCCATGTTCACGATGAGACCTTCCCGTGATCATGGCTGCTGAAAAGCCATCAACCAAAATGTCGGGAAAGTGTAAACTTAAATATAAATAGTGTTTTTAATTTAATTCGCATAAAAAGTATTCACGTTAAATAGTAGTAGTGTTGTTGAGTTAAATAAACAACGCGATAAAATCCGTATAAAGCAGTTCAATTTCAATGAATATTATTACTATTTGAGAAGTGGATTTAGACCGCAGTACTTTTGTATCTGGATTTGTTTCTTAAGTTTGTGCTCCAACCAACAACAAAATAATTCTTTTGACGTTGGGTTGAACACAACCATATAAAACAGTGGACACTATCGTGCTTTTGTGAATTTTAATAATATGCTGTTGCCAATTTTAGTCATGTGCTGGAAACAATTTTAGATTTGTGATCTTATAACATTTTGAGTAGTTCTTTGTAAATTTTAGTATCAAGCTGTAGTAAATATGTAACATAAGTGATTTAAATTGGAGAGGCTTTAGAAGCTGTCCTCCTAGACTACCATGTGCTCGTGGGAAAAGTTAGGCAATTAGGGGAGGGCGGAAATAAATATCATGTTATTATAAATATGTGCTGTTATAAATTTTAGTAATGTGCTGGGGTCAATTTTGGTTACAGATCTTATAAAATTTGGAGCCATACTTTTGTACATTATAGTATTGTGTGGTTGTAAATTTTAGTTTTATGCTATTTTAAATGTTAATATCATGTCATTGTTAATATGTGATGGTGTCAATTTTAATATTATGCTGGGGTAAATTTTAGTTTTGAGTTCATATATAATTTGAGGCCGTACCTTTGTAGGTTTTTGTATCGTGTAGTTGTAAATTTTAGTAATGGTATTCTTTAAAAACGTAGTATCATGCTGTTATAAATTTAGTATCGTTTTGTTGTAAATATTAGTACCGTACCTTTGTTAAGTCTCTCAATATAATAACATAAAATTTTCTTTTAAGCTGTCATCTCCTCGGGCTCTACGCAATTTAGCTGTGAAAAAGAATTTTACCCACAGTTCTAATAGTACACCTACTATAAGACCTGTGAAGGCGACACTGTGTAAGTTTTAGCTGTATTTTAATTATAATAATTCGTCAATATAAGCTCAGTTATATCATCACCCATATCAAGAAATAAATCGTTTTATTTGTGGACAATTTTTGACACATTCTATAAAAAAACATGTCACACTTTAACTGTGCCTACAGCGTCGTTTCTTGATAGAAATCGGGCCATATACAAATAGTTTAAACTCAACGACAAAAATTTAACTTTTTTTTTGTTTACCTAGTAACTGGCTTGCAAAATAATAATTAGTATTATTTTCTTCATTATCATCATCGTAATTTTCAATCGAAGTCGAATCGAAGACATAATTTTGAATTTGATGCGGCAATATCTCAAACTGACCTGACGTGAGTCTAAGACATGAGTCTTGTGACCTACACGAATAAACATATTTTGGGTTTTTATTTTGAAAGGTTTAGGTGTCGGATTTGAAATCGATAGGTCATTGGTTCGTCTCAGTCAATTTCACTTTTGTTTGGTTATAAAATTTAGGTCTAGTAATTATAAAACCAAACTGCTTACACTTAAAAATAATAATATAAGCTTTGTACATAAAGTATCCCAGTGTGAAAATAGTAAGGTCATAGACTACCACACTGGCCCTGTGTGGTATGGCAGACTTCACATAACTTTGAATACTCTTTAATAAGTCTCAGACATTCTGGTTTCCTTACGATGTTATCCTTCACCGTTTAAGTGTGATAATTAACTATTTAAGACGCACATAACTTCAAAATCTCTAGCTATCGCTGCTAAAAGTATATAAAATAATACTTAATGTATTTATATTCCAGACCATTCTAACAGCAGCGAACAAACGAGAATTAAAACAAGTACCACCATTGAGAGATGCAATTGTGATCAACCGTATGTCACTCAGTAGCTAATTTAAATCATAACTCCCGCGTAGGCGCATTGCCACGCCGCCGCGCCGCGCCGCCTCCATTTGTGGATCACACAAATTTTTATCCCAGGATCGAACACAACATTCAGCGCAATGGCAATGGCGCGGCGAGGCGGGCACTTAAACCGTGCAGTCTGTTTAAAATTTGTTTAAGCACACGGAACACGCCAGTATAGCTTTCTACCAAATGTGTTAGTGTGTTTGATTGATTTATTTAAAATGCATTAGGATGCTTAAGACGCAAACGGCAAACGGAATGCGTATCACGTAAACGGCAAACGGAGTTCGAAAGGCGCAAGCGGTAAACGGAGTGTGTTTGCCGCTTGCGTCTGCTCTCTGTTTGTTCGTTCTAAATAACACGCGTCTCACACTACGATTAATGCTGCATTCAACTTGATGCTTAGGATATTGTTTCACGAGTTCATTAGAAACCTTTAAATAGGTATATGATTGAATATATCTATTACACGTGATTTAATGATATATGTATCGTATTTAACGTCGTATATTGTAGCTAACGTATAAAATAAAAATTATATCAACAATTTGTCCTTGTTCTTGATTTTATAGACATTCTATTGTATTTGTCACCATCTGTATTTAAGTATATAACGTAACATAGTCGCAATACATATCATTAACAATAATTTTTCGAATAATTTATGCAGTGACGACAAAAGTTCACCACATCAAAAAATTCCACTCGTACAGCGCCTGAAGCAATTCTGCTCCTCTTTATTTACGCATTCTTCAATTAAATCATTACTTTCACCTTCTTCATTTAAATCATGCAAGAAATCGTCATGCGAAAATGCAAAAGAGAGGTTGAAACAATTGGAAAAAGGAAGGTTGTGCGGTAAGGGAGAATTTACCAGACCGCCGCTAAGGCAAATGAGCGATAAAGAGATGGAGGCTGGTTTACATCCTAAAATCAGTCCGTGCCGATTAAAATGCTTGCCACCAGACGAATTCAAAACAGAAAATGAATATATGGCAGATGCTATACTAAATGCGAGAACCCTTGCCAAATGTAGAGAAATAGAACTGGCAAAAATAAAGGAGATTCAACGACATATAGAGAAAGAAAAAGAAATCGAAAGAGAAATAATTAAGGAACAAGAGAGGCACAAAGAAAAGGAAAGGGAAATTGAAATGGAGTTTGGAATGGAAATCGCGAGGCACAGAGAAAAAGAGCAGCATTTGATGTGTGACGAGGATAGCCAAACTTTAAATGAAGGTTAGTAATTATATCTATGGTACCGATCGACAAAACTCCCAAGTGTTATTGGTATGTGAACTTAAATAGGGTAGTTGTCTTTGTTCGATTTTGTACATAACTTTACACCTAAGAACAAATAGCATTCAAAAGATTTGTTTTACGGCAAGAATATCAAAATTGGTTGTAAGGTAATTTATTTTTATATTTGGATATATGAAAGTGGAGATGTAACAGCTGCTTTAAAAAACGGTTACGCCACAGATTGCATCATGCAACCTTTTCCTGTCATTTGACTATCACCTCTACTATCAGATTTATAATGCTTGCACATTATTTTTGAGAAGATTTAAATAATTCTTTGAATTTTAGAGTTTGTCTTACACATGTAATTATTTGACACTAATACTAAAAAAATGTTAGTGAACTACCCTCCTGTATTTCAGTTCACATTTAACGTTGATTAAAATAGACCGGAACTCTATATTGTTTTTTTTTACGATTGGCTCTCTGACCAAGTTGCTATGTATCTTCATGACTTATTATAAGTATCTTTCGTGCGACATAAAGATTGTTGTCTTGTGTAGTATCTTCAATATTCCTAATTATTGCATTTTTCAACAGGAGTCCATGACCTTTTATCCAAGAAGATATCTTGGTAATTATTTATTTCTTTTCAATGTAGTTATCGTCAAATTTAGATTTAGTCACAACACATTATATGTCACCGCCCATCGTTTACACAAAGCGTAGTTACTGGAAAATATTTATGTAATTAGTTACATGTAAAATTACAATGTTGGACGTTACACACGACACATTTTTCAACTCTGCACTAATCATAAATCCTGGGTCGCGGGGAGCTTTACAAACATTCAAAAACCTCGGACACAAAGAACATCCAGACTCTGAATAACCATTTGTGGATCTCACAAATGTTTGTCCCGTGTGGCATTCGAACCCACAACACTCGGTGTAATAGCAGTGGCGAGGCGACCTATACCACTGCGCCATTTGAGCGTGTGTTGTTTGGTCTAATGATTGGTATGTAATGCATAATCTTACTTGCTACGATACAAGTATACATGAGGAGCGATGCGTCACTCACTACAAAATGAATGTATGACATAAATAAAAATAGATCAATTTCTTTACTGTATATAGCGAGGGTCATATAATTAGAAACACTAGTATGAATTAAATTTTTAATAGAAACTTAATTATTGACGCATCATATATTATATAGGGCTAATAATAGCTATCTATCTAAAATGTAGCCACACTAGAATTATTATTAATTTAATTATTGACGACCTCGATGGCGTAGTAGTTAGTGTAACCGACTGCCACGCCTGAGGTCGCGGGTTCGATACCCGCGCAAGTCAAACATTTGTGTGCATGAACATGGATGTTTGTCTTGGTCTGGGTGTTTCTATATACTATATATATTATCAATGTATTTACAAAAAAAAATAAAAACCTAAAAGAAAACAAATAAAAATAACAAAAAAACAAAAAAAAGAAATTTTTGTGTATAATTATGTATGTTTATCCATTGTCATACCCATAGTACAAGCTCTGCTTAGTTTGGTTAGATGGTGTTGTGTGTATGTGGTAGAATATTATTATTATTATTATTTGTGAGATTACATTAATATATCAGTTTTGAAAATATAATTTAGTGGTTGAGGTTATAATTGGCGTATTAGAGAAAATACAATAAAGTGAGAGAGTGTATATACTACGTAAACAACTAACTGGAAATTTGAAATATGCCTATATATAAAATGTTAATAATTAAAATAATATTTGGTGGCTTCGGCTGTCGAACATAGCTTCACACTCCACAGGCGCGTGCCTTGACTCTATCAGCGACTAACACATTTCTACAGAAAACTTGCTCCAACATACTAGAAATATATCAAAATATTTATGAACGTAATGATTTAATTTATTCTTCCAACAATTTTATTGATTATATACTACAACATTCTGACTGATTTTAAACTCTTTACCGTAAAACTGATACCAATTGGTCTTTTAGAAATGTAGACACGGTATATTTTCTCTATACTTGTATCAAATAAATATTGTCAGAATATAATAATAATCCCATCTGGGACAGTCGTTATCTCATCATGAGACTAACGTGATATCGGAGGGCACAGTACACTAGCTTTAAAACTATCACCTTCGCCCTGTGATATAAACAAAAAATGTATCACCAGGTTAAATTAAAGCGCACAAACCGCAGGGCAGCTTGTGGCGGGCTGAATGTGAGTGGCGACACTGCGGTCCTGAATGCCTCAGAGAGTTGGTTGGGGCCTCGTCCCCGGCTTACCGTTACTGGTTGGCTGGGGTGGAACTTCAAGAGCGCCCGTAGGACTCTCAACTCTGGCTTGCCTTGGTCGGCCGGTCAGAGGGGGGCCGCTAGAGCTATATGCTTGGGGGTGGAAGTGTCATTTTCAAGGGCATAACTACGGGGAAACCCGCTCCTGGTCTCCGTTGTCACGAGACCCGTGATGATGAAACCGGCGCCGCACCGCTCGATACCCCTAGCCACTCGCACCGGTGTTGCCCTCTGCTGCTGGCTTGTATGCCTATAGTGGCTTATCAGGGGGCCCATCTAGTGAGTTGGCGAGTCACTGTCTGCCCACTGCATTGATGCTATTAGAGTATTCAGGGCAGACGCCGTTTTTCATCCATAGTTAGCAATATACCGGTCCACCAAACACCCATACCTATAGCCCATATATTAGAATCTATACGTAGCAATAGTCCTACGCCTGCTGCGGCTAGTGCCGCTGTAGGTGTTCCATCACATCTTTGATTAAAACTCTCGAAGGGCCTCTTCACGTTGGACCCATGTCTCCGTGTAAGCCTCCCAAAGGGCCAGGTATTTTCTAATATAATATGTTAGAAAGTACATGTGATAAGAGAAACATAATAATCATAATAATCATTTATTCAACTTAAATTGGTACAAAAAGATACAGAGCTTAGGTTACATCGTAAAGGTATAATATAAGAGGTGCCTGTACTAGAGTAAACGCCACAGGCACTAAGGACACATACTGTATAATGTACATAGATATAAATTCTAATACAATACTTATAAAACATTATTATTTGTATATAAAAACTTACGAATTACATTATAAACTAAGTGATTACTATGACTACTTAAAGAGCTATTTTATTGCGTAACACTTATTGAACAACAGTCATCAAATTTTCAGTTTGATCGTAGTTCAAGGTTTATTTATTTATTTATTTATTTACTTAAAGGTACATCAACAATATACATACATAAATGTGTTAAGATTAAGGCACTGTAAATATGATCTTATATGCATATCAATTATAGACGTACACAACATTTTTAGAAAGTATTATGTATAAACAAACAATTAAAACTTACTTAACATATAAAAAAAAAAAAATGCTATAATAATGCTTAGTGTTAGCATAATTTTTGTCATATATCGCAGTTATTTTGTTTATATTATTATAAAGAAATATATATGTACCCACTAAAAGTATTACTTCTCTAAAATACATTTTATAAAAATTTTAAAGAAGAAGGAGCGATGTGAGTTTCCCTCCGCACATCCTCGGATTGTCAACCCCAACTATTGCAACAGAGAAAGGTTGACAATACCGAACTTCTCTGGGTATCCCGGCCATGGCATATTTAATTTACGTATATATACTAACAAATAATAATATTCTAATCAATTATTATTAAATATTTTATTGCAAAAATAGCAGATTGGTCGATGTTATGTATAATTATGATGTATGACATTATATTATAACCGTTGGCGCGCGTGCCACGCATCTTCACACTTCTATATTCTTATAATCTTATTGTTTTAGTCATTGTGAGGCAAACAAACCACTCGAACCTGAACACGAATCACATCCGCCGCCTCCACCGGCAGAACCGAAAAAGGGAAAGGTAAAAAAAGAGCATAAGCCAAAGGTGGAAAAGGTGAAAAAGGAAAAGGCGCCGAAGGTTAAAAAGGAAAAGATTGCAAAGGCGCCAAAGGTTGAAAAGAATAAACCTTCAAATGTTGAACTGGTGAAAACGGAAAAATTCACATGTACCGGTACCATAGAACACAAATGTATCGAAGTAATCAACGACAAACCCATCCCACCACACGTTGACGTCTCCTGCGAGTGCTGTAAGCATAACTAAACTTTATTCATATTAAATTATCTCTTATCGACAGCGCTCTTTAAAACTGTTCATTCCATACAGTTTAATAAACAAACATACAGTCAGTTTCACTACGATCAAGTAAAAGTAATCTGAAAGATAAATCGCATGCTGTCTCATTCTTGTTGGGTTAAATAAGAGAGATAGCGAGATTTTTATCGTATAGATAAATGCTATTTGGAGGTGGTAGAACATTTATCTATAAGACCAAAAATCTTTTGTCGGCAATTCGTATCAATGGTAGGAATTATTCTCACACAGATTAGATAGGACAACATAAAGTTGTATAAACTGAATAACTAAATAATAGAGCAGTTTCGATACAAGAACACGTTGTGTCAAGAGTAATAAAGTCGAATGTCTTTCCAAAATCTGTGTTATTTATTACAATCTTCTGTTTTCTTGCGTTCAATATTTAAAATAAACCGAATAGGTAATTGATTTATGTTTCTATCTTAAAATAATTACTGAATGCTATAAAATTATATTAAATATAGCTACTAACTTTAGCATCTATCGCCTAATTTATAACATGGATATCGAGAAAGGAAGAATTTCGATATATAAGTATCTTAAGATGGCTACAATTTTAGTACTTTATTTTATTTCATTCATGGATAACTTACAGCTAATTTAACAAAACAGTGATTATTCTAGTATCCAGACAGCCAATTAAAAGTTTTCACTTCAAGGTGACATAATAAAATAATGATAGTATAATAGTTGAGCATGGCAAGGCATGGAATTCTCTGCAAATGCACGTGTTTTCTTCTTCCTTCGATTCTGGGTCCTTTAAGAAGGGCGTGAGAAAACGCCTTCTCTATCCGTCAAAGTGGATGGAATGGACCTCAACAACGCCTCAGCTACTATGAGGATAGTGTGGAGACATGACTGCTTACCATCAGGCGAAGTGTGGTCATTTAGACGAGAAATTAAAAAAATATAGTTTCTGAAATCATGCGTGCAGAAAATTACTACAAATGCTAAATTTATTACAGACGATTCTCACCCCGCTCATATCACACCAAAGCAGTTAAAGAAAGGAAGGCATAAGAAAGGATGTAAGTTGTATTGGTTTGTATGTTAGCTTAGTAGGAGACCGTTGAATTGCCACTCCCAGGTCGTTCAGGAGTTCGTTTCCAAGATACGCACCTCTGAATTTTCAATGTTATATACGTATTTACGGTGAAGGAAAACATCGTGAGGAAATATGCATGTTTAAGTTCTCCGTAACGTTCGCAAACATAGGTGAAGTCTGCCAACCCGCACTGGTCCAGTGTGATGGACTATGACCTAACCCTCCTTACATTGAGAAGAGGCCCGTGGCCAGCATTAGGACAGTTTATAAGGGGCAGATATTATTGCAGCTGCGCCGTACTGCCGCTAACTACAAGCAAGTTAAGCGTTACATATCTCATAACGTCTTTTAGTTTGTGGACGGCAGCGTAGCACTCAATACCGCGTTTGCTACAATTTACGCTCTTCAACTAACTAAGATTAACATCTTAGTTTATAAGTCAACATTTAGTACCTATAACAGGCGACAAACAACATCCGACCTCGGAACGAATCGTGTAATTCTTTTTAACCACTCATTCTACTGGTGATATAGAATAACCCTGACCATAAATTATTTTTATTAGAATTATATTTTTGGAAAAATTAATGACCCGATTTTTTTCATGAAATGGTTTCAGATAGTATGACTATCCAACCTGTTAACCAACACAAATCTTAACACTATCTTAATATTTTACTAATTTAAAAATAATAACATAACAATAACTGATGTCGTAAATAATAAGGAGCAATAAAAAGGACCGCCCGTTATTATTTACGACATTAATTATTCATATATTATTTTACTATAATTAGTAAAAAAAAATAAATTGCCTTGGGTAGTTAACATATGACTATCTGACACCATCTCACGAAAAAAATGAAACATTAATTTTTCCAAAAAATAATTCTTATATAAAAAATATGGTCAGGGTTATGGTGGTGGTTAAAAGGAATTACACGATTTCAAAATCAGCCTGAATATCACACAAAATTTTTCGCAATAGCAGTTTTAGTATAGTCATCCGTACAATAAAATAATAAAACTCCTGAATATATTTCAGCGTGCAAGGTAGAAAAATGCTTACCCCACGCTTGTACGATGACAGATAACCAGCACAAAGGTAAGTGGGATTAATTTTTGTGCAAGTAAGGTGATTGATAACGATACGTGCCGTCTAATAGTAAGCTGTACCGCTTTTATCACCAGTGCCTAGTGCGAGTTTGGTTTACGTTAACGCGATCGAGCAAACAAATTTATAAATAAACAAAGGAGTAAAAGCTTTATAAAGTAGTTTATTTTTAATTAATAGGCCCATTTTAATTTTTTTACTCGTCTCGTTTATTGACTGCCTTTATTTGTGTCTATCTTATCTTGGGTGGGGGCCAGTCAGTACAGACCGGCGACACTTCGACCCAGTAGGATCTTTTGTGTCGACTTCCCCAAAAACTACTGCCATAGATGTTCATGGCAACTGGTTCCGACGGCTTAACGTGCTCTCCGAGGCACGGAGCAGGCGATAATTGTCAATCAATACGCACATAATTTCGAAAAGTCATATAACTTCCGAAAGTCAGAGGTGCGTGACGTGGGTTCGAACCCGAGACCCTCTGCATTGCAATCTGTTGGTCTCCCCACTGAGCTATCACTGCTCGTCTTATTTGTGTCTAAGTGTTGGCTCTATATGGGTTCGAATAAACTATTTTTCTTGCCATTCTAACTTTTTTTCATGATATACTTACTCTCTAATAAGTTGATTGCCCAATAAGCTACCTGGTGATAAATAATCACGTCTTAATAAACCTGTCAAATCCCGCTAACGCCGATCGCGTCTACAGACTTGTACACGTCAAACCCGGTGACCCCATATGGGGTCGAGCACACTCGATAGTGTATTGTTTACGTTTGCATTAGTTATTTGAGCTAACGTAAACATTTCACGATCAAGTGTGCTCGACGCCATATGGGGTCACCGGGGTTTGACGTGTACAAATCCGAAGTCCGGATTTGACGCCGATCGGCGTCAACGGGGTTTGAGCGGTAAATGATTAACTTATTTCTTATTCCATATGAGTCTGTCATTTATCATTTATCATGTATTTTTAATATTGCCTTATTTTTTATTGCAGGTTTACACAAAACAAAATCTTGGTAATTATTACTTTATGTCAACATTAGTTTTTTTAAATACATCTTCCTCACTATTTACATATAATTGTCCATTCAAACGAACAAATTATATGTAAATGGGTGTTCCCAGACTTGGAACAACTGTGTATCATACAAATGATTGTCCCGTGTGTGGTTCGAACCCAAAATACTCGGCGTAGTGCCGCTGACGAGGTGACTATGTATGTATACCACTGTTTATTTTCAATGCCACAAACAAAACCTGATCAGCTTCTATAAGATGAGGCTATGGCAGAAGAAAAGCTGTCGAGTGACTTTTCGAGGAACACAATATTATTGTCCGGCAATATTCTGTAAGTGGGTATAGTATAACCTTGTTCAAGGTGGCCCCTTCATTCTGAAACCAGCATTATAGTTTATAAATTATAGCTTGGGTCTTGTATCAGCTGTCAGAGCAACATGCAGTGGGCTGGGACGTTAATCATTCGATTATAAAATTATCGAATAATGTTTACTCATTGATGTTTAAATAAGTACTGTACCAACATTTTCTGTACTTAATTATTTGTACTTAAATTGTAACATTTTCATAGAGTGCGCAATAAAAAAAATTATAGAAGAAGAACAAGGGGGAGTAAAGATTAATGGGCAAAATATTCATTTTATAAGATACGCAGATAACTTAGCTGCTTTAGCAGAAGGTAGAGAACAGCTAGAAATTTTATTAAACCGAATAGTAGAGGTTTTTCTACAAATTGGATTAAAAATAAATAGCTCGAAAACCAAAACAATGAACATATCTAAATTTCCTTCTATCAATATTGAACCCATAAAACTAAATAACTTTAAAATAGACAATGTTAATAAGCTCAGATACCTGGGAACATGAATAACCAGTGACTCCAGATGCACTCCAGATTTAGTGGTAAGAATAGGAATGGCAAAAGGAGCATTTAACTCCAAAAGCGGCTACTTACGTCCAAAAATATTTCAACTAAGACCAAGAAACGATTTATTAAAACCTATATATGGACTATAGAACTGTATGGCTCAGTGATATGGACATTGACACAGACAGAGAGAGATTGGAAGCGTTTGAAATGTGGTGTTGGCGTAGGATGGAAAGAATAAGTTGGACTGAAAGAAAAACAAATGAGGAAGTTCTAAATATGGTGAAGGAAAAGAGACATATTCTAAAAATAATAGAGAACAGAAAAGGGAAAATGTTAGGCCACTTGATACGACATGATACTTTTATAAGAAACATCTTGGAATGAAAAATAGAAGGCAGAAGGGGAAGAGGAAGGCCAAAGAGGACATTCATAGATCAAGTGAAAGAAAAGGTAAAAGTTAAGTCGTATCAAGAAGTCAAAACGCTGAAGATAGGACATTATGGAAGAGACTCCACCGACAAGAGCTTGGCTCTTAAATTGAAGAAGAAATTGTTTTCACTCATGTATTATATATAAATCGTATCAAAGACTTGTTATTCCAATATAATAATCTTCTTCTTTCTACGATTATTAATCCCAACTTATGCCAGGATCCGCTTATTTCTCGTCGAACGAGATTTAGCTGAATATCAGTTTTTACACGAAGTGACTGCCAGCTGACCTCCGTAACCCAGAAGGATAACGTCATTCTATGGTTAGACCAGTCGTCAGGATATTTGAGGGCGCTCACTTCCCAATAACGACTGCCATAGATGTACATGACAGATGAGACCCACTGTTTAACGTGCTTTCCGACACACGTGGGTGAAACACCGCCAACTTTCTAATTTATTACATATATAACAGCTAATTATTAAGAACTTCTTGACAGAAATTCTTAATAAATTGCTACTAAGAAATTCTTGATGTAAAATCTTAGTAACGTTTTTCAAGCCCGACCCGGGAATCGAACCCGAGACCTCATTATCCGCACTCGTATACACTACCATTGGACCAACGAGACAGTTGTAGAAAAGTAGTATACCAAAATATAATCAGATGTAAAAGTCGATTTTGAAATTAGAAAACTATTCGTACATTGCTACCAATAAAATAGATCTTTTTGTTAATATTTTACCGTCGTGAAAAACAGAACTTGATAAACGTGATTTGAATGACATCTGACAGGACCCAAGCTGTATTTATCAGAGAATAGAGACTTAATAAAACCCCTTAATAATTGATATTTCAGTGTGTGTGAAAAAAAGAAAAACGACTTACCATGCAGCGCGGGAACGCAACACTCTGGTGGCCGTTTAGCAAAGAGATGTAAGCTCAGTTTTAAACTACACATAAATGTAATATTTAGTTAAGATCAATTTTACAATTTATATATACTAGAAATTAGACATTCAGACGTTAAATTCTAACATAATAATATTACAATTTAAATAGAAGATATATTCTTGTTAAAATTATTGTTGTATGTGGGTATTACAATTTGTTTATTGAAATTAAACTACTATATACGGATTTTATCGCGTTGTTTATTTGACACTTCGCGATTTAGTCTCTCCTTGACCATGGCTGCTAAAAAGCAACCGAAACGTCGGGGAAAGTGTAAACTTAAATATAAATAGCTTTAATAATTTAATTAGCTTCACAATTAGTAAAGTTTAATAGTAGTAGTATGTAGTGTAATAGTTTCTAAATTGTCAAATTCTAAAGTGTCAAATAAACAACGCGATAAAATCCGTATATAGTAGTTTAATTTCAATGAATAACATTCGCGTAAACAGAAGACAATATAATGTTTATTTGTACCTAAAAAGGTGGGTACTAGAAATTTGTATTTTCTGGTAGTAATAAAATTTGGTTTTAATCATTCATCTTTACCTATACGCATCCGAGCGCTCCTCAGCACTCGCGCGGTTGAAGGCGCTTTTTCAAAGTCTAGGTAATCTTAACTTTGCGAATTTTTGTGATCTTACATATGAACTATCAAGATTCCCTCCTACCTCCTTGTAAGAAATATACTGACCCACCTCCTCCCCTAAATCGTCTTACGTAATAAATGAATGGCATCTTTACAGCAGCAATAGTAGACGTTGATATCATGATAATCAAAAATACAATAGTCATTTTATTTTTTAATACATAAAATTATTTTACAAATTAGTTAATTGTACAGTTACTTATTTACTGAGTGTGATATAAACACATATTCCACGACAAATATAGTAGATACAACAATACACTTGCCTGATTATAGGTATTAATTTTTTTGTTTTGAATCTTTTCAGTTCATCTGCTTAGAAATACAACGAAAATAACATGTTCATGCGCCACACAGTACAGCCTAATGAAGATTTTAAGTGGTAATTTTAGTCGACTTGCCTCCATCGGTCATTCTAAGCGACCATTGCCAAAGACTTATTCACCAGTCTGCATCGGCATTCCGTCACCGCTTGACGATATTCCATTCATGCGGTCGAATATTTCTTCGCCTGCGCTATCAGCAGGTTTGGTAGAAGCAGAACCTTCTAGAAAACATTCGATGTCATATCTCAACTCATCGCCTTTTTTATCTAAATATATACAGTATGATAACAAGCCTACATACCTCAAAGACACTTCAGTCCAAGCGGAGTTACCATCAGTCTCAACTAAGGAAAAGAGTCTCACACCTCGCACTTGTCGTATGAAGGATGTATCAGTTCTTACCACGGTTTCAAGTGTATCTGTAGATTCACCGAGCGATCCTAAATCGACAACTTGGGTGAATAATTACCCGAATTACAGCAAATGGACACCAGTATTGAGTAAGCATTCAATAGGCACGGCGTTATCTGGATGCCGTAAAAAAGATACATCGGTGCTTGCTAAGTTACGGTCGAAGACAGGATCACCTCACGTCAAGACTTTGTCAACAATCACTACGTTGTCACCACTGCAGTTCACCAGGATGACGGATAAGATGTGCTCGCCGACGCAAGTCAACCGCTCCACTTTGAATATATTGCAAAAATTTAAGGATTCTGATGTTAATAAACAAAAACATAAAGGTATGTTTAATTTAGATAGTATTGTAAATATTATACAATATCAAAATATCTTTATTTAGGTCACAAATAACACTTATGAACTTGAAGGCTACACTCACTATTTACTATACTATGAATTTCCATTTACTTGTTGCCACGTTCAGCAAAGACGTAGGAACAACCATTTTTTTGTAAAAATATTGGAACCCACATTCATAATAGAAAACCATCCCCATCTGTTTCGTCAGATGGTAAAACACGTTTTCTGCGCTTCTTGCAATATTATTTGTAAATTTTCTTCAAAATTAGACACTTAAAGAATGAAGGGCAGTCGGTACCAAAATATCCTATTGCAAGCAGTTGAAAAACGGTAGAAAATTGGTTTCCTCTTTCCTGTAATTACTTTGATTGCAATATAAGTTGATTATGTGAAAATCCTCAAAGATTTTGATTCAGTTCACTGATAGTTAACTTTATGAATGCATGGAAAAGCCTATTGAATTGATTCATAAAGTATATTAACAATAATCTCATTGCCAACATTTCGAACTTATACGCGGGTATATAGCCTTATACTAATCAGGATACTCATCTGTCTAAACCTATCATTAAAATGTTTATACGAAACTCCACCATGAACGAAATATTAAGACTACCATATCTACTATGTATGTCATTAAGATCAGCTTTGAAAGAAAGATCCTCCGACGAAACGGAGCATAGCTGCTCGGTCAACTCCATGGTAGAGTATAAGATGATCAAAACATTACTTTATTTTTTATGGTACTAATAGAGCTAACAATCTACCCAGAACTATGGCATTTACGTTTCATGGCAGGCCAGGCAGCTAATCGCACAAATTTTCAATATTAACTTGGCACGACTATTTAATTTTCCAAGTGCACGTAATGAAACCTATTTCTTCACATTGTTTCGTCATTATCAAATTACCATCGCTATGCCCAAACAAATACATATTTTACCTATCTATAGCAGCCTAGTGGGATACCATTGGACTGCCATGCAAGTCTCGAGTTCGATCCCAAGGCATGCACCTCTGACTTTTCGAAGTTATGTGCGTATTAAATAGTTAATTATTGTCCGCTTTAACGGTGACGGAAAACATCGTAAAGAAACCTGCATCTCTTAGAGTTCTCCATAATGTTCTCGAAGATATGTAAAGTCAGTCAACCCGCACTGGGCCAGCGTGGTGGACCTTGGCCTAACCCTTCTCACACGGAGAAAAGGCCTGTACCCAGAAGTAGGACAGCTTAATACAGGGTTGATATTATTATTCGGCGGGGTCGCGACTGCATGTGAAAATTATTCGCGCGGCCTCGCCGATTGCAGTTTTGTCGAGGAACACCGTGGTAGGTTTAGTCGGTATTACCGGGAGGTCCATTCTTATCATCATTACCATCTTTCTTTTACCCCGGTGAGTCCAACATAGCCCCTCCGCCCGCCCCGCGAAGGGGTATACGTCAAAGCACACCCTCAAATAAAAAAATAAAGAAACTTGATATTATTATACCCATTATACCAATATTATCAATTTCTTACAGCAGCAAAAGAAGCAAATAAACAAAAACATAGAACTGAAAAACATACGATACACAAAGGAACACATTATAATTATCGTTGGAAAAGAAATAATGACGTGCATGGCTTAGGTTAGTTAAGCTTTATTTCTAGTAAGTTACAAGTTTTAATTATACCCTGTTTTATTGAATCGAAGTAGGCGTTACTTGGCGGAAGTTTATTATAATAAGATTATTGGGAAGAGAAGAACCTGCCACGCACCCTCGGGTTGCCCATCCCAACTATTGCAATAGAAAAGGGTCGACAATACAGAACTCCTCTGAATAGGCACAGCCATATCGTGGGACCCGAGCGTACTCCAACTTGCAGTGTTCCGCATCGAGCTAAAAATATGCATCGACGCGTGTTTCACCTCAGCGCGAAGCATCTTCAGGACCGTTGGGCAACGAATGAATGTTTTTTTTTTACTATGTTTGCTGAAGTGTCTGTATGAAATCGTCACCATGTTAGTCCGTTTCCAATACCAGAGCTCGAAACCTCTACAACTGCACCAAGGGATGAGACAGGGAGATGTCATATCTCCGAAACCGTTCACCGCCACGCTGGAAGATGTTTTCAAGCTCTTGGACTGGAAAGGACTTGGCATCAATATCAATGGCGAGTACATCACTCACGTTCGATTCGCTGACGATATCGTGGTCATGGCTGAGACCATGGAAGAAGTAGAAGAAGGAAAAGAAAGAAGGCTCAAAGTCACACAGAGGGCGATGGAGAGAGCTATACTCGGGGTTTACCTGCGAGACTGAATAAAAAATGAGGAGATCCGCAGGAAAACTAAAGTTGCCGACATAGCCCTCCAGATAGCCGTGCAGTGTGAAGTGGCAATGAGCGGGGCACATAGCGCGCAGAACCGATGGCCATTGGGGCAGAAAGGTTCTGGAGTGGCGGCCACGCACCGGAAAAGGCAGCAGGGGTAAGGCTCTCCATAAGGTGGACCGACGACCCGGTAAAGGGTCGCAGGCAGCAGTTGGATACGGGTGGTCTGTGTGGAAAACCTTGAGGGAGGCCTATGTCCAGCAGTGGACGTCTTTCGGCTGAGATGATGATGCCTATTTTTGATTTTGTACATTATTTTACGGAAAAGAGATACTTGAAATAAAAAAAAAAAATATTGTGTAGATTCTTATTGTGCGGTCTAACTCTATACAGACTTATAGTTATAAAGACAGCGAGAAAATATCTTTTTAACTGTTTTGTTTCGTTTTCCAGACAGCAAATACGCAAGGCAGCGGAAATTATCTCTAGAGAGCAGCTTGTATGATGCGGGTAAGAAAAATTATAATAATAATTGCAGACGCGAGGTTCCTGTCAAATCAAATATTTTAGACTACAATGAACTACGCTGGCCTAGTGTTTGTTGACAGTTTTAGCAATCGAACATGGTTTGCCTGCAACCAAAAAAGTATCATAAGTACTTAAAGAACTAATTTTCTAATTTTTCTAATAGCATTTATGATATACTAGATTTTGCCCGCGGCTTCGCTTGTATTATAAATTTATGTTAGCCTTTGAAATGTCCATGACTCATACATATATTGACTCCACAATAAAACGCTACTGTTGCGCGTCCGTGACCCCTACGGGGGAGTCAAGAAAAATCGTTGTGATTGGTCGCGAAAAAAATACCAAAGATTTTTTTGACTCCCCCATAGGGCTTACGGACGCGCAACGACGTCAATGTCCTTGACTCTACAGTAGGAGTCATGGAAATTTCAGAGGTTTAGATTTTTAGTAGCCTGTATGTTATTTTCATGTATAAACAATAATACTGTAAAGTTTCATCATAATTCGTTCAGTAGTTTTAGCATGAAAGAGTAACAAACATCCATCCATCTATCCATCCATCCATCCTCACAAACTTTCACATTTATGATATTAGTAGGAAGTTAGGATGAAGATTTCGGTAAACGATTAAGTCCTATACGCCGATATAAGTAGTATATATATCGTAGTCTGGTTTACCTCCTAATATAGCTGAAGATTAAACCATCACAACCTTACAAACATTCCTTATTTCAGAGAATAGAATCATTCTCAACGACGGTGACGTTCAGACAACAACCTCGGGCTCAACCTCAGCATCTTCCAAAAGCAGTTATTTTTTAAGTGATGATGAGACGAGAACCGACACCACTTTCTGCAGCCTAGTGACAGTGAACTACACCGAAAAACCACTTCGTGGCAAGTACAGAGCCAGGGCTGTCGCGAAGGCAAACCAATCAACATCGACGGAGAAAGCCCGTTTATGTGATACCGGTACCATCACTTATGATTGGTGGAGCCCAATGCTTGACAAAAAAGACCCGATGTACCTCGTAAAGTCTAGAGGACATAATTTTATAACCAAACAGAGAAGGGAAATTGTTGACTATAATGAAAATAAAAAGATTAATAATAGAGCGTTAACTTCAGATGGAAAGATTGTCAAGTTTAAAAGTAGGGCTCAGATTATACCGGCTGGTAAGTACAAAAAACTATTTGGGTTATAAACTTAACTAATATATTTGGGTAGAATTTTAAATCATTAGAAAATTTGACATTTTTCTTCTTGACATAACTCTTTCTACTAGTCTCTGCCTCCTTCTCTTAACTTTTTGTCCACAATTATAAAAAGAACACTAAACAGTGCAGCGATAGTGAATGTACAACGGCTGTACATCAGGTCTTGGATCCGAATCCCATGTTGAACCAACAAAAAGTTTGGTTTCAATTTTACTGTCAAGAAATCATATCGAAAGTGTATGTCGCAGTCTCTGTTAAGATTGGCCACCATAACGAAGATTTAGTCTGGCAGATCTTACTGTTATTTTGACAATTTGGTAGCTTGAGCTCCAACTTAATTCTGAGCCAGATTTATATTTCTGTCGAGTAGACCGAGTTACGGTACATAGTGGGAGTCCTGTAAAGGACATTTAGGTGGAAATGTGGTGTATGCAAAGAAGTCGCGGGCATAGTTAGCACCTAGTATAGTTAAATAAGTTTCATAATTTGGTGTCTCATTTAAGCACTTAACCTTACTTCGATGAATGTATTCAGCAGGTCTATTTCGATTCAAAAACGACATTATGTCACCGTCCCGGTATCTATTGGAGGTAAGTACAAGATCTACATAATTTATTTAGTTTAACAAGGTAACTCGCAGACACAATGAATTTAAAATATGTCTGGCATGTCAAGTTGACAGGTTAATAATTAAGGTACTGTTGCTTCTGTTGCCACAGCTAAACGCAACTCACTTCACTGAATCATCATCTAAAAACATTTAAAGAAGTGTTTGCGTAACGGAGCGGCTCATACAGAGTGTTGTTTATGATGCGATATTATAATATTTTTTAATTCTAATGATAAAATGCACAAAAAATCAGACAAATATTATATCCAGTAGTTTGGTCACAGAATATTACACATATATCGCATCGAGCGCATCATTAACACCATCGACAGACGTAATGCGGGCGTACAGTAGGGTGATTGAGCAAAGAGAAACAAGAAATACACACTAATCACTTAACACTACCGACTTGCAAACCAAACGAAACGAATTACAGTTCCTAACGTGGAGGTCCACACTCGTCGACGGTTGATGGGTCAGTCATAGATAAGACACTATATACTGAGAATAGATACGCCACTCTCGAATCAGTTTTGAAAATTATGTACCGTTTACTTTAGATGGCGTTATAATCGTTTAGTAATTAGGATAGCCGCTAGATGGCCTTTTATAATTCTTACAAAATCCTTCTAAATTACGCTTATTTACTTTGAATTTCTTGGAAATAGCATAAGAAATGTATGAAAAAGCCAATTTACACAAAAAGAAAACATTATTTACCAAGAAAAAAAAGAAGTAATTAAGCGTAATTTAATTGAATACTGTAAATTTTACACTAGAGATTTCTAAATCAAAAGCGAAATAAAAATACAAATATCTTTACTTAAATAAATCACTAAGGAACACTTATGAACGCCAAAATTACTATAACGCAACTATACTATGAATTTACATTTACTTGTTGTCTCGTTTTAGGGAATAGTACCGTCACTTAAGCCAATAAATTCGGTCTGGAGGACATTATTAGTATTATATACATTTCTTATATAGACCGAAATCAAGATCACACCTTCAGTCGCACATCCAAAATAACATTTTATTGCTGATTTCCTCAGCATCTTATAAATAGTTTCGTTAATGATCTAATTTCGCAAAGGCAATCAAGGTCCAGTAAAACAAGCAGTGTCGATCGTAATTAGCAGGAATAGGGTTCCAAGAATAAGCAGAGGAGTTCAAACGTTTAAGGAAGATACAGGAGATCAAGTAGATATAAAATTCACAGAATTCAAGGAAACGAAAAATAATACGCGACTTTGAAGCTTAAAACTTCAAATTCACCCACGTCATATCTTGACACTTCGTAAGCAAATGTTAAATCTTATATTAACGCCATCTATGCTACTAGAAAGAACTTGAGTTTTGTACCGTTTACTTAGAGACCAACACTATCTATGAGTATTTTTTTTCATGTAAATGTTCGACAGTTTCCACGCCCTGGGGTCAGTGTCGGATATAGCGCGGCCCTCCATTAAGTAGGTTCTGTCGTAGCACGAAGTTAGCTGCGTGTTGACGTCATCGCAACAGTGCTGCCATCTCTTGACTCACGTGCCGCGTTTCGTTTAACAACCGTACTCATGACCGTCTCCGACACATATAAGATTTATACAAAAAAATATGTGACCTATTGTGCATGAGCGGTTAAAACATGCTGGTCTGAAAATGCGTTGAGTTTTTCTGCCTACAAATTTCTAGTAACAGCACTGTCTGAAATAGCGCTCAGTAAGCGACAATAGCCTCGTCCTCTATTACCAGGGAGCAGAAACTACAACTGGCTAAATATGGGTCTAATACACTTCTACGTACTCTTTCAGAAATATAGGTGTAAGACTGTGCGTGTAACTTAATGCGTTTATAGGATTTCATAAAACATTTCTTTGATAAATTCCAGTCACAGAAATATTACAATGAGCTGTTCGCATACAATATGCGTTCTCCAAGAATTATAGACTGCGCTCATTTTAATGAGAAACCTCGAACCTCTATTGGAAGTCGAAGAAGTAAGTATCAATATAAGTTACTTAGCGATCCGCCCCGGCTTTGCACGGGTAGTACAAAACTTTAACAAATTATACATTTAAACCTTCCTCATGAATCATTTTGTCTATTGGTGAAAACCGCACGAAAATCCGTTCAGTAGCTTTTGAGTTTATCGCGTACAGACGTGGCGGAGGAGTTTGTTTGATTATGATAAGTGATTGTTTGCTGCGCAAAACGCATGATTTTTGCTCCTTTTTACCGACGTAACGAAAACTACTTTTATAAACAACAAAAATGGCAAACATACGGCTTGACAAATTATAAGCGGTTACTCTACGCATCTACAGCAATATCTTCCAAGGAGACTTTTTTGGCAAAATTTATTTCGTTATTTCGTACCAAAAAATAAGAACTAGTTGTGCGGTCCAAGATTAATAAATAACTAATTTACATTAATTTGCACTCTAGCACAAAGATATGTAGATACACTCTGTCTATAGCTTTTAGTTAGTTAGTAATTTGGACGTGTGTTATCTGCACTTAGCGTTAGCAAACTTGTTCGGTTACTAATACCACCACAGCTTCGTCGAGAAAGATAGTAGGGGACAGGTGTTGCGCAGTATTTTCTTCATCGTTTTTGGACTGTTTAGTAGTTTCACCCGTTGGTTCTTTTACAATTTAGGAACACGTGAGCCAGTATCTCCTCGGTTTCCATGCAGCCTCTCAGCCTCTACATAATGGGCTGTCAGTGATGCCAATGTATACCTATTGCGTACTGTTTTGGTGATATACAAACAAAGCCTATGGTTCTCGACTGCTCACTCAATCAGTTTAAAATACTATTCATAATTGACCCAATATAATTTTCAGCGCATCGTCGAGCGAAGAGGCTGCACGAATGCTACTCACCAAGAAGACAGGTACTCATCACCACATACTCAAAAAAGATCGTCATGCTTTCCATCGGCACGAAAAGTCAGAAGATTTCGAGTATAATCGCCGTTAGGACGTGTTTAGAAATTGCATCGCTTACACAGACTATCGTTTTTCTTACGGTTTAAATTTTATTCTCCTATTTTAAATGATATTCATGTTCACAAAATGACCATAATTTCTAACTAGTAACTTAAAAACACAGAGGGCTTTTTTTTAAATACCTTTGTAACCTGATACCACACATACAGCATCTCCACTGTAGTTTCTTTTTAGCTAACAGCAGACGTGGCAGAAGAAAGCATAATTATAATATTTCACTTTAGGCTTTACTGCAAACATGCACATTTGTTACGTGTGTTTTTTACACCGTGTCTTGTCCCCAAAAAATGGATCCACGCTTACTATCCACAGAAACCCAATACGAGGTTGTTTGGTTACCAGAAACGCGACTTCCGTTTAAGCAAAATTGCACTATAGACTACCTCATTTTAAATTTGGGATGAAAGACAGAAACATTGATCTCGATTCTATATGTATCTATGTAAAATCTTTTAAAACTGTTTATATACGTGCCCAAAATATTGGTATACTTAAAAGATATTTTAAGGTATTTAAGTGCTCATAATAATTGATTTGTTTCATATAATTATAGTACAGTCCCAGAAAACGTAATACGGACTCAACAAGAACGTCCGAATCTCCACGAAAAAGACCGCATCCTTGCCGGAGAGATGACCATAGGTATTATCATTGGTAGTATCATGGTAGTATCATTTCTATTGGACCGTTAGGCGGCATAAAACTTGTCTGATGGTAACCGTTGCTTATGGAAGCTTCGAGTATAAGGAAGCCCTCTACAACTCATACAAAACGAGATGGGTGTAAAAACGCAGGATTCAACCTCTTCGTCTTTATGTGACCTATTTTGTTGCTGCTGGCCAAAGCCTCTCCCTTGGATTTCCAAATCACTCTGTTGGTGGATATCCCCTGACCTTATGACTTTGTGACCCCTATACCTCGGAGGCCTTTTGACCCACAGGGTCCATATTCAAACTCGACCGAGGGATGACCCCAAGATATCTGCACACCAAGTTACAAGTCAATCGGTCTAGTGGTTCCGGAGCTATGCCTGTCACTAACAAACTGTCACTAACAGACATACACACAGACCCATATAGTATTTTTATTAACCTCTTCGAAGAAGACTCAGAGGTTAATAAATCGCTGCCCTACAAGCATAAAGATCTTCGATCTGCTTACACCATCATTGATAATTCCTCCTTCCGGAAAAGGATCGAAATCCTGGGTCCTTCAACCGAGGCGTGGAAAATCACCTCTCTATACCGTTAAAGTAGAGATAGCACGGATGGCGTAGTGTCATAAATGGTCGCTTCGCCTCTAACATTGCGTCGAGTGTTGTGGATTCGAATCCCACACGGGACAAAACTTTGTGTGATCCACAAATGGTTGTTCCGAGTCTGGATGTTCTTTGTGTCCGTTGTTTGAATGTTTGTAAAGTCCCCCGCGACACAGCAATTATTCCTAGAGAGAGAGTGGTCTTTTTAAAAAAAGAAAGATTCTTCTTCGGTACCACTCTACGTGAGGACATGGTGTGGAGGGCTCTGCTCGTGACGACTGCTATATAAAGCGTAGTATAGTCATTTCAATAGGTATAAAAAAATTAATGCATATTCATTTTGATTTTCAGACGTCCAAAGATCTACTACGCAGTAACTTAGAATACATTGAAAATGGACTCGACCTTGGCTTTTCGGATATACAAAATTATATGTCAAAGGTGTTTTTGTTTGAAAGATATATAGAATATTTTTGTTTTGAAGTGTCTAAATCGTTTTCGAATAAAAGATGTTCTGATATAATTGTTGTTTTCGTCTGACTCTCGGTACTTAAGCCATCTCAAAATGTTAAATATTACTCAAGAGGAATACTAATAAGGGCAAAAACAAGCATATTTGATTTTTGGTATAATGTAGTTAATTTATTTCAAAAGCGCTTGTAAACGAGAGTTTCCTTGTGTAATGCCAACCCTTAAAAAAAGAGTGCTCTTTCAGAACAAGGATCACACTACCCTCTACAGAAGGCACCGTCCCTTCAGTGATCTCTCATTGCAGAAACACAATATGACTTTACACAAAAACAGCCAAATGGTATGGTATTTTCCTAGCCAGGTTGCCCCAGTTTGGGCAAAATACCAGGATTAAGGGAAGATGGTCTAACACAATACCGATATTCTTTATATAACAAATATCTTTACTTAAATAAATCACTAAGTAACACTTATGAACGCCAAAATTACTATAACGCAACTATACTATGAATTTACATTTACTTGTTGTCTCGTTTTAGGGAATAGTACCATCACTTAAGCCAATAAATTCGGTCTGGAGGACATTATTAGTATTATATACATTTCTTATATAGACCGAAATCAAGATCACACCTTCAGTCGCACATCCAAAATAACATTTTATTGCTGATTTCCTCAGCATCTTATAAATAGTTTCGTTAATGATCTAATTTCGCAAAGGCAATCAAGGTCCAGTAAAACAAGCAGTGTCGATCGTAATTAGCAGGAATAGGGTTCCAAGAATAAGCAGAGGAGTTCAAACGTTTAAGGAAGATACAGGAGATCAAGTAGATATAAAATTCACAGAATTCAAGGAAACGAAAAATAATACGCGACTTTGAAGCATAAAACTTCAAATTCACCCACGTCATATCTTGACACTTCGTAAGCAAATGTTAAATCTTATATTAACGCCATCTATGCTACTAGAAAGAACTTGATTTTTGTACCGTTTACTTAGAGACCAACACTATCTATGAGTATTTTTTTTCATGTAAATGTTCGACAGTTTCCACGCCCTGGGGTCAGTGTCGGATATAGCGCGGCCCTCCATTAAGTAGGTTCTGTCGTAGCACGAAGTTAGCTGCGTGTTGATGTCATCGCAACAGTGCTGCCATCTCTTGACTCACGTGCCGCGTTTCGTTTAACAACCGTACTCATGACCGTCTCCGACACATATAAGATTTATACAAAAAAATATGTGACCTATTGTGCATGAGCGGTTAAAACATGCTGGTCTGAAAATGCGTTGAGTTTTTCTGGCTACAAATTTCTAGTAACAGCACTGTCTGAAATAGCGCTCAGTAGGCGACAATAGCCTCGTCCTCTATTACCAGGGAGCAGAAACTACAACTGGCTAAATATGGGTCTAATACACTTCTACATACTCTTTCAGAAATATAGGTGTAAGACTGTGCGTGTAACTTAATGCGTTTATAGGATTTCATAAAACATTTCTTTGATAAATTCCAGTCACAGAAATATTACAATGAGCTGTTCGCATACAATATGCGTTCTCCAAGAATTATAGACTGCGCTCACTTTAATGAGAAACCTCGAACCTCTATTGGAAGTCGAAGAAGTAAGTATCAATATAGGTTACTTAGCGATCCGCCCCGGCTTTGCACGGGTAGTACAAAACTTTAACAAATTATACATTTAAACCTTCCTCATGAATCATTTAGTCTATTGGTAAAAACCGCACGAAAATCCGTTCAGTAGCTTTTGAGTTTATCGCGTACAGACGTGGTGGAGGAGTTTGTTTGATTATGATGTAAGTGATTGTTTGCTGCGCAAAACGCATGATTTTTGCTCCTTTTACCGACGTAACGAAAACTACTTTTATAAACAACAAAAATGGCAAACATACGGCTTGACAAATTATAAGCGGTTACTCTACGCATCTACAGCAATATCTTCCAAGGAGACTTTTTTGGCAAAATTTATTTCGTTATTTCGTACCAAAAAATAAGAACTAGTTGTGCGGTCCAAGATTAATAAATAACTAGTTTACATTAATTTGCACTCTAGCACAAAGATATGTAGATACACTCTGTCTATAGCTTTTAGTTAGTTAGTAATTTGGACGTGTGTTATCTGCACTTAGCGTTAGCAAACTTGTTCGGTTACTCAGCTTCGTCGAGAAAGATAGTAGGGGACAGGTGTTGCGCAGTATTTTCTTCATCGTTTTTGGACTGTTTAGTAGTTTCACCCGTTGGTTCTTTTACAATTTAGGAACACGTGAGCCAGTATCTCCTCGGTTTCCATGCAGCCTCTCAGCCTCTACATAATGGGCTGTCAGTGATGCCGATGTATACCTATTGCGTACTGTTTTGGTGATATACAAACAAAGCCTATGGTTCTCGACTGCTCACTCAATCAGTTTAAAATACTATTCATAATTGACCCAATATAATTTTCAGCGCATCGTCGAGCGAAGAGGCTGCACGAATGCTACTCACCAAGAAGACAGGTACTCATCACCACATACTCAAAAAAGATCGTCATGCTTTCCATCGGCATGAAAAGTCAGAAGATTTCGAGTATAATCGCCGTTAGGACGTGTTTAGAAATTGCATCGCTTACACATACTATCGTTTTTCTTACGGTTTAAATTTTATTCTCCTATTTTAAATGATATTCATGTTCACAAAAATGACCATAATTTCTAACTAGTAACTTAAAAACACAGAGTGCTTTTTTTTTAATACCTTTGTAACCTGATACCACAAATGCAGCATCTCCACTGTAGTTTCTTTTTAGCTAACAGCAGACGTGGCAGAAGAAAGCATAATTATAATATTTCACTTTAGGCTTTACTGCAAACATGCACATTTGTTACGTGTGTTTTTTACACCGTGTCTTGTCCCCAAAAAATGGATCTACGCTTACTATCCACAGAAACCCAATACGAGGTTATTTGGTTACCAGAAACGCGACTTCCGTTTAAGCAAAATTGCACTATAGACTACCTCATTTTAAATTTGGGATGAAAGACAGAAACATTGATCTCGATTCTAGATGTATCTATGTAAAATCTTTTAAAACTGTTTATATACGTGCCCAAAATATTGGTATACTTAAAAGATATTTTAAGGTATTTAAGTGCTCATAATAATTGATTTGTTTCATATAATTATAGTACAGTCCCAGAAAACGTAATACGGACTCAACAAGAACGTCCGATTCTCCACGAAAAAGACCGCATCCTTGCCGGAGAGATGACCATAGGTATTATCATTGGTAGTATCATGGTAGTATCATTTCTATTGGACCGTTAGGCGGCATAAAACTTGTCTGATGGTAACCGTTGCTTATGGAAGCTTCGAGTATAAGGAAGCCCTCTACAACTCATACAAAACGAGATGGGTGTAAAAACGCAGGATTCAACCTCTTCGTCTTCATGTGACCTATTTTGTTGCTGCTGGGCAAAAGCCTCTCCCTTGGATTTCCAAATCACTCTGTTGGTGGATATCCCCTGACCTTATGACTTTGTGACCCCTATATCTCGGAGGCTTTTTGACCCACAAGGCCCATACTCGACCGAGGAATGACCCCAAGGTATCTGCACACCAAGTTACAAGTCAATCGGTCCAGTGGTTCCGGAGCTATGCCTGTCACTAACAAACTGTCACTAACAGACATACACACAGACCCATATAGTATTTTTATTAACCTCTTCGAAGAAGACTCAGAGGTTAATAAATCGCTGCCCTACAAGCATAAAGATCTTCGATCTGCTTACACCATCATTGATAATTCCTCCTTCCGGAAAAGGATCGAAATCCTGGGTCCTTCATCCGAGGCGTGGAAAATCACCTCTCTATACCGTTAAAGTAGAGATAGCACGGATGGCGTAGTGTCATAAATGGTCGCTTCGCCTCTAACATTGCGTCGAGTGTTGTGGATTCGAATCCCACACGGGACAAAACTTTGTGTGATCCACAAATGGTTGTTCCGAGTCTGGATGTTTTTTGTGTCCGTTGTTTGAATGTTTGTAAAGTCCCCCGCGACACAGCAATTATTCCTAGAGAGAAAGTGGTCTTTTTAAAAAAAGAAAGATTCTTCTTCGGTACCACTCTACGTGAGGACATGGTGTGGAGGGCTCTGCTCGTGACGACTGCTATATAAAGCGTAGTATAGTCATTTCAACAGGTATAAAAAAAGTAATGCATATTCATTTTGATTTTCAGACGTCCAAAGATCTACTACGCAGTAACTTAGAATACATTGAAATGGACTCGACCTTGGCTTTTCGGATATACAAAATTATATGTCAAAGGTGTTTTTGTTTGAAAGATATATAGAATATTTTTGTTTTGAAGTGTCTAAATCGTTTTCGAATAAGAGATGTTCTGATATAATTGTTGTTTTCGTCTGACTCTCGGTACTTAAGCCATCTCAAAATGTTAAATATTACTCAAGAGGAATACTAATAAGGGCAAAAACAAGCATATTTGATTTTTGGTATGTAGTTAATTTATTTCAAAAGCGCTTGTAAACGAGAGTTTCCTTGTGTAATGCCAACCCTTAAAAAAAGAGTGCTCTTTCAGAACAAGGATCACACTATCCTCTACAGAAGGCACTTGGTCCCTTCAGTGATCTCTCATTGCAGAAACACAATACGACTTTACACAAAAACAGCCACATGGTATGGTATTTTCCTAGTCAGGTTGCCCCAGTTTGGGTAAAATCCCAGGATTAAGGGAAGATGGTCTAACACAATACCGATATTCTTTATATAATACCACAGATATGATACTGCCATGGGCATTACCCGCTTATGACCGGCTTGCGATACCATTATCTCAAGCCGGTAGGTCGTAAGCGGATCGCATCTGTTGATGAACCCTACTAGAAGGAATCGCTGTGTTGTGTAACAAAAACCTGAGACTTGAGATATGTTGTATCCCGGTTGACAACACAGCATCTTGTTTAAAAGCCTAGAAACCCTTCTTGCTGAAGGAGCACAGCCTAAAAATAGGTACTGCAAACTTCTCTAGAATGGAGTTACTTCGCCGATCGTCTTGCGTTAGATTATGCAAATACCTTGCCTGTCCAGTTCTCTAAACCGAGGATATCTCGTATAGTTGTATTAGTGGCATTTCCAAATTCTATGTGAACGAAGCCTACTTATAAAGAAATATACTTTGTATAACAACGTATGCAGTTTTGTACAATAGACAAATTCAATGAATGAGAGCTGAATTTTTATCTTCACAAGTGATTTCAATCAGTACAGTTCTTGTTTATATATTGCGTTGGCTTGGAAATCCCACTACGCTAGTTTTTATTTAGCTAATCTGAGACTAAGACTGATAAGTCGCTGGACATGAACTCTTTAGGAGTGGGATGACCTGCTAATTCTATCAGTTTGCTTGTCATCCGGTGAGTTAAGGTGTGATTATATGTATTTATAATATACATACCTATATCCAATGGGATAACCAAAAATGTATTATAACTAGATTTTGCCATGTGGTACCTAAACCCATAACTGAAATGGCGGTTTGTTCCGCATTCGCCTCTACATTACGTCACACATTCCAAAATGTTCCTCAATCGCCCCTTTTTTTTAAATATTCCTTTTTCGTCCTACATTTTTGAGCTTATGGTTAGCAAAACAAAACATGTTAAAAAATTATTTTACATCTTCAATGTTGGGCTTGTGATGTCTTGCAATCATAAGCCCAAAGCTTCGCCGAGAGATCAAGGAGGTATTTTAAAATACATATTTTTCGGCTGACGGTACATCAAAACCTATTATACAGGGTGGCGCAAAAGTAATGACCTTATAGAAATTCCTTATATATTTTTTTTATGACATCTGTCATTTTGATAGGTATTGAAAATGTTGTAGTAATCAAATGTAAAATTCACTAAAAATAATCATGGACCGCTTTACTCCCCAAGAACGTGGTATAATCGTGTCAATGTTTTTACGGAATAATTCATCAGTGATAAAAACACAACGTGAATTTCGTCGACGATTTCCCCACCGTCCGGCACCGGTTGGTCGCACTATTCGACGCTTTGCCACACGCCTCGAAGCAACTGGGTCAACATTGGATAGACGTAAGTCTGGCAGACCAAGAGGGTTGGCTTTAGAAACGGGCCGATCGAAACAGGGGTTGGTGTTGGTTGAAATATGTTGGGGGTGGGTTTTCCAACCCCCCGGAACCATTCCCACCCCGCGCACTTGCGTAGTTTTTTTATTATGCGTTTTTATAAACACGTGAAATGGAACGGCTTTTTGATGACACCAACGTAATTTGTTTCGTCTTTTTTTGATAAAATGTGGTACAAAGATCTATTTTTAATTATTTATATATGTAACAAAACATTTATTGTAAAATGATCATTTTATTTCACCAAATTTGGTAAAAGATATTATTTTTACGTGAAATGAAACGTAACTTTTGTCGCGCCAGAAAAAAATACTATTTTAAATACCTACTTTTCACTTTCTTTACAAAGTTAAAATGCTCTTAAAAATTGATCACTGAAATCTGAATTGACCCGCTCCTTAGCCTACCCCGACTCTCCCCAGTACTTTATGCCCTACCCCTAGAGTGGTTATAAAAAGCCGGAGGCGCGGAGGGAGGGCAGCCTCCGCCAGCTGTAACAAAGCGCAAGCGCCGTACGAGCCGTAGCGGCTGAGTCCGGCGACCAGCAAGCCGAAGCTGCGTACGCGAGTGCGGATGCTTGCACTTTATTACGCAATGGCGAAGAGGCTGCATTTCCCACAGCGCCGGAGACGTCCCAGTTGTAAGTTGCTTCCAAAACAACTGATTTTATGCAAGACACTAATATAAAATGTCACAATTTTGAGGTTAAGTATGAACAATTTAAAATATTATTTTCTCGGAAACTAAACATTTGCGCGCAAAGGGGGTTATTGGGGGGAGTTCAGAAGGCTCCCCCCCTTCCCCCTCAAACACCCAAAACCCTTAATTAAATCTGCCCGTTTCTAAAGCAATCCCGACCAAGAATAGGCCATTCCGTGTGCGCGAAAATGTTGAAGAGTATCCAGAAACATCAACGAGGCGACGTGCCACGCAATTGGGGATCTCCAGGCGGACTCTACAGCGTATTTTGGTCAAAGAATTGAAGATGTTTTCGTATAAAACTCAGATGACTCATCAGCTGCTGCCTACTGATCACCGAGATCGTCTAGAGTACAACCAGCGCGTCATAAACCTCAACCTTGAAGAGGATAATTCTTTTTCAAAATTGATTTTGAGTGACGAAGCGCATTTCCATCTCTCGGGGCATGTCAATAAGCAGAATACTCACTTCTGGGGCACTGAAAATCCGCGCATTATTCAACAAACACCTTTACATCCACTAAAAGTTATTGTATGGTGTGGCGTCTGTGCAAAAAGAGTGACCGGACCCTATTTTTTTGAAGATGCTGCATGCAATGCGGTAACTGTCACTGGTGAGCGCTACAGAACCATGTTACGTGAGTTCTTGATACCCAATTTGAATAAAATGGGGCTGGAGCACACCTGGTTCCAACAAGACGGCGCTAAGGCACACACAGCGCGCGATACTATGGACTTAATTAGGGATGCTTTTCCAGGCCGTGTTATCTCTCGTTTTGGCAATTTGCCTTGGCCTGCTAGATCACCCGATCTCACCTGTCCAGACTTCTTTCTTTGGGGTTATTTGAAATCTCGGGTGTATGTGAACAAACCACAGACTCTCGCAGCTTTAAAAGAAAACATACACCAAGAAATAAGAAACATATCGCAGGAAGTGTTACGGCTAGTTATGGAAAATGTCATAAATAGGGCTCAAATGTGCTTCAACTCTGGAGGTCAACATTTAATAGACATCATATTTAAATCATAATGCAACTAAATTTCATGGCAAAAAAAAATAACAAAAATAAAACAAATATATATATTTAAAAAACGTATTCTAGTTTTCTAATTTAAAAACGAAGTTGTAGCTGAACCAAATAGGGTCATTACTTTTGCGCCACCCGTTACAAAAAAAAACAGGGTAAAAAAAGGAACACAATTCGGGACGAAATAGGTATATTACGTTTAGAAATTAATATTCATCTAAATTTCGGAGCATATGAGGAATAATTTTTGGAGCGAATGCGTATTTTTACATTCGGGACGAAACATAAGGGACGAATTCGGAATAAATCGAAATGGCTTATCAGAAGCCGAGTCCATTGCCACCTACTGGACACAGTTTTAGACTACAAAGTATATTTAGTATTTCTGTCAAATTCTTAGAATCGGTACAGATTGATTCGGATAATTTGTCAGAAACCCCAAATAAAATTGAGCCCTATCCTGGCATCGTACTCGAGGCCTCGTGGACAGCATTCGCATTCACTGCCGCTATGCCACATGAGAATTATACATAGTCGACTATATGAAAATACTCTGCTTTGTCTGCCTATGTAAATATGTTGTTTGTTTTTAACATACTGTATGAAATAAATATTTCCTTTCTTTCTCTCACTCAGTGATCAACGGTTCTAGACTAGCAAAGATGCTAAATCTTCAAACACAATCATCCCTATTCCAAGAATAATGACCCCATGCTACTTTTTATTATGTATGTACGTACACACAGCGACCCATCAACCTAGACTGTTTGGACTTTGAACTATTAGAAGTTCAACGCTGCGAATCGTGCGAGGGAGTGCGTTATATTTTTGTTAATTTGTCTCATTCACGCTAAACGGGACGTGACGCTCTATCCTTACCATTACATCGACACCACTATGCACTGTTCCTTTCCGACAATTCTCTATTTTGTATGTACCGTAGTTATGCGTATATAGGGTGTCTAACTTGATGTGAAGCCATGTGTACTGCTATTACCCGCTCTAGGCCAGCGTGGTGGACTATGGCCCAAAACTTCTCACATTGAAAAGAGATCCGTGCCCAGCAGTGGGACAGTTTATAGGTATACAGTTTGTGTGTTTACCAATGCACCAATTACCCATAAAATAGACATAATAAAAAGCCTTGTGTCTGGGCGTCGGGACCCGAACATAAGAGAACCAAGAGATTAAGGTATATACTAACTATCATTTAGCTATTAAAAGTGGTTAACGACTGTCGAAACTCAAAAATATTTAGATTTGATATCCTCGATCCTCGAAGGTACACCCACATAAATGACAGTTGTGAATTGATTGCCTTACGTTGCAGTCCCTTGCATGTATTCTCTCAATGTTACAAATTATAAAGCTGATTGGTAAAAGACTAGACATATTGAAGGAACCGTATTCAGTACTCGAATCTAAATCGGCATATCTAAAAAAAATAGATACTTACAATTTGATCTAGTTAGCCAATAAAAACAGGACACGCAAGCGCATATACCAAAGCTAAACAAAACCTCCACCCCCGCCTCCCGCTACCGCACCCCGCACTCTCCCGAAATTGCACCTCCTTCGTCCTTTTCTTATCAAAGGTCATTAGCCTCGGTAGCAGCTGTGTGTGATGCGCGCAGTGTCCACATTTTATGGATATTTCATACAAATTTTCATAAAGGTTTTCTTTGCAGGTTACACAGTGTTTTTTTTTATATGCTTCGTCTGACCATAAATTATCATGTCCTTAAGTATGTACAATGTTTAACCAGTCACACTGTATAGTTGCAGCCTATGATTTCAACAGAACGCAGCTATATTGACTGCGTTGTTGGAGGCAGACATTTAGTCCTCCGACAATTTTGCATACAGATATTATTGCATGCAGCACACGAGTTTTATTTACTAGTATTTTTGATTACAAACTAGCATCTAGCTAAACTAAAGCGTCAGTTCAGTAGTGTAAGATGTGAGACTATAAAGTACGGCCTCTCCATCGCATGTCTGATACCTTAAACTTAATGCTTATTTTATTAGACCCCATGAACATATTTTGAGAATGGAGATCATTTACTTTGAGAACCAACGTCCTCATCTATAAAATATGTAGGCAAGAGAACAACTATTGTCTGCATACCATTGTGTTGCAGTTCATAGGTACAATAATATTTTGTTTAGAATGACATTATCTCACAGTCCGAATAAATAATAAACGATTAGAAGCGATGGCATGGAGAGTATTGTGAGAGTCGTCGGTGTAGTAGGACGGTTTTAAGCAAACATCGTATAGTTCTTGCCCTTGTGAATTAAGTTCATTAGATCAATAACTAGTGTAAGAATGAAGACCCATTTGCTGTTGCTGTTTTGGTAAAGTATTACTTGCGTTTTGAAAAAAGACTAGCGGAAAACTAATAACAATTGGTTTGATTGAATGTTGTTAAGAAGACAGCCAATTACAGCAGATTGCTAACTAATTTTTATGTCGATCTAGGTTCCGGAATATACTTATTATTCTGAGACCCGTTTTCATAATCCTAAATTATTGTGTGTTAGCCATGTGCAAAGATTTATCCGAATTATTTACGTGCACTTCGTTCTTAATCATGCAAGATTCCATTAATTAATATATCTAATAGCTGCAATATTCCATTTTATATTATAAATATACAAATACGTCAATGACTAAATATCACCTTTAAGAATATATAGTAATAGTAAAAATCATACCAGCCCTGTATTAAACTGTCCCACTGCTGGGCATTGGCCTCTTCTCAGTGTGAGAAGGGCTGGGCTATATAATAGTCCACCAAGCTGCTCCAGTGCGGATGGCAGTCTTATCATATCTTACGGCGAACTTTCAGACATGCAGGTTTCCTCACAATGTTTTCTTTTAATGTTAAAGCGAGCGATAATTAACGATTTAATTCGCACATAACTTCGAAAAAACAGAGATCCCAAGCCGCGCAGGCTTGGGATCGATATCGAGACCTCCGCGCGGCAGTCCAACAGTGTCCCACTCGGCTATCGCTACACCATAATTGGCTACGTTGTGCAGGGCAAGTGACGTACCAAGACTATGCCCGTAAAAGAGACAAAGGTATAGATTCTGCAACGAGCTATCTTGTTATAGTAAGTGTAACGTGTTTACAGTTTCTCAACGAACCCAGCCAGTGGCTTGCACGCCAGTCGTAAAATCCGCAAGTTCCCCGAAGATTTCTTTTTCGGCGCCTCCACAGCCGCATACCAAATAGAAGGTGGCTGGCAGGAAGATGGTAAGAACTAAAGATATATACAATTGCATTCGAATGTATTAACAATACTATGCATAAATACGTGCTCTACGTCTATTACGACTATGCAATGAAGGTATTGCATAGTGTACAACTATCAAATCAAATCAGCGTCACTAGTACGAACATACATAATTGTGAAGGCTATATTACTTCTCATCAGTAAGTAAGCACGCAAGATGACTAATGATAAGCTGTTGTGATAGCATATAGAGACTTGTAATACGAAGGTTATCTCGTTACCAAACCTGCAAGAAAATGCGACCAGGTTGCTGCACAGAGGACACAAAACGATGGTCCCTGTTCATTGCACTGGTTTTCATTAAGAAACGCTGCAAGTTTAGGTTACATGGTGGCGATCTTTCATAGGACTGACTCATTTGAGACTAACAAGATTTTCGAGACTGGCAATGTGTTACTAAGATTTTCCGTCAACAATTTCTTAGTAGCAGCCGACAGTCTTAAAGTTTGCCTGTTAAGTAGCAATGGGCTGACCCTATTACGTGGCCTCTAAATTTATACCTGGCAATATTTAAATGTGATATACCTTGTCGATTCCTTCAGAGATACAGGCGTGTATGTATGTGGATAGCATCGCCACGCCGGAAATAATTTTCCAGTCGGACTAAGCCAGTCGTCTACTAACATCTGTCTTAAAACTTTCACAGGCAAAACCATGTCAATATGGGACGTAATGACACATCAAGAGCGATCCCCAATCAAGGATGAGAGCACAGGAGACGTCACAGCAGACTCCTACCACTATTACAAAAAAGACGTGGAAATTATCAAAGAGCTTGGCTTAGACTTCTACAAATTCTCCATATCATGGCCGAGGATCTTACCGAACGGATTCTCGGACAAAATAAATGAGGCTGGCATAGAATACTACAACAACCTAATAGATGAATTATTGGCTAACAACATTAACCCCATGGTGACAATGTACCATTGGGATCTGCCGATAAACCTTCAGAAATTGGGTGGTTGGACCAATCCCTTAATTGTGAACTGGTTCGAAGACTACGCTAAGATTTTATTTGACAGATATGGAGAGAAAGTAAAATATTGGATCACAGTAAACGAGCCACGAGAAATATGCATCGAAGGATATGGTTCGACGGGTACAGCTCCAATGTTAAACATGACCGGTATAGGAGAGTATTTGTGCGCTTATAACCTACTTCTGGCGCATGCGCACGTGTATCATCTATATGATGAGGTTTATAGGAAGAAACAGAAGGGTTTGGTGGGTATTTCTATCGGTTTCTATTGGTACGAGCCAGCGTCCGACACTATTGATGATCATCAAGCTGCTGTGGATGCTAAAATGTTTGGTGTAAGTATCTAATTTTAGATATAAAAGTTCAATATACAGCCGAATCTGTTTGGGTATTTAAACCAGATTATTAGAGCCTATATATGGCCTATATATATATGGTAGTTTTAATTTTAATAATAGTGGATTTATTTTGGGTTAAGTTCGATCGAAGCAATTGTCCAGTAGAATGACCGTGCCAGTATTTTTTATTTAAACATTTTCTTTTAAATAATCTCTCATACTTATGACTGCAAGGATAGTGTAATAGTAAGTAGCCACCTCGCCAGTACCAGTGCGTCGAATGCTACGGGCTCGAATCCCAGACGTGATAAAAATTGTGTGTAAGCAAACAGTTGAATGAAGTTTGAATATGTTTAAAGTGCTTCGCGACGCAGAATATATGCCTAATGTGTAATTTGCCTTGTTACTATAGTTTTATATATATTATATAATATATCAATGGTTTGTACATAAAAAGCTCATTGAGTTAAATGCTTATATAAGCTGTTGTAATAATAACTTACTAAACTTTAATTCTAGTGGGGCCAATACGCAAATCCAATATTTTCAAAAGCCGGCGATTTTCCCTCTGAAGTCAGGAAAAACGTCGCAATAAAGAGTGCCGAGCAAGGATTCCCACGTTCTCGACTACCAGAACTCTCGGGCGTCCAAGTGGCATTCGTCAGGGGCTCAGCAGATTTCTTGGGTGTGAACACTTTTACAACAAGGTTGGCTTATAGGGATGCGTCTCTAGATGGAATGTACGCCGTTCCTTCGTACTTGGATGATGCAGGCACTGTGCTAGTAAAAGATCCGAGTTGGACTCAGTCCGCGTCTAGTTGGCTGCAGGTAAATTATTTAAATTGGTTAGAAATTCTAATTTTATGTTATTGCGTTAGTATTGCGTTCCAGATTACGATCTCAAACTCTTATAGAATATTAAGAATGTTAGAGTCTACTCTTGCTAATTATTTTTTACCACCAACCAGAGATACCACCCTGCTAGAGTAAACCGACATAATACCTAGTAGAAATATTGTTACTGCGTTACGCCCGGTAAGCACATACCTACTGCTCCCAATATTTTCCTTCCATCCTATCTCTCTTCTCTCTCTGATATTGCATGCCATGTAAGATGGCATGCCGTTTACTATCAGGCGTTCCAAACGAATATTTGCCACGATTGTTTTGAAAAAAAAACTTACACTCACTATGTGTAATATGTACGTATTTACAAAAAATAAGTATATGTGTATGTTTATCCATTGTCTAGTACCCATAGTACAAGCTCTGCTTAATTTGGGCTAGATGGTTTTGTGTGTACGTGGAAAATAAAAAAAATAAAGAAATGTCTACGATTGAGATAGCCTTCACAGCCGGGCTAGGCTATAATAGACTAGTAATCATCATCATTTCAGCCAAAAAACGTCCACATAGGCCTCCCCGATTTCGGTTTTCCATAGAGACCGGTCTTGGGCCACCCGCACCCAATCGTATCCCGTAACCAGGTCTACGTATGTATATCTGGTTACCGACAGGCGGAATTAATATTTTATCACTTTGACAGATATATGGAAAAGCAAACTACATAACACTGTGTTACTCATCTACATAAACAAAAATTTTAACAAAAAAGAAAATCAACTTCAAAGGACAATATTCTAAAACAAAAGCGCACTAAAACTTAAAAAATAATTACGTATTCTTGTAAATAATTAAATAATTGTTATTAAATGGAGTCGGTATCGGCCAAAGTAGGTTTGTAACTACTTAAACATGAGATGTCTTACTATAATCGTACCGCAACATTGGCATGCACAATTACACACACAGACGCAACACGCAGCGCGAGAGGCTGACATTGACTCCAAAAATAACAATAATTTAATTATTTTAATTAAATAGGACCATATGAAAAGTGCCAGCTTTCAAATAAAAAAAGAATCATTAAAATCGGCTCACGTAGAAAAAAGTTATGAGGTAAAACACATAAAAAAAACATACGGTCGAATTGAGAACCTCCTCCTTTTTTGAAGTTGGTTAATAACTGACTCTGTATGAAGAGGTAGTATTTATTGCTATTGGTGGCACAAGAGCTTCCTGGTGGTTAGCTGTCAACACCGCTCATGGACATGGCTGCACCTTGCTTGGCATGACGACCAATCTTACAAGAAAGAAGAGGATACGTGATTGACTATAGATTTTCATTACAGGAAGTACCGTGGGGTTTCACCAAACTTCTTTTGGATATTAAGGTGTTGTATGACAATCCACCTGTTTATATCACAGCCAACGGTTGGTCGACTACAGGCGGGTTACTTGACGAGGGCAGAATAAGCTACATGAGGACATATCTAAATGCTCTATTAGATGCAATCGACGAAGGCTGTGATGTCAAGAGCTTTAGTGTATGGTCCCTTATCGACAGTTTCGAATGGAAAAGGGGATACACGTAAGTATAACTGCAGAGTCAAGTTTTAAGGAGCTTGACTTGGGGATAAATCCTTACTCATCAAAGAAACACAAGCTACAATATTCTTTAGAATTAAGAGAGTTACTGCAAGACCAGTGAGCCGAGTGTCAACTCAAACGGGACTAAAAATGTGTGCTGACAATTTCTTTTTTCTGATATGATTGTTCATTATGTCCTTTGTTTGAATATTTCAGGATGCGCTCGGAAAATTTATCTCTAGAACGAGTCTTATAAAAATTGTAGCTAGCTAAACTTTCCTTTTGTGAATCTCAATATTAATTTAGGAACTCTTTGCTTTCAGAGAGAAGTTTGGACTTTACGAAGTGGATTTCTCAGGTACAGACAAGACTCGGACTCCTAGAAAGTCGGCGTTTATTTACAAGGAAATCGTGAGAGCGAAAACTTTGGATCCAGACTTCGAGCCAGAAAAGTTTTTAGTTGAAGTACCCGAGAGTCAGGAGAGAGGGACTGATCGGGATGTGTTTCTCTAGATGTATTATTTGTAATTTCTTTCGATGTAGTTAAGTATATCAAGTATTAAAATATTTGTAACTTCATTGAAAGCATTATAGTTATTAAAGTGTTTAATTCGCTGTATTTACAATATTGCGTGTCAGTTGTATAGTCACACTAGATTTAGCCTGCGGCTTCGCTCGTGTTAATTAAGATTTTGTCAATAAATTTCTTTCCATTGGGAACAGTACGTTTTTTTCTGTATGACAGGTTTATGTATGTCTTTATGTCTTTTTCTGTACCCTTGATAACGTGTATGTGAAATTACATAATGATTAGTCGAGTAAGTGAGGCGTTAAAGCGTAACAAACAAATAAACTCACATTCGCATTTATAATATTAGTAAGTAAGGAAGGAGTAATTTACCTACCTGCTGCTGGTTGTGACTCATCTTTCGAAGATTTTTTTTATTATGAGGTAGCAGGCAAACGAGCAAGCGGATCGCCTGATGGTAAGCGATTACCGCCGCCCATGGACACTCGCAAGACCAGAGGAGTTACAAATGCGTTGCCGGCCTTTTAAAAAGGAGTACGCTCTTTTCTTGAAGGTTTGTAGGTTGTATTGGTCCGGAAATACCGCAGGCAACAGTTTACTCCACAGTTTAGTTGTGCGAGGCAGAACATTTCTGGGAAAACACACAGTTGTGGACTGCCAACCATCTAAATGATGGGGATGGAAATTCTATCGCGTAGGACAATGGCGAAAAGAAGCGGCAGGGATCAGTCTGAACAATTTCTCGGAGCACTCCCCATAGTAAAAGCGATAGAGGATGCATAGCGAGGCCACATCTCTACACAGCGCCAAGGAGTCTAGCCGATTTGAAACAACCTGGCAGTCGACGATTCGAGTCGAGTTAATAGGTAACATATTGTCCATCTTTTTAAATGAACATTATCAAAGTTATACTAAAACAACAAAGCATAAAAATAAGATAGGTGTGCGCTTAAAATGCACACTTATGAACGCAACATTAAATATTTAGTTAAAACTACAGGCTAATTAAGGTGCTTCATGTTTATCTATATATATAAAAATCTCGTGTGACGGTGTTTGTGAACGCACTACTCCGAAACGGCTCGACCGATTTTTATGATATTTTTATGTATATTTGGTAGGTATGAGAATAGGTGGTAAAGTAGGTATATTTTATAATGCTAGGTGATTAGGGTGTCCCTACCCAGAAGAACAATGTTTGCCGGGTCAGCTACTTTACTTTGTTTAAGAAGTCTGTAACTCTGTAGCGATTCCTTACAAACGAAGAGGTTTCGATGATTGACAAGCGATGGTGCTGTACACAATACGCCATAGAAACCTGAATCACGCAATTGAAGTTTACGCCACTGCGTAAACTTAAGTCGATACTTAATATTGTGGCGTATGTATATACGCACAGGCAACATATAACTTTACGAGAAATCTGGAATCGAACGGAGCATCGTACAACTAGCCGCGCCGAAACCAAGCGACGCGCGAAGGCGATCGAACGGAGCATCATACGTCTAGCCGCGACGATATCAACTTTCAAACTGGTGACGCGCGAAGCTTCCCTCTGCTTTTTATACGTGGCACTACTTTTATACTCGCGAACAAATTTCCAAGAAATCATTCGTAAATGTTAGATTTTTGTTGACTTGTCGCTGATTGGTGAAAATGTTTATTGTACACGTTAGTGTTAGCGTTACTTGCATGACTAATATATGGGATATAAGATAGGTGAAAATTGTAAATATATTCTCAGTTGAATCAGTCTGCGTGTTTCATTATAACCTTAACGGTTACCAGCTACGGACCTGGCTTCTGCCCGCCGGCTGGTAACACGTTAAATTGAAAGTTATATGTTGCCTGTGCGTATATACATACGCCACATCAATATATATTCAAGATCCCGATAACAACCGTGGGTTTGCGGCCCGCCAGCCACAATCACCCAACCTGGTCGGCAAATCCTGCCTTTCTGTTGGTGGGACATTACAACACGTTCTCCCACTAATCTGACTTCGTGATCTGACGCTCCCGGCGGCGCATGATCTAAACTTTAACAGCCATCATTCATAATTTATAATTAATATAATTATTCACGACATCGGTGGTGGATTACTTAGTAACAAAGAAACCTTTACTAAATTTCTGTTTCTTAAGTATTGTAGATTTTAAATATAGTATTTAAATAAATTTGCGTGTTGTACAGGTTACAACAATCAAATTTATTGAAACGCCAAGCATTAAAAGAAAATTTATTAAGACGTATATCATGCAATGCGAAAGTTTAGAGATTTTAAAGTAAGCTACAGACAACAGGAAACCAAAGTCTCGGAAAACTGGGGTAACACTGTTACTGCGTATCGTCCTGTGAATAAGACAAGTGTTCTAGACACCCAAATCCTTATACGTCCATTCTCGATCTATCATGCCAAGTTAAATGCCTCTCTCCTGGAATTGACAAACTGTAAGTAACACCTCTGCTACTGCAAGAATAGGGTTCACAGAAGCTTATCACAATTATAATAATGCAATCAGTGCTGTTAGAATGCAATAGGTCTGTAACTAATTATGACCTAGAATATTAGTATGCAAGCTTTCCAATAAATATAAATAATATGCAATTAGATAAAACCAATATATTATAGGCACACATAAACTCACTCCTCCCACGTAATATATGGGTGAGCCTATTGCCATTCACCGGCACTACTCCAAGTTTACACTGATCGACAGCAAACGTAAGGCCTAAGCAATACCTAAGCTCTTATCTTATTTGCTATGCGTATGCCGTTTAAGACAAAAGAATAATTAAATTTTATATGTAGTCACAGTAAATATAAAATTATTGGTTGTCGTTGCAATGTAATTAAAACATTATGAATTTTAGACAAGTTGAGATTAGTAACACTATAAGACAATTTTACATAGCAAAAAGCATAGAATTTAATTTGGGCCAATAACACCCAAAGCAACGCTAGATAGTAAGTATACCTCTAACGGTAACTATAACATAACACATCACTAGTGCGGTGTACCGTGTCAAATTTGTTTTGTTTATATGTCACGTCGGGAGAAGTTTCTCCGAATATAAGATAAAAATGTGCGATATAAACGATAATCCAATAAAATTAAGTGTTAAGTGGAATGGCAAGGAATACGAAATACCGGAACTATCGCCGTCGGATTCCGTGGCTATGCTCAAAATCGCCATAGAAAATGCGACAGGCGTGCGACCGGAAAGACAAAAGTTACTCAATGTTAAATTTCAGGGTAATTATTATGCATTTACTGTCATCTAACAACTTTATTACGATGCGAGGGTGGTTGTACATACATTATGAGTAAAATTGCATGTTAATATATTCTTTAAAATTAAGTTAATAGATGAGAGCATTTTTGTCCCACTAAACTAACAATCTTTATGTAACATCATTCTACACGCACGTAATACATCAATATTCTAAAAAATGCATACGATGCCCTACATTTTGTTGACTATTTATAACTGTAACATGATAACAGTGACATAGATATAAGCAATATTATTTACATTTAAAAAGTCTCAGTATAATTTCGAAAGTTAGCGTTTTCCTGAAGTAATACTTTTTTAAATATAGCAGAAAGATACGCACACTCCACTTTCGGGCATCTGTTTTAAATCTTCCACATAACCAGAATAAATACTAGTCTACATTAAATATTGCAGCTACAAGATTGAAACAAAATGAGCTGTATTTCGAGGTTCCAGGGTTCCTAAAGTTGTTTACTGTTTATTTTTTTTTATAATTTCTCAAGCTAATATAATCTAATTTGAAACAAGGCAAAGGCAATGCATGTAGCATGGCTTGAATATATGATCTCAACAAATAATATTGTTACTTTAAACCTTAACCTAAGTCAAGGAACAAATATTTACAATGCACAAATAGCATAGTGGTTTAAGTGGTTGTCTCGCCACTACCACTATGCCAAGTGTTGTGGGTTCAAATCCAACATGGGACAAACATTTTTGTGATCCACAAGTGGTTGTTCAGATTCTGGATGTTCTTTGTGTCCTCGATTTTAATGTTTGTAAAGTCTCCTGTAATACAGGAATTATTCCTAGTGCAGAAGATGTCTTAGAGAAAAAAAGAATGCATGAGCTTATGCAAAACTTCTGAATAAAATCACTCAAGTTGATAGGCTTCTTTACCAATAGATACTTAATACTGTATCAAGTTAGATGCTTTAGCCACTGAGTTGGCAATGCTATGAATATAATAAAGTATATGAAATAATCTAAAGAATTATTATATCATCAATTAGCCGAAAGTCTGACCAGTCTTGGCCCTAGAGTCCCACTGTGGCCAAGTCAGACAGACCAATCTCAGCTCTCTAGTCCAGTCAAGAGGTTATTTAAAATGAATGGTTACACCCAAAGCTTGCGTTGGCAAACAAAAAGAGGTTATATGATATGATAATATCATATAACTACTTTTAAGTTAGCCAACAGCAGCACAGTTTCCTAGTTTCTAAGTGGTAATTTTACTGTGCCACACCACTCAAAACATGTTTAATTTTTATTCCTGCTGCAAATAGAATTTTAGTTATGACATGAATGACACAATCTCTTCGTCATCAGTGTGCTAAGCATTTCATCAGGTCTGAGCCTGGTTCAATAATTTATTTATAAGACTGGCAGTTTTTAGTGTCCAATGTTTGTAAAGTCTTGTACGATACCCAGATTTCAAGTTTGTAGTAACTTAAATATTTAAATTTCATCACACATTATTTCAGACTTTACTTTAAGTAAGATATTTTAAAATGTGCTTTTATTATTTTATTATAGCTTTATTCTCCACTTAACAATTCTTACAAATATATGTCTGATTATAATCATTTTCTTTTCATTTCTTTGTTATGTGGCCTCCCTATGGGTAAAAGCCTCCTCCATTGTTTTCCACCTTTCCCTGTCTTTAGCCATATACATCCAACTTTTTCCTGCTATGTTTATTATGTAATCTGCCCATCTTGTCTTCTGTCTTCCCACGTTTCTTTTGCCTTTTGGGCCCTGTCATTTAGTTCTTTGGTAAGTCCATCTCTTATTGTTGTACCTTGACAAGTGCCCGCCCAGTTCGACATCTGTTTCAAACTAAAATGAAGAGTGTCTGGTAATTTAGTTTTCATGTGGATGTCTGCGTTTCTGGTTTTTTGTATTTTTCTCAGTTTCAGTATACTTTGTTCCATTGCATGTTGGAAAGATGAAACTTAGTTTTTTACTCTTTCAGTGAAGACCCATATCTGTCTAGCATAGGTTAGGCTTGGGAGAATGGAAGAATCCATTATAGTCTTTTTTATATTAGGGCTATAGTTCCCTTTTAAAATTTCTTTTTGGGGCCAGTATATCTTCCAAGTTATAAGTATATTAATAACAATCTTAAGTTAATAATAAGGAGCTGAAATAATTTGATAGTAGATTAGTTTGATAGTAGAGTAGATAATTTATATAAATTAAAATATATGCATGCATGTATGGAGCATCACTTAAGAACAGCTCGGCCGATTTGCCAATTTTTATGTTGTGATTTTAATTGTCAGGATAAGATTTGTATAAACGAAAATTTGCGCATTATCTGCGGATAATGTCTATGAAATAGACAGACGCATAAATATTCGTCTGTCTATTTCGTTTTCGTTGCTATTTGCATCGAAGGACACCAGTTTACCTAGGTAAACTTATTCATTAGTATATTATATCAGGTTTTCTTCTACTTTGATTGTTTTCTTTTGACTGTTTGACATTATTTTAGTTTTGGATGCGTTCATGTGTAAGCCAATTTTTTAACTTCAGCGTTTAATCCTTGTAGCATTTTACAAGGATTCTAAAATGTACCTTACATAAATTATATTAAATGTTGATACAATATAAATTTCAATAATAATGATTTGATCTAGTGCAACTAGTTCAAGATTATATTTTAGAGATATAATATACATACAGAATAGAAGTAATAGTGAAGCATTTATTCCTAAGTTATTTGTGTAGTAGCTTTATAGGTACAGCTGCATCATGTTTCTATTCAATAGATAATAATTTCTCCATACAGCTATTGATCATTTCGTAACAAAATATCCTAAAAGTGCTGCCTGACTCTGCAATCAAACCTAGGTCCTCGTATTTGACTGCAAACTTATGCTACTAGACCATCAAGCTAACTATTAAGAGTAACAAAACTTTTTGAAAACAGAATTATCACAAAAATTACAATGTTTTAATCACACTATATATGTCAACTGATGTATTTTACTAACTGAATAGGCTATTTCCACCATTTTTACAACTAATGCATTCATTATGAAATCCACTTTCAACAAATTCAGGCTTATTGGTCATTTCACACAAAATATTCCAAATTCAATCTCAAATGACAATCTAAACGAAAATAGAACGCATGTTACTATTATATGAAGCAATCACTATTTAAATGCATGCATTCAGTGCCCTCAATAGTAATAAACCTCCACTTTATCATAATGAAATTTAAAATACGAATTGCTTCTTTTGCAACCGATTTTGATGCTGTGTTCAACAAAAAGATCTCTGTTGAGTGCTATGTGCTATCTCACTAACACCATCCAATCAAATCACTAAACATGATTTTATTTTGACTGCACGGATGCCGTAGTGCTTTAAGTGGTTGCTTCGCCACTTCCACAGCACCGAGTGTTGTGGTTTCAAATCCCACACGGGATAAAAAATTGTGTGGTCCACAAATGTTTGTTCCGAGTCCGAGTCTGAATGTTCTTTGTTTCCGTTGTTTTAATGTTTGTAAAGTATTCCGCGATACAAGAATCATTCATAGGGCAGGAGTTACCTTTAAAAAAAAAGAATAGGAATTAATTTTCTAACCAAACATTTCTTTTTACACAACTCGACATATAATATTGTCTTCTGTTTACGCCAATGTTATTCATTGAAATTAAACTACTATACAGGGTGTAAGGGACGGTGTACCGAAAACATTGCACAATCGTTTGTCCATAAGTACATAACTGAATGGAAATGTCAATTCAAAAATAAAACGTACGATTAAAGTTTTATGCTAGTACATTGTAATTTACACTACGCAATGTATTGCTACCAATGCAATGTGTCCGCCCGCGCTATCGTATCGCGCTTCTCGCACGACGCGCACCAATGCTACGCGCGCTCACATTATCTGACGGAGCTCGTTTAGTACTAAAAATCGGATTGTACAATTTTATTACTGTAGGTACTTATAAAAATTTGACCCCACTCTGCGACAAAGTCGGAAGTTAACTCATCCAGTACAGTTGTCTGGTCTTGCTGTAGAAAATCCAAGTAACGGGGTTCATTCATGCGCTCCGGTAAAAAGTGAGGCCCTAAAATTTTGTTGTTATAGACCCCCGCCCATACGTTTACCGACCAACGCGTTTGGTGACCCGTTTATTGGAATGCACGTGGATTACCTTCGCGCCCAAACGTGCGAGTTACGTCGATTCTACATGCCATTCCGAGTAAACGTGTATTCGTCAGTCCAAATTATGTGGGATACAAAACTTGGATGTTACCGCTGCTGATTCGTCAACCACCTGCAGTATGCAACACGCCGAACTTGGTCGCCAGGCACGAGAGCTTGCACTTTATGACTACGGTACGGCCGTTTTCGATCTCTGCGTAAAATTTTATGCACAGTCCAGTGCAATACGCGAGTTCCGTGGTTACGTCGCAGAAGTTTAGCGGTAGTTTGCGTACCAAGGCGTGGATTACGGTGAACGGCATCGAGAATTCTCCGCTCAGTGGAAACTCTAATCGGCCTTCCAGAACCCTCCTGATGCGGTACTTTAGGTAAATTATCCAGTACTTGTTGATACGCACGAGTAATCACACGGCTGTCCATAGGGTGACGTGCGTCAGGATACCGCTGGATGTAAATGCGAAGCGCCAACGAAGCATTGCCTCGTGCCTCCCCGTATGCCATGAGTATTTGTCCATATTTGCGTGCACTAAACGGCTGACTCATTATTTATTAGGTACAAACACAACTTTTTAAGTATTTACACAAAAAAGTTATAAACAAAACAAAAACGTTAACAAAATGCAACGAAAATAGTAAACACTCGCGAATACGAGAGATTACGTCAAGTACTTCCGATTCCTGACAGTAGCGTGACCGAACTAAAGAAAAATAAATGTCAGTTGTAGTCATAGTAGATAAGTATGAGATGGCTCGATGGCGTATTGGTTAGTGTAACCGACTGCTACGCCTGAGGTCGCGGGTTCGATTCCCGCACAAGTCAAACATTTGTGTGCATGAACATGGATGTTTGTCTTGGTCTGGGTGTTTCTATGTATAATATGTATGTACTTACAAAAAAAATGTATATATGTATGTTTATCCATTGTCTAGTACCCATAGTACAAGCTCTGCTTAGTTTTGGGTTGGTGTTGTGTGTATGTGGTAGAATAAAAAAAAAAAAAAAATCTATCTATGAGAGTTATCGACTATCGATTAATTTTATACTTATACATAGTAATAAACTGTTTATGGCTAATTCTACTAACAAATTTACTAGATTTACTAGATTACATTACATTGTTTGAATCGCTGTATACAAAAAGCAATTAAAACAATTAGATGGTCTTTTACATTAATTATTATTAAAAGTGATTAAATAGACTCGTACATGTTTACGATACGAAATATCAAAACAATTAATATTTTTTTACATTTAAAATAATAATGGGTATTGTAAAGTGTTAGTAGTATAACATTTAATTACAGGCTACTTTAATCATTACCATCTTTTCAATCTACGTCACAATAAACGTGACTAATTTAATAATAAATAGTGCTCGTAATAAATACTTTACTTCTGAAAGGAAAACAACTGTTTTATTTATTAACCTATCCCGCTTTGTTTAATACACTTTTTTTCGATATCGATCATTGATCATAGATCTGCCCTAGTTTAGTGGTAGTATGGTGCGGGCGGGTTTTTACACAGCACACTATTGCCGGTGCGTAAAAAAAGTTTGTTGCGTTGGTCATTGCTTGTCCGCGCGAGATCAGCTGATTAGTTCATCTGTGTTTATTTTGTATGTTTGGATTACATAGCTGTTTTTCGGTATTATGTAGTTTTTATTGATATTATCTAGTATAATGGATCGTTTACTCGTTATGTAATCATTATCAGTTAGAAAAATGAGAAATGTTGAAAGAAAATTCGTGAATTTTCCTGTGGAAAATTCCTACGTTTTCCAACTCAGAATGATGGTCTGAAGCTAGTATTTCAGTTTTCGGTGAACCGTCACTTACACCCTGTATACAGATTTTATCGTGTTGTTTATTTAACACTATTTATTACATAATTTAGAAACTGTTACACTACTATACTACTATTAAACTTTACTAATTTTAAGCTAATTAAATTATTAAAACTATTTGTATTTAATTTTACACTTTCCCCGACGTATCGGTTGCTTTTCAGCAGCCATGGTCACGGGGAGACTAAGATGGTAGTTGTCTCAATGTTCCAGTGTAGTTATTTCAAAGTACCCAAACATAATTTAGTGATTGGTGTTTCTATTTACGCAGAATGAGCTCAAAGTATCATGAAGTCTAGCTGCGGTTTGTTTTTCTTGGGTTTGGCTATTTGAAGTACTGGATCCCAAGCTAAGCTGGTGGTACATTCCAACCATCTTCCCTATTGAAATTAGGATGTTTTTTGATTTCAATAGCCTCGCGAAGCATCCTTGGTAGGAATCGGTGTTCTTTAGCGAGAATCTGTGGTTTGTCAAATCTCAGGTAGTGGTTGGTCCCCTGTTGTACAAGACATGTCATAAAATAAGGGAAAATAAAAAAATATATTAATAATGTGTTCCAGGTAAAGTTGCAACTGACAACTACACGTTGTCGGAGCTGCAGCTGAAGCCAAACCTGAAGATCATGATGATGGGCTCGCTGGAGGAGGCGATAGCCGGCGCGCAGACCAAGCCTGATGTTGGAGATGAAGTGGTCAACGACCTGGATATTGAGGAAGAGGAGGTTGATGTAGAAAACCAGGAAGTAAGTGATGTATTAATACTCCTTAAGAAACTGTTCTCTTGTTTGCAGAGGACCAATATTACTTTGAACTAGTTTCTGTGTGTGGTCCCCCACAGGCAAAGAAGTCACAGCTTACGGTACGAAATGACGCTGTACTCAGTGAAGTTTGCCAGTATAAGTTACTATAATATATACAACTTCCCGAGATTAACCGTTGGGCCACCGCTCGCCAGACACGATCATCCTTTGTGTTGGAGAAGCATTACAATTCGCACGGGAACACATCTGTGGGACCAATAAATGTACTAAATCAGAATTTAATCTGTTTACATTATTTAAATGTTGGTGAAATCCTCCTAATGTAATAAAGAAAGAAAGAAAATTATTTATTTTGGGTCACAAAAGGGCACACCCAAAACATGGAGAAATAAATTAGAAGATACAAAATAAAACAGAACCAAAGAACAGAACAATAATAACTAGAAAATATAAAATTACTAACACTATAAATTAAATTCTGCTCACTGGCAACACCACATATTCCGTTTGACTCAACGGAAGTCGAGAACTGCCTCCATCCAGGTCAAGGCTAGTATTGTCATTTGTCAGTGAGTAGTTATAAAACTACAAGCATTCAATTATTTAATTTTAACTTAAAAAGTAATGAGAAACTGTGTGTCCCATCAGTGCAAAAATTTGGACTTCGCTCAGCATACGTTGCGATTGTTAAATCGCAACACTGGTATTTTGCGAAATCCAATATGTAATGTACTGATACCGGTTTAAAAATTAAAACTGCGCCGAGCGCAAGACGCGGTTGGACTGAATGATAGAGCTCGATATTCAAATCGACGCGCGGCCGCCATAGTAAAATTGTATATAGGATTTGAAGCAGGGACTTGAAACGTTACTGAAAATAACGTTATGTACTGTTCTCGTAACGATAATTTGTAACGTTTCACTAGGATCGTAACGAAATTCTTTATTTTGTTCTAACTTTATGACATAACGGAACGAAATTTCTATTCTGTTTAATAACAGTATCAATAAAGTAACGTTATTACTATATCACGAAACGTAACATTATTTATTTTGTTATGCAACGTTGCCAGCTTTATCGTAACGTTACTGCAAGTTCGGCGCGGTCGCACCTTTCCGGGACTCTTCGCGTGCAGAATGATAAGAATGGCAACCTAGCATAATTTTTTCGTGTTTACATCTTATCCGATCTTGTCTAGTTTACTTTCGATCGAAGCCGTAGTTTGTTATTGTTTGACTTTAAAGTTTATTTGTATGTGCGATTAGTGTAACTACTATAAAATATAATTATTAAATCTACATTTATAAAGTATCTGTTAAATCATGGGTCGTAAAAAGAAGAATTTTGTATACAGATATTTAGTTTAAATGACGACAAAAATCTTCGCAATAGGATATATATATATATATATATAATATATATTTTTACTACTAAAGTGGCAAACAAGCGTACCACCTGATGGTAAGAAAGAAAAATGTTTTATTTGAATCTCAATACATACATAATTTAAAAGAAAACAATATTAAATACAATTTATCGGAAGGCGGTACATGGAGATCAAATTAGGCACTGCGTCAGCTATTGTTGCTGTATAGACTACAACGCTGGTATTCTCGCAGGCCTACTAAATGGTCAGCGTAGCCTATCAACGCCTGCAATACCATAGGCATCACTTGCGCGTTGCTGACCTAGTAAAAATCTTTTAACGCCCTTTTTGAAGAACCTCATACTGTAGTTTTGTGGGAAAATCTGGGCAAGGAGTTCATTCCACAACCTGAGCGTCCGCGGGAGAAAATTCCTTTGGAACCGCTTGGTGCGTCACTAATTAGGTTGTAAGGTGTGAAAATGGCATCCCTGCCGATGGCGAGCGGTGCGATGATAAAAAGTAGCTGAAGGCATCATCTCAAACAACTCATTAGAACACATTCCATTATACAAGCGGTAGAACACACAAAGGGAGGCAATGTTCCATCTGTGACTTAGTGGCTCGATACCGTCTGTGAGTTTGGGCTCATCGACAATTCTTAATGCTCGTCTTTGTACCGCGTCAAAAGGATCAAGCTGGTATTTTAGTGCTCCTGCCCAAAGATGACTGCAGTACTTCATATGAGGCCGGACTTGCGACTTATATAGAAGCAGTCTTCGCCCCGCAGTGAAGTACCGCTTAGCTCTATTGAGCACACCAAGCTTTTTAGAAGACAGCTTGACCTTGCTCGGTACTGTACATCACTTGAGATGTCGAGGCCAAGGATTCCAATACTCTTGGAGATGGTGAGAGGCGTGTTCTGGAGTTGTGGAGACACAGTAAATGGGGTTTTCTTAGCGGTGAACGCGCAGGCTTGTGTCTTAGCTGGGTTAAACACGACTAAACTTAGTCTTCCCCATTCAGACACTCTATCCAGAGTATTTCCGATTTCAGACACAAGTCGTTCGCGACTTTCCTCCCCTGTGGACCGAGGGATATTAGCGCGGCCCGTGGTATAAGTATCCACAGTACTGTCACCCGCATAGCAATGAATGCTATCAATTGACAACATATTATTGTCATGCAGCAGGAACAGCGTCGGTGATAACACAGAGCCTTGCGGGACGCCAGCATTTATGTCCATGCGGTTAGAGCAATCACCGTCAACCACAGTTTGGATGCATCTGCCGGACAAAAAGCTGGCAACCCATTCGCATAATACCTTGGGCAGTCCGTAAAATGGTTACTTCGATAGAAGACCTTTGTGCCAGACCCGATCGGAGGCCTTCGCCATGTCCAGGCTTAAAGCCAATGCCTGACTTTGGCTCTCAATGGCTAGTGCACATCGGTGTGTGAGATACACGAGAAGGTCGCCAGTTGAGCGACGATGGCGGAAGCCGTACTGTCGGTCACTCAACAAATCGTATCCTCAAGGTACCTCAGCAGCCGAGAGTTAATCAGCCGCTCCATCACCTTGGAGAGGAGAGAAGTTATAGTGATAGGCCTGTAGTTCGATGGGTCAGATCTATCACCTTTTTTTGGCACTGGGTGAACGAATGAGGTCTTCAATGAAAACGGAACTTATCATGTGGAATACGAAAGCGAGAAGAGGCGCGTCAATACTGGACACAACTCAGGAGCACACCGCTTTAGTACCACTGCCGGTATGCCATCTGGCCCACTCGACTTATGAACATCTAGAGACATTAGCTCCCGCCGGAACTCACGTTGTGAAATTGAGATTTCCGGCATGGAATGACCGCACCACAGAATAGTAGGTGGTACGGCGCCTCCATCGCTCATAGTCGAGTTTGAGGTAAAGAGAGAACCCAACAAATCGGCCATCTCTTTGACACTATGGGCCAGATTACCATCGGGCTTTCGGAGTGGTGGCAAGGACGACTGACAAAAATTACCTACTACCTTACCTTTTACCAGCCTTGGCGAGGGACCAGAAAGAGCGACTCCCGTAAGGGAAGCTAGCAAGTCGCGCGCCAATTCTGCCGACGAAATCAAACTTAGCCCTGGCAACCACCCTCTTATTGAGTCTCGAGGCAGCATTTAGTTTGCGTTTCACTTCGGGGATGTTAGATTCCTTGTTAGTACAGGCCGTGGACCAAGCCTCATAGGCAGATTGCTTTAAGGCTCTAGCATCTCTGCAGGACTGATAGAACCATGGTCGTTTTTTAATTCCTGCGGCGATCCGCGGGTTTGGGATGTAGCATTCCATTCCTGTAAGTATCGCTGCGCAACGGCGCTAGCGCAGGTTTTGGGATCAGCTGAAGTGAAGCTGCCTCCACGGGTACGCTGCGTAGAACTCTCACAGCCCATCCCAGTCTGCTGACTTATAGTGCCACCCTCGACGCCATGTGGTGGGCTGAAGTGGATCTGCTTGCGCAAGTGACACTCGCGCTCGAACAAGGCAGTGGTCAGAAGAACCAAGAGGTGCATCCACCTGGATGGAGTATCCATCCGAGCTCGTAGTCAGCAGAAGGACCAATAAGGAGCTGGTGTGGATCTCTACGTCTGGTATTCTGGTAGGACTATGTACCAGTTGAGAAAACCTATAGGCCAGAGCAAACTCATGAGCAGACCTTTCCGCAAAGTCAGTGGACCGAGAACCAAGCTACTCTACGTGGTGGGTGTTAAAGTCTCCTAAGATCACTAATTCTGCAGAAGGGTACTGCTCAATAACTTTGTCAGTCGATCGACAGTCAGATCGTTTCTTCTATTCTTTATGGCCATATTTAAAAAAAGGGGGTATAAAGGATATCAGGAGATGCTGTACTGTCAGCGCAAAGGACAAAGACGTGTTTACATCTCACCAGAGCCTGGCACAGGTAGAGCGATTTGCCGACGCGGCAGCCGGAAGGGCCGTCGGTCCCTTCCCGATACAGTAGTCGAGTCCACTCCGGTCTCTTCCTCCGGCAACAACTACTGCATAGGGAACTTTACACGGGCTGGTGGTTCAGCCTCCCAGGGCGGAGATTAAGTAATCCCTGGGTTCGGGAACCCGTTCAGCCTGCGGGTGGCCAGCGGACAGCCGTTTCACCGGGTCTCCCTGACCACCGCGTCGACACTTCGCGCCCGTACAAGGCAATGGCGCTCACATAACCACTAGTCCCCTCACTGACAGTGCAGCGCCTCCTCAAGGAGCACTGGCACCCCTACTCACCGCAGGAACACAACACACGGTTATTTTGGCTGCGGTCTTCTGTAGGATGGAGGAGTATTATTATTGAAATTGATACTTGATTTGCTTGAAATGTTAAAAACATTCTTCTGAGGGGACTTTGATTCAACTGAACGTGGATTTACTAGAGTAAAATGATCAATTTGGGACCTTTCAGAGGCTCGGGCCCCCTAAGCCTCCCCTTGGATGCGCTACTGTTTTTATACATGTCTAGATGCAGCATCGTAAATCAAAGTGCGTAGGTAACTACTATGGATTTGAAATTAGAAGATAATCGCGGAGTCCCAACTTCATTCTTAATTTGTACTGTCAGCACAAAAGCTCATAATAAATTTATGTAGGTAATTGATTGATTGCTTCGTTGGTCACGCGGCATAAATTTACGTTTGGGATCATCAGTTCTCAGCTTTGTTTAGGACGAATACCGAATAGTTGCCGAATATTCGTTGCAAGTCTAATTAAAGTCCTATAGTACCATAATAACAACTTAAATAGTAGCTAAATGCATAAATCAACGGAATATTCAAGAATTTAGAACATGAAAATCTATAGTTGTAATAAAAGCCATATTAGTTAGAAATAATGAGATATATAATATTAACATGATACTCACACATTATATTAATAGAATCCACTGAAAACGGATAGGTATATTTATATGCTCAAAAATGTACCTATTATTATTCACACGAATTTAATTGTAGGCCAAAAACTACAACGCACTCTCTCATTAACCTTGAATTGAACGCAGCAGCCGCGCGGTGTGGAGGGGTGAATTAATAACGTTAGAGGTAAAACTAAAATGTTTCAAGTGAAACTGTTACGTATCAGAACGATATGTCCAGTACCGTTACTAAACCTATAACGTTACGGAAAATATTGTTCTGCTAAAATGATATTCTATAACGTTATCATTTTATAACGTTAAACATTGCATAAAGATTCAGTAACGTTACAAATTTTGGAACGTTATGAGAAAACATTTTGTGTAACGGAACTAAATCCATTTCGTTTTCAAGTCCCTGATTTGAAGTGCCTTTTTGATAAATATGTATCTTTATTGTCAAGCAATAACTTAAATATCTGGGACGGACAAATTGTAATATAACTTTTTATGTTTCGTTTTAGCTGTAAAATAGGATAGATTTCTATTGTTATAATTTAAAAATCACTTAACACGAGCTTACGTTTTGCATTTTTCGTGCAAATTTACGTAATTTTGTAGGCGAAAATATTAATTATTTTAAGTTTTTTACACGGAGTAATTGTAAACACATTCATTGCTAAGGTAAATGTATATTTTATATTTGTATTAATAAAAAAGTGTTGATTTTATCAACTTAACTATGACTGTTTTGGCACATTTCGCTCGGCGCAGTCTTAAGTCACATAGCAAAAGATTAAAAATAAACTGCTTGTTTTCTAGATATACCTAGCGAAAATCAACAAACGAGTACGTGACTACAAGATCAACGTGCTGAACGAACCGCGCGAGGGCAAGAAACTCCTCGTACTGGACATAGACTACACGCTGTTCGACCACAGATCTGTTGCTGAAACTGGTATGCTACGTTATTATTATTTCTTAAAAGAAGGCACTAGAAGTAATTCCTGTGCCGCGGGCAATGATATATAAACTATAGATACGTTGCCCGCGCTCTGTAGCGGCAACATGAATGCAAGGTAATTACCAGAAGTCCATTTAGTCACGTACCAACTAGTGCCGCGGGTGTACGCGACATTAAAGTAACTTGAGTGGAAAACTTCCTCAACAACAAAAAAAATATACCGTCCTGTGTTTTTAGGTAATGTAAAAATTATACTGCAACTGTGAAAGATAAAAAAGTATCATTTCATTCGTAAGTATCGAGATAATGGATTTTATTTTACTTTTTATGTTCTTTTTATGTTGTTTTAAAGGATTTTATTTTATTAATGGCGGCTGGCGCCTGAGGCATGTTCGCGCTCGGCCAATGAGCATGCACCACAGAATGACAACGTAATTAAAGAAATATATTTATCTCTTAATATTGTCTTATGTTTACGCGAATGTTATACATTGAAATTAAACACTTTATACGGATTTTATCGCGTTGTTTATTTTACTTTAAACACTGTTATTACATAATTTTGAAAACTCTAACACTACTATTATTGAATTTTACTACTATTTAAGCTATATATTTTTTCTAATTAAAACTATTTGTATTTAAGTTTACACTTTGCCCCGACGTTACAGCCTGCCATACTACCATATGTAAGGGGTGTCACTGACAAGATTGGCTACATCTTGAAGCGAGCTTCAATCAACACATACTTCAAGCCGCCAACGAAGATAAGTCAATTTTTACCATCCGTCAAGTGCCAATTACCTTTACAAGACTGCGGACTCTCATATATTGGGCAAACCAAGAGAAGCATAGGCACCCGCTTAAAAGAACATATAGCTGATGTTAAACACCAACGCTCGTTGAAGTCTGCTGTGTGTGAACATGTGCAACAGGGGACCAACCACTACCTACGATTTGACAAACCACATATACTCGCAAAAGAACACCGATTCCTACCAAGGATGCTTCGCGAGGCTATTGAAATTAAAAAACATCCTAATTTCAATAGAGAGGATGGTTGGAATGTACCACCAGCTTGGGATCCAGTCATTCAAATAGTCAAACCCAAGAAGAAGCAAAACACAGCTAGACTTCATGATACTTTGAGCTCATTCTGCGTAAATAGGAACACCAAAGATTAAATTATGTTCGGGTACTTTAAAATAACTAGCTACACTTCAGAACGTTGGGACAACTACCATCTTAGTCTCCCCGTGAACATGGCTGCTGTAAAACAACCGAAACGTCGGGGCAAAGTGTAAACTTAAATACAAATAGTTTTAATTACAAAAAATATATAGCTTAAATAGTAGTAAAATTCAATAATAGTAGTGTTAGAGTTTTCAAAATTATGTAATAACAGTGTTTAAAGTAAAATAAACAACGCGATAAAATCCGTTTAAAGTGTTTAATTTCAATATTTATCTCTCTTTAACAACAAGAATTCCGTAGATGACATTTAATTTTCTTTCCCTTTCTTCGTGCGTCTAAGTAGCTGTCTAGCTACCAATAGTATTTACGCTGTTTTCGATTGCCGTGATGTTCATGCATGACGCGTCTATTTATATTACGTCATTGGCCGCGGGGGACTTTACAAACATCCAAACAACAGACACAAGGAAGACACGGAATATTTTTTTTTGGATCACACGAATTTTCCAATTGTTTAAATATTTTAGCCCGTGTGGGGATCGAATCCACAACACTGTCGGGGAGGCAGTGGCGCAATGGTAGTGATAATAAGTCAGAATCCGTGATGTTTTTGTAAATTTCTTGACAGAAAAACCCAACAATACTTTACCCGTCTCAGGAATAGCAGCCAAATGTCTGCTAACAGTCTGTATACTGACCGAAATCAATAGCCATTTTGTGAAATACATGTCAATATTAAGCATAAGTATTTGAGCTGGCCGAAATAAAGTTGGAATAATTTCAGCCCCGCTTTAGTAAATTATTTCATGTTTAGTAATCCCTTAAAGCTCATGCGTCACTCTTTCTGCCTTCTGCGACTACTAAAATACAATTGGGGTAGGAATGGGTCACTTCTCACTGTATGAAAGGTTAGGCCATCGACCACCACGGTGGCCAAATTCAGATTGAAAAATTTCAAATATCGTCGAAAACACAACGGAGAATTCTCCAACAGGTTTCCTCACGATGTTTCCTTCACCGTTAAAGCGAGCGATACTCGGAGATATCTAATTCGAGAGCCTCTGCGGCAGTCCGACATTCTCAATTAGACCATCGCTGTTTTTATACTATCTATAAGTATTTATAATACTAGCTTATGCCTGCAGCTTAGCTCGCGTTAATGAAGATTTTATCAATATATTTCTATCCCGCAGATCATTATTTTTTCTCGGATAAACGGTATCGTATGACCTTTTCTGTCCTGACAACGTGTATGCGAAATTTCATGATGATCGGCCTCTCAAGGCGTGAAAGCGTGAAATCAACAAATGTCATGAGAACAGAAAAGGACATAGGGATACCTTTCATCCAGAAAGAAGTACTCTTACTAACCTAACATACATTTACGCAAGCAAAGCCGCGGGCGATATCTAGTATGTAATAATAATAATATCAGTCCTGTCTTAAACTGTCCCACTGTTGGGCACGGGCCTCTTCTCAGTGTGAAAAGGGTTAGGCCATAGTCCACTACGCTGGACCAAGTACGGCTTGGCAGACTTCACATATCTTCGAGAACAGTATGGAGAACTCTCAGACATGCAGGTTTCCTCATAATGTTTTTCTTCACCGTTAAAGCAAGCGATAATTAATTATTTAATTCGCATATACTTAACTTCGAAAAGTCAGATATACTCGCCCTGGGTTCGAATTTAAGACCTCTGCGTGGCAGTCCATCAGTTTCCCACTAGGCTGCTTGTCATCTAATATATAATATACTATATAAAATCTTATTTTTTACTTCTCCAGGTTATGAACTAATGCGTCCATTCCTCCACGAGTTCCTGACATCGGCGTACGACGACTACGATATCGTGATCTGGTCAGCCACCGGGATGAAGTGGATCGAGGAGAAGATGCGGCTGTTGGGAGTGTCCACGCACCAGGATTATAAGATCATGTTCTACCTTGACTACTTGGCCATGATCACTGTTCACACAGCCAAGTATGGCACAATAGACGTGAGTAGACCTCACCTTTGTAAAATTCGAATATAATAATAATATCAGTACCTGTATATAATCTGTCGCATTGCTGGGCACGGGTCTCTTCTCACTGTGAGATGGGTCAGGCCATAGTCTACCATGTTAATCCAGTGTGGTTTGGCAGTCTTCACTATCTTCATCACTACTTATCTTCGAGAAAATTATGGAGACTCTCGGACATGTAGGTTATCATAGATGTAGACCTCACTGTACTTAGATTGCAAGAAAAATTGTCCACACTAAGAAAAGTGAGCTCACACGTGATAGAGAACAGTAAAAGTGTACAATTTTCATGACTTAGTGTGATTAATTATTATACTATTTTTATAATTCATATGTTTTGTCGGATAACAACTTAACATCCAAAAAGGTGATGCATCACCTACCATCATATTCAAATGTAGTAGTATTTATGCGAATCGATTCCAATTTTACTCGAATGATTCGAGTTACTACGTTAAAAAATGTATTCGAGTTAAAAGTATATCGATTCGAATTTACTCGGTGTGTGTATGTGTGTTATAAGACTGTAGTGTGAAGTTTGATATTACGGAGAGTTCGAGTGAAGTGAAAAGGTAAAATGGCTGGAGTAACTCGACTGCTTAAATTGCACTCGAGTAACATTTACTTACTACGTAGTAGGGATTCAAATCATTGATTGTGTAAACAAAAAAATAATGTTTAATTTCCAGGTGAAACCATTAGGCGTAATATGGGGCAAGTACCCACAATACAGCTCTAAAAACACCATAATGTTCGACGACATTAGAAGAAACTTCATAATGAATCCGAAAAGCGGCCTCAAGATACGACCCTTTAGACAAGCCCATCTCAACCGAGACAGGGACCGGGAACTTCTACATTTATCCTGCTACCTCAAAGACATAGCCCAGTACTGCGATGACTTTGACACTCTGAATCATAAAAAGTGGGAGAAATATAAGCCTGATAAGAATAGGAGTCAGCAGACCGGCATCAAAAGGAAAGCAGAGGATAGTGCCCCGTCTACTCCCAAAGAATGACGTTAAATTGACATCAGGTCGGTTTAGAACCGGCCTGCAAATCGCCTTATAGCTTCAAAAGACTGTGGTCCCAACATAGACATTAAATACCCATTAAAACTAAGTCAAATACATAAAATGTAACATTTCAAGTGTTTTAGAGGCGATTTGCTAGTATATAATTTCGTTGATCAATTATATAGGTTGATTTCAAACGTAATATGTGTTGCTGTTTAAATAATTGTATGTTATTATTTAGAACAAATTGTAAACGTTGTGATTATATCATTTTTATAACAATATGGCGCTAGAATACAGATAATAAAAGCACTTTTATACCAGTCTACGAATCGTCTGCCAACCAACGACAAGAAAATTACGCTTGGCAACATTGTAGCGTACCTTTCATAGTATTTTTTTGTGTGGCAACTTTAAATGAAACGTCACTTTTAGTGATGGAACTTCCATGATATTATTAAGTAAAAGTCTGTAGCATCATGACAATGCCGAAACAGGAAGCGAATTATGCATTTAATGCGATGTATTTATGTAGCGATAATATTAATTACGTAAGGAAAATTCCGTTTCTATGACTAACTTGTGAAAACCCGCGCCTTAAATTTAGCGGTATCTTTCTACTTTCTTATTCTTCCCTTAGTCCGTCAGTCATTAATACAGGTTAAACAGAATACATGACGTCATCAAATAACATTCGCGCATTTAAACTTAATAAATAACTGACGTGGCATAACTAAGCTAAGCCAAAGCTTCGTGTACTAAGGATCATTGCATACTAGCGATGCGTATAATTGCAATCGAATAATATTCGAATAGAACAATACCTATAGTCTGACCAGCACGTTATTAGCTTTTTGACAGGCGGAAGTGGTGCGTAAACTGTTTTTATGCTTGTGTTATCATTACTAAATATAAATTAGAATGCAACCGAAATTGCACGTATACACAGTATTCCAATGCTAAACTCAACTTTTAAATTTCCATGTTAAACATAGTTACTTCATTACCTACCATATCTATAATACACCTTTAAACGTAGAAAACTTACATAGGTACTTATATTATCATAATAGCTTAATATATAAGTTCTATCGATTTCATATTTATGATTTATCTACTGGATCCCTAAAATTACTTTTAAATTGTAACGAGGTAATGTTATGTAATTGAAACATATTTTTCTATGAAAAATAAATTGCTAGACGCTAGTACAATGTTATGTCAAAAACATTGAAATTTCAAAATTCGAAATATTTGCTGGATAGTGAATATTTATGATCAAGGACGTAGAGTTCGCGCTAATTTGTAGTATTATCGATTCGAAATTCGAATGCAATCATGCACATAGCTGTTGCCGCCATTTATTCCGTACCCGTAATATTTCATTGTACCGCATTACAAAGAATTTTAATTTACTTACAGATCCCAAAATCACAACAAATTTGTCATAAACTCCACTAGATGCTTAGTATGATTTTATCAACTATTTAATTTAGCAATCAATACAGCATTAACTGTCATGTTATTAGGTCAACCATTTAAAAAAAGTAAGTTTTAATCGTATGTTTCACGGTCAATATTTGTCATGATATTATTAAATTTTAATCATGATCTTGGGTGATATTTATCGAATGTCACAAATCACAATAATGATAATATTTAAAGGATTCCAACGATACAGATATATGATGGACTTCAACTTATTATTAAACTTTTGTGTCGCAGCGGCACACAGGTGCCCAGATAATTGTATCTCTTTAATCTATTGAGATTTATAATAATTATGTCTGTTATTCTAAGACTTGACGTATTCCATGGAATAGAAAACGAGAAATGAAGAACATTTCTTTTCCCACTCATGCAGTTATTAATAATTATGTAGGAACCCAGGATAAATTATTAAAAGGGCTTAGTCCTACTGCAATTGTCATTCAAAGCCTTCAGGCCTAATAAAATCGGCGGTAGTACCTATTCGTGATAAATATCATGATAAATATTGAACGAGGAACATACATTATTGATATTGTCCATTTTTTTATTAGGTCTGTAAGCAATGGCCATGTTTGGACGCCTATTGTACATAACTGCTACATGGCCAGTTTCTAAATAGGTTACTATATATTTTTAATTTATGAATAAAATATTTGAAAATGGAATCTCTTTTAATTTCAGAACTCGATGCTACGTTATGATTGTAGCACGATGCAAGTTGTTGGTGTACTTGCGCAAGTTAAATATGAATGAATTCTTGCATGAATAACTTGCATAGTGTTTACACAATGTATAGAACCCTCGCTGGTACAGTCGGTCAAGCAAGTGGTCTATTAGTTTTGACAAAAGTTTCTATGAGATCTAATTATTGCTAAGGTTGATTTTTCTACGAAGTGTAGGTAAGAGATCTTAGACAAGGAGGTGAGCTGTTGTTGTTATCTGTGATAAGTGATAATTCAAACTTGACACATGGCATGTCTTAAATATAATACATGATAAAGATGGAAATCGACCTTGTTTGTTTTCATGACGTTCAAATGAACTTCAATCGTAGGGTGGTAGACCACATTTTTGGCAGACTGAAACCAGATTTTGGTCAAGGAGGCCAATCTTAACGGAGAGTGGTCATCTGCGCAAGAGATATTATAGTGCCCAAGTGTGTGCGCAAACTTAAGTGTACTCTGTTTCCTAACTCTAATAGTCTGATGCCACAGCAAGAGCGGAGACCAGTAGAAGAAGTTGCTTTGTAAGCTGCTATTGAATTTCTTGAAAGAAAAGTCAAATAGGTAATATTAAAATAATTTCTTGCTTTTCTTTCCTGGGATTTGAACCTGGGACCTCATGTATGGCTCAGCAGTCGCATGCTGTGCCACTGACGTATTTAATTCCGCATGTACAAGAGTCTAGCCTCATTAACACGTTTATATAATGTCAGCCCTGTATGCGTAGGTATTTTCTTTCCCGTGTACTACAGGAGGCAGTATTGCCTTGAAACGCGCACGGGTTTGTTACGCTAATTTCCTTTCCAAACTCGTGTTTAAACTCAAGGCACGTGTCCATCAATCGCGCCCGATTTTGTAACGCAAACTATTCTTCGTAACACGAGTTTAAGGCGATACCTATTTAATGCGCACATAACTTCGTAAAGTCAGAGATGCGCACTTCTGAGCTCTGCTTGGCAGTCCAACGGTCGCCCGCTAGGCTATAACTGCTTCCTACTGCTTAATACGTTTAATGGCACCTAATGAACTTAAATTGTTTAATAGTGGGAGACCGTGGGAGAGCCACGCTTCGGCACGAATGGGCCGGCTTGACCGGAGTGATACCACGGCCTCACAGAAAACTGGCGTTTCGTCGAGTGTGTGAGGGTACCGTAGGCCCAACCTTCCCCCCTCCCGGAAGAGGGGCAAATTTAAAAGGCTGGAAACGCACTTGTGACTCCTCTGGTGTTGTGGGCGTCCATGAGCGGCGGTAATCGCTTACCATCAAGCGATCCGTCCGCTCGTTTGCCTCCTAAATCATAAAAAAAAAGTTTTATTTTTTAGCTCATTTAACCGGCGGCAGCAATTAACGCTAATGATCGTAATGGAATACTTTCCTTTTGTTTTCTTTTTTATAAAAGACATCTCCAGCACTAAAAATAAGTAGTCCCTGTGTCGCGGGAGGCTTTACAAAGATTCAAACAACGGACGCAAAATTGCCAGACTATAAGCGGAGAAAATTAATTTTCGAAAATTGAAAATTTGTGTTCCCTGTAAACGACTATACATTCGAATCACCAGTCAAAGATGTGTGGTGAGAGAGAAGAGTGTATGGGGGCTTACTTGCAGGAAATTGTCAGAAGCATTGTGGAGTCTAGAAACCTGCAGGAGGACATAAGATCGGTAGTTATGCACCTTCTCCTGGCCCTTTCGTATAGAAGCATAACTCTTAATTTTATGCCTGAATACTACCCAATGAACTAGTTTAGTGGCGCAGCGATAGTGAAACGACTGCTGTGCATCAGTCTTAGCTTTGATGCCCAGGTCGGGCAATTTTCTTAAGTTATTTTTGGCAAGGGCTTGGTGTCTAGCTTGCCACTTATTATTTACTAGCTGACCCCGTAGCGTAATGCGGGCGGCACTTATAGGGGGGCGACAAAATTTCACAACACACAATAACAATATCTTGTAAATATTTGTACTATACAATACACAATAATGATGACTGTTCTTAAGCTCTGTTCTGTCTAAAGCTAGAATTACTATATCGTATAGTCTTTTAAATTAAATTCCTAAATAAGAGGGCGGCGGTCACTCACGCTACGCCACTGAGCTGACCCACGCAACTTCGTTTGCTTCACATAAGAGAACCCCCGTTTTTGCAATATTTTTCATTGATGCTCCGCTCCTATTGGTCGTAGCGTGATGTTATATAGCCTATAGCCTTCCTCGATAAATGGACTATCCAAAACTAAAAGACTTTTCCAATTCGAACCAGTAATTCCTGAGATTAGCGTGTTCAACCAAACAAACTCTTCAGCTTTATTATCTTTATATGTATATATAATTCTTCTGTACGTGTGTTGACAGTGAATTAAACGGCTGGACCGATTTAAATGATTTTTTTTATGTGTGTTAAAGTGGATTCGAGGATGGTTCAGGTCTTTTTTGCCTATACAGGACAACGTCTGTCGGAACAGCTAGTATTAGTATAGATTTTGGGAAAACAAACAGATATATACATTTTATTTTTGCTTATAATAATAATAATAATTTATTCAATAATAATGTATGGGTATATATTTTTATTATTAGTGTGAAATAATATTCTACTACAGTAAATTATCATTATCCTTAATTTGGTAAATGTTTTACTTATGTATAGGTACCTAATTTAATCGGCCGACATTGTGCATTCTAATTTAATTAACATTACCTATGTAGAACCTGAAGCCATAGCTGGCCAAAAGGTGTATTACGTCGTTGTGGACATATACGTGAGACTACGTTCGCGTACCTATATGTAACTCTGTAAAATTATGGAAGGAAAAGTTAAACTAGCGTTGATGACATCACATCATTTTTAACACGCTTTTATTAGTTTCATACGTATTTTAGTAGGTATGTACATATCTAACGGAAACTTTGAACGTGATTTTCATCCCTTTCAAACCGACGGATTGATTTGAAACTTTGCTCACTTATCGAGAACCGATGACAATACAAGAATTTTGAAAAATATTAAAAAAAATTGAAATAAATAATAGTTTACAAAAAACAAAAAACACGCTATATTAAAGAAAACTAAACTAAAAGGTAGAAAATAATTTAATAATTTTCCTTAAAATTTAATTATTTTCTACATTTTAGTTCGGTTTTTTTAATAAAGCGTGCTTTTTAGTTTTTTAAACTATTATTCATTCCAACCAGATATTGCTTGCGGCATCGCTCGCGTGAATGTAGGTTAGGTTAGAATGGTAACAGCACTGCTTTCTGGATGAAAGGTATCTTGTCCTTTTCTATAGGTTCCTACTTCTGACAACGTGTAGGTATGGGAAGTTTTATGATGATCGGTCGTATATACACGTGAAAGCGTAACCAACAAATAAACAAATTCACATTTTTATTTATAATATTATATATAAATCTAGTTGTAGGTACGAGTGAACCGTATGTCGGGAAACTTGATACCTAACTTATTAACGCATATAAATACGTAGGTACCTAACTTAGCAAAATAATTCTATTTAACTGCCCTTATCGCATCATGTTGGGTTTCAAGCGCTTGTAACTTATCGAATTCTAAGTATTGCAATCGCCATGAATTTATCAGCCTGAATTTACCTATAACAATATTAATAATATAGAAACCTGCCTGTTTAATTATTACAGCACAATTTTCCAGGTAGGTATTAGAAGATTATAAGAAATTAGTGCCACTTTTAATTAAATTTACACCTGAATTTGGAAAGCGAATCTACGAAAGCTTCAAGCCAACGACTTTTAGAATACGATCAAAGACCGAAGAATGTGACGTTCCCTCGTAATGGCGGCCAAGTTTTTAGACGACGAGGACGTTTAGAGACCTAAGTCTCAAAACGTTAAAAGCAAGGTCAAGTTTTAGCGTTTCGACTACAAACGTAAGTACAACAAATTATATTGTTGCGGTCGAAAACACTTGACAGTATTCGTATCATTACCTACATTATTGAAGACAGCTAACAAGACTTCACGCGTGCTGGTGGAAACAATATAAGGTATCGTTTGAGTTACAGATATCAGCTTTTGCACGCGGTTTGGCCTGCTCTGAAACATTCCTTTTTTCTGGATGGAATGTGCCCTATATCCTGTAGGTAAGGGTGGCAACGTATAGATACCTAGGTATGTGAGATTTCATGATGATTGGTCGCATAGTTAACACGTGATAGCGTAACGAACAAACTTAGTTTTGCATTTAAAATATAATTTAGCACGCTGTAGGTAATGGGAATTTAATGCGACCGAATGTTTACGGTTAGATGCTTGACGTTTCGATCAGGTTGCACCGGTTACAAGCTGACTGACTATTAGCTTGTGACGGTCAGTTTATACCGCACAAAGAACTTACGTAGATTGGATCTCATAACTTTGTTCTTCATAAATCTCCACATAAACATGTTTACTTTGCGCCAACCGACCTGAAACCGAAGATTTATAGACTTCTAGATCGGCCATAGTAATTTATGTCTAATCATAAACTCTACCAGGTGGCACAAAAGGGTTTAATAGTGATTCTCCTTTCTCCTTTTAAAGGTTCATTTAGCTTTTTCTCTCGAAGGTGGCTTGAGACACAGTATAAAAATCACTTTTTTAACTAACTCAGCAATCTTAGACGTCTGACGCCTAATCCATAGAGTTAAAATACAGGTCTTTATTATTCACTAGATTTTCCCCGCGGCTTCGCTCGCGTAGGTAAATGTAGGTTATGTCAGTAACAGTACCTACTTTTTCTGGATGAAAGGTACCCTATGTCCTTTTCTGTAGCCATGACAACGTGTATGCGAATTTTCATAATGATCGGTCGAGTAATTAAGGCGTGAAAGCGTAACAAACAAACAAATTCATGTTCGCATTTATATCTAATATTAGGTACCTACTTATCTTATCTTGTGTGGGGGCCAGTCAGTACAGATCGGCGACACTTCGACCCAGTGGGATCTTTTGTGTCGACTTCTCCAATAACGACTGCCATAGATGTTCATGGCAGCTGGGACCGACGGCTTAACGTGCTCTCCGAGGCACGGAGCAGGCGATAATTGTCAGTCAATACGTACATAATTTCGAAAAATCATATAACTTCCGAAAGTCAGAGGTGCGCGACGTGGGTTCGAACCCGAAACCCTCTGCATTGCAGTCTGTTGGCCTCCCCACTGAGCTATCGCTGCTATTAGGTACCTACTTACTACATTCCTTTTTTTTCTTTTCCTTCTTACTAGTTAAGAAAATTATAAACAGCATTACAAACCTACATACATTATCTCACGCCGCATCTGTATATTTCACACATTTCTCCAGTTTTTGGGACTCGCGTACCTAATAGACGGCGAGCCATTGTCGTGGTTCGGAAACAGTTTCAGACATCTTGCTGTTACTGAGAATTTCATGATAACACTAACCGACCCAGGAACCGAAACCGAGACCTCGTGGCTAGTACAATTCCATACACTCCCGTTGCCACTGACGCAGTAAATACGTATACCTACCTAGTTCTTGCGCGCGGCGCCGCGTGGTATCTACATCAATGCAAAGTAGTCTATGTCCTTCCCCAGGTTTTAAAGTCTATCTGTACCAAATTTCCTTCATATCGGATGTGTGGTTTAGCCGTGAAAAGGTAACAAACAGACAGACAGAGTTACTTTCGAATTTATAATATAATGGACCCCTGTCTAATACGGCGTCCCCTGTAATCCGATATGCCTATCATTGTAGGTCATACAATTTATTTTGGGAAATCTTCACTAATATAATGCATGATTTCATGAACAGGTTGTAACCTACGCGTATATGCGCCACCACTATTGTGCTTGACGTGTTGTTGTTCAAATAGAATCTTATCATATCACTTTGATTTGAAATTTGCCGTATACAAGGTACACTTATAGATTATAGAGGGTCTATGACTAATAATTCTGGCTTATAATTTATTATTATAATATCCTCCAGACCGAATTTCGGCCACGGCAGCCAGTCTTAACGGAGACTGGCCAAGTACGCAGGAGATATAATAGTGCACAAGTGCGTGCGCAAACACAAGGGCACTCTGTTCCCCAACTCTCATGATCCGATGGGACGGTAATCCGACACGACCGGAGAGAGATCAGGCGCATGACCAACGGCTTTACGTGCTTTCCGAGGCATGGGGGTATCTAACACCGCCAACTTCCTAACGCCGCGCCGGGCTGCTATTAAGATTTCTTAATAGAAAAACTCAATAACTTTTTGCTGGCCCGACCCGGGATTCGAACACGAGACCTCATGCACAGCAGTCGCATTCACTACCGCTGCGCCACGGAGGTAGTTTCTGGCTTATAGAGGGTCTATGGCAGTACTATATAATCCAACAAATTCAATAGTCTAACAACGCCCTGCAAAACGTTTGTCGGATTACCGGGGTCTACTGTATTAGTAAGGATATCTAATGCATGACTAGAAGATATTAACTCAGATACCACGTTATTTTCAATCGCACTTGTTATTTACGTTCACTTACTCGCCGTACGTAACTTCCTTCCTTACCTCATATTCGTAGAAATGTATTTTATAGAAAACCACAAGGAAAATATTTATCATATTATTTCATGACTTAGGTATGCACTTAAAACAGCTATACGATTATTTAAAAGAACAGGAAAATAAAAGAAATATCCGTTAGGTATACCTACGTTAAACAATAATGTAACTGCACTCAAAATAGACAATTAAAATATAATTGAGATTCACCAGGCAAAGAGAATGAATTTCCAGTCGTTACGATACGACTGAAAATTCATTGTCTCTGTCTACCGTTCCGAAAAAACAGATGTGGGTTTGTGAGTAGGTATGCTAAAATTTAATTATTGTCTCCTAGAACTAAAACAATAATGACATAACCATTAGGTATATTTGACGATTTTTAAATTTGTATTTACGTAGGTAGTAGGTACCAATATAAGTATAAAATATAATTTACTGTTAATATTTTTATAACGCATTTGCCATTTTACCTTTCGTGTGTTTGGCATGTACCTAATAATTTTGTTTAATGATAAAAAAGGAGAAAGATGTCAAAATGTATTTATTAAAATGCTTTGAGGCTAATTAAGCATTCTACATCGAATCAATACATTTATGTAGATATTCAGGGCTTTACATAATGTATCTATGTATTTTAATAGATTCTGTTTGTTATACCTATCGTGATTTATTTTGGAAATGCAACAAATCAATCAATTATCAAAACACCATTATTATTATCAAGAATGACAAGTACATACAACCTCATGACTCAACCTTGAGTTTGACGTTTCAAATTTAGTGTTGCAGTGTACAGTGTATTTCTCCTACAATAGTGTCCTTCTAAATTCAAAATTAATTATGTTTAAGTGACTGGCTGTTAAGTTTTATTCTTTCTTTTGGTTGTTATTTGCCAATATAAGTATGGACTAAATATGTTTTATTATATCTTAAACTTATCACGAAATATAAATAAACATTTGAGTAAAAATTTTGTTTGGCTTATCTTTATGGTAAATTCGAAGCTTATCGAGAAGCAACATTTTCTATATCGTAGATATCTACGACTACTTTCAACAATGTGAATAACATAATTCTTAATTCAGTATACAAATACATTTATTCAGTGCGCATCTGTGGTGCATATGATTTGGCATAATATAAAGGCCAGTTGTTTCGTGCTTAACCTAGTCAATTTATATAATTTAACATTGCAATGTGTATCAATAACATTGTGAATAAACTTAACCAGGAAACGATTTTTGTTTACCAATTGTTGCCGAATGTGATGTGTTATTTGTGCAAAGACCGGTTCGCTGATCATCAGTGATACTAATGGGAATTAATGGCAAGCTAGTTTTAGACAAACGAAGCTAAATATTAACAATTAAGGTTGTGGTTGGAGTGTAAATTAGTGCCTTTTACAATAATAGTGATGATGAATATTTAACGAGTGCGTTCTGCATTGATTTGAATATTGAAAATTGAGGCAATAATTACTTATTTTAATTAATAAATAACAAAATGTCCCACGTTGTGTCCTCTCAGCCGTCGTCAACATCGCCATATCAGCCAACAGAGATCCAGGAAACAGCTAATGGCAAAAATCCACCAAGAATATCAGCAACGATAGAAACCCATCAGGGAGACGACGACTGCTGTTTTTCTACCGACTCCAGTAACCGAGGATGTTTCATGCGCTACTTTTGTGGATTTTTCTCTAGCATCTGTGGAGGTCTTAAATCATGTACGGAAAGCTGTTTAGATTGCTGTGCAGATTGTCTGACAGATTGCTGCGACGATGACGACACCAAAATTAAGAACCGAAATCGGCGAATGCAATACGGCCATTCTCGCGGTATTGGCTCCAACAATTATAACAATTATTATAGCGATGACAATACTTGGGTTGTTGGTGCTTTTCAAGGGAATAACTCGAGTGTCGAAGATCGTCCTACCGATTACTTTACCAGCGAGAATTACTCGAATAGCCATGAAACTGATGTACATCACTCTAGTTGTCATGATACCGGTATCCATCACTCGAGTAGTCATGACACCGGTGGCCATCATTCGAATAGTCACGACACCGGTGGCCATCACCACAGTAGCCATGATACAGATGTCTGTTACACTAGTAGCCACGATACAGGTGGTGGCTGCGATTCAGGCGGTGGCTGCGACTCAGGCGGTGGCGACTGTGGGGGTGGTGATGATTAGTTCGTAAATTAATTACATATGTATGTGTCATGTTTATGTGCTTATTAGTGTAAGTTCTATGTTATAAATAACGTGTAATGTATTGTTCTGTGCCTCATTTACAAAATGTAAGTACATTATTGTCTGACCTAAAGCAGGAAAACGATAATTTAACCTAATGGGTCATAATTAAATTGTTTGTCAAACATAAATAATTTTATATATTATTACTGAGGTAAGCTTGGCGTCCGTTTTGTGGGCTCTTTGTTATAATTAGCCAGCTACCTATTATATGTGCCTATAAGTGTTTGTAAAACCATATGAATTATATATTTAGCATTCATCATTAATAAGTGAATAAATGAATAGTATTATAGATTTCAGTTCTGAGCATACGAACAAGTAACAGCGCGACACCGAAAAATCGAAAGGTTCGAAAATTAAAATCACGTATTCGTTTATTGATTTTGTTGTTGAAGAAGTATTTGGATATTCAAATGTTTATAAGATAAGCACACTGTAATTCGAATGTCAATTTTATGTGTAGTTAGAGCGAATATCACCCAATCAACAAAAGATCGTCCATAAAAGACTAGCTTTTCTTTCCAATCTTTCGATATATTTTATTTAATAAATTCTTCATTCGAATGTGTATCTAATATTCGCGCATTGTGAAACATATATAATAGAAATGTATTCAATATAATATAATGTATATCGGTATTATCGTGACTAAGTTTAACTACCACTAATGCAATATCGGATAATCTTTAAGTAAAAACACTTGATCCATGGACATATTGGCTTAAGCTTACGCTTATGGAAAAAAAGGTAAAGCTATCCTTAGAAGACAATTCGTATTTAATATGACAAGTTTAGCAACAGGAGGTCACCTTTTAAAATCAGAATACATCATAATGTATTCTGGTTTTAAAAGGTTCTGCTGTTTATTCTATTAATAGACTTGAAGGCTAATTCTCGTAATAAAAACTATTCAAATCAGTTCCAATTTAGTCTTAGTGTCATAAATATTACAAATGGTATGTTAAACAAAATCATGATCAAATTGTATCGCAGGTTACATTTGAAGTTTATTAAACTAGACCGAAATACAATTTTGGACGGTTGCTATGACGAGAATTGGATCTCCAAACCTAATATGTTTTAAAGTGTTTTAGGGTAAACATCTTACACCACACACATTGAACTAATAAACAATGTATTTAAAATCTCATATCACCAATCAAACATAAAGATTGCCATTTGATAGTAAAAGTAAAAGTAATTGAGTTTTTGGTCATTAAGGTATACGATTTCAATTAATTATGATTTAATTGGATCGAATATTATATAAAAAGATGAACTTAGATTTTCTTTTAAATCATTGTTTTGATAATTCGCTGAATTACAGTTAAAGAGTTCCTCTTCTAATAAATGAATAACTATTGCAACGCTGTTAATTAATTATGGTCAGTAGTTTACTGATTGTGACGTAAAAACAAAGTATGATAATTAATAGAACTAAATACATACATTATTGGTGTATAATAGTTGCCAAACAACGAAGTCTTTTCTTAGTGACTTTTACTTACAATCCGACGGTATACATACTACAACTAAAATACATTAATTAACAATACACTCGGGATTTTCCAATCCCATTTTAAGACGGTGAAAAATCTCAGTGTGCCATCAATCAATGTGCCAAATAATTCAGTTCCAAATCTATCATTACCTACATTCTAGATAGTAACTAAAATATTAAAGTAAACATTAGTTTCCTGTAAACACACGCGCACACAATTTAAACTTCCGCAATAAAAATAGACATGAAGAAATAAATGTACGCACACGAAAACCAATATATTTCGGATAACGGTTAGCGCATGTTTTTATCTACCAACGATACATCTATCATGCTAAAACGATGTTCCTATTAAATCATTGTTATATATTTAGCCAATCACCGTTCAAGATTTCATTCAACATACGGTTAGTTTACAATGACCGTAATCATTCTAAATTGACCGTGATAATAAAAAAAATCGGACATAGCACAAAACGTCTCTTTTAAGTATATAAGTATTTCTATACTTACAAGGCCTCAACAATTAATTATTGTTTAATGTGTCCAAAATTCTGATCTATTGCTATCATTATTGAATGTAATAATAATAATAAGCTTGATCATCCTCGTTCGTCTGTGATGAGGTTGTACATCCCGCGGAAATCGTTGAGGTTTCCTTAATGCCAAAACCCTCCATAACTGTGAGGTGTGCAACCTTAGAGAATATTTCCTTCAAACGAACGTGGATATGCATCGTGATGATGTCGCAGTGGATAACGTACTCACCCCGCTTAATCTAGCTAAAGAGAACTGGCGCATCCCTGTAGTACTGAGCATTGACGACCGCAAGAGTGTTTGGCAGAGCAAGGAGCTTCACGGTAGGTTCTACAAGGCCCTATGTGGACCTGATGTAGACCTCGCCTCCGTGAACTGGCTACGCTTCGGTGACCTCTTTGGGGAAACCGAAGGGTTTGTCTGTGCAATTATGGACGAAGTTATCAAGACGAATAACTACCGGAAATATATCCTGAGGGATGGTACGATTGACATATGTCGGGCGTGCCACCAACCCAGTAAATCCCTCAGGCATATAGTTTTCGGTTGTTCTCGTCTTGCTAACGGCGAGTACTTGCACAGACATAACCAAGTAGCCAGAATTATCCATCAGCAACTTGCTCTGAAGTACAAACTTGTAGAGGTCGAGGTGCCTTACTACAGGTATGTAGCGGAACCAATTCTCGAAAAGGATCATATCACACTGTATTGGGATCGATCTATTATCACAGACAGGACTGTTGTTGCCAACAAGCCTGATATTGTGGTAATAGATCGATCAGAGCGCCGTGCAATGATTGTGGATATTACCATCCCTCATGATGGCAACCTCGTGAAAGCTGAGAAGGAAAAAGAACTAAAATACCTGGACTTAGCACACGAGGTCGTCGATATGTGGGATGTGGACTCGGCAATCATTGTACCGATAGTCGTTACGGTAAACGGTCTAATAGCCAAGAGCCTCGACCAACATCTTAGGAGGCTCGCGTTAGGTGCTTGGGTCAAGGGTCAGATGCAGAAGGCGGTCCTCCTCGATACGGCACGCATAGTGAGGAGATTCCTCTCTCTGGACACCTAACCACCGACAGCTTGGACCTTGTCTCGATGTCGGTGGGCATCCATAATTTTTATATTTTTAAATGTGTTTTTTTATAATTATATATTTAAAAATGTAATTTTTATTGATAAATAGTGAATAAATGTGAATAAGCTTGTAAGTGTTTGCAATTATAAAAGTTGTTTACGCAACGATTTGATTTGTCAGATTATCTTACGATAAATTATTATAATTAAAATAGTAATTTTATTGTAAACATGTACATAAAACAATTCTATTTTATTATATTACCTACAATCACCGATTATAATTAGTGATGTGCATAATTGCATTCGAACGATTTTTGAATAGAATTGTGTACGACGCGGTACTTATTTTGCATGGTAAAGGACGCAACGCACGTGCTTGCATAGTGATGTTGACGTGATTCGAATAAAATTCGAATAGGAGTCTGCAGATCTCCACTTATATCTTATAACAACACAAAAATGTAGCCAATGCTTCTTAAAATCACCGTCTGTAGACGTATGCATATATATGCCAATGTTATTAGGTTTTCCCTTCAGAAAATACTCATCAGCAGCACGGACGTCTGGCAACGTCTATCGGGCGATGACAATAGACTCGCTCCCTATTACGTTTGACAAAAAACCATAGTCGGAGATATGTGCTAAAATATACATCTGTTAGCCCGACAGGCATACACTGATAATGTAGATTACCTATTAATTATTTAAGTACAAACCTAAACATCACAATTGAAAACTGTCAAAATCGATATTTTGTTAGACATTTATCTATAGAAGTTTTTGACGCGGGCGGTATTATAACTGCCGTTTTCAACGCATACTTATTGTAGTATTATGTAAGAATTTTATACAATATATAGGTACATTGTACAATATTCGCGTTTCTTGCGCTTGTAATAAAAATATATTCAAGCATTTTTGTACTTATATTTTTTATGTTGTGTAATAAAATTGGTACTTAAATTTATCTTGTTTTATTAAATAAGAGTGAATTTTGATAATGTTTCTATCATCATCATCTCAACCAAAAGATGTCCACTGCTGGATGTAGACCTTCCCAAAGGATTATCGCATAGACAGATCTCGAGGCGTCAGCATCCACCGTAAGTACTTTAGGACTGGAGACATTCGAATTGACTGCATGGATGGCGTAATGGCTACCGCGTCGTGTGTTGCAGGTTCGATCTCACACAGGACAAAAAAATTTATGATCCACAAAATGATTGATCGGAGTCAGAGTTTTCTTTGTGTCCGTTGTTTGAATGTTTATAAAGTCCCCCGCTATACAGGAATTATTCCTAGTAAAGGAGTTATCTTCTTTTTATAACTAATAATAATAATAATAATAATATTCCTCCACATACACACAACACCGTCTAGCCCAAACTAAGCAGAGCTTGTACTATGGGTACTAGACAATGGATAAACATACATATACTTTTTTTTTGTAAATACGTACATATTATACATAGAAACACCCAGACCAAGACAAACATCCATGTTCATGCACACAAATGTTTGACTTGTGCGGGAATCGAACCCGCGACCTCAGGCGTGGCAGTTGGTTACACTAACCACTACGCCATCGAGGCCGACAATAAAATAACTATGTATATAAAAGAGCTTGAATGTTTGCGGTTTTGTAGTTAATTAATTCCGTTACTCATTAATAGATGTCACTTTAAGATTAAATCTTTTAAATCTTTACCTACCTAATGATTACCTACCTGACGATCTAAATCCTTACTCATCATAACAATACTTTAAACACAAATAAATGAAATATTATAAAACAGTACCTACCTACTACCAAATTCCACGCGTATGAAGTAACAGGCAAAAGCTTGTAGGTAATAAAATAAACTGCAATGATTTTTGGTTTAACGATGCGTGTAATTATAATAATAGGTGCCTACCTCTGTGCACACAATCCCATAGGTACCTGGTTTACATAGTCAAGGCCGCAGCGTACGCACATATTATGTGTATACATGTGTTTATACTCGAATGTAATCACATCACTAGTGTGGTTTGTTCTAAAATAATAGAAATTAAATTATATCGAATATTCATTATTGAAGATAAGCGTACATACTTATTGCAATGATATTTCATACAAAGATTCCTTCATTAATAATACATTTTTATAACCCGGCTACGCACGGTAATCTTACCAAGTTAAACACCTAAACCTTCCTCATGAATCATGTTTATTGGTGAAAACCGCATGAAAATGAGTTCAGTAATTTTTGGGTTTATCGCGAACAGACAGACAGACGCCGCGAGGGACTTTATTTCATAATATAGGTATAGTGATAGTGATTATGTAGCAAGCTTAAGATAAAATGTAGAATATTGATAATGGTGGTAAGTATCTATTTTACAGTCTTGGTCTCAGTCACAGAATACGAAACCATATCAGACTAGCGAGTAAAGATTTATACACGCCGCCGTATTAAGTTCAATCACCAACACATGAACATACACACTTGCAAATTTTTTCTCTCCTGTAACTTTCAGAATCATGACAATAGTTAGTTTGTTATAGCATGAATAGTTACAACATTGTTGATATACACAGTTCAAGGAAGATAAAGAAGATATATTTATTTGCTTCAAACATGTGTAGTTTACAGGAAATGCATCTTATAACAGTTGAATAGAGAGGTTGTGTATCATCGTAGTATGCCATAGACGGTGAGGCGGCGGAGCGAGAGAGGGAGCGTTTGAACCCTCTCCCCAACCGCAGAGCCGGGTGCCGGAGGGCGCGCGATGACCTCCAGCCACCCTGAGGTTTGACCTGGGGGTAGCACCAGGTCCGAGAGGCGGCGTGCGTGTGCCCACGCGCGCCTCTGTGTCGAGTCCTAGGGGGGAGACAGTAGGGAATTTTTGAGCGTGAGTCCTTTGGGTAGGTCTCTTCGGGTAGTGGCCTGCCGTTTCACACGGTGGGCCGTAACCTCGGCGGGGTCGCGACCGCATGCGAAAGTGATTCGCGCGGCCCCGTCGATAGTGGTTTTGTCGAGGAACGGTATTCCGGGAGGTACTTTACTATTATTCCATCTTTCTTTTACCCCAGCGAGTCCGACATAATCCCTCCGCCCGCCCCCGCGGAGGGATATGCGACATAGCATTCCCCCACGTAAAAAAAAAAAAAAAAAAATGCCATAGACGGTGTACAAATGTAATTGACTATCTGAACCGCGCAACTTCGTTTGCGTCATATATAATATACATACCTTAATATATTTACCAAATTTGCAAAATTATATTTTGGTATTTAAATCATAATTGTTATTTAGTATTTTTGATTTTTAAACTTAAAATATTTACTGTTGATTTAAATATTGTTAATATGTAATTTCTAATTTATATTAATATTATAAAGCTGAAGAGTTTGTTTGTTTGTTTGCGTGAACGCGCTAATCTCAGGAACTACTGATTCGAATTGAAGTCTATTTATCGAGGAAGGCTATAGGCTACATAACATCACGCTACGACCCACAGGGGCGGCGCAGTAATGATAAACCCGAGTGAAACCGCAGGAACATCTAGTTTTAAATATATCCTGCCCAATGTGTAGCCACGGCAATCGCATGAGCAGTTGCGTCCATCAAGTCCTCCATGGTGCTCCTACAGGGACAATTTGGGCATTTCAACAGATGTGACATGGTTTGATTGGTATCACCACATTCACAATGTGCTTTGTGAGGCTCCCTGATTCCCCATTTTACCAGGTTTCAACCACAGCGGCCGACTTGAGTACGAAGTCGATTTAGGGATTGCCATATTGGCCATGGTAATTTCGACCCAGGTGGTAGGTTTTCCTTAACTTGTGATATATCCTGAATAAAATAGATGTTAGTCTATTAAATCTAGTCGTAAGAGCAATTATCGAATGACTAAATAAGGACGCACGGTGTATATGATGATAGTGGAGGAGATTTGGAAGGGAATAGAACCATTACGATGGTTGTTTAGAAGTTATATTTCCGAAATTTCTATAATAAAAGTGCGCAAAATAATAAATTACATTCGAATACATTAGGACTGAATTCCGTACGTCAGCGTGTTAATGTTGTAGATAGACATAAAATGTTGTAGTAAAATAATAATTAATTAAGACAATCTGACACATCTCCCCTGAAAAGTTACCCATGACACACCCGAATGTAAAAGAAAAATGTATGACGCACGCAGACGGATCTAACATTTTTAAGCTTTGAAATTAAACTACTATATACGGATTTTATCGCGTTGTTTATTTAACACTGTATTACATAATTTTGAAACTATTACACTAGTAATACTATTGAATTTTACTAATTTATAAGCTAATAAAATTATTTAAACTATTAAAACTAATTATATTTAGGTTTACACTTTCCCCGACGTTTCGGTTGTTTTTCTCCCCGTGACCATGGCTGCTGAAAAGCAACCGAAAATTCAATAGTAGTAGTAGTAGGTAATGTAATAGTTTCAAAATTATGTAATACAGTGTTAAATAAACAACGCGATAAAATCCGTATATAGTAGTTTAATTTCAATGAATACCATTCGCGTAAACAGAAGACAATATTATTTTAAGGCTTTGCTTAAAATAAGAAAAATTTACAAACAAAAATTAATTCATATACACTAAATAATTACAATTAAAAATTACAATGCAAAGGCAGTCCGAGACTAAATCCGGTTGTGGAATTATTTTTTTAATAATCAAAATGAGAAGCATGGTACTTGATAACATCACAAATAATCACAAAGTACCTCTACATTATACAATACAGTGATAAATAAACAACGCGATAAAATCCGTATATAGTAGATTAATTTTAATGAATAACATTCGCGTAAACAGAAGACAATAATATACATACAGATCATTGAATCCTGAATACAACAAGCAACTAGTTCCATGAGATTTGTAGTCGTTGACTAAATAATAATAACCCTTCCGAATGAGCTGTATTTAAACGGCGCTTTTAAATTTAGGCAATGGTAAATTAATTAGGTACCTATATTAATAGGTAGTTTATTAAAAAAACGTATACCTACCGAGTCCCGCAAATGTATTGTGAACTTTATGTAAATAATGATATGGCCCTACTAACTTATGCTTATTTCTAGTGTTTACGTTATGAATCTTGATCTGTTAGGTATGATACTTATGATCGAGTTTGGAACGTCTTATAATCTTAAAATAATATTGTTAACAAATAATCTAGGTACTAACTGATTCAGTATCCTTACTTCCAACGTTGTAAAGTAGCCCCTGTTTAAGTGCAGGCATACAAGGGAGACAGCAAGATATACACACCATGCCCCACATTCTCTCATAGCTACATTTAAATCGTAATATGCTCTCTCATTTTACAACGATTCGATGCAATTACCACAAATAAAGCTCCATTTGAATGCTATCTGCGTATAAAATCAAACAGGCAACTACCAATCGTATGTATACAAAAATAAACACAATGTCAATGTATCTGGCTCGATGTCGACCGTTATCAAAAGCAGAGCCACATATAAATTATTGACCCTTGAGTTATTGAGTACTTAAGGATATATGTACATACCGGGGTAGTCTCCGACATTAATTTGCTCGTCAAGGCCAAACCGAACTGCGATATTTTCGCTGACAACTTATATATTCCATGTATGTATTTGTATGTCGTTTTACTGTGAAAGGTTATTTGTTTTATTAATTAGTGTAATTGGTAATAAATAATAATAACCCTTCCTATTAAATAAGTAAATATCAAATATAATCAGCAGCGATACCTCAGTGGTGAGACCAACAGACTGCAATGCAGAGGGGTATCGGGAACGAACCCACGTTGCGCACCTCTGACTTTTGGAAGTAATATGACTTTTCGAAATGATGTGTGTATTGATTGACAATTATCGCCTGCTCCGTGCCTCGGAGAGCACTTTAAGCCGTCGGTCCCGGCTGCCATGAACATCTATAGTCGTTATTGGGAAATCAGTGCCCTATAATATCCTGACACTGGTCGAGCCTTAGGGTATCGTTAGCCTTCGGCTTGCGTAGGTCAGATGGCAGCCGCTCCGTGTAAAAACTGATATTCAGTCAAATCCGGTTAGACCAGAAAAGCCGACCCAAGTGACTTGGGAATAATAAAGGCTAGGGAGAAGATTAAATAAGTAAATAAATACCAAAATAAAAATCATGTTTTTTTTGTAACACGTGCATGGTGCATACTCACTCAAACTGAGCAGGACGATTACTGGAATGACACGTTTGGAAGCGATAGGTATTTGTTTGTTAGTTTTTATGATAAAAACTACTTGCACAGTAGGAATAATACATGTGTCGCAGGGATCTTTAAAAACATTCAAACGACGAACACACCCAGCTTGGATTATGTATCTTGTGGATTACCAAATTTTTGTCCCGTATGATGATCGAACCTACAACACTTGATGCAGCAACAATGGCTATGCGACAACTTAAACCACTAAGTAAAGCGTCTAATAAAAATAAATCAAGCAATAGCACATGATGACATGTTTTAAATATAAATATTTTGCACTTAAAAATGTTGTCAGCTAATTGCCATTCGGATGCCTTCAGACAGTTGACTTTTTTAAATTATATTAATAATAAAGTCTTTATTTCCCGAACACACACATATACAGGGTGTCCGGTAATTAATGGATAACCTGGAAATGTCTTATAGTGGAACTGATGGCCGTTCCGCGACGAATATTAAAAGAAAAATATAAAATAAAAATAAATATAAAACATTAAAACCTTAAAGCAAAATCTAAGTTTATATTTTTATAATGTCCCTTGTTTCGGTATGCCTCACGGCAAAGGCCTCCTCCAACTCTTTCAAGTGCATTCTGTCTGCCGCCACTCTTATAACAAAGGGGATGGACACAGTAATTATCCTATAAAAAATATTGTCATAATTTAATAGCCAGTAACTATAACGACAAGTTTTTATATATTTAAACCCATTCTAGGTGAGTCACAAAGCACGACCCTAACCTCGTTTTACGATAAAAATACTTGAGATGTCCCTCTAGTACATACTGGATATTAACTCAATATTGATGACCCAATTTACAGAAGCACTAAATGTGCACCGAGTGTTCACTTATTTATACGTAAGTAAATAATGTTGCCCAAATAGCTTTGGACGAATGCATTCGCATTTGGTATGGCTTACTGCCAACGGGTAAGGACGGCTTATCAATACAATTCTCGCAGTAAGTGTACTTGTGAGTAAAACCAGAAATAAGCGTCTTCCCAGAATTTCGTATTAAAGCCAAATCAAGAGTAAAAAGACTGTATAAAACTAATAATAATAATGATGCCCTGCAAACCGAATTACGGCCACGGCGGCCAATCGTATAAACTCTGACACTACTGGACCGATGTTAATTATTCTTTCACCAATGAAAAGCTATTTTAACAAGAAGTAATATAGGCTATAGAAAAAAACGCTACGAGTCACGGGAGCGGAGCAGTGATCATAAAAAACGTGGTGAAATCTGCTTGAAATCTACGTAGGTACCTAGAATCTAGAAGAACAGTGTGAGGCTGGGTTTAGGCAGATTAGCCTGCCCCAATTCGTCAATTGGGCATACTATTTAACTGCTATAATAATTCTATAAACATATACGCACATCCTTACCTACTTCCGTAAAACAATGAAAAACGTTTTCTTTGTAAATCATAATTAGGTATTCAGATTTACTTTTTTTAATTATAGGTTTTCTTTCTTTTTACCCGACTGCGCCAGAAGGACGGTAATGTTTTTCGAGCGTATGTATACTTATATGTATGTATGTATGTAGGTGTGTATGTATGTCCATTTCTTTGGCACGCTCTACAGCCCAAACGGCTAGATGGTTTTTAACATATGAGGTGTCGTTGAATTCATTAGAATTGTGGTAGTGACATAGGCTATATAACATTATCAAAATGGCGCCTGCAAATGAAAAAAAACGGGTACAGTGTTTGTTTTTTTTTTCTTACCTTAGCAATATGGGTATTAAATAAAAGATCGTGAAAAGACCATTTCAAAAATATATGTATCATATCACGTTTATATTACTGTTTTAACACAAATTGTCAAAAAGCGTACCAATTATATATCGGGGCGCCCGAAGTATCATTTTCTAGCAAGAATGTATTCAAGTCAGGAATGACAATGTCTGTACTTAGTTATATATTAAAATAAAACTATGTATATATTATTTTATATTATAATTCGGTTAATAAAACTAAACAGTCTGAAATAAAATTATTATTATAAAAACAAAAATCCCGTCTGCTTAAAAGTAATGAACTGAAAAGAGAAAAACAAGTATCACAATATCTTAAAAGATTCGACTGACTAATGCATTGTTTCTTAAGCTTACTTTATCAAATAATGAAATAACTACATATGTACTCAAATTAGTTAATACTAAATACTTTATGGTGCTGCAGGCGGAGACAACAATACTTTCTTACCTACGGGCAAAACAAGATCTACCAAAACTACGTTTTTTTCTACGTAATTTTATATAAGAGACTTTACAAACATTCAAACAACGGACACACAAAACACCGGGACTTGACAGAAACACTTCTGGATCATACAAATTTTTGTCTCGTATGGGATTCGAACCCACAACACTCGGCGCAGTGGCATTAGCGAGGCGACCACTTAAGCCATTACGCCATCCATGCAATGAGTTATTAATGCAGGCAGTGTTTACTTATAATTGCATGTAACTTATTCTATAAAGCCTGTTATACAGGTTGTCCGGTAATTAATGGATAACCTGGAAATGTCTTATAGTGGAACTGAAGGCCGATCAGAAAAAAATATGAAAGAAATCTATCCTAACTACTACCTGAGATATGTGTTTATTTTAATTACCATGTATAACTTTCTTGTATACTACGACCATAAAAGAATGAAATCCATCGGTTTTTTGTTGTTTTATTATTAAACACTAATTATGCTAATAGATAGACAGTCAAAAGTATGCTATGCTAATATAGCTTGCACTTTTTAATATATATATATTTTTAATTGTTTTATTATTATTTTTTTCATTTTTCTGAACGGCCTTCAGTTCTACTATAAGGCATTTCAAGGTTATCCATTAATTACCGGATAACCTGCATATACATTAACTGCCTCCGTGCCACAGCGGTTGTAAATGCGACTGATGTGCATAAAATGTTATTGGGTTTTTCTGTTAACAAATCCCAATACGAGCCCGGAGTTAGGAAGTTGGTGGTGTTAGACACCCCCGTGTTTCGCAAAGCACGTAAAGCCGTTGGTCCTGCGCCTGATCTATCTCCGGTCGTGTCGGATTGCCGTCTCATCGGATCATGAGAGTTAGGGAACAGAGAGTGCACTTGTGTTTGCGCACACACTTGTGCACTATAATATGCGCTGATGGCCAGTCTCCGTTAGATTCGCCACCATGACCGAAATTCGGTCTGGAGGACATTATTATTATTATTATTCGCTCGCGTGAATGTTTTGACAACAAACTTCCATCCCTCTTTTTTTCTGGATGATATAACTCTCATCCAGAAAGAAGTATCCCTATGTCCCTAAATCCCTATGTCCTTTTCTGTAACTTTGATAATGCGAAATTTCATGTACAGTAGGTAAGGCGTGTAAGTGTATCAAACAAACAAACTTACATTCTCATTTATAATATAGCTCGCATAAATTTAGGTTAAGTTAAAATTGTAACAGTGCTTTCTTTTGGATGGAAGGTACCCTATGCAGGGGCGTAGCTTCCGCCATATCTGCCGTATCAATGATACGGGGCCCCGAGGCTATAGAGGCCCCAAAAGTGTGTAAGCAAAAATCCTAAAATGATATCCATAATCTTTTATAGATTATATTTTTGAGAATAACTACTGTGCCATACCTAACAAAGATTTCAGAGCCTCTGTGACCTGAGTAATATACCTTCGAAGTATTACAACCAGAGAAAATCTTATCTTTTTTAAACGAAATAATAAAAAAGGAAGTCGGTAAACTGTTTGCTAAATGCAGTTAAGACATCAGTTGATCTGTATGAACAATTAACTGCTTTAAAAATATGCTTAAAATCTGAAATTCAGAAAATTCATTCTGTCGTTTTAATTCAATATGAGATTTTTTTGTCTCTTTTGTAGAAACTTTACCCTTCCTTTGGGCCCTGATGTCTATGAGAGTGCACTTATGTTTGCGCATATAACTGCCTTCGGCCGTCTACGAAACCGTAGTTTAGTAGCTGGTTTCGGTGGAGGAATTATTCTTCCTTGTACGTAACTAGTTTCGATGGAAGAACTTTTCTTCTTTTTACGAAACTATGGCTACGCATTATGGTTACGTACAAAGAAATCATTGTTAAGGTTTCGACGAAATAAATATTTTTCCTTGTGCAAAACTACTTCCATGGAGGAATTTATTAAAACTATAGGTTGTAAGGCTGTATTAATAAAATATCAAAATTACAGAATATTCGTTCTATAATATCTCCTGCGCTGATGTCTTGTCTTCGCCGAGAATGTTGGCCATGACCGAAATTCGGTCTGAAGGATATTATTAGGATGAATACGTCGTTCTAATAAACCCGTACGTTATTGTGCCACGCTTTTTATGCGTCACAATAATTAAAAGGTAGAGAGATAGTGATACTGGCACTATAAATAAACAGTGACAAGCAAGCAATGAGGTTTATACGCGACGGGTCAATAACCTCTGATTATGATGACTGGACCTACATGGTCACAGTTAATTTTATTTATGCATTACCATCCGTTGATCCGTATTAAATAGTTCACTTTAATGGTGAAAGAGAACGTCGTGAGGAAATCTGCGAGAATGTCTGAGAGTTCTCTATTATGTTCTCGAGGATATGCGAAGTCTGCCAACCTGCACTGGGCCTGTGTGGTAGACTATGGCCTAACTCTTCTCTCAAGAGACCCGTGCCCAGAGCCCCAGTGGTATATATTGATGAAACCAACACATCGTTACATTTGCTAAAACTAATCTTAAATCAAATATATTTTCCACATACATCTTTTACGGCGTACCTCATATACTTAGTCTGGCCATAAATATAGTTACAATTTAAAAAAACATAATATTAATTGCGTGATAATGTCATTTTTATATGGATAATTATTACGTTTTCTCATTTTCGCACCAATCGGTTTTAAATATTTTTGTGATATTATAATGGAGTGGGGTGACAAAGAAAACCGAATTGCTGTGATAGCATTATACAATGTAGGTATGGAGCCAAATGCAATTTTTAAACTTTTCGTCCGCTTGGTATTATTCAAATGTTTGTGTACCGGGCTATAGATAGGTGCAATGAAATCTCCTATGTCTGTGAGAAAATAAAATCTGGCCGTTCACGTAGTATTCGTAAGAAAAAATCGATCAAAGCAGTGAAGGAAAGAATCCGAAGAAATCCTGTCCGAAAGCAAAAGATTTTATCTTGGGAAATGAATAGAATATAGCACCTAGAACCATGTCGCGTATTTTAAAAGATGACTTAAGACTTGCAGCCTAAGATATGCACTAATAATTATTTAACTGATCATTTAAAAATGAATAGGTGGTAAAATCAAAACGACTTCGTAAGCGGTACGCAAAGGGAGGTAACAGAAAGAAATTATTTACTAACGAGATTTTTTTACTGTTGAGCAATGTTTTAACAAACTCAATGACTGAGTTTATGCTCAAAGCACTATATAAGCTTCCCAATTAGTTATCAGAGTACAACGTGGACATTATCCGACTTCAGTGATGGTTTGGTGGTGTGTTAGCTATCAAGGAGTGACTGAACCATATTTTTTGTGACAAAGGTGGCAAATCCTCAAGAAGACACTTTTATCAGCACAAGTTTATCAAGATACGATTCTTGAGAAGGTGGTTAAGCCTTTTAACAACACTATATTCCCTAACTAAGAATGCTCCTTTCAGCAAGATTCACCACCGGGTCATAAAGCTCGATCCACCCAAGCGTGGTTGGAGACAAACGTTTCGGACTTCATCAGAGCTGAAGACTGGCCGTCATCTAAATCATCATCCCGATCTTAATTCGCTAAATCATAATCAAAATATGTGGCTTGGCCGTTTCGCTACCGTCACATGGGCGCAAGATGAAAAATTTACAAAGAATAGAGCACCATAGTACAAGCTCTGCTTAGTTTGGGCTAGATGGTGTTGTGTATATGTGGTAGAATATTATATTATTCTATATATTATTATATTATATCTGCCAGTACTTATAATTAATCTTTTTTTTTTGTTATATATGTGCATCTTTTTTCCTTATGACGGCAGTAGTTAGACGCTTGAATATACAGTGTGTCTTCATAAAGTGCACATATGAAAATGAGTGAAACTGGACATCATTTTATCGGTAGAAATAATAATAAAAAGTTCTTTAAAAAGAAACTTCTATTCTTCTTCTCTTCTTTTCGTGTGGTTAGTGGCCAACCTTGTTATCAAGAGTTGTTTAAGCCGCCCGTAGGCCTCTGTCATAGCTCGGGCACGCCACGATTGTGGCGGTAAGACCCGTGTTTGAGGAGTGGCTGGAGAGGCGGCATGGCGCCCTCACCTTCCGGCTGACACAGGTTCTAACTGGCCACGGTTGTTTTGGCCAGTTCCTGTGTCGTATACGCCGGCAAGAGACGCCCGGTTGTCACCACTGCGGCGACTGCCGCGACGTTGTAGAGGACACGGCGCTGCACACTTTGGCGGTTTGCCCCGCCTGGGCATCGCAGCGCCGTGAGTTGATCGCGGCAGTCGGATCGGTTGCCCTCTCGCTCCCGGCCGTAGTTCAGTCTATGGTCCGGAGTGAGAGGTCGTGGAACGCCGTCGCCTCCTTCTGCGAGGAAGTAATCTCCACCAAGGAGGCGGCGGAGCGGGAGAGGGAGCGTTTGAACCCTCTCCCCAACCGCAGAGCCGGGCGCCGGAGGGCGCGCGATGACCTCCAGCCACCCTGAGGTTTGACCTGGGGGTGGCGGGCTTTGTGGGCCTGCCCGCCATCCGTTCAGCACCAGGTCCGAGAGGCGGCGTGCGTGTTCCCACGCGCGCCTCTGTGTCGTGTCCGTCTCCCCTTTAGGGGGAGACAGTAGGGCTTTTATATTGTGTAGTGCCTATCTTGGGTAGGTCTTGTTGCGTAGTGGCCTGCCGTTTCATACGGCGGGCCGTAACCTCGGCGGGGTCGCGACCGCATGCGAAAGCGATTCGCGCGGCCCCGTCGATAGTGGTTTTGTCGAGGAACACCGTGGTAGGTTTAGTCGGTATTCCGGGAGGTACATTGTCTTTTAACATCTTTCTTTTACCCCGGCGAGTCCGACATAATCCCTCCGCCCGCCCCCGCGGAGGGATATGCGTCATAGCATTGCCCCACGTAAAAAAAAAAAAAAAAAAAAAGCCCTCTGTCATAGCTTAACGAGTGCTGTCAATTTGGCAACAACCGAGACCGACTTTTACGTGCCCTCCGAAGCACGGAGACGCTCAGATGAAATACCACTAAGCGGTCACCCATCTAGGTATAGACTGACCGCACCCATGCATGCATGCTTAACTTCGCTATTTATACCTACCATTAGTTGATGAAACTAAATAAACGTGCTGATTTCTACTTGATATTTTGTATTTATTACTTATTCCTTTCGAACCTTTAGAGAAAAAAAGTGGTACTTCTAGCCCAAGTGTATGTTTAGTAATTTATGACAAAGGGTTAGGACCTAAGTATCAAACTACGCGAAATTAGAACATGCAATGTTTGAACAAAGATGCACCTGGTGGCAAGGTTTTTGTTTAGCTTATCATAAAAAGTGTTTTGTTTGGGATACAGATGTGGTTTTTATGTTGTTTTAAAGCTTATGAGCGTTTTGTTAAGATTTTTAACAATGTTTAAAAAGCGCTGTACGGAAATCAGTTTTGCTGTAAAATGTTCCTTATTTTTATGACACCAGCTTTTTTTTGGGTGTGAATAGTATTGCGTCGGTATTGCTTACACATTCACTATTATTATTGTTTTTATTTCAACACGATTAACCACCTGGTTCAAAAGTTACAAGGTTTTCTTGGTACAAGGTCCATATCTACTAAAAAAATATATATACATATGTATAATTCAAGGCAAATTTTTTGAAGATGTTTTTATTATTTTTCCTACCGATAAAATTATATTTCGTTTCACTCATTTTCATATGTGCACTTTATTAAGACTCACGCTGTATATTATGTGTGTATCGATAGGTCGGTCCTATAATTAGCTTTATGGTTCATAAAGCTAATTATAGGATGAAGTCAGATCTGATGACGTTACTTGCCAGTTGCATTTTATATAATATAGGAATCAATAGATGCATCTGTATGCATTTAGTAAAAAGCTGTTATTTTTACATTACAAACAGACACTTCAATTTTATTTATTTTATGTAGATACCTATGCAGTTGTTATAGATATGGAATAGACAAGTCATATTTTCCATTTGCTTCTTTTTGTACTAACTACGTGAGTCAGAGCAATCCGACTGTACATGTCTGCGTAGATACTGCTGGGGTCCTAGTGTCGATTGCCAGGTCGGTTGTTTTAAGCATTTTCTTTTAGCGCATTCTCTGTTGTAGAGCTCAGTCTGGTGTAATCTGAATTCTACGTAAGAATACGAACACAGAAGAAAATATTTTAAAAAGGCATCATGTTTGGTTTCTTTTATGTGAGCCATAAAAAATAGTTGTTACAATGTTATGGCACTCATCTTTTTCTTTGTTTTTACTTGGGGAAGATGGAGAGATTATGTCTGACTCACTCGGGCAAATATATCTCGGTAATACTGATTAAACCTACAACAATGCAAACAAACCAGAGTCGGCAGGGCCGCACGAATCACTTTCACATGCAATCGTGACCATGGCACACATCTCTACAAACCCCTTTCAGGATATATGGCTGACTGACTCATCTCATCACATTATAACTATTCGCATTTCTGCCAAGCGAGCCGGAAAACATTTTCCCTTTCTAATTGGAACGCAGAAAAACCCACGATAAATACATTCTAACTATAAATACTTCATGATTCAAACTAAAACCACAGAAAGCAGAAAGGATTAATGGTCGAAATCTTAACTAATATTATAAATGCGAATGTGAGTTTGTCACGCTTTCACTCCTTAACTACAGAACCGATCATCATGAAATATCGCTTAGACGTTGTCAGGGGAACAGAAAAGGACATAGGGTACCTTTCATCTTTTTGCTAACATAACCTAGTCTACATTTACTCGAGTGATACCACGAGTAAAATCAGGTATTTCATCATTCAAACCGAAACCACCAAGATCATAAATGATTAATAGTCGAAATAATTAATAAATAAAGCTTAAAATAGGTTTGAACTTATAATTTGTTAGCCAAATGGCGCAGTGGATGAATGCAGGTTGCCTTGCCTTTGAGTGTTTAGGATCGAATCCCGATAGAGCTAAATGCTTTTATATTGTTTTGCTTTTTAGACAACGGTCTACAATAAATTCTGTGTCGCGGGGGACTTTACAAACATTCAAACGACGGACACAAAGAACATCCAGACTCGGACCAACCAGTAGTGGATCACACAAAGTTGTGTCTCGTGTGGGAATCGAACCCACAACACTCGCTGCAGTGGCAGTGACGAGGCGACCACTTAAACCACTACACCATACGTGTAGCTATTTTGTTTATCCTATTTAATGTACTTTGTGTAATTGATTTGGATGTGTTTCGATGTTGTTGGATGTAAAGCGACGATAGTCCAATAGGTACTAATGTATCGATCTTGCAATTAAAAGATCGTACGTTTGAAACCCACCCATTGCTCTACTGACTTAAACCCACTACTAACACAAGCATATTAGCTTAACTGGAATGATTAAAAAGCATACACACACTCTATTAGGAAGAAAGAAAAGAAAGAAAAGAAAGAAAAAAGAAAAGAAAGAAAAAAAGAAAAGGAAAAGGAAAGAAAAGAAAGAATAGAAAGAAAAGAAAGTTTATTTGTATCTCCTTTTCAATAAAATATAAATATATACAGAAAGAACAGTTTATAGTATGGAGACCAAATTAGGTACCTGCGTCAGCTATTGTTGCAGTTGAAACTGCAACGCTGGCATTCTCGCAGGACCTATACAGTATGTAAGCAAATTACAACATATGAACAGCAACCGCCACACACTATATCACCAAACAAAACTTATTTTAGTTTTATTTGGTGACTAGCTGTGCCCGCGATTAAACCCGCGTTTATGGTTACTGCGCCGTTCTCGTGGGTCGTAGCGTGATGTGATATAGCTTATAGCCTTCCTCGATAATATCTAACGAAATATAGGCTTGCCAACACTTAAAGAATTTTTCAATTTGATTCAGTAGTTCCTGCGATTAGCGCCTTCAAACAAACAAACTCTTTAGCTTTATAATATTAGTATAGATACAATACACAACAATTACCGTTCAGCCACTGTAACTGCTCTCATCTTCAAAATTGAAATACAATCAAAATCTGAAAAATCTGTAGCTACACCTCTGCCCACCCCATCTGCGATATAGGTATAAGACTGTATAGATAAATGTATTAATATATAGGTACATATAGACAATGATATCTATGCGAGTGTTAGGTATTAAAATGACGGATTTTATATCATCAGTGTCCCAACGGTCAAGGCTGAAGGGAATATAACGAAACGTCACAATTAGCGCAAATAAGTTATAAGTAAACAGAATACGTTTGCGATAAAATTCGTAATATGTCTCCTTGCTATTGTTAAACAATTTTTGTTAACAATTAGCAAGTAATTATTAGTAATTAGCAAGTAATAGTAATAAATAACTAGAGGAAGATAGTTGGACTGCCACTTAGAGGTCTCGTGATCAATCCTAACCTACGAAGTTAAATGCGTGTTAAATATTTAATTAGATATGACTAAAATTACTTAACAGGAATAGAAAGGTCTAATAGGCATCATACTCATAGAATTCCTTCGCATCAAATTCAATAGTATGTCCAGAAGACTGGCAACATTGCCACGTTGCTTAGCAATGGTTACTCTTTCCGCAAAATAAAGACCAGTCTGTGGTCATCGTCGATCAGCCTTTTCCCTATTTTCTATATAGAGTATGAGCACTGGTACTATGACCGTTTTGACCCCATACAGCAGCAACGCCATTTTATTATAGCATATCGCACTCTTAATAAAACAGAGACTTATCTGAGTATTTTAGATTAAACAAATTTAAACTCTATTGCAATTGCTTAAGACAAATATAATAATACAATTTATAGTCGCACAATTAGAGTTCAAATTGCCTACCGTCCACTAACGCAGTAGGCAACAGCGTAGTCCACAATCTGTAGTAGCAGGCATACAAAACAACTGATTCATTCTAAATGACCGCATCCTCATTCCGTTCCAATACAAAACAGGAAAACATACATAACTAATTATGTTTATTCTGAACGTTATATGACCAACATTTGATATTTTCCTCATAGTTGATAGCAGAATTTGTCGATCTGATTCATTCATTCGCTGTTCGTGTAATATAGAACATGAGAGTTACCAGTTACTTGCTTAGACTGTCAGTAATGAATTATACTTCAATATAAATTATGGACTATTAAACAAAGTGCATTTAGAAACGTTTGTGGACTGACTAAAACAGTGAACCGAACATCAGTGTCATTTTAAGTGCAACCTATAATTTGTTTTGCAAAAACAATTATTATAGTATATAGTGCTATAAAGCGGTATAATTAGAATGGTAGTAGCAGTATGTACTAACTGCGATTGAATAAATTCGAATTGTCTGCATAAATAAATAACAATGTCGACTGTTGTCACACTTGTTACTGAGCAATCGTCCACACCACCGACTGTAGTAATCCAGGAAACTGCCGAGAGAAACACTCCACCAAGGATGCAGGCAATCGCAGAAGGTCAAGATGGTAGTAACTGCCATCCTCAACAACGCCAAGGATGCTTTTTATCCTGCTGTTGTGATTTTCTGTCCAATATATGTAGAAATATGAAGATGTGGCGTAAAGAAGATGAAACAACGGCTATAGTGACTGAGACTAAAAAAAATCGTCGTGAAAGATACAGAAAGAAAGGCTCCGTCGATTTAGATGTTGAGGATGGTGATAATGACAGTATTTGGTCTGCTGATCTTGCCAAGGATCTGGATGAATCGCAAAACACGGGCTGTGGTGATCATAATACGCGAAACTCGAATCTTTCCCACGACCTAGCAATCAACTCTAACACTAAAAGTCACGACTCGGGAACACATCATACTGGTGAACGAGAGTCCGGTGATAATCACCCCAAAGATAATCACGCTAATGGTACCCAGACCATTGAACATGACTTCAGTGCAAATCAGTCGAACCAAAATCATTCCGGCGAGCATGACGCTTGTATAAATAAATCTCCCGAAAATAATTCCGGTGGAAATCACACTAGTGTGCACGATTCTTGTGCAAATAATTCCACCACAAACCAATCCGTAACACATCACTCTATTGGAGATAATTCCAGGGAAAATCACTCCAGCGGAAATCATGCCAGCGGAACTCACTCCAGCGGAACTCACTCCAGCGGAACTCACTCCAGCGGAAATCATGCCAGTGGAAATCACTCCAATGGACTTCAATCCAGCGGACATTCCTCCAGTGGCCATTCCTCCGGCGGGCATACTGCCAGTGCAAATCATAATGACGGACATTCTAGTAGCCATTACGGTGGCGGTCATGACTCGGGCGGAGGTTTTGGTGATTCGGGTGGTGATTATGGTAATTCCGGCGGGGCTGGCGGTGATTAGTCAGTCGATTAATACTAAAGTTGGATGTTTAAGTTACTAATAAAACAATATACCTAAATAATTTAATAATAATTAAAAATTACATATAATATATATTAATCATTAATTTAAATTGAATATTGTTATAAACTTATGTAATTATTACAAGTTGTAATAGGTATATTTCATTTGTATCTCATATTTACAATCCAAAGTTGTCACCAAAGGACGCCTGTGTTAAAAATACTTATTAAACCGTATTGTTAAAGTAAACATTAAATCATATTTTACTTATTGGTTTTTTATAATTATTTTTAATTTTAATTTGCTTTGACTGCTCGGATGACGTTGTGGTTTAAGTGGTCGACTCGCGACTTTCACTGCGTCGAGTGTTGTGGGTTCGAATCCCACAAGGAACAAAACTTGGTGTGATCCACAACTGGTTGTTCTAAGTCTGAGTGTTCTTTGTGTCAATTATTTGAATGTTTGTAAAGTCCAACGCGAACGCGAGTAGTCTTTTTAAAAAAATGAAAAAGGTTAATAGCCTGGGCATCACCTGTCTGTGCTTTTAACTTTGAAGCATTTAAAATGTCATCAAAATCGATTCAAGTAACCAACAAATGAATAATAATAATAATAATAAATATTCTTTGCTATACGACAAACATCTGTCGCCCCGGCCTGGCAGTGTAGGATTGAACGGCGTATTGCTGAGGCAAGGACACTCATCGGTAAGCTGATCTGCTTCAGGGCAGGGAACACACGTCCCAGGGTAATGCGCTATGTGGGCCGGGCTTTTCTGGGGACTGGTGTCAGTCCTCATGACTACGTGTCTCGGACCACAGAGCGCATTGACTTCCTGAAGCAGAAAGTCTATGCATGGGCAAATCGACTGCGCAGATACAAAAAACGCGTGGACCGGTATGTCACCAACCGCACGTTTCAAAGTGACTAAAGGTTATAGAACCTGGGAACGACCAGATCAATGTGTGGCCGATGTGGGGCTACCAGACACTAGATTAGATACCATATATTATTACATGCTTCAAATACATTTTGGAGGAACATCTGGTCGGTACCCGTCGGCCACACTGAGGAGGAATTTATGCGGGAGGTCAAGAGAGCAAGTGAGCTAATTCCAGAAATGGAAAAAGTGGTCATTGATAGCCAGAATGTAATTAGTGCGGTCCGATCCTTATCAAATTGGAAATCACCAGGACCGGACGGACTGCACAATTTCTGGCTGAAATGGCTGCGTAGCTCACATGCTTGTTTGGCTGCTCAATTTCAATCTGCCCTAGAATTTGGGTCGTTACCGTTTTTATGACCACGGGAATAACCCACCTACTCCATAAAACAGGTAGTACCAACGAGCCCGGCAATTATAGCCCGATAACATGTTTACCATCGATCTATAAGCTTCTTCTTGAGAGCAAAGGTATCTAAACATATTGATACAAATTCAATAATGTCAGCTTCTCAGAATGGATGTAAGAGAGGGGCTCGTGGCACTAAGGAGCTCCTCCTCATTGATATGGCTATTAGCCAACAGGTTCGCCGTAAACGAATGGACGTCGACGTCACGCACCTCTGGGGTGAGGCTATGGACAAGCACGGCGAGTCATTGGCTGTCAACCTAGACATAGCCAAAGCTTTCGATAGAGTCTAGCACCGGTCTCTTCTTTTCAAGCTTCCGGCCTATGGCTTGCTCCCTCAACTGTGCACCTGGATTGCAAGTTTCCTGCAGAAGCGTCGTATTCGGGTCCTTTGCGACGGTCGCGCTTCCAAATTTATGCAGGTCAATGCAGGAGTGCCTCAGTGGTCCGTCTTATCCCCTACGCTCTTTCTTCTGCATATATCAATGATATGTTGAATCTCGGCAACATACATTGTTATGCAGACGACACTACCGTGCATGGGCGATATCTCGAACGTCCTGGGGCCAAAAGGCTGAGGTTGAGGGGAAAAGGCAGGATCTTGTCGTTGAACTTGACCAAACGTTAAACCACATCTCTGAATGGGGTGCCAAGAACTTGGTCCAGTTCAACGCTCAACAAAAAAGTCTCCGTTCCTCCCCCTCCCTTCTCTGAAGAACACTCCACTGGTGATATGTGACAGCCTCGACATCTTAGGTATGGATCTTTGCCGCTCCCTTAATCCCAAAACCTACATCAAGAGCGTCATTAAGCAAGCTTCGCGAAAACTCGGCGTTCTGAACAGGGTGAGGCGGTTCTTCGCGCCTGGGCAGCTGTGCCTATTGTATAAGGCACAAGTGTGCCCTTGCGTGGAGTACTGTTCTCATATTTGGGATGGCTCCGCGCAGTACTTGCTAGACGCTCTTGACAGGTTACAGCGGCAGACTGTCCGTATCATCGGAGATCCAGAGGTCACGAGTTTACTGGAACCTCTGCAACTCCGTAGGGAACCTGCCTCTTTGGCATGTTTCTACAGAATATACCACGGGGAGTGCTCTGAAGAGTTATTCCACCTTATTCCGCCCTCCCCTTTCTTATCCAGAACAACGCGTGCTGGACTCAGATGCCATAATACACGGTGGAGTCGACTAGAGTGCGTACCAACAAGTTTGGGTCCTTATACCTCAGCCGACCGATCAAGGCATGGAATTCTCTGCCAAGGCACGTGTTTCCTTCTTCCTTCAATCCTGGGTCCTTTAAGCGGGGCGTAAAAAAGCACCTTCTCAGGCCGATAAAGTAGAGACCTCAACATCGCCTCGGCTGCTATGAGGACGATGTGGAGGCCGCTGCTCTTAGACCACACTGACTAGACTGCTTACCATCAGGCGGAGTGTGGTCATTTCGATGAGCAAAAAAAAAAATACTGGCTGCATGTTGTATAGATTATAAGAAAACGTATGATTCGGTGCCTCATACATGGCTTTTGAGGGTGTTAGAGTTGTATAAAGTAAATGCAACTCTGCGCACCTTTTTGAAGTCATGCATGGGGCAATGGAAAACGGTTCTTAGCTATCCAGGATGTGTCAACAGATCCCTGGGAATGGTGAACTGATAAAAATTGAGCGGGGTATATTTCAGGGCGACAGCCTGCGTCCTCTTTGGTTCTGCTTAGCATTGAATCCTCTTAGTACATTACTAGAGGGTTCAGGGCTAGATTACAGGTTACATGTAAGTGGTGGAGTAATATCCCACTTGCTGTATATGGATGATTTAAAGTTGTTTGCCCACACTGAATTACAGCTGATGGATTTACTTAAAGTAACTGAAACTTTTAGTAAGTCTATCAGCATGGATTTTGGTGTGGATAAATGTGCTGTCATCCATGTAAAGCAAGGAATTATAGTGGAATCCGAAGGAACACAACTTTTAGATTCCATTAACCTACGATCACTTCTTGTAACCGATATTTACAAGTACTTGGGTATGTCACAGGCATTAACTATCAATGAGGCTGACATGAAGCAATCGTTGCAGGAGCGTTTCTTTGGTCGCCTGAAAAAAGTTTTAAATAGTCTTTTATCAGGTGGCAACAAGGTGCGCGCTTGTAACGGTTGGGTCATGCCGGTTCTCATGTATTCCTTTGGCATACTTAAGTGGACACAGACTGAACTGGATGCCCTGGACCGGCGGGTCCGTACACTCTTGGCGGCATACCGTATGCATCACCCACGTTCGTCTGTGATGAGACTGTATATCCCGCGGAAATGTGGAGGCCGAGGCTTTCTGAATGCCAAGGCCCTTCATAACCGCGAGGTATGCAACCTCAGAGAATACTTTCTCCAGGCAGATGTGGGTATGCATCGGGATGTAGTTGCTGTGGACATCGGACTCACCCCGCTCAGTTTGGCAGCCAAGAGATGTACATATATAGATACCTAACAGTAGTGTCTATTTAAACACAGACCCACAACTATATCCACGAAGAGTTAACAGAGATGTATTAACACCTACATTTTACTATCTATGGTTTAGGTCCCGTCTGCCAGCCCACATTAACATAAATACAACATAAATAGTTAATTATCGCCAGCTTTATATACCTATGTGAAGTCTGCCAACCCGTACTGGGCCAGCGAGGTGGACTATGGCTGAACCCATCTCGCATTGAGAACAGGCCCATGCCCAGCAGTGAGGCAGTTTATAAGCAGGAAAAAGAAGTCCGTCTCACTGACTCACTGTTTACGTCGTAAATAAATCGTCGTAAGTCTATCTGAGACTTACGACGATTTATTTACGACGTAAACAAGAAATAATTTCGGAATTCCCACCGGATAGGAAATAATTTGTATTTACACTTTAAAGTTTCCTTGTAACTTGTAGAAGTCTTGATTATAATAAATATACCTATATAACATTTTAACGACTTATTCGTCAACTCGACCGCGAAATACTCGTCCACGTAGTCGAGTTGGGAATAATTATTTCTACCTATTCTTCTATTATTCATCTTGACCGAAGGTATATCAACTACGCGGTCGAGTTGATACAGCTATTTTTTGTGAATTTGTTTGTTCGTCATCTCGACCGAGTACAAAAAGTACATTCTGGTAGAAAATGTTTAAGGCATATCATGGAAACAATTATTTTGTTAGCCAGAATAATATGCGTGCTGTGCTAACATAAAGATCGTAGATAGAGGAATTACTATCTTCGGTTTCGTAAAAACGTAGCCCTTACATACATATATCCTGATTAGAGATTTGTCTCTTTCTTGCAACTTTGTTTTTTCGTTGCGGGAAAGAGACAATATAACGATCAAAAGATCATTGCTTTGGCTTATGTTTAACTTATCACCAGATATAGTAAAATATAACAGTCAAAAATAGTATATGATTACCAAAATTAAAACCGCAATATATTTAAAGAAATCAAAATAAGTGGACGGAGCCCTATTTAGCCTATTTTTGGGTGGATTAAAGAAGGAACCTAACATAACCTAACCCTTCCGAGACGGAATGCAGTGATTTGAGGCGTATAGGTGCTCGTTATGATATATTTTAGTAAGCATATTTTGCTGCTCAATTACTATTTTTGGTGGTCATTATATTTAATCTCATTTTAATAGAACAGTTTTATTTTATTTTATCCATAGAAGAACAAAAATTGATTAAAAACGAACTACTCTTGTACTTCACTGTACAACAGTGCCTTATATTTTCATTGTCGGTCGAGTTGACGAATACAAGATACGAAAAAATTACTTCAGCGATTCGACCGAACCACGTTCGGCCGAGATACATAGTAAAAGAATAATTGGTATTTATTCTTCCCGACTCGGCCACTTGGACGAGATTCTCATGGTCGAGTTGGTGAATAAGTCATTTTAACTGTGACTATAAGTGGCTGCCTTTCCACTAAATATATGCGGTAGCGAAGGTGTGACGCAGGTTAAAGGAGAACTACAAAATTATCACCCGTTTTCTTACAAGCAAGATCAACACATATATTAGTTGATAGACGTTAATATGGCGATGGGAGCCAATCGCGCGATGACTTTCAGCTAACCTGAGGTTTGACTTGGAGGTGGTGGGCTGCGTGGGCCTGCTCGCCACCCGATCAGCACCAGGTCTGAGAGGCAGCGTGCGAGTTTCTACGTGCACCTCTGTGTTGTGTCTTCGCCACAAGGGGACAGTAGGGGAAATATTTTATGTAGTGGCCTGCCGTTTCACAAGGTGGGCCGAAATCTCGGCGGGATCGCAATTGCATGTGAAAGCGATTCGCGCGGCTTCGCCGTCTATGGTTATGTCGAGGAACACCGTGGTAGGTTTATTCGGTATTACCGGGGTATCTTTTCCCCGGTGAGCCCGACATAACCTCTTCGTCGCCCCGCGGAGAGGTATAGATACAAGCATTCAGCTTATCTGAGAGTAAGTAATAAGTAAGTAAAGTTCTGGAAGATATCTGAGGTCTGCCAACTCGCAGTGGCTTAACTCGTTTGACACTGAGAAGAGACCTGTGCCCAGCAGTGGGATAGGTTATATACAGGTCTGATATTATTATTTTTATATTATTTAGACATAAACACATGTCATCTACTATGATTGGCTTACTTATGACTACGCCGAGCGTAAGACGCGGTTGGACTGAATGACAGAGCTCGATGCGGCCGCCATAGTAAAATTGTATGGAGAATTTGAAGGCTTTTTTGATAAATATGTATCTTTATTGTCAACCAATAACTTTAATATTTGGGTCGGAAAAATTGTAATATAACTATTTGTGTTTCGTTTAAACTGTAAAATAGGATAGATTTCAACTGTTATAATCGAAAAATCACGTAACACGAGCTTACGTTTTTGCATTTTTCGTGCAAATTTACGTAATTTTGTAGGCGAAAATATTAATTATTTTAAGTGTGCAACCACAAAAGTATGGTCAGCATATTCAAAATTCAATATTTTGTATCGGTACCAATTAATGGTAGGTACGATGAAACAAAAAACAACAATTTAGTGGCTTAATTACCGAAAACAAAGAAATGTAAACAATGTGCATCGTTCACTGCTGTTAACAAGCGACTACGACGGAAAGAGTGAGCTCACTATTCCCAACGATGACACATTTTCGTGCGCCTTAGGTATGGTAAGGGCGCATCTAACGATTTAAATCTCTGGGTGCGACAAAACGGCTTTATTTCGACAACGCTTACAACGTTGCGTTTATATTGAAAAGCGTGATTTTGAAAAAGCTTTTCGCTTTTTGTAAGTCGTTGTGAAAACGGACATTAATGCTGCCGCTGCCCACTTGTCAAATTGTTTTATTAATGCTATACGTTAGTAAATACACTAAATTAATTTAATATACACCATGGAATCTAATTCACTGTTTTCCCGAAAAGTATGTAGGTACTCAGTCCATGATATAGAAGCTTTCCATTGCAATTAGTATTAATATTTTTTTTTTCAAATCCGGTCTTTTTATTAACATTAATATTTTACTGCGCTATGACGCGGGGATTTTACAGACTTACTCACGCGCGGGATTTTTAATCGAGGTACCTACAGACGCACGTCTCTAACGATCAACGTAATTCCCATTTAGCAAGAAATGGTACTGACCTACTTCAGTACTTATTCTTATCTATGCACTGACCTATTTACTTAGACGAAAGTTGGACAAACAAAAGGGATGCGGGAAGCGGGGCGAGGGAGTTATCGTGCCGCACGTCTATTTTTAAATTCATTACTGTGTTGCAGTCATGTTTAAAATAAAAAGTTTTCGGCTAGTGTCTATTCTTGATTAATTTTCATTAAGTGTTTTTTATATTAACGATGCAGAAATATTCTATATCATTGACAGACTACATACGTTTCGGGAAAACAGTGAATTAAATTACATGGTGTATAAATATTATTACGTACACAAACAACTCGTAATTTAATTGTTTTCCTAATGTTGACATGTTTGTTTGTATATTAGCCTTTATGTCCTCATGCATTGAGTTCATTTTCAATATTATTTAAAAAAAAACAGTGAACAGTTCGGCCAACTTAACGTTCGCGAATCGTTGTCGTCCAACGCGCCAGGCCAGCGCCAAGCGGCTGCGGCGCGGCGCGAAATATTATTTTTGTGTTGGCTAGCTCATTTATCGAAGAAGGCTTTAAGCTATATAACATCACTCTACGATTAATATGAGTGGAGCATTAATGAAAAATGTTGAAAAACGCAAACGAAGTTGCGCGGTTCAAACAGTCAATTACATTTGTACGCCGTCTATGGCATACTACGATGATACACAACCTCTCTATTCAACTGTTATAAGATGCATTTCCTGTAAACTACACATGTTTGAAGCAAATAAATATATCTTCTTTATCTTCCTTGAACTGTGTATATCAACAATGTTGTAACTATTCATGCTATAACAAACTAACTATTGTCATGATTCTGAAAGTTACAGGAGAGAAAAATTTTGGAAGTATGTATCTTCATGTGTTGGTGATTAAACTAAATATGGCGGCGTGTATAAATCTTTACTCGACCACTATACCTATATTATGAAATAAAGTCCCCCGCCGCGTCTGTCTGTCTGTTCGCGATAAACCCAAAAAGTACTGAACGCATTTTAATGCGGTTTTCACCAATAAACATGATGTGCGAAGCCGGGAAATAAAAATGTATTATTAATGAAATAAACTGTATGAAATATCATTTTTATAAGTATGTACGCTTAATAATGAATTTTCGATTTAATTTAATTTCTATTATTTTAGAACAAACCACACTAGAGATGTGATTACATTCGAGTATAAACACATCAATACACATAATATGTGCGTACGCTGCGGCCTTGACTATGTAAACTAGGTACCTATGGGATTTTGTGCACAGACGTAGCCACCTATTATTATAATTACACGCATCGTTAAACAAAAAATCATTGCAGTGTATTTTATTACCAACTAGCTTTTGCCCGTTACTTCATACGCGTGGAATTTGGTAGCAGGTAAGTACTGGTTTATAATATTTAATTTATTTGTGTTTAAAGTATTGTTATGATGAGTAAGGATTTAGATCGTCAGGTAGGTAATCATTAGGTAGGTAAAGATTTTAAAGATTTAATCTTAAAGTGACATCTATTAATGAGTAACGGAATTAATTAACTCCAAAACCGCAAACATTCAAACTCTTTTATATACATAGTTATTTTATTAGTTATAAAAAGAAGATAACTCCCGCACTAGGAATAATTCCTGTGTCACGGGGGACTTTATAAACATACAAACAACGGACACAAAGAACACTCTGACTCCGATCAATCATTTTGTGGATCATAAATTTTTTTGTCCTGTGTGGGTATCGAACCTACAACACACGACGCGGTAGCCATTACGCCATCCGTGCAGTCAATTCGAATGTCTCCAGTCCTAAAGTACTCACGGTGGATGCTGACGCCTCGAGATCTGTCTATGTGATAATCCTTTGGGAAGGTCTACATCCAGCAGTGGACATCTTTTGGTTGAGATGATGATGATAGAAACATTATCAAAATTCACTCTTATTTAATAAAACAAGATAAATTTAAGTACCAATTTTATTACACAACATAAAAAATATAAGTACAAAAATGCTTGAATATATTTTTATTACAAGCGCAAGAAACGCGAATATTGTACAATGTACCTATATATTGTATAAAATTCTTACATAATATTCTTACAATAAGTATGCGTTGAAAACGGTAGTTATAACACCGTCCGCGTCAAAAACTTCTTTAAATAAATGTCTAACAAAATATCGATTTTGACAGTTGTCAATTGTGATGTTTAGGTTTGTACTTAAATAATTAATAGGTAATCTACATTACCAGTGTAACCCTGTCGGGGTAACAGATGTGTATTTTAGCACATTTCTCCGACTATGGTTTAATGTCAAACGTAATAGAGAGCGAGTCCATTGCCATCGCCCGATAGACGTTGCCAGACGTCCGTGCTACTGATGAGAATTTTCTGACAGAAAAACCTAATAACATTGGCATATACATACGTCTACAGACGGTGACTGTCACAAGCATTGGCTACATTTTTGTATGGTAATAGCAAGTGGAGATCTGCAGACTCCTATTCGAATTTTATTCGAATCACGTCAACATCACTATGCAAGTACGTGCGTTGCGTCCTTTACCATGCAAAATAAGTACCGCGTCGTACACAATTCTATTCAAAAATCGTTCGAATGCAATTATGCACATCACTAATTATAATCGGTGATTGTAGGTAATATAATAAAATAGAATTGTATAATATAGGTCATGTTTAAAAATTAAATTATTATTTAAATTATAATAAATTATTGTAAGATAATCTGACAAATCAAATCGTTGCGTAAACTTAACTTTTATAATTGCAAAAACTTAAAAGCTTATTATTATTATTAAATTCAATAATGATAGGAATGGATCGGATTTTGGACACATTAAATAATAATTAATTGTTGAGGCCTTGTAAGTATAGAAAAACTTATACACTTAAAAGAGACGTTTTGTGCTATGTCCGATTTTTTTTATTATCACAGACAATTTAAAATTATTACGGTCATTGTAAAATCACCGTATGTTTAGAAAGAATGAAATCTTGAACGCTGATTGGCTAAATATATAACAATGATTTAATAGGAACATCGTTTTAGCATGATAGATGTATCGTTGGTAGATAAAAACATGCGCTAACCATTATCCGAAATACATATATTGGTTTTCGTGTGCGTACATTTATTTGAAGTTTAAATTGTGTGTGCGTGTTTACAGGAAACCAATGTTTACTTTAATATTTTAGTTACTATCTAGAACGTAGGTAATAATAGATGTGGAACTGAATATTTGGCACTTTGATAGATGGCACACTGAGGATTTTCACCGTTTTAAAATTGAATTAGAACGTCGCGATTGTATTGTTCATTAATGTATTTTAGAAGTAGTATACATATTACCGTCAGATTGTAAGTAAAGGTCGCCAAATATTATACACCAATAATGTATGTATTTACTATTTAGTTCTATAAATTGTCATGCTTTGTTTTTGCGTACAATCATGTTATTAGATACAATAGAGTTGGCGTGAAGGTACATGTGTACAAAAACCCTTAAAAGAAATAAAGAAAAAAACAGACGTATCAAACGACCGATAGGGTATCGGCGATATAAAGATACAATTGCTAAAATATGTGATTGAACATTGACCTTTAGTGACAATACTTTAAAATCAATAGTTACTCAATCAATCAGTTAATTGTTGGCCATAAATAATCAACAACGTTGCAATAGTTATTCATTGATCAGAAGAGGAACTCTTGAACCGTAATTCAGCGAATTATCAAAATAATGATTTAAAAGAAAAATCTAAATTCACATTTTATATAATATTCGATTCAATTAAATCATAATTAATTGAAATCGTATACCTTAATGAGCAAAATCCCAATGACTTTTACTTTTACTATCAAATGGCAATCTTCATGTTTGATTGGTGATATAAGATTTTAAACATGTTGTTTATTAGTTCAATGTGTGTGGTGTAAGATGTTTACCCTAAAAACACTTTTAAAAATATTAAGCTTGGAGGTCCAATTCTCGTCATAGCAACTGTCCAACATTGTATTTCGGTCTAGTTTAATAAACTTCGAACGTAAACTGCAATACAATTTGATCATTATTTTGTTTAAGATACCATTTGTAATATTTATGCTACTAAGACTGAATTGGAACTGATTTGGATAGGTTTTATTACGAGAATTGGCCTTCAGGTCTATTAATAGAATAAGCAGTAGAACCTTTTGAAATCAGAATACATCATACCTCGTGTTGCTAAACTTGTCATATTAAATACGAATTGTCTTCTAAGGATAGCTTTACTTAGTTTCTCCATAAGCGTAAGCTTAAACCAATATGTCCATGGATCAAGTGTTTTACTTAAAGATTATCCGATTTTGCATTAGTGGCAGTTAAACTTAGTCACGATAGTACCGATATACATTATATTATATTGAATACATTTCTATTATATATGTATGTTTCACAATATTACCAATACAAAATCTTGGTAGGTACCGATGCGCGAATATCAGGAAAACATAACCAATACGGTTATTCGTAGTTAAGTCGTAATTAAGTTAGTGCTCTGAGGCGGACGTGTGCAGCGAATATAATAATTAATATTATTATTGTGAGGCGCGGCGCGAGCCGACGCTCGCTATTTCTGTTACCATGAGTGACACACTCGTGGCAAATGAATTGCTGGCGTTCATGCAGCAGAAGCTGGACGTGATGGACGAGGTGTCCGTCATCCAGATCTGCGCTTTGAACTTTAACCAGGAGGAGATTGTAGCTGCTAAGCAGCTGGTGTTCCGGTTGCTGAACAAGAGCGACCAGATGGTATCTCGTCGACGTGACGGGACAAGGAAGAATCTACAGGACGTCATAACGCTGCTTAAGGAGACCGATCCAGATGAAGTGCCGACATTTGTGGCGAGAGACTTACACAAGTTACCTGCCGTCACTTTCGATCACGTCGACGTCTCTAGCCTTTTAAAAGACATCGTCTCTTTAAAGGCAAGTTTAGCAGAAGTGCAGATGAAGTTGAGTGCATCGGAGGTCACTGTTGCAGATTTGCGCATCGAACTAGAGGCGTTGCGCAAGTCTGTGCCAATAACTGGGTCACCGACGCGTGTAAACAGTGTGAACACGCGTCGAGGTGCATGCCTCAACACATCGGCGACGAGTTATGCGTCAGCGGTTTTGTCGCCGGCGCCGACTGCTGAGCCTGCGTTATGCGCCGCAAGCGCGTCACGCAGCCCCGCTCCCGCACCCGCAGCTCTTCCCCGCTGTTCTGCGCGAATTGTAAGAACAGCTGACCCCACGGTCTCTGCGAGCGCCCCTGCTAAGCCCTTGCCTACAAAAGCAACGAACCGGGCTACCGAGGATGGTTTCCTGACGGTGCAACGGAGGAAGCGCCGTTCGCGAAACATTAAGAACGGTTGTGGCAAAGCACCTGTGGATCCCAACCTGAAGGTGCGTGCCGCGTCCCCGAACACGCCGGTGTACATCTCACGCCTGCACTACACCACTGAGGCGGAGGACATCGCGAAGTACGTGTGCCAAAAGCTGAAGTACGTGCCGAGAGTGCAGTTGCTGGAGTCGCGCCGCAACGTCAACTTTAAAGCGTTCGTCGTGCGTGTACCTGACTGTTACCTGCACAAGGTGTTGGACGAAAGCTTTTGGCCGCAAGACGTGGTATTCCGTCGCTTCCGCGGACAAGTACCAGCCGAGCGCACTAGTATTAAGTGTGCGAAGTAAAGTTACACTAACATAGTATTAAGGTGTATTTACTAACATCAAATCGGCCTCGATGGCGTAGTGGTTAATGTAACCGACTGCCACGCCTGAGATCGCGGGTTCGATTCCCGCACAAGTCAAACATTTGTGTGCATGAAGATGAATGTTTGTCTTGGTCTAGGTGTTTCTATGTATAATATGAATGTATTTATAAAAAAAGAAATAAGTATCTATGTATGTTTATCCATTGTCTAGTACCCATAATACAAGCTCTGCTTAGTTTGGGCTAGATGGTGTTGTGTGTATGTATTATAAAATTTTATAATATGTAAATCTAGGTTATGGTATTTATCTATGGGCCTATGCAGCCCGAAATAAATGATTTGATTTGATTTGATAAAATTATTTATGTTTTACAAACAATTTAATTATGACCCATTAGGTTAAATTATCGTTTTCCTGCTTTAGGTCAGACAATAATATACTTACCTACATTTTGTAAATGAGGCACAGAACAATACATTAAAACTTATTTATAACATAGAACTTACACTAATAAGCACATAAACATGACACATACATATGTAATTAATTTACGATCTAATCAGCACCACCCCCACAGTCGCCGCCGCCTGAGTCGCAGCCACCGCCTGAGTCCCACCCACCACCGGAGTCCCACCCACCACCTGTATCGTGGCTACTAGTGTAACAGACATCTGTATTATGGCTACTGTAGTGATGGCCACCGGTATCATGACTACTCGAGTGATGGCCACCGGTGTTATAACTACTCGAGTGATGGCCACCGGTGTTATAACTACTCGAGTGGTGGCCACCGGTATTATAACTACTCGAGTGATGGCCACCGGTGTTATAACTACTCGAGTGATGGATACCGGTGCTGTGACTACTCGAGTGATGGATATCGGTATCATGATTATTCGAGTAATTCTCGCTGGAATAGTAATCGGTAATACGATCTTCTACATTCGAGTTATTACATTGAAAAGCACCAACAACCCAAGTATTGTCATCGCGATAATAATTGTTATAATTGTTGGAGCCAATACCGCGAGAATGGCCGTATCGCATTTGCCGATTTGGGTTCTTAATTTTGGTGTTGTCATCGTCGCAGCAATGTATCAGAATATCTGCACAGCTATCTAAACAGCTTTCTGTACATGATTGTAGACCTCCACAGATGTTAGAGAAAAATCCACAAAAGTAGCGCATGAAACATCCTCGGTTACTGGCGTCGCGGTCGGTAGAAAAACAGCAGTCGTCGTCTCCCTGATGGGTTTCTATCGTTGCTGATATTCTCGGTGGACTTTTGTCATTAGCTGTTTCCTGGATCTCTGTTGGCTGATATGGCAATGTTGACGACGGCTGAGAGGACACAACTTGGGACATTTTGTTATTTGTTAATTAAAATGAGTAATTATTGCCTCAATTGACAATGTTCGCACTCGTTAATTATTAATCATCACTATTATTGTAAAAGGCACTAATTTACACTCCAACCACAACCTTAATTGTTAATATTTAGCTTCGTTTGTCTAAAACTAGCTTGCCATTAATTCCCATTAATATCACTGGTCAGCGAACCGGTCTTTGCACAAAAAACACATCACATTTGGCAACAATTGGTGAACAAAAATCGTTTCCTGGTTGAGTTTATTTACAATGTTATCGATACACATTACACATTGCAATGTTAAATTATATAAATTGACTAGGTTAAGCACAAAACAAGTGGCCTTTATATTATGCCAAAACACTCGCACCACAGGTGCGCACTGAATAAATGTATTTATATAGTGAATTAAAAATGATATTATTCACATTGTTGAACGTAGTTGTAGATATATCTATAATATAGAAAATGTTGCTTCTCGATAAGCTTCGAATTTACCATAAAAATAAGCCAATCTCAATTTTTCCTGAAATGTTTATTTATATTTCGTGATCAGTATAAGATATAATAAAAATATTTAATCCTTACTTATATTGGCAAATAACAACCAAAAGAAAGAATGCAACTAAACGGCCAGTCACTTAAACATAATTCATTTTGAATTTAGAAGGACACTATCGTAGGACAAACATACCATTCCTTGCAACACTAAATTTAAAACGTCAAACTCAAGGTTGAGTCATGACTCATGAGGTTGTACGGTCTACTTTATATTTTACTATTCTTGATATTATTAATTTTATTGGTGTGCATTTCCAAAATAAATCACGGTAGGTATAACAAACAGAATCTATTAAAACACTTAGATACATGTATTGATTTGATATGCTTAGTTATGCTTCAATAAAGGATTTTAATAAATAGTTTCATTCTGTCATTTTCTTTTTTACCATTAAACAAAATTATTAGTCACACATATTAAATGTATTTTACGGAATTAAATAAGTACCTACCGAAAGGTAAAATGGCAAGTGCGTTGAGGTATTTACACTAATATTGGTACCACGCAAATACACAAGTACCTATAGAAAATATATATAGCTGTATTTTTATTTATCTACTATTCTGTCGTCATAAGGGAAAAATACGTACTTATTCAGTCAAAAAAATATATTTTATATAAACTAACTGGCAGATGTGTCTTTTTATGCTTCCAAATAGGTAGGTACGTAAAAATTAAATTTCGAAAACAAATTTTAATACTTACCCCTTTATTCTTTATGACGGCAGTATTGCATACCACGTTTTTACTACAAATACATATTTGTTTTGATTTTTTACGAATTCACTTCACTTGCCAGGGTATTTTTGGGAGGGATCAGTTTGTCTCTTAAGGCAGGCTTAACAAATAGGTGATGATCTACCTGGCTACCTACTTGAAATGATCAGTCATAGGGAATCAGCAAGTACCTACCTAGTTATCATTATAAAATAATTTTTCGACGTCTATCTACGTAAACACCATCTTTAAGTTTGATGAATGAGATATATTGTTGAAGTTAAATAATTATAATGATTATATCATAGGCTAAGAAGCCTTGAAGCAGTTTTATTTCTAGGAGACACTAATTAAATTTTGGGTGCGCCAAAGTTCACCTAAAATTTCAACTCCGATAATTGGAAATCTGAAAATTTTCTTCCTAACATTTTTCATCCTAACAATCACAATTCCTAATTACTTTGTCTCTAATGTTAATAATTCCGGAGCATTCAACTTCATAATGTCAGTAGCAATAAAAATCTATTATATCTACTTTTATTTGTTTTCCTATATTTTCTCAACATAACCATCGTTCATACTATTATTCAAAGTCATATCTTTTTTGTTTAGATTTCTTTTTATTCATAATAATCAATATTATACACATTAATTTTGCGTAACTTTGTTTTCACATAACATGTAGGTATAACATATAAGTATAATAGTACCATGGTACAAGTAGTTAAATACATATTTTCATATATACATTTCAATTAAATAAGTTTAATATTAATCGAATCGATCCTATTCCTAATAATTGGTTTAGGTTAGGTTAGAACTGTGACCCCAACGCACGAGCCGAGCGAGCGTAGTGAGCGTGCCGCGGCAGCGGCCGGCTAAGTGCCAGAACCGAATTGGTCCTTTCGTTATTGGTTTAGTTACGGTTACGGTAAACTCCCAGGCCATAAGCATAACCGTAAAGGAGTCGTGTTTTATGAATTTCATTCATTTAAGACTATAAATAATAATCATTAAAACTATAAATATCATCTTCTACCCACATATATTTTTATTACACTTGGTAAATGTTTCTTTCTGAGTATGAGTGAAAATATTATGGTGAGTATGTTTAGGGATAAAAGCGTTATGATAAAAAACACTATGAGTTTAAATATATTTACATTAATGATGTTATTAATTAAAATTTTCGGAAACATCAGTGTTATGAGCATCGCCGGTAGCACTACAAATAGTATGAATGAAAACTTTAGGATGAAAATTTTTAGGAAGAATGATCATTCGGATTACAAATAGTTAGGAAGAACAATTTCGGGTAAAGAACTTTAGGTGAGCCAATATGGATCCTTAAATTTTAGCAAACTTACACAAACACTCACCATTTTCTTCGAAAGGTAGGCAGATAGTGTGAATTTTCAGTTGCTACGATCTTGGCGATTCTCAATTTAATTTTAATTGCACGAATGACGCAGTGGTTTAAGTGGTCGCCTCGCCACTGCTACTACGCCGAGTGTTGTGGGTTCGAATCCCACACGAGTTAGTTGTTTAATGGTTGATTCGAGTCTGGGTGTTCTTTGTGTCCGATGTTTGAATGTTTGTAAAACCCCTCGCAACACAGGATTTATTGCTAGAGCGGGAGTTGTCTTTTTTAATAAATAATATAAAATATTTTGAGTGCAGTTAGATTATTGTTTAACGTATATGTACCGGATATTTCTGTTATTTTCCTGTTCTTTTAATCGTCTTATAGCTGGTATAGGTTAAGAACGTAGAAATCAAATTTCCAACTTATTCGGCTATAAATTTTAATGCTAGCCACATTGCGCGCCTCGTCATTGTGTTGCGCCCCGCCCCGCAGTTGTCGCCAATCGCTCTGGCAAGTCGGCCGTATTCTACGCGCCGTTTTTATTTTCTTTTATAATAATTGTGTTCGCAATCGTTTCAATATGGAGTTTATGTAAGAGATAGTAATTCACTAAAATCTGTCTTATTCTACACATCAGGAGAAATGTACCTATATGTCGCTGTATTATTGTAGACATCGTTAGCATCGAGATTAAAAAGTGTCGAAGAATTGTGAACAACAGTAAACCGTTTACAATATATCGCATTATTTTCCGATCGATCGTTTATAATCTATCTATTGACAAACCGTCAAAATTTTGAACCGGTATTTTAATTATAAAATTTTCTGCTTGAACTATCGCATCTTATGCGCTGATAAGCTGGACGTTCCCGCGCAGTCGTCTTTGGCTGTCACTTTTTAGTCGTCGAATGTAAAGAACCAAAATATTTTTGTGATTTTGAATATATTGTTTTTTGTTGAAAACTGAAAATTAAAGCTTAACAAAAAATTATGTTATTTTGTCAAAACACAAGAAAAAACGTTTGTTAGTTTCTCCAACATTTTTAAAAGACTGGTTTTTGGTTAAATTTAAAGTAAAATACTTTTGTAAAGTTTTCTCCTGTTCCCGTTTATAGGACTGTTCCAATAGAGATACTTACAATTATCTTGCCTATTTTTAGATGTTACTGCGATATCTTACTGAGACAAATATATCATATAAAGAAACCTTATCCAATATTCTGTACCCAAATTACTATTATCTACCTAATTCAAACTAATATGCTGTTAATTACCCTTTAAGGTTTTCGCCAATGCTTTCACTAATATTATCACACGTATTACTCTCCTTTTACTGAGATATTAAAGTTTGCGTCTGTTTTTATCAGGGTCGTATTACTTACATCAACGATTCACTTGCAGATGCCACGTAATTATTGTCGGGTTCGGAATTTATGTCGGACTCACCGGGGTAAAAGAGAAAGATGGAATAAAATAATAGTAATGTACTATCGACTTGAGCGAGGGTTGACCATTTCAGAAAAAAATTCGCTTACACATGTTGACTTTAAGTGACACCGCCCTTAAAAAAAACGCGGCCGCCATACCGCCTCTCCAGCCACTCTTCAAACACGGGACTTACCGCCACGATTGTGGCGTGCCCGAAGTAAAGTTACCCATGGTTCACCAATTGTAACATATTTTTTTTATTTTTGCTGTTTATTATTATGACCCGTAGTACAACGTTGGAATTATGTCCAACTAGTTGTACCACGGGGATAGGTACCTAAAATAAGGAAGACAAAAATTGTGTAAAACAAATGAACGTGTCTACAAAACAAATGAACGTCGACAAAACAAATGAGTATCAGAAAGTGATCAGCCATGGATAAACATACATTATACTTTTTTTGGAAATACATAGGTACATATCATACCTAGATAGAAACACCAAGACAAACATTCGTGTTCATGCACACAAATGTTTGACTTGTGCGGGAATCGAACCCGCGACCTCAGGCGTGGCAGTCAGTTACACTAACCACTACGTCATCGAAGCCCCCATGTATGTATTCCTACTAAAATTCACTAACCACTGACTTCTGAACCATCCATATATCATATCCATACAAATATGATAACGATTTTAAAGTCAAGACAATCTATAAAAATAAATAAAACTTAAGTGTCTGTTTATAATGTCAAAATAACAGCTTTTTACTAAATGCATATGAAAGTATATAAAATAAACAACATTTTATAATTTTTGTTCTCTGTCTTTCTGTTTGTTTCGGCTAATCTCTGAAACGGCTAAACCGATTTGACGAGGCACTGGTAGATAGCAGCTGATATTAGAAGGAGTAACTTAGGCTACTTCTATTTTAGGAAAAATTAAGGTTTCGCGAATAGAAAATTAAATCGTTTTTGTTAAATTCTACGCAGATGAAGTTGCGGGTAACATACATACATAGATTCACGCCTGTTTCCCGGAGGGGTAGGCAGATATTAAGGGTAACAGCTTGTTAATAATACAAACATTCAAACGCTTATACGTATAATGTATAAAAATATGGCACAGATCAAGGCATTATTACAACAATAATATATATACCGTTGACATTGTGCAACCAACACCGCGATTATCGTAAAAATACATCGTCTTTATACTCTATAAATGGTACCTATAATTATATTAGTCAAACACAACAGTCGGCGAAATGACCAGAGAGACTTTTAAACATAGATATGTATAATGATATGCAGAAAAGTAGCAGATAAACTTATCTGCTTCTTTTCTTTACACAAGTAACTACTATAATTATGTTTAGTGCATGCCAAGTGAAGACTCAGAAACAACGAAATTGAGTCGTTTTTCTATCGTTTTCAAAACAAAATCGATAGAACGAAATCTCTTGCAAAACAGCCAAAACACAATAACTGTTTAAATTATAGCTATTTCTTTTACGTAAGCTAATTTGTTAACTGTTTCACTTCGTATTTATCAAATTTTTAATGTCCGATACTATGAAAGTAACAAGATATTATTGCGCTTTTTGATTTGTTTCTTTTTGGGCTAATTAAGTTAAATATTTATATAATTAAGTTAAACATTCGTCTAAATAATATACATATAAAATACAAGCTGTTGTATAAAAAAGATTTTGGCTTATTCTAGGAGATACAAACGGCCTAACAATAAAAAAATAGATAAAAAATTTGGCCGTCTGTCTAAATGCATTCGTTAATAATCTACATAATATCTATAGATGAGAGGTAAAGAATAATAATTCCATTTAATAAGTTCTTATTTTTGTATACCATTTTATAGACGGCATATTTAGGAACACAAAGCCGTAAAAAACGATCAAAGAGAACTTTTATCTTTACATCTCAGCTACAGATAATAAGTAAGTACAGACTACACATTATTTGTAAATATTTCAGCTTTGATAAAATTACGTAGGTTGGTCCGGCGGGCGGTTTAGAGATCTTGTTTCACTAGATATATTTAATCTTTAGTACATTCAACGACGAGATCACAGCAACTCAAGAAACAATCACAACAATCTGCACATAACGAAGTCCATGAAGCACATGTCGAGCAGTCACATTCACTTGATTTATCCTGAGGAGGTTCTACATCAGCTCTCGTAGGATTATTTGCTTGTTTTAGAGGTTGCATAGTTGTAACGTCTGGCGCCTCCGACATGTTTCTTTGATAATCTCTCGCGATATTCACAGGTAACCACGGAGTACCCACAACTATGTCAGGTCATTTACTCTGTATTTTTATTCTATTTTATTTTATATTTATATTGAAACTGCATATGCAAATACGTGTTTGTTGAATGCGTTAAGTAGCAAAAACTGTCGCAATTAAGTACAGTTTTATAAAACTTGTTTAGATTGATATCACTCGCAGCTAACGTCAGGACAAAAGCTTCTGCGGTCCAATCGTCATTATGGCCGCCAATCGTGTCCATGTTTATTTTGGAATGCTGCTCGTCATAAAGCGCGACATTCAATGCACGTAACCGGCCTCGACTTTCAAACGCAATGCGACTCGAACAAATCCAACGTATATGTGCAATATATATAATATATGTGCAATATACCTACTAAAGCTAGTTCAATTTATTTAAATAAAACATTATTAATATATTAAATTTATTGTACGGATTTGAATTGACTTATTTATCATCACACCTCATTACTAAGAGACGCTTAACTGACATGATAATTATTATATTAGATCCAGCATAATATTAAAATTCTTATTAATTAGAAAGCACATACATTTGCATGTCTTACCAGACAGAGCATGTTAAGATAACACCTGATTGTACACGTCATGTTGATTCAAATAAATGTATCTTTATGTTTAAAGCTGCGTGTTGCCCGTTTATGTTGTTAGCAAGTTCCTTCCATCCTGGATCTTATAAGCAAGACATAAAAAAGCATATCCTTAGGCCGTCAAAGTAGACCTCAACACCACTTCGCGTTAGTACGTGATGTTGAGGTCTGTACTTGTGGACTACACGTCAGCTTACTATCAGGCAGAGTGTAGTCATTTTGAAAAAAAACAAAAGAAACATCACCTTTTAAGTTTAGGTAATGGTGTGATAAACGTTGCACAAGTTTGTTTCTCTTAGAATAGTCAAAAGTGAAAATAATTCATTTGAGTCACAAAGTAACAATTATGAACGTCAAAATTTAATTGCTTAGTGAGTTTACTAAAAATATTGAATTTATATTTATGTCGGTAATTAAATTAATTTAAGCAAAGGTTGAGAGCTTATGAGAGATACCTGATAGAAACTCATGGTTACTACTAAACCACAACACTTGGCTCCGCGACAGCAACTACTACTATTACCGTGCTGTCAATACATCATATATATACACTTCCTTCATGGGTCTTGGTATACGTTTTTATAATAAAATCTCGTGTAATATTCTAGAATTACCAGAGAATAAATATAAAGTTAAAATTAAAACTTGCTTAATTTCTAAAGCATATTATAATATAGATGATTATTTAAATGACAAACATCCATGGCACTAATATTTGCATTAGATCACAGGATATTAAATGACCAATACTAACACTTATGTTTTTTTTTAATATATGTATATATATATATTTTTTTTTGTAATATTACACCTTGCTTAAGCTGGAATTTGCATTGTTGTTACATTCAGTCGTATTTTAATCAAGAAGAATGTGCAATGAAGACAACTCGTGATTATGGACAGTTCCGTTAAGCTTTCTTTTGAGTCTTATTCTGAATTCTGGTTTAGTGGAATTCGATAATTTACTTACTACATTTTATTTAAACAATTAGATTAAACTACGGACTATAATCACGTCTTGTCTTGATTATTTATGTACATGTAAGTGGGTGCTCCTATTTACCATACTGCTGCTTTAGAGGCTACCATCAATTTTTATCAAATGCTTGAGTATGTTGAGTAGTAGTTCATGGAGAAATGGTTGCAGCACCTTACAGTTATAATTTGTAAACGAAATATTATTGTACACTTGGCGATTAAAAAGAGTGGCTATGAGTTTCTTGCCCGTTCTTCTCATGAGCCCTACACACCCTTGCTTTGCTGAACGTGGCAGTAAATGTAAATTCACAGGAAAAAAATTACGTGTAACTTTGACATTCATAAGTGTTACCTTGTAACCTAATTTGAATAAATTTATTTTGATTTTGATTTTTGATATGTAGCGCATACTGTCATAAACGGCTAATACTTTTTTTATGGAAAAAGAAAATATTAATTTTTTGTTATTGAGTATATCTGCACAGATTGCGTAGTATTATGGGTTCAGAATCCACACAGGTTGTGTAATCCACACATAGTTTGTTCGGAGTGTGTACTTCATGTGTGTATGTCACAGCGCGATCGAACCAATCCAACAGACTAGTCTGTGCGTGAATAACTGTCTTAACAAAAGTGAATGAACTCATCAGACTGTGCGCGTTTAGTTGTATCTCTGCGCTTGCGCTGACTGATACTACTTCATTGAATCGTTTTATTTACGCAGTAAAATATACAAAGCAATATTTTTGCCGATATTTGATGCAGAATTATTGGTAGGTTAGTTTTATCAGTAGTACACAGGTATAAAGTAACTAATAATATTTTAATCCCTTCAGCTAAGCTAGAAACAACAAGGATTCTAGCTAGTTTTGAACTAGGTTCACGTCGGTTGTGCGATGCGTGACAATTGAATCTAGGACCTGTCAATCGCCAGTCCTATGCCTTATCCATAGATTCACCGTCAACTTTTGAAATAAGTTCATTATAATTATTAAATTGGCGGCTATAGAGATCGGCCATGACTTTCTTGTCAGTTTTTCTTGAGTGCACTATGTGAGTGCGACAAACTAAAGTCCGATTAACGCAAGTGCAACAGAACTGTACTGCGACTCACTATAGTTTGAATGCACGCTAGTGAAGAATATAATAGTGTGAAGCTCACTTTAGCATTACCTGAAGAAAAATCGGTTAAGTGCGAGTCGGACTCGCACATACATATTCAGTAATTGGGTCCCGTTGACAAACTTTGGGGACAGAACACTAAGAATGAAAGAGCTGCAATTTTTTTTAATTTATTTAAAAATATAGTGCAGATAAACAACATATCAATATACACCAATACATTACTGTAATTTGATAATTATATTATATAATAAAATTATAATATAATAACATTACCAGATTTTAAAGAATGTCCTGCGGTTAAAATAACATTAACACATTTTGAAAAATAAATAAATTTATTTTAATTAAAAATAAGGAAACCATTGTTATTCCGTTCTTTAACCGTGACACCACTAGTGGTGTTATATGTGTAATATGTATGTATTTACAAAAAAATGTATATAGGTATGTATGTTTATCTATACCCGTAGTACAAGCTCTGCTTAGTTTGGGCTAGATGGTGTTGTTTGTATGTGGTAGAATATTATAATAGTTAATTACTATTGGTATTATCATCGGATTCCAACGGAAAACAGTTTTCTGAACAGTATTGATGTATTCAGTCATATTCAGTTGAAGCCTACTTCCAGAAGTACAAAATACTAACATTACCGAACCTATATATTCTGGATACTGCGATGTTCGTTAGAGTAAATCCTAGCCTATTTCCACGACTGGAGGACACAGTTTCGCGTAATAGACGTGATAACAGCAGGTTGCGGTTACACATTGCTAAAACTGCACTTATGCATAGAAGTGTATACTGTATGGCTCCAATCATTTATAACAGTTTGCCAAAACAGTGGAAAGATATGAACAATAATGCATTCAAAAGACAGTTGAAGGGCTTTTTAGAGCATAAAGCATACTACAACTATAACTTCTGTATTTCTTTTTATTTTCTGTTGTAGTATATTATTATATTTTTTGTTACTATGTATTTTTATAATTTGAAATATTTGATTCGCTAATGATCTCAATTAATTACTAATGAGTATGACATATGCACGCCTGTGGGTGGAATGTGGCAGAACCTTCATATAATCTGTGACAACTAAAATGTAAACCCATGTTCGCATTAATAAATGAATTTGAATTTGCCTATAAAACTCTTGGCCATCACTAGCATTCAGTGGTGTTACAGGGAATATGTCACAGTATAGGTACACCACTGGTGGTCTCATAGGTAATGAAAATACTGTGGGTGTCATTTGGTAGTGTCACGGGTAAAGAACGTGTTATTTTATATGTTTAACAAATTCAATAACTAATGTTGTCATTAAAGCGATCCTGTATCATGTAATACGGTTGTTTATGATGTTAAGGTCCAATTTGTTTATGAATGGAACGGTGTTTTATGGAACAAAAACGAACGTCCTTTCTGATTAAAGTATTTATTGAGACTGCTCTTGAGGTGCATCTAACCGACACTTATATTATGAATTGGACATACCGCCCACCAAAAACAATAGTTTTTAACTAATTTGAAAATGTACAACAAAATATAATAAATAGTGAATTTTTCAGGTTATTTAACCTTAAGTGGACTGTAACAATCATATCAAAAATATCGTTAATCGGAACTCTAAACAACAATATAGACTAATAATCAAGGAATCACTAAATAACATTTGTTGCATTCATTGATTGTATTGATTTTATATCATTTACTTGTATTTCTTCTCCGCCCACCATTCTCACTCGTCACTTGGCAATTTCGGCAATGGTATTAATTTGTTCAAAGGTCTTTTCAACTGATTGTTTCCCATAGTCCGGACAGTTACCACTCTGACCAAACCGTCGGCACCAGGATGCAAATGAACAATTTTGCCTAATAGCCACTTCGTTGGAGGCAAATTTTCCTCTTTGACGATGACCATATCTCCAACATTAGGCGATGGAACCTTAGTTTGCCATTTGTACCGCTGCTGCAAGGTATGCAGGTATTCGGATTGCCATCGAACCCAAAAACCTTGTGTTATTCTTTGAATTAATTGCCATCTCGTTAAGGGCCCAACCTTACTGTCTTCATAACTAGTATCAGGAACACCAATAAGTGGCTCTCCTATCAAAAAATGTCCTGGTGTGAGTGGCGTTTCGGTACAATTATCGATTAGACACAAAGGACGTGAATTAAGCATCGCCTCAACTTGTGACAAAAGCGTGGTCATCTCTTCATACGTCAACTTTGTATCTTTGTTTATCCGGGATAAGTGCCTCTTGGCTGACTGAACCCCGGCCTCCCATAGACCTCCACAGGTTGGCATTTTGGGTGGTATGAAATGCCATGTAGTGCCATCATTTGCTAAGAGCTCAGCGGCTTCTTTGGCAACGTTGTTCCTACCTGCCTGGAACATTTCTCGTAATTCCTTTGCGGCGCCAACAAAATTGGTGCCGTTGTCGCTCCATAAATGTGAACAGTGGCCTCTTCTTGCTACAAATCTGCGAAACGCCGCTATAAATGCTTGGGTAGTCAGATCGGTAACCGCTTCCAAATGAATGGCCCGAGTCGCCATGCAAACGAACAAGCAGATATATCCTTTAGTCGCATGGTGACCACGACCTTTAGAAGTTCGTAAAAATACGGGTCCAGCATAATCTACGCCACTGTTTTTAAAAGCCCGGTGTTGAGTTACTCTAACAGCTGGCAACTGACCCATAAACTGATTTCTCGCTTTGGCTTTATGGACTATACACACTTTGCACTGATGAATACATCTTTTCACAGCAGATTTTAGGCCACCTATCCAATACCGGCTTCTCAAGTATGCCATCATCACCTGAATGCCACCATGCAGTGTCCTTGTGTGTGCTTCATTAACCAATAATTTAGTGATGTGTTGATTAGCAGGGATAATTACAGGATGTTTAGTAGCGACTGGTAAAGACGCATTATGCAACCGCCCTCCTACTCTCATTAAACCATTCTCATCTAGAAACGGTGAGAGTGAGATCAGTGAACTTCTCTTTTTTACCTGTGCAACTTTCTTTAATTCTTCAATTTCCCTTTCGTAGACTAAATTTTGATAGTATCTTATGCATTCTTCTAATATTTTGTTAAGTTCTGTTACTGTTAAGTAAGTTTCCTTTCTCTTAAGATTGTTTCTCTTTAAAAATCTTTTACAATATGCTAAAACTCTCTTCATTCTCGATAGTGATGAAAATCTCTCCCATATTGGTTTGTCTTCAAGAGTAACGGGACATGTTGTTTTTATCTCTTGTGTAGTTTCCGGAATGTCATATCTAGCAAATCGATTTGTCGGTTCCTTTAGCCAATCAGGACCATTCCACCATAAATCTTCAAAAATTAATTCGCTTGCCTTAGTGCCCCGTGTTGCTATATCTGCTGGATTATCAGCAGATTGGACATGATGCCTTGTCTAATGTTCGTGTGATGTCTGCAACTCTATTTGCAACAAATGTGCGCCACCGATTAGGTTGAGATTGTAGCCAGGACAGCACGACCATAGAATCAGTCCATGCATAGATGTTATGTTTAGAGATCTTCAAAACATCCACTACATCAGCTATAAGTTCCGCTAGTAAGGCTGCTGCGCATAATTCTAATCTTGGAATTGAGAGTTGCTTCAATGGGGCGACCTTAGTTCGAGACGCGATCATCGTCACATAGATTTTACCAGCATCAATCACCTTGAGGTAAGTAACCGCCGCATATGCGTGAGTGGATGCATCTGCAAAGCCATGCAATTCTATTTGTGTAAAATTATTCAGCGTTGTTCTAAACCATCGTGGTATTGTAAGGTTTTGCAAATGCTGTAGCTCATCTCTATAGCTCGTCCAATCTTCTCTTACATCAGGCGGTAGCTCATCATCCCAATCCAAGGTGAGTAACCATAATTTTTGCATGAAAATCTTGGCTGTAATAATAACCGGTGATAGCCAACCAAATGGATCAAATAGACGGGCTACGTCGGAAAGAACAGATCTTTTCGTTATAGGACATCTCAGTTCAGGTAAGTTCACTGTAATTTTAAATGTATCGTCTTTTCTATCCCATGTCAAACCAAGAATCTTTACAATTTTATCTAGTTTGATGTCTATTTTATCTTTGGTAGGTTGATTTTCTTCTTGTAGATATCTCAAAACCTCTTCAGAATTGCTAGACCATTTTTGCATTTTAAAACCTCCTCTTTCTAGTATTGTTTTAATTTCTTCACACATTTTCTTTGTTTTGTCTATATTTTCATTCCCTAACATCAAATCGTCCATGTAAAACGACTTCTTGATTAGAGAAGCTGTATCAGGATACTGCAGAGCCTCGTCATCAGCTAATTGATTTAAGGTGCGCACCGCCAGATATGGTGCAGCTGCTGTTCCAAAAGTAACAGTTGTCAACTTGTAACATTCTAAATCTTCTTCAGGGTTGTTTCGCCAGACAATGCTTTGTAAATTCATGTGCGCATCTGTCATGTTAATCATTCTATACATCTTGACGATGTCTCCAACCACACATATTTTATGTGTACGCCAAGAGATAACCAAGCTGCGAAGATCGGGTTGTAAAGTAGGACCAACCATCATGCATTCGTTAAGAGAACACCCGTTAGAACCCTTGGCAGACGCATCGTAGACCACACGGACTTTACTGGTCTGTTTGTCATCGCGAACAACAGCGTGATGAGGAAGAAAGATGGAGTTCTTGTCGTCATTAGACCTTTTCATGTGACCCATGTCTATGTACTCGTGAATGACTTTGGTGTATTCTGTCTTTAAAGTTGGTGTTTTTAGAAATTTCTTTTCTAACTGCTTAAATCTATTTATTGCTATTTGTTTCGTATCTCCACAAAACTTTACTGTCTCTTGAATACTCTGTTTTAAAGGTAAGTGTACTGTGTATCTTCCATTTATTCTTTTCGTTGTATTTTTGTAGAATTCTTCACATTGTTCTTCTTCCCGAGTCAGTACACTCCTTTTCTTGTATAAGCTTGTCTCTATCTCCCAGAACTTCTTTAACATATTGTTGTCTTCTGATACCGTACGTGTAGCATGTAGTGTAGTTATTTTGTGTTTGTCGCTAGTTGATTTGTATTCGCTTTGACCAGATAGTATCCAGCCTAAACTTGTTTTCTGAGCCACTATGCCATCAGACAGTCTTATCAAACCGACTTCTATTATTTTACAAAATATGTCGGAGCCGAGTAATATGTCAATTTTACCCGGCGTGTTAAACATAGGGTCAGCCAATAATAAAGTTTGAAGTTCTGGCCAGTTCATCGAAATGTAATTCGCAGGTAATATTGTTGACACCGATTTCAATACGTAGGCCTTCACTTGAATAAAATCCTTCTTATTATGTCGCGATGTAAAGGACAGGTCAACTACATGTTTGATGGGTACCAGGTTTCCTTCTCCAATCCCCGAGACTACACCATTTATTTTAGTCCTCTTTAATCCCAAGAGTTCCACTACTCTTGAAGATATGAATGAAGCCTCTGAGCCTTGATCGATCAATGCACGAAGTAGATGTGTTGTACCGTCGCATGAAATAACATTTACTTGTGCTGTAGCCAGTAACACTTGTCGACCAGGTTGTTTCTTAGAGAAGTGTGCGTTTGTAACCCTTTGTTCTGATATTTCTTCTTGTGTACCATTCTCCTGTATAGTTTCCTTGACTTGGTGTAGAAGAGAATGATGTTTTCTACCGCAGACTCGGCATGTCCTCTTTTGTTTACAGTTGTAGACATTGTGATTCGGTACTAGGCAATTGTAGCATAGGTTTTTATTTTTAACGAAGTCACGTCGCTGCTGTACCGGTTGTTTGGCAAATTCTTTACAGCTGAATATATAGTGTTCACCCTTACAATACGAGCACGACGGTGGAGAACGGCTGACGATGTGCGCAGACGGTAGGATGTCGTTTGCATTATCCTCTGCTGTGATGTGGAATGTTTTGTGGGATTGTGCCTTCTCCTTTGTAGTTGTTGACGTCATGGGAGCAATTAGTTCGAGCGTACGGAACTTAGACTCGAGAAATTTCTTAAACTCCTCCCACGTAGATAACTCATCGCTTTTCTCCTTATAAGATTGCTCTTCCCAATCCTTTAACGTCTCTGAATCCAGTTTCTGCCCAACCAGAAAAACGATTACAGGATCCCAAGAGTCAGTGCATATATTCATGTTACGTAGGCTGTTGATACATTGAACTGTATTGTCCAGCAAAGCTTTAATTTGGCCAGCTGATTGGGTAGCTATCCTTTTCTGGGTAAACAATCTTTTGAGTATAGATGACACAATCATTTTTTTGTTGCCGAACCGTGCCTTGAGTAGTTCCCATGCTTGTGTGTAATTGTTTTCTGTTATTTGGATATGACGTAATAACATTTCGGCTTCTCCGGAAACGCTTGTCTTTAAATAATGCAACTTCTGCACGTCGCTAATAGAAGTGTTGTGGACAAGCGCTGTAAACAAATCTTGATATGTAGGCCATTCGTCATATCTCCCCGAGAAAGTAGGTAATTGTATTCTTGGTAGCTTAGCAAAGGGCAGCTGGCTATTTTGTGATGATATAGACATATTAGAAGCTTCTGCTAATCTTTGTTGTGACTGCAACTTTGATAGAAGATCTGATAAGTCAGCATGTAAACAAAGATACATTTCTTCATATGTGTAATATTCTTCATTAAGAAAGTATGGCAACACGCCGCGCTGCTCACGTGGAGTAATCTTCATAAGGTTGTTATTTGTTTGTTTAAATGTATCCCAATACTCCTCAATGCATTTAACCCTTGCCTTAATATAACCTTCCGTCAATCGTTGTTTCGGGCACTTTTTCATGTTAACTTGAGCCTTCTGTATCATTCCAGCTACATCCTCCAATGTAGACAAATATTTTGCCTGTTCCGAAGTAGGTGACGTCATTTTGCAAGATCAAATAGTCCAAAATTCAGCACAAACACGTTCACTACAATGTCTTTATTCACGAAGTATTTTTAATATTATATTAAATGTGTTCACTAATGAGTTGTAAACAAGTTCTGATTCTCGGAATCGTTCTATTGTATTCGCGCGGCCGAGTCCACCAGCCGTTCCATTCAACAATCCGGCTCGTTTTAGACCATATGTTTATGATGTTAAGGTCCAATTTGTTTATGAATGGAACGGTGTTTTATGGAACAAAAACGAACGTCCTTTCTGATTAAAGTATTTATTGAGACTGCTCTTGAGGTGCATCTAACCGACACTTATATTATGAATTGGACAACGGTCAATCAACCAGTTATGTAATTTGTTTTTAAATACTTTACATTCTAGTATGTTCCAAATCTAAACTGGTATTTTATTGTACATCTTTAATGCCATACCAAAGAAACTTTTATCAAAGAGATCAGTTTTTAGGGTACCTAAGTAGTAGAATATCTTTGTACATTTCCTTTTGATTTTAGTTCGCCAAATAAAAAAATACGCCTTTCTACAAAAATCTACAACTTAACAAATGTGAAAAGATTATAATTTTTGTCGTGCAAATCAGGTGCAAATATATTTTCTTCACATTTTTACAACTTGACATTGTAACGTACGTACTTAATCAAATATTATTATACGTATTAAAGTATTGTATAGTTATTTATGATGGAGCCAATAACACAAACCGATGATGGTGTGTGTCGCTTCGACTGCCAACCTGACCGAGGCGACATTAAATATAATAAAAAAGATATTACTGCAGTTATTTTTCGATAGTAAATTGGATGTTCAAAGGATGTTTTTCACTGATAAAATTGGTTAGAATAAAGAATGAAATAGATTAGAAGTTAGTGCCTTTGGGTAGGTCTCTTTGTGTAGTGGCCTGCCGTTTCATACGGCGGGCCGTAACCTCGGCGGGGTCGCGACCGCATGCGAAAGTGATTCGCGCGGCCCCGTCGATAGTGGTTTTGTCGAGGAACACCGTGGTAGGTTTAGTCGGTATTCCGGGAGGTACTTTACTATTATTCCATCTTTCTTTTACCCCAGCGAGTCCGACATAATCCCTCCGCCCGCCCCAGCGGAAGGAAATGCGTCATTGCATTCCGCCACAAAAAAAAAAAAAAGAATGATATATAAGAGAAGAGAAAGAATATAATAATGATAATACGTAGAATATTATATTAATTCAATAGAATATTCGTTCAAAATAAAGGGGGACCCTAACCTTCTTAAAGATGGAGTACTAAAATCGCCTGTAGGTTTAGCTTGTGGGACAAAAGTAGATTAAAATGTACAGACTTGGTATTGTCTTGGTGGGACCACCAAGACAATACCAAGTCTGTACATTTTATACCACCAAGACAGTAGGACTACTGTCTTGGTGACGCACTGGTAGTAAATAGTACTGCCGTGTCGTCTCAGGTTTGTTTCCTCGGTCATGCAAAGTGTTTTGGTGATTCTGGCACTAAATGCTCAGTAGCTGCATGTCTGATACTTTGCTTGGCAGACGACAATAGAGTTACGTACTGGGTTCGACGAATAAGAATATAAAACAATATTACCGACTAAAACACGTTTTATTCTAGTACACAATTAACTTTAAAACACAACAAACACTATACTACACTTTTCCACTGTAACTGCTTCAAACTTCGTAGTATTTTCGCTTCTGTTCACTTCGATGAACACTTGACCGCTTACGATTGTAAACTGACTCGGCGGTGCGCGTGCGCTCTATTTATACGCGGGTAAAGCGTTTCTGAGGTTTTCTAGAATAGCCATACCCGGTATGTAATAGTAAGATGATTCGAGAATGTGACAGCGTTCTCTCTACTCAACTCGTACCGACAACTACGTAGTTCCGTAAGATGACAATAGATGGTGCAGTAATAAATTATTAGAAGGGACTGCCGAGTCTTCCCCACAGTGCCGACAGAGAGCACTAGCCGTAACAATAGGCTCGCTTCCAATAATTACGTTGGACATTTTTTGAATAAGACAACTCCCGCATCCTGTTCAAATCCTTAGTCGCGAGGGACTTTACAAACATTCAAATAACGGACACAAAGAATATCCAGACTCCAACAACTTTTTTCTTTAGGTATATCTTTATAGGCTTGCGTTTGACGATTTCACCTGATGTTACGTGAAGATGCAGTCGACGATGGAGCACGCTTGCCTAGAAGATACCTATTCACTCGCGACTTGAAGACTCCCAGTTTGTACTCATCAGGAAATACAGACTTAGGTAGTGAGTTCCACTCTTTTGCGGTACGCATTATAAAAGTGGAAGCAAAGCGCTTCGTGCGTAAATGTGGTATATCTATCGCAGGCAATTTGTATGATTCTGCGTTTTACAAACGGCGTCGTCCGTTTAAAAACTCTCGCTGTTTTAAAATATGCCGAAGGTAAAATGTAAATTGCCTTGTCACTTAACGCCCCGAGTCCCGACTTTTAGCACTTCGACTTGGATAGGTTAGGTTAGAAGGCGAAGGCTGGAGCTCTGCTCCCGCCGTACCCTTCGTGCTTATTTTTTTTGTGACCACCCAGAGATAGGAGCCCCGGCAATTGAACGAGTCGCATATTTGCCATCGGCATATTATAAAACAGCGAGTGTTTTTAAACGGACGACGCCTTTTGTAAAACGCAGAATCATACGAGTTGCCTGCGACATATCTACCATCTACTTGTGTCGGTGGTCTATTTATCTGGTCGACCGATGGGAGAAAGGAAGGAGGAATCAAATTATGCAGTTCCTCTGTGAGATTATACGTCATCCGCACAGTCATGTCATGTCTATAAACCATACTTGGCGAAATGTATGAGTAACACAATTCTGCCTACCGTTCTAAGGATATAAGGCGTAAGGCTATGTAATATTCTATCACATACACGCAACACCATCTAGCCCAAACTAAGCAGAGCTTGTACTATGGGTACTAGACAATGGATAAACATATATTATACTTTTTTTTTTGGAAATAAATACATATCATAGATAGAAACACTCACACCAAGACAAACATCCGTGTTCATGCACACAAATGTTTGACTTGTGCGGGAATCGAACCTGCGACCTCAGGCGTGGCAGTCAGTTACACTAACCACTACGCCATCGAATCCGTCATGTATGTATTCCTACTAAAATTCACTTGCCACTGACTTCTAAACCATCCATATATCAACATATAAGATAACGATTTTAATATCGAGACAATCTACAAAAATAAATAAAATTGAAGTGTCTGTTTATAATGTCAAAATAACAGCTTTTTACAAAATGCATATGAAAGTATATAAAGAAAACAACATTTTATAATTTTTGTTCTCTGTCTTTCTGTTTGTTTCGGCTAATCTCTAAAACGGCTGAAACGATTTGACGAGGCACACTGGTAGATAGCAGCTGATATTAGAAGGAGTAATTATATAGGAATAAAAAATAAGGTTTCGCGAATAGAAAATTAAATCGTTTTTGTTAAATTCTACGCGGATGAAGTTGCGGATAACATACATACATAGATTCACGCCTGTTTCCCGGAGGGGAAGGCAGATATTAAGGGTAACAGCTTGTTAATAATATAAACATTCAAACGCTTATACGTATAATGTATAAAAATATGGCACATATCAAGGCATTATTACAACAAAAATATATATACCATTGGCATTGTACAAGCAACACCGCGATTATCGTAAAAATACATCGTCTTTATACTCTATAAATGGTACCTATAAATATATTAGTCAAACACAACAGTCGGCGAAATGACCAGAGAGATTTTAAACATAGATATGTATAATGATATGCAGAAAAGTAGCAGATAAACTTATCTGCTTCTTTTCTTTACTCAAGTAACTACTATATGTATAGTGCATGCCAAGTGAAGACTCAGAAACAACGAAATTGAGTCGTTTTTCTATCGTTTTCAAAACAAAATCGATAGAACGAAATCTCTTGCAAAACAGTTAAAACACAATAACTGTTCAAATTATAGCTATTTCTTTTACGTAAGCTAATTTGTTAACTGTTTCGCTTCGTATTTATCAAATTTTTAACGTCCGATACTATGTGACAAGATATTATTGCGCTTTTTGATTTGTTTCTCTTTGGGCTAAATAAGTTAAATATTTATACAATCAAGTTAAACATTCGTCTAAATAATATACATATAAAATACAGGCTGATGTATAAAAAAGATTTTGGCTTATTCTAGGAGATACAAAGGGCCTAACAATTAAAAACAGATAAAAAATTTGGCCTTCTGTCTAAATGCATTCGTTAATAATCTACATAATATCTAAAGATGAGAGGTTAAGAATAATAATTCCATTTAATAAGGTCTTATTTTTGTATACCATTTTATAGACGGCATATTTAGGAACACAAAGCCGTAAAAAACGATCAAAGAGAACTTTTATCTTTACATCTCAGCTACAGATAATAAGTAAGTAGGTACAGACTACACATTATTTGTAAATATTTCAGCTTTGATAAAAATACGTAGGTTGGTCCGGCAGCGGGTGGTTTGGAGATCTTGTTTCACTAGATATATTTAATCTTTAGTACATTCAACGACGAGATCACAGCAACTCAAGAAACAATCACAACAATCTGCACATAACGAAGTCCATAAAACACATGTCAAGCAGTCACATTCACTTGATTTATCCCGAGGAGGTTCTACATCAGCTCTCGTAGGATTATTTGCTTGTTGAGGTTGCATAGTTGTAACGTCTGGGCCTCCGACATGTTTCTTTGATAATGTCTCGCGATAGTCACAGGTAACCACGGATTACCCACAACTATGTCAGTTAATTTACTCTGTTTTTATTTTATTATATTTTATAATAATATTGAAACTGCATATGTAAAAACGTGTTTGTTGAATGCGTCAGGTAACAAAAACTGTCGCAATTAAGTACAGTTTTATAAAACTTGTTTAGATCGATATCACTCGCAGCTAACGTCAGGACAAAAGCAATGCAAGAGCGTAGAACCAATAAGAAGAACTAGCAAGAAACTCAGGGCCACTTTTCAATCGCCGAGTAATAAAATATATTGTGTACCATAGCTTTCCATATAATAGTTAAAAAAAATAACGGGTATATCCTTTGACAACTTTTCATACGGTTATTGTTTTTTTTCCAACGTCAATTATCGTGGGCGAGAACAATGTCATTATAGATGGGACTGCTATCTATAATGACATTGTTCTTGCTCTCCACTCTGGTCCTCGCCCTATGGAGTCGGCGCTAGTGTTTATAGCACCATATCCGAAATACTAAATGTCTGCCACTGTTCATTGTAATTTATTCCAAGGTAAAATCCAAATGATACCAGGCAAAATAACTCTGAAAATACTTTTTTATGCTACAAACATGGCAAATAAGCATACGGCCCACCTGATGGTAAGTGGTTGCCGTAGCCTATGGACGCCTGCAACTCCAGAGGCATCACTTGCGCGTTGCCGACTCTTTAGGAAAGGAAGTGGGAAGGGGAAGGAGCGGTAACGGTGAAAGTGTGTGATTGGACCTCCGGCACTCTCACTCACCGAACGAAACACAGCAGTAGGAATACTGCTATTTCACGCCGATATTTTGTGATAGGGTAAAGTCATCAGTATCTATTAGGTTAAATAAAACAAATCGAAATAGTTTTTGCATGGTTTAATCACACCGATCACAATACACATAAAATGACTAGATATACAGAGATACAACAATAAAATAGTTGAAATTGCTCATCTAAGGAGTATTATAGACGTAGATTATAACTTTATTTATTATCGAGTAACGCTTCTGATGACTTGCCATTGCAATATTTTTAACCTGTATTAAAATGCATGATAATCTTGGCCTCACTGGAAAGTTCAGAACTAGAATCCGTTATTACTTAAATACAAACTCTTTGCTTAAGCTAGCTGCTCAGAATACTTTAAACGCACAGAAGATGTAGTGGTTTAACGCCCGGTTCCTACATTCAAAGGACAAGACATTTTATCTACTGACTGTTACACACATAACTTCGAAATGTCAGAGATGCGCGCCTTGGGTTCGACTCGAGACATCCGCGTGGCAGTTTGACATAAATTCTTTGTCAAAATACGAAGAGCACCTTAAACCGGTAAGTTTATAAGGAATGTGATCTTCTTCTTCTTTTCGTGTGGTTAGAGGCCAACCCGTTGTCAAAAGTTGTTCAAGTCGTCAGTAGGCCTCTGATATGGCTTAACGACTGCTGTCAATTTAGCAACAACCGGAACCGACTTTTTACATGCCCTCCGTAGCACGGAGACGCTTAGATAAAATACCACTAAGCGGTCACCCATCTATAGACTAACCGCATCACGCGTTGCTTAACCTCACTAATCGTTTACCGGTCAGTGAATGAGTGAATGAAGCCATGTCTCTGCCTACACCTCTGGTAAACAGGCGTGAATCTATGTATATATGTATGTAAATTTAACTGTTCGTAGCCCAACAACTCGTCTTTTGAATATAGGATCCGACCCTTTGCCGAGTGCTGTAGTGTCAAATCCCACAGAGCTAAAATTGTGTGTTTCACAAATACTTGTTTAATCTGGGTGTTCTTTTGTCTTTTTACCGCGATACAGCAATTACTCCTAGTGCGGGACATTTATTTTTCAATAAAGAAAGTTAACTAGGATGCTGATAAAAATTTGCATATAAAGATATCTTAAAAAAATACGTTAACATGTATGTCAATGTTCAGTCGTCACAAAAATCACTCGAAAATAAACTACAAGTAATACTAATGTAATAAAAACGACTAAAGTTTTCTAAGTACCATGTAACATTAACGATTTCTCTTACAGTAAACATCAAAAGATCACATCCAGTGTTTTACAATGAGACCACCGAGATATACCTACATAGTAATGTAACCACCACAGCCGTGCTATTCTATCAAAAACTCATCTCGAACTCGATTGTGGACTCGTCAGTTACCATGGTAGCCAACTCTTATTGAATTAGTCACGATAAAAAAAAAACATATTTTATCAGCTAGGTTGGGGCTAAGTTTGGTAATGTGATTTAGCAGAATAGCACAGCTGATATTAGAAGTAGAATAATATAAATATTCTTTAAAAATAACAAACGCCATGTGTATGTACAAATTGGCGATGATTCATTCGAACAATATTCGAATACGACCTCTTCATTCGTTATTATTCGAATGCAATTGTACCTATTGCTTACAACAGATAATAGTAGTGTCAATTACAGATTTAATTACATAAATATTATCTATAGAACTTATATTCACAACTAAAAAGTTACCTACTGTATTAAGTGTAGTAGGTACTAGATAAAATCTTTTCTGTAATTTATATATGTAGATTTTTGTTAGTATATATTGGTTAATACATACATACATAAACTTACCCCTCTTCCCCCGAAGGGGAAGACAGAGTGAATTACTTTTAGCGAACAATGATTTTAGATCTCACGTAATAGGGGCACTTATTGTGTTCCAAATTCCATGCTGTTACAGAGAATTTCTATGTAGAAAAATCCAATAACGTTTTGCCCGGCCCGATATTTCAACCCAATGCGTCTCCTAATACTCATTCAAAATAGTCTCAAACGTGTATTTCTCACTTGTAAAAGTAATCGTTAATGTCTAAATGGATAAACTATACATAGAGTTGATAGCGATGAGATAACGCTTAGAGATATGTGATCTATTTCTATAAATATACAAATTATATTTTGTTATTCATCTACATATGTATAACAATTCGGTACTTTGGGAATATCCGATTGCTATAAACGCATATATATGTATATCTATTTTTGTAATAATAACCTTGAAATAATAAAAATATAAATAATATATAATAATTACTTATTATAAAGGGAGCTGTTTCCTTGAAATAATCATAATATAATTAATTATAATTAATAAATAATAATTACTTATTATAAACTCGACTATATGATTAGTCATAGGTCACATAGTCACACCTAACGCTGATAAAATATAATTATAAATAATTATGTTATAATTATTTGTATCGGCTTCACCTTGTGTGTGGAATAATGCTTTAAATTTGAGGTTTATGAACATTTAACTATTGCCTATCTAAATTGTTACAACATTGATATATTTATTTAAAACTACTAATGTATAATCTCTCAACTTTGGTGTTTATTTGGTTAAATATTATTTCAAAGCAAGACAACTTCATATTACCTATATAGAATCCACAAGTAAGTATAAAAGAAAACACAGATTATTTTGTTTGTAAAATGAAATTATGACCAACGAATAATTTATTTATACTGGATGTTTCTTAGTATAGTGAAAACCTCTCAGGGGGTGATTATACTTGTTATTATGAACAACTTTTGTTCTGGGACATTGCCGAAATCGCGGCAAAAAACAGCTGTTCCATACAAAATTGGACTTTGACTTCGACAAAATGTATGGAAACACCCAGTATAAAAAAATAAATGTCAAATTGAATGTAACTAAATATTTAACCACTTTTTAATGTCTAGATTTAAAATACTTTATAAAAGCATCTAAAATTGTCATGTTTTTATTATTTTAAATATTTTATTCTAATAAATTTATATCAGAAAAATCACTATAAATTGCCTAGCTAGTTATTTTGTATGCTCACTATAATGGACTGGACAAATACGTGGCACGGGCTCAGGGGATATTTAATACAAAACCAAAACTATGTATTTACAAAAGAAAATGACATGGAGAACGCCATCATTTTCAAGTAGTGATACGTGATAGTGAGCATTATTATATTCAAATGATTTTCTAATTTGGCCACACGGCACACATCTTTTTTGAATAAAATGCAATTGATTTTGCGAACATTACTATTCTCACGTTTGCGGAACTGGTTACAAAATTTTTATGGTACGACAGAATATTCGTATAGGTATAATAAAAAGGACGTATGTACCATTTGTTATTTGCTACAGGTTCATTTACATTGCTATCAATGTCAAAGAAAGAAAGATATATTATGATTCTAAATTATGTACAAACATAAATAAAACGTGTATATTATTTAAAACGGGCACCGGTCCAGTATATCCAGTCCATATTTTAATCGCAATATACAACGGCTTTTAATGGGAATGCCAATCCGCAGACAGTTTTAAATAGTTATACAAGTAAATCCTCTAGAAAATATAGTTCCAATATTTTTTTCAATCTTTTAAGTCTATGAATTTAGTTTTAGATGTATAGACTAGAATGCTAGGAAACCACTTACCAAGAAGTCTTACACTGTGAACGAAAAGATGGCGATATCAATGTTTACTAGGGTTGGAAACTATTTGTTTAAAAAATAAGTATATGAACATTATTAATCTGCGAACTATAACAAATTAATGTATCTGGTATGGAAGAAATCAGGACAATACATTGGTTCGTTATTTTGTAGTAGAAGTGATCCCGCCTTTGTTGATGTCTACGGTGAGCGAGATAGCTGCCTACATTATTATAATGTACTCAATATTTATAAATTTAATTTTGGCATTTGACGTAATGGGCTTAGTACGAACGTACTTCCTAGTATATTATTTTCTTTAATACATTTCTTGACTACAATAAACCACAAAATAGATTATATTTAGCAATGAACGTACGTCACTACAATATTATGTGTCAATTGCACATTAAAATGAAATTAAAATGTATTGTTACTAATCTGTGACGTTACTTGTCCAGATAACTAATTAGAGTTATTTATACATTGTGATGACGTATGTTTTGATTAACATTTTCACCAAATTTACCTAAAGTAATGTTTAAATTATGTGGTCACACATTTATTTCTATTATAATAATTATATTCATATATTATTGTGTGTGTGTGTTTGGTGTAAGTTTATATATTAACGGCCAATAAAACATCAATGCATAAAAATAATGATTAGAAGATATTATATATATACGTATAGGTACTTACATACATTGTTCTTTTCTTATTATTATATATTTATCTAATTCTACCAATAATTACATTGTTAAAGTTCTACTAACAAACTATGAGTTTAGTTGTATTTAAAATGATCATTATTATAACATGTTAACTAAATTATTGTATATAATTTAATACTAAGGCAGGTACGTTGAAATTCACGATTGTGACAATGATATGATGTTAGTTACTTAAAAACGCCGTAGCAGGAAATACATAGTTTATAATTATTAGAATATAGTTTTCTATTAACGTTACATCAATTAATTAGTCGAATAACATCGCATAAAGTGTTAATTATAAACGCGCGGAAAAATATGTAAGACAGTAATAGTCAACAAGGATTCTTAGAAATATACCGAATGAAGTAAATGAGCGCAAATGTAATGTATTCTAGCTCATTTGTAAACGTTGCTTTTAAAGGCGCGTTTTTATTTGATTCGTCAATGGATGTTAAATAATGCTTGAAACGCCCTCACATTTTTGACGAGATTAACATTGGACGTAACGCAAGACCAACAGAACCAAATCGTGACACATCATGTAACGATTCTCTACGCATCTTTAATAAACGGCGTGATTTTAATTGCGTCCCCCTCTCCTACCTAAAAGCTAGCGTTTGGCCTGGTCGTAATTTAGATGTAATTCATACATGTCAGAGAATGAGCCGCTGCCTAGTAGGATAATAAATACTCCTTTTAACCTAGTTTGAAGTAAAATAATAGAAATTGGGAAATGTCATAGCAGTTACTTTCCAGAGATTCCACGTACGTGGGAGAAGTGAATCTCTGAATGCGCACAGTTTTCAACGAGACATTTTTGGTTCTGTTAGTTGAAAGTCTTTCAGCACCCTTGTGAAAACGTTAGGTCTATATCGATTGTTATGTATTATTGCCATGGCTGTTAGAGCGGCTGAACATATAGTTGGACGCTTTGTAAAGCTAGAAGACTCACAAGCCAAGTTGCTATAAAACCTCGATAAGTACAAGTTTGAATATATCTTTACAAGTTTAAATAGTTTCATAAATAAATGTTAGTTGTAGAACTACAGGGACTAGAAATCTAACAATTATTATAATAACAAAAACATCTATGTCGAAGTCGTATTGTGACGATACATTTTAGATAATTAAAGATAATTTTATGCCTACTACTAAAATTTGTATGGATAACCTCAGGAACTACTGAACCGATTTGGTAAATGAATGTGATGCAATGCGATAGTTTAAGTCTCGTAGAAAGATGTAGAGGATAATTATATTTTATAAAATTTATAAAATATAATTATATTATGCATTATTATAATTTAATTATATTTAAATATTGAAGCTGAAGTTAAGCATACTGACACTTATTGTTATTATTTATAAGGCATGTATGAAAAGGTATGGTACACTTTTGCTAGCTATGTTTTTAAGCCCTATGTTATATACGCAATCTTACTCTTGTCTACTAGACACTGACTTCGTGCTGCTATTGGAAATAGTGTAGCAGGAAAATACGAATAACACGTGTGGCGTAAATGCTACACGGATATCTACCACGACAACTCACTCACGAAATCATGGTCAAGTTAATGAATATATCACGGATGACCATACCTTTAAAGTACTTGTTATTGTCTGTGAGTTAGCAAAACAGTCGAAAGTATAATATTAGCATATAAGTAGCAAGAATGAAGTTATATAGACAATATTACACTGTGTATATAGTATACACAGTATACTATTGTAGTTCTAAGCACAAAATTAAATAATGTGGCGAAATTCAAATATTTTTATCACAAAAGTGATGAGCATTGGTATATACCAGTTACATTTGGATGGTAATTAAGTAGTTATTAACATTTAATACTATTATTATTTTATTTATATTAATAAATATTACTTCATATATTTTCTGATGATAATAAATAGACACCGAATACGATCTAAAACTACATAATATTATCTATATTCTAGACATAAGTGATGGAAGTCTGTTTCACTGCCTTTGTAATTTAACTATACGATTTAAAATCGTTATAATATATTTATTATATTAAGATATATTCAAACAAATTTAAATCTCGCAAATTTATATTTATAAATATAATGACTTTAATAAATTTAGGATTGCCACTTGTTGGACGTCATTGCCAATCGGGCACTTCGGTCGGCAGTGAATACTTGTAAACAATTAACAGCACTTATAACGCGTGGCAGTTAAAGCGCACTAATTCGTTATCGACTTTATAAGTGGCACAGATCTTATATAACTCTAACGCTTTTTATAATTAATAATTATATGTTATAGTAAATAATAATTATTTAATTAATTATAATAATAATTGCACGTTTATAGTACACGAAATAATCGAAATGGCAAATAAAATACCCTGTGATGTTGTCCTATATACTTCTAATTTAAATGTGAATAATAATTATATCTTATAAATGTATAGCAATTATAAAGAGAAACAGCTATACTGCTATAAGTAACATCTTACAAGACTATGTGAGTATTAATAATAATCAAAAATGATAAATATAAAAATAATGATATATGACATTTTATTAATTTAATGAAATTAATAATAAAAGCGTGATTTAATGAATAAGTATTTTGTATTAATAGTATAGTTTGGAATGTCATGGCAAAACTATTTATGTAAATGAAATACGAACTTTAACTTTAACGAATATTCGACATTGATACACTATGATAATACACCAGAAAGGTTTTATAAATATTATATAAATACCTATTATGATGATCATAAAACCATTCGAATGTTACAATTATTTAAAATGAATTCGAATAAAAATCGATGTTACTTGATTATATTATTGTTTATTCAGATAATTGCGCTGCGCCACTGTCTACATAAGTAGTAATCGCATTGCAAGCAATTTTATTAGATAATTCGATTTTTATTCGAATGTGCTGTATTAACGACGAGTGTAATAATTAATAAAATCGAATGCGTGAATACACCACACATTTGATAGATACTGATGTCCAGGTCAATACAACGCATGGATGCAGACGCACTCACACAGACGAGGATTTCAAGCGAAGAACAAAGCTGTACGTACACTATACCTATTTCTATGTGTGTGTGTGTGCGCGTGTCGAAAGCCGCGCGTTGTAGTAAACCGGCCTCCTGTACCTATATGTTTTGTGACACAACTGTCGTATCATTCCAATTTTAATAGTAACATTTCCGCAACGCTGTATAAAACAATATAATATATATTAATATTAAAATTGAAATAAATAAGATACCTATATATAATACTTTTATATATCAGTTTCTTTGAAAAGACTGTTAGGACTGTCAATATTGAACTGTATGTATCGCGAGTTGGGCGAGTCTGCAACTGGTTCAGTTAGATTTTCCTGATCTTCAGGCTTGATATGTTTGGGTGATGATTCAGAATGAAACTCCTGGCGGAAATTGCCTGAAAACAAAGCATAGTCGAATTTGTAGGCGATTTTTCAAGTAGTTATAATAACGTCGATAATTTGATTATATCGATGCGGTCATTGATATACAAAATACACAAGATACACATTAGTTAATTAAAAAGCTCATCAGAAAATTAGCGCTAAAATTCAAATCGATTATAAAATGTATATTAAGATTGATTTTTCTGTAATCAATCAGATGATTGTGAAGACAATAGAATATAACTACATAATGTCATATTTGTCAGGACCTTGTATATATCAAAAGTATCTTGGGACTTTTGTGAATCAATTGTGTAAGAAATATATATTTTGGCCTGGATTTATATTATATATTGAATATGTATATAAGATTACTCACATAAGGTAATGAGCCGAAGTTTAAGTTTTAATTATCTATTGTATCATTAAACTGAACTAAAGATACTTTGATCAAAAGTCACTGATAGGATTTGCCCTTACATATTCAATAATATAATAGGTTAAAATTCATACTTGCTGACTTGGTTTAGTTGGAATACGTTTGTGGCGATCGGATTAAAAGGAACCCCTGTCTTATACAGGACTTTCTATATATCTGTTTGTTTTCCTAAAAGAGAGTAGTTCAGAATGTTTTATTAAAAAGTTACTTAATACAAAGTTCTGTTTTATCCGGTTAAATACATATAACAACAGGTAACTTCGTTTTTAAACGATATAATATATATATATATTAATATATATTTAACGGACAGAAAAACGCTAAATCATTTTTCCTATCTGGGGACTAACCCTGAGAGCGTTTGAATGTCCATATGACACAAGGCTTATTTTAGATCAGAGGGTTATTTTAAAATTGGTAGTCTTAAATAACTGTTAGGCGGCCACAAATGTAGTCCAAAATGTAAATCTACTTGTAAACTATCAAACTACAATAAAATATCAAAACTAAAAGCCAATACAACTAAATGCAAAACAAATAATACTTACAAAGCGAAGCATACGACACTACACTGTAAAGAACAACATTAACAAATAGCACATATGTCTCGCGAAGAACAACGTCGTAACTATGCATACAACATTATTTGACGAAAAACAATTAATTTCTATATCCATGTTTATTTCTTGATTCTACAGCGTATAACAGAAATGTGTGGTCATATTTAAGGGTCGTATATTATCTAAAAAATAACCCCGGGTAAATATCCAAACCTAACAATTTCAATTTTTATGACAATTTTAAACATCGGAAAAAAAACGCGTTATATTACTGCCAAAATTAGATTCACCAAAATCACCCGAGTTAGCTATTAGGATTGTTTACGTATTGAATAGAAAATGCTGATATTGATAAATCGATAAAAAGAAAATCAAGCGTTTTCCATTGTATAGGAGCTATATAATATGACCACACCTTTCTGTTACACGCTATATCATTTAATTATATATCATTTAAAATAAATGTTCTTTATCAACTAAATTGCTTACTATAATTATATAGCTTTCCACGCACTTTCATATATTTAATCAGCACATCTATCTATACATATGATTTAGTTCATAGATGAAGACACGCATTCGCACTTCGACACACTATCATATCATGTGTGTCGAAATGCGAAGCTATGAAACCTCACCGCAGACAGTCTGGTCATCCTGCAGTAAAACGAGCTAAATTACAGATACGACGTTGTTCTATTCGCGAAAAGAAACAAAATAAAATAAATAAAAACGAAATCAGTGCATATAACGTTTATTAACGTACACACCACATCAGTGGCTTACAATTAAATACGCATTTACGTATTGAGTGAACAGCCGTGGCAACACTAGGTATTCTTTAGTAAAACTATTTAAATTAATTATTGTACTTAAGTAATTTCATTGGGTCGTAAATTAGCAACGCTGAGTTGGTAAATTTTAGGTGGAACAGTATACAGGTTGACTTGAAGGTGGTTGGAAATATTTTCTTTCACTAGAAATAATTCCTGTGTCGCGGAGGAATTTACAAACATTTATACAACGGACACAAACAACACTCAGACTCGGAACAACCATTTGTGGAACACACAAAGTTGTGTCTCGTGTGGGGATCGAACCCACAACACTCGGCGCGGCGACAGTGGCGAGTAGACCACTTACTCCGTCCATGCAGTTCTTAGAAGAGACTTATGATCAGAGTGGACTGCAATAGGATGGATGCTTAATTAATCAGTCAAGTCTTAGGATACCAATAATTAAAAATCTTAGCCACCGATGTGCCGCTGCGGCACAATAGGTTAAAAACACAATTAAAGTCTGCTTGGATAGTCACCCAGTTTTTGGAAGATACTACGTGTCCAAATCAAACTCATGTAAAAGATTTGATTGCGTGTTGATCAACATTCGTTTAACCAATCACAGATGAATTATGAAATGAGTCTGCTTTATAATGATTAATTTTTGATAAACGGCCCGCAGCTGTAACTTAACTTAACATTAGTTGGTTCAGTTAACTAACAGCCGCGGGCATACAACGCTTAGATAAGTTTATAGGTGAGACATTTTATCTGATTAATCATTAATTGATACTTAGCTAGCGTTTCAATATTTAAGAGTAATTCATAAGCAACGCTGTTAATGTTTCAGTGTCATAAAAACATATTATGTATAGTGCCCAGTGCCCACACTATATTTTAAAGAGTGTTAGAACCAGCCGTCGCTATTTATTTACTGTACGAAATAATAATAAATAATAACCTTCAAAACGATAATTAAAATACATAAGTATATTTTAAGTTATGTGTTTATACATATATTGTAAAATACCCGGTGTTGCCACATAAGAAACAATAAAACTAAAAGTGTTGCCAGTCTTAAATAAAATAGTGACTTTAAAAGTAAAGAAAATAAAAACAATGGTAACTAAGCGACTTTTAATTAATTTAATAGGTGAATATACCAATTAGATTTATAATACTTTTTAATTGATCGTATTTGGTTGATTTATTTAGTTTTAAACTGATGCATTTATTGTTATTACGCAATGTCCAATAACATACGAGTTACGCTTGTACGGTCAGAAACATAAGTAACTAAATATTAAGCAAATATGAAAATGCCCATATTATTAATCTGTAAAACTACGCTATAAAAAGGAAATGAAATCTCACATGTGTGTATAGACTTTGTTGCTGACGTTACCTGCTGTCCCTAAAGGTTACATTCTACATTAGCGTAGACACTGCTGTAAAAGAAATATTAATATATTAGCATGATAATTAGCTATCATATCAATATTTAGAATTTTATTACGTTGAAACGATTGTTTGTTCGACTGTTTGTAAGGGACTGCCTACATATATACATACATAGATACACGCATGTACTTCTCCGAAAGGGTAGCCAGAGGTGTATTTATATTATATAGAGATGTATATATATACACAATTTACTTGCCATGTTTAACCTCCACATAGTGGATGGCAAGTCTCAGCCAGCAAGGAGCAAGCGACTCGCATCTATCGGCCATAGTTTTAGAGTTCATTTTGCGATTACACCCCCAATACAACATATGTGTATACTGTGGAAGATTCTACTACTATAATAAAAGCGATAGGCTGTGACGTTAATCGCCTAGGCGGCCGTCGAGCGCGAGCGCACGTCACTAGCCCCCACCCGCGACCGGCGCCGGACTATATAAGCAGAGGACGGTGTCAGACGGCACCTGTTCCGGCTAGCTTCACTTATCAGCTAAGTATCCTTACTTCTGAGGAACCACGGAGCAAGCCCTTTTTACGAACCACGCCCTGTCTACTGTTCGCATAGGAATGTGAACCTATCTATTGAATATTGTTAAATACATATAACTGATTTTTCATTACTAGACAAATAAAAGTGTTAATTGTTAATCTATCTTTAATTTAATGTCTGCACAACTTAACCTTAAGACACTACGGCGTGGCCTGTCCTATTTCTGAATCGATCAGATCCCTAGAGAATAACCACATAACAGGTTACAAGGCTTATCGTCGCGTCATCGTAGGATTGAGCTCTCTAAACGGGAAAAGGACAGCGCTATACTTATAAGTAAGTCTCGTTGGTGAGCGAGAAGGACAACTGAATGACGCCGGCACAGCAGTACTGCTTGCTGAGTCAGTGTAGTTTCTTTACGTACCTACTAATAGTCATTATTCTTCGCTAGCATCGACAGTATTTTATTATAAAGCCCAAACACTATTCTAGACGCTACAATCGAATGCGAGGCTTCACGAGTAGTACTTATCGTTTGCTATGGTACCAATGAGGCAACTAAGCACACATTATTCCATAATTAAACTCTGTCTTAAGTTTATCACAAAATAAATCAACCAAATCGTTGTACCTTTGAAACTCGCCAGGAATACATATGAAATGTATTTAATAACACTTGAGCATACAGACTAGACTTTATATAAACCATTTGGTATAAATTTTATATTACAATAGCTGAGTAATCATATAAAATTAATTACAATTATATTAATATATTGCATTGCAAACTATACCCCCTAAAATTATTTAATTTAACAATTATATTTTAGGAATGGTCTTTTAGGAATCAACGAGTACTTTCTTTGTTTGTATAAATACTTTTTGAATCGTGCTTTATGTTCGAATATCGAACGTCTAACTAGAGCTGCGACTCAGGGGGTTTAGTCGATAAATTATAACGATTATAGTAACGTTGTCGACTAGTAGTAAGCACATCGAAGTTACTATTTACACAATAGAACTTATTATAGTACTATTCAGACATTGATATGTTAAAATAAAATGCATGCGCTAAATTCCATGCGTGTCAGTTTATGGTATTATTACCATATTTAGTCAGTAACCATTTACATGGTTGATGTGAAAAAATTATGTCAAAGTGCCATACAATAAAAAAAACCTGCACAAACAATGCATTGTCAGAGCAAGCTGATCGTTATCTTCGATTTTGTAATATCTATAGTTTAAAATTATCGTTAATGCGGGTCACATATTACTAGTATTTTTTAACATGAACCCAAAATTATTGTACTAGACGTCACTTAACCTTTTAATCAAAGATTCCTTAACCGTTATCAATCATAAACTAAACATCAATCACCAAAAAACAACAAAATCGAAGATAACAATCGCCAACAAAAATAAAATCGACTAAACATCGAATCCAAAACACTAGCAAGCTTAAGAACAACACTTCGTCAAGCCAGTACAGTCACACTTCACTTTGCGCGCTCGCCGTCTACAAAAACCGTAACACTTCAACGCTAAACAACACAAACCACCCTTTTTACTACCCTCCGACTTACAAGACTCCCTACTATTCAACCTTTGCAATTCCGGTATCGGTTTAATATCATCTTTATTGTTCAACAGCCTATCTAATCGAGATTTTAATTGCGTAGGCGATACGCTTCTATCGCGGCTGAGTTTAGTCGATTTGCTTGTTAAATCGATTACTTCGTTGGATAAATCGGATCCGGACGAGGCTTCGACGTTAGGGCTGTGCGAGTCGACACTTTCGGGTGTGTATGGATCAACGCACTGCCTTACACAGAGTAAAGTGTTATCCACATCGTTTACGTAAATGCCGTCATAACTACAATAGTCCGCAGACGTAATTTCTACATGAGGTATTCTTAACATAGTTTCGTTTAAAGAGCCAGTTCTTGTTCGTCTAAGCCTAGATTCGTCGGTTAATTTATCTGGGTGGGAACACGAAATGTCGGGTAGTTTGAGTTTTTTATTCGCGTAAAGGTCAGGGTCTGTGGGCATTCTCGGGAGTCTGGGAGGTAGTAAAGAGAGTGTGGAAGGCAGCCGGGTGGCGCTGGCGCATATGGTGCAGGGGAATTTGTTGTTGCAACAGTCTAATGTACCTCTGTCGCATTGTAGCATCACTCGCAGGTAGATCGGCTGGAAGAAAACACGATAAGTTAATTAATTTATTTATTTTACATTAAATAGAACGACTTGAGCCAATAAGGGTTATCCATAAATTACGTCACATGTTAAGGGAGAGGAAGGGGTCAACGAAGTGTAACATTGTGTAACAAGGGGTGGTGAGGATCCTAAATTACGTGACATCACCTTTCAAAATACCCTGCTTTATAGTGAAATTCGCGTATATAGGGGTTTTGTTTAAGCATGGACAAAAAATCAATACAAAATGAAAATCAGTACTTTAATTTAAAAAAAACATTGTGTGTTTAGTTACATTATACATTTGTTTAAGGGAAAATGTATCTATTGTATTAAAATGAAAATATGTACATAACACCAACAAACGAAACAAAAGAGGAGAATTCCCAAAGTCAAAAGGTCCTACTCTGAGGGGATTCCCCATACTTTTTTCAAAATAAACAAAGAAAATAGGAATTAAGCTAATTTCGGCACCGCTGTTTGAATTTAAAGGGAAAGTGGGCATTCCTAAAAGGAAATAAAACTAATTTGGAAATGCTGTTTCAATTTAATAATTTCTAGATGTGACGTCACATATTTTTCAATTTTATTGAGAGCTTTGTGACGTCACATTAGGGAGGGGGGAGTCTCACAAATGTGACTAGCTGGGACGAGAGAGGGGTTAACAAATCAGGAAATTCATGTGACGTAATTTGTGGATAGCCCCTTACACTATTTAATCATACATAATATGGCATAAACTTACTAAGTTTATGTCATAGTCATAGAGGCGTATAATTATATTGTATATACAGGGTGGGTGTCCCAGAAGTCGACGTCAAGCCGGAATCAGGTAACAGGCTAAGTTATTATAGCTATCAGAAAAATATTTAAGAAAATCTAAGTTACATATTTAAAAAACAATAGGCATTAAAAAAACAAATGTACATTACAGCTTGTGACGGTCTTTTCACTCCTATTACGACATTTTTTTTTATTGTTGTTTAGTCTAAAGATGCTTCTTTCAAACCCCGCTGACGCCGATCGGCGTCATCAGATTTCTACCCGTTAAACCCCGGTGACCCCTTAAAGCGTCTAGCAAAAAAAAAGAGGGTCGCGCGCGATTTTTGTCGTTTCTGTATTGATAGCCCTGTATTTAAAGTCTTGTATTGTATATCAATGTACTCGGAATGAACTGAGCTTTTCGAACGAACTACTTACTAACTGAATAATATTTAAATAATATTGTTATTGTTATGTCACGTGACTTCGCGCCGAACGTTCGTTCGTCGATGTTAATTGTGCCGCTGTTTACTGTCGTTTTTTGTAGGGCAAGTATATAAGTGTAATACTTCTTTAGAAAGCTTATTCTTTCTATTTTTAGCAGAGTAAAAACAATACTGACTAATGTTATTTTTATATAACAAACTGAAGCCCAAAATAACCTTTTATCATTTATCGGATTTCACGCCCCATTGATATTAGTTGTTTTTTAGTACAGTATTATATCGTATTTCAGGTTTTAATCACTATAATAGTGTTATTTATTAGTGTTTCTATAAAAATATCTGAATACAAAGCACAAGGTTACGCCGACAATTATTTTTTAAAAAATTCAAAATTTTCTTTCGCCGCGCTCGACATGTACTCGTCACGCATTTCAAGTGCTACTTTCAAACGCTAATATCTTAATTTTTCTCACAGACATATATAAATACTTGTTTGTACTATAAAGAGTATTTAACTACGAAATAGAAAAAGTAAAACCTCTTTTTATAACATTGATATCTTTAGAAGCAAATATTGTCAATATCGAACATTTTATTCAGTTCTGCTTAGTTTACCCAGGCGTATAAACTAAAATATACACGTCAATGCGATGATTCATTGTATTTGTCGTAGCTTGCAATGTATATTTCTAAGAAACACAAGCGAAGTTATCATAACTTAGAGCACAAAAACAAAACAGCGATAAGGCGACTCAAGTGGCGCTCAAGTGGCGCGCGCCGCGACAGGTGTCAAATTACCGGCGATTGTGATTGTTTACTTAAGCGCGCGCGCGGCCGGAGAGGTTAAGCTCTCCGATAATTTGTTAAGTTCCGTTTAAATATATTCATTTCTCATTAAGACCATCGTTACTTACATTTGTTGTTTTGCAAGGATTCGTATCCTCTTGGCATTCCATCCCGTCGGGAGTTCCCTAGGGATCAATTTTGGGACCTATATTATTTAATATCTTTATAGCAGATATCAAAACCTGTTTCAATAACTCATCTTTCGTGTGTGTGCGGACGATATGAAAATCCTAAAACGAATTCGCTCGTCTATTGATGTCATATTACTACAAGAAGATTTTAACAGATTCGTTCATTACTGTGACTTGAATAAGCTCCAATTAAATGTGTAAAATGTTTTCAAGTAACTCTCACTCGACGTAATCAATCTATGGGCCAAGGCTACACCCTAAAAAACCAAATAATCACTAAAGTAGATACTATTCGATATTTGGGAGTAATTGACCAAAAAGCTAACAAATCATTAGGATTTTTAATAAGATCATGTGCACATTTTAACACTATTAAAAACCCATAAAAATCCTTTTTATTGTTACGTCCGCAGTCATCTGGAATACGCTTCGCAGGTTTAGAACCCCCAATACGAAATATATAAGTCTCAACTGGAGTCTGTCCAGAAAAAGTTTTTGCGGTATCTGGATTTCAAAACAAAGCAAGTCTCAAATGATTACGTCCAACGTTGTAAAAGATACCACTTCTTGCCTTTAGATCGCCGTCGGCAAATAGATGATAATATATCACGTATCTCATGAAAATTATTAATGGCACCGTCGACTGCCCTCAACTTGTTTCAAGTATAAAATTCAAAATACCATACGCACGATTAAGACAGCGTCCGCTTCTTGAGATACCGCTCGTATCAACCAACTGCAGGCAAAATAGCTTTTTCTCTCGAAGCGCAGCTAGTTTTAATGGTCTCTCTCCGCAGAACGAAATAAATATGTTCCATACCAGTCCAGAATCTCTAAGACGCATTCTGTGTAAGGAATTCTTCGGTAGTGACCACATCACTGTATAATGATGTGTTATCTGGATATTATAATTGTATTATAAACAAATATTTGTGTTTACCTGGTACTGCTATTTATTTATTTATTTATGTCTTAACGCACATATTTTCCATAATAAATAAAATGTTATTGTAATATTATTGTGGATATAGTATAAATTGAATGCAATTCTCAATGATATATTTTGTACTTTTGCTTTTTGTGTCTTTATATTACTTTCTTTTTTTTTCTTTTTATTTATATGTATCTTTTAAATTAGGTCCCTATATACATAAAAAATATTTGTGGAAGCTTGTTAATAGCAACATTCATTACATATTGTAACTATACTCTAGAATATTAGTCTGCAAGCTTTCCAACAAAAAATTAAATAAATAAATAAATAAATACATGAAAGCATTAAACAAATAATAGGATGCCCGTGAAGATAAGTGTTGTAATTATAAATTATAATCCCTTATTTTTGGTAGTCACGTCACTACATGGTCATACTTCTAATGTGCTTATAATATTGTCTTTGTTATATCTTGTATGTGCTGATATACTTTCAAATAAAAACGTTTTCTGATTTCACTTTTTTTTAAGGTCAATGGGCATTTTGTTCGGACGTTTGACCCACGGCGTACACGAAGCGAATATGGCAGACTATGCAGAGAATTGTCTTTGAAACCCAATGGTATAGGTCGTACCAGAATATGGGAGAATTGAAAAAATAGTAGAACAAAACTTAAAAATTTACATGGAAAACACAAAAAACATTAAAAAATAAAAAGATATAAAAATAATAAAAATATAAATAATAATAATAATATATAATAATAATAAAATATATTATAAACATTAACATTTAAACTTAAACATTTACATTTTGATGGGAGATATAATTTAAAAAAAGCGTTAATTATGACAATTATTTAATATTATTCAATGTTAAATATATTTTTCCTTCAGCTGATATAAACAAAATAACTTTACGGATGAAAGGCGTGATTAATAAGATACATTTGATTTTTGTACGCAATCTTTCATCAACCGGGTCAAATATGCCCAATAAGCTTTATTAATAAGATTATGTTTGAGGATGCAATAGGCTTATACCTGTTGATATTTACCAGATACCTTTTAAGGTTTCGCGCTGGGACTGAGAGTTTAGTAACTGACGTTGACCGACCTGGGCATTGAACATAAAACCACGTAATGACGGTTAACATAAGCCCAACCTTAATATGCCTTAGAAGTATTGAGGCAGTCGATAAATTAGAATAGATTTTTTGTATGAAGCCAAAGAAGTGTGTCAGGATCTGGGAAACAGGCGTGAATCTACGTATGTATGTATGTATTTTTTGTATGTCCTCGAAGGGAAATATAAACAACTTTTTTTTGGTTAGTTATGCTATGTTACACACAATGAATTTAATACTCTACAATATTGATCGTAAATACAAATAGCGAAAAACCCATAGGAAACGAGATATTAGCAAAAAATGTGCAAAAATCTGTTTTTGTGACCTTTGACCTTAGATTTTAATAGTCGCGTACACCCTACAATATGTAGGTTTTATACGAGTTTATAGCTGGGTATCTCAAATTCCGAGATACTTACCTCATTTTGACTAAGATGACTGGACTAAATTATTACATGAATTGGAGACGTATCGTAACACCGAGCAATAGGAGCGCGCGCTGCAGTACCGCGACTTGCGGTGACGTCGCCGTCGCTCGCGAGCGGGGGTGGGAATGGTTTGAAGGAAGGTTCGACACGCATTGCGTTTGTGATCACTGATTGCCTCCTTGGTATTCGTAAAATTATTTTTGTTATATTTTGTTCGTTTTCGTATACCAGAATGCGCTTGAATTCACCGCTAGAGTGCTAGTAGATAGTTAGGTATTTAGACTAGATTAGAGTTATACTCTACATTTCAATAGTAACCATAGAAACTGCCAATGATTACCGTCAAATACGGTTTTTGACAGCACCTGTGACAAGAGTGGTGAGCACGAAAATGATGGCTTCTATTATAATAATATTTTTATGTATATCTGAGTGTCTAATGCGAGTCGCTTTTATGTTAATGCGATCGAAACGCTTACCTCGTTTGACTCTTTGCTGGGCCAATCGAAGCGCCGAACGTCATCAACGTGTCGATCGCGTTGATGTAAAACAAACTTGCACTAGGCACTCTGTGCGTTTTAATGATACACGCCTCTTACAATATATATTTGTTAACGTAGTAGGTAGGGATGTATAGTGGTAGGTGGTCCTGGTACCTTATGGTCCCCCATGCAGGCGTCGGGCCCGATGACCCCGTAGAGCGAGCGGCGGCGCGGCGCGGGGTCGCGCGCGCGCTCGCGCGCCTCGCCCTCCGACTGGTTGCGCACCAGGCGGCGACGAGACGTACAGTCTGTGTCGCACATCCTGAGGACAACAAATAATAATGATAATAATGTACGGTTTACGTACACTTAGATATAATATTTACTTTAGCTGATTACGCAAATCGATCGATTATTTACCGTCGCAATAATTAATTTGATTCAGTGTGCACTTTAACTACCTAACGAACGTACCTATGTGAGAATCACTCTATATCATATTATATTGTATTTACGTAACTGGTGAATAATAAACTTTCCTATACTACGAGAAGAGTTTTCTCTTACCAGCACACTCGCAACTATATAACTTAAAAACTAATAGTAGTGTACAGTTTACTACACTGTACAAATAATAATGATTTATTTCTGTAAATAGGTTTGTAGAAACACTTTAACATGTCAATCATATTTTGTTGTTCATGTTATTATGTTTCGTATCTGACTACTCTGAGAAGAAAGACCGAAACAAACTCAGAGGTCACAATCTCTTTTAAAGTCCAGACATAATCTTGGTCAGATGTCATGTGAAGACCATGCAGATTCATATCTGAAATGGTCTTTTGAGGAAAGTACCACACAGATTGAGTGGACCTGTCAAGTCAGTGCACGCATTTGTCAGTAATCGTGCAGCTCAACTCAAAACTTAAGGAGCTAAACGATTCGACGAACAATACCAAAGAAATGACATTTGGGTAGGCCGCAAAAAGTACTCAAACTGCCAAACCATCACAAAAACTTACTGAGAAAAATAATTTAAAAAATCCCACATAATCCTCACATTCACAATAATTAAAACAATATAATACTTTACAAAGTAAATATTCATGTCATCGCATAGTTAAAATTATATACCGAGAAAAAAATAAAAAATAGGTAATTTAAAATAATAAGTCAACATTCACTGTGTAAATTTATTGGAACAACGCAAAACTACATTGAGGACATAAAGGCCCAAGCCTTTTTTTTTTCACAGTATAAGAAGTTTTCTGGCATAGTTTCCGCTTTATAAAAGATTTGAAATTATTAAGGCTTAGTTCTTGAATGTGGCTAGGAAGTTTATTATAAAAACGTATACACTGTCATCTAAACGAGCCGCCTATTTTCTTGAGCCTGGTTGTAGTGTTCCTACATATTTGTATTTGTTCCTACTATTTATATTATGGATATCACTGTAAACTACTTAACTTGTGTAACAACTTTTTTAAACAGATTAATATTTTTATGAGCATACAAAAGATTTTCATAAATATATTGAGAAGGCACAGTCAGTATGTTAATCTCTTTAAATTTGTCTCTGAGGGAGTGTCTGGGTCTTAACTTATAAATTGAACGAATTGCCCTTTTCTATCAAACAAAAATAGTCTGAATATCGACGGCATTTCCCCACAACAGAATACCGTACGACATCACACTGTGAAAATAACTAAAGTATACTGAACGGGCTGTCTCTAAATCAGTTAAATCACGAATTTTTCTAACTGCGTATGCTGCAGAGCTTAGCTTTTTGGACAATTTATCTATATGGGGTCCCCATTGAAGCTTGGCATCCAAAGTTATGCCCAAAAAAACTGTGGAATCTTCGGGATTCAACTCTTCACCCTTTATGAGCACACTAGTTTTTACTTGTCTAACATGAGGTATCGTAAACTTAATACATTTCGGTTTTTTCTGGTTAAGAAATAGGTTATTAACATTAAACCAGTTAACTACTTTTGCAAGGGCGCTATTTACATTGTCAGTAACCAGCTGCTGGCGTTTCAGTTTAAATAATAGTGAAGTGTCGTCTGCAAACAACACTATATCATGATTATCCTTTATGAGGTAGGGTAAGTCATTAATATAAATAAGAAACAAAAATGGGCCAAGAATTGAGCTCTGTGGAACCCCCGTTGTTACTACAGATCCGGGTGATCTTTTTCCGTTAACATCAACTTTCTTAATCCTATCACTTAAGTATGAAGTAAGAAGATCCAGAGAGGTGTTCCGGATTCCGTAGTGATGCAGTTTCCTGAATATTGTTTCATGAAGAACGCAATCGAATGCCTTGGACAGATCGCAAAAGATGCCCAAAACATCGCATTTATCCTCCCATGCATTATAAACATGTCCTAAAAGTTCAACACCAGCATCAATAGTTGAACGACCCCTTGTAAAACCGAACCGTTTGTTATGTAGTAATTTATGTTTATTAAAATTTTTTTGCATTTGATCTAAAATAAGTATTTAAAAATTTTACTAAATGTAGGTAGTACTGAAATAGGTCTATAATTAGTAGGGTCTGATGTACTACCTGATTTAAACAATGGTATTATTTTACTGTTCTTCATATGATCAGGAAACTCACCACGGTCAATACAATTATTAAAAATAACAGCTGAAGTAGGTGCTACAATGTCTATAAAATTACTTAGCAACGTCCACAGAATTACCCCATAAATCTGCGGTCTTTTTAACATTTAACATGTGAAAGGTTTTAATTACATCTTTACAGGTGACATATTGGAAATGAAATTCCGAATCACAAACTGGAACGTTATCTTTAAGTAAAGACTCTGCAGCAGTGGGTGATGAGTTTAGAGATTTAGTAGTCGAAACGGGAATCTCAGCAAAGAAATTTTCAAAGGCCGCGGCGACTTCAGAATCTGATTTAACTATATTGTCATCAATAGCAAGGCTATAGTCATTACTTCGGTTGCTTGACCTTCCCGTTTCGCTATTAATGATAATACATGTCATTTTAAATATATTAAATTGTCATTTATATTCTCGGTTCAAAACAGCCTTATCTAAAATTTAACTTTTGAATAAATCGACTTTATCTTACGATTTAGGACAGGCTTAGCCTAGTGCGGCGAATTGCATCGATTTTAAATAATGGAAGATGTCACGCGGACCGGTCGTGCTCATCGCACTGGAGTGTGAGCGCCTGTTGCCCCCCCTCGCGGCCGATGTATGCGCCGACCGCGCCCGCTGCCAGCCCCGCTTTGTTGCTGCTGCCGTCTAAGTTAAGCGCTTTTTGGAGCTATCCCGACCACGTAGCGAGACTTCTAGAACCACGCCCTGATCTTGTGCTTAACGTAAAGTTGTTATTTACTGCCTTAAAATATTGTTTGTTCTTTACTAAGTTGTTTACGGAAATACAAACCTTTTAATTGTGTAATATAATTTTTAATTATCTGCACTAAATAGATTCCTAAGTCAACCACGCCTCTAAAGCCTAATTGACCAAGCATAACGTTACATATTATATTATTATTATTATATTACGTCAACAAGTACACTAACTATACAATTATATTACGTAACACAATATGACCACACCTTTCTGTGACACGCTATATAATTATACACGAACAGACATTAAGAAAGGTCGTGTAGGTAGAGTGAGTTAGGCGGTTGGCACAGTGCACCGCATCACGCAGCGTAGCGCGGGAGTGCGTGTTCTTACGTTGTTTGCAAGTACCTTGTGTTTGTATAGAAAACACGCGTAGTGCAACACATAGAAAACGCATTCACGCGCAGTGCTGCAGATCACGCGTCTACATGCGGGGAGACACGCACCCGGCGCCTCCCTGCGGGGCAAGACGCAAGGTATGGCACACCGAGTTCTGCAGTATCGTGCGTGATTTTGACACAGGTACACGTATTCTTCTTATTTGATTATAAAAAAACCAAATACATGATATGACTGCAGCATCCTGAATGAGATCCAAAATAATGACTATCTTTAATGTAAAAATTAATACTTTGCAATATACTATCACCACCGCAAGCTGCTATGAAATGTGGCCTCTAGGCCACCGCATGACTAAACTGCAGCTACGCGCGTTTGTGCAGAGAAATCTGCATTATGTTGCAGATCTGCACAACTGACTCTGTACTGCAGACACTGTGTGAATCGCCTTACCTGGCACTGATAGCCTGCTGCACACTGGTGGGGTCTGCGATACTCTTCCTGCTGAAATTGATTCCGGGCACTGCCAGACACTCTATTTCTGCCATGCTGCCTTTCTTCTCCAACTTCTTGCCAGGACTGCCCTGTAATAACAAGAATATAAACATAATATCTCGCTGGTATATCATTTGTTTATTAGGCATATTAAAGGAATAAACACATCATATTATAGTGTTGCTATTTGTTTTATTTTTCTAGTTTTATTATTGTTCTGTTTTTATTTTTATTTTGTAAAAAAAAAACTTTTATTTCTTCGTGTTTTGCGTGTGCCCTTGTGTGCCAAAATAAATATATTGGTTTTTTTCTTTCTTTCTATATTAATAATAAGGGTATAAATATGAATTTGCCGCTTTATATGAAGAAAATTGGTAACATTGTGGTTTCAAATGATTTCATAATTTATTTTTTAATGATTCATTTGAATTCTAGATTTCTTTATTTTTACCCGACCTACGGTGAAGCCAAAAGGAAGGATGATGATTTTGGCAGTCTGTGTATGTATGTTCCACCGTAGCGACTAAATTACTGAACCGATTTTAGTGAATGAGTTGTCAATAGATTCGTAATAATGGCCCGGATGACATAGGCTAAATAAATTTTACGAAAACGTATTAAATATAAAAATAAAGTAAAAATCTATAACCCGACTACGTAAAAAAGGGGTCTAAAAAGGACGAAACAAGAAAATAATTCAGATAGAAATCCAGAAAACAGACAGGGTTGGTATACAGTGGGTGCGACCATGGCCATTTTTGTACCTATGCGTTTCTGGATTTCTATCTGAATTATTTTCTTGTTTCGTCCTATCAGACCCCTTTTTTACGTAGTCAGGTTATAGTATTCTTACTTTATTTTTTTTATTCGTGTAAAGTTGCTTGAATTTAAGCCACTATGGTTTATGTTAAATTTACCAAAATATCACTCATCATGTAATTTGTAATTATGACAACATTAAACAACAATTACGCTAAGCGATATAACTTCAATACAAATAATTTCTTTATTTTATTTATATAATATATAATACATATTCTCGAACAACAAATGACTATTTCTGCATAATCATTGCATTTCGTACAGAAATCACGAAATGAGATGTAGGACGTTAACGGCAATTTTATAGTTAAAGACCTAATATAATAACAAATGCTATATAAACAAGGCCATTATTTATTTTTTGATGAAATTTTATAAAGTACACGCTACTGACTTCTTCATACAAAACGTCTACTTCATATTTGGCTTAAATTGCGGCAACTCCGCATAGACGAAGAAGTTGCGACTACATTCAACAGATGGCGCTGTATTCAATAAGTGCCTAAAATCGCGTTCCATACAATGCCGAATCGTGCAAGCGAAGTTTACACAGCGAATAAGTATATATGCAAGTTCTCAACATCAACCGCCAGGGACCATTACCCAACTTGGTCGGCGGATCCTCCCTTTGTGTCAGAGGGACATCACACCATGTTCCTCTACACGTCTATCTATTAATATTATAAAGCTGAAGAGTTTGTTTGTTTGGTTGAAAACGCTAATCTCAGGAACTATTGGTTCGAATTGAAAATTATTCTAGTATTACATAGCCCGTTTATCGAGGAAGGTTATAAGCTATATTACTTTACGCTATGACCAATAAGAGTGGAGCATCAATGAAAAATTTTGCAATAAAAATTCTCTTATGCGACGCAGGCAAAGTTGCTTATGCAGCTTGTTATAAATGTAGGTAATATATTTCACTACCACGTTAAGTATATAGGCGTGTGATATCGCCTCGGTGTGTAGAGTGGCGTACCTGCGCGTGTGGAGCGGGCGCGGCGGGCGCGGCGGGCGCGGCGGGCGAGGCGGAGCGCGCGGGACTGCTGTCGGAGGACGACACACGCGCGCTGCTGTCCGTCGAGTCCGTCACTGACTTCCTGCGAACACACACATTATAGCGATTGAGGAATAAAACTCACTACTACATTATAATAATGTCCTTCAGATAGAATTTCGGTGGCTAAGTGGGAAGACCAACAGACTGCAATACAGAGGGTCTCGGGTTCCAACCCACGTCGCGCGCCTCTGACTTTCGGAAGTTATATGACTTTTCGAAATGATGTGCGTATTGATTGTCAATTATCGCCTGCTCCGTGCCTCGGAGAGCACGTTAAGCCGTCGGTCCCGGCTGCCATGAACATCTATGGCAGTCGTTATTGGGAAGTCAGTTAATCAGTCAGTCAGTATAATATCCTGACACTGGTCTAGCCTTAGGGTATCGTTAGCCTTCAGGTGGCGGAGGTCAGGTGGCAGCCGCTCCGTGTAAAAACTGATATCCAGTCAAATCCGGTTAGACTAGAAAAACCGACCCCAAGTGACTTGGGAATAGTAAAGCCTAGGGAGAAGAAGATGGAATTTCAAGACGGCCAATCTTAACGGAGTATATTATAGTGCACAAGTATATACGTGCGCAAACATAAGTGCACTCTCTGTTCACTTACTCTTGTGGTCCGATAGGACAGTAATCCGACACGACCGGAGAAAGATCAGGACCAACGGCTTTCGAGCTTGGCAACCAAAAGCAATGTGCTTTCCGAAGCACAGGGGTGTATAGCATCACTCAACTCACAACTTCCTAACTCCGGGCTGGTATTACCTAAGACTTCTGCCTGGGATTCAAACCAGAGAACTCATGCACAGTAGTCGAATATAAATAATATGCGCTATACGTTTTCCTTGTGTATATATGTAGCAGAACCACATTTATTGTATATTTGTTGTAATGTTAAGCATTTGCCTCCGTCCGTGCATCACTTGTATCGGGTGACCAACTGAAAACCAGCGCTGGTGCACTCAATTTGGGTATCCAGCTAATGCTAAGGTGGTGACCCTTTTCGACGAGGGCATACACATTTTTGTTTTATTGTTTATAATATTTATATTGTTTATTTTGTTTTATTTATTTATTTAAAGTTACACCATCGACACATCACTATACAATTATAATTTAGAACAGTTAGAGAATGGTACAAGGTGAAATGCCTTCACAGGTGTATACAATACTTACGATTAAAAACAAACATACATGATAAATCAAAAAAAGAAATTAAAAACGGAATAACAATAGTTCTAATAAGAAAGTAGAAATAATGTTTTTGTTAAAAATATTGTAAAAAACCAATACATTATGATCCTAAAACACAGTACATAATATATTAGTAACACAATACCTGAATACAGAGAGTTCTAAACTTATCAATGTCTGCCATGTGAAAAATGTCGATATTGCTATTTTTTGAAGTAATATTATTATACGAGCTCATGAGTCTGTTCAAAGGAGCGTGTTTACCTAAATTAGTTCTGCTTCGAAATGGACTAAAAACTCTTTCTATAGGGCGTCTGGGTAGACTGCTAGGGACGATTAGATTTATTTGTCTAATGTATTCTGGGGTAATTAATCTTCCATGAATTATCTTATGAAGCGTTATTAAGATATTGACTTGGCGTCTTATCTCTAATGACTTCATTTTGAAATGATTATGTCTTGTATTGTAGTCAGCACGATATGGACAGTGACGATCCTTAAACGCTAGAAAACGACTAAAATTACGTTGAATACGCTTCAACCTTTCGGAATGAACACTGTATTGGGGATTCCAGACTGGCGTAGCATAATCCAGTACACTGCGAACAAGAGCATTGTAAAGGCTGATAATTGCAGCAATATTTTTGAAAGGTTTGCAAATACGTTTAATAAAACCCAGCGTTCTCCAAGATTTTATAATAATACTGTCGATGTGATCTACAAAGCTCAACTTTTTGTCAATAAAAACTGCAAGATCTTTAACTGATGAAGACTGCTCTAAAGGAACATTATTAATGCAATAAGATGATGAAACTATATTCTTTTTCTTGGTTATTGTAATATGAACGCATTTCTTAGGGTTAAGTGTCATTTTATTAATACAGCACCGGTTGCTAATCGCATCGAGGTCATCTTTAAGAAGAATTATATCATTCTGAGAGTTAATGTCTTAACAGATTTTTAAATCATTTGCGAACATAAGACATCTGCTATATGTGCCCAGGTGCGATACTTGTGGAACGCCTGATGTAGGAATAATAATAAAAGAAATAAAGCCACTAGTTATAACTCTTTGTACTCTGTTTCTTAAGTAAGAATCCAGCCAATTTAACAAATTTCCATGAATCCTATGAAGTTTTGATAAAAGTATATCGTGGTGGATTTTATCAAAGGCACTAGTGAAATCTGTGTATATGCTATCAATCTGAGCTTTATTATCCACCCCAGATGCAAGATCTGTCACATAATTAAGGAGATTACTAAGAGTTGATTTGCGTTTACAAAAGCCGTGTTGTAAATTTGAAATAACATTATCTAAATGACGTGTTAAAATTGGACAAATGGTTTTTTAAAGATCTTCGGAATAATGCTTATAATCGACCCAGGGCGATAATTTTTTATATTGCATTTATCACCCTTTTTGAAGACGGGTACAAAATTTGCAATTTTCCATTCGGTTGTAAAGATACCAGAAGTCATAGACATCTCAAAAATAATTTTAAGGGGTAGTGTTAATTGCTTATATGTCTTTTGGATAAATAAAGGGGTAATTCCGTCCGGCCCTGCGTCCTTGCTAACATCAAATGACTTTAACATTTTTCAACTACTCGCTCCGTAATCTCTATACTACTTAATAAGAACTGAGGAAAGAAGTCACCCATGTCAGAGATTAAAACGTTGTCCGATTCCGAATAAATGGAAGCAAAATGATCAGCGGAAAAGCTAAAAATTTCAGAACCTGCTTTATTGTTGTTTAAAAACATTTCTCCGGGCAAATTTGACTTCCCACCACGTTGTTGTTTAACAAAACTCCAAAACTATTTGGGATTTTTATGAAGCGATATTATTGTGTTATAGATGTAATTAGAATAGCAAGAGGCCGTCATTGGAGCAACCCGTTTATTAGACATATTTAATTATATTTTGTCACGGGGATTTTTGTATATTTTAAACCTTTTATGAAGTTTATCTCTTTCTACTGTTATCTTAATTAAATTACGTGTGAACCATATTGGATAATGAAGATTACGAGGTTTAGTTTTAGGTACAGTGGACTCGATGATAGAGTAAAGTAGTACAGTAGTTTATAAAATGTTTGAATAGCTATATTGACATCTCTCACAGGCAACAATTCCAAAACCCAAACAATTTGCTTCAACTTTGCAACCACGAGACAATAATCGGCTATATTAAAATTATATTTAACAATGTGTTTTTTATTACAAAGAGAACGTGAGATATTGACATTTACATGGATCTCCAATGCTGGATCATGAGAATCAAGTTTACTTAATAGATTCTGGCACTGTTCCACAGATATCCCCTTAAAATCGCACAGTATTAAATCTAATATTCTATTATTATGATTTCTTATATTTTTACACTGTAATAATTTATTTAACGACATGAAATTAACCAACCGGTATCCTAAAGTACAGTTATAACTAAATGGTAATAAATTAGATGAAACAGTTGGATCATATTTCCAGTCAACAAATCCCAAGTTAAAATCACCCAGAATAGCAATGTCTCTAGAATAAGATTGCATAATACTACTACAATTGTCTAAGATATAATCTAATGTCGTGACGGTAACCAGTGGAGGTAGATAAAGTATACCAAATAGAATTTCTCTTGTAACTTTATCGTTTAATTGATATTTCACTGAGACCTTTCTTCCTTTCTTCGCTTAGACTTTCGAAATGTTCAATTCTTCTTGAGCTAAAGTTTTTGGATATTGCTATAACTACTCCACCTCCAATTTTATTAGCAAATCTGCTAGAACTACAATCTCTCCTGTATACCAGATATATAGTCTGAAGTTGTAATTGCCAAGTTTAGTTCTTTTATCTTAGACTTAAGTCCTCTAAAATTTTGGTAGTAAATGTTGAATTTTATAACTTAGTTTACGGACTATACAGAAAAGTTGCTTTATTATTTTTATAAATTACTTAGCGAATCATAACACTTAATTTGTTTAGCGAGTGATTGACCGTTTTTTCTGACGAAGATGCGGCCATTACGGATCCATGTATATTTATATTCCTTCTCTCGAGCAACATGTCTAGTACGAGCGTGCAAGGCTTTGTAGAAAGGAGCAAGATGTTCGTATACAAATATTGGTGTTTTGTGCCCGCCATATCCCAGATGGGAAGAATTCAATTTATTTGTGGAATTATTTTTATTGAAATTAGTGACTGCTGATAAGATGGTGTCCCTCATTCTAGTTGTTGGTAGCTTAATAATAACAGCCCGCGACAGATTCATTCATCTTCCTGACTCGCGAGCAGGAAATTATATCCATATCTTGTACAGGGATCGAAATCGTGGAACATAGTTGTTTTACGATAGTGATTAAATTTTCCGATTTATTTTCAGGTATGCCACCTATTTCTATATTGGTTTCACGTGCGTGTTGATCAAGCAAATTAATTCTTCTGGTTAGCTCGTCCACTTTGTTCTCAAGTGCAATGTTTTGTTTAGACAGGGAAATCACTTTTTCCTCAGTATCTTTGAGTTTATTTTGGATACTGTCGTATTGTCCACTAAGAAATTCTACGCCAGTTTTTAGTTCCTGGAAAACTGAGAGCTATTTTTTAATTGGTGCTAATTCTCTCTTAATAATGGTTTCAATAACCATTTCCAGGGAATCGTTGATTGCCGATTGTATTTCAGTCCTACTTACAGACAAAATAGCAGGATCAAAAGACGGTGACTCGGGTGAACTATGTGCTGAATGGGTCATTTTTTTTTCGACGCGTTACATTAGTATTAGTGGATTCACTATCTGCGTTTTGAGCAATATCACTCTCCTTTTGCTGCCCCGCTTTTGGGTGGATAGTAGTATTTGTGTTATCACCCTTCTTTTCCTTATTGCGGCAACAGGGGCATATCCATTTATGTTTCTTTTCCTTGTCCATCTATACGAATCGCTGACGGGTGACACTAGCGCAGACTAAATCATATGAATCCTTACAATTGTACCATAGTAAGTATTCTTTGTTAGTCATTTTATTTAAACAACCAGCACATATTATCGTTTTAGAAGACATTGCAAAATCTATTCTTGCTTAGGTTTTATTATTGCGATAGCAGGTAAGTTTGCTATTCATGCGCGGCGCTGTAAATAATTAGAATGACTGAACCAACCTAATATCGCAGCGATGTCGTCGCTCGATTGTCAGCTTACACTGTTGTCCAGCCGTAGCGACCGGTGTTAAAACTTCGCGCCCAAAGGGTCGTAAGCGCCGCGTATTTCGCGTCGCTTACGCGTTTACTTCCACTACTCAACAAAAATGGAATTTATGGCGGTAGGATTTTAAAATTTTGGATGTATTTTGATAATTGATACACAATTTCACTGTTTTCAATCAATTCGATATATTGATAAATGTCTTCTGTAACACTGTGCGCAAATTTTGAACTTGAAACGCGTTCTTTAAACTGTAATTTGATTAAAATCTTTAAGAGCATTTGTTTATCAACTGCTATTTATGACGGATACCATATATATGTATAATTCTGCACACGTATACCTAATGAGAACGAATGTCGATGGATAAATAATAAATAAAAATTTGTTTATTGCCAAAAAGTATTTACAATGTAAAAAGTCATATCCTGTGGCCCCACACTAGGCAAGCCTGTCCTGTGGGTACCTGACGCAACTCGACTAAATTCTTGCATACATTGTTAGCTCGGACAGCATCATATAATTATAGTATAACTTTTGCTTATATTTAAACAATAGCTAGAACAAACTTAGATTTATTACAACATGCGATTTTTATAATACTAAAATAAGTGCATTGGTCTCGACACAAATAAAGTTTAAATTTAACTAAAGTATGAAGGTAGCACATGTAATTAAATATTTTATAAAAGTTTTTAAAGGAATACATACATATATGCGTGTGCGTGCGTGTGTGCGTGTGTGTGTCATATATATATATACACACACACACACACACACACACACACACACACACACACACACATATATATATATATATATATATATATACACACATATATATACACATACACACACACACATACATATATATACATATATATATATATATATATACATATATATATACCTACGTTTACTGGAGTGTGCGTTTTATGAAATGGGTACTAGAAGACGTTCCGTTGAATCGTACGATAGGGAAGCGAGCCATTTTATGATTTTTAGTTTTGCCTCTCTCACTGTGCACTGCTTCAAGTCACAAGTACTTGCTACCTTGTTATATATGAATATGTCTTTAAACGGGCTAAAGCGTCTAGCGAAGCTGGTTTTGATTTTAGGTAAGGGCAATCTGTATACTCTAAGCTGTTGTAGATTTGTATAATCCTCCGATGCCATCACTTTTCTATGCATTAAAAGGACCGTTTTTAAAACAAAAAGTTGGCGAACATTCAAAACTTGGCTTTCTTTGTACAGTTTTGTTGTTGGGTACCGAAATGGCTTCTTAAACATTGTTTTTAGTACTGAGCGTTGTGCTCTTTCTGTTTCTAGCATTGTTGTTTTTGGTGAACTGCCCCAGCAACTTATGCAGTATGTAATTAGTGATTGACTCAATGCATAATAAACAGTCTTTAAGATGTCTGTGTTCGCAGATGATCGAAGTAACTTTAGTATGTTTGCTGTTTTTCGAATCCTGGACGAGAGTGAGCTTATGTGTTCTTTGAAATTAAGGTTTTGATCTATCATCACGCCAAGATACTTAATACTTCTAGTCTTTGTCAGTTCATCGCAGCTACAGGATTGTTTTGGATCTTTGCATTCATGGATTCGAATGCTTAGGTTTTGTCTTGGGGCCGATACTTTAATCTTATGAAAACATATATATTCGGTTTTTCTAGCATTTAAGGTAAGTAAATTTTGTTGCAACCAATTAGTCACCCCTATCATATCATTTTCCACGTCAGAAAATACATCCTTCCAAGTGGAACCATGATAAATGATAACGGTATCATCTGCATAGCAAATAACCTCTGCGTTGATATTTTCATGTATATCATTTACATACATAATGAACAAAGTCGGTCCCAAAACACTACCTTGTGGTACGCCGAAATTAGTGGATCGTATTTCACTTCTAAAGCCGCTGACCTTTATACTTTGTTTCCTGTCCGTTAGATAACTTTTAAACCAATTTAAGGCTAAGCCTCTGACACCAAAATGGCATTCCAATTTACTCACTAATATTGGGATTGACACGGTGTCAAAGGCTTTCGCCAGGTCGAGAAATAAACAAGCCTTACTTCTGTCAAGATGGGTTGACACTTTCGATGTTAAGAGATTAACAGCACCTTCCGTCGACTTTCCCCTTCTAAAACCGAATTGTCTACTGGAGATAAGATTGTTACTTTCTATATAGTCCATAAGCCTGTTATTCACGATCTTTTCCAGTAGTTTAGAGAAAGCTGGTAGAAGCGAAATAGGCCGATAATTTTCGATTTGATCTTTATTTCCATCCTTATGTATGGGCGACACGGAAGCGATTTTCCAAATGTCGGGAAAGACTCCTTGTTCTAAGCTGGCATTAAATATTATGGTTAGTGGTTGTAAGATGGCCTTCTTAATCCCCTTCAGAAGGACGTTTGTAAGATCGTCAATACCCGGTGCCTTATCATCCTGTAGAGAAACGATTAGTGATTCAATCTCACATTCATCGGTTGGTCGCATAAAAAAGGAATTTAGGATCTGCTTACTTTTGATTTTTGTAGCTAATATATCTTGATTCACCTTTAATTTATTTAGAATATTATCCGCCAATTTCTGTCCCACAGTAGAGAAATATGTGTTGCAAATATCCAGAGAGTGTTTGGCATTTGCACTATCTGGGAGCTTTAAAAGTTCTTCAGGCTCTTTATGTTTCTTGCCTAGATGACACACAGTTTTTATGGTCTTCCACATTTTTTTGGGGTTTTTAGTGCTGCTCGAGAGCTCTTTGTTCTCGTAGTTAGTTTTTAGTTTTCGAAGAAGCTCATTACAGAAATTTCTATAACGCGTATATATTGTTTTTAACACTATATCGTGTGGAAATTGTCGCGTTTTGCCGTGCAGTTTGTCTCGGTGCTGCATGCAGCGAATTAGGCCAGGTGTAATCCACGGATTGATATTATATTTCGAGTGACTTAAGCGAACTATGTTTGTGTTTTTATCAATTACTTCATTAAGTCGATCACAAAAAAGTTTTACTTTGTGGTTTATATCTTTGGTGTCAAGCAGTACTGGCCAGTTCACTTCCATGAGTTCGCTGCTTATAGCTTCCACATTTCGCTTTACTCTTGTTCTGTTGCCAGATACACGCTTAGCCTTGTTCAATGTCAAACCAAGTATTGCTATATCGTGGTCGGTTATGTCTGAGGAACAAATTACACCTACAGCGTCAGCGACACTGTTTACCAAGATGTGGTCAAGGCAGGCATTACTCCTTGTCGGTTTAGTTATAGCAGGGAAAAGCCCGTGTTCAGCTGTAAGACACTGGTATTCCAATTCATAGCTATTTGTCGCTGAAAGTAGATTTATATTTATATCACCTGCTATAATCAAGGTAGTATTTTTCTTTGAATGATTCAACAAAACACGATCAAGTGAATATAAAAAGTTATTTGGATTCGTAAATGAGGGAGGGCGGTATATTGCAAAAATTGTGACTGTTTGAGAGTTTTATTTCCAGGCAGTTGGCATCATCAATATCTGGTTCTATTATGCAGGCGTTTATTGTGTTTTAAACGTAAACCACGACACCGCTATTTTGATTAATATTTTTTTGTGTTCTGTAGGAAAAGTACTGTGTGATTTGTGGTATTAAACTGCAGTCGTCGAGCCAGCACTCAGTTAAAATGATAACATCAAAGGTAATTTTAAATCTTTCCAATGTTATAACAAAGTTATTAAAATTTTTCTGTAAGCTCCTTATATTAAATGTTAAAACTGTAAAATTGTAATTAGATGTGATTGCTATGTCTAATTGCTCAGGCGCTGGTATTGTCTGGCAGTTTATGCATATTGCGTCTATTTCCTCAGTAATATCTTTATTATTCATAGTTTATTAACGAGTACATAATATTTATTACTAAAGATTTATCTATTAATTTTAAGTAACTGCCAGGCAACACAATCCTTATATCACAGACATAATATGAAACGAAAACTGTTACCACCAACAAAAAGAGTGGGTATTTATTAAAGCTAAGCAAAAGATTGTTAACTTTTATGCGACATAATATTTTGGATATCTTTGAAACAACACACAGTAATATATTATAATAGAAATATACAAATATAAAAAGAAGTACAATATATAAGCTTAAATTAACCACACTTATATAATTAAAAACTAAAGAAATGTAAAAAATGAATTTCCTTAAAAGTAAAATATCCTGATATAATAAGAACATTGCAATTCCTGCCCGATTGATGTCAATTTTGAACGACGCTAGATATGCGAGAGAGATCATTAATTGACCGTATATGCAGTGCTGCTTTTCCTTCTCGTTTCTTAACAAATATTTTACCTTGAGTGACCCAGCAGTACGAATATTCATGCTCTTTAGCCTTGGCGCGCGTGGTTCGAAAAAGCAGTCTATTTTCTTTTGTCAGGCGTTCGTTGTAAAAGATTTTATGTGTTTTGCCAGGTATATCAAGGTCAGTGCTAGTAACATTACGCCGGGACTTAGATGCTTTTATAAGTTGGTCTCGCTTGCTTCGACGTAACAATCGTACGACTATCGGCCTAGATACGTTTACATCATTTTCGAGGGCGATAGCACGCACAATATGGGGTCCAGCTCTGGTTACCCAATCGATATCGGCGTCGACCAGATCGACACCTATTTTCCTAGCCGCCAGAAGCGCAATATGATGCAAGTTCTCATTATTAGTTTCGGGAATGCCTACCAGTTCTAATTCGTTGCATAGCTGTCGTTGCGATTGATCATTTATTACTTGTTGCAGCGTTGATACGTGGCTTTCAAGTAACTTAACCTCCTTACCCCTATTTTCTAGAGATCTTATTCTGGAGTCATTAGAGGCTATCGAAACTGTCAGTTCCTCTAATCTTGCTTGACAATTAGACATTGTTGTTGTGGCGTTTTCAAGGCGTTCTTTTAGCGAAGAAATTTCGCGCACAAGGAGACGAACTTCCTCTGTAAGTACCCTTACTTCTGCGTGAAGATTGTCATCGGGGGATTCATTGTGTTTTTTCCTCAGTGTTATATTTTCGTCAGCAGGACGAACCGGAGTCAAGCTATTGTCTCCACCCTTCTTCTTTAGGGCACAGCAATCAGGGCATCGCCAGTTCTTTTTTTTCTCTGTTGACATTGTAGAGGTACTTATACACATAGTGCAGAATTGCTTGTCGCAGGTAGCAGAGCAACATCTTATACCATTTATATCCTTAAATATTTTTAAACATCCGCAGCATTTCATTTTGTTGTATTTATTTTATGTTGCCCTTTAGGTAAAGATTTAGACAAAAATGATTGAAAATAACAACAAAAAGTAACACAGTTCTCCCAGTGGAATCGATCTTGAGACTGTCGGCCACTACGGTAACCGTACGCAGTATTCACTACGCCAGATCGACCTCTAACGACGACGACGAATTATTCGATTATATGGTAGAATCTTTCAACTGCTCAGAAAGTAATATGACCTTGTCGTTTGTATTCCAAAGTCATTCACAGTACACAACAACACTTTTTGTCCGTTTTTATTCAATTTGGAATTGGATTTTTAACGATAACTTTTGTTATTGTTTATGCACAAACTTAGTTTCTACACTATTTTGTTCGCGTTAACGAGGTTCACACACTGATGTAAGTTTTACACTCTATGATTCAGTTTTAACTACAGTTTTGGATTAAAATGTATCAAGCACACGACAATATGACTGTCACTAAGCGTTTCAAAGTACGGTATGATGACGATGGAATGTTTAATGTTTTAATTAATTGTGTGTGCTCTGTACGAACATGATTTCTTTCTTTCTTTCTTTCATTCACTACCGCTGCGCCACGGAGGCAAGGCAAAATCAAAGGTAAAATAATTAATTTAGGTCTCAAAGTAACACTTATGAACGTTAAAAGTGTTAATGATGTACGAGCCTCGTTGTACATTGACCCGACACGCCGCACTCTAGGTGCGTCACATTTAGGCGCATCGCAAGGAATGTTTATGTAGCAATAACATAACATTGAATATATACATTTAATTATTGATTTAGTAGCAATAAAAACGTTCTACAAAACAACGTCATCTACTCATTTCTAACAAACATACAAATCGTAATCATTTTAACATAATATTATCTCTAAACATTTAAAACAATCAAATACTGTTGGGATTTACAAACCCAACAAATAAGTTTACTAAAGGACGTTCAGGCAAAAGATTGAGCCTATGCGAAGATACCTGCAAGAAACTCACGGCCACTCTTTTAAATCTCCCGTTCAAATTATAATTTTATTATTTTACAGCTCTTTTATGTACAGGGTTGCAGTCATTACTACATATAAAACTAAATTCTAAGAACAAAGGCAAATTTAATAACATTTTGACTGGAGCATTTTAAGTTTGAAGTAATATAAGTAGTCCTGATACATAAACGTATATAATGGTCTATTCCACTTTGTTCACCTGTGAAAATAATCACCTAGATCAGGAGTTCCTAAACTTGTAAGGTAACGGACCTCTCACCAAATACTTTTTAGTTAATGGAACCCCATATCAAATGATTACAAATCAAAGACACTGTAAATTAAATAAGAACAAAATCTTTTAATATAAATCCTTACTTCCTTACTTAATATTATAAATTCGAAAGTAACTCTGTCTGTCTGTTACTTTTTCACGGCTAAACCACTCAATCGATTTGGCTGAAATTAGGTACAAAGATAGTTTAAAACCTGGGGAAGGACATAGGCTGCTTTTTATTGATGTAGGTACCATGCAGGCGAAAACGCGCGCATAAGCTAGTATTTTATAAGTGAAACTCTTTCATTCTTTACTTTAACTTTTATTGTGAAGAATAAAATTGTTTCACTGTTTTATCAATAATTGCTTTATAGTTCGGTATTATGTCTTATATACAGGGTGTCCGGTAATTAATGGATAACCTTGAAAATATGTCTTATAGTAGAAATGAAGGCCGTTCAGGAAAAAAAAACTATAAAAAAAGAACAAAAAAACATATATATATTAAAAAGTGCAAGCTATATTAGCATAGCATACTTTTGACTGTCTATCTATTAGCATAATTAGTGTTTAATAATAAAATAACAAAAAACCGATGGATTTCATTCATTTATGGTCGTAGTATACAAGAAAGTTATACATGGTAATTAAAAAAAACACATATCTCAGGTAGTAGTTAGGATAGATTTTTTTTCATATTTTTTTCTGAACCGCAATCTATTCCACTATAAGACATTTCCAGGTTATCCATTAAGAGCAGGCACTCCAAATTTTATGCTATTTCGTATATATATTGTGAAACAGTCTTAAATACTAGTAAAGTAAAATTTTAGCATACGATTATTTAGGTCTTTGTCTGTCTACTGGTAAGAGAGATACATGATTGGAAGATATCAGCTCGATAACATTTTCATTTGAAAATCATACCTTTTGCAAATCATTTTAAAAATACGTTGAATAAATCTTCGCTATTCTTTCTGAAGTAACCACTAGCCATAAAAGAAACCTACGTATTATCGTATGAAAAGACATTTTTCTCTATGACAATTATTACTTTAGTTATAAACGGTACAAGATTTTCGACTTATTTCATGCTTGAACTCTGTCACAGCATGCACGCGATATTCAACTTTATTGTTGACGTTCTAGCGTTTACTACAATCCGGCGCATTGGCCTGTTAGTACCGCGCTGTGCGCCGTTCGGAGAGGACCTATATCGCGTGCACGCGCATTCCGTAGGTATATTTACGATTTGTTTCGTATAATATAGAAAAGAAAATGGGTAATAAAATAAATAAGAGACCTTATGTTCAAAAAAGGAAGAAAGCTGGCCGATTGAAGAATGTTGCTGGAATCATGAGAGAAGCAAAGGCGTAAGTATTTTAAATAAGTACCTAGGTAGGTACATTTATAAAATATTATTAAAATTGTATTTTATACAAAAGATGTTTATAGTAACGAGTATCAGAGGTTGACAGTATACCCTTGCATATTTAAGAACCGGGACCCACGGCTTTACGTGCCCTTCGAAGCACGGTAGCAGTCTGATGACAAGCGGTCATCCATCCAAGGGGTGGCCTACGTTAACGTTGCTTTACTTTGCTGATCTTTTATGAACGGCAAGTCAGGTTACGATATGGGCGCTACGTGTAAAATTATATAACGCTAAAATATGTTCTAGGTAAATTAAATTCAATAACAAACGTTATTGAATTTAATTTACCTAATATTTCGTTAAAGTATTGGGAACAGGAAACTATGGAGTCAATTTCATCGATGCAAATTTATGAAACATAATTATGTTTTTGTTTTCAACATGTCAATATTTTCGTATCATGAAATGTTGTATATTTTTTGCTGAGAAAACGCCAACAAAGAGCCGCGCGTAGCTCAGTCTATCAGGTACCTACTAAGCATAAAACGCATAATCGAGATTTTGCATGACGGGCGAAGTATACTAACTTAAACGTTTAATTGATATAATATGTGGCAAGCCACATATTATTATTAGCTTTAAATGTATACCTACAACTTTAGTGGCTTTAATACTTTGTTCGGCTGAGTCTGGGTTAAGAAATCTTTGGCAATAACAATAGTGACAGTCTTATTGGTACTTTCAATGATAATATTATATTGTTTTTGTTTGTCTATTCATAGTAATATCAGGCTGAAGAATAAAAAAGAGGATGGAAATTCTTCACCGGTGTCTAGCTACATCAATCTATCTACATTTAATAACATTATTGACGAAACTAATATTACTACTAACACTATTTCTGTCTGTAAAACTAACAATATCAACACAGAAATACCCACTACTAGCTTGGTATATTTAATAACAAAGTTTGCTGGTATATGTAGTTTATTATTTGTATGTAGTGTTATTTATTTTCTACTATTATTTATTTTATATTTATAGCGTATTTGAAATTGTACATATTTTCAGATCGATGCGCGGCAAAATTCTGATATCTATCGCAATGGAAAAAACCCTTATGAAGTAGAAGGTTGCGATGAAACTGTAGGTTGAAAGTAAACATTCCTTATTTGATTATAATATATAAAAAATGTTAAAATAACTACATTGATTTTATGTAATCTACTTATTTTCAGGTGAGTGATGTCTTCACTGGAAGGCGTATTATTGACATACATACATTTCTAGAAAAGATGAAGGCTATTGCTCATCATAAATCTCTTTTTAACTGTGGGTTAAGTTCTGTGCAGTTGGTTTCTGAACAGCGAAATGGGCTTTTTTCTCGCCTGAATTTGCAATGTCTGATGTGCAATAAAAAATTTCAAATAGAAACAACGGAACAAGGCATTAATAAAGACGCTGTAGCTGGGATACTTGCGAGTGGTGGCGGTTATATTCAGCTGAAACAATTCACAGCTGCCGTTGACTTGCCTCTAATCAGCGAGAAGAATTTTCTCAAACTCCAAGATCAAGTGGCGGATGAATGGGAACTAACTGCTGCCGATGAAATGACAAAAGCGGCTAAGATAGAAAGAGAAGCTGTAATTAAGGAAGGCCACGTGAATAAAGACGGCATAGCAGTGATAGATGTTATCGTAGACGGTTGTTGGTGTAGACGATCGTATCAAACCAATTATGCTGCTAGTTCAGGTTGCGCAGCAATAATAGGCAGGCGTACAGGCAAAGTTCTATATATGGCAGTTAAAAATAAGTACTGTTGCATTTGTCAAAGAAATGGTAACGACTTAAGAGACCATATATGTTATAAAAACTATAACGGGCCATCTACAGGCATGGAAGCTACAATTATAGCAGAGGGTTTCAAAAAATCAATCGAAATGTACAATATAATTTACGGCAAATTTATTGCAGATGGTGACAGCAGTACTTACACCAAAATAATTGAATCACGCCCATATACAAACATGACAGTAGAAAAGATTAACTGTAGGAACTATATATTACGCCGATTTTGCACTAATATGCAGAAACTCGCTTCAGATACACGGTATCCTATAAAAGACAGGAAAATTATTACAAAATCAAAAATTTTATCAGCTCGCAAATATATTTGCCACTCCATTAAGCTCAATAAACCCGAAAGAAACTGCAACAGCTTATATTTTGACCTCAATAATTCAGTCTACCATGCATTCGGAAAACATTCAAATTGCAAGAAAGACATATGTTCATACACTGACGATAACATTGCTTCATTTTACGCTTCCAGTTTATGGGAAAGAATTAAAATGCTTGCCGCTAACGTTGCTTCGCACTCCAGAAGCCTCATTGAAGACGTCGATAGCAATGTTGTCGAACAATTTAATGGAGTTGTGGCTAAATTAGTGGGCGGTAAGCGTATTAATTATTCCCAACGCCGCGGCTACCAAACTCGGTGCGCTGGCGCTGTCATATCGTTCAATTCCGGAAAACTATTGTCAACTGTACACCGAAATGTCCTCAAAAGTACACCCAAAAGGTCGGTAAAAAGACATGAAGAGACAATAAGTAAGAAAAGGGCACGATATAGGCTAGCTGAGAGAAAAAAGAAGCGCCATGTAGCTCAGACTCAGCCATCAGATCACAACTACGGAGAAAACGCACAACAGCCAGCTATGGATCCAGAGACATTTGAAATGGCACAAAAAGCATTTCTTAAAAATTTAGAAAGGGCGGACATGAAACGAGGTCATATTGAAAAACAGACCACTTTGCAAAGTGAATCAGGGGAGTGGCTCGAGCTTAGGCGCAACTTATTGACGGCTTCCAATTTTGGAATGGTTATAAAAAGAAGAGTGACTAATAGCTGCAAAAATATTGTAAAAAACATGCTCTATGGAGCTCCTATAGATCACGTCTCGTCTATACAACATGGTAGGCAATATGAGGCAGTGGCTTTAGAGCAGTTATCCACTCTAGAAAATATTAAAATTCAGAGATGCGGTCTATTCATCGACGAAGGTCTTCCTTATATAGGGGCTACTCCCGATGGCATCACCGATGATATGGTTGTGGAAGTGAAATGTCCCATAGCTCCTTTTAAGATAGGAATAGATAATGCAATCGATAAGAAAAAGATACATTTCTGGAAAAAAAATAAGAATGGTCAAGTAAGTTATAAAAAATATTATTTTAATTAAGTATAAGAAGAGAATACTAATAATAGGTAGGCATGCTATGAATACTACAAGTCACACTTTGTAAAAGGTAAATGAGTTATATTGGCTTAAAGTACATGTCACCTGAAAACCTTACTTCGCTTTTGGCCGATACAGTAAGAAATAAATACATTACTTCTTTTCAGATTTATGTAAATAGAAGATCGGACTGGTTCTACCAAGCACAAGGGCAAATGCATATTACAAAGAAAGCAAAATGCTTATTTGCCGTTTGGTACGGCAATAATAAATTAAAAGTAGAAATTTTAGAAAAAAATGACGAATTTTGGCGAAAAGAGATGGAGCCCAAACTAACATCTTTTTATATGGACTGTTTGCTGCCTGAATTGGTAGATCCCTTGTATCCGAACACTAAAACGATTCGGGATCCTGACTATATCAGAAAACAGACAGTGCAAGAGGAACGCTGCATTGACACTGCCACTGGATCAGATGAACCGGTCTTAAAATCAAGGAGGCTAGATTTTAGTAAACTTTAAATATTTTTTTTAAACAAAAGTCCTTTTTTATTTTACGAAACTATGCACGTATGGCGAAGTGGTTTAAGTGGTCGCCTTACCAAAGGTTTGATTTCAAGCCGAGAGAGACAACACTTTGTGTGATACACGAATTGGTGTTTTGTTTCTAGGTGTTGTTTGTGTTCGTTGATTGTATGTTTGTAAAGTCACCCGCGATACAGGTTTTATTCCTAGTGCGGGCGTTGTCTTCATTTAATAAAAATGAATAAAATATTATTATGTCGATAAATAAAATAAAGTCGACATTCTGAAACAATATTTCAGCATGTGGCACAAAACATGTCGTTGATTTACTAAGTAAACTATTCATAATTCTGCTTTTCGTGTAATATTTTAGTCAATGTAATATTATAATTTAAATAACTGTTCATAACAAGATTTTTTATTATCATTAAATAAATAAAGTTGTCTCCATTCCTTCTATATTCCCACGACGCTCGCACAGCGATAGAACATTCACCTCGCAGCGCGTAAGTCGACACCGCGGACTGCGAGGTGAGGTGGGGACCAGGGGGCGCCGGCGGGGAAAAAGGCGGAGCTTACGCACAACATAATTCGTAGTGCCTGGTTACCGGACACCATCGATCAAATATACTATAGATGCACGATCGTCGCTCGAAAAACGGGGCCATCCAAACTGTGCATAAATCAGTTGTATGCACAGTTTCGCTCGCAGTCACTTTACGACCGCGCTAGCAGTGTGACGTTTCACGATGCCAAAGTGTGTAGTAAAAAATGCAAAAACTATACTCTAAAAGTGCAAAAAAAGGATGGAGTGTCGTACTTTCGGTAAATATAGTTTTATTATGAAATATTTATTATATTTTGATGAATATATACACTTTAAATAATATATTTGAAAATATTTTCGTTTAAATTTAAATGGATGTATTACGCACCCGTCCCGCTCACTCTTGCGTGCGCTGCCCGTAAGCGAGAGCGAATCGATACCACTACTTTGGAACAAAGTCCATATAAAATGGCATGGAGTCGTTATAAGTTGTTTTAAATTATTAATATAATATATGTATTAATTTATTTTAGCTTTCCACAACATGAAATTCGAAGGGAGAAATGGAGACATATTATAAGCTTGAGATAGAGATGACGAATTTTACCAACCAAATACTTCTAGCGTAATTTGTTTAGAGTATTTTAATGAAGAAGATATATATGTAACTAAGAAAGGGTTTAATAAACTAAAAAATGTAGCCGTACAGAATATACAGGTAAAATATTTTGCCATTTAATTTTAAAATTATGTTAAAGGAGAATGCCCATTCTTGGTACTGATTTTTCTCAAGCATCAATAAAAGAACCATTTGTAAATTATTTTAGTTATTTTAGAAGTCTCTATGCTCTTTTCCTGTCTGTTTTGAACCGGGGATTAAATTCAGAAATAAAAAAATATATTACTGATTACAAATTATCATCCTCTATCCGATTTTAGTTAAAAAGTTGCCATGGTAAATAAACAAGAGTGTTGAAAGACAGATCCGATCGATACTATTATCGATTACAGTTAAAAGCAAATAATATATTTCTCCCAAAAAATATAATGCCATCATCTCAAATAAAATGTTAGCATGTGATTCCTTAAATTCTTTGATCAAATTGATTTTTCGCGCTTGAAAGTTATTTCGTTGGTATTCAAATCAACATAAGGTGATAAAGAATCGAATAACGCTAGACGAATAATCGATTTTCATGTTAAATATAAGCTGGCAACATTAAGTGTCACACTCAAGTCACGTTGCATTGTTGACAAATAGCTTGCGACGCCGGCGACTGTGTTTTATTTCGGTATTTTAGTGTTGATTGAGTTTTACTCTACACTAAACTGTAATAAACATTATTGTGCATAGTGTTAATAGAGTTTTGCTCTCCACTTGTGCTGTAATAAACGTTATTGTGTGTCGTGTGTGCAATTTAAAGACGGCACGTTTTTACAATATTATCACGATAGGACATTCTTCTATTGTTTGTGTTGTGCTGCACAAGCTGTACAACTTGTTTTGGTTTTGATTGATCATGAAAATATCTACGCACGAGGACTCTGTGACACGAACATTTGACTGGCGAAACATGTGTATCAATTCTTCTTTTTTGATATCTAGAAATCAACTCAGACATACATTGGAAAGTGCATCCTACTCCAATGATCAATTTATTACAGTCATGGATAACTCCTACTCAGGTAAGCAAATACTCGTAACACTTGACTCCTTGATACAATTAGGACTGTATTACCTTTTTATTTGATGGGTATTAATTGTTTACTCTTTTCCTACTGCCCCATTTAAAATCATGATATACTAATGTAATGATTGTAATACCCTATTAAACAGTTATAATCTATGTATAAACATTTGATGACTAATCAGTGGATTAGTATCATAGATACTAAGTTAATTTCACAATATTTAATGTAGTGATGCATGCTGTGCAAATGAATTTAAAAGGATACCTATGTTTTTATAGTATAATCATAAAATTATTTTAATTACAGGTAGCTCCAGAAAGGATCATTTGCACTAAATGTTTTGAAATATTTCTAACTTGAGTAAATACAATGAGCAATGGAAATGCTATACCTTTGCCTGCTTTTAGGCACAGAAGAGTGTATTCCTTGTGGATATTCTATTTTACAAGTACCAAGAACATACCCTGTGCAACATGGTCGTCAAGAAAGGAACATATTAATACAATTGGTTCCGCTCCACCTGGTAAATATTTTTAATAAGTTAAAGGCATACTGAGGTCTCCAGTAGTGACAGGTGCTAATATAATGAATACAAATACAATTTATGTGTGCCTTTTTAGGTCTCCAGACTAGAATGTGTATGTGCTGCCTGTTGGAGGTCAGCAATGAGAGAAGTGCAAAGACAACAACAGCGTGTCTTAAATCGCCCAACTCTGGCTGATGCTGGCTTAAATGCAGATATACATATTCCTGGAATAAATGATCAATGAAAAATACTTAATAAATAGTATCATATAATTACTTGTGTTTTATTCACTTATGCCATGAAATCTTAATTTATACTTTATTAATGTTTAAAATTGACACTTACAACATACATAAAGGATAGTTTATTCACTCTTTACTTATTTCAACTTAAAATAATTAAAACCAGTAAGAAATACCACAACTAGAAATAAATATTTTTAAGTTTATGGTTATGTTATGTTTTCTCGAAAAACTTTAAAACTCCTGTTTAGATTCATCTTATACTAAATATAATAATAAATAGTTGTTTCATACACTATATAAAACAACTTTGGAATTGAAGCAACATAGTACCGTAGTCCATACTTTAATGGGCATTGTCCTTTAATTAATTTTATAAACGATTGATTAACTATTGTTTTCGTTATTTTTATAGCAAGAAGAGTCAATAGTGCAATCTGAAGTGAATGCAATAATACCCCATTTGATAGTAAACATAGGATCTACATCCACATCGGGGAAAGCTACATTAAATTTAAATTTAGATAGAAATAATGAAACACCTGAAACTTCAAATACTGTTCAAGTACTAAGTAATGTTATAAGTAAATTATTTTTAATTTTTCTGCATTTCTCGATTCTTTTTTACAATTTAACCATACCAATGTTTTCATTGGGATAGACGAACACTGCCAAGTACAATCACCGAATCTTGGTCATACGGTAACGTTAATAAAAGTTTTAATTGAAAAATATATTGACATACGTATACACTACGCGAGAAAATTGAAAAAAGCAAAAACAAAAGATCGGTCTAAGCGGCAATTGTTAAATAAGTTGATATTGTTTGAAGGTACATAAAAAAATATTTTAGTAAAGTTGTTCATTTTTTTTACCTGGTTCCTTCCTTAACGATAGAACAGTTTAAATTTATATTTTTAGCATCTACATCAACAAAAGTATCTAGTAATAGTAAAATATATCTAGTTTTGTTAGCTAATTCGACCATCTACGAGTATATAGTTTTATTATTATTTATTGAAACTACATAGAAAACACACATAGAAATATTTAAAATAGCATGTAATACAATGTACGAAGGTGAGCATAATTATTAGTTTATTACTGTAAATGATTGGCCTTCTTTAATATAAATATATTATATGCTTGCTTTTTATAAAGTCATATAACGTCTTACTTACAGTTACCTACTATAATTTAATTATTAAAATTAAAGAATATAACAATAGCTTATTATCAAATTGTTGTCATTCAATAACGTAAATTTAGTTACACGTCCAATCAAAGATTTAAAAAATATATTAAAATGAATAACGACTCTATCATTCCTTCTTTCTATGTTCCGAGCGGTAAGAATATCATATGCCTATAGTTAAAATAATAACACTCGCATAATTGTTGCGATGAGTTTACACTTAATTGTAATTAGTATAAGGTTCATTTCAGAATGTTTTGTTTACATAATATTATATTTTTACCGTATCGAGAGAATGAAGAAAACATTTATGATACTTTGTCATAGGTATTACGAAAGTATAACTAAGTATTAAGGTTTATATTAAGTTAAATTTATATTCACTTTAGGACTATTTTTAAATAGTCGAACGAGTAAACATAACTATAAGTACACATCAATTCGGAGTCATTATTTGGGTTCGATTTAGTACAAGAACGTGCATCTATGGTATATTTGATCGATGCCGGACATCCTTTATATGCGCATATCCGGCGAAGCACCCTATCTCGACCTGAATATGTTATTTGCATAAGTATAAGCTGAAAAACATGTTCCACGACGATACGTTGAGACAAATGGGACAAAAGTTGACTGAAAAATAGTGGTATTATTTAACAGCCAAATATAAATAATTTCGCGGTACCCTGGTGACTTTTCTACGGAACCCCTAGGTTCCGCGGAACTCACTTTAGGAATCGCTGACCTAGATGTTCAGAGGCAACTTCATTCCAATTATTGATATGATGTTTGATGTATCATCATATATATATATATGTATATTATCCAATTGTATATACGAAACCTAGACATATTTACTATGATACACCAAAGTTTACATAGCAGTTCTATGGAAAAATATTTGTAACATCAATGGTGTGTAATATACATTTATTTTGACGTCACACGTTTTAACGTCATCTGTCATTACTTGCTGTCCAATGTTTATTTACAAACGTGTTACGTCACTTGAACACTCTGAGAAGGCATTTCGATAGTAAAAATAATTGTGTATTTTGTAATAATACTTTTTATGAAATATTTAATATAACTAAAAATAAAGAGTACTTCCATAGACACCATTAAATAATGTGAAGTGGTTAATAAAAACTAGTGTAGTAACCATGGCTTATTAGGCCATTGTGCGTAATGGAGGGCTACCGAACTTGAATTCACCGCTAGTGGCGAGCTTCACGTCAAACTCTATAGTAACTTCAAGATACCGACAACTAGTACCGCCAAACACGGCTTTTGACAGCAGCTGTCACATGTTTGACAGGACCTTACTCGCTACTGGCGTCGACTGGTGACCACAAAAACGATAGTCCCCATTGACCGAATTGTGGTATGAGAAAATGATAATAGGGGACCGATATTGCTTAGTATTTCCATCATCGTTTCTGGATTATTCAGAAGCCTTACCATTGGTTGTTAACGCTTTTCCAGTGTAGGAGACAGCTAATGTTTCATCGATCTCCATATAGCCTTTACATAAAGGTCGGTAATGCCGATATTGAGGTGTGTGTTAAATAAACAGTGGTCTACTATGCCGCGTCATGTTCATGTCTAGTTATAGAGAGAGCCCGTACCTTGAGGCGTGATGCCTGTTGTCAGCCGGCCGCGCGGGGTCCTGCTGGACCAGCAGCCTCGCAGACTGGGAGAGCAGTATCCTGTCGCACCATGCTGGACATCTGGAATATTACATTTAGTACATAATATATTTAATACTAGCTGTGCCTCGCGGTTTCATCCACGTTGTACTGCTCCGCCTCCTTGGCTCGTAGCGGGATATTAATATACCTACATAGGTCTACCCTTCAAGGATATAAACAAGTGAGAAACGTCAATGAATTGCCGTAAATCTTAAGAGTTCGAAAAATGGTTCAAGTAATATGCAAAGGTCACGTGATACCACGTGACCTTGAGATCAGAGGTCAGAGGCCAGTCATTTCGGGGGTATATCGACTATGCTGAGTCGAACGGCGTTGACCGCGAGTCTCTAACTCTTACGGTTCTTGAGTTGAAAGTTGTATAACAGAGGGACAAAACTGTTGTAGGTAGGTATACGAGTTTCTTCGAACCCTAAAAAGTAAGTGTGTACCAGTTTATAAATGTAGCAGCACTTCTGGCGAATTAGTTTGGTGTAGTCAGGCGCATATATGCGATGACACTGCACGGCAGTCGTCTTCATATAATAGTTTAATTTGTTTTAATTTTATTTGTATTTAGTACCAGTAAGTATGTATCTATACCTAACATAAAGCATTTTATTTTGACATCCAAAACAAGAACTTTTAGCATGAAGGTGAGGTTTAGATGGAAAAGGAGCAATATGATAAAATTTGTACAAAATAATATTTTTGTATATTGTCTTAACGCGAATGTTATATAATGAAATTAAACTATTGTATACGGATTTTATAACGATTTATTTAAAAATCACTACTTTTAGGTAATTTCAACTTCAAATTATTACTATTTAAAATGTTTAAATTTACACTTCCGACATTTCGGTTGCTGTTCAACAGCCAAAATCACGAGGAGACAGTCTCCCCTCTTAAAGACACCGCAATAAAATCCGAAAACAGTATTTTAACGTCGACATATTTTGCTTACATAATATTTGTTTTAATTTAACGTGTCAAGAGCAAATTCCGTAATAATAATAAAAATCCCCTGTGCGAATACTAGCTAAAAATTATATATATATATATAATTATATATATATATATATATATATATATATATATATATATATATATATATATATATATATATATATATATATATATATATATATATATATATATATATATATATATATATATATATATATACAGGGTGATTTTGAAATCGTGTAATTCCTTTTAACCACGCATTCTACTGGTGATATAGAATAACCCTGACCATATTTTTTCTTAATTAGAATAATGGTTTTGGCAAAATTAGAGTACAGATTTTTTTCATGAAATGATTTCAAATAGTTAGATACACGGCGAATTGTCAACTCAAAAATGTATTTACTTTATTTCATCTTAACTACCTTATTTTTACCTTTTTTTTGTCGGCCTCGATGGCGTAGTGGTTAGTGTAACCGACTGCCACGACTGGGATCGCGGGTTCGATTCCCGCACAAGTCAAACATTTGTGTGCATGAACATGGATGTTTGTCTTGGTCTGGCTGTTTCTATGTATAATATGTACGTATTTACAAAAAAAAAGTATATATGTATGTTTATCCATTATCTAGTACCCATAGTACAAGCTCTGCTTAGTTTGGGCTAGATGGTGTTGTGTGTATGTAGTAGAATATTATTATTATTATTATATTATTTTAAATCGTTTTTTATCTAAACCTTCAGGTATACAGATGAGAGTGATGCTGTTTCATTACCTGGTCTTCATGTAGTGTGTGGGTAGTTGGACGTCTTCTTCGAACGGGTAGGAGGGGGGGAACTTGAGCGGGTACTCGTATAAGTGCGGGCGGAGCGCTTCCAACTCGCGGTCGAACCGCTGCAACTGGAAAATAACACAGTTTCGTTATTTATTAATCAAATCAAATTGTTTATTTGCTAAAATATGTTTTATTATACAGATGGTATGATACAGAGTCAAAGCAACACATTTGCCATCAAAGTCACACAAATATAGATCACAATTAAATTACATCACTTTTTAAAATTATTAACATTAAACGCTTTACAATTTAAGTATTTGTTCACAGAATAAAAACATTCTTGAATGAGCCATTTGAGCAAATGAACCTTAAACTTTCAATTCATGAAAACTGTTATGTTAGGTGATATAATATAAATTAACTAGTTTTAACCCGCAGGCTTGCTCGCTCGGGAACAGTACTTTTCTGGATGTAACCTATGTCCTTTTCGCTACCCCTGAAAAAGTGTATGCGGAATTTCATGATAATCGGTCGAGTAGTTAAGGCATGAAAACGTAACATGCAAACTGACATTTAATTGACTAAATCGAAATAAGCGAAGAAGCGGGCAAAATCTAGTATGATATAAACAAGGTATCGCCGGTAATAGTAAGCTTTCCATATATTTAACACTGGAAATAAGTACTAGACTAGATATATTTCCTATGGCTTCGTTCGCGTGAATGTAGGTTATGTTAAGTTAATAACAGTACTTGTTTCTGAATGAAAGGTACCATGTCCTTTTCTGTACCCCTGACTACGCTAATGCAAAATTTCATGATGATCGATCGAGTAGTTAAGGCGTGAAAGCGTAACACACAAACAAACAATAAACTTATATTCGCATTTATAATATTAGTAAGGATTTCTGGGGTTCTTACCCAAGGCTCCCTGAATATCTTCTGGTGGTCGACATGCGAGAACTCCTTCTTGCCGACGGTGAGCACGAGCCTGTTGTCGGCGTCGCGGAACTGCAGCCTGGCCGCGTCCACCGCCGAGCCGTTCTGCTGCCGACACGCCGACAGCTCTTCTGTTACCTTCTGGAAAATAAACAAACATATTATATAATACAGTCATTTAGTCCGAAATTAAGGGGTCTAAGGAGTTTTGAAATTGGTAATTTTATAGATGTCGATGTGCTCTTCCCGAATTTCAACTTTGCCACCTCGTATCTTTGCCATATTGGAAAAATTGCACGTAATAGTAATTTTGTGACAATATCTTCTTTCCAACAAATTTTACAATAAAAACATTTATATCTATATAAAATTAAACTAGAGAACATTTTATACAATTTATGTAATAACAATTTTTCTGTATAATTTATATCCATTCAGTCAAATTAATATTTGAAAGCACCGGAGTCCTAATCATTTGGGCTTTCCATCGACGGATAAAGGGTAGCACTAACTACATGTCTCCTTTACATGGACTAAAGTAACTGCTTATTAAGCAAACGACGTGCTTGTTTTTGAAGTACATAATTGTGAACTTTATATACATGCCATGGAACATTGAACTCTAATCTTGTATTTATATATTTGTATAAATCACATTTCAGCAATTAAACGAAGACAATTTGAAAAAGAATTTGTTGTGTTTGTATGGAGCTGCTATAGAGGTAAGAAATCGCTGAGACGGTTACCGGTTATCAGCAGATGGGCCATTAAATCGTCTACCACAGCAATATTTTTTATTTATTTATTATTTAAAAGCAACTCCCGCTTTAGGAATATTTCCTGTATCGCGGCGGATTTTGATTTTACAAACATTCAAACAACGGACACAATGTACATCTAGACTCGGTACAACTATTTTTTTTTATTGTTTGGCCTCGATGGTCATGCCTGAGGTCGCGGGTTCGATTCCCGCACAAGTCAAACATTTGTGTGCATGAACATGGATTTTTGATTTGGTCTGGGTTTTTATATGTATAATATGTATGTATTTACAAAAAATAAAGTATATATGTATGTATGTTTATCCATTGTTTAGTACCCATAGTACAAGCTCTGCTTATAGATGGTGTTGTATGTATGTGTAGAATATTATATTATTGTATTATATTATATAATATTATATTATTTGTAGATTACACAAATTGTTGCCTCACACACGGGGTGTGAGGCGATCATTTAAGGCGTCATCCGTGATGCCACTGTAAAGACTCTCTCTTGCCTGTTCCTTCGGGGTACATAGGGAGTGAGAGTATGTTTGAAGGATCGGTGTTTACCTTGACGACTCCCTGCGTGTCAGTGCGGAAGTTGAAGTCCCCGAAGATGAAGTATGGCGCCGCGTTGGCGTCCGCGTGCAGGTGTCGCAGCGTGTGTCGCAGCGCGCGGCGCCGGCTGCGGCAGTACACCTGACACGCACACACACACACACACAGTATTACAACCGTAGGAATGCCTACGAAACGAGATAAATTATATAAATATGATTAAAAAAATAATGATTTATGATAAATTTCCGTGAGAAAGCCACGCTTCGGCACGAATGGGCCTTCTCGACCGGAGTGATACCTCACAGAAAACCGGCGGGAAATAACGCGCGTTGTGTTTTGTCGAGTGACTGAGGGTACCGGAGGCCCAAACCCCCCTCCCTTCTGTCGGGGGCAAATTTAATAGGCCGGCAACGCACTTGTGGCATCTCTGATGTTGCGGGTGTCCATGGGCAGCGGTAATCGTTTACCATATCAAATCAAATCTGCCCGCGGCATCGCTCGCTAGGTTAGGTTAGTAACAGTTTTTTTTCCTGGATAAAAGATACCCAGTGTCCCTTTCTGTAGGGATCAGGTGTATGTTGGTGTAAAGCCCTGACAACGTGTATACAAAATTTCATGATGATCGGTCGAATAAGGCATGAAAGTGTTACAAATATACATACAAACAAACTCATATTCGCATTTATAAAATTAGTTAGGATTACTTTGGGGTACATTGGCTTATAATTATTAGTAAACAAATTCCTAGAACTTTTTAAATATTTTTACCTATACATACATTTTCTTTACCTTGTATAATATTAGAATAAATACTATTTATACGATGGTTCTTTACTGTTATCAGGTCTTACAATTAATTTAAATAATATTGCAATTTACAAACATTATGCATATTTTATTGCAATTTACACACATCATGTAAATTTTTATCGCATCTCACACAGATTATGTCCATATTTTTTGCAATATTCACACATTATGATAATCTTCATAACAATAATTATATCATATATTATGATATCTGATTATAATTTAAAGACTAACTTCATTATTTTCAGTTTGGATATTCTACTGATTAGAAATTGTATGGCATTTTGTTAAACCGATTTTGTTTTGAGAACGATAGAAAAATGATCCAATTGTGTTGGGTCGGTTGTGAGTCTTCATTTTTCGTACTCTGGAACATATCTGTTCCTAAAATTAGGTGAAACTATTTATTAAAACAACTTGGTATACATAAATCGTCGCGATGTGACCTTTCAAACCACAGCGCAATGCGTTCATTCAAATTAATATAACATATATTTATTTTCAAAGACACAACTTCGATTCTCGGTTAAGTATAGCAGGTATATGCATCTGACTCACCGAAGGGAATGTCTCCATGGCCATCAAGTTGGACGCGTCGTGGAACAGATGTATGTTCACGAACTCTATCGCCGTGCCTCGCACCCACCACCGAGTGCGGAGGAATCCCTTCCGCGACCATTTGCACTGAAAGGATAGAAAATACCATTTAACTCCAGTTTAAAAGGAAGCTTAATATAATTAACATAAAACAAAAAATATAAAAGTACTAGGTGGCGCAAAAGTAATGACCCTATAAAAATTCCTTATATTTTTTTTATGACATCTCCTGTCATTTTGATACCTATTGAAAATTTTGTAGTAATCAAATGTAAAATTCACTAAAAATAATCATGGACCGCTTTATTCCCCAAGAAAGTGGAATAATCGTGTCAATGTTTTTACGGAATAATTCATCAGTGATAAAAACAGAACGTGAATTTCATCGACGATTTCCCCACAGTCCGGCACCGGTTGGTCGCACTATTCGACGCACGAAAATATAAAATAATAATATATAACTATACTTCCTCACAAAGAAGTGAAAGTCATCATTTATTCATTTAGGTCACAAAGTAACACTTATGAACGTCAAAATGTATAGGTTAGTGAGTTTACTAAGTTACTGAAGCTACATTTAGGTTAGTTGCTAGGTTCAGGCAAAGGGGGCTTCCCTTTTATGAGAAGAAACCTGCAAGAAACTCACGGTCACTCTTTTAAATCGCCAATTAAATATAATTAATAGGAATTTACAAATATTCACACGACGGTCACAAATCATTCCTTAATAACAATTCGCGGATCACACCAATGTATGTCGTCCCGTGTCGGATCGAACTTACAACACTCGGCGTAGTGCCATCGGCGCACTGTGGGCTGAAAATCGACCTCCATAGACATAGAAATGAAAGTTGCTAGATGTTCGTTTTGTTGACAGATATGGCTTCTATTAGCTATTATACACATAACAATGTCGTCTGAGCTAACTCCGCACAGAAATGAATTTATTATAAGGTTTTTTCGAAAAAAATGTATGGAGCTAGCATGAAAAATCTGAATATCTCTGAACTTGCAAGGAAAACCGTAATATCCTCAGAGATTGTTATAGGACTAATTATTTGTGATTTTTTGACATACTTCATATAACGGTACCTGCTGCAGAATTTTTTTTAAAAATCATCTAATTTTTAATTAATTTTTTTTAACATTAAACGATTTGTTTTATTGTAAAAGTAAAGAAACAACACGTTATATGCATATAATACTAAATCTTCGCCAGTTATTTGTTAAAATATTAAGAACATTATTTTTGCCTTACATAGTATATATGTTTTAAAACAAGTAATTGGATACCATTACTAAACTTTGCATACAGGTAAACCACTGAATATTAAATTAGCCTTCTAATGAGTTCTGAATAAGAGATTAAGTGATTTGCAATATCGCACAATGGTAACTACGGAGTACACTAATTAAATTCTTACAGGTAAGTACATAAGTAAACTAATTAGTTAATTAGACATGTTACGAGTTCTAAGAAATATTTTCGACAACTGTCTAATTATTTTATTATTATGTCTAAATGAAGGTATTTTTTTAAATCATTAAATTCTACTAATGTCAAAGTAAAGATCAATCGATAAGTTAGTTATTTTATTAACGCTAATAATAGGCATTAAATAAAAAGAAAAATAAATTAAAAAGGTATTTTTTAATAGTTGATAAAATTTATATAAAACAAAACATAGGTACAAAAGTATGCAAAAATATAAATAGGTACAAGAATAGTAATATAAAATATTTAAAAATAAATCAATTGCAAAACATAGTTACGTACCAAAGCTAAATAACGAAAGATCATGAAAAAATTACATTGAATAGAATTATAATTAAAAGCACAAAAAGTTTCTAGTTTTACTTATCACTCTCGTCGATTTCTGAATCAGAATCTAGATTGCCTAGAAACTCAAAGTCAGTTTCTTGAAACTGAATTAAATTGAGGGTTTCAGGAAATAAATCCTCCTTTTTCTTGGCATCTAACTTGGGCCTTTGTACATTTATAAAAGGATCCGAAGAAACAACTAACATATTAAGGATATCATGATTCGAATCTTGCCTGCTCTTTTTCTGCGAATGATGTTCCCGAAACCTCCTAAAATCTTTATTGCGAGACTCGGATGCTTCTTCCGAGAGACTTCCTATGGGTACAACATCATTCTTCTCGATTATGTCTGCCCCGTGTATAAGTAATTTGTGGACGGTTGATGACATATAGTACCAGTCATATAATTCCACGTACCTCTCTGCTGTTTTGAAGGCATAATCTTTAAATTTAATTATATCTACTTTTTCCCCGGAAGTTATTGCCTGTAAAATCACAGCAAATCTTCTTATTAGTTCTTCGTCCAACCCAGTAATGGCTGCAGTTTTATGGGGAAATTTGAAAAACTTTCTTGCAGTGTTGCCGTCATTAGTAGTTCCGGAACCTTGTTTAACAATGTCAATCAATAGATTTAATTCGTCTTTCAATTTGTCTTGAATAATCTTTTTTCTCTTACTTAGCATTTCTTTGTGCTAGTTACCTCTCGCAGCCCACTCTTTAAAATCTAGTCTATACGAAATATGTAGTAAACATTCCATACAATTTATACGGGCGTGTAGAGATGACAATCCAAACTCGTATATATCAGAAGATACGGTCTTTGCTGTTACTGCACTCAAACGGTTCATTTCTGTCGGTTTTGCCAGACACAAATAGCATGATGAACTTGATCTGGCTTGAGACAAATACGTGCAGACTTTACCATCGATCATTGTCATCATTAGGTGATGATTCACCCTGTTTCTATTATTGCACTCTGTAGGAATGAGAGCCTTAATTTCTTCATCCATTCGTCGTTTGTGTTCGATGACTACTGCTTCGCTTTCCTTCACAAAAGTAAATTGAACTGGACGACAATACATTGCTGAGCATGGTTTTGGGTTCATCCACAAAGTATTGTCTCCATCAGTCAGTTTTAGTGGCACCAAGGAAGTCATGAAAATACTTGAATCGTCTTGATCGCTATCCATTTTCTGCTTGTATCGGCTTTGGTTTGACGCACCATCGAAACCCCATTTAGATATCAATTTTAAATCCTTATTTTGCACATCATCGTTAGGAAAACTTTGGAGGATTCTTTTGACCGTAATGTCGAGTAAAGCTTGAAGGGTTATTTTTGCCGATGAATCGGTCACTAACACTGATTGCTTCGGAGGATAGCATGCCAGCTTGGTTTGTTGCACTTTATAGTAGGATGGATAAATATCCTTTCTACCTTCCCGAATAGCTGACTCTCGTAAAGTGATGTATTGCCACTTTGATAATTTTAATGAAAGGAGTAATCCAAGTGCTTTTTCTGGTGTAAATAAGATAGTTTTCACCGGTTGCTTAAGCGTTTCCTTAATTTTAGAGGCTGCTTCAGGATGTTTCAGCATATATTCGATTACAGATGCGATATCCTCACAACCTTCTTCCTTAAAACGCGCTGCTGCTGTATATGCCAATTCACTGGGATTGTCAGTTTTATGCTCATCAGATCTTCTCTTCTTCTGTTTGCTTTCCAGATCTTCGAATGGTTTTCGTGACCTCTTTGTCATTGTACCAACAGAGTATGATGTTGAGGGTTCTGGAGAGATTGATCTTGATCCCTCAGCAACAGTCGGTTCTTGAGCGACTAAATTTATACAACTTGGCCAATCGATAGTTGCTTGCAGCCAAATTTCGTATTGTTTTCTAAAAGTATCAAGAATTCGGTGAGATTTTTGCCACCTTTGTGATGCAGCTCGTACAAATCTCCGACAAAATTCTTTTAGAGTCACTTGATCTTCAACGGAAAGACAAACGTCTAGGCGGGATATAACTTCACTAAACAATACCTCATGATCAAATGAAGTACTCTTACATTTTAGAAGAACGAATAGGTCTAAATTGGTATTTAAACTTTCCATTATAAAATTTCACAGTGATATGTTAGGGGTAACAAAGCTTAGAATAAACTAAATTATGATGCAAAATGTTAACCATTTTATATTTCAGTCCAACATTAGTTAACGACCTCATTAGACAGTTGTCGAAAATATTTCTTAGAACTCGTAACATATCTAATTAACTATTTAAGTTACTTATGTACTTACCTGTAAGATTTTAATTAGTGTAATCCGTAGTTACCATTGTGCGACATTGCAAATCACTTAATCTCTTATTCAGAACTCATTAGAAGGCTAATTTATTATTCAGTAGTTTACCTGTATGCAAAGTTCAGTAATGGTATCCAATTAACTGTTTTAAAACATATATACTATGTTAGGCAAAAATAATTTTCTTGATATTTTAACAAATAACTGGCGAAGATTTAGTATTATATGCATATAACGTGTTGTTTCTTTACTTATACACCAAAACAAATCGTTTAATGTTAAAAAAAAATAATTAAAATAAGATGATTTTTAAAAAAATTCTGCAGCAGGTACCGTTATATGAAGTATGTCAAAAAATCACAAATAATTAGTCCTATAACCATCTCTGAGGATATTACGGTTTTCCTTGCAAGTTCAGAGATATTCAGATTTTTCATGCTAGCTCCATACATTTTTTTCGAAAAAACCTTATAATAAATTCATTTTTGTGCGGAGTTAGCTCAGATGACATTGTTATGTGTATAATAGCTAATAGAAGCCATATCCGTCAACAAAACGAACATCTAGCAACTTTCATTTCTATGTCTATGGAGGTCGATTTTCAGCCCACAGTGCGGCGTGGCGATCTTTCTTACTACTACGCCAAACGTCAAGTAGAAAATGTTGGCCTTTATATTACCTACAAAATAACCAATACCACCCAATATTATTACCCGTAAATTGTTGAGATGCAGAACTTAATTAAAAACCTATTGTGTCTAACCGCCCGTGTGCCGCTGCATGATAAATAATACAAATCCCGGGATTTCTGGACTCGAGATCTCGAATCCCGGAATTCCGGAATCACAGCAGATTTTTACCAAAATATCCTGATACTGTACTGAGATAGTCGCGAGATTTTCGGGATTGCTGTAAACAAGTCTAATTTGCATTCCATTTGGTTAAACAGCAATTTGTTATTTACCTAACATGTTATTATCTTAATCCATCTAATATTATAAATGTGAGAGTTTAAACGTTTGACCCAATCACCTAGAACGGCTCGACAGGTTTAGATGACATTTGGGACGGAGTACACTATGCACTGGCATTTGACTTATTATTCCGTATAATCATGCAGTTAGTTGATTGCTTTTATACATATATATATATAAATTCACAATTGTATATACACCTATGTGTAGACAGAGAGAAAATATATAATATAATATGAATAAATGATTTTTGACTTTGATTAACTGGCGAAATGTGACAAACACGTGTGTTTGAAATCGTATGCTTATGATACGTGTCCCTTGTCTTCGTCATAATAATGTCATGACGGCTTACCTTAACAGAGACTGACTATAGGCTGGAGATATAATAATACTCAGCAAGCACGTAAAGCCGTTGGTTCTGCTCCTGATCTGTCTTTGGTCGTGTCAGATTGCAGTACCACCAGTAGGCTAAAGTAATAGAGAGTGCACTTGTGATGCGCACATGTGTATGAGCAAAAGTGCGCTCTCTATTCAGGAGAGGACACTGATCAGGAGAATCAACGGCTTTACATGCTTGCCAACTGCATAACTGCAGGCTGCAATTGAGAATTGGTTGACAGAAGAACCAAATAGCTTTTTGCTGACCCGATCCACGCATCTAACCGGAGACCTTGTGAACAGTAGGGTAAAGGTAAGCACCTATGAAGATGCATTGATGCGGGGCAGTAGTAAACGCGGCCATTAACATATGCAACATGATCGACTGCGACTTATTAATCGTGTCATAATAAAACTAGTATTTGAATTTTCTTTTAAGATTCGAATTATAATCAGTGACGACTAATTGACCATCATTCCGAAACAGTATCATACAATTTTCGAATTACTTTGTCGTAGTATTTGCTTATTGTTATTCTGTACATGATTACATTCCAGTGTTTGTTAGCAATAAATTTCATAGTCCATAATAATTTTATCAAGTAGTTTTCCTTCATACCTTAAGCTGACTCATTTTGATAACTATGTACTTAATATATTACTTAACCAATACATTTTATATTGAGAGCAGCGATAGCTCAGTGGGGAGACCAACAGACTGCAATGTAGAGGATCTCAGGTTCGAACCCACGTCGCGCACCACTGACTTTCGGTTATATTCATTAAGTTATATGACTTTTCGAAATTATGTGCGTATTGATTGACAATTATCGCCTGCTCCGTGCCTCGGAGAGCACGTTAAGCCGTCGGTCCCGACTGCCATGAACATCTATGGCAGTCGTTATTGGGGAAGTCGACACAAAAGATCACACTGGGTCGAAGTGTCGCCGGTCTGTACTGACTAGCCCTCACACAAGATAAGATACATTTTATATTAATTATACCTTTTTGTTAGTTTCGTTTCATGAATGGCGCAGTGTTTGCTTTGCACTGCCACTGCGTTAAGTCTGTTCGATCTCCAAACAGATCATATGATTTGAGTCAGAAAAAGTAGTACCAAGTCTGAGAGTTCTTCATGTCCGAGCACCTGTAAGTACTCGCGACAGAGAGACTATTTCCAATGAACCGCGTGTACGCCACGGTAAAAATAAAAGCTTATTGTGTAGCAGACAATCGAGTGTTATATTCAAATGTCACAGAGGACTAAAAGTTGACCTTTTCGCAAATGGTTGTTCCGAGTCTGAGTGACTTTGCGTCCGATGTTTCTAGGTTTGTGAATTCCCTGCGATACAATAACTATTCATATTGACAGAACAGTCTTATGAAATAAAAAGAACAGTCTATACTTAGTGCGAATGTGAGTTTGTATGTTTGTTTCGCTTTCATGCCATAACTACTCGACCGATCATCATGAAATTACGTGCGTATGCGTTATTTTATGATGATCGGTCATGTCACAGGTACAGAAACGGAAATAAGGTAACTTTCATTCAGAAAAAAAGACAACATGCGGTGCGGACTTTGTCTTTGTCTTTTAGGACTGCCGATAGAAGTGAAAACTAAGTAACTAGCGTGTGGTGACGATGACGCGAGTTTCACGCTTTTTGTTCACCAAAAAAGTACACATATATACACAGTATACATATAGCTCATGGAAAGCGTTCGGTGACGATGACGCGAGTTCCATGATTTTTGTTAACCCAAAAAGTGCTCAACGCGCCTAAAGAAGTTTTCACTACAGAAAGTACTGTTCCCCAGGGATAGAAAACTGACATAACCTACAATTAGGCGAGCAAAGTCGCGGGCAAAAGCTATTACATGATATAGACGACCAGTTTTAAACCGAATTTCATAATAAGATTAGATGTAACGTGTAAGCCATTCAAGTGATACCTTTGAAGTAAGTATTAGATTATAGTGGACAACCTTTACAAACGCTTAGCTACGAAAGCATATGTATGTGTATTATACAACGTGTTACGTACATGTACATGTTTATATATATACATTTTTCTTAACTCTAACTTTCTATATTTGTTATTTTATCCTACAAAATTATCTGCTTGCGCTCAGCCCGCGTAAATCCTGCGGAGCATACCGCAGTAAGAAGTAGTAAGTAGGTATTGTAAATTGAAGGGTAACATAATATATGAATTGACATTAATCCAACACTTCTTTCTCAACTTTTTTACAATTGTGCAAAGTACTGTTTTGTCTTTACCAAACTATAAAAAACCAACAGATTGCATTTTTTTTATTGCTATTCCAAATGGTCGTCAATAGCAAAACAAAAACAGAATATCAATTTACAAACAGAGACGATTATATGTAGATATAATCTGAAGATATTGTTAATTTTTGTTTGAATGCGCTACACTACATCTCTGAAACTAACATTTGGATTTAATAAATCTTTCTAATTTGATAGCACAATTCTTGAGGTAGGTTATGGGCTATAAAATATCACACTACGAGCGTCCAGAGCGAAGTAGTAACCATAAATGTGTGTGTAACCGCGGATATCTAGCTATTACTTACATATATACATAAATGCCTCCGTGGCGCAGCGGTAGTGAATGCGACTGCTGTGCATGAGGTCTCGGGTTCGAATCCCGGGTCGGGCCAACAAAAAGTTATTGGGTTTCCTGTTAAGAAATATCAATAACAGCCCAGAGTTAAGAATTGTGTTGGACACCTCCGTGCCTCGGCAAGCACGTAACCATTGAGTCTTCTTCGAAGAGGTTATCAGTCAGTTTATTAGTGACAGATATAACTCCGGAACTACTGGACCGATTGACTTGTAACTTGGTTTGCAGACACCTTGGGGTCATACCTCGGTCGGGTTTGAACATAGACCCTGTGTGTCAAAAGACCCCGAGATATAGGGGTCACAAGGTCATAAGGTCAGGGGATATCCACCAACAGAGTGATTTGGAAGTCCAAGGGAGAGGCTTTTGCCCAGAAGTGGGACATTACAAAAAACTAGTGAAAAAAAAGGTCACATGAAGACGAAGAGGTTGAATCCTGGATTTTTACACCCATCTCGTTATTATTGACTGACTGCACTGACGGCGTAGAGGTTTAAGTAGTCGTCTCGACACTGCAACTACGCCGAGTGTTGTGGGTTCGAATGTCACACGGGAAAAAAAAATGCACAAATGCTTGTCCCGAGTCTGGATGTTCTTTGAGTCCTTGTTTGACTGATTGTAAAGAGCCCCCAATACAGAAATTATTACCAGTGCGTGCGTTGTCTTTTATTAAAACAAAAAGAAATTAAAAAATATTACAAATGTTTTTTGTCGTGTCCTGGACATATTTTATAATTATTTTGGAAAATAAAGATTTTATTCATTGACTTCAACGACAGAAGAATCAATGCCTCGTTCATGCAGACAACAATAAAAAAAGCTCAATGTCAATGATAAAAAAGATTTAACTTTCATTTACCCTTGATCATGATTATGGCATTAACTAAAGTCAAAAGGTTATTATTAGAAGAAATGAAATTGAATATCACCACTGTAACCTGTTGTAGCAAGCGATTAGCCAAATATTTGTGTTATATCTCGAATTAATATAAAGTGTAATGTGAACTGCTATTTGCATTGTTTAACGTATTTATTCCTTTTTACCAAAAATGTAGATCAGAGGTTCCCAGACTTTTTTCTTATATACCACTTTCAAAATTTAGCTGGTTCCGGTGGACCCCCTGCAGCTAGAAATTTAATCCTCCAAGTAGGTAAAATTGTAAAATCGGTATACCAGGAATAAATATTTTTTTTATCAACTCTCTATCGGCTGACCTTTTCTTTTTCGAAATTCTCGGGTATTCAGCCGAAATATCCGTCATTATCTGCCTACATTGATAGGTGAAGTCAAGGCACCATTTTAGTTCTTTACTATTGAAAGCAAATCAATTTTCGTGGACCCTTACGAATTGTGAACCCCCATTTTTTTGTCACTCCAACGTAGACGCCCGTCGAGAATCCCGTGGACCCCTGGGGGTCCATCTGGAATACTTTGGGAACTAAGGATGTAGATATGTCGTTGACAAAGATGTGCATGCTAATTGAATATGGTAACTTAACTTTGAAATTAAAGTACTTTATACGGATTTTATAGCAAAATCTAAATAGTTTTAAATTTATATAAAAGTAGCGTTTTCCAAATAAGCCATGTAAAATTCGTATATAGTAATTTAATTCCAATGTATAACATTCGCGTAAACGTGAGGTATACATATAATAAAGTAATTTACTTAGCTCCTAATTTGAAACTATTACATTTAATGAAAATAAATGATTATATTATTATTTAAAGATACGTATCTTGACAGAAAATGATAATATCGTACTGTATCTGTCACGGGAACATGTACAGGCATATCATAGTTTAATCTATATATAATTAGACGAAATAGTTCAGTACCATTTTCTCCTCTGTTTCTTAACTAATTTTCTTTTTTTTTGTTATATTTGTAGCTATTGGCGATCTTTTAAAAAACATAATAAAACAGTTAGTTTATTTAACGTGATAGATTTAAATTGTATTTGTTTTTTAATTATGGTCCAATTTTACCACTGGATGCACGACGTTATTTTGAAATGTTTGTTCTCCGCAACCATTTTTTTTTTACATACACACAACACCATCTAGCCCAAACTAAGCAGAGCTTGTACTATGGGTACTAGACAATGGATTAACATACATATATACGTAAATACATACATATTATACATAGAAACACCCAGACCAAGACAAACATCCATGTTCATGCACACAAATGTTTGACTTGTGCGGGAATCGAACCCACGACCTTAGGCGTGGCAGTCGGTTACACTAACCACTACGCCACCGAGGCCGACAATTTGAATATTGAAGTAGTATGCCCTTACCTCTGGAAAGAAATGCTGTGGGAATTTCGCCTTCTCCTTAGTGGTGACCTTCTCGATGTTGCCGGAGTGCACCTCCTTGCCGAGTACCTCCACGTACGCCTTCAGCTCAAAGTCCCACATCTTGAGGTCCGTGAGGGAGGAGTGAGCGAAGTACATGTTGCCAAGCGCCTGGAAACAAACAACATACACCTATGTTAAACCAAGACTTTATTAATGACTAGCTTGTGCCCGCTGCTTCGTTCGCCTAAAAGTAGGTTAGGATATTTCAGTAACAGTAAATTAAAATAAAAAAAATATATAGCCAATATTACTCGGTGATAATATACAGTGTGTATAATAAACCCTGTCCGATCCTTAAAGGTGTTATACAGTAGCTTATTATAAGTACGTAAGTGACATCCTTTTATAAGAATCGATCGAAAAATTACCACAGTAAATTTAATTTATTTTAAATAATATGTTAATAGATTATCCATGACAATACCGACAACTTTAATTAATCATAATACCTAGGTATCACTAAAGTTCATAAAGGTTCACCGATGCCACACCGCGCTACGCCGCGCCTATCTACCTACGCCTTAGAAAAATGCCGCCAAAAGTATGCCACGCTCCGCGTCCTTGTCAAGCTTAGTGGAGCGTGTTTAATTTCAGTAATTAAAGGATAAAAATGCTGATTAATACTGTACATAATAATATTATGAAGACTTTTTACGATGATATAGATTTATTTTATTATTTATCTTAGCATGTTTGTTAAGAGAGAAACAAGACCTTTAATGGATCGGACAGGATTTATTATACACTGTATATAGCTTTCTAATTGTAAAATATGTTTTTAAAAATAAAAAACAAATCTTTCCTCTTTAAAATATTAATATATCTGCATAATTGCATTTCAATACTGTTGCACTGTTGTCTATTTAACTGCGACTCAAGACCGTTGGACGCCACGCATAGGTTGCGTGTTTGATCCTAAAGCGCGCATCTCTGACATCTCGAAGTTATGTGCGTAACTGCGTAAATAGTTAATTATTGCTCGCTTTAACGGCAAAGGAAAACATCGTGAGGAAACCAGCATGTCTCCATAATGTTCTCGAAGTTATGGTAAGTTTACCGACCCGCACTGGGCCTGATCATTCTTAAACTGAGAAGAGGCCCGCGCCCAGCAGTTTAATACAGGGCTGATATAATATAATGTTGCACTCCGCATATTCAAGGACATTCGAATAACTCGATGAGATTGTGGCCATCGCTAAAGCTATAGGGCAAGACAGCATAATGCATTTTACATCGCTATAAAGGTAATTATATGTCTGTTTGTACAATGGATGATGATTGATGATACATGATACAAATATAAAGAGACTCTCGCATTAGAAATCCAACCTTTTAAGGATTTAAAGAACGTTCTTACATAATTATATACTTAAACTGCACATATTTCTTTATTTGAAAAGTTTTCTATGAAGTACCTACTCTTTTTTTTTTAAATAAAACGTTTATCAGCACTTTGTGTTAAAAATGGCTAAAATACTAGGAGTGGCATCACGTAAATAGTGCAATTGATGAGATTTAACTCCGCAATCTCTCGATCGCAAGCTCCAATTTCTCACTCATGTCACAATGGGCGAAATTTTGCCAGACAAGACGGTCTGGCAAAATTTCGGCTTTAAAAAAATAAGAGTATCACGATTTTAAGGTTTTTTACTATTTATATCAAGTAAAGTGATCATTCACGTGTTTTGAAATAATTAAGGATAATAAGGATCTTTAAAATAATTTAGTTTATGATATAGGTACACACAGCGACGCATCAATCTAGACTGTTTGGACTTTAAATTATTAGAAGTTGAACGCTGCGAATCGTGCGAGAGAGCGTTATATTTTTGTTACGCTCTATCCTTACCATTACATCGACACCACTATGCACTGTCCTTTTCGGACAATTCTCTATGTATGTAGCGTAGTTATGCGTATATAGGGTGTCTAACTTGATGTGTAGCCGTGTGTACGTACCTACGTAATACTATTTTCCGCAATGTAAAGTTCTTTGATAAAAAATTACGCGTGCCGGTCAGCTTATGACCATGGCCGATGCAACCTGGTCGAAACGTCAAGGACATAAATGTGAACAATCTTTATATTTATTGGTCTTTAAATAAATAATCTTATAAATATGTATATAAGTGTCTTTGTTGCTGTGTCGTTTTTCACGGAGTAACAGAGCAAAGGAACGACGTAAATTTTGCATACAGATTGATTTTGGAGAATGACATAGACTACGTTTTATAGCATAAAAGTAGAAGGGATAGCCTAGTGTGAGACCTTAAGACTGCTACGCAAAGGTCTTAGGTTCAATCACACAACAAGCGTTTTAGACTTTCTGAAGTTATGTGCGTATTAAATAGTTATCGCTCGCTTTAACGGTGAAAGAAAACATCTTGCAGAAACGTTTATGTCTGAAAGTTCTAATATAATGTGTTTAGTTGGTGGAATTCTGCCAACCCGCACGGACCAGCGGAGTAGACTAAGGCTTAGTCCTTCTTGCACTAGTCCCATGCCTGGACATATATCTGAGTTTTTTGCAATAGCCAAGGCGTACAACATAGCGGAATGGTACTAGTACCTTTAGTATTAAATCGTTAATGGCACTAAAAGAGCAACATAGTACTGTAGATATCGGTGGGAGCATGACACGAAGTACAAGGAAATCAAAAAAATATTCCTGTGGGATAGAACTTTAGAATCAACGGAACGAAACCACGGGTAATAGGCAATAAAAAAAATATCCTGTTGGTTACAACTTTAGAATCAACGGAGCGAAACCACGGGTAAAAGCTAGTAGGTATAATCGGACAATAAAATTATTGGAAAGAGAGGAACCCGCCACGCACCCTCGGGTTGCTCACTACAACTATTGCAATAGAAAAGATCCAGAGGAGTTCGGTATTATCAACCTTTTTCTATTATTGTGGTGGACAATCCGAGGGTGCGTGGTGGACTCCTCTCTTCCCAATTATTTTATTACAATGGAATTTCGCCAAGCAACGCCTACTTCGATCCAATATAGTCGGACAATATTGTTTCGGATACACAACGGTAGTAAATGTGACTGCTGTGTATTATTATTTAGCTTATTTAAAATGTTAACATTGAACAAATCAAATTTACATTTTATGAGCTAACGTTAAATAGAAGTTCTCGAATAGCTGTAGTAGGGCTTGAGCCACTTGAGCAGGAAGTAGATGACCGGCATGAGCGCGCTGATCTTGGCGCACCACACCACCGCGCTGCACATGTGCAGCTCCTTCACCACTATAGGGCTGAACGTCCTGCGGAAGTCTTCTGACGACTGCCCTTTGTGTTCCTTAGTGAAGTCGACATTGAAGGCGCAAGCACGGCACAGAGGACAGACGATGCAAGCGGGCTTGTCCCCCACGCGCCAGTACTGCGCGAGGCAGCGCTCGCAGAAGTATGTATGAGCCTCACATTTGACTCTTGAGACGGTCTTAATATTATTGGATTGTATATATACAATAATACAATACCTCGATGGCGTAGTGGTTAGTGTAACCGACTGCCACGCCTGAGGTCGCGGGTTCGATTCCCGCACAAGTCAAACATTTGTGTGCATGAACATGGATGTTTGTCTTGGTCTGGGTGTTTCTATGTGTATTATGTATGTATTTACAAAAAAAAAATGTATATATGTATGTTTATATTGTCTAGTACCTATAGTAGGTACAAGCTCTGCTTAGTTTGGGCTAGATGGTGTTGTGTGTATGTGGTAGAATATTATTATTATTATTTATTATTATCAACATGGAATCTGAAACTGTGCGTTATATCGCATCTATATATGTCTAGGATTGCCAACCGTACTTTATAATAAACTATTGTACGTTATTTCGGGTAAACGTACTTTATACTTTACAAGAAAATAAAGTACTTGATAATACTTTATTAGACCTATGTAGACTTTGACAGTTTTATTTCTAAATTTTGTTGAAAACTAAAAAGCAGCTCTAGATAGCGATAGAGCTATCCTAAATTGAATAAAAAAGTAATTATTTATCCATCTTAATATAAACAGAATGTAAAAGAAAAAAAATTAAAACAATATAGCAGGGTACTTTATTTTTAGGTATTGTACTTTATTTGTTTAAACCATAAATTAACATACTTTATTTCTTCAAAATAAAGGTGGCAACCCTTAGATGTCAGTTAGCTCGTGACCTAAAACCGTACACGGCGAAATTTGGTTGCAATACTCCACCTAGTTCTGCCTAGGTCTCTTTAGGCATATAAGCGTGAAGCTACGCATCTATAGATCACAACACAGTGCAGGTTTCCTCTCTGGGTGGTCTCGACTACAAATGCTGTGCGTGACATGCGAACGAAGCCAGCGTGGAATAAATATTTAGTATTACATATTATTTGTGCCGCCGACAATACTGAGGACAACATTGACAATCGTTGTACGTAACATGTAATATACATATTGATGGCATCGTTTTAAAATAGATGTCGTGATTTGATGTACTATGCTAGCCGACTTGGAATAGGTACAGAAAACAGGAGTACAGAATACTAGATTAATGTAATGCGAGGGAACAGACGCGCAGATAGACTCAGGCGTACACACAGCGACACATCAACCTAGACTGTTTGTACTTTGAACTATTAGAAGTTGAACGCTGCGAATCGTGCGAGAGAGTGCGTTATATTTTTGTTACTTTGTCTCACTCATGCTGAAAGGGACGCGACGCTCTATACTTACGATTACACCGATACTACTATGCACTATCCCTTTCCGAATATTCTCTATTTTGTATGTAGCGTAGTTATGCGTATACAGCGTGTCTAACTTGATGTGTAGCCGGGTGTACAATGTGCGAGGATCAAATCTAACGTAACTAATACTAAAAATATGAATGAGAGTTTGTTTCTCTATTTGTTACGCTTTGACGCCTTAACTACTAAACCGGTCATCACGCAATTTCGCGTACACGATGTCCATCCTGATCCAGTAAAAAATACTGTAACGAACCTAACCTAAATTTAAACAAGTGAAGCCGTGGACAAAATCCAGTAGGCTATATAACGCTAATATTGCTGTTTACTATACATATAATATTATACTATACAAAATACAAAGGTTATTTTGATATCTAATACATATTAAATTGACATTATATTAATTACTGATGATATTATACTGGTTTTTATAATATCAGGCGGTAATTTGATCTCTGTTTAGACCAAACGAATGCAAGCTAGGGTAACGTCCACATATCAGCTCCAATTCCTTACAGTTCTGTAGCATAATATTTCACATATTAGCACGGGCGGCGTTCCCAATGCCCTTTAAAGTTGTTTCAAGTAGCGCTATGCCAAAAAACAGGCGTCCGGAGTGAACGCGGGGAGCGGTAGGGGTGGAACTGTGCAGACTAATTTCAGCGCGAACTAAAAGTTTGACGCAAGGTATACTTAACATAAACTTTTGTAATAAGCTTGTGCTGGCAAATAAATGAATTTTATTTGAATCTTCCACTGCAGTTCGAATGAAATCTTGCTTGCTGTATGCACGTGAATATAGCTATATGAGTGTGTCTGTGTGAATGCGCCTGGGTGAGTGCGCGTGTGTGAGTGCGTCTGTGTAAATGCTTCTGTATGAATGCGTCTCTATTTATTTATCTTTAAGCACACCAATAAAATAATTACCACACAATACATAATAATAACATTTTACAAATAAATAAATAGAATATTAATTTAGTAATTATCTAATAACAGATATGCATGACAATTGAATAATAATTTCACAAAGTCAGACTATACTACATAATTATACAATGCCATTAATTAAATTAAAAATAAATAATAAAATACATAAATAATACAAAATTAAATTAAATTACAATTTTCTTATGATCCAATAGTCTACTATAACTCAATAGGGAGTAAGTGCGCCTGTGTCTTTATGACTGGCGTCTGTGTGAGTGCGTCTGTTTTCACACGTTGTGCTGATCTAGACGTCTGTGTCTACGTAATTTGTGATATGACATCGCACAAACAGATATCTGATTACGTTGCTTTAGCGGCATTTACACATATGTTTACAGTCAATTAAGATAAAAGGACAAAATCATTTATTTACATAAGTTATACTAAATGTCATGCCAGTCATTGGGAGCATTTTCTTTCATTCTTAGTATCAGACCACTCAGAAAGAGACTGACCAGTTACAATCTGTTTTGAAAATATGATTATTTATAAGTAAAAATAGGTTAAAGTAAAATAAACAACGCGACAATTTCAATGTATAACATTCGCGTAAACTTAAGACAATATTATGTGAAAATAGGTAGGTGGAACCTACCTATTTTCACATAATATTGTCTCATTTCAAATTCATTCATTTCAAAATTTCCCTCCACATTTTTGGCGAGCTAATTTAAATTATCGAGTCTCGTAGACAAAAGGATCTGCGCCGGAAATATTTTAGTTCATATTACTTAACATAGCAATACCATTTATTACCGTTGCGTAACCGAAGCCACCTATATTTTACTAACTATCTCGCGCGGTTTTCCTCACGTTTACGACTTCTACTCTGCTCCCATAGTGTGATTTTATTTAGACTATATTACTTCTTTAATAAGAAGGTTTTCAAATGCGAATTTTTTTTAAATCAAATAAAGAATCTTTATTCATTACAAACAAAAATAGGATACAGGTTCTTTACTCTTTATCATATTAGTAGGTATAGACTAGGTATTATTATTGAGCAGCGATAGCTCAGTGACTGAAACCCCAGACCAACAGCCTGCAATGCAGAGGGTCTCGGGTTCGAACCCACGTCGCGCACCTCTGACTTTCGGAAGCTATATGACTTTTCGAAAATGATGTGCGTATTGATTGACAATTATCGCCTGCTCCGTGCCTCGGAGAGCACGTTAAGCCGTCGGTCCCGACTGCCATGAACATCTATGGCAGTCGTTATTGGGGAAGTCGACACAAAAGATACCGCTGGGTCGAAGTGTCGACGGTCTGTACTGACTGGCCCCCACACAAGATAAGATAAGATAAGATAAGGTATAGATTATCGATTCATTCGAATACAATTGAGCGTATCACTACTATCTACCCCTATGGGATGTGCAGGTGACCGTCTATGAATGTAATCATGTGTGTAATATTATCGCATTATCCATGGTTTCACGCAGGTTAATAACTACTACTCCGCTCCCATGGCTCGTAGCGTGATGTTATATAGTCTATGTTACTTCTAGAAAAATAAGCTTTCCAGTGATGAAAGAATTTTCAAATTCGATTCGACATTTTTCAGTTTATTCATTACGAATATAAATCTCTCTTTTTTATAATATAAGTACCTATAAATTGTAAATACGTTCGAACATCATTCGAATACAAATGTCGTATTACTACTTCCTACCCTTGAGGGATGTGTAGGTGACCCACAATGTATGTAATATTATCTATATCTGAACGTGTTATCCGCGGCCATGTTATAAATAATAGGCCTTCACGTTGATGTGGGTTCGGTCTATAAATAAATCAAGAACAAGCGGCAGCCATTAAAGGACCAAATTTAATTACAAAATGGTGGATAGTCGTTACCATACGATTAAACCTTTAATTGCCTAGATACCTGTATTTTATCTTTTTTATTTGATACTAGCTTTTGCCCGCAGCTTCGCTCGCGTAAAAGTAAGTTGGGTTAATGTTAGTAACAATCCTTTTTTTAGCCTTACTAATATTATAAACGCGAATGTTTGTATGGATGTATAGATGTTTGTTACTCTTTCACGCAAAAACTACTGGACCGATAGCGACGCGAAACTTGGTATGTAGATAGCTGGAGACCAGGATTCACACATAGGCTACTTTTTATCCCGATATTCCCACGGGAATGGGACTTACAAGGGAGAAACCGGGGGAAAACTAGTATAAAATATAGCCTATATTACTCTGTGATAAAATAGCTTTCTAATTCCGATAGAAATTTTAAAATCGGTTGAGTCGTTGGCGTAGCGTGTGTGATAGCCGCCTGGGCGGAAGAAATTTTTGCCGCCCTCTTATTTGGGTATTTCAATTTAAAAGACTATAATATACAGAAATTCTAAAGATTTATTCGGCAAGAACAGTAATCATTATTGTGTATTCTACATCTGCCCATTCCTCTCATTCGTCATGAAATGGTTCAAACATTTACAAGATATTATTATAAGTTATTGTGATATTTTGCCGCCCCCTAAAAGTGCCGCCCGGAGCGGGCCGCCCCTGCCGCCCCCATTACGCTACGCCACTGATTGAGTACTTTTGAAGTTAAATACTTACAAACAAACAAACAAAAATCGAATCTTTACTCTTTATCAAATCTTACCTTTTCTAAGGAAGTAGTCCTTATAATATTAGTATAAATATAGAAAAACGAACAGCTGTCGCACTTGGAATAATTGCTGTGTCTCGGGAGACTTTACAACATTCAAACAACGGACACAAAGAACATCCAGACTCGGAACAACCATTTATGGATCACACAAATTTTCGTCCCGTATTGAAATCGAACACTCGAAAGCATTAGCAGTAGCAAAGCGAGAACTGACTTTAATCACTTTTTTGTCCCGTGTGGGGATCGAACCCACAACACTCTGCAAGTGGCGAGGCGATCACTTAAAGGTCTATCCACACATATCAGGCCCGTGCCCGGGACGTTACAGGGCCGTGGCCGTGCTAGTACACTGAAGCTCAGCCGCTGTGCCGGCCCGGGCACGGACGTGTGTGAACGAGTTCATATAAAATGTACACACCAATATTTTTTTGAGCCCGTGACGGGGCACGCTCCATCCACGTCCCGGGCACGACCCTAATGTGTGTGGATAGACTTTAAACCTCTACATCGGTTCAGTCAAAAACCGTAGACAGCTGGCAAGTGATTACTTTACATTTTAATTGCCCAGATACCTGTATTATTTTTTAATCATCAAACAAGTCTTTTACTTACTATGGAAAAAAAAACATTGGTGTGACGTCAATCGTTTTAATAATAGCAAAGTCAGTCAAAAGGTAACTTCCTTGACACGAAATGACTTTATCATTATATCTAGCGGCCAACTAATAATAGAGAATACTGTGTTTGATTTATTTATCTCAATTCTGTGTCTCCGAGGAGGTAGGCATAGGTACATTTCACGGATGGACAAGTGCTTTAAATGGTCACCTCGCCAATACCAGTGCGTAGAGTTTTGAGGGTTCGATCTTCACACGGGACTAAAAATTGTGCGATGTACACACAGCCACGCATCAACCTAGACTGTTGGACTTTAAACTATTAGAAGTTGAACGCTGCGAATCGTGCGAGAGAGTGCGTTATATTGTTGCTACGCTCTATTCTTACCGTCAACGTACACATACATCGACGCCACTATGCACTGACCCTTTCCGACAATTCTCTATTTAGTATGTAGCGTGATGTGTAGCCGTGTGTACATGTAGTTGTTCCCAGTCTAGGTGTATTTTGTGTTCGTTGTTTGAATGTTTGTAAATTACCCCGCGACACAGGAATATTCCTAGTGCAGTATTGTCTGGTATATAGCCGTTTCCAGTCTGTTAGTATTTTGTGTCTATTGTTTTAATGTTTGTAAAGTTCCACAAGGCACGGGATAATACGTAGAGAGGAAGAGGTTAATTAAAAAAGAAATACTTTTTTTGACCATTTAATAGGGGGCAAGTAACCGTCTCCTTTCGGGCATAGTTTTAAAGTCTGTACTGCAACTACGATTTTCTTGGTAGAAAAATTATAACACTCTACCCAGTCTCTCCGTGACCATGGCTGCTAAAAAGCAAACAAAACGTCGAGGACAGTGTAAATATATAAATATCTTAAAATACTAGTAAAGGAATAATTATAAACGCGGATCTTTATATAATCATTCTTCTGTATATCTCTCACTGAACTCCTAAACGGCTGGTCTGATTTCGATGTAATTTTTATGTGTATTTAAGTGAGAACCTGGATGATTTAGATGCACAATTGAACCCGGTGCGTGACGCTGCGACCGGGTTCTAGGCTTTTTTTTATTTTAAGTCAACAATCGGACCGGATAAAGTCTGTGGGATCCGGTAGTAAAATGAAAAATACTTACAGTGAACTTCTCTGGCGAACTAAAGTCCTCGTCGAGGAATATTCTGATCTTGTCAAAAAGCCTCAGTTCTGGGCAGTCACAGAGTCTCTGGACGAAGTCCTTGACGTATTGCATGGACTTCTCGTAGGCCTTGCCGCCGACTTCCTGCAGGTGGAGGGCTATGAACTTGGGGTCCATCCGGGCAACCGCTTGGAGAAACTCTGACGTCCATATTGGGAGCATTACTGACGGCTGTAACAAAAGAAAGAGAATATAGAATCAAACCTTTTAATAAATCTATATAACTGTACTTAGACACGAAGAAAATCTTTGCGTCTGGAAGCTAGTTTCAGAACGTTACGACATATCGCTTTTTATCTCAGAAGACTAGTCCTGTTCCAGTATAAGTTTTATATAAGTAAACTAGTAGATCTACAATAAAAATGCCTATTTACAACTTCGAATCGACCGAAAAATCCTTCCAAAGAGAAAACGTCGGAAATGTGTGTTTGTAATTAAACTTCTCCTAAACGGCTGGACCGATTTTGATGAAATTTTTTATGTGTGTTCAAGTGAATTCGAGAATGAATTAGATTTGGTTTCTTTTCCCTGTCGGATCCGCTAGTAATTGTATACTTTTCTTTTTTTGTAAAGACAACTGCCACACTAGGTATCCTTCCTGTGTCATGGAATCTTTATAAACATTCAGACAACGAACACAAAGAACAACCAGACTAGAAACAACTTTCTGTGAATCACACAAATTTTGTTCTATGTGGGCATCAAACCCACAACAACAATAGAAGACCGAACACTTAAACCACTACTCACGCCATTATGTAAACGTGCTTATTTTGTTGTTTGCTTAGATCGTTTCCAAAATCGTTAGTTTACGTTTATCTTGACCGCAAATCATCCGATACTCCGGACATACAAACTGTTATTAGTTGGCTATGACCTATAGGCAAAGTAGCCTATTGATTAAGGTATCTATTTGCAATCGAGAGGGTTCAACGCCACCTATTACACTAACGACAGTATCGAAGTGAACCCACTCCTAACAGAAATGTTTGGCTTAGCTGAAGGGATTAAAGTCGCGTTGTTTATTTTACTTTAAAACACTTCTATTACATAATTTTGAAAACTAACACTACTATTATTGAACTTTACTACTATTTAAGCTATTTATATTTAGGTTTATACTTTGACCTCACATTTCGGTTGCTTTACAGCAGCCATGTTCACGGGGAGACTAAGATGGTAGTTGTCCCAATGTTCTGAAGTGTACCTAGTTAGTTCAAGGTACCCGAACATAACTTAATCTTTGGTGTTTCTATTTACGCAGAATGAGCTCAAAGTATCATGAAGTCTAGCAGTGTTTTAAAATCCGTATAAAGTGTTTAATTTCACTTAGCTGAAAGGTTTAACAAGAGTACCAGCAATTTGTATCGAAATCGCTATTAACCGTTTTAAAGAATAATAGTCGGCCAGGACACTATCAGTAGCAGCACGAAATCAGATACAATACCTGATACACGGCAAAAGATTCACCCACAGTCTAAAACTAGTAAGAGGTGGAGGGGATCTACCTCTGCTGAAGCCTTCAAGAACATACGGTCCTGTTGTTTTGTACTTATTTATCTAACGCACTTTCCTAACCACAAACTTGGCGAACAAATTTAAAAGTTACCATTTTCTGAGTCACCATCCGGCCATAAACATGTAATAAAAATCATTTCGGATTTTAACAGTTAATCTTGTTATATAAAACAAAGTCGCCATACACATCGGTCTGAATGCGTTAGCTTGCTTAATTCTTCGAAACTACGGTAGTGATTTTGTTGCGGTTTTCCCTATAATTTAGAGAATTTCTTCCGGAAAGTTTATTTATTTATAAGTATAGTTTTAACTAATATTATAAATGCGATTGTGAGTTAGTTGTATGTCATGAAATTTTGCATACATAGAGTACCCTTTTTTATCCTGGATAAAGTACTGCTCCCGGGCGATAACTAGTCAAAAATAAGTGAGTAAGATAGCATACATAGGCATTATAAGTAATTTTTTTGTAACTTAAAATGTATCTTCTTGTACACGAGGCTAAACAGGCTCCAGTGGAAGACCAGTGCCTGGTTCTTGAGACCAGGCAAATGCTGAACTAAAGTCCTGATTGCTGCAGCTGTCGGATGCATGTCAGGATGTTCATTGAGTATTTTATGTCACTGTGTTTTTATTTCATTCTTTTTTATTATTATTTTTGTTATTTCTTTTTATCTTTATACACACTGTGCCCAGCTGTATAGCAATAAAGATTTCTTTCTTTCTTTCTACTTCTACGTAGTACATATAAACTTCCACCCAGAAAAAAAGGGAGCGCAGCCGCGTAGAAAAACATAACATAAACAGTACGGAAATATCGCTGTCTTGTAACGAAGTCGCATTTCGGGCGTTTATTGGGGCCTTAAATTGGCTAAACCTACATAAAAATAATATACCTACTTACTAATGGAGTACAGGTCTTTAAAAGCCTATTAAAAGACCATGACTTGTGTTTATCTCCTTAGGATGACACACAGTAATAATTTTAAGACAGCGCCGAGCTAAATGTGACAAAACAGGCGGTCACAGTTAAGTTGATAAAATCAACACTTTTTGTTTAATACAAATATAAAACATACATTTACCATACCAGTGAATGTATTTACAATTACTCCGTGTAAAAAACTTAAAATAATTAATATTTTCGCCTACAAAATTAAGTAAATTTGCACGAGAAATGCAAAATCATAATTTAAGCTCGTGTTACGTGATTTTAGATTATAATAGTAGAAATCTATCCTATTTTACAGCTTAAACGAAACATAAATTATTATATTACAATTTGTCCGTCTCAAATATTTAATTTCTTGGTTGACAATAAAGATACATATTTATCAAAAAAGCACTTCAAATTCTCCATACAATTTTACTATGACGGCCGCGCGCCGATTTGAATATCGAGCTCTGTCATTCAGTCCAACCGCGTCTTACGCTCGGCGCAGTCTTAAGTATACATATTAAAAGAAAAGAATAGATTATTTGCCAAGCTAATTTCACCGATATAACTATAATATGAACCCTTTATAATATCAACTGTCCCACTACTTGGCACGAGGACTTCTTAGTGTGAGAGTACACTTATTCAGGTCGGCAATTACGGAGTTAGGTCTGCGTATTTATACGGGTTAATCTCTAGGTCTACACTCGGACTGCGGGGTCCAGACACAATTAAAATAGCATCATGTCGTCTATAAAAGCAACATTGTGTAGTTTAAAACTGCAATTATAACGGGACGCTAAAACATCTAACGTTAATACGTTGCAATATTAAGTACGTTACAATATTTGCCTACCCTCTATAAATATGGAAGATGATATATGATATTAATGGTATGTCATAACAACATCCAACTCAGGAAATACGCAAGCATACATCAATTGCTAACAGTTCCATAAAGCTTTCACGCACTCGTGTCACGAATGTCACTCAACATGTCACGCATGACATAATAGTAGATGACATGCTAATTCCACATACAAACTATTGTAGATTTAAAGCTTGTCAAGGGCAAGATATGACGTCGTGTGGGCGTATGAAACAGCAAGGCCTGAAATTCAATTATACGTAACCTACTTAATAAAGAGCTTCCAACCGCTACGTTCTAACTTGGGACATGATCTAGATAAGATGCGGCCGCGGTTTAACACACGCGACATCTTGACAGCGCCATCTAGCGTGTGATTTGTGTTTATTGGTTGAGTATTTTTCTTGTCTATATAGGTTTGCTTTTAGGGTTTTTCTGTTATAAAATTATTAGTTGATTTGCGGAATATGCTAATGTGCCCAGTAAATGACAAAAGGCTTCTAATATTACATGGGACTTTACTTCTTTTCTGAACTTCTCAATGAAAAATGCATTGTGTCTAGAATATCTGAAATCTGTGTTCCGGCAAACTTTTATACGTTTTAAACATAGTTGGCAAAATGTAGCTGTAAGGAACCTTTGCGGGATAGACAAAAGGTTTTCGTGGATATACAAGTGCGAGTCTGATTTGTATAAGACAGAGGAACATAAAAGTTAATTAGAGACAACAAACGTATATCAACAACGATTGGCTGATTAGATTAGAAACAGTCAATCAAATCACTTGACTTGAGTTTGCTTATGACACGCCGTTGATTAGTCTTTCAGAAACCGGTTAATGTATTATGTTATATTTTATACCTTAAGAAATTAAGAGAGCTAGTCCTCTTGATCCTATTGGTATTACATTTTTGTGTCCGTTGTTTGAATATTTGTAAAGTTGCGGGTTGTATATTTAAGAAGAAGAATATTATGATTTCATCAGGATGACCAGCCATTGTAAGTGCAGCGTTTCGTCCTAAGGTCGTAAGAAAAAAGATCCACATTGTAGTCAAATTCTATGTATTCAGTATCTAATTTAGTCCTCCACAATCTTAAATTTCTTTCTTTTGTTTTCTCTAGTAGGCGTAATGTTTGAAATGTTATATTGCTGTATAATATAAGGTAGATTATTACTAGACCTCTAGGGCCGTAAACTTGGTATTTGATATTAATAAAGCTTCACATACAAGCCGGTCTTGGGAATAAAGTCACGGTAATAATATCTAACAGTATTGTAACTCAGCCCTGTCCTTAAAATAATTACCTACAGCCGAGCGGTACGCAAACAATTTAAATTTCATCTACCTACTTGTGTTTCTTTCTAGTTTAATGATAGTAAATATTATATGAAATTCGTTGTAAGTAAATGAAATAGGAACCGTTCAATAAAAATCATGTTGTGTTTTTAACCCCCGACGCAAAAACGACGGGGTGTTATAAGTTTGACGTGTCTGTGTGTGTGTGTGTGTGTGTGTGTGTGTGTGTGTGTGTGTGTGTGTGTGTGTGTGTATGTATGTGTGTGTGTGTGTGTCTGTCTGTGGCAACGTAGCTCCCGAACGGATGAACCGATTTTAATTTTGTTTTTTTTTGTTTGTAAGGTGAATTAGTCGGGAGTGTTCTTAGTTATATTTGATGAAAATTCGGCCAAGATGGCCGCCGCCACAAAATGGCGGATTACATATTTTTCACAACTCCCTCAATATGAGTATTAAACGAAAGGGCTTGACTAGTAGAATGCTATACACTATGATAAATTTCAAATCCAAGATGGCCGCCATCACAAAAAGGCGAAATACATTTCTTTTTTCACAGCTTCTTCTTTTTGGGTGTCAAATGAAAGTAGTGTCGGGGGTTTTTTAAATTTTTAATTTATAGTTTGATTAGTAGATAAATTTATGTAGGTATGTTTAATAAAAAAACATCGTTATAAATTTAACACTGAAAAAATTTGCGCGTCAACTGAGTCGTACGAAAAGTTTTATTGTTAAATTTAATAGTATAAAAAATCCGCATTCGGATAAAAAGTTTAATTTAAATTTCTTGTTTATTTGTTTGCAATTGACTTTAGCATAATTATTATGTAAGTACTTGTACTTATTTCAATCAAATATTCAGAAATCACAAGCTAACTGCTTACGAAACCATCACACCGTCGTTTCATCACTACGGCGCATTCGCGACTGGTAGTGTACCGAATGTATACCGACCTCGAGGCGCGTGGGTATGACTCGCGTTCAGACCGTTTGTATGAAGATAGAATACTGTTAGATAATATTACCGTGATAAAGTAATACATTAATTCTCCAAGGACCTTATTTATTTGTTAAGCTTACCTACTGTGGCTTTTCAATATCAGACTATTTATATATTTGTTATTTTGGTTTTCCAATATCTAATAGGTTTTCTTCTAAAATCTTATTAAATACAATCATACTACATTTTGCCTGCAGTTTCGCTTGCGTAAATGTAGGTTAGGTTAACAAAAGTACTTTTTCCTGGATGTAGGGTACCCTATGACCTTTTCTGTTCCACTGATAAAGTGTATGCGAAATTTCACGATGATCGATCGAGTAGTTAAGGCATGAAACCGTAAGAAACAAACTTACATTCGCATTATTCATATTAGTTAGGATGCATATTATAAATAATTTAAGGCACAATCGGCACAAAAATGTCTTAGCCACACAGAAGATTGCAGCTAATTAATTCTTATCTATGTTTCTGGCTACAAAACTGCATCGAAACCGTAGTTTCACGATATTTTGTTATAAACGCACATTCAAACAACCAAACAAAAATTGCAAAAGCATATCATGTGCGATTTGAGTAGCATTTTCAGAACTGTTTAGAGGCGTTGTAATGTCAGCAGAGAACAGTTTACTTTGAAGGTATTTGCCATTTTAAAAAGCAATGCATTAATTTGCCGTGTCTATATAAAGCAAGTAGTACGCCTGGCGTTGAAAGCGTCCATTGTGTACGGAAACGTTTTGTCATATGATGAGGCTTCAAGCCTTAAAACAAAGACAGTTTCTTAAAACGTCTGTCGAGGTAGCCTTGTGTTTTACGCCGATTAAGACAAAGACAGAAAGGCTGCATTTTGTAGAGCCCTTGTGTAAATTGGCCTTAAGTTTGAATACCGCCTAAATTATATAAAAATCTGTACTAAAGGTAAGACCGTGAATAACGAGATATAACTTAAATAAGCTTCAAAAACACATTACGAAGTTTCAAACGAATTAAAGCGAAATCTTGTCGGATGAAAATTATTCTGGCAGTGACGTGGAAAGGTCAGAGATCACAGTTTTTATTCAATTATCGTATAATTGCCTTATACGTGATAGGTGCGTGTTTATGATGCCGGAGTCAAAGATCATGACTGTCGCAAGATTTGATTGAGGATAGCTGATAGCTCTATTATTTTAAATGACTGACTACTTCGGGGATGCGGCGGCAGTGAATGCGACTGTACTTCAAATCTTGGGTCGAACCAACAAAAAGTTATTGGATTCTTCTTTCTAGAAAGTAGAAATGTACAAAATCAGTCTGGATTTAGGAAAGCACGTTGAGCCGTTACTCCTGCGTTTTCCGAATATTATGAAACTTAATAAAATTTTGTACTTTCCTGTAAATTAAATACATCTGAAGTCCAAAATATATTATTTAAACGTTTTGTACCTATGTATTTAGTTGATAAGCCATTTAAATAAAATAAAAATCCAATAAAAATCCATAATTACATAGTGACGATGTTTAGATATTGGGATGTTTATTACCCAATCACGCGTAAACCGGTGATTAGATTTAAAACTTTGCACAAAGAGAGGCCATGTCCTTGATTAACACATACATGGGATACCTTTTATCCCGGTAGGTGGGTTAAGACCTGCGACTTGCGACTAAATCCCATAGGCACTTAGAAGTACGTCATAAAACAGTGCATAGCTTAAACTAGCAAGCGTTCCATTTGTGCTAAAATATTCTTAAGTGAAAACGTTTCAAGACTTTGAGATCTTAATGAATCATTAACCATATCTATGGACAATGAAAAAGGCATTGTGTCTGGACGCCGGCATCCGTCGGCTTCGCAATTAAGAACTGCGCACCCCGCAATCGAGATGGTTTAAATCGACCTGGGGACTAATTCTCGCGAAGAAGAAGCCATATTTTGTCGACCTACGACGAAATAAAACGGCAGATTATTTTGAGATAACGATTTCGAATGACTTGCGCCATTTTGTTACATCATAGATCTGTCAGACGAAAAAAACTACCTTGCAAGAATTAGGTCCCAGGATTGACTAAGGTAAATCAAAAAGACTCCAATCAGGAGTAAAACTAATTTTGCTTAAACCGGGCTACGATTATGTTTCTTAGTACACAGCAATACGGTTATAATAAAATTACGTATTTAGATAATGATCGCATAAGCCTCCCCTAAGGATTTCCACACAGATTGACCTTGGGCCGCCCGTATCAAACCGTTTCCCGCGACCCTTAGGGTCTAGTCCTAGGTCGCTGGTCCACCTTGTGTCTACCACTGTAGCGTATAGTGCAGTATTATCTTACGTATGGTTCGATCCCGATCGGATCAGGAAAAAGTTCGGAGTTAGTTTAATGTATGTATACGCGTTAACCTGTCAATTGTAGGAATGCCAGTCATAATTGAAATCCTGCTGTGCCTGGCCGCCGACGTGCCGCTGCCGCTTATGAAAGGTATTGTGGTGTTCAGGGTTAATAGAAGGATTACAGAATACATAAGGGATTTAAATTTATTTTAATTTATTTACTTTTAAAAAGAGGTGTATCGGTAGCATTTTTCGGTTGCGTTAACCACTTACTGATGGTAACTGGTTCTCACAACCGGGTTATTTGCCACTTTCGTGTTTAAACAAACTATACCAAGATAGTCTAAACCTAGCTATCAGATCTATTATTATCTATAGCGCCTATAACAGTACAAAAACAGACACAAGATATGGTACAAGGCGACAAGCAATTATCTTTAATGTCGTATCTCGCATACAAAACAAACAGGTTATTAGAATGATAGCTAAATGATAGACCATTATTCTAGCCTTAATACATTACTTAAGATTGCATAGACGGCGCAATGGTTTAGGTAAACGACTCGCCACTGATAATGTCCCGGGTTATATGAATTGGATCCGGGATGGAAAAATTGTGTGTTGCACATATAGCTGTTCCGTATCTTATGGCCTGTCCCACCACAATCTCTCTTCTTTAACCTAACAAGAGTGTGGCAGCATGCAATTTATCTTTCGGATAACGTTTACTTGATAGTGGTGAAACTGGCCGTTAGTGTTGTTTATGTCTGTTGTTATAATGTTTGTATAGGTCTTCGAGAAATAAGGCATATCTCTAATGTGGGACTATAAAAAAAAATTGATGCGGAAGAACGCCATATTGCTAGTATTTTTATATATTCAACTTCCGTATGTTTCCGTCCGTAAAATACGAAAAGTCGTATTTGCGATGTTTTTTCTTTATATAAGAATTTAATATAGTTTTCCCCGAAGTTACTAGAGGAACCTGCATTGAAATATATCAGATTGGGTCACAGCGAATCGGGTTAATTTCGAATTTTTCTATCCAGTAACCCTCCCTATTCATGGATCGAATGCTTTTGCTGCACTGCTGTCGTCTGTCTGTTTGTCTGTCTGTTCGCAATATACTCAAAAGCTACTAAACGGATTTACCTGCAAGCCGTTTTCGTCAATAGACAGAATAATTCATTAGGTGTATAATTTGTTAAGGTTTGGTAGTACACCAGTGCGATGTCGGGACAGGTCGCAAATATTATATATAATTATCATATAGGTACTAAATATCGCATGTTCATTTTTGTTTTTCATGAGCCAAGTTACTACGTATTTCCAAATTAAAATTTACACATGTACGGGTACCTCGTACAATATTTACGTTTACTACGAGAATGACCCACGCATAATAGAACAGGCTTGTCGTCAAGGGTGACATTCAAAACTACATGACACGCTTAACCCCTCTTGAGTGATGTCACAGAAGGGGACTGCTGTCGCCTTCGGTGACTATGTCATTTCATGAGGAACATCGACCTACTAACAATGTGACATCAGGGACGTACACAATTTGTTGCTCGATGTTTTTGGAGGTAATCCTTTTTTTTTTCTTTTTTTTATGTTAACTAGCGTATATTAGCGATAGCCTAGTAGGAGACCGATAGTCTGCCACGCAGAGGTCTCGAGATCGATCCCACGTATTAAATAGTTAATTATCGCTCACTTTAACGGTAAAGGAAAACATCTTGAGGAAACCTGCATGTCTGAAAGTTCTACATAATGTTCTCGAAGATATGTGAAGTCTGCCAACCCACACTAGGCCAGCATGGTGGACTACGGCTTAAGACTGCGCCGAGCGTAAGACGCGTTAGGACTGAATGACAGAGCACGATATTCAAATCGGCGCGCAGCCGACCTTTTTTTTTTTTTTTTTGATACCCAGGAAAAATGCTTCATGCACTACCCGCCGGCTAGGGGACGGCACCGGCGGGGCGTGTGGGACTCCCAGCAAGAAGACGCGCTGGTATACCCACTAAAAAACCTGGGGTGTTCCCTCTCTCACCCAATGGGGGGGGCCAGTTGGGAACTTAAAAGATTCAACCATAGCAAGCCCCCCCGTGTGGGTGCCGGCCGGGTCATTTTTTTTCGGACCCGACCACCTCTCGTCCCCAGGGAAAAGCCTGACTGCTCTCCCCTTTCGACATCAGAAAGGCGCGCGGGAACACCGCGCGCGCCCTCTCGGGGCTTTTAGTTTACGGGTGGCAGGGTCCCCTGAGGCTCCGCCACCCGGAGCCCCTAGGTGGGGAGCAGGAGAGCGACATAAGCGCGTCTCCTGCGCCCCCTCCTCCGGCGGCGGACGTCCGGGGCGTAAGGATCGTCCTCACGCCCCCGCTCCGCCGCCTCCTTCTGTGAGATGATCATCTTCAGTCTCGCAGAAGAAACTCATTGCGCCCCAGCACCTGTCGTCGCCGACCATCTTGGATATGACGGTCGGCAACGAGAGGTCGGGGCCAATCACGGTGACCAGGGCACAGCGCTCCGCGGCCCACGCCAGGCACTCCTCCAGCGTGTGCTGCGCCGTGTCCCGGTCACACACCTCACAATGGTGACATCTGGTTGTCGGCTCCCTACCGGCTATCTTGCAGAGGTACTCTCCGAAACACCCGTGTCCGAAGAGCACCTGAGTAAGCCGGTAGGTGAGCGGTCCGCGCCGTCTGTCCGCCCATTCTCTTAGTACTGGACGGACAGCCTCGACTGTCCTCACCCCGTAGCGGGGCTGGGCCAGTCGCTCATTCCACCTGGCCTCCAGGACCAGTCGAGCCTGGGACCTTCGCGTCTCCACCGCCCTGTGCGTGGGCTCGTCGCCATGGAGGCGGAGGTCAGCGCGCCAGTAATACACTGACGCTTGGACCTCCGCCTCCAAATCCCAGGGCGGCGATGCCGCCAAAACGCACGCCGCCTCATAGGAGACGCGCAGCCGCCCTAGTAAAATTTTATGGAGGATTTGAAGTGCTTTTTTGATAAATATGTATCTTTATTGTTAACCAATAACTAAAATATTTGAGACGGACAAATTGTAATATAACTATTTATGTTTTTTTTTTTTTACGTGGGGGAATGCTATGATGCATATCCCTCCGCGGGGGCGGGCGGAGGGATTATGTCGGACTCGCCGGGGTAAAAGAAAGATGGAATAATAGGAAAGTACCTCCCGGAATACCGACTAAACCTACCACGGTGTTCCTCGACAAAACCACTATCGACGGGGCCGCGCGAATCGCTTTCGCATGCGGTCGCGATCCCGCCGAGGTTACGGCCTGCCGTCTGGAACGGCAGGCCACTACACAAGAGACCTACCCAAAGGACTCACTCGAAAAAATTCCCTACTGTCTCCCCCCTAGAGGGGAGACGGACGGACTCGACACAGAGGCGCGCGTGGGAACACGCACGCCGCCTCTCGGACCTGGTGCTGAACGGATGGCGGGCAGGCCCACAAAGCCCGCCACCCCCAGGTCCAACCTCAGGGTGGCTGGAGGTCATCGCGCGCCCTCCGGCGCCCGGCTCTGCGGTTGGGGAGAGGGTTCAAACGCTCCCTCTCCCGCTCCGCCGCTTCCTTGATGGAGATTACTTCCTCACAAAAGGAGGCGACGGCGTTCCACGACCTCTCACTCCGGACCATAGACTGAACTACGGCCGGGAGCGAGAGGGCAACCGATCCGACTGCCGCGATCAAATCACGGCGCTGCGATGCCCATGCGGGGCAAACTGCCAAAGTGTGCAGCGCCGTGTCCTCTACAACGTCGCGGCAGTCGCCGCAGTGGTGACAACCGGGCGTCTCTTGCCGGCGTATACGACACAGGATCCGGCCAAAACAACCGTGGCCAGTCAAAACCTGTGTCAGCCGGAAGGTGAGGCCCCATGCCGCCTCTCCAGCCACTCCTCAAACACGGGACTTACCGCCACGATCGTGGCGTGCCCGAACTATTTATGTTTCGTTTAAGCTGTGAAATAGGATAGATTTCTACTGTTATAGTCTAAAATTCACGTAACACGAGCTTACGATTTTGCATTTTTCGTGCAAATTTACGTAATTTTGTAAGCGAAAATATTAAATATTTTAAGTTTTTTACACGGAGTAATTGCGAACACATTCATTATTATAGTAAATGTATATTTTATATTTGTATTTAACAAAAAGTGTTGATTTTATCAACTTAACTGTGATCGCCTGTTTTGGCACATTTCGCTCGGCGCAGTCTTAAGTCTTCTCACACGGAGAAGAAGCCCAGTGTAATAGTTTAATACAGGATTGATATAATTATTTTATTACGTAGCGTGTTACGAACGTTCAAACAACGACACAAAGAGCACCCAGAAGCGGAATAACTATTAATTGTGACTCATACAAATTTGTACTCCGTGTGGTGATCAAAATCCACACAACACACAGAGCCTGACGCAGACAGGGATTAAACTGGTTGTTAAACTAATAAGTTTAACATGAGTCTGTGGCATTGTAACTTCTAAATGAACGAACCGATTTTGATTTAGGTTTATTTGTTTTGCAAAGTGACTTGATCGAGTTTAGCGATTCAAGAAAATCTGTAGATATAGCCGTTTGAAAATCATAATTTTATTTTTTTATAATCTATTTAAATTATGATTATATTTCAAAGATAACACAAATATTAATAACCAAATAAGGATTTGAAACAAATATTATAGTAAGTAATTTTTGGATAACACGCATTTCTATTAATGCAATCATATTAAATCAAGTTCAATACATACATAGATTTACGCCTGTTTCCCAGAGGGGTAGGCAGTTCAAGTTCAAGTTCAATGTCAATACCTAATTAAATACATCCTTTCAAAATGTAACTAATCAGCTCTTTTCTAGTTTAGGAAGAGATGTGAGCGAATGCAGGTCTGTTTAAATCGAAATTAGGAATCCTGTCACTTAAAAGATATTGTCAGAACATGGTAACCTCGACATAGAGTATATTTTTTGTGCCGAGAGTATATTTTGTAGTCAAAAAGTACTGTTACTGAATATGCGGCTATCATTCTATGTAGGTATACATATATTGGATCAACCGAGCTCCAAACTATTGATTATCTTTGGTGGCAAAGAAACTACATTGGCAGCAAGGCGACCGCTTGCCGCCACACCGAGCATTGTGGTTTCGAATCCTCTTTGGCACTATATACATATACGACCTATAGATAAATAATTGTATTTCCTTTTATGTATACGACGCTTTTACAGCACTAGCTATAATTTCTTTATCGCGAATGTCATTACAAACATTCAAACAACGGACAAAAACAACCAGAATCTGAACAACCATTTGTGGGTTATTCATTTGTTATATGGTCCGTGCGGGATTCGAACACACTGCACTCGGCGTAGTAGCAATAGCGAGAGGACCACTTCAACGACTATGCTATACAGTTTGTAAAGTCCCTTCGACATAGGGCTATGTAATATAATAATAATAATAATATTCTACCACATACACTCAACATTATCTAGCCCAAACTAAGCAGAGCTTGTACTATGGATACTAGACAATGGATAAACATACATATATACTTTTTTTTTGTAAATACGTACATATTATACATAGAAACACCCAGACCAAGACAAACATCCATGTTCATGCACACAAATGTTTGACTTGTGCGGGAATCGAACCCGCGACCTCAGGCGTGGCAGTCGGTTACACTAACCACTACGCCATTGAGGCCGACAAAACTAAAGGAAGATTTATCACGACATTTAAATTATCATTAGTCACGAACTGCCTTTGCATTGTCACAAAGTGTAAGTGTGTGCCCTCATGCCATCCTACTGTCTATTACAGATTAATATTAAATATTTCTAATAAGTCCTTATTATTTCATCTCCATTACATTATTCAGTAATTATTTATTTAAAATTATTGTTATAAGCTTTAGATTTATATAGTCAGTAATATATGGCATAATGGCTGCAACACCTTCTTTATATGAGTTGTAAAATACTGAAATTATATTTAATTGGCGATTTAAAAGAGTGGCCATGAGTTTCTTGCAGGTTTCCTCTCATAGGCTCAACCCTTTGCCTGAACTTAGCAATTAACCTAAATGTAGCTTCAATAACTTAGCAAACTCACTAACCTATGTATTTTGACGTTCATAAGTTTTACTATGTGATATAAATGAATAAATGACTTTCACTTTGACATTCCATTCTATTTAAATCCATATAATGGCATATATTTATAGTTTAAAAAAATTACTGTCACCTTGATATATAAATACTATATAACAAGATATAATTTGCTATAAAATAAAATATATTTGGTATTATCAGCAAACGGAATGGACGGATCATTACCCATTTTGTCTTATAGACGATAAAATAACCCTTATGCTCTACTGTGTTGACAGGGCTATTTTATGGCCCATTAACACAATTTAAGGTGTATGAAACACGTAGATGTATATTATACATACATGGTCTCACGTCTATATTCCTGAAGGGGTAGGCGGAGGTGTATTACGCCCACATTACGTCAGTTAAGGTTTTAGGCCACACGCAATAGAGGTGCTAGTATATTGCCGACGTAGGCGCGTCGCCCACTGATAAGTCGGGGCACGGTCGAGGCACAGTCGCGGCGGCGTCGCGGCCCGGTCGAGGCGAGGCATTTATGTAGAGTCGAGGCGAGGGCGGAGAGAGATAGGAGAAGATTTTACTTAAACTTAAGAGAAACAAAATGACAAAATAGCGGTGGAGTCGCGGCGCCTCGGCCTCGGTTCCACCTCGCCTGTGACGCGACTCTAGTGTGTGAGCGCACCGAAATTTATTCCATAAGGAAACATAGAAACTCGTGCGCCCGCGCCTCGACGCTACCTCGACTCCAGGTCGTGTGGGCGACGGGCCTTAGTCGTTTCGAACGAACTGTGCGGTACGACGTTTTTTTAAATAATATATTAGGTATTGATTCGCACACCTCCTTTTATCATCGGTTTGTTTCGACACTTATAATATTATTTTAAAAAGTGTCGTTTTGCACAGTTCGTTCCAAACGACTAAGGCCCGTCGCCCACACGAGCTGGTGTCGAGGTGACGTCGAGACGCGGGCGCACGAGTTTCTATGTTTCTTTATGGAATAAATGGCAGTGCGCTCACACACTAGAGTCGCAAACGAATTCGCGCGACCAATAAGCCTATAAGAAAATTTCTTGACCCAAACCCAATAACACTAAGCTTAACCCACTATTCGAACTTCAAACGTTACGCACAGCAGTCGCATTCACTACTGCTCCGTCACCAAGTCCGTCTTACGTCACTTTAGCTTTACATCCGGCAATCCTGAGTATTTAAGGAAATCCTTACCAATAGTTATTATTAGAATTGCGTTAGTATGTTTGTTGGGTTTTTCTTTACTTAGACAACAACAGAGCAACGAATTAATGTGATTTTGTTAGTAGAGATGGTTTAGTTGTTTCATCTTAGGATAAAGATATTTGGTAATAATTAATACATATATCATACATTGAAATAATATATATGACAAAAAAATTAAATTACTGACATATTTACCAATTATAAAATTATAGAAAGTTAATTCATACTCATGTGACATGATACTGCGTATTTAATAATATTTCAGGTATATAATTATAGGATAGTTCTTAAGAACTAAAATAGCTTAGTTACCAGTAAAAGCTAGTAGGCAGATAATATTTATAAGTATAAGAATCGGTTTTATTATTTATCACAATAAAACCGATCTTTATTAGGTACATCCTCACTTTTAGTAAGATTTATTACGGCCTAAATCTCTTCCAATTAAATTAATAATGCCCAAATTAACCTGAAGGATACGATTTATTATTTATTTTGGGTTATTCATAAAATAGGTACTTATTTGAAATAAAAAATAGCGCTCATTGACCATATCGTTCATTATTAGATTTGCGAATATAACAATTATACGTTGAGTCGGTCAAGTCTTAGAATACCAGATATAATTAAAAATCTATTACGTCTGGCCACCGGTGTGCCACTGCGTCAATAGGTTAAATACCTAGCAGGTATGTTGCGGATGCAGATTTTTTGACATCCGCGGATGCGGTTACGGATATTTAAAGGCTCACATCCGCAAATGCGGATGCAGGTGTTTCTTGATTCTCATCGGGCCATTCATCGGTGTCACCCATTTTCTATCCTGTCGCAACCTGCGCTATATCTAAATCCGCATTAACATCCACGTTGATTATTTCAGATGCGGATGCATTTGTCCAAATCGATGCGGAAGCTCCGCAGATATGGATGCAGGTGCGAATATTCGCAACATCCCTGGTACCTAGCTATAATTATACGGTTAAACTGTGACCGCTGATAAATTGCCACCGTAGTATTTCTGATAGTTTACAACAAGCAGTTTTACTCATGAGTTAACGTCTTTTGAACACTACCTTTCAAACGTATGTTTTAATGACTCCGAAAACCCCAACTTGCAAGAAATAACACTCATAATACACCAGCTCATCGTTGCTTACCCGAAAATTGAACCGGTGGAAAACACGTCACCCTTTAAGTCTGCATTTGGCAATAGTTTCAATTAAATAAATAAATACCATCGCGTTACTGCCAAGTGAAACAAAAATAAATATATTTTTGTTTCACTTGGCATTTTATAATTTATAAAAAAAAGTTTCGAATCGTTTGAAATCGTGTTGGATCTACTTAGAGTTGTCAACCGTATTCTAGAATAGGTATTGTACCTTTTTTCATGTAGGTGTAATTTATAATCTGTAATTCTAATAGAGTACGCTAAAATACTCTTGTTTACTATAGGTCCTAATATTACCCATTGTATTATCATAAGCCAAAAAATTTACTGTTTTATAACGTAACTAGCGGTAGCCAAGTGGTCGAAATTCGCCCATAATTTATTTAATTTTTAAATTTGATCGTTATTAAGGTTTTATTGTCTATAACTATACCCTTATAATCACATTTTATTTAGACACCTACTCCACATACATATGTAACCATAGTTATGAATCATTCTACGAAGTCAAATGAACAATGCCGAATTACTACGAACGCGATTCGACTCCTTGAGTGTCAAATGCATGGTTGTGTGCGTGTAGTGTTTTTTCATTAATTTAATGTATTGACAATTAACAATGCATATTTTATAAAAATATAAGGATTCGCCCCTCCTTCTTCAAATAAACTTTAACTATGCCAAATGTCATACTCCTCCATCCGCGCAATTTTCGTAAAAAGGGGTACAAAGTTTTTCCTTCACGTATTAATGTATAGATATGTAGGTAATAGCTAGATGTCCGTGGTTCCACACGCATTTATGGTTACTACTTCGCTCTGGAGGCTCGTATTGTGATCTTATATAGCCCATAACCTACCTCAAGAATTGTGCTATCAAATTCAAAGATTTATTAAATCCAAATGTTAGTTTCAGAGATGTAGTGTAGCGCATTTAAACAAAAAATAATCAATCTCTTCAGATTATATCTATATATAAATAGACAAAGTTCAGTTCGCTTCTGTTTGTAAACTGATATTGTTTTTTGCTATTGATGACCATTTGGATTAGCAATAAAAAACATTGGAAACTGTTGGTTTTTTATAGTTTGGTAAAGACAAAATAGTACTTTTTACAATTGTTGCCCTTCAATATCTGTCTAGATTTTCGATACCTAATGATTTTGTCTGGGCGAATAATTTTAGTGGAAATGAATAAATATTACTAATGTTATGTATGTGAAAGTTAAAACAGATATTTGGTTGTTACTCAAACACTTGTAAACCGTTGAATAGATTTGGATGAAATTTGGCACGCAGATAGACCATGTCTTGGTATATGACATATTAGATTAGGGTACTTCTTACTGCGTTATGCTTTGCAAGATTTACGCGGGCTGAGCGCAATCAGATAAATTTATAGGATATAATAACAAATATATAAAGATAGACTTAAGAAAATGTACAACGTGTTACGTACATGTACATGTTTAGATACCTACAGGTGTCCCAGAATATGGAAATTAAATTGTAACGGAGATTGCTTAGGTAAGGTAATCAAATTTTAATTTTTACTTAGTAATATCAAAAGAAATATGACATTTGTGTAAAATCAAAGTTTTTAAAAAAGTACGACTTTTTCAGGCTTTCAACTACAGGTGCTTCGATTATGGCTAAGTTTCCTTTTCTTTCACTATTATTATTTGTGAAGGATTGATTCGTCAAACTACAAACTATTTTTTTTAAACTGGCGTAGTTTTTTTGTAAGTTGGCACTCTTCATTTACCCTCTCTGATAACAAATATACACTTTTTTAAAGTTTACAAACCTTGGTGTATAGTGTCAACATGATATCACAGATATACAGTATACGAGGTAAAAGTACAAATAACATTTCCTGTGTCTTATTTTTACTTTACCTAACAACTTTACTAAACGAATTTTTATGCGGTTTTCACCAATAGATAGAGTGATTCATAAGGCAGGTTTAAGTATATAATTTGTTAAGGTTTTGTACTACCCGTGTGAAGCCGGGGCGGGTCGCTAGTCATATTAATTATTAATTAAATTATACGGACACAGAAAAGCTGCTAGAAGTCTTAAAATTATATTGTACTTTGTCACCTTAACTGATCATCATAAAACTTTGAATATACGTTGTCAGGGGTACAGAAAAGAACATAGGGTACCTTTCATCCAGAAAAAGGTACTATTACTGACCTTTTTTTATGCACTACCCGCCGGCTAGGGGACGGCACCGTCGGGGCGTGTGGGACTCACCAGCCGAGCGCGACCACCTCTCGTCCCCGGGGAAGAGCAATTCACTGCTCTCCCCTTTCAACATTAGAAGGCGCGCGGGAACACCGCGCGCGCCCTCTATGGGTTCTTAACTCACGGGTGGCAGGGTCCTCTGAGGCCTTGCCACCCAGAACCCTTAGGTGGGGGGCAGGAGAGCGACATAAGCGCGTCTCCTGCGCCCCCTCCTCCGGCGGCGGACGTCCGGGGCGTAAGGATCTTCCTCACGCCCCCGCTCCACCGCCTCCTTCTGCGAGATGACAGCCTCGCAGAAGGACCTCATTGCGCCCCAGCACCTGTCGTCGCCGACCATCATGGATACGACGGTCGGCAACAAGAGGTCGGGGCCAATCACGGCGACCAGGGCACAGCGCTCCTCGGCCCACGCCGGACACTCCTCCAGCGTGTGTACTATTACTGACCTAACTTATCCTACATTTTTCCGCAATCGAAGTTATTGAAAGTGAATTTAAAGTTTTATATTACTTGCTATACACATTTAATTGTAGATATGTACAAGACTATAAATATATATGTATTAAAAATGCGCTAGTGTAACAAAATTTGTTAAGTGATGTCCTGAAACACAGGTTTATCTTAGTTCAGACAGACAGGCTTTAATGTAACCTTTTTGAACTTGATTTTGTATCCCAACTACCATGACTAACATTATAAATGAGAATGTGAGTTTGTTTGTTTTTTACGCTTTCACGCCTTAACTACTCGACCGATTATCATGAAATTTAGCATGCCCGTTTTCAAGAGAACAAAAAAAGACATAAGGTAGCTTTTATCCACAAAAAAAGTACTGTTACTTACTAATCTAACCTAACCTACATTTACGCGAGCGAGAGGGCAAAATATAGTACTCTGTAAATTAATATAGTTTATAGGAATAATTTGTATTTAAGCTTAAATTATTTAAGGTAGGAATGATAAAACACCATTAATGTACGATGTAGTGTAAGGATGTATGTATATTTTATCCTGTCAATAAATAAACATTATAGTAATAAATAATAAAAAAATAAAATAAGATTTATTGTGTCAAATAATTCATTTTACGGAAAGTTATGTTTGGAATCTTCTTTTAAGCAAATAAGCCTGTAGAGAACTCCGCTCCTCCATATTTTACATAGCGTGATAATTAACACGATAATTTGAAACTATGAAATTAATTCTAGTATACACTATGGTTATGAATTAGCCCTACACATACCTCTACTATAATCTACTAATAGGATACCATAAGCCTATTTGTTATAACAATATGTCCACGATATACTATCAGCCGATAGACTCGCATGAGCAGTAGCCAGTAAAAGGATTTTCGGCTTAAGTACTGTGCTTAAATCCTGGTTTAATTAAAACGTGATATTACTTTTTGTCGGCTGCCTTTGTAAAGTAGTACCTAGTAAATGCGACTGGCCTGTTTCTTCTGATGAAAGCTCTACTCCCCGGACAGGCTTTCTTCAATGCTAAATTTTCATTTCCTTTTTATTATTCTATTTATATTAATATTATCTTAAAGTCAAATTCAAAAAGAATTATTTCCATAAAAATGTGCAAACAATTCTTGGACACGTCAATTAACTATTATATTAATGAATAGCTCAGTGGTGAGATCAACAGACTGCAATGCAGAGGGTCTCGGGTTCAAAACCCACGTCGCGCACCACTGACTTTCGGAAGTTATATGACTTTTCGAAATTATGTGCGTATTGATTGACAATTATCGCCTGCTCCGTGCCTCGGAGAGCACGTTAAGCCGTCGGTACCGGCTGCCATGAACATCTACGGCAGTCGTTATTGGGAAGTAAGTGCCCTATAATATCCTGACACTGGTCTAGCCTTAGGGTATCGTTAGCAATCGGGTTGCGGAGGTCAGGTGACAGCCGCTCCGTGTAAAAAACTGATATCCAGTCAAATCCGGTTAGACCAGAAAAACCGACCCCAAGTGACTTGGGAAAAATAAAGGCTAGGGAGAAGATTTATAAAAAATAATAACAAAATAAATATCTTATCTTAATTGACGTTTCCAAGAATTGCTTGCACATTTTTATAGAAATAAAGATTTTAAACTTTGACTGCTTTAAGGTCTAAGGTGATGCCTAGTTGGGAAAAGTGTTATTGAGATTTTCTATTAAGAAATTTTCAGTAACTACACGGAGTCTGGGACTATGCCCGGGAACTGTAAATAGGCGTGTTCCCTATTACGTAGGCCTGAAATCTTAGTGCAAGAAATGTGTATTATGAAAGAAACGTATGATATACATGTCTGCTTACCGTTTCGGGCATAAAAGCTTCAGACTATGTGTGTATATGTTACACTAAGTGTGATTAATTGAAAATTATTAATAATTATCTGTCATTATTAATAATTATCCGTCATTATTAATAATTACCTCATGATTTGGTAAATGTGAATATAAAATTGAAATTCATCACTTTTACCAGTTGTTATTAATATTAATAATTCACTCCTCTCGTCGGTAAAAGTAATAAAATAAGACTCGAAGTTAATTTTCCAGTAGGTATTTATTTATAATACCATAGTTCTTACAAATACTAAAAGAAATTTACATGCAAACCGTTTATTGGGTTTTGCTTAAATCAAACAAAAACAGATCAAATAAAAATTATACAACCATAGACTCCGTAACATCAACATTAGAAATAAAAAACTTTTCTTTACTAAAGAACTTACATATAAATCGTTTATCATTTGGTTTTGCTTAGATCAAACAAAAACAGATAATATAAAAATGATGTCCTTTGATGCTCGATCAAACAGAAAGACGCTTAGTCGACATTATTTTTGAAAATTTATTACATTTATCGGTACTCAGGTTAAATTATTAATAATCACTGATAAATGTGATTAATTTCTTGCTTTTACCTCGCCTTTCGGTAATTATTAATAATGATAGACAATTATTAATAATTATCAAATTAATCAAACTTTTTTTTTTTTTTTTTACGTGGGGGAATGCGATGACGCATATCCCTCCGCGGGGGCGGGCGGAGGGATTATGTCGGACTCGCCGGGGTAAAATAAAGATGTTAAAAAGATAATGTACCTCCCGGAATACCGACTAAACCTACCACGGTGTTCCTCGACAAAACCACTATCGACGGGGCCGCGCGAATCACTTTCGCATACGGTCGCGACCCCACCGAGGTTTCGGCCCGCCGTATGAAACGGCAGGCCACTACACGAAAGACCTACCCGAAATAGGCACTACTTCCCCTACTGTCTCCCCCCTAGAGGGGAGACGGACTCGACACAGAGGCGCGCGTGGGAACACGCACGCCACCTCTCGGACCTGGTGCTGAATGGATGGCGGGCAGGCCCACAAAGCCCGCCACCCCCAGGTCAAACCTCAGGGTGGCTGGAGGTCATCTCGCGCCCTCCGGCGCCCGGTTCTGCGGTTGGGGAGAGGGTTTAAACGCTCCCTCTCCCGCTCCACCACCTCCTTGATGGAAATCACTTCCTCACAGAAGGAGGCGACGGCGTTCCACGACCTCTCACTCCGGACCATAGACTCAACTACGGCCGGGAGCGAGAGGTTAACCGATCCGACTGCCGCGATCAACTCACGGCGCTGCGATGCCCAGGCGGGGCAAATCGCCAAAGTGTGCAGCGCCGTGTCCTCAACAGCGTCGCGGCAGTCGCCGCAGTGGTGACAACCGGGCGTCTCTTGCCGGCGTATGCGACACAGGAACTGGCCAAAACAACCGTGGCCAGTCAGAACTTGTGTCAGCCGGAAGGTGAGGGCGCCGTGCCGCCTCTCCAGCCACTCCTCAAACACGGGACTTACCGCCACGATCGTGGCGTGCCCGAAATTAATCACACTTACCGTAACATGTCATACTATGTCTATTTTCGAATATCAAGTAAAGTCAAAATTTGTGTTGGTCACAGTGCAGTTCATAAGTGGTACTTTACCACTTATGAACTGCACGGACAGCACGGATGGCGTAGTGATTTTAGTAATCGCCTCGCCTGCCTTTATGTAGAATATTATGGGTTCGAATCTCACGGAACAAGAAATTCTGTGATCCACAAATTATTGCCTGGAGTCTGGGCGTGCTTAGCGTCTGTTGTTAATATATTTGTAAAATTGCCATCGACACAGGAATAACTCCTAGTGCGAGTGTTGCCATTAAAAAGAGAAAAGATAATTCTCTTTTCTTTTTAGTTAAGTGGTAGATTACGCATCGGAAGTGGTAGATTACCACGATATTATGGTAGCATACTGCTTACTTGTAACCGAAGTCACGAAAGAACACAATTAGTATTAAAATTAACGATCTTTTTATACCAATAAAATAGCCAATGAGTATCCCTTACCTACTTAAGTATTAATTAAGTCACATTAGCTATGTGTTAATTAACATTAATTGCGCAGTAACTAGTGTCACACTATGTTACAAACAATAAATAATTAAAATTAAAACTTGTCAAATGACAACAATGTATTTGTTTTGAAACACGAGCCCGCAATCTTTGAACTTAATAGTGGACAAATAAATTTTATTTTAAACTTGGATTTGCCCGCGACTTCCCTCACGTAAAAATAGGTTAGGTTGCCGTAGGTTACGTTTGTAACCGTACTTTTTTGTATAAAAAACTAGCTTTTGCGCGCGGCTCCGGCGCCCGCTTGGTACCTACATCAATAAAAAGTAGTAGCCTATGTCCTTCCCCAGGGCTTAAACTATATCTAATACCAAATTTCATCTAAATCAGTAGAGTAGTTTAGCCGTGAAGAAGTAACAGACAGACAGAGTTACTTTCGAATTTATAATATTAGTAAGGATATAGCTTATGTTACTTGGTGATAATATTGCTTTCTAAGGGTGAAAGAATTTTTGAAATCGGTTGAGTAGTTTTTAACTTAAATCCTTACAAACAAACAAAGAAAAATCAAATCCTTTCTCTTTATAATATTAATATAGATTAGTTAAAGTTGCTTTTGTTAACGCCACACATAAGGGCAGAAAATCCGTAGAAACAATATTATAAAAAAAAAACCATATCCATATTACTTACAATTAAAACTAATTAGAATATAAATTTGTTTAAATTAAATATGATAGATATTCTAATATTCGATTACATACACACAACACCATCAAGCCCAAACTAAGCAGAGCTTGTACAATGAGTAGGTACTAGACAATGGATAAACATACATATGTATATACTTTCTTTTGAAGTGAAACGTTCTTTAGGCGTGTTGAGCACTTTTTGGGTGAACAAAAATCATGGAACTCGCGTCATCGTCACCGAACGCTTTCCATGAGCTATATGTATACTGTGTATATATGTGTACTTTTTGGGTGAACAAAAAGCGTGAAACTCGCGTCATCGTCACCGCACGCTAGTTACTTAGTTTTCACTTCTATCGGCAGACCCCAAAGACTGCCCCGCATGTTTTGTAAATGTTAATATACTGATCCGAAACTATGTTTGCTTGCCGCCTTTCAAAATGAAGGATAGATAACTCACGCCTGTAAAAAATCTTGCTGAGCACGACTCCTATACACTAGCGCCGACTCCATATGGCCTGGGAGTAGCCGAGCCCCCGTAAGAACATTATCGATAGAATTAAGCACACTAATAATTTCTCCTGTAATCCTGGAAAATCCTAACTAAAATTATAAATACGAATGTCAGTTTGTTTGTTACGCTTTCACGCCTTAACTACTCGACAGATCATCATGAAATTTTCATCATCGCATACACGTTGTCAGAGGTACAAAAAGTAACAATCTTTTCTCATCCAGAAAAAAGGATTTCCCTAGTTTTATGTTCTTGACAAAATCTAGACTCTGAACGCATGAAAAGTCGAAATAGGATATATTCGTTAGTTTTTCTTTACATTTACATGAAAAGTTATAATTATCCATAATATATTTTATATTAAAGCTCCTCCTAATCCTCACTAATATTATAATTGTGAAAGTTTGTGAGGATGTTTGGATGTATGGATGTTTGTTACTCTTTCACGCAAAAACTACTGGCCGATTGCGATGAAACTTGGTATGTAGATAGCTGGAGACCTGGATTCACACATAGGTTTTTATCCCGATATTCCCACGAGAAAGGGGCTTACGCGGGTGAAACCGCAGGAAAAACTAGTATTTATATAAAGTTGACGTTCCAGCTCACATACGTAACCAGTAGGTACCGACTCGAAAACAATAAGTTTCCTGATTATGACCGCATGCTATCAGAGTTGCAATTGTGAATGAGCTCATCGGATGCTATATTACTGTCATCCAAAAAAATGAGTAGGAGTGTGATTGTTTGACCAAATAGAACCAGTTGTAGTCACCGTGTTTAAGAGGAAATTTTAATCTATAGTGTCTATACAAAATTTTCTCTCTAAATAAATAAAATATAATGTGTATAATATGTTCCACACTGATATAGCTCAGTGGGGAGACCAACAGACTGCAATGCGGAGGGTCTTGAGGACTTTACAAAATTATGTGCGTATTGATTGACAATTATCGCCTGCTCCGTGTCTCGGAGAGCACGTAAAGCCGTCGGTCCCGGCTGCCATGAACATCTATGGCAGTCGTTATTAGGAAGTCAGTGCCCTATAATATCCTGATACTGGTCTAGCCTTAGGGTATCGTTAGCCTTCGGGTTGCGAAGGTCAGGTGGCAGCCACTCAGTGTAAAAACTGATATCCAGTCAAATCCGGTTAATCCAGAAAAGCCAACCCCAAGTGACTTGGGAATAATAAAGGCTAGGGAGAAGAAGAATGTGTTCCACACTGAATTTCGATCACGGTGACAGATCTTAATAAAGACTGGCCATCTGTCATATCTAGGATTTTCTGAGTTATGTGCCTATTAAATAGTTAATTCTCGCTCTCTTTAACAGTAAAGGAAAACATCAAGAGGAAACCTATATGTCCTTGAGTTCTCCAGAAAGTTCTCGGAGATATGTGAAGTCTGCCAACATTTACTAGGCCAGCTGGTGGATTATGCGCCTAGGCATTTCACAATGAGAAGAGGCCCGTGGCCAGAAGTGGCACAGTATAAATACAGGTCTATTATTATTATTATTAATTGACAGGTAAAACAAATTACAGTAATTAAAATAATACAGCATAGAGTCCCTTTAAAATACATTATTCTAATTATTTTGCTTTACTCGTCTTATACAGTCGTATATTTGCTCATTGTGTTAAATAATTAATTAATTAATATTTAATTACAGCACAAGATACATATTAATTGACTTATTAAGCTATAAATAAAACAATCACAGCTTGAACTATTAAAATATCGCTAACTAATACTTAGCTATCTCTCAAAATAGCTGTCAAATCTTTGATCAAAATTAACTTTTGATGAAAAGCCCTGTTTACTTAACTATTATTCGACTAACACGCAACGCTGCGTTCACAGGTAAGATATTTCTGATTAGTCGCTAATTTATATTTAGCTACGATCAAATATATGGCAGTGAATCGTAAATATTAACTAGTTATAAATGCGAATGTGAGTTTCTTTGTTTGCCAGGCCGATCATCACGAAATTTTGGCATACACGTTGTCAGGAGTACAGAAAAGGACGTAGGGTATCTTTCACATAAAAAAAAGTACTGTTCCCGAGGGATAGAAAAATGACATGCATCACGTCAGCTTATTATATTGATTACTGGATTTATCTAGGCAACAATATAACGAAGCCACATCGCGTCGACCTAGACCGAGTTTACGGTCGCCATATCAAATATAAAAATACACATATATTTTTCGTCCAAATAACTTTAAATATCATATCCCAGCGGTGGCATGGACCGCTATTTATAGAACACTGTGGGAGTAGTGGCGGAATTAAAACAGCTTTATCTTATCAAAACATATATTTGTTGTGTATTGGTACTTCCATGGGCGTCCAGATATCGCTGTTACGAGTACATAGCATACTGTTTTTAGTTTTAGAAGAGTAATTTGTTCTTATGTTGTTGAGCTTCCTAAACTTTGAAATACGATTCAGGATTAGAAGCAAGCAAGTACGTGAAACAAATCCATGAAAACGTCATCAAAACATTTGTAGTCGAGATTTGGCATAGTTAAAGTTTATATGGAGAAAGAATGCAAGAAAGCGTGAATAGAAACATAATTATTAGCGGTCGAATGTCGAACACTGGGCGACGACTAGTATTTATTATAAGGTAGGCATAACAGCACAAGATGTCTATTACTTTGGTTAAAGAGATGCAGTTCAAGAGCGATAGAGCATAGCAGCAGTATTGGTAGTACCTATAAAGAGACACGACGTAGGGCACAGCGGTTGGATCGAAGGGCTGACAGGTAAAGCCCGACAATACGGCACGTAGGTCATAACGCAGAAGACTTGGGACACAGGCCACAACGATAAAGGCAGTAAGACACAACGATAGGACACGAGGGACAGTAAAATAAGAGGTAAGATACAACGACAGAACAGGTGGAGCACAGAGCATAGCAATAAGGGAGATAAACACATAAGTATGGCACGGCGATAAAGAAAGTGAGACACAGCGCCCGAAGTGTTGGGCGTAATACACAGATACATGAGAGGTAAGTCACAACACAACGGCAGATCAGATGGAGCGTAGGGCACAACCGAATAAAAGAAGTTAGACGTAGCGCTCGAATGCACAGAGAATTGGGAAATAAATCAGAGAGGAAGTCGAGGTGGGCGTATGGCTCAGCGATACAGGAGATAAAGTAAGTACAAGCTGGGAAGGCACAACGTTACAGGATGTAAGACACAGGCACCAGAAGACGTGGGCGTAATGCACAGAGAATTGGAAGATAAGAAACAACAGCAGCAAACTTATGATACGGTGATATAGGAAGTAGAGCACGCTGGTAAAAAAAGATATAGCACGACGTTACAGACTCAGCGACCGAAGACCTTGGCCATGAAATACAGCATACAGCAAATATATGGGAGATGAAAAACAGAAAGACAAGCAATTAAGGCGTATGGCACAGTGACATAAACAGTAAGACAATCTTTATCGTCGATTGGGAAGTGGATATGTGAAGAGCAGTAAATTATTTGCTCAATCTTAGATCATACCGACTCATGAAGCACATAGCTGATACATATAATACAGGTACGGTGATCTGCGTTTCCCATTCTACATATAGAGGTGTGAAAGTACGTAATTTTACGACTACCAAGTGTTTTTTTCCTCACATTTACGCGAATGTTTATAGGGGTTTGTTTTGTTTACGATTTGTTATCTTTATTTATACGTTTCGTACTCACAGCTTGCCTTCATGATTGAATATTTATTTACTTAATTCTTATTTTATGCCTATTGAGGAGTTCATTGGACTAACAATTTGTTGTAAGCCAGCAACGCATTTGTGACTCCTCTGGTGTTGCGGGTGTCCATGGGTGGGCGTTAATTGCTTACCATCAGGCGATTCATCTGCTCGTTTGCCCCATAACTCATTAAAAAAAGTCAAGAGTTCGAATCCACGGCGTGAAACTTTGAAATGCCGAAGTTTAGTTGTATTTATGTACATTTGCCTTTTGGTATTTAACGTAAAACTGGAGCGTAGAACCTTTAATAAAAACTGGCAGAAACTTTCAGCTGCTCTTTTTAATCGCGAAGTTTACAATATTATTTATTTTGTTATTCGCAAACCACTGAAGTAATAAATAAAATAAAAGTTAGCCTCTAATAGTCGGCACATGATAGAATATATAATAGGAACATCCACTTACGTATATACAAAATAAAAACAACCCGCGGCCATATTGTCCGAGGTGTAACGTGTGCTCAAAGTTGTTGTGGGACAGTTTAAAACACTGCACGGATGTCGTGGCTTCGATACGACACGGGACATAAATGTGTGTGATCCGATCCTCACAATAGTTATGCCGAATCTGTGTTCTTTAGGTGCGTCGTTTAAATGTTTGTGAACTCACCCGCGACATAGGAATTACAGTTCAGGCGATTCCATTTTCAAAATGAAAAGATAAAAATTATTAATATCTATTGCCACATGTACGACGAAGCATCACCTGAGAACGGCTCCTCGGCTCGACTGAATTGGCTGTATTTTTTGTTGTTTTTGTCAGAATAATATAATAAAAGAAAATTCGAGAAAAAGCCGCGGGAATGTCGAAAATTAAAATGGTAGATTATATAGAAAATAGAAAAAAAATTATTGACGTTTTGGTATTGAATTTAATTACGTGAAATGTATTTTTATATAGATTGACAGGACAACGACTGTCGAATCAACTAGTATTTTATAAAAATGCTTCTCGTTACTGGTATCTACAAAGGTTTTATTAGTCCATGCGTCATAGGCATTTTTAGTTTCATGAATATGCTTATTGGTTTGATGAATATGCATATTCAGAGCGGACAGAACAAATTATAATTCAGGCTATAGTTAACACTAATGTTAGGTACATATTTATATTGTTATGTCTCTTATATACAAGGTGTGGACGTAAATAATGGATAACCCTGAAACTGTCGACTGGCCAGATTATCATCTATCATTTACCCCACTTATATCACCATATGCCCATGGATGACCAAATTATTGATATTATTGATATTTTAAATAAAAATCGCACTTACTCATACAATATCAGCTGCCATTTCTACAATTGGCGACATTTTCTCGTTCTGTTTTTTTTATGTCACTCCTGAATACTTGCATCTTCAGATAAATCAAATTATTTGTTACAATCTAAGACAACTTCGCAAGAAATACTTATTCTCAAATGTTAACATGTTTTCTAAGGAATTATGCATCTTTGGGCCCTTGTATCGAAAAAAAAAAGGTATGGTGGCATATAGAAAGAAAAGAAAGAAAGAAAAATGATTTATTTTGGTACCCAAAAAGGACACATTAAACAAAAAATAAAAATAAAAATGAAGAAATACAAAATAAAAGCAGAACAATAAACAAGGAAAAACAAAAATAAATAAAACTAGAAAAATAAAACTAATACTAAATACTATAATTTCATTTCATTTCTGCTCACTGGCAACACCACACCTTACCCAATGGCTCCCACCAAGTCAAGGCTAGTTATTGTGTTGTCAGTAATGTCAGTAAGCAGAAATAAACTATTGTTTAAATATAAGTTTGACTTAAATTTTAAAAGTAATATGAAGGTGTGTGTCCTATTAGTTCCAAAATTTGGATATCGCTCAGCATACGTTGCGATTTGTCAAATCGCAACACTGATATTCTGCGAAATCCAATTTAGTGACGCCGGCGCCTAGTGTCTAAACATATAAAAAAAAAATAAAAATAAAAATATACTTAAATATGTAAATATACGAGTAAATAACATATAAATATAATTACTAAATGGTGTAAAAATGTGTGGAGTAAAATAAGAAACATTTGATTGTGTTTTTAAAGCAAGCGTCAGTGTGATATAGGTACCTATAGTGTATACTTATGTCGCTTCGGAATTATTGTAAACAAGTCTATTATCTAATGTGCATTGCGCAGTGACATAGACTGAGAGATGCGGATCTCAAGAAAATCTTTTGCCTTGCCTGTTCTAAGAAGTTATAGCAAGATGAATGCAATATATATATAATAATAATAAATTGTAGGGGTCTCGCTCAAAAAAAAAAAAAAAAATATACAAAAAAATATACAAGACAGGTCAGACACATCAGACATATGCTTATGTATATATACCAGATCACAGAGCATTTCAACAAAGAAATGCAAGAATTAAAGTTAAATTTAACATAAATTAGAATATATTTAAGATAAGTTTAAAGTATTCAAAAACAAATCTATTATAGGACCAGGAAATAATACAAGGCACAACTTCAAGGAACTTCAAGGATGCCTGCAGTTGAAATACACCGCAACAACAACACAGACTGGAGACCCTTCCATCCAATACCTGACGGCTAAATCCAAAAAGGTAAATAGGTGTTTATGGGGATTAGGATATATAGAAATATATAGGGATTAAAGGAGTGTTACAATGTTAATTCATTGAACTGGTATAATTTTGTTTATATATACATATACACACACACATACATACACATACACATACATATATACATATATATACATATACATATATATATATATATATATATATATATATATATATATACATACATACACATACACATACATAGACACACATACACACATATGCAGATACACATGTAAATATAATTATGTATTTATTTGTGTTTCTAGCAAAATCTTTTTTAGATGAAAAACAAAGGAATTTCTGGATTTCAGGCAGCGGATTGGTGGTGGAAGGTTATTCCAGCAGTGTGATGCGGCATACCTGAAGCTACCTCTGAAAGCAGCAGTCCTGTGCTCAGGAATGGATAGTGGATTTGTGACTGATCTCACTGTATACCTGGACTGAGATTCTCTCCAACATAGCTTGTCATACAAGTAACTAGGTGTTTTTGTTTCTATAACTCCAAAAAGTAAAGAGGCTAGGTGTAACTTCCTTCTGGCAGCCATCTTAAGGATATTATGTTCATTTAGATATGGAGTAACATGGCTGCGCTTGGGTATAGTTACACAAAATCTTGCACATGCATGTTGTATACGTTGTATAAGCCGTGCAGTACGTGATAACAGACATGGCCCATACACAGTATCACAGTAATTCAACTTGGACAATACCAGACTATCTACCAGTTGCTTCCTGATTGGTGTACTGAGGAAGTTTCTAATATTGTACAATATTTTTAGCCGATAAAAACAGTTCCTCAGAGTCTTTCCTATATGAGCCTCAAAACGCAATTTTGGGTCCATAGTTAACCCCAGATTGCAAACACTATCTGTTGCATAAATTGCTTCATTAGAAATAGTTATTTTGGGCTTGGCAGCGAGTATGTCCCTGATTTGTTGTCTGCTACCCAGCACCATAAACTTTGATTTAAGGGGGTTTAGAACTAGTGAGTTTTGCTTTGACCACTCAGTGACTCTTTGTAGATCTTCATTAAGTTGCTGAACAGCCAATAACATTGTGTCTGGTTTAAAAGAAATATATACTTGCAGATCATCAGCATATATGTGGTATTTGGAGCTCTTAAAGGACTGAGCTACATCAGCACTGTAAATTAAATATAAAAGAGGTCCGAGAATTGACCCCTGCGGTACGCCTCTATGAACAATATGTGGCTTAGAGGTTTTCTCACATCCATGAATTTCGACAACTTGAGTTCTGTTTGATAGGTAGCTATCAAACCATTTTACCGCATCCACTGAGAATCCATAGTAGGACATTTTTGAGAGCAGCAGTGTCGGACTAATCGCGTCAAAAGCCCTGGAATAGTCCAACATGACTAAAATTGTACCTTCTCCTCTGTCACGAGCCTCAAGTATATTTCCCACAACATCACAAAGAGCTGTAGCAGTACCATGTTTCTTCCGGAAACCTGATTGTAAGTCAGGGAGGATGTTGTTGTCCTCTAGGAATGATACCACTTGAGTATGCACAACTCTCTCCAGTACTTTAGATAGACATGGTAGTATGCTGATAGGTCGAAGATCTTTTACAGATTGAGGGCTACTGTTCTTGGGAATTGGGCGTACCACTGCACAACGCCAAAGTTTAGGAAAAGTGTTTGTAGTTATTGATTTATTTATTATGTCTGTTATAGCTTGTACAGTGGTTGGCAAAGTCAGTGAGATCATGTCCAGACTGATGCCGTCTATACCCTGAGCGTTTGTATTTATACTTCTTATAATTTTTAGAATGGACTCGCTCAACACTGGCTGCAATTTAAAAGAAGCTGGACCATGTCTATGATGCTCAAAGTACGACAACTGTGAAATGTCCACCTTACACTCACCAGGCACATCAAGAAAAGCTATGTTTATTGCCTCGGGGTCATTGAAGATCTTTGGCAGTGATTTTTCGCTGTGGTCTGGCAATATATCAGATTTAAGTTTCTTCCAAAGTAGCTTTGGATTATGTAAGTTGCTGTTAATGTGCCTGGTGAAAAATGCCTTTTTTTCTGAGGTAAGAGCAGAAGTAGCTTGTTTTTTTAAATCTAAGTAATACTGTCTTTTACTAGAGTCATCTCTTGCTTTGTGATATTTGTCTCTCGCCTCATCTCTCAATTTGAACATCAATCGAATATTAGGCGTAATCCAGGGTGTAGGCCTAGCTTTGACGATTAATGTTTTTGTTGGTGCGTGTAGGTCGTACAAAAGTTGGATCCAGTGGTTTAAGGTATAAACCATAGAGTCAACGTCGCACATACTACTAATTTCTGACCATGGGATTGAGGCTAAGTCAGGCAGGAAATACTCCTCCAGTATATCCTTAATTGGACGGAAAACAATAGTTCTTGGACTGGGTTTTGATTTTTTAAATATTGACTCGCATGTAACAAATGCATGATGGCCAAGGTCACTATTGTAATCTACAATTATATTATGAACATTCATATCAGTACATATAACGTCAATTAATGTGCTGCTGTCACCCACAAAATGTGTTGCTGTTGGAACAACCTGCTTTAAACTAACAGTATTCAGAAATTCACTGAAAATTTTCATTTTGGGGTTACAAATATCCAACATGTTGACATTGAAGTCTCCTAAAACCATAACATTATCATATGGGGCCAACGCGCTGATACTCTCGGTTAGTCCTTCAAAAAACTTGTTGGTATCGAGCCAGGGTGGACGGTATGCCGTGCCAATGAGTAACTTCCGGCCGTTTACTGTTGTGGACAGCCATAATTGCTCGATATCCGGCTGGTTGTTAATTGGCTGTTTCACACGCGCGTTGGTACCATCCCTGATAAAGAAGGCGACGCCTCCGCCTCTCCCAGCTTTTATACACAACGGTCGCGGAATGTGTTTGAGCCTGTAGCCTGGGACACAAGGAGCCCGGCCGTCTTCGCCTGGTCGTAACCATGTCTCATTAATAGCTAAGATATCAACGGCATGCCGGTCCATTGCAATCAAGAATTCATCTTGATTGGTTGCCAGGGAACCTGCATTTAGTAACCCAAACTTTAAACATTTGCTATGTGGCATTTTGTGTTATGAAAAGAAATCTTATATTGTGTGTCAGGGAGAACTATGTATTGTGTTTTTAGTATGATAAATGGTGAGGTATAAGTTGTATTTGTATTAAAATAGGTAGTATTAAGTATATATTTGATTAAATGTACTGTGTATATGATATATATTAATCCTAGGTTGTAAATATATATATATATTTTTTGTGTAAGATAGTTTATAAATGCATATGTATGATCTGAATATGATATAATATGAATAGTGTAATCCAATAGAAAAGAAATATTAATAAATAAATTTATAAAAGTAATGTGAATAAAAAACCAATAAACTTTCCTTTGAACGAAAAAATGGTAACTGACAAAACACACAAATTCCTCCAACAAAATATTATAAGACAAATATCTGTTTATAAATAAATAATAATTGAAAAGCACAAAGTCAGGACTGTTATAATTAAGGAGATACATTGGTAGATATAATAAAAGTTTGTATATCTGCTTCAGAACTAATATGTCTGGTTGGGTCACCTGGCTTACGGCAAGCCAATATTCGCCCACGCTTAGTCCACACAAACCTAAATCCGGCCTGACCTGCAGCATCCCTGGCTTGACGAAATAAGCGACGATTGGACTTAGTGAGCCGCTCATTCACGTAAAAGCGCCTCTCCGGTCCCGCCATGTCCAGATCCGCTGTGGTGGCCCCCCGCCTCACTCGAGCATGTTTGAGCAGGTCGTCGCGCACGTCGCGGCGCGCCAGGCGCACCACCAGAGGGCGCGGCCGCAGCTCGGCGGGCCCGCCCGGGCTCGTCGCGCTGAGCTGCCGCCTGCCAGCGCGCTCCGCGCTAACGATGTCGCGCTCGTCCACGCTGACTCCCAATTTTTTACTTATAGCCAGAACGACATGTACTGGGTTCTCAGAATTAGCTTCTGGTAAGTTGCTGATCTCTACGTCGTTGGCTAAAAGTTGTTGGTCTCGATCATTGAGCTGCTGGCGAAGCTCGTCTATGGCGTTGTCCACCCTCGCAGAGTCAAACGTACGCTGCTCCAGAGTCTTTAGTTTTTGTTCGAGTCCGTCTACTCTTTCATTGTATGTTGCTACGGTGCCTCGCAGTGTCGCCAGCTCGTCCTCCATGTATCTCCTAAACCCGCCGAGTTCCTCACGGACAGCCCTCAACTCGTCAATGATGGCCTGGTACTCTGGTCGGATGATTGGAGACGTCTCCCGTGAACACCGCGCACTGCTGCTGCTATTTTGAGCGTCTTCAGGGTTGACCGTGGACGCAGTACCGCCCGGTGAGTTAGCGTCGTTGACGGTGCAGTCCAGGTTAATCTGGCTGCATGGAGCTCTAACCGGCGTCTCTGCCTTGTTGTCCCTTGCGATGCCTTTCCTGCACTCAGGGCAGCGCCAATCGGGTGCCACAATCGCCTTGGGAAGAAATCCCACACAGGCACGGTGGTAATACGCTTCCCCACACTTTGAACCGCAGCACCTAATGCCCTCTATCGGTTTTAGGAAGCGACCACAACCCAAGCACTTAACCATGTCTACTATGACAGGAGTAGTTGGCTTAGTAGATAATACAGGCTTCGTTCCCTAGATGGCGCTGTAATATCGATTTCTGGTCCAAATCTATTTGAGTGAGATTTATGCGTACAACGAAACGTAGCTTAAAACACTAGTGTTCAGATTTGGAGTCACCGTAGAATTTCAACTTTCCGAACGAAGTTTATAATGTCAATATAAGACTGAGTGTTCCAATTGGTGAATGTTCTTGGTTGTTTGAATTATACAATGATTATAACTGTAGCTTGTGAAAATTGTTATTTGCAATTTATATTTACCAGTAATATTATGACAAAACCAGTTAATTAGGTGTTAATTATACCGGATTTTATCGTTGATGTCTTGCTCGTATGGTTTTATGCACTCTTTACACTTAGTTATTTGATTGTTTATATTTGTTATTGGTGTCAGTGTTCACTTAAATATCACAAATTAGTTATATGTTCACGGAGACAATACTATCACTTGGTCATTGTCCTATCACGAGCACAGCTATGTAAAATTGAGACACATATATACAAAATATTAATAATAAATTAATTTAAATTTCGCGAACTGTGTTGATCGTAATATATGGCGGTAACGTAAGAATGAAAGAGTTTAATACGATCAAAAGAGACACATGAGATAAAACTGAATTCAAAATTCAAACAACTTAAACTAAAAGGTATTAAACGATGGCAAACACAATAAATAAAATAATAATAATAATAATATATATAGTGATATAAGTGGGGTAAATGATAGATGATAATCTGGCTAGTCGACAGTTTCAGGGTTATCCATTATTTACACACCCTGTATGTAATATAACTTCAGGACGTATTTCACGTATTATTATAATATGTGGTGTAGTATTATTATTAGTGTATCATAATTGTAATAATTTTTGTTTTATAAACCAACAATGTCTTCTTTGTTATTTAAATGCGGAAACATGTAATTGGTAGCCAGTTATAATATTTGCTTTTATCTTTAATTTGTTAATACTGTTTGTTTTCCGATTACAAAAAAATAAAATATGTAGAATTAAAAATAGTTTGTCCTTATACTACTTCCCTACAACTTAACGTTCAAGTTTTATTTTAATTTTATTTAACACTTCCTTTGCCCGCGTCTCCGCTCGGGCACAGAACTTTTCTATAATAATAATATTATATTCAGCTAGCTTTTACTCGCGACTCTACCCGCATGGTTTTGGACATTAGTTGTTAAGAGCGTTTACGCTTTATGGGCTGTTCCGAACAACATCGCATATAAGTGCCATATTTACGGGTTTTAAACGTAATTAAATGATATGGGTTTTATTTTGCCAAAGTCTTCACCCACTGTCTCTTTGCTTTACCTTTAGAATCGAACTCTTAACTTCACACCGAACTATAAAACGTACGCGCAAATTTATACCATAGGCCCAATTCAAGGAGTAAGTTAAACTATTAAAATAACTGTATGTACCAAAGTGGGAGGGTCATTAAAATGGTCTTTCCTGTTTTAAATGTTGATAGCCAGTCGTGATATAAATACAAAATCGTAATTTTCTTATATACATGTTTTGAATAACAATAATAACTTTTTATGCTAGAATGGATACAAATAAGTATAGCCAATTACCAAGCGATAAAAGTCTCTGGTAAGCGATTATTATAGCCTATCATTGCTTGCAAAGGAGAATAATATAATATAATATTCTACCACATACACACAACACTACCTAGCCCAAACTAAGCAGAGCTTGTGCTATGGGTACTAGATAATGGATAAACATACATATATACTTTTTTTTTGTAAATACATACATATTATACATAGAAACACCCAGACCAAGACAAACATCCATGTTCATGCACACACATGTTTGACTTGTGCGGGAATCGAACCCGAGACCTTAAGGCGTGGCAGTCGGTTACACTAACCAATACGCCATCGAGGCCGACAATATTGTCGGCCTCGATGGCGAAATGATTCACGAGTAAATAGTACCAGGGGAAAGGGAAATAAGTACAGATAGGACTCAAAGAAACGAAGGACGCCAACGGATTCCAGAACTCTTACTTATCCGACGAAACGCAGTATTCGCATAAATGCTACTTTTACGCCGGTTTCTAGTAAAAGGGTAGTACTGCCTCTGGCAAGTCGGAATTATAAGAAACCAGCATATGTAATTGAATAGTAGCACTGCGGTTCACTCCGTAAGTAAGAGTTCAGAACGTTCCAATTCCTTTCTTTTCAGCTCATCTCGATCATTACCTTTATGCCCTATCCTTCGGAGACACTTGAACAGTAGTTAAATCTTAGCATAGGTACCAGTGTTTAATGAATTAGTGTATAAAAAACTGTAACATTCCATGTGTCACTTATGGTACGTGTGTTTGTGAAATAAATTATTATTTATTTATTTTATTTATCTTGAGATTCACTGATGATAATTATTATAAAATATAATAATTTTGTCCCTTAGTGGTATTTACAAGTGTAAAGTTTAACACTTTTTAATATCATTCCCGCTAACCACCTATTTGATTTACCTTTAACTACCATCAACTGTTTTTATTATTTCACTAGATTTTGCTCGCGGTACCCTGTCCTTAATTTCTGTACCCCTGACAACATGTATGCGAAATTTTATGATGATCGGTCGACTAGTTAGCGCGTAATAGCGTAACAAACAAACAAAATCATCACCAACTATATTTTTAGAATTTATACATAATAACTGGAATCATACAGCTCATAGCCAGTTGCACTCACTGATCGGTAAACGATTAGCGAGGTTAAGCAACGTTGGGTGCGGTCAGTCTATAGATGGGTGACCGCTTAGTGGTATTTCATCTGAGCGTCTCCGTGCTTCAGAGGGCACGTAAAAAGACGGTCCCGGCTGTTGCCAAATTGACAGCAGTCGTTAAGCCATGTCAGAGTCCTACGGGCTTGAACAACTCTTGACAACAGGTTGGCCACTAACCACGCGAAAAGAAGAAAACAGGTAACATGACTATGTTTAGTGCACAGTCAGATAACAGATTACGTGTTGACAATTATTAAGTGTGAAATAAACTTTTCTTTGTAAAATATGAATCATATACATTATACTATAAATTTTGCCTGCGTCTTCGCTCACGTAAATATAGGTTAGGTTAGTAATTTTTTTCTGGATGAAAGGTGCCCTCTGTCCTTTTCTGTATAACAACGTGTATGGAAACTTTCATGATGATCGGTCGAGTAATTAAAGGGCAAAAGCGTAACAAACAAACTAACTCACATTGGCAATTATAATATTGTTGTGAGTTTATACACATATGGTATATTTATTGCAATGATGGTGCTTAGTTCAAGTGATCACATCATTGATTCTTCTCTAAATTAGAATAAAATTTTTGTGTCTTGTTTCAATGATTGTTAAGTTCCCAGCAATGGACATTGTTAGAGGATGTCTTTGCCTCTGGCAAATGGTCTGACATCCTGTAACAACTGACAGATGCACACTGAACTCTGAGATATATTATAACATAATCTTTTGAAATGCAGCACCACACTGGCGGCTAGACAGGATATAATTATGTCTGGCACGACTTAAATGTTAAAGGAAAAGAGAAAACAATACAAGGAGCTTCAGGAAAAAACAGTTATTGATTGATTGATAGATTGAAGTCTCTTGCAATACAGGCACACAAAAATAACAGAAAGTTGACTTAAAATTGTTTTATGAGGATCTCATTCCCTTACTTAGACAACGAGCTTGTTAATGGAAATTGGGATCTAATCCTTTACTTTACTTCTACTGTAAAATTGTATTACTGTTATCAATTATCAGAGGCATATAGTTAGCATAGCACGGATGGTGCAATGACTTTAGTGGTGTCCTTGGGAGTCCCAAAAGGATGAGTGCTGTGAATTTGAATCTCCCATGGGTAAGGGTCCAATTTTGTGGTAAGTATACATAAATCATTATTATAAGTCTAAAATTAAAAGGATACACATCACTTTCAATGGTCAGAAAGCATGCAGAAATAACTTTATATGATTGATCATAAGACGTAATTCCATCACCATGGTAAATAAAAGCAATGGTCGCCTTGTCTTTTATTATTTATGTATAAAACAAAGAAAGGTAACATAGCATATGTAATAAAAATTGAGCACATGACAAAATTGTTGGGACATTATTTAGGGTATAAATTGTAATGTGGTAAATTGATCATAATGTTCATTTTAAAATACAAGTTAAGTATACTTAAACTTATCTTGTATTTATCTTTAAGAGTTGTGAGAGGTTTTCAAACATAGGTAACTAATATTTTAATCTATAGGTACAAAGAATAGACTGAGAAAGTCTACCTATGACCACAGATTTTTTACCTCAAGGCGACAAACTATCAACATTTAGAAACATTGTGAATAGCAGGGAAGCCAATAAAATTACGCCATCCATGCTATAACACTTAGTGTAGTAAATCATAGTTAATTACATAGTCAACACCAGTAAATATATGTGGGTATCAGTCATAAAAAAATAAAAAATGTGTGAAGTGTTTTTTTTCTGGTACAAATAATCATGCGACGTCAACCGCGAGTGGCCAATTGGTTTATAATTAGAACAGTTATCGTACCATAGCATCGCTCGCAACATATTAATTGAATTAACTACATAATTACATCGTTGTCACCTAACGGCGATCGACAACTAAAAGGATTAAAATTGTTATAATGAAGTAAAATACTCACGTCCTCGAATATAGATCCGACGTTGGCGGTCACAAGCAGCAACGGCACTTTATCGGAACCCATTTTTTTAAATTTCAACATGTTACTGATGAGTTTTTAGTGGAAAACAATTCGCTAAAACGAACGAGGTTATTATAACAACACAATCTCTAATCTGCCTTCTATATTAATTGGCGGGAATGCGCCCTAACTACGAATACTGTTCATTACATTCTTGTATTTAATTATTACGTTTCCCCCGTATTAAACAAGCAAATTTGCAAAATGTAAGTTCACCCGAGTCGCCCCAGCCCTTTCTGACATTTGTATGGATGAATGACACTTTTTACACCCACATCTGCATGTATAAACAGCGTATAACCTGAACAAATTACAATGAGTGAATGTTTTCGGAAATAAATTAAACTAGATTTGGTGTTTAAGCTAATAACTAATTATTTTGTAGTAAAATACATACTACGTACAATACTGGCATTTATTTTGACATTTAACTTCAATGAGTATATATTTTTAAGTTTTATTCTAGTCACCGTACTTTGTTAACGTAAAATGAAACGCAACTTTATGGCGCCAACACCTATTCAATTTATCCGGGTTGCTGCACCAATGACGTCGACTGTAGATTTACGTCACACCCACTTTCAGGGCCGTATTTGCGTAAATAAATAGTGGAAGGCGGTATTAAAACGGAGAGGTCAATAAATACGTAAGCGATGACAACGAAAATTTATTTTTATATATTGTTTTATTTATTGTTATATCGCATGGCTTTGTCTTGTTATTTACTAAAACACACACGTGTAACATTTTACGTTATAATTCCTATCTACATACAAGGAGAGAATCTTTAAAAAAAAATATTTCTTTCGTTTAGACGCAACGTGGATGCTTGAGCAATTAATATTTTTATAGCTGCTGCTGTGCTAAAATAAGAAAACGCTATGCCTGTTAGTATGTTAATTCACACACAGCAGTTGCGAACTGCCTGCATTATTTCATATTCAATATTATCTATTAGTAATCTATTTTTTATTATAAACTAAGTATATTCATCAAAACATAACATTATTTGGTACAATACGTTTGATCAAGTATTTATTTAACTAAATAAATTATGATAAGCTTTCTCTTACAAAATACTTTTTAAATTGCCAAGCAATGAATGTGGATATATAGAAAAACAATAAGGGAAAATCTCCTGAAGTATAAAAACGCTTTCCTCGAATCGGTTATTGCGAAATTCATCTCTGTGTCTTTTTGGGGCGTTCCTTCGGGCCGCACATGCGATTCATGTTCCGGCAACGTTGAATGTGAACTGTTAAAATAGAAATCGATTATTTTGTTTCTATTCCTGTGAAATAGGTCGCGTTTATCCACAAAATCGGCGTTATGGCGAAAGAGTAAAAGGTAAGTGAAGTATTTGCTGCTTACATAGATAATTCTAAAGTAAATTGTAGAGTATACCTAGTCCTATTGGCGTAGAAAACTACTAGAGATTTCCCGACGTTCCCGTGTATTATGTTGACAGTACCTAAGTATGTACGATAAATCCAGCAATGCCTAGTAGATAAATTTTTAAATATTATTTTATTTTGTGTTTTCCCTATCTGATGAACTGTATTTAAAATGTAGACCGTAAAATAGACATCAAAAATGTGAACACCATTTAAAAAAAATGTTTTGTTGTGATTTGTGACCTACGCTATTATTTAAAGCTACCAAATAAAAAAAGTACTTTTAGTAGGTAGTGTGTCGCCAAAATGCGCCAGATTAAATTAGTACCATAGATTAAAACACTTCTGAAATTATGTTTTTAAGATATGGCGATCAGCTGATTTTAATTTGATCCTTAACCTCTACCTAGTGTTTATTTATTTATGGTAAACCGATACATATACGTCATTAGCTAATTTGCCTTTTAAAATTATTATTTAGATGATTACAAATTCTAAACAAATTCAAATGATATCGCAACATTGTGATTATATCATTAATGGTAGAATAGCTGCTGACCAGTACCTACTTAACTACATTTAAAAAATGTTTAGTAGTGCAAATATGTGCGTAATTATCGTTGTACCTCATTAATTATTAATTTAGGAATTAAAATGCAGCTTTATTGTGTACCTATTGAATACTTAATAAGTGCCTAACACATAGATAAATATGCTCACGCCCAAATCCCCTAAGGAGTAAGCAGAGGTTCATTACACTTTATTACACTTTGGTCCATATAATAGGGGACCTGATAAATACATTCTTTATCGATTTTATTTTTGAACCTCTTTTCTGACCCTACTGGCTGGAGAAGCCTGTTATATAGAAAATTATTGCCAAACAGCCTTGTGTTCAGTTCTTGTATGGCTTTGAAAATTCTTAGGGAAACACTATGTTGTCAATATTGGATTATGTCAATATTATATATGTGGATTAATGTAGCCTGTGTAATCCAAAGACATTGTGTAATCTTTGTACTCTAGGCGTGCAAAGCAAAAACGTTTTTCTAAAGAGTCAGCTAGGCGCTAATATTGTCCCTGGTGTTGCAAGCATTAATAGACTGCGGTGAGCACCATTTTGCATGATGCACTACACACCACTGCCTTAGGGTTGCTTCCCTTCTATTCAGTAGGACAATCAAAGCTATTGACTAACAGCGCAGCCTCGGCTGCCGAAATTGCGTAGAGGTTTAAGTAGTCCCGCCACTGCCATTGCCGGTGTTAGTCTGGTGTTGGTGTTGTGTTAATCCACAAATTGTTGTTCCGGGTCTGAATGTTCCTTGTGTCCGTTGTTTACATATTTGTAAAGTCCCCTGCGATTTTTCCCAGGATTTATTCTTAGTGCTGTCTTTTAACCAAAAAAATAATTAACTAACGGAAATTAGGAACCATTTTCGTTCATTAATGTATTTTTATTGTTCTTGTGGTAAGCAGACAGGCCAGATCCTACCTAATGGTAAGTGGTAGCTGTGGCTGTGTTTTCTAAGATTTACTAAATTCTAGGGAACAACCAAACCGCCGCCGTCTTCCTTAAACCAAATAGGTGATAAACAAGAATTTTAATGAGGTCCGCCGTGTTGAATCTTGTGGATTTTATCTTCAAATGCCTTTTAAGACCATTATTATTGTAATCCACAAATTATTGTTTCAAAATTGGGTGTAGGTATTTTGTTTCTTTTAATGGTATGTTTGGAAACTTCGCCGCGATACAGGGCTTGATGGATATGCCAGAGGGTAATCAGAGTTAATTTTAGTTAAGTAAAATGTAATTGCATCTTCACATATTTTAGTTATCAAGAACTAGAGAGGCGATATCTTAAAAAATATTGTAGCGCCCGTTAGAGTGCATACTTTGTAAGTTAACGCAAAAAATCCTTAAAACTAGATACCAAGGGCGTCGAATTAATATAAATACCTACTAGATTTTTCCCACGGTTTCCTTTGCATTAATCTAGGTCTTCTCAATAAATTACTATCCCTTGGAAACAGTACTATTTTCTGGAGGAAAGGTACCCACGTACCACGACAACGTGTATGCAAAATTTGATGATGATTGATCAAGTAGTTAACAAACTCACACTCGCATTTATAATATAAGTTCGGATTGAAGGGGCTCTTATATAAAATGTAAGTTATGTAACCATACTTTACTGTGAAATAGTAGGTAATAGTACGATTATTGACAGTTAGTCCGGGTTAAGAGGTAATTTTAAGAGGGAGTTAATCCTACCGATAATACCATTCGAAGTTTCGGGCACCCCTAGGCCCTAGTATAGTCCTAGACTGTGCTAGTGCTAGGCATTCATATCATTAACTCATTAGTATGATTTCCTTACATATACGTAGTTATTAACCGCAAAATACCTACTAGTATTTGTTTGTATTCAGAACAACAAGGTCGTTTACATAATTAGTCAACGTCACATATACATTTATAACAATCTGCCATATTTTATTTCGCACACGTGGCATGTTAAGAATGCGGTTGACAATGTTGAAATACATAAATTCGGGCAAGTGTGAGTTGGTTCGCGACGCGACTTTTTATTTTTTGTAAGAATTTTCGTCATATATGTTTTTTGAGCCCTGTGATCATATACACTGCCCCACTACTGGTCGCGGGCCACTCCTCAGTGTGAGAACGGTAGGGCATAGCAGACCACATACACCTTCTAGAATGTTACGGAGTACTCTCAGACAAGGTATATCTCACAATATTTTCGTTCACAGACTTCACAGTTCGTCGGAATTAACCGGCTTCTTTGGATGGTTCAAAAGATAAAGCTGTTAAAAGATAAGAGTAACACAGACAGACAGCGCGGACGTAGACCTAGGATCCCGTTTTCACATTCCGATATCGCTTATTAGTCTTTTATACAATCAAAATAGGAAACAAGTGTAAAAGTTGGCAGATGCTAAGTGGTTAGCATCAGAAGACCTGCCTACCTACGAATCTATGATCGCTTGCATTACCAGTGATGTTACTCGCATGTTGCCGACTTATAAAAATGTCACTGCCTACACAACAGACAACAATTACTGGTAATTTTTTTCATGGGACGAGGCAGATCGGTTTTTAGTATTGAAAAGTGAAAGAATGAGAATTGTTATGCAAGACATTAACGCAAGACTAATATGGTTGCAAGATACATTTTGCAGCAATAATTTTCGGTCTCACGTACACACAGAGAGGAGCCTATTGCTGACTACTGCGCTCATTTCGACTACACAAAAACCCCACAACACCCAACCCAACCTGGAAATACGCAGGGAATTATCATTTCATGCAAATATAAGCGCCAATTCATGCCTAGGACCGATTACAGTTACTAACTTCTTAGCTGTTCTAATTAAAATCAATTTGAGTAATACTTAAGTATTGTTCCAGCTAACATCATGTTTCTGCTGTTCACCCTACTGTTAGCTGCCTCGGCGGCTGCGCACACTCACAGCGCGGTCGAGACAGAAATGTTCGCCATACCCATCAGCCCTAATCTCTTCAACTGGACTTATCAAGGTAAGCCATAGTCAATATATACATACATAGTACATATATACATACATAGTACATATATACTGCCTCTATCATCGCATAGGTAGGCAGAGGTGTATTGGACCCACATTTTGCCAGCTATGTTTTAGAGAGCGAGTCAGTTAGCGAATGGTTCCAGGCTTCGTGCGACTATTGAGAATTTCTGACAGAAAAACTCAATAACAGTTCTCCAGACCCAGGAATTGAACGTATGATCTCGTCCACATCATTCGCATTCAGTACCGCTGTGCAAGCAAAAGCTACGGTTATTCTGTCTGTCGTCACGATTTCACGATTATACGGTTACTCTGAATGACTTGTATCCATAGATTTATATAAATAGCGCGATGCCGGCCCTCGTAAATGGACATAAAGATGGGATAAGAGCATACAAATGAGAGACATGTCAGCCTTTAGAATTCTTACTAACCGGCTGGAACTCTACAGTATTACTGCTCTTACTCCGGTATCCGATAAGAAGGTGGTCATTTTTAGAGCTAGCCGGTTCCTTCATACCATCACCAAATAATTAGTAACGGTGTGATTTTTCATTCATAAGATCGCAGATACATAACCATGTGATAAGTCTTTGCTGTAAAGCCCGTCACAGACGTAGCTATAATATATATTAATATATCGAGATATATATTATAGTATAGCAAGCTATCACACACGGGAGCTATACTATAATATATATTTTGCCCTCACTCGGTCTGCGGTCGTCCTTGCAAGCGCACGATTTTAAAGCTTATTTTCTGTACAGGATGTTCAAATTTTGAAATAACACTGTAATCAATCTAGGTACCTAAATGAATTCGACAAGAGCACTTCTTTTAGATCTAATTGAAAGTACTTCAGAGGATGATTCCGATGCTGAACTTAATATGCATGTTGCCTTGTCAGGAACGAAAAATAGAACCATCTGGATTGAGACGCATATAAAACAAAAGATAACTCGGAGCGAATTTAATTTGTATCATGATTAAAATTTATCATCAAATAAATTTGCATAGTATTTTAGAAGATCAAGACCAGCATTTATCGAGCTTCATGAATTGATAAAAAATGATTTAATAAAACGCGATACGGTTATGCGCAAAAGCATTAGTTCTGAAGAACGTCTTGCAGTATGCTTGAGGAAAGAATTAAAAACAAATCATATTTCAATCATTTATTATAGTTGCAACACTTGTATTTTAATTAAATAAAGTACGTAATTTAAGCTAGTGCGCATCGAGCACGGACGTCGGACAGGCGTTCGGTGAATAAATGGAACACCTAATCCTCAAAATATATATTAATATACCAAAATATAAATCAATATGCCAAAATATATCAAGATATATATGTCGACATATTTTGGTGACGTCATAGAAATATATATTATAGCTGCGTTTGTGGTCTCTCGAAAATTTATATAGAAAATATGCCGTAATATGCCTTGCTATGATTCATATTAATATATATTATAGCTACGTCTGTGACGGGCTTTAGTAGCAGTTCCAGTTTAGGGTATAGAAAACTAGGTAGGCTGTAGTAGACATAACTGTTGTTATGAGCCTGCAATGAAAATCTTTAACTCTTTCGGCTTTTTTTCCTAGTAAGTATATATATTTGGACTACTTCATTGTAGGATTTAGTATGATCAAAACTTTATTTAATGTTCACCATGGTAAAAATAGCATGAACAATCGGCCTGAAACATCGGCATTGGCATCCACATTGATAAAAAATAACATCCTTAGATCTTGTAAGGCATTCAACATTAAACAAAAGTCGAAACTATGCGCAAAACACCTGGACATGCACACGAACGAGGATACACCTATTTTTATCACAGAGCAACTTACTGCAAAGGCTGCACGCCTACACTTCCTTGCACGTGACCTTGTGAAGTCAAAAACTTACAAATACTGCTGGACTGCATATGGACGGGTATATCTCAAAAGAGAAGACGACTCTCCATCCATTATAATTAAAAGTGAAGCACAAATCCAACAGCTGATAATACATCAATGACTATATTACCATAACGAACTTCACTACTGTTCTCACTGCTTTTTTGCTTATTTTCTGTGCTCACCAAACTTGGTATGTAAAGTCTGTCACACCTACTCGACACTCACAAAAATTACATTATCTTTTATTCCACCAAATACACCAACGAACACACACACACTTTATCACTATCACTCATATTATAGATCTATAAGTTTATTTACACTTGAGTCAATTTTAATTCATTACAGGAAACCAAACATGGCAATAAATAGATATACAAATTTATTAATAACTACAAGTACATTGTTTAATATTTACATAATAACTAAATTACTACAAAATAATTATTATACATTAATTCTAAAACCCATATTATTATACGTATGGCAAGTATTCTTACGGCTTCAAACATTATATATAAACAGTACCCTGATTCTAAAATGTACCGTGTATTTAATTAAACACAATTATGGGTGATCTACTACAAACTTTAAATGACATTGATAATTTGAGTATTGCAAGATCAATAGAATGCGATTGTAGTGAACTCGCGCACAACTATAACATAAATAAAAGTAACCTTACCATAATTTCCCAAAATATTAGGAGCATATATTGCAATTTTGATGACTTCATAGTAAATATGTCTTGCTTCAATTTTGAAACCGACGTTATAATTCTGACTGAATGCCGACTTGATCCAAATAAGCCTATACCGACATTACACAAGTATCGCTCCTACGCTACAACTCGTCAACTAAATCAAAACGACGGCGTTGTAGTATATATCAAGGACACCCTAAAAGCCAATGTCACAGAATTAAGCTTATGCCACGCATCATGCCTACAATTAAATATATTGAATAATATAATTTTAGGTATCTATCGTTCACCATCAAATACTAATTCAGAACCATTTATAAATTCTTTGGCACTCCATTTAGATAACCTAAATTCTCAAAAACGAAATATTATAGTTGCTGGTGACATCAATATCAACATAAGACCTAAACACACTGAACAAACATACGAATTTAAAAATAGAACATCATACCTGGATATGTTATCGGGTTATGGTATTCTCGCTGGTCATACCTTAATTACAAGGGAAACCAATTGTCTCGATCACTTTATGTTAAAAATAAACAGGAAACGGTATTCTGCATTTATTGCCATCCTATGCACTACTATAATAGACCACCGTACAACCTTCCTATCGTTGTCTAAAACAAAAAATGACCATACTACACCAACAACTAATACCAAAATTGATTTTGAAAGTGCCTTACAATATTTAAAAGAAAAAAAATTATCGACATTACTTTTTTGTGAAAATCCTAATTACATAACAGAATGTTTAACACAAGGTCTTATTGAGTCACTAAAACTAAATACTACTATTCACAAGATCCCTAAAAGTAAACGAATAATCAAGCCCTGGATCACTGAAGGCATACTAAGATGTATAAAAAATCGTAATAAGCTCCAAAAACAATCCCGAGACGATCCCCATAATGATATAAAAAAAATTACATATGCTCGTTACAGAAATCATTGCAACAAACTTATAAAAAAACTAAAAAGAAAATATGAAAGAAATCTTATCAATAAATCGTTAAACAACAACAAACTTCTCTGGAAAAACCTGAGAACTATCACATATACAAATAAATCTACTAGAACTTATTCTGAATTAACTAATCTAAAAGCATCACCTACGGAATCAGCAAACTTCATAAATACATATTTCGCAAACATTGGTAACCAACTGGCAAATGACGTTCAACAAACCGTAACCCAAAATGACCTAAATCTATACCTACGTTCCTTACCTAGTCGCTCTAAATCTTTTGTTCTGCTGGATACAGATATCAATGAAGTAAATAGTATAATAAACTCTCTAAAATCAGACAGTGCACCAGGATGGGATAATATCTCCACTAGGTATCTTAAACATGTAAAACATGAAATAATTCCAATTATTACACATTTAGCTAATCTTTGTTTTAAACTAGGCACCTTCCCTACCTCTTTAAAGAAATCAATAATAACCCCCATATATAAGGGTGGGCAGGAGGATGATGTTAATAACTATAGACCAATTTCTGTTATTCCGGTTATAACAAAAATATTAGAAAAACTTTTAAATTCCAGATTAATAACCTATCTTCAAACCAACAACATCTTATCTCCATCTCAATTTGGCTTTAGACGCGGTATCTCTACGGAAGACGCTATCACGTCTTTAACTACAGTATTAACAAAAGAACTCGATAAAGGAACTAGGTGTTTATCGGTCTTTATAGACCTAAAAAAGGCCTTCGATACGGTCTCTATTCCTATCCTTGTCCAAAAATTAGAAAAAATTGGTATTAGAGATACACAATTATCTATATTTACCGATTACTTGTCAAATAGAAAACAGAAGGTTAAACTAGATAATTGGGTCAGTGAAGACGTTGATGTTACATGCGGCGTACCTCAGGGTAGCGTTCTGGGTCCTACCCTATTCTTAGTATATATAAACGACTTATGTAATATGACAATCAATAACGCAAAAATATTTTCTTATGCCGACGACACCGCCATCGTCTTCACTGGCTCAACCTGGGCTGTAACCAAAACCAACGCAGAAAAAGGTATGTTACGAGTGGCTTCATGGCTAAAAACAAATCTCCTTACGTTAAACACAAGCAAAACTAATTATATCTGCTTCTCAATTTATAAAAATGTCCAACCAGAACCCAATTTCAACATTAAAATACATGAGTGTAGGAGGATGGTTGATCACGACTGCAATTGTCCAACTATCGGTAAAGTTAACCACGTCAAGTATTTAGGTATAATGTTGGACCAAAGCCTGTCCTGGTATCCTCAAATTGAACAAATTACTGCGAGAATACGAAAATTTATTTGGATTTTTAAATCGTTACGACACATAGTCCCAAGGAGTGGCTTAGCGAAAAATCTTCTCAATGAAGTGTATATCTCGTTAGTTCAATCTATAATAATATATTGTATCTCCATTTGGGGGGGCGCGCGTAAAACACGTTTCCTTGATGTTGAAAGAGCGCAACGGACATTAATAAAAGTAATGTACTTCAAAAAAAGGACCTTTCCCACCTATGAGCTATACCAAACGAGTAATTTATTATCAGTCCGAAAATTGTATATTCTTCACATAATACTTAAAAAATATAAGACCCTACCCTTAGATCCCAATGTATTAACTAGAAGAAGGAAACACAATATTGCTTCCACCCCTTTTGTAAAAACAGAATTTGCAAATATTCAGTACGACAAACGCTCGTCTTTTTTATATAATAAAATAAATAAACAAATAGATATACATACTAAACCGTTTAAAGAATGCAAATCGCTGCTGATTAAGTGGATAAACAAGCTATGCTATGACGAAGTAGAGAATCTTCTGTTAAATATAAGGTAAACCTCAACCGTATAAAAAAAACCACACACTCTCATACACATACACGCACACACATACACATACACACACACATACATACATACATACAGACATACACACACGCACGCACACATATACACATACACAACAACAGACTATTAAAAAAAAAAATATATATATATATATATATATATATATATATTTCATTTTTAAAGCTGACGGTGTCGTCATCTTTGTTAGTAACAGGTACATCTCTAAAATAAAAGAGATAAAATTAACTCACGCTTCTTGTTTACAGGTTGAAATTAAACCCGATCTCATAGTCATAGGGATATATCGCTCTCCATCAAAGACAAATGCAGATGATTTCATAAACTCCTTATCTCAACACTTAGCTACCCTCTCTTCAAATAAAAATGTAATTATTACGGGTGACATCAATATAAATTTAATACACAAGCAGGAAGAGCAATCATACGAAAGATCGAATCGCCTTAATTATTTAAACATGTTAGCAATGCACGGCCTGCTACCTGGACATACGCATCCCACTCGCGATAAAAGCTGTCTAGATCATTTCATTCTCAAGCTTAGACCTAATAAAAAATCAGCATTCATAGCAATTATCGAGACAACTATCACCGATCACTCTATGATTTTCCTGAAACTGTCAGAATTTAAGAACAAACACAAATCTATTAAAACTAAAACCTCAATTAACGTCGAATATTCACTCGAGCTCTTAAGAAGTAGCAACATTCACGACCTATTAGACCTCACTAACCCTAACATACTAATAAATAACCTAATAACTTTACTACAAAAATGTCTCACTGCCGGTACACTTATAATAACAATCCCCCTTAAAAATAGATTAATTAAACCTTGGATGACCATAGGCTTGTTGCGCTGTATACATAACCGTAACAATATGCAAAAAAAGTTAAAACTAGAGCCTCATAATGAGATACTAAAAATCACTTATAGAAGATACAGGAACTACTGCAACAGCGCCATTAAGAAACAAAAACGTAAATACGATCGCGAACAGCTTTATAAGACACATAAAAACTCTAAAAAGCTATGGCAAACAATAAACAATATTTCCCAACGAAAACCACCTAAGATACAAAACACAGAATTACTGGACTCAGCCGCTACCCCACTCGAGTCGGTGAATAAAGTAAATAAATTCTTCTCAACCGTTGGAAAGAATCTTGCTGACGAAATAATAAATAATCCTGAAAGACAGGCTAACAACGACCCCAACATACCTACGGACGTTCCAAACCCGCCGGTCTCGTCGTTTGTACTGCTCAACTCTGACGCTGAAGAAGTAGCAACCGTAATCACGAGCCTAAAATCCGACAGTGCTACTGGCTGGGACAAAATCCCCGTAAGTTTTTTAAAATCTGCCAAGTTCATTATTTCACCAATAATTACACATCTTATTAACCTATGTTTTGAACAAGGATGCTTTCCCACGGCCCTGAAACAAGCTGTAATAACACCTGTGCATAAGTGTGGTGACAGAGCTGACCCGTCTAACTATAGGCCGATATCCGTCCTCCCGTCCCTGTCTAAAATTGTCGAAAGATTAATAAATCAACGATTAAGTACATATTTAACAAAACATAAAATAATTTCACCTTCACAGTTTGGCTTTAGACAGGGAAAGTCTACTGAAGACGCGGTTCTGGCGCTGACCTCTATCGTCACTCAAAAAGTGGACAATCGAGAAAAGTGTCTAGCCGTTTTTCTAGACATCAAAAAAGCCTTCGACACAGTCTCTGTCCCCACGCTTTTACAAAGACTAGAAGACATCGGTATAAGAGGAGTACCACTTAAACTTTTCACGGAATACCTGAGTGAGCGCAGGTACGTAGTTAAAATAGGATCAGTCACTAGTTCCGAAGAAATAGTTACTTACGGAGTAGGACAAGGTAGTGTGCTCGGGCCGCCGCTGTTTCTCATTTATATAAACAGCCTATGTAACATGAGTATCGAAGGTGCTCACATATTCTCTTATGCTGACGATACAGCAATTGTTTTCTCGGGAGAAACATGGGACAGCGTCGGTCGCATCGCCGAACGTGGTCTGACTACAATACGCTACCTGGCTCGATCGGAACCTTTTAACTTTGAATATTTCAAAGACAAATTACATCTGCTTTTCCATATTTAACCGTACCCAGCCATCACAGGATCTTCAGATTAAAATCCATACCTGCTCCAGCTCCACTAACACCACCTGCTCTTGTTTAAAAATCAATAAAGTATCCAGTACTAAATACCTTGGTGTTATGCTTGATCAAAGGCTATCATGGCACTTGCACATAGAGCTATTAATGAACAGAGTTAGGAAATTAATTTGGACGTTCAAATCACTTCGCCACGTGACCACTAAGGATCTTATCCGGCAAATTTATGTCTCCCTGGGTCAGTCTATTCTGACGTACTGTTTGCCAATTTGGGGCGGTGCGTCTAAAACAAAATTTTTGGAGCTGGAGAGGGCACAGAGAGCTCTACTAAAAGTCATGTACTTTAAACCGATTAGATTCCCTACGGAAAGTTTATACTCAACCTCAAACCTTTTGTCAGTTAGGAAACTCTATATCCTGCAGATTTCATTAAAAAAACACAAATCTCTTCCCTTCATTATTTCCAAGACTCATTCTAGGAGGAAAAATAAAGTAGCTGCAGATTATCCAGTGAATACTACATTTGCTTCAAAACAATTTATTAAGCAATCTTCCCGAATATATAACGCTCTCAATGAACAATGTGCCATCTACTCTATGACTTACCACGACTGTAAAAAAACACTAACTGAATGGCTCAAGAGTAAAAGTTACGAAGAAACCGAAGATATCCTACACAAGATCACATAACTAAGAAACACATATAATTTATACACATATACACACCACACCCACACATCCTCGCGCTACACATACCACATATCTCACACACATGCCCACCCACTACATCCCGACACCTACACAAACATACACTTACACACAAATGAACCCACACACATACACACACAACATATTCTACACCCAGTATGCTCCCTTACTGATATAAGAATTATAAAATGTTAATAAGTCTTAAATTAATCTTTTTGCTTTTTGCTTATTTCTCACACATCTGTAGAATGATTGTAAACTGGAGGAGCGGATCCACCTAATACAAGCAAATCTTTGCTTAAAAGGTGACTCCAAACCTAACATAGTTATATCCTTAAGTGAAGAAATAAACATTTTTATTATTATTATTATTATTATATAAATAGAAATAAAGATAAAATAAATTAAATAAATTCAAACACTTTTGTTAAGTAACATGTTACATTAAAATTGTAAGATATAAAAGAGCGGCGCCTCCTGGCACAGGCATCTATATGCTTAAAAGGAGACGCCACCAACTGTATAATGTACAACGTGTAATAATGAAATAAAACATTTTTGATTTTTTTGATTTTTGATTTTGATTGCTGAAAGCTAGTCATATAAGTAGTAACGTGTTCATAATAAAAAGTAATATAAACACATATATACAAAGTAAATACATACGTCTATATATACCTGAAGATGTAAGCAGACATTTCGGTGACTATGTTTCAAGTCACACGTCATAAGAACCAACCAATCCAAGATATTCACTACACAACACGAGAATTTTCAAAAATTTGCAATATAATATTGTTAAACACAGGACTTTATTGAATAGTGAGGACTATGGGCGATAATATAAGTAATAACTAAATACCTACATATACCAAATGATTTAGTTTGTGTTTAGACGAGGCAGTTATGATTTAGCAATACATGTTTTATTCGTGTCTTTAAAGATTTTGAGGTAATGGCGGCCACGCAATCTTATTGATCTGCAAGGATAACTTGAATTACCACTTCCAGTAGCGCGCCTAGGGTCTTTTTCAGGTTAAGTTTGCCTTAATATATTTTTAATAATAAATTATGTAAAACCTTTCTTATACCCTATGTAGGCATACTTAAATTCCACTTGGATGTCGTGGATGAGCTCCCCACTAAACACAAAGAATCATAAAACCATTTATTTGCATAAATATACATACATACATAGGTTCACGCCTGTTTCCCAGAGGGGTAAGCAGAGACTACGGATTTCCATTTGCTACGATCCTGACACACTTATCTGGCTTCATTCACTTTCATCACATCCCTCATACACGCTCGTCGGTTTAAGTTGCTCTTAACCTGGCCTTTGTCCAGGCATAAATATGGGTATACAAAAGATGTTACATTTATCAAATTCTATTTAGCTATATTTTTATTTATTAGGTGTTCAAAGTTAAAAATATATTATTAAAATAAAGAGTAATGAATAAAATTTGTAAGAGCAGCGATAGCTCAGTGGGGAGACCAACAGACTGCAATGCAGAGGGTCTCGTGTTTGAACCCACGTCGCGCACCTCGGGCTTTCGGAAGTTATATGACTTTTCGAAATTATGTATCTACTTATTGATAATTACCGCCTGCTCCGCGCCTCGGAGAGCACGTTAAGCCGTCGGTCGCGGCTGCCATGAACATCTATGGCAGTCGTTATTGGGAAGTATACCTATAATATCCTGACACTGGTCTAGCCTTAGGGTATCGTTAGCCTTCGGGTTGCGGAGGTCAGGTGGCAGCCGCTCCGTGTAAAAACTGATATCCAGTCAAATCCGGTTACACCAGAAAAGCTTTATTATTCCCAAGTCACTTGGGGCCGCCCAAGTGACTTGGGAATAATAAAGGCTAGGAAGAAGAAGAATAAGAATAAACTTTGTATATTTCATGCCAAATTAGATAAATTCTACATGTTAGTGTCATATTGAGTATAATAAACTTATATATATTCGGGATCGAACATTTTAGTAAGACATCCAGGTTTTTGCGATGATATGAAGGCACTACCATTGATCATTACCAGTAGCGTTAAGGTGCTTGGTTTTATTTTTCAGCAGATGATCTATCGTTTCATTTTTGAAGCTCCCTAGGTCGGCGGTTGCACCTTCTTAGGGCCGCTTCTAAATCATTTTATTGCTTAGATCAAACAGCGTAATAGAAGTCAAATCAATTTCCGTCTACTGAATGTACTCTCAGATGCTGTTATTAACTATCTAACAGAAAAACTACCAATAAAACTTCAATGGATCCTAAACATCAATTTAAGCTATGCCGTTGGACCATTGAGGCATTAAATATTGTTACAGAATCTGTTTTTTATGATATTAATATGTTGTTGTTGTATAGATTGCCTTCTTCGCATAGCAGGCGCAGAGGCGCGTAGCATTCAGCCATGTTCAGGTGAAAGCATGCAAACATAAAACCTTCATGCCGCACAAGTGTTCAATTTTATAGACCAAAATATTTTATTGAAATGAGTTGTGCTTTATAAAACATTATAAACCAAATTCAATGTAATTGGATTTTTTAAATAAGTAATTGATGAATAATAATTATTAAACATGTAAAATGAAAAGTTGCTAATTTTAATTCTAATGACATGAATGATAAAATTATTTATTGTACAGTTTATGACTTTAAAAGTATGTCGGTAACTGTACTTACCTTCATTGACTTTTAATGTGACAAATGTTTATTTACAAAGAATCTACCCTGAATACATTGAATTTGGTGTTAGAAAAAGGTGTGTTTTGTGATACTAATAATGAATTTGACATAAATAGGGTTATAGGGCATGATTTAACGACTGTCTTATTTATACAGTCGTGTAGAGGAGTGAGCATGTAAAATTGCTGTTATTGTCTGATTTCACTGGGTCTGAAAGAAAGGCTCGGTGACCAAGAGTCTTACATTTTTAGAAAATAAAGACAGGGAATAAATAAAATGCATCCTGTATGGTGAAGATATTTTCAAACATTCAAAGAACGTACACAATGAACATCCAGACTCGGACCACCTATTTGCTGACTACATAATTGTAGGATCGAAACCACACAACACTCCACACGGATACAAAGCCGAATCGAACATAATCCCTCATCTATAACAGTCAGTGCTATTTTGTAAGTTTTCATTTCGACCTTAAATGACTAATGTTAATTCGTAATCTCTTAATTGCCTTTTCTGGGACTAATCCTACCGGCACACTAGTGGGATACTGTATGGCCGGTGTAATAGACGTAACTATGAAAATTACAGAAGTCTAGCATTCGTGTAGTCCAGGGAATTAAAAAACAATAATAAATAGGAAATAAATTGACATGGAACCCGCAACGAATTTAATAAGAAGTATATTTAATTAAGGTATATTTAAGAAATTGCGATAAAGAATTCAAATTTTCTCCTTAGCAAAGTTCGAGATTACTCTGTAAATATCTGTTAACGACCGTATACAGGTAAAAACCAATGAACGTACCTACTAATCAAGCGGTTTGCCGGTACTTTTTACCCTTCTTTCCCACAACCTCTCACGATTGTTTTAGTGTGTTTGTTAGCAAAAAGGCTTTCATTGATTTGCTGAATGGTGTTGCGGTTGCAGTGATATTCAATAGTATTTTGTAGTATGTAGGTATATAGTATTGCTCTTATACCGTCTGTATATAAAAAGTATACTTTTATTTTCAGGAAAGCATTATAAGTGCAATTTTTTATATAATATAAGAAAAAAGATAGAAGTAAGAGGCAAGTTTCTTGAAGCAAATCATCCCATGCTATCCCTGTTTTATTCGCCAAGTAATACAAATATTGCACAACACTTGCTTTAAGAAACTGTCAATTAATTTTGTATATTATTTATTTTTTATCGTGATATAGCAATCGAAACATTTACGGGCTTATTTATAAGTTATAACTTATAACTAAACAATCTAAAGGGTTAAAATGTTCAATAGTTACGTTATTTAGCAGTTAAAGAAACGTTCTATAGAAATAATTATTCATACTTTCCGTAAACCTGTTCTTACCGTAAATCTGTTTATTCATATTGGTCTCAAAGTTGTTACTTTGAAAATTGCTGTTCATGCGAACGTCAAAATTACACTTAGATATTAATGTGAATTTACATTTACTTTTACCTGTTGCCAAAGCAAGACTGTAAGACCTATGAGAAGAACTGGAAGAAAGCATGACCTATATTTTTTAAAGCGCTTCTGTAATATTGTTTATTTTAAAATTTGGGTCTGTAAGGGGCTGCAGCCATAACACCACGTACCTACCGCTCATGAAATATTCAAGCGATAGTAATATTTAAAAGTTAGCACCTAATAGTAGTAGTGTATACGCAGAATAAAAACAACGCGTGACCGTATTGTTACGTCCTGGGTTCGAGGGATAAGAATGTAAAACAATATTACCAACAAAAACGTTTTATTTTAGCACACAATTAAATTTAAAACACAACAAACACTATACTACACTTTTCCACTGTAACTGCTTTAAACTCCGTAGTATTTTCGCTTCCGTTCGCTTCGATGAATACTTGACCGCTTACGATTGTAAACTGACTTGGCGAGCGCTGGCCTTCTCCTTTTATACGCGGTTAAAGATCTGCCGGAGTTTTCTAGAAATGTCATACACGGTACGTAACAGTACGAAGATTCGAGAATGTGCCAGCGTTCTCTCTACTCTTCTCGTACCGACGAAGTAGTTTCGTAAGACGTAAATAGATGGCGCTGTAATAAATTATTAGACGGAACTGCCGAGTCTTCCCCACAATGCCGAGAGATTGCATTTAAATGAATCTATACAATATTGAATATTTAATAATGTAGATTATAGTCTGGCAATAAACACTTGAAGCTATTGATCTTTAAAAATCGAATCGTAGTCTATAATATGTATCCCTATAATAATATCAGCTGTGTTTACGTGTATCTTCTTCAGTGTGAGAAGAGTTAGGTATGCTAGACTCAGGGCCGGCCTTAGCCATCTAGGCGCCCCGGGCGAGTCATGCCTTTGGCGCCCTTTTAGTTATACTTATTTCATTACAATTTAAGAAAAATTATTTTGAATTTGTACCGCATCTTTTATTGAATTAATAGTAAATTACAAACATCACATGTATTTATTATTATAAATCCTTACTAATATTATAAATGTGAAAGTTTGTGAGGATGTATAGATGTTTGTTACTCTTTCACGCAAAAACTACTGGACTGATTGCGATGAAACTTGGTATGTAGATAGCTGGAGACCTGGATTCACACATAGGCTATTCCGACGAGCTTTTTTCAGCAATTTCTAGAGAATTTTTTGACAAAATAGCTAGAATTTAGATTTTGCTAGTCTAATCAGAATAAGACTGGCAAAACCTAGACTTTCTGCAACTTGATTTTCAATAGATAACGCGGCCAAACTAGTCAATCTTGTTTGAGACATTGTAGACCGCAAATAAGATTTTATAAATTTTAGTTTAGAAAATCTTCGTTCGCCTCTTATAAGTAACAGTCACTGGTATTGTTAACAGAATACGCAGCGATATCCAAATGTTGGGATATAACTCTTGAGGATTGTGGTTTTTGATAAAATTTAATGTTTCGTTTCGAGATAGTGTTGCAAACCTAAAATTTCATCACACACCAAATCGCCATCAATATCAGATTTAAAATTGACCGTTAACTTTTCTTGCAGTAAAGAACAATGTCGCAATAGTTCTTCTTTATTTTGTTTACAGGTAGGTTTCTAAAAAGGTGTTTTGATTTGCTTGTAAACTTACAAGTAGGTAAAAAGTAAAGAAAGAAAAGTATGTATAATGCAGGGGGCCTAATACGAGTTGCAATTTCTCGCCTATTGCCTCTATTTCGTTCTACATTATTTAGTGAGAGATACGAGAAGCGACAAAATGACAGATCGTGTTTGTTAGACATAGAATACTCATACTCACTTCTACGAGATAAGTCTATAAAAGTTAATACGCTGAGTGTAGTAAGATCCTACCTACCTTTAGATAGATAAAAATAGGTATTCTAATTAAGAGGTCAGGTTACGCTGGCGCACGCGGCGCCCTGTAACAGGTACCTGGCGCCCCGGGAAGCCGCCCCGGAATGAAGAATGAAGCCTTGAAGTAACACTTATAAATATCTAGGTTACACTAACTAAACTATAATATGAATGTACATTTACATTTATCAAAATTGTAACCTATTTCTAAATTCATATATTTTAGATCTGACCGTGACTTGCCTTTTTGTAATCCCCTTAAGTTATACGTCCCAAGAAGATGAATTGGCCTTATAATATAAAGAAACCGACAGCAATTGTGAGCATGACCGACATGGTAAATCGCAGTAAATACTTGACGTTTGTAAAAGTGATATCCATCTTCCCCAGTCAGTAACATTTTTATTACATCTAGTGACAGACGATGGTCCACTTATTTATGGTATATAGTGACTGCCATTCGTGGACTTCAGCAATATAGTATATAATAATATACTAGCTTTTGCCCGCGGCTTCATTTGGCAACGGTAGTTTTTTTTCTGGATGAATGTGTAGGCGTTTCTTGATGATCTGTAGAGTAGTGAAGGCGTAAAAGCGTAACAAACGGAAAAACCCACATTCGCATTAACAATATTAGTAACGTACTTAGGATGTCCATAGCCAAGTTGCTGCCTATTAGAGTAATAACAGTATTAAGTACTATTTTTAAATAAGCTGAAGTAATAGCGCTCGGAAGACACTGCGCCAGCACGCATAGTTCATTCTAGTTGCTCTTACGTGGATAGGGTAACCAGATGAAAAAATCAAAAGTACGGAGAAAAGGCCTGATTTCCATTGACAAATCCTGGGATTTTTTTACAGCTTGAGAATTTTCTCTCAAAACAATATTAAAATAGTTTCCATCGCACCCATTATCACAGAACACAATTAAAATAAAATTAATTTATTAGAGTATTTTATTGTAAATTCTAAAATCCTTAGATTTCATGAAATTTGTAAAATCCAGCCGCAATTCTTAAAAGAGTCCAAAAATCCTGAAATCTCAGGATAAATCCTGAGATAATGTAACCCTATACGTGGAGGAATTGATACCTGAAAGCGTACCATATTTACTGAGAACGATTCCATTTGGAAAGGATATACCCTGCTACGATATCCCTAGGTGCCTGTTAGTTTCCTAAACTGTTTCGCACTCATATTCTTGGTCCAAAGTAGATCGTTTAACGCCTCGTGATGAAAACTTACATTATTACTGATTGAAAGAATGGTTTCTACAGTTGATATCCCGATATACCTACATAATTTCTAACATGTTTCTCTCTCATATTGTTGGTAAAAGTAAATTGTTTAACACATTGTGATAAGAAAACTTAAATTATTAAGTACTGATTTAAATACTAGTTTATTCTGTTAGTGATTGGCACCAACATAAAGTGTAATGAATATATTTTATTGTGCTGACATCACTTATTAATATTATTATTTTTAATTAGGTACTTAAACTTAAGTTTGTATAAGTACCAAATTTGAAAACTGATAAGAATATACCTAGATATTTTTGATATCTTATGTATAACACATATTCATGCAAATAATTATGATTATGATCAATTTCTATAGAAAAAGAACTAAAATGTAAACTTCATTTTGTTTTACTTATTGTCTTACGTTTACGCGAATGAAAATACATATTAAAATTAAATTTTAATTAACGTCTTAATCGCGGTTTATTTAAATTTACCATTTTGAAACTATTAATATATATTTTTTAAAGTTTATTAGCAAATAATACCTAATTTACACTTTTTGTTTCGACTGCTTTTCAGCTGTCGCGGTAACAAAAAGATTAAGTTGCGTTCGTCTTAATTTTAAAAGTGTTGTGTTTTATTTCAATTGGGTTTTTTGGAATAATTATCTCGGTATACATACTCATTACACTTGCTTGGGTTTTCTGCCAATTTAATTTGATTAATATACTCGGATAGTAAATATAGACAACGAGCTATTGTGTAAAAGTTTTCATCTTGAATTCAAATATCACTTGCACATGAGTATGTTCATGAAGATTCAGAAATTAATTTGATAGTGATATTTTACAGAATTTCTTGGATATTATATCTATCTTTTTTACCAGTGCTTTTTACTTATTGTAAATCTTTATCGAGAATGTGAGTGTGTGTGTGGAGTGGCGATATTTCTTTAAATAATTTGGCTCGAGTTTTAGGCTAGGTTATTATTTTGTGTCTGTCCGCTTGTTTGTTTCATCATAGCCATAAAACGGATTAACTATTAAGTAGGACATTTCAGGTTTTACATGAAATCTAAGCAACGTTGAACTAATTATTTTTATTAGCACCAGTGATACAGTGCTACGTCTAAACGTAGCACTGTATCTTCTGTGCGTACATAGCACTATATCTACGTAAACTTGATCTAATCGCACGAAATTACATGCAAAGGAAATTTACTTAATGAATTTTACATCTAAATCAACGTTGTCTTTAATATCCGTTTACCATAAATCATATTTCAATCCAGCAAACATAACAATCGTTAAATAGCTATAAAAAGAATCTCACCCCTCGTGCTCCCCATCCCAGACGCCTCTCGAGTCCCCCTCGCCGCACACCTCCCCTGGGAGACCTGAACATTGATTGATCTGTATCTGTGTGCAATTATAAATGTTTATGTCCTATACCTGAGCACTAGACGGCGCATGTCCGGCTTGCAACGCAATCAATAACCCTTCGTCGGCAGTTCAGTATCATAAAAATGCATATGGAGTCAGCCACACGCATTTTTATGATAGTCCAATAATATTATTTTATAGTATTTATTGAAGTTTCTAGTGTTTATTGTGACGTCCTGTGACCTGTACAGCATCTGTCGAATGTAAGTTGTTTAAATTTATGTGTTTTGTCGATATTTCGGTTCATTTGTACCATTTCAATTGTCAGCCATTTTTTTATGTTCGGGTTGTATGGCGACAATGATTCAGCAAAATCGTATTGATGACCGTTTTACTTTTAAATTTAAATCCATATTTCGCTTTTCTTTCGACATAATAATACCTGCTAAATGATTTTAAATGGAAATATTCGGCTTTATCTTTCGTCGTTCTAACATCTTCTATCACAAATAGCTGAAGGGGACGCGGTGTAATACATACTTAGATATTTGAAATATATGCTGCGTTTAACCAGAAAAATCAAGAGTATTAACTTGACTTTAAGCCTTCTAAATATTAATATTGTAATTTGAAATTTTATAATGTTATAGGTATTTGGAGTTGTTCACTCAATTACGCGTTAATGATTTAATGGATTTGGATGGATCTGGGTATATAGGTAGTCTATGTATTGAATTAACGTAAGATATTTTTTGATTTTTTTCCTTTAAAAGTTTTAATGAATGTGCAGTCGTTCGAAAACCGAACCTATACGCAAAATATTTCGTACCTATCTGTTAATAATTATACAAACATAATTATAGCTTACAGTTCATCATATTAAACAACTATTTTCAATGCAATGACACAATATAACCAGTTCCAGACAATTTGAAAAATCATTGTTTGGCCTCCAGGGTTCAGAATCCAATAAAGGCAGAAAATATGTGACCAGGGTCCAAAATCCAATAAAAGCTAAAAATATGTGAGTGGTGGACATTACGATTTATTGTATCAGTGACATGCGCATTCATTATTATACGACCCGTAACTACTGAAATTGGAAGTTAGGTGGCGCTGTTAAAACTGCGCCACACCCATGTCCACCATAAGTTTGCGTCGGTCTATGCCTAGTGTAATTCAGTTGCTGCGAATTTGGTTAAAATGCCGGTTCGTGCAAACAATTAAGGTATTAGGTTTTTCTGTAAAGAGATATAGAACAGCCAAGAGTTAGGGAGATGGCAATGTTTTATCCCTGTACCTGAGAAAGCACGTGGAGCCGAAAAATTTTCTATAGCGGCCATTTTGTTTCCAGAATTCGACCAGCAATACCGCTTCCACGCTTCACTCCTCAGCAAACCGGAGCTACCCTCATGGCTGCGGTACATCTACAGCGGTAGACATCACTCCGGGTTCATCTTCGGCACTCCACCGAAAGGCAGCGCTGGACCCATCACGGTAAGAAAACCTTGACTTGAATGTTTCTAGCAACAGCACCATGTATGAATTTTCCCACTAGTGGACGTAGACATTCACTTTTTCATTACTGGTGATGGCAGGCGGTTTGTCAGATGCGTAATATCTATATATCGTCTGATGTAAGCGGAACTGCCGTGAATATGGTTTGTAAGCATCACATTAGCAATTCCAAGGACAACAAGGAGCTGCCTATTGTAAACTGGCTAACACTCGGTCTTCTGCCTGATGATGAACAGTCAAGGTGGCTTAGGACAGGGTAATGAAGTAAAGAAATGGTAATTGAGTTTCCTGCGTTCTCACTCACCGAAACGTAGCAAGAATAAGTACTGCTACATCACGTCTATATTTTGTAAGAGGACTTAATGATAAGACTTGACTTGACAAGCAGAATTATTAAGAGTAGGTATGCAGGCAGACACACACACTACCCCGGCACGATAGCTACTTTAACTGTAATGTTCTAATCAGGTGGTATAAATGTTTTGTTTTCACTGCTGGTTGAAGGCGAGCTGATATTGTGATGAAGCCAATAATGAGCAGATATGTGAGTCGCAGTATAAGAAGAACAACAAATAGATAGCTAGAAAATATATTTGTCTTGTTAGCTTTTATTTACCTTGCAGTATTTGTAAGTTTGTTTAGGTCAACTCTCGCAAGCTGAATTAGAGCCAGTTCCTCATAACCGATTTTGCTGATGATTTTGCATAATGATAACTTTAGTTCTGGTGATACGCAGTACCTGATATTGTAATATTTTAAAATGGCCGCTACCACAAGATATTTAATCATCTATACTGTTTGTCAACCCTATTGATATGGGTTTCAAATGAAAGAGCTTTAAAAGAGAAAATGTGTGATGGAATTTAAAATGTTAATTAAAGCACTGAATTCGTTAAAAAATACGAATGCCGTTGGATATGACGACATATCGACATCTATTTTAAAAGCATGTAGTAATGAATTGAAATTGGTACTATCTCACATTATAGATTTATCCTTTTCTCAAGGTGTATTTCCTAAAAAACTAAAACTATCAGTCGTGAAACCGCTTCATAAAAAAGGCAACAAAAATAATTTAACTAACTATCGACCAATCACATTAGTTCCTATATTATCCAAATTATTTGAAAGGTTAATGTACAATCGCATAATAAATTTCTTCGAGCAGTTTGATGCTATAGTAGAAGAGCAGAATGGCTTTCAAAAAAATAAGTCCACAACCTTAGCTGCATTTTCACTCGTTCATAATATCACAAAAAATCTTGATGACAAACGTCGAGTCACGGCCATATTCTTTGATATGAGTAAGGCATTTGATGTCGTTAGCCACGAAATTCTTCTCAAGAAATGCGAACTGTATGGCATCAGAGGACAAGCCTTACAGTGGTTACAAAGTTATCTTTCTAACAGGAAGCAGTGCGTAGAGATTAAGAAAATTAACGATAATCAGTTAGTCACTTCGTTTAAATCCAAATACAAATCTAACTTATTTGGTGTAACCCAAGGCAGTGTATTGGGTCCATTACTATTCTTGATTTACATTAACGATATTCCTCAAGTAATAGAACACAAATGCGTACTTTTCGCAGACGACATTTCTGTAATTATTTCAGCAAAACGTAATTACAATCAATACGATTACCTTCTAAAGTCAACAATTGATACAGTGACGCAATGGTTAAATAATAATAATCTTACTGCTAATCTAAGTAAAACTAAACTAGTGCAATTTCATAATTATAAAAATATGTACGATGTAATTAAAATTAATGGCTATGAAAATAAAATTTTACAGGTAGACAACGTTAAATTTCTCGGCATTACCCTTGATAAAAATTGTAATTGGAAGGAACATATTAAAGTTGTTTGTGCACGAATAAATAAGTTTGTTTACGCTTTAAGAAACTTGAAAAACCATGTAGACGATAAAGCTGCGCTATCTGCCTACCATGGATATATTGGGTCCATTATAAGGCATGGAGTGCTCTTATGGGGTAATTCCACCGATATTAATAAAGTGTTGATCTGTCAAAAGAAATGTATAAGGGCTATTTGCAGTGCCGCACCTCTTGAATCTTGTAGACCATTATTTAGGAAAACTAAAATTCTTACAGTTATATCCACTTATATTCTCGAAGCCGCACTTTTTGCCAGAAACCATTCGAAATTATTTAATAAAGTATCTGAACAAAGACAGCATCTTTCGCGAGATAAAACTAAACTCTCTGTATTAAGGTCTTCTAGTACTCTACATCAAAAAAACTGTTATAGTATGGTGGTCAAAATATATAACAAAATACCTCGAGTGATACGAGAACTACCCTATAACCTTTTCCGGAAACAACTGATAAAATGGCTTACAGAGGGATGTTTCTATTCGATGTCTGAGTTTTTGGAATACAAAAAATATGAAGTTAGATGATAATGTGCGTTGTTAATTGTGTTACAAAGATTTTATTTTGTTATTGCAATTTTTAGGTTTAGTTATTAGAGTAATGTTAATTTATCTAACATAAATATTTGCATGCCGCCTGCAAGGCGAAACATGTTGTACCATAGACATTAAGAACACCTGTCAACCATGTTTCAAGCAAATAAATTATTATTATTATTATTATTATTATGTCCAGGTTCAAAATGGCTTGGTACTTCTTTTGTCAACCTCTTTATCCTAGGTTTTAAATGAAAGGACTTGAAGAATAGAAAACCTTAACATGGCCGCCGATGGTCCGAGATGGTGGCTTCCGTTTCCATCTTTACCCATTTTAAATTTAAGTATCAAACGTGTAAAGAAGTAAATGTGAGCTGGCCGTAGCCTTCAAAGGCGGGCAGCATAGACACAAAAGTTTTATGTAAGTATTTATGATAGCTCGTTCTGAAGTCCAGCAATATAAAAAATAAAATTAAAAAAAATAAAAATAAAAATGGTTGTGTAAAATCAAAGTTTAAAAATATGTTTATTCATGTAGATAAAGTAACACTTATGAACGTCAAAGTTACACTTGTTAATGTGAATTTACATCTGTTGTCATGTTCAGCAAAGCAAGGGTGTAGAACCAATGAGAAGAACTGGCAAGAAATTCAGAGCCACTCTTTTCAATTGCCAAGTTTACAGTATTGTTTATTTTACAAGTCTTTTCTGTGAGAACCTGCATCCAGTAAAACACTTATCGCACATAAAACACTTAAGCAATAAGTAATATTTCAAAGTTAGCCTCTTATAATAGTTTATGGCATAGTAGGAGCATCCTCTTACATGTATACAGAATAAAAACAACACGAGGCCATATTGCTGTCCAAGATAAACTCTAAAATGAGTTGAATGAATTAAGATAAGAGAAAAACAATTTGCCATATTCCAAGACCGACCAGTCATGTTCATGTCAGTTCATGAGTATGTATGTGTAGTTTGGTGAGTGTCATTATCATTGCCTTTTCTTGGAGAAGGGAGTACACGCTTATGTCCAAGATGTAAAATGTGAAAAATAGAAAATGTAATAACTTTGAATAAAGCATTTCAGGTACACAGTAATATTTATTAGTTGTAATTTATAATATACTAGATTTTACTGACGGCTTGGCTGGCGTAAATATATGTTAGATTAGTAACAGTACTTTTTACTGGATGCAAGGTACCTTCAGGTCCTTTTCAGTTTCCCTGACAAGGTCCATGCGAAATTTCATGATGATCGGTCGTGTAGTTAGGCGTTAATGGCGATTTACATAAAAGTGTGGCCGTAAGTTTCTTGCAGGAATTTTGCCTGAACCTAATAACTAACATTAAAGTGAATTCAGTGTATTGACTACACTCACTGACCCTTTTGACGTTCGTTTGTGTCCTAGACGAATAAATTATTTTTGACTTTGACTTAGATAACTTATACTAGATCTTTAACCGGATTAGCAAAGTTTACTGTACATGCTACGGGCTAGGATTACCCAGATTGATCGGCGGATCCACCCTTAGTATAGAAGAGACATCATACTATATTAGGTACTCACGATATTTTCCCCCTTACAGTTGGAAGTCATAGGGCTGAACCGTCAAGACTATGAGACTCGGCGGCTTCTTCTCACATTGGACATACGGAGCAAAGAGAAAATGGCGCGTCATGAGGTCGAGCTCAAGATTGACAATCTAAACGTGGAGGATCTTCTTGAGGAGCACAAGTAGGTGGACTTTCTGTTATAAACCGACTTCAGACTGTGACTACGATATTATTATAAATATGGTGCGTTCAAACCCTTATCATAACGGAAAGCCGAGGTTATTTGTCTGCTGTCTTCAGTAGGATCGTGGTACTTATCAGGTCTGCCCGTACTAGTCTAGTGAGTGGATATCTCTTATTTGTCTTTCATTACTGATCCCGTAGTAAGTCAGTGATTAGGTTCACGGTCAAACAGCCTTGGGTTCCCGTATAAGGATAATGATATTGGATTCCTCTGCTACGAAATTCTCAGTAGCAGTACGGAGCCTGGATAGGGGTGCAGTTGTGACACCTATTCCTTCGGGATACTTTTAAACACAGCCTTATTTAGATTTACATCTTCTACCAACCATAGTGCGTACTTTGAATGTAATGTTCCAATGAGATGGCATAAATGTGTTGCTTTCGCTGCTGGTTTGAAGGTGAGCTGATATTGTGGTGAAGCCAATGATGAGCAGATATGTGAGTCGCAGCATAAGAAGAACAATAAATAAATAGCTAGAAAGTATCTTTTTCTTTTTAGAAGCTATTATTTAACCTGTAAAGGGACTACAACTAGGTTGATAATAAAAATAAGGAGATGGGTGTAAAAACCCAGGATTTAACCTCTTCGTGTTCATGTGACATTTTTTTCCATCAGCTTTTTGTAATGTCCCACTGCTGGGCAAAAGCCTCTCCCTTAGACTTCCAAATCACTCTGTTGGTGGATACTGTATACGGATATATATACGGGCCACAGGGCCCATATTCAAACTCGACCGAGGGATGAGCCCAAGGTGTCTGTACACCAAGTTACAAGTCACAAGTAACAGTCAAGTATCGGTCCAGTGGTTCCGGAGCTATGCCTGCCACTAACAAACTGTCACTAACAGACAGACACACAAACCTATATAGTGTTTTCATTAACCTCTTCAAAGAATTCTCAGAGGTTAATAATGGTAATACGCAAGCGTTGTTTGAATTGCTTTAATTCGACAGTCTAACATCTTTTTAGGATGACCCGTCTTAAAGATATCTTACGCACGAAGCTGTGGACGGAGAGCAGCGAGGATTTGTACCCAACATTTCTGGCTTCGGCCATCGACTTAGGAGCAAGGCTGCCTCTGAAACCCAGTGATGGAGAAGGGTGCGTATATGTATTAATTTATTTTTGAAGTTTCTCAGGTGAAGTATTCTTGACACGCTATTCCAGGGGTTCCTGTGTAATTTTTGTAGATATGAACGTATTAACACTAATATTATAAAGCTGCAGAGTTTGTTTCTTTGTTTGGTTGAACGCGCTAATCTCAGGAACTACTAGTTCGAATTGAAAAAATATTTTAGTGTTGGATAGCCTATTTATCGAGGAAGGTTATAGGCTATATAACATCACGCTATGACCCATGGCGGCGGCGCCGTAATCATAAACGCTGGTGAAACCGCGGGCACAGTTAGTGCTGTTGTATATTGACAATAACCCTTATATTTTATGAACAATGTAAAACTTAAATGAAATCTATTAGATATTACAGTACCTTATTAAATTCCTGGTTTAATGAACATATTATTGGGTTTTACTATAAGAAAATATACAGTAAAATGACAGTAAGCTAACAGCTATCGTAGGTTATATCTTCTCTCCACACCTAAGTTGCTGATTAATCGTAAAAATATCAATTAGCTTTTTGTAAGAATTCGATGTTTCGATGCTGTAGTCTCTAGTTCTAAGCTGACACTAGCTATTTTTTCAGACTGGTAATTCGGCTCGGTAGCTCCATGCCGTTCTCTGCGGAGATCAAACGCTTACGTGAGGAGGTTCGTCCGCTCTCCCGTCTGCCGAGCTGTCCGCGCGAGTACAAACGCACTACAGTCGAGAGACTCTTCAGGGACGCGGGCTTGACCCTGGATTGGTGCAGCTTCGAGTTGGTAAGTTTTATTATACCTACTACATTAAAGGTTTAGAGACATGCAACTTCGAATATTTTAAAATAGGGCAGATCAGGAAAAGACTTCGGCATACCGTCATAAGACTAACTAAGGTACTATGTTGGGATGGCCAGCTCAAGGAACCATGTTCTTGTGCTACTGATATGCTAAAATATCTTCAGCTTATAGAAGATCACAGCCGAATAATAGTATTGTGCTCCTGTAATGAACAGCTTTTCAGGTAGCTTTAATGATGTTTCATGCTATAATTGCTTTCCCAGTAACGAACTTCGAAAATATGGTGCCCAGACTATTTTGTTATTAACAACTGCACTTGTGTTGACAATTTTACAAATAAGTAGTATATTTATAAAAGAAGCTTTAGTGTAAATGATTTTAGAGACCAATAGGAAAACGTCACAATTGAGACGTTTTTGAGTCGTTACTGTGCATGCTTTAGTAACATATGTATTTCTTTTCTGTATTATAATATCATTGTGTAGCTCATGAACATCGTTTCTTGAGCTGGCCATTCCAACAGAAAGCCTTGCTAACGTCGTAGTTTAGAGCATACTATGTTCTCAGATATGACCAATTTATAGGCTTAAAGAAATCTCTCTTTCAGTACAATACAATATACAAGGCACGCTCAACTCTCCACCTGGAATACCTCACCGAAATACCGAACACTAGCAAGACAGCCAAGTCAGTCAAAGCACTGAACACGAGGGACACATGGTCGGCTCCCAGCAAGGAAGCGTTACCGTCAAGGAGTTATGGCAAGTTGTTGACAGCGGCTGTCTTAGTCCCGTTGACACTGATGCTGCTGTCAGTCACTGCGTTGACAGCTGTCGTCTGCGCACTGCACGCCACTGTGTAAGTAGCTAACTTTTAATTGTTTTATGTACTTACACATTTTTTATACTGCCAGTTTTAGGTGTATTTTTAACCCCCGACGCAAAAACGACGGGGTGTTTGACGTGTCTGTGTGTGTGTGTGTATGTCTGTGGCATCGTAGCACCCGAACGGATGAACCGATTATAATTTTGTTTCTTTTGTTTGAAAGGTGAATTAGTTGGAAGTGTTTTTAGTTATGTTTCATGAAAATCGGTCCAAGATGGCCGCCGCCACAAAATGGCGGAACACATATTTTTTACAACTTCCTCTATATGGGTATTAAATGAAAGGGCTTGACTAGTAAAATACTATACACTATGATAAATTTCAAATCCAAGATGGCCGCCACCACAAAATGATGAGTTACATTTTTTTTTTACAACTTCCTCAATATGGGTATCAAATGAATTTTGTGTCGGGGATTTTTAAAATTTTTAATTTATTAGTAATTATTTATGTCAGGATTTTTGGTAGATCTGTTTTTATACTATCGTAGGTAAAAAAGGTAAGACATCAAGGTAAGTGGTTTACGTAACTATTAAAAGCTTGCAACACTAGAGCTATCTAACTGCAGTTACACTTCAAAAAGAGAATTGGTGTCACTGGCGCCACGGATAAAGATTAATGACTTGCGCTGTGCAATATGTCTTCTTAAGGAACCTGCTTCTACTTCCACTTCCAGTTAGGACACATCACAAGGTTGTTAGATTGCGATCTACTGTAGGATGGAACTAGTTCTCCTATTGAACTATAACAGCATTCCGGAATTGAGCTACATATGGTCTCAATTACACAGAAATGGGAAAAGAGTGTGAGCCGCGATAGAGTGGAATCAGAAAATCTCCATGAATTGATTTAAAATTATAATTTTTTCATTACAGAAGGGACCCCGAATCTGAAACCTTTTTGGACAACATATTTCATATATGTATAGACTATAGGAATAGAAGGTTCGAGATATTTTCTTAATAATGTGTTCAACTAACAATAGTTTACTGTAATGGCATACTAACGTTTTATTAAATGTGGGGAACCTAAACTTTTGCATATAACACCGTGATGCTATGTTTTTTTTTATTACCGTTTGTGGTAGACGAGCAAGTGGCCTACCTGATGAAAAGTGGTAACCGCTGCTCATGGACTTCAGCAATGTCAGGACACAGCAAAGCCGCTGCCTACCGTGAAAAAAGAACTCTCTTTAAACCTCGTTTGAAGAAGGACATAATTATCATAGCGGTCGGGAGACACGGAAGCAGGCAGTTCATTCCAGATCTTGCACGTTTGTGGGAGAAATGATCGCTGAAGGCGTACCATCTTGGATTTGAACGCTTCTAGGTGATATGGATGAACTCTGCTTTGTTTTCGAGTGGTACGGTGATAGAAAGTGGCCGCTGGTACCAAATCAAACAGTTCTTTAGAGCACTCCCCGTGAAAGAGTCGGTAGAACACGCAGAGACACAAAGTCTCTTCGTTGCTCTAACGACTCCAATATATCCGTGAGATTGGAATCATCGACGATTCGAACTGACCGTCTTTGTAGGGAGTCATGTAGGTCGAGCTGGTACTTAGAGCCTCTTGCTCAGAGATGCGAGCAGTACTTTACGTGCGGCCAGACCTGTGCTTTGTAAAGTACAAGACGTCGACCTGGTGTGAAATACCGCCTCGCCCTATGCAATACAGCTTTTTGCTCGCTAATTTAGCTTTGTCCTCCAAGTGACTCCCAATCTGGATTTTATTCGAGATTTCCATGCCGAAGATCCCAATACTTTCGGAGATACGGAGAGTAACTCCTTGGAACTGTGGCGTCATGATAAAAGGGTCCTTCTTGGCAGTAAACGCGCATACTTGTGTCTTCGAAGGGTTGAATCGAACTAAGTTCTGACTGCTTCTGGTGTGCAGCATCCCTGCTGGCGTTATTATCCCCATGGTAGAGGCGGCTGCGGCCGCCCACAGGTATTTTGGCAGAAGGGATGAATAATTCCATCCCTTGGTGGAGCACATCTGTGATGCAGTCAGCACAAGTATCAGAATCCCCGGATTAGAAACAAAGCCGCTTCTATGGGTAGGATGCAAGAAATTCTCGAAGTCCATCCCAATCTGCTGACTTGTATCGCCAGACTCTACGGTAACCAGTCACCGAAGAGTGGTGGTGATCTGGTCGCGTAACAGGGGCTGCACTGCGGATAAGGCAGTGATCCGATGACCCCAGAGGAGCATCTACCTCCACCCTGTATCCTAATGGATGTATAGTCAGCAGAAGGTCTAGCAAAGAAGGTCCATGGCTCCCGTTGTCTGGGATACGGGTGGGATGTAACACCAATTATGAGTATATAGTGCTAATTAATTATGAAATTACTGCTTAATTAATCTAGTAGCTAGGGTGTACAACATTGGTTCATGACGGGTTTCAGTTTAAAGTAATTCTTAGTAGCAATTCGGCGTTAGGCAGTTGTTGGTAATCCATTCGTCTGCATTGAAGATCACGTAAAGCCGTTGGTCTTGCGCCTTATTTATCTTCGGTCATGTCAGATTATCATCCCACCGGAATATACTAGTGAGGGAATAGAGAGAATGATTTAAATGAAATTCACTTTTTATTCGATCGCACTCATAGGTAGTAGTATTATATAGCACAAGTGTGTGCGCAGTGTAATATCCCCTGCGCATTAGAGCTACGAATTTTAATGGTACGCCTGTAATACTAACAATATTTTATATTGCAATGTGACATTTACCGATGTCGAGAGCTCATATTTTGGTGGTTTGACATAATAATGTTATTCATTGTGATTACTGTGTGACGCACTGTGACCGCGTTTGTTGTACATAAAGTCTCGAGTTCGAAGCTCGAAGCATCACAAAGACTGTAGCTATGCCCGGTCGACAACAATAGGTTCGCCGCCTTTAACATGGTATAGATCTCTACCTCCCCGTTTGGAGATATAAATATGAGACTATTTATGCACCTATGACGTCATATATGTCATGCGTAGCTCTGTCATTGTTGGTTCTACTATCGTACGTCATATTGCTAGTGTCTTCAGTGCTGCCACACACTTAGTATAATTATGGCAAATACGTATTCCAGGGCTCACACGTCGAAAGTCGAGATGTGTCGTTATGGCACTGGCAACACCGAGCAGACACAGGTCGCTGACAACACTAGCAACAAAAGTGTTGGTGTGAGGTTAGTATTCTTAAGACTTCCCTCTTTTTATTGCCCCTTCTCTCTTTTTAACCTTTTTAAACTTGTAGACATTAACTTAATAAATGGGTCAGATTGGCATTGTAGTTTAAATAAATACAATAGTTGAATGATAGTTCATCATATTTTATTTTAAGTAGTTTAATCAATAAGATACGTTACGGAAAATCAGAAAATAGTTTCATTTTGACTTAATAATAAACGAGCCTTTTAAATCTGACAGTATGGTACAAAAAAATGTTTTATAGACGTTGTGAGTGGTGATGCACTATTTAAGTGCGTTCGTGCGAGTGAAATAGGAAGATATGCTCCCTCACTTTTCTCTTAGCGAAACTTCAATATTATTTGTTCTCTCATTTTGCGACCAATTTTTCACGACAAATTATTTATAGAGTGGTATATCGTAGTGTGTCTAAGATAACCCACAAAATTAAATATAGCCTCCCCCAAGATGGACCGTTTTGAGCCGCATCCAATTGGTTTCCTCAACCCAATCTACATAGTTTTAAATATTTGTAACTTTTTGTAAAACAACCATCCATACGAGGCTGAAATAAAATAACTACCGTCTTTTTATTTTTATTTGTACGGACTTGATGATAATGATGATGTCCTCTTTGACGTACCCGTCAACAGCAACACCCTGGCTATCTTCTGTCATGTGCCCGGATGTGATAAATTAGTAGGGCTTGATAAATTAGTACGAAAATGATACGTTATTTCAACCAAGTTTTTCTTTCCAGTCCAAACAATAGCCTCGCTCGTCCATACAGCCCTAAGTCAAGCACGAACCTGGCCAGCACGTACAACAGACCGCAACCACCACCATACATGGGTTCAGCAACCAACTCCCTTCACCACCGCAAGTCAGCTGACAAAACCCCATCAACCAGCGGTCACACGCCGGAACACCGAACTCACTTACTAGAAGAATCTCTAAAACTACTCAACGAAGCCAAAATCTCTAGCGAATTTGATCTACCTTTAAAAGATCCGATTATTGACCTAAATGATGGTACCGAGGATTACGTACCGATAAAACCGGATCAAACCGGTTATGTGTCGATGAAACCGGATTTGGATGACATTGACGTCCCAGATCTGGCCAAGTTCGGTATTGCGGGTCCTATTTGACAGGAGGTTTTGGACGGCGAGCCGCCGGTCAAGACCTGGTTCTGTTAAAGACTTGGTCTTGAGAACAATAGAAATATACGGGGTGTACCTTAAAGATGTGGTCATAGAATAATATGAAAGAGTTCTATTTTTGTTTTTATGCAAGCACATATGCATATCAAAATCATATGTAAAATATGTTTGGTAAATGCTGTTTTCTTTCTCGGTGATTTTAAATGGACGTGTTTAGGCAAATTTGTACTTTTCTAATTCAATTTAAATATCTTTGCTATTTTACGAACCGATATTTTAAAATATCTGGCATATATTTGGTAGACTTTCACATACCAATCTTGAATATGAACACATCTTTGATTCACCCGCCTTATTAAGAATCTCTATTGTACTTAATGGTAAAATTAAGTCGTCGATCTAAATGTGATAATTATTGAATATACACAAAAGTTTATTTAACTTCAGAGTACCAATATAAATTAGAAGGTCAATCTTATATTTTACTTTAATTTGTGTACTTAAAAACATGTTATAAAAATGACTCACCGCTCTTTTTTTATCTTTCTCGCCCATACATACACGTTCACACATGCACGCATATTCACCCACACGCACATACTCGCACACATATGCGCATACGCACGCGTACACACCTGCGCGTACGCACACATACACATCTGCGCACATGCATGCTCATACTCACACATTTACACATATACACACAGCAAATTACTCATAAGATACTAACGTGAGATCACAAAAAAGCTTTGATTTTAAATGTTCACATTTAGATGGACGACATTGCTTTACGTAGGTATAAGTAAAGAATGTATACTTACTCAATAGATTACACATTAATATAATCTTAAGATATTAATAACGTAACTTAAATATAGTAATGTGTGTGTCAATCTAGTCTGGTCACAGTTGCGTGATACACCCTAATAGGTAAGATAATTTTACACTACCGAGCGCAGTGTATTTATTTTTTAATACCGTGCCATACTGTTACCTTACTAGAAATGTACCGTGCCATCACCGTACCGTGCCATAAACGTACCATACCGTACCGTTAATGTACCCTACCATCAACGTATCATGCCATAACAGTATCGTTACCATTATCGAATCGTGTCGTTTCCGTACCGTGCCATATTTTTTTCTCGACAAAACCTAAGTCGGCGGGGCCGCGCGAGTCACTTTCACATGCAATCGCGAGCCCGCCGAGGTTTCGACACGCCGCCCGCCGCGCCGTATGAAACGTTGGGCCATTACACTCTAATCGACCTACCCTATTTAGAGATAATACCGTACCGTGCCATAATTTGGCTATGCCAAACCGTACAATTTTAAACGTCTGTCCAAAATAATGTCACCTATGTTGTTGCCTATTTCATGGAAAACTTGCTTCATTTTTGTAGTATGTTTTTAAGAAGCGAAAGTATGTATATCGGTTTGTCCTCTTTAACGCAGCAATTGAGTAATTAATGGAAGTAAATTTTTGCATATTAATAGTTTATGGATCGGAAAATGACATACGTTTTCTATTTGGACGGGGAATACTAACGAATTTTGCCTCAATAAATGTGAAATGTACTAGGTTACTAGGCTGATTTAATTATTTTAATAAATATTATATTTAGGTACTCTCTAGTCCGTCAACCATTTTGTTTTATTTTTATTAACTTGGAAATTATTACTAACTTAGTTAAGAAGTAAATAAGTAAGGATATTACTTGACGCACATAATAATACATTTTAATATTATAATGTATATTATAATAATTAATTATTAAAATCGTTGAAAATAACTTAAACGTAACGTCTAGTCTTCTAATATAACTTAAAAGCAATGTATAATTATTTATAATAACTTTAAGGTAATGTATTCAAATTGTCTTGTATCAGGGTCCTATTCATAGGAAAAGAGGATTAGGACACTTATACAGCGAATGTGTTCGGCAATAACCGGCGTGAATGCTATCAGAATAATTCTCTGACCTAATTTACTGACGAAAAATTAAGTTTGACAAAAAGCGGCTGTTGTATCCATTTCAGTAAGAAAGATATAATATAGGAATTGTAAATAGCTTAATTACTACAGCACTGTGTTCTAAACACTTTAGAGATAGATAATAGAATCAATTCTGTAAAATACATTAGACTTATCATTTTACGAGAAACTAAAAAGGGCAGATACATTAATTAAGGACGAGGAAGTTTCTTGTACATTTTTAAACTTCCATAAGTTTAAGTAGGATAAGTGATATTGCGCGTTTTTATATTAGACGACACGACGGCGATACGATTACTGCAAATACCTTAATTACAACAACATGACACTACTATAGCTTTAATAAGAGGTCGGTTTATTCCAGCTGTGAATAGCCTTTAGAGCTTTTTAAGCAAGGCAAATTCTACATATGCGTAGAAGAAGTAACAACTAGAGACAAGAGAGCTTTACTCAATTTAACGAATTGTATTGGAGACAGAATCGCGCTAACCAAGGTTAAATGCCGAAAATACTATACATCAATCGTTTGTTCTGGTTTGTCATTCATCCAACAATTTTATATTGAAGGGCTATCATACCTAATCTTCCACAACGGCATCTTAAAGAACTCTTAAATATTCCATGCTATATAAAGAACTATGAAAACTGTCTTCATTTGGATCAATAGTTTATTTCTTGAGACAGACCAGTCACTCCTTTATAGGGTTAGGCTTGACTTGCCAGGCACGAGCATCTTATATAGTCCAAAGGATCCTTCTATAATTTCAGGAAATCACACCTAGACCCTCCACAACATGATCTTAAAGAAATCATCATCCTTAACAAATCCTTTAAAGCGTTGTTTAAAGAGCTCTAAAACTAATTACAACAGATACCTATTCCTTCAAACTGAGACAGTGACTTCTTCTCTGTAGGGTTGGCAACACGATAGTCATATTACGAGCGCTGTAAAGTTGTATTATTTATGGCCACCGTCAGGCGGACCGTAAACTTACTGACCTCCTTAGTGATGAAATACCTTAATGACCACCTTACCGAATCCAGTTTCTGAATATTCTACATAATGATGAGAAGAACTATGAACCAAAAATCTAATCGTTAAAATCGCCGTTAACCTTTAGTCATAATCAGGTTTGTAACTGTCGTCTCATTATCGTATCGTTTTGATGTGAAAAGGCTCAATAGATTAGCTTAGTTGATTTCAGAGTAACTACATACCGAGCTATGCCAGGCTGTAAGTACTGAATACCGCGAGCGTGCATCTAGCATCAGGCATGTAGTAAGCGGAATATTATATAATCCGGGCTCAAGGCGATATGCCAACTTACTTGGCAAGATTTAATAATCAATCAATTATGGTTAACTTGACGAGAACAACATAATAAAACTGAAATAGGAGATTCAAAAATATATTTTTATTATTATTTTTATTGAAAATAAAAAATTAAAAGATTTTATTTTTTCACCATCATGACATGCATCATCAATTATTATTAAAATGTGGGTTATTTTTCAGATTAATCCTCTAATTTTATATTTTATGATGTGAATTATAGTAAAATGCGCAAACACTTCATTATATTAAATAAATACAATAATAATTCTTAACGCCACCAAGTGTCGCAGTGTTACAATAGCAAAGAGCATATCGCATCGCGCATGCGATTTTTTAATGTCCTATCGAAAAACATTAATTTATTTTTATTACCCTAATAATCTGAAAAAAAAAACTGGAGATGTCTCCTCTTGTATTATTATGGATTCAAAGGTGCCTTGGTATAATAGTTACTCTGAAGTATTTGTCATAATATAATATATTATATTAACATAGATAAATATATTATTTCTAGGCAGTTGTAATTACAGTTGATAAAATAAATATCTAACAAAAATACTAAAGAAAATATTATAATAAGTGTAAATAAAATTATTTGTCATCTATACTAATATTATAAAGCTGAAGAGTTTGTTTGTTTGTTTGGTTGAACGCGCTAATCTCAGGAACTACTGGTTCGAATTGAAAAATCTTTTAGTGTTGCATAGCCTATTTATCGAGGAAGGCTATAGGCTATATAACATCACGCTACAACCTACGGGGATAGTGCAGTAACGATAAACGCGGGGGAAACCGCGGGCACATCTATAACTTAATAATAGAATTTAATTAGGTAGAAATTAAGTCACTAAGTATAGGGTAAATACATTTTTTTTTGTAATTAATAATATCTTTAATACTTTATAATTAAGCTAGAGTAAATAAGTGAAAAAACAAGATCATCGAGGTATGAGTAGTAATAGTTTTAATTCTTTAAATATTAGATACTTCACGTAAATATTACTTAGTATAAGAAGGAAGGTTAATGCCTTGTTACACATTTTTAAAGTACCAGTAATTTTAAATATGAAAAGCATGCATATTTTTAGTATTTATCTGATTTTATTTGATTAACGGTCTTAGTATTTTTAAATCAATGATATTATAAATCCTTTGCAAAAGAGTTTAAAGCTTAATTGTTCGAATGCTAGCTATGTCTTTGATATAAGCTCTTTGGGTAACTATTACGTTACTTATTAGTTATATTTAACACGAGTGCAGTTATTAATAACAAAATAGTGTGGATCAGATTCGACGTCGTCGACGATGAAAGTGGCATGTCTAGTGAATAATATCATTCTTTTAAACGTTATCCGAAACCGTTATACAAACAATTTTAAATACACTACACGAAAATATTAATTATTGCTTTTTAAATTTAACTAATTTTTAAACTGTTTTCAGAAAAAGGAATCTTTTAACTGTTGCGTAAAACACTCAGAATGTAATATAGCTCACTACACTATTATGAAGGATGGCATGCGATAACTGGTACTTAGAGATTGTGAAACAGGCCATAAGTGTTGTCACGGTATATGTTGGTTACATATAAACGAACACTTCCTTGGGAATACTGAAAATTTAACTAAATTCTTACAATGCTAGATTATAAAAACGAAGCGAGATCACAGCCAACGACAGCCGTACTTAAAAAAATATTACAAACTAATACCTCAATTAAATAGCTCTCAAATGCTTGATCAATGATTAACCTTTAACTAACCAAAAATATTAAACTATATCCCCGTAATATGGTACGTTTATATATGACCAAGATGTACAAATAAGTATGTTTAACAAGTTGGCAATATTTGCGCACCTTTGACGTCACGACGCTAGTGAAATTACATGGCATATAGACTATACAATTGACAATAGCTAAGGCTCAGCACCTACTGGTAGGACAACGTGGGATTTTAGAATTACGAACAGTAATATGACATTATACTCAAAATGCCAATAAGGATATAAATGCGGAAAAGGTAACTTTATTTTTTAGCTACTATTGAAATTTAAATTTTATTTATAAAAATATTGGTAACTTATACTTGGCTACCTCTTAACCGAATGGTTCTCAAGTCCCTTAAGCAATGATTAACCTTTGATCAACGACTTGCCGTTATTACTTAACTATCATTCAACTAACACTCAACGTTAAATAATACTCATAAGGCATCTTTAAGATTTGTTGCTACGTCCTAAATATTTGAAATTCATTTATATATCAATTAATATTTCCTAGTCGTACCATCTCACCAATTTATCCTTGTCTAGACTTCTACGCTAAATTGAGACGCGGGGAGGAAGAAAATGAAAGTGAGCTGCACATATATTTTCAATTAGTTATACTAATCTAGACATTACTAACTTTAGTAAATAAAAATTAGTTAGTAAGGCTGTACATTGGTTCACGAAAGTAACCCACAATATTAAACAAAAAGTTTGGTCGGTTATTTAAGGCAACAAAGGAAGGTTTTGTACATTTTCAACTTCCATAGAATTTAAGCTTTATTGTGTTTTTTTACATTGATGCGACTTCGAGACGACATCGATGCGATATTAACTGAAATTTTAGCACCGTTGACATAAATCCGAGCAGAGCTTTCGTCTGGGTCAAAGTCTACCATGCTGGCTTAACGAGGCTTACAAAGTCCTCACTTCAAAAAAAATATAAATAATTTAGCTTCTTTACAGAACCTTTACCGTCATAGGGAACGGTAAAATCAATTTTTACTTAACGGTCAAGTGCGTTTAAATTCAAAGACCTACGATTTGGCAATCTCAAGGAACTCCAGATAGTTAGAAGCCACGTCTTCTCCTTAAGTAATCAAATTATACTGGCTGTAAACAGCCTGGTGGTCTCATGTTGTCGTCTCGGAATCGTATAGTGTAATATAAAAATATTCAATAACTAGGGTAAGTCGTAGATTATAGCTAGTTTTAAGATCATTGGGGCTGTTTTTATCAATCATCAGTTAAAAGTTATATGAACTATAAATTATCACCTGATCTAATATAAAATAAACTAATAATTATTTTTTAAAGACTGCCAATAAACTCGTTTTCGTGAGGTTCTTTACAAACATTTAAACAACAGGTGCAGTGGCAGTGTGGAGACGATTACTTTAACCACTACGCCATCCACGCGAATTGAATTATTTCATTCATATAATTGTAATTTATTTGGAAAACAAACACATACAATATTCATTTTAAAAAAACCAAACATTAACAAGCCAAGATCCATTGCAGTTTCCACAAGCAAAACAACAACATTATAAGTTACATTATACTTTATTCTATGAGTAACTTTTATCTGATAATTGAAAATCAGACCCTTTTTGGAAATAAGGCTTTAGTTAAAGTAATGCGAATTCACGATACTCGACTATTTGCCTGATTAAACTGATGTGGCTTAAATTAAACTTACATGACTTTTACATATACCCGAACTAATAGATTAAACTGACGGGACTTCTCGATTCACATGGCCGACTATTAGATTAAACTGGTGTGACTTAAATTAAACCGACGTGACTTATAGGTAAAACTGATTTGACTTAAATTAAACCGTCGTGACTTCTAAATAAAACTGTTATGACTTAACTTATTAAACCTACGTGACCCTAATTAAACCGACATGACGTCTAGATAAAATTGATGTGACTTAACTTAAACCTACGTCACTTAAATTAAACCGACGTGACTTCTAGATAAAACTGATGTGACTAAACTTAAACCTACGTGACTTGAATTATACCGAAGTGACTTTTAGATAAAACTAACGTGACTTAAATTAAACCGACATGATTTCAATTAATACAGAGGTGAGTTTTCGATACACATGGCTGACTAATAGATTTAACTGGTGTGACATAAATTAAACCGACGTGACTTATAAATAAAACTGATGTCTCTTAAATTAAACCGATGTGACCGCTAGATAAAATCGATGTGACTTAAACTAACGGGGCTTTATTATAAATTAAATTGAGGTGACTTCCAGATTAAAGTAACGTGACATTTTGTTTAAACTGGTGTGATTTAAATGAAACCCACATGACTTTAGATTAACATAATTAAGAATCTGTGCCTAGCCGCCGGTGTGTCCTGAGACTCAATGAGTTAAGCCGACGTAGCTTTAAGAATAAACTGACACGACTTTTAGATTGAACCAATTATTTGTGAATAAAAAAGGAATTTAAAAAAAATTGATGCCGCAGAAATTTGTCATGTTGTCGAATCAATATAAAAAATAGATCTCTCACTGAGTCAACTTATATAAATTACTGTTTTACCAAAATTACGCATTGGCCAGCAATACTTCAAAGAAATATTCCCCAAATTTACAACATCAAACAAAATAATAATAAAAATTAAATACCTAAATAACTTTGATGAGAATAGAATATGGTTGCCACTCGAAATTCGCCTTAGTTGGACTAGAGCTTTTAATGGTCACTGTAAAAAAATATGAGACGGCAATGTTAGGGGATGGAACTTATTAGTTAGGTAAATGTAAACATAACACTGGCCCCAGATGCTGTTACTTTAGTAGAAGTGTAAATATAAAGGATCAAGTATGACAAATATAATTGTAGTTACTTAATGTGTAAATAACTTCTGTAACTGGGTAGAAGGATTGGGAAACAATTCACATAAGATAATATATAAGAGAAAATATATAATATAGTAAGTTATTATTTAGACAAGAAGTTATGTGCTCCTTATATTATACAGCTTGTAACATTAAAGTGTGCCTTGTGTTTTAAGGGTCAATACGCGCACAATAAGTTTAATTTAACTAATTTCAATTTTAAATTGTTTACAGAGCCTAACAGAAAACTCTAAATATATTTTGGATATATAATTAAAATTTCAAACTGTTTTAGTATGATTTCGACACTAAAATTACTTAAATTATTACTACTGTAGGTGCGATAAAATGATGTAAGGTGTAAGAAACGATGGTCACATTGATATTACGTGCTGGGTTCGAGGGATAAGAATGTAAAGAACATTACCGACTAAAACACGTTTTATTCTAACACACAATTAAACTTAAAACACAACACACACTATACTACACTTTTCACTATAACTAGCTTTAAACTGTGTAGTATTTTCGCTTCGTTTTGTTCGTTCCTATGTATACTTGACCACTTACAATTGTAAATTGACTCGGCGACCGCTGGCCTTGCCCTTTTATACGCGGTTCAAGCATTTCTGGAGATTTCTAGAAACGCCATAGATGGCGCTGTAATAAATTATTAGGAGGAACTGCCGAATCTTACCCACAGTGCCAATAGATAGCACTGGCTGTAACAATATTTTCTTTACTGGTACCAGAAACTTATAATAGATATACAAAAATAAACTACATAATTACGCGACCTAGCTGAGCGGGTGTGGGGAGACGACTGCTGCGCTGCGTACGAAAATACAGTGCTAATATTTTTTTTTTGTTTTGCCAGTTTTAAATTACGGTAGATGACGGTGTCAATAGGAAAAAAAACTTAGACGCTTAATTTAGCCAGTTTTTAAACATTATCAGAATCATTGTATCAGAAATTGGTTTATTATTCACTTTTGTAAACAGAGCTGTTCATCATGTTTATAATTTTTTCTGTTGGGGCAAAATCTATGCAGTTTTTACCATTCGTTTGAATGCCTTGTTCGGCTAATAAATTGCCGCTAATAGTTTTTGTAGCTGATTTGTTTCTCTTGTCCATTTTTATGTTATTGATTTGGCTGAAAACTCTTTCGCAATCCGCATTAAAGTGTGGTAGGCACAATATTTGAAGCATGAATCTGCACAAGCTTGCGAATGGTTTTTTCCCCATCTTTGTCTTGTATTTGGGTTACCTGAAAGTAAAATTAACTTATCAGCTTTCTATAAGAGCCATCCATAGTAAAGAATTATATCCTAACATTATAAAATAACATACCTCATGCCAAAATTTGTCAGGAGGGTAATTGGTATTCAGTTTATTGTGTTCGAAAGATGGAAAATATCTCCATTCGTCATCTAAATTCTGCTGTTTTTGTAAAGATTTGGGAGATATGCGTGGCAATAGCGTCAAAAAAGGGTCCAAGGTGGAAGATTTTTCATGTGACAGACAAGCTTCTGGGCTTAGAGTAGAAATTGCATGTAGGAGTTGATCATCGAGGCTGTACCTTTTTCTTATTCCAATTAGAGCCTTAATAATGAATTTTCGGCAGTTACTTTTGAACTCTCGTATGTCATGCTCATTGTTTGCCACTTAAGGTAACGATAATTGTTTGCGGACACCGAGGCCAAGGTATATATCGTCAAGATTTGATGTAAAGATTTTCGTTGGTAGGATCAATTTCGTCGAGCTTATCATTGCGCGTGCACTCCAGCCGCATCACAAGTGAGATCAGCTCTTTATATAATTCTCTCATTTTAGTGTGCATTTATGTGATAACAGTACTTTCACTTTGAAAGTAAGCATTTGTTTTTGTAAATTTGGGTAACATCCAAGAAATAACATAGTAGTAGGCTTTAATGATTGGGTCATTTAGGCTTTTATCAATTTCTCTACACTCGTGATCATCTAACGATTTACCGTCGAAATAAAGTCGTAGAGCGTCCTATTGTTCCAGCAATCGATCAACAACTGATAATAGCGATAACCACCTTGTTTGGGCTGGACGAAGTATTTTGTGTACATCAACTTCGACGAAAATTTGGAAAGCCTTAAACTGACTTTGATGCTCGCTGCTCGATTTAAAATGGTTGTAAACATCACGTGCTAGTTGTTCACATTCTGATGGTACTTGTTTAGCGGCATCACTATATGATATGCTATGTTATCACAGGTGCAACGAGTGGCAGATACATTTGAGAATAACAATACCCGGGCAGGATTGTCGAAATCTGGATGACACTGAGTTGCGAACGCCCATCATTGTATTACAACCGTCCAACCCAAAACCTATCTTGTAGTGGTACGTTCTCTTCTTTAAATGATTTTATTATTGCATTATACAGATAATCTGCATTTGCTTTATGGTCGTCTGTGGACTCTTGAAATAGTTGAATTAAGTCCCAAAAACGACTTACTATCCGACCGATTTTCTGGTCGTAGTAATGGACGACAACACACATAGTTTTTAAAATACCTATGTCTGTACTTTCGCCTACTAAAATTGAAAACTTTGTGCTTTTTAAATCAAATACAATAGACTCCTTTTCACTGACACCCAAGATATTAGTTATAACGGCTTGCAATTTGGTATGCTTCATTTTTAAACTTGTTGCTATGCGAGAGTCGGGGAAAATATCGGCAAGTAAATCATTTAAATGATCCATCACAACATGTGAAATCTTATGTTCTGCCATGATTTAATTCAGCTCGTTTCACAGTTTTGTCACTCAAAGGCACCTTGACATTTTAAAAAATCTTTGATATCGACGGCTGTTAACTGACATCTTTTACCTTATCATTATATATGTACCTTCTTTGTGTCGTTTTATGACACTTATTTCAGCCGTAATAGTTACTGCACATACGGTGCATGATGCTTTAAATGGATCAGTTGGGTGTTCCCTCAACCACGATGGAAAATCCTCATTGGTTAACCATTCCTATCGAAACTTTTGTTTGTATATTTTACTTTTTTGTTTTTTACCTGCCTGGGTTTTTTGATTTTTCGGCGTATCACACAATCACAATAGATAACTATCACAATAGATAAATGCAGTAGAATTAAATTTTCTCGTGCAAATCGAAAAAATAACACCAACATCACAATCTCATAAATGTATGTCATTATGCTGGTCAAATAAATAATCGTTAATTTTATTAATTTATTTGCAAAAATTTTCAATTTTGTTTGTTCGGGTATTTATATACCCGACCAAATAAAATAGCGGGGTATACCTAACTCCTTCCACGGTGCATTACGAATGAACCATGGAAAGAGTCAGGGTTTTCCCACTTTATGCATGTCAGTTGTTGTTTATTAAAAGGTTTGTCACATTTGTTACAGTAATTGGATACTAGTACTTTTAGCTTGAGCATCAGTACTGTCATATTAATTAATGTTGCTATCTCTAAAAAAAATAATGACTAATAATAAATCTAAAAACAAACAAAGTTGCAAACGCAGACGGTATGGAATAAGTATACAAAGACACAACAGAAACATTTAAAAAAAAACATTAATATGTCTGGGTTCGGACTGTACAAACTTTAGGGGGTAATAGCTTGCTCTATTTTATCACTAAAATTATTCTACAGGTGGGGTCTAAACCCAACGGCCTCTAAATGGCAGCCATTTTTGTATTTTGGTTGACTTTTTCGTAGCGTCCATACTAAAAGTTATGTAACTTTGGAATTTAATGTCCGATTATCGTAAAACAAAAACTTCTCATAACGGAAAAGTATTAGCAATGAGATAAATAACTCAAATAATTTTAATAATTGCTGTATCATATTAAAATAAATGCTAAAAGATCAACTTTACGCCAAAATTAACATTGTTTTTTCAAGGTTATTACAAAAAACACCCCTGAGAACTACCTCTTTTTATGCACGTGTCTCATAGATGGTAAGTTTACCTAAATAATGATATGAAAAACTCGATTCTACGACAATTGATTTAAGAGATATTGTTGTTGGAACATAGGCTTGTGCAGGTAGTGAATTCATAACGATTTGGTTTTCTTCTTTAGATATTTACAGTGATTAGCAAAGATAAACAAAATAACAAGTATTAATAATTTAATACCAAAAGTAGATTTACAATCATTGTTCAAAATGTCACCCACCACTTTGAAGGCACGCAGTAGCCCGGATCGCTACCTGCTGTGTTGACCGTCTCAACTGGCTCGGATCAGCCTTAATTTTGGCAGCTGCAACGCGAATACGCTTCAGCAACTCTTCTCTGGTGTTGACTGGCTCAAAATAAACTTTCTGTTTCATCCAACCCCAGAGATAAAAGTCCAGTAGCGTTAAGTCTGGTGAACGCGGTGGCTAGGCTACAGGACTGCCGCGGCCAATCCACTGTGGATGATAGTGGTCTAGGTGTGCCCTTACGGACACAGCGCAGCACACGCTCGAGGCATGTCCTGCCTGGGCGGTGCAGCGCCGTGAACTCATAGGTATTGTGGGTCTCGACCTCTCGCTGCCGGCCGTGATCAAAGCCATGGTCGACAGCGAGAGGAACTGGATAGCGGTCGCATCCTTCTGCGAGGACGTTATCTCGCGGAAGGAGGCGGCGGAGCGGATCCGTGAGGAAAGTATCCTTGCGGATCGGAGCCGCCGCCGGCGAACCGGGCGACGCAGGCGCACCTACGCGCGCCTGATGCCGCCATAGCGTTGGCCGCGGACGGGAGAACGAGGATCTCTCGTCCGCCAGCCATTGAGTCGGAGTGACGTCCTCTGTCGTGCCGGGGTGTCACCCAGGAGTCGTCATCCGCAGACATTTCTTGCCTGTGTTGGACACTGCTGGGTGGATCGCTGATGTAGTTTCAGTTCCAGCGACCCACCCACCATTCAATGCGAGTTGGCACACCGTGGTAGGTTTAGTCGGTAGTACCCGGGACGTTCCATCTTAACCCGGGTGAGCCCGACATAACCTCTCCGTTTCCCCTTTTCAGCGGAGAGGTATGCGTCAAGGCATTCCACCAAGTTAAAAAAAAAATGTGTGCGCTTACCGTTTGGGTAAAGTGTGGAGGAGCTCCATCAAACTGAAGCCATATGCGTCGCCGATATGACAATGGTAATTCTAATAACGCTTCAAAAAATTCATTGGTCAGAAACTCTAAAAATCTTGGGCCATTTAAATTTCTTGGGAGTTCGATAGGGCCAATCAATTGATCATCGATCATAGCTGCCCACACATTTACAAAAAATTCATGCTGAAATGTTGATGGTCTAACAGCATGTGGATTTTCAGCCATCCACAAGTGTAGATTTCTAAAATTTGTAATTCCTCTTCTTGTGAATGATGCCTCATTTGTCCACATTATGCGTTTTAAAAATGCTGGTATACGTCGCATATTCTGGGTTACCCACAAGCAGAATACTGATCGTGCAGCATTGTCTGGCTCTCTTATATCCTGCACACGTCTTAAATGATATGGAGGTAGTCCTTCTTTCTTCAAAATTTTCCAGACTGTCCATCGTGATATGCCTAAACGCGTTGAAATAAAACGGATACTGCGTCTTGGATCACTGAAGATTAAATTCATCACCGCTTCTTCACTATGCACAGGTACAGATGGGTTACGTTCACCTTGAGGCCTCCTTATTCCATATTCAGCCAATCTAGCGTGAACTGCACTGAATGTCTGATGATTCGGTATTGGTCGATTCGGATATCGTCTTTGATACTCCCGCACAGCAGCTCTTGCATTACCATTGCAAAATCCGTAAACAAAATGCATATCAGCAATGTGTCTACTAGAGTGTTCACGAGCACGAGTTCCCATAACGAATAATTAGAACGTCACGACACTTGTAAGTGAAGAACAATACGCACAGGAGCAAATTATGTGTAGTCACAATAACAAGAAGAAACGGACTGGTAAAAATTAAACTAGTCGAGGTTTATCTGACGGATGCTTCTTTTCTATGTATTCACATCGTATTTTGTCCCTTTCTCACTTCAGTAATACGCAATAAACCATTTTTCTACCTGCTTCCCCATGGAATGCGGTGCTCAATCATATCTTACGAACGGAAGGGCTGCGTTTAAGTAACAATATCTCTTAAACCAGTTGTCATAGAATCAAGGTTTTGGTATCATTATTTAGGTAAGCTTACCATCTGTGAGACACGTGCATAAAAAGAGGTAGTTCTCAGGGGTGATTTTTGTAATAACCATGAAAAACTAAAAAAACAATGTTAATTTTGACGTACAGTTGATCTTTTAGCATTTATTTTAACATGATACAGCAATTATTAAAATTATTTGAATTATTTATCTCATTGCTAATACTTTTCTGTTATGGGAAGTTTTTGTTTTACGATAATCGGACATTAAATTCCTAAGTTACATAACTTTTAGTATGGACGCTACGAAAAATTCAACCAAAATACAAAAATGGCTGCCATTCAGAGGCCGTTGGGTTTAGACCCCACCTGTAGAATGATTTTAGTGATAAACTAGAGCAAACTATCACCCCCTAAAGTTTGTACAGTCCGAACCCAGACATATTGTATATGTATGACATAAGAATGACATGACCGTCAAACTTCACTTGCTCTTTGTAAGCCGCTTGTCGAGAGCTGATCGTACAAAGAAGCAAATATGTTGTCAATCCTGCCAGTAACGTGTAGCTTGGGCCGTGTTTCAGATATATGACCGGGTGCGCTATCTAACACTGATGCGGTATCCATCCTCGCCTTCAAGTGTAATCAGCCGCTTCGACGCTTGCACTGTTCCATAGAGTGCCACCGCCGGTCCCATGTCGTTTACTGTCCTAGGAGTACGCTGCGAATTGTCGTCCTGGTGCGGAATGCTGCCTCGCTCCCAAGGTCAACTCACCTTACGCTTGCCTCGATGTACGCACTGTCCTGCAGAGTGCCGCCGCCGTCGTGTACCGCTCCGGAATCCCTTTGCTGGCCATGTCGCCGTGGTCGCTCTTGTCGACAGATCGTCGCGTCCTGTGTTTGAACTCTAGTTGTACTTGTACGTGTCTTGACTTCGGTATTCAGCGCAGCTAGGTCCTAAGCCCTCTTGGTACGAGCGAAAAGGGCGAAAAGCTATGTACATCCGCTGTTGCCACGCTGCACATGCGCTTGTCCAATTCCACTGACCATGTGCACGAGCGTCGATGCCACATTTCCGAAGATTGCGTGTTCGATGTCGGGGGTCACCAATATAGGGGCGATAAAATGATGGTCACATTGATATATTCTTTCTTCTACTTTCTTCATTGGTACCAGAAACTTATAATAGATATAGGTACAAAAATAAACTACATAATTACGCGACCTAGTTGAGCGGGTGTGTGGAAACGACTGTTGCACTGCGCACGAACAATAGCGCGCCTTGTATATAAATTTGTAGCGTCAGCAGCCGCTACACTATTTTAATGGAAAATCACCAAAGACTAAGAAATCTGATTGGTCTTTATATGTTACACGGACGTTGTGGGACATCTCTGGGCATTCTAATAACATTATCAAGTTGTATTAGCTACAGGTATTTTATATCAAATGTTCTATTTGAAAAATATATTTTGCAAGCAACGGCCATTTCGGCAAACGTACCAACCATTAAAATCTTTAAATTCACTAAGTAAAGTGACCTAAATTAATAACATTTGAACTTGTCTTTGACAAATTCAAATGTTAAATCAGTAATTTTAGTAAACTCTAACTCTGACGTTCACATGAGTTACTTTGTGACCTAAATTAATATATCATTTTTTACTTTGTCAGTATCAGCAAAATCGCTCAAAATAAAATAAGGTAAACAAACAATAAAACATATTCGAATGTGTCTGTTGAAAATTTCACTTTATTCACAGTTTTCTTTAAATATGACCACATTTTAATGTTACATGCTATATAATATTAGGTTTAGGTAAACTATATATCTTATAAATCTTTACTGGTAAGATACCTAAATGTAAAATTGGGCGTATTGGTGTTTATTCTCTATCGCAGTAACGTAGTAACATCATATCCTTACCACCATTAGACCTACAAACGAACGTGTTTGTTTAATGGTAGTAATGATCCTTAGGCTATATTGTATATAGGGAGAATTAATGGATCCCGTCGGACAGATATTTTGCAATAGAAAGTAATATGTAAATATTAATTTATTAAGTAGGTAAACATATATGTATATAACATATTTAGATAAAATAAGAAATTAGGTACGCATAATTAAATTTATAAGTTGTACAATATTCCGAAAAGTGGCGAGCAGTTACATATGTAATGTGTATATTCGTGTTAATTATAATAATATTATAAATTAATTATTAATTTAGTTGATAAGTGTACAGTTAAAAAGGCAAATGACTTACACAGATCTACACAAGCTGACATATAATTAAGGAACAGGAAGTTACTTGTACATTTAAAAACTTCCATAGATTTAAAATAGGATAAGTGGATTTGTGCGTTTTTACATGAGACCTCTGGTTTATTTAATGAATGTTGATGCACCTTGCCACAAACTTAATAATAATAATAAGAAAGAATAAAAACAATACAAAACATAAATGAATTGAATTAATGATAGCTGCAAAAGTATAGATCAACATTAAATCTGATTTTTAAAAATTGAATCTAAAGTTTTATGTCTATTTTTCTCCGGTGAGTAGGGCTGCCAGGCTTGATTGATTAAGTGCTCTACTGGCAGCAGCATCCCTCGATTTGGCAACATAGTGACTTCTTCTTTTCCTTGCTGCTTTCAGCATTAATGGGCCGGCTCGACCGGCGAAGCACTACCCTCTCACAGAATATTGACGTGAAATAGCAATATTCCTATTGTTGTGTTTCGTTCGGTGAGTGAAAGTGCCGGAGGCCCAATCGCCCTCTTTCCCCCTTCCCGCTCCTTCTCCATCCCACTCCCTTTCCTAAAGGGTTGGCAACGCGCAAGTAATGCTTCTGGTATTGCAGGCGTCTATAGGCTACGGTGACCACTTACCATCAGGTGGGCCGTATGCTTGTTTGCCAGCCTAGTTCAATAAAAAATAAAATAAAAAATTGGCATCCTACGGTTGATACTCATACCAACTGTCGCCTTACTTATCATCAATCGAAGGGATAAATCTTGGGGCCGACACAAAAGATCCCAATGGGTCGAAGTGTCGCCGGTCTGTGCTGACTGGCCCCCATACATAAGATAAGATAAGATATCATCAATCAAGTTGTAAGCTTGTTTGTCGTATGGATTCCAAAATTGTAATTTTAGGCTTTAATTAACTTTATGCTATTTCAAGATAGGTACACAAAAATGGCTTCCCTTTGTGGTTAATAATATTATACGATACATAATTATATAAATAATTATTCGTTTTGTTGCACTTCCACACTCCACTCAGTTGCCATAAGAAAAATATCCTAAGCCAGCCAAAAATATAGAGAATTCAAACGTTCAAACCATCGAATTAGGACTTTACAATATGACTTTATGGTAACCAAAAAATGTGCACAATTCCAAAGTTTGGTATCTTCGCATAGTACAACAAAATCTCATTTTTTTTATTGTTCAAGACGTTTTATGTACAAATGCGCAATAAGACAGCATCACTGACAGGATAGTCGATAAGAAATTTGAGTTTTGTTAAAATCTTTATTTTTATTAATTGTCTACACATTCCTTATTTACCGTAACATGTAACAGTTCTAAAAAAGTGTACTTATATATTAAGTCGATGATCAAAATCGTTTAGTTATGTTCATCGATCATTACCTACCTAGTACATGACGCATTAAGTACATAGAGTAGTTGTAAATATCGAACAGTAGATAGGTATAACACATTTTATCAAGTAGGGTTATGTAATAATAAGTAAAAAAAAATACATGTAGGTAAGGTGATGACTACATACTTCATTTACTAAATTAGAATTAAGGTAATTTATAGGTACGTTAATAATAGCTATGAAATACATTTAACCTCTGGATAGGATATATTGTAAATTTATACAACCTCCTAAAATTAGGATAATCGATATAAGCATGATAAATATAGGTAAATTAGGATAACATTATTTCAGGGTAATATATTTACCCTAAATCTATGTAAATATATGAAAAGGATTAAAATCGCAACAAACCTCGTAAAAACAACACCTGCTTACTCGTAAATTTGTCTACATGACCCATCGGTCATCTTTATCACCAGGTTTATTGGTAAGGCCGAAGTGGAAATCAAATGCTAGTATGTCTTAAACAAGCCAAGATACAATACAAATGCAAAAAAATCAAATTAATTAAAATATGCTTTGGTCATTTTTATAACAATCATAAACAAAACTCCGTATTTTTACGTAAATAGCATTCTGATCACATTTAGGCCACTTCATTATTACAGTATCAGTCACCAATGTCATCATTAAACAATTATTGTAAATACTATAGAGTGAAGATGTGCATTCAAATGCAAAGATCTTTCGAACATTGGGATTACATGAACTTATTTAGGAGACTATATATATATATATATAGATTTAAGTACTTACTGTAAATTACTTTGTGCTTTATTACATGATAAAAACTGGAACAAGACACTATGAAACTACATCAAAAACATTCACATAAAATTCGTATTAATAATAACATTTATATTATATCGCTTATTCCACGATAAAGACATTCCCGACGATAATTATTTTTACATATTGATAAAAATAGTAACAACTTGTGTCGCGCACCTTACACAATATCGTCTTGTATGTAATAATTCTTTGCCGTGTTACAATAGCAAGGTACATTGTACAAAAAGTAATATTGTATAATTTAATATTTGGCATTTGGCGCGAATAGGGCTAACACGTTGTGTATATACACAATGTGTGTTTTCTTAAAAGTCTTCAATCCAGAATATCAAGAATAATAATTAAACTATGAAGTTGGCATTGCAGTAAAACATTCCAGCGGATTGTATTGACTTTTTACTCAGAAATCTTTTAGCAATTATTTACTTGAATATCATTAAACATCAACAACCATCTCGGTAGACTTAGACTTAATCAAATAGGTTGAATATAACAATTTTATTTAGTAATATCAAGGTTTCATATAAAATTAACAATTAAACAATATAGGTACAGCTGAGCTACCAATTATTCAAACGATCTGCTAATGATCGTTGACAGGAGATTTAGGTACTGCATAATCAAGTGGTCAATCGTTACCTCGTCGATCTAACTCCATAACATTCAGTAGTGTGTTCGTTCACAAATTCCACACACAACCATCTTTTGCATCAAAGTAAATACAGAATTTAACCTGCTATCTAACCTTTGACCTGCTACGACTAGACCTGTATTAGTCGGTATTTAGACTAGTACAGAGCTAGTCGAAGCAGGTAAAAATATTATAATACATAGAATAAGTAAAATGTAGATGTAAGTTGTACCTACATATGGCGTGAAGTGTCTACGATGTGGTGGAGATAAAGTAACATACCTAATCAAAAAATTCATTTATATATTAATTAGCTATACCTAAGCAACTAGCGAGTAAGTATGTAATTTGTACATATAAGCTACTTGGTTCCCGTACACAATTGACTTTGATTAAGATTAAGACGTATTCTGTAAATACAAAGAAAATAAATATATTGTAAGGTATGTAATATGAAAGTCTTCTAAAAAAAATAATTATGAATAAGCTATTTTAGATTTATTATTTAGATATCTATTGTGTAACAAAAAGAATAAGTGTGGGTATAATTATTTTATTTTCGTAACATGCACATGGTAAATGGCCTGCAATATTAACAACTATTAATTTATTTTTACAACATACTAATTATATGCCTTAATAGTACAATTAAATTTAATCGGAACTTCGAAGATTTATTAATCTTATTCATAGCTGTTGTTCTTTCAAAATAAACAAATGAATTCATTTTCAATCTTTTAAAAAACTTGTACAAAAATTCCAAATCTAACTTCTCAAAAATTTCTATGCGTTTTCATAGATCTCAATGTACGATCTTTCAATGTGGGCAAATTTCATTATTACTTAATTAATATGTTTACATTGTTAGTGTTATTATTTTACAATAGCTATAAGTTGTACATTCAAATTCAAACAAAAACAAAGCTCTATTCAAGTAGATATGTAAATAGTTTTGATCCTAAAAACCTAAATCATATAATCAGATTTTAAAACCTTAGAATATAGACTCTATTTTCGACGTTAACACGCAAAATAGGCTACAGGCGGAAAGTTAAATATTAGACTAAGTTTAATAAGTAGGTATGTAAGATTGTAAATATATTACATGAACCTAAAAACACAGATTTATCCAAAACTAAATTTAGCTATTTTTATATCCTACCTTAAGTAGATATATTATAAACTGACCCGACAGTCGTTGTCCTGTCAATCTATACAAAAATACATTTCGTGTTATTACATTCAATATCAAAACGACAATAATTTTTTGTCGTATAAAAATTCCATTTAAATTTTCGACATTTCCCACGGATTTTCCGCAAATTTTCACTCATCACCTTGTCGTAGCAATTACAAATAACAAAAAAAACAGCCAGATCGGTCGAGCTGTTCTTAAAGGTGAGTGATGCTCCGTCATACATGTGACAATTGATTTTTATTTATATAAGAATATATAAAAGTTTGTAAAGATGTCTGGATGTTTTTACTAAACGACAATCGGATTTAAACATAATTTGGTACACATTACATATACTAATTAATACATACATATGATAACTTTTTATCTGTGTATGCGTTCCCGTGATTCGCAAACAGAAACGAGTTAAACATCAATAAATAAAGACACTGAGCTTTGTCTAACGTAATCTGTCAAGTCACCATAATAAAAAATGTATCGTGTCTGGCCCCCGGTGTACCGCTGCGACTCAATAGTTTATCCTCACAACTGGTAATAGGTATCATTTATTCATTATCAAATGATTTTAATATAATGCATATATAATTTACTCAAGATTGACTTCTTATATAGATTGATTCAATATCACTTATGACATTAAAGGGCTGATAAATACAATCAAATATCCAAGACTTAGCAAAGAAAACCTTTTTCCAAAAAGGATTTTTTTGCTAACATAAATGTTTTACGTAAAATTTTTTGAAGTTGACTGTCGCGAAGCACTCTCAGTTCTGTAACCGTTTAGTTTTAAGTAAGCATAATAATCTTATATATAAAATTCTCGTGTCACAATGTTAGTTACCATACTCCTCCGAAACGGCTTGACCGAATTTTATGAAATTTTATATGCATATTTAGTAGGTCTGAGAATCGACTACTATCTATTTTTCATACCCCTTAGTGATAAGGGTTGTCCAACACTAACATTTTTTTTATGGCAAAACAACGTTTGCTGGGTCAGCTAGTTTGTATATATATATGGAGACTATCATCATAATGGACCCATAGTTGTAAATAGATATTAAAAATTTAGTATATACTTGACTTACTAAATTAGAATTAATATAAGATAATCATTTTGCAAAATATTTGTTATTCATAAAAATGCCTGTTTTGGTTAGCACTAAACTAAATGCTGATGAACACGACATGTTTTGGAACACGTAAGAATATTAACTATATATTTAATAGGAAGAGATTAGGAATTATCCAAAAAGCAAAACAAAAGTAATTAATTTTTTGTCGACTAATATGAACATTTTTTAAACACAATTGGCGTCGGGACGTGACTACCCCATCGCACACTGGCGATCTCCTCCAGTGCAGTTAGTCTTTCTCTAGATGCAAATAAACAAAAGAATATTAATTGATTTTATCGCATTTATAATCTTCTTCTCCCTAGCCTTTATTATTCCCAAGTCACTTGGGGTCGGCTGTTTCTAGTCTAAACGGATTTGACTGGATAATCAGTTTTTACACGGAGCGGCTGCCACCTGACCTCCGCAACCCGAAGGCTAACGATACCCTAAGGCTAGAGCAGTATCAGGATATTATAGGGCACTGACTTCCCAATAACGACTGCCATAGCTGTTCATGGCAGCCGGGACCGACGGCTTAACGTGCTCTCCGAGGCACGGAGCAGGCGATTATTGTCAATCAATACGCACATCATTTTGAAAAGTCATATAACTTCCGAAAGTCAGAGGCGCGCGACGTGGGTTCGAACCCGAGACCCTCTGCATTGCAGTCTGTTGGTCTCCCCACTAAGCTATCGCATTTATAATAATGTATGGTTATCATTTGGCAGATGGCACAGCATCCCATTTTCTTCCATTTGTTACTTGCACTTTATTGTGCACAATTTGAATATGCAATTGGCGAAAAGTGGAAAAGATTGACAAAAAAATGTACTTAAAATATGAACTACCTGATCTAGTTGTAACCAAAAGGGGCAAAAATATGTTTATTTAATTTTACCCCAAAATGTATTAAACGAACTCATGACTAATTATTAACTTAAAATAAATAATTGTGGTTTTTACTAATTATATGTATAAGAGCGATATATTTGTAAATACTATGGCAAAGACCTTCTAAAAATTTTTCTTATGATATTAATTAGCTGTACTATATTAATTAATAAGGTAATTGTAAATATATCTGAGTCAGTGATGAAATACCAAAGAACGAGGCAGGTAACCAATTAGTTAAGATGCTATGATGATTCTTTATGTAGGTAACATATTATGTAGGTATATGTATTTAAGTTAGTACTAAGTTAAAATTAAATAGACGTTACTGAGTTAAATAGACGTTACTGAGTTAAATAGACGCAACCAAAATACTTACTCAAACTTTAACGTAATATTTTAGATGTTACTTTCTACGTCATTCTATTTACTTATGATGAAGAACCACTACGTCATCCACACAGTAGATATAAATATCGAAATTTGATTATTGTCGAGCTTAATATGAAACCTTTAGGTTGTTTAAAATTGCGTCAAAATTAAACGGTTTGTTCCGCATTCACCCCTAAATTACGTCCCACATTCCAAAATGTTCCTCATTCGTCCCTATTTTCTAATTATACCTTTCTCGTCCTAAATTTTTGAGTTAAAGGTTAGCAAAACAAAACATGTTTAAAATTATTTCAAGTCTTTTCAATGTCGGGCTCGTGTTGTCATGCAATCGTAAGCCCAAAGTTTTGCCGAGAGATTAAGGAGGTATTTTATAATAATTTTACATCAAAATCTACTATACAAAAAAACAGGGTCGAAAAGGAACATAATACGGGATGAAATAGGAATTACGTTAAGAAATTAATATTTATCAAAATTTCGGGGCATATGAGGAACAATTTTTGGGGCGAATGCGTATTTTTACATTTGGCACGAAACATAAGAGTCGAATGCGAAATAAACTAATTAAACTGATGTCAAGCCGTAGGTACTTTGAATGGCTGTCGCTAACTTAGTAAGCCCATCCCACAAGTAGACAAGAACACCCAGTTTTGAAACTCAATTGAAAGAAAGTCTCCACTTTCTTTGCAGTCGCAGTTTAACCTCTTGACTATCAAGTGAACACACAAGGATTCAAAACATTGTCAAGCGTTCAGTATTAGCTCTTATTGCTCATTTATATTTCGCTTACGGTCTATGTATTACGGTATACGGTTAAACGTGATTTGGCCTGTATCTTGCTTGATTATATAGCTTTATGTGAAACAGATGTGTTTTAAATATTCACTTATCTTATCATATCTTATCTTGTGTGAGGGCCAGTCAGTATAGACCGGCGACACTTCGACCCAGTGGAATTTTTGTGTCGACTTCTCCAATAACGACTGCCATAGATGTTCATAGCAGCCGGGACCAACGGCTTAACGTGCTCTCCGAGGCACGGAGCAGGCGATAATTGTCAATCAATTCGCACATAATTTCGAAGAGTCATATAACTTCCGAAAGTCAGAGGTGCGCGACGTGGGTTCGAACCCAAGGCCCTCTGCATTGCAGTCTGTTGGTCTCCTCACTGAGCTATCGCTGCTTGCCAAATAAATATTCACTTAAGAGTTTGAGTAAAAGTTTTAGGGATTAGATTTATATTACAATTTAAGACCGATTTAATTACATTTTGATCTTCAGTTAATATTGGTGTATGTACATATTTTTTAAATTATGTAAAGAGGGAACAGCTTTGTCTGATGTGCTCTTCCTTACTTTGAAGCATCTAAAATGTGATCAAAATCAAATTCAAGTACATAACGAACAAACGTCTTCAAGTTTTTGTAAATGATTTTAATATCAGACCGAGTCTTACATTAATTTAATCAATAAACTAACTTCTTATATTTTTTATAAAATTACGCAGCTCATGAGACCTAATAACTGTAATATTTAACCATTGTTTATTGCTAATTGTAAATATAATTAAGTATAGAAATAAATTTGTACATTGAGTTGTTCTAGCACATGGGCTCTGAAAAATAATAATTATGTTAAGACTATACCACAAACTTGCTAATTTATCGTAAGACATTAGAATAATGTAGATGTAAATATTAAATAATAATGTAGTTATAAGGTGCAACGGAACTTCTTTGACAAAGTACGATTGTGGTAATTCTAAAAAACAAGTTTAGACTTTTCAATTGAGAATGTTTATGATGACCTCGCTGGGTAAGTTAAATAAAATAAAATGAAAATATTCTGTATTATAATAGCTGAAGCAATTAATTCACCAACGACAGCTCCAAAATAAAAAACTGTCTTCTTTCAAGTCGGCCAGACCGCTCGTACATACACACTCTCACTAGTTCAAATCGGCCGACCAACCTACAGTACACGATACGACGGCGACTCTATTGGCATCATCAATCATTGAGTTACACACAAAATAATACATTCTTACGTGGATAAGATAGTCATTTGTTTTTATCACAAAAATATATAATTACTAAAATAATTAAGTCACTCACATATAACTACGCTCCAAACGAATTTGGACCTCAAAATGATCAGTAAATCATAAAAGTTCTATAACACAAATAATTTATTCATAAACGTTTTGTAATTTTAAATACATTTATCTCCGAAGGGTTTGGCAGAAGTGTGCTGCACCTACATTTCGCTGGCTTTGATTCTAGGTCACACATAATAAAGGGCCAGTCTATTGCCGTTTACCGGACACATATCCAGACTCCGGACTTGAAATAAATGTCCGTGATATGATCTAATGTAATTTAATAAGTTTTTACTAATCATTGAAGAAGTTCCTTTGTAAACAAAAAAAAAACAAAAAATGAAAACAGTAGTTAAAGTAATTTTAATGTGAATAAATAAATTTCATTCGAGAGCATATCAAAGCTTAATAAATAAATAATTAATATAATATTTGAGATAATATTATTATGATGTGTGAAGATTATTAGTACCGAAGAACCTCTATTAATAAATATAATATAAGTACCTATAATATAATATTTAAAATAAGCTGTACATTGTTGAAACAAAGTGGGCAGAATATCTCAATAATTAATAAGTAGATTTTTTATAGTTAATAAGTTGGTCGTGTGTTATCCACACTGAACCTCACAAGTCGCAACAAAAGTCACCGATGCGAAGTAGTTTGTACATACATTAATATAATATATTAGTAATAAATTGTACATTATTAAGTGAACGTAGTTGGGATCAACAAATTATATTATTAGGTTTAATAATTCTCTTATATGTAACAGTGCACATATAGCTTGGTATTGTAAATATCTCATATAAATGTACTGATATTTCGAAGATATTAAGGAAAAATTCTTTAGTTATTAGTATTATGAATACCTAAACATTTTAGGGTTATGAGTTAGATATAAGAAAATTACATTATTTTAAACAATAGGTATCATTATCGATAATGTCCTAAGCAAATTCAAATACTAATTTTCTTGAATTGCTAATATACCTACAACAAAAAGTAACAATGCCGGTTTTTAAAGGCGCTTTATTTGTTTATTATATAAACAATGATAATGACACATTACTATATTTAAGTATCGACATATTGATTTATTCTTATATATTTATAAATGTCAAATTAACCATTTATTGGTGGTCAATTTATAAATGTTAGGGTGGCTAATTATATATTCAAATATCGTACATATATGCAATTATATTAAAATAGATATGTTACTTTATTGTATTGGATGTAGAAAATCTAGTGGTCAAACTATATTGTAATATAAATTAATAACTGCACTTGTATTCATAATTTGAAGTAATAAGGGGCGCAATAGATATGAAAACCTTCCAAAATGGGACGTTTTTGAGTATTCACTTCGAGTGCTAGTAAATTATCAAACTGCTTCTTTTTAACTCACTTAAAAAAAAGAAGAAGGATCTCAATTCGACTGCATTTTGTTTTTTATGTGTGTTACCTCAGAACTTTTTTCTAGGTGAACCGATTTTGGTGATTCTTTTTTTCCTGCATGTAATGTAATTGCTCTAATTAATATGTACTATATTTAAATATTATAATTTGATAAATCTGCCATAAGATATGATTTTAATACATAACATTTTGAATATCATCTAAATGTAATCGGATAACTCGACTAAAAGTCTTGGTATTTGTATGACAATTATTAATAAATTATTAATATAATACATGTAATTAAATTATGTGGTCATATTTTAGAGATGGATAGTAAATAAACTCGAGCCGACATTCAATTACGAACATGTCTTTTTAATAACAGAAACAGATACAAACTATCGATTTCTCATCAAAATAAGCAACTGACATTAACTTAAGTGCAAATAAAACTTGACATGTTATTAATACCCGGCTTTGTCCAGAAATGTCAGTGTAAAATAAAAATAATTGATTAAAAACATTCATGAAACGTTATAATTATAAATTAGTATTTAAATATCCGTAAGGAAATATATTTCGTTATTTTTACCACAAGCAAAGTCATGACTTCAATATGGCCACATTTTCCAGTTACATGTTTTAGATATAGGGTCTTCTTAGGATACTTGCTCATACTTTTCTGAAGCTTTTACTCTGAGCACTCGAACTTTGTGCAGTTATTGTAAGAAACTCTATAATACGTAATATTTATTGAAGAAGGAAGAAGTGGGTACAGAACTCTTAGTATAGTTATTATTCACAGTTCTCGGTAACGTATGTGAAAAATTAACCTACCTATTGCCATAATGAAATGTCACGGACACCATTTTAAAACTTTATGATGACATTATATAATATAAGTGACAACTACTAAGAACATATAAATAAAAATACGTTTAATTGGATACTTTTGAAGTCGTAGGAGTTTTGCCGTAGATATCTTGCAGTAAATTAGCCTGATCTAGTCGCAATCGAGGACTGTGAGCTATACTAGAAGTACTTATAAATTGTAAAAGAGTACTATAAAATGAGGATAATAGTCCCGACTGTTGGAATGGGGGCTTATTATTTATAAACTTAGTATAGATGGTTTACAGTGGATGTAATCACATACAGTAACATATAAAAGGTCACGTGTTATCAGAATGTCACGGAGGAAAGCGGTGCCAATATTCTGCATACGTTTTGCCACACATAAAATATTCGGTTTTAAAAATGTATGAAGGCAAATGTTATCTTATTAGAAGCTACAAAACAATATATACTGGTGTCACTGTCGCGTAGAAGTATCTATGCACTTTTATATGCGTAAAGCACATGCTCTCGTGACATTACTCAACAAAATTTTCACATGTCACGCATGAAATTGTTGATTTTAATAGTTGATTTTACACGGACTAATATGGTATCTGATATTTGTGTATCACATTAAATGTTTAAGAAATTCAATAGCTGTAGGTAATTATGTCATTAATTAGATTAGTAAGTACATATTCGAATATTATACTACATATCTCTAGTCAGTAGTGAGTAGAATCTATGTTTATTAATGTTTTTTTAATAAAATATTTAACTAATCCAAACAGTTCGTTTTATTTTGCTTTTATTTTAATAACAGCTTGGCGTAAACTTGAATACAGTTTGCTTAGGTATAGAAAATGTAGTACTACTTTTCACTGGCCTTACCCTTCTCACACTGAGAAGAGGCCCGTGCCTAGTGAGACAGTTATTATACAGAGCTGATATTATATTTTATACTATTATTTTCATTAAATTGAGTAAATAGTCAACATTATAACTTTATTAAAATTAAATAACTAAGCTGTAAGCTAATTTTACTGCTATGCGGCGACGGTATTTGATTTTAAATACTTTTTAGAGTTTCTTCTTCTTTTCGTTTGGTTAGTGGCCACCTTTTGTCGAGAGTTGTTCATGTCGCCCGTAGGTAGGCCTCTGACATGGCTTAACGACTGCTGTCAATTTGGCAACAACCGAGACCGACTTTTTACGTGCCCTCCGAAGCACGGAGACGCTCGGATTAAATACCACTAAGCGGTCACCCATCTATATACTGACCGCACCCAACGTTGCTTAACCTCGCTAATCGTTTACCGATCAGTGAGTGCAACTGGCTATGATTAGAGATATTACATTATCATTAGATTGAAAACAGATATTATTTTGGTTAAGATGGATATAAAAGTTTTCAATTTGTCAATGAAATTTTCGTTGCAGCCCAGTAAATAGAGTAAAACATAAGTTGAACAATCTAGCCAGCATCTAAATTGGTCTCATTCTGAACATATAAGAAGATAACGACTAAAGTCCAGAGCCTAGAGCCTGTCCTGATATTTTTGGAGTAACGCAATAAGTATACTAATGCACATATTGTCTTACGCTTAAGCAAACTTTATACATTGAAATTTAACTACTGTTTTTAGAATTCTCTTGAGGTTTATTCCAAGACAAGGACTACTTCCAGATTTACACTATTCTCGACGTTTCGGTTGCTTTTCAGCAGCCACAGTTGGTAAACAGTAGTTTATATTTTCAAAGTATAACAATTATGAAATAAAATGAATATTTAAACAGTACCTAGTCATTTTTATAGCTAAACTTATTATTATGATAACAAACTAAATAAATTGGTACCAATCGGTACGGTTCATTACTTGGGCAAAAGCAAGACGCTCAATGTCTACTTTAATGTATCTCTGTGGACCTAATAAATATTATCTGTATCACAATATTTACATATGGTCACAGTACTCGATCAACAGGTTCATAAATCAAAAATCATAATATAAATAATATTGACCTTACAAGCAACAATACTTGGCCTGGAAAACACTTTTACATCTTGCAAAATTAAAACGATACGTATTTCATATAAATACAACTAATTCAAAAATATTTATAATAATAATTTTCCTCGATCTAGGGAAATTACCAAAACTTTGGGGTAAACATAATTATTGTAACGGCAACACTGGTGCTTGATGCGAGCTTAGTCGGTCTTGGCTGTTGCAGACATCGCTTGTGTCCACGTATTTCTTCAGGTCAGTAGAAAATAAATATACTTTATTTTATTTATAGACTTCTCGACATTAATTTATGAACATATATGTAGGTATTTATCCGAAATGGTTTTTTGTTACAGATTCCACTGATAATTTACGATCAACATGATGATGACTAGTACGTTGGGGGTGGCTAGTCGTGGGCGAGGAAAGAATTCCGGGAACATCAAGGAAAAGTGTCCTCAGAAGGAGAACAATTCCGCATGTGCCAACGAAGCGGACACGGTGGAGGAGGAAAAGGAGGAGGAGATTGATATGGAGGAGTTGGATGAAAAGGAGAAGGAATTAGCCGAAGCCCGCGAGGAGTTCGACTACACAGCCTTCTCCTGCGACGTCCTGAATCGGGCTGTGACGGTTGTCCTTAACATGGGATACAACGTGGATTGGGACCGGGTCACCCGCTTTCTGATTCATAACCATGCCATGCAAAAGGACCCGTACGCTGTCCACAGGCCTGATGACACTGTCACCCTGCTCATGGTGTCCAAGATGAAGGAGATGTTCCTGTCCATGGTCCAGAGACGTCGTCGGGGCGAACGCCACGAACTTTTCTAAGTTAACCTATCTTCAGAAAGCTGTCCCTTCTGTCTAAAAATATCTTCTGATCCCAATATATTTATTTTCTTCTTCTATCCGTGTTTTATTTCAATATACCCGGAAAACACACAACATACCTAGAAGGTAAACCTAGCAGGTATGTAATATAGGTATACCTGGCAGGTATATAATATACAACCTAATAAATATAATATAGGGTAGGATGTCTATATTTAGACAGGGACTCGCGCATGCATCCTCTTAGAATCATAAGGCTAGGTTTACACTGCACAAATAAATAACAACATAAAATGATTTGCTCACAATAAATTTTATATTTGCTTGATTAAATATCTTAAAAGCTAAGTAAAGGATAGTTTACATAAATATAGACACACACAAAATAGCTAGACAAAATTATATTACTAGTGTCAAAATTATATTACTCCTATAAGAGGTGTAATCAATAGCTGCTGTAAATTTCTAGACAAAACAACCAAATAACATATTCGACTTAATACCGTACTCGGAATTAACAGTTGGATGCCATCGAATTATAGATGTAATTTATGTTAAACATTTATAAAAATACTAATATTATAACTGGTCCATGTGTATAAATAGAAGATATTTAAGAAAATTATCTGAGGTCCATTATAAGAGCTATAGTAGTAAAAAATAATGTTGTCTATCAAGCTGTATGTTTATAAAAACTAAACTACTAGACAACATTGAATGCGTTATCACAGTTGTATTGCTGAACGCCTAATTTAAAAATGTTATGTTTTATCTTGATACACCGCCAAGAAATTGAAAAATATAAGTAGATAGGGATTTACTTCTAAATTCCATTCAAAAATATAGTACAAATAGAAAATCAATGAAGTTTATTAAAAATTATTTATCAAATAAATTGTCTTTTTACCCTTAACTAAGCTGGCAATCGAATCTATAAACAGTATGATACATTTTGATAGTCATTGTGCGTAAACAGCTACTTTTTAATACCTTCATGTATTGCCTGGTGACAGAGCTGATCTGTAGGTTTATCTTTAACAAATTTTCGCCCGTAAGTATAACTTTTGGAGGCTTTTCTTTGGAATTACATGCAAGTTATATCCTTGGCAATGCAAGCAACTAGCAAGCAAGTTTACTGCATTAATTATATATACAAAGAATAAGTAATTTGACACGTATTTACAAATGCTTGTTGCAGAAATGCAATGAAGAATACATTGCACTTTTTTTTAAAATCTTAAATGCATTTATAAATCACTGATTTACATACTATTGTCTAATGTTTACGCGAATGTTATACATTGAAATTAAATTACTGCATACAGATTTTATCACATTGCTATTTGAAAACTACTTTTACATGATTTTCAAACTATTTAAACTACTGCTACTATGAAACTTTGGTGTTATTTTGTATTATTAAAGTTGTATGTAATGATTGTTGCCTTTCTACTTGTAAATGAAAGCCATTTTGCCTATTCAATTACATCTTTAACTTTTATTTAGAATAAACAATTATATAATTTTATATTTACGTTTTCCCTGAATTTTCGGTTGCTTCTCAGCAGCCATGTCACTGGAAAAGTGTAAATCTAAATAGTTTAATCCATATAAAGTAAGTACTTTAACTTCAATGACTGTCTTTTAAAAGCTCGTACTAAAAAGTAATAAATATCTGTCAGCGCGGTCTAGACTTAGCTTTACAGGGAGTGCACCCCTTCCTACGGCCTCATCTCCCCTCGCAGATGTGCAAACTGCATTGATTGATACATATCTATGTATGTAGACTACCTGTAGTAAACGGCGCATGTCCGGCTTGCACTGAAATCAATAAACCTTCGGATCATAATTGAGAGCTGTAACAATATTCATGTCATCATTCGGAAATTTATGGCCGAGCGGCAATTCAATTTTATTGTGTCTAGTGACTTGTATGTTATTTAAATATGATACTAATGCTTTGTAAAAATTAATTCATGCCTGTATATTCCAATAGAGGTTGGCAGAGTTGCATTACAAATAAGTTTCGCCTGAGGCAAGAGATAAATTTTCTTACTAGGTACCTATATTTGGCTCGTTGTCAGCTTGCAAATATCTTAGCGCCTCAGTCGCATAGCGGTAGTTAATGTGACTGCTGTGCACGATGTCCCCGGTTCGATACCCGGGTCAAACCAACGTAAATGTATTGGATTTTACTGACAATTGCAATAGCAGTTTGGAGTTAGGAAGTCGGCGGTATTGCACAACCCCGTGCCTTGAAAGCTCGTAAAGATATTGGTTCTGTGCCTGATCTTAAAAAATATTCGCATAACTGTTATAGGTGAATATGTCGGGCTGTTACTTGATGTCTATCTAATGTACCATATCGGGGCCGACACAAAAGATCCCACTGGGTCGAAGTGTCGCCGGTCTACACTGACTGGCCCCGGAATTAAGATAAGATAAGAATGTACTATATTCTTGGTGATTAAATATCTTGCTTTCTTTCCGGTCGCAATCGCCGTCCCATCGAAATATGAGAGTTAGGGAACAGAGAGGGCACTTGTGTTTTCGCACACACATGTACACTATAGTATCTTCTAGTCCGTTATGATTGGATGCCGTAGGCGAAATTCAGTTTGAAGGACGTTTTTTAATAGCTGTTATTTGGAAGCTTACCTAATATTTTGAGACCAACGTTGCCATAAATTCTGCGTCATTGTCTGTAGCTTTTGCCATTTGTTTTAGATACACAAATTGCAACGTTCATCATTATTTTCTACGCAAAAATTATTGATTAATCTATTTGGTATTTTAGACGACGCCGGAGTACAGCTATTTACTTGCTGTGCACATTTTCAGAGTTCTTGCTATATGTACCTATTAAGGAAGATTGACGATTATTATATTGGTACGACTTAACAGTTTCTAAACGAAAGCTTGTAACATAGCGCGTAGACCTAGCCGGGCATCTAGACCTGACGTTCATATGGCAACATATGTGCAAATCATTCCACTTAATCATCGAGATATTGATAAATGATTATACTTATATACTATATGTACCTATATAATTAATATAGATATATATAATTTTTTAGATATATATTTTTGTTTCTTAATTATTAATTTAGGACAACTAGGGAACCTTCATTTTAGGGAGATTAGACAACTCCGCATTATCGCGGAGCTTCGCAAACATTCAAATCAGGGATGTTACGAATATTCGCATCCGCATTCGTAATTGCGGAGCTGCCGTATCGACATTTGACATCTGCATCCGCATCCGCAATAATCAATGCGGATGTTAATGCGAATCCAGATATAGCGCAGGTTGCAACAAGAAAGAAAATGAGTGAGCCGATGAATTGCGCGAAGATCCTTCAAGTGAAGATGAGAATCAAAAATCGAAGATGAGAATAGAAAATGGTTATGAAACTTTGCAAAACAGGCTTGAACCTGCAGAGGTGATACAAAATACTTTTCATTAAATAAGATGCACAATTTTCATCAACATCCGCATCCACAATTGCGGAACTTCCGCATCGATTTGGACATCCGCATCTGCATCCGCATTTGCGGATGAAAGAAAGCCTTCAAAAATATCCATAACCACAATCGCATCCGCGGATGTCAAAAAATCAGCAACCGCAACATGCCTGATTCAAACAACGGACACAAAGAATACCAACACTTGGCAAAACTATTTTACCACACACAATTTTTTATGTGTGGTAAAATATTTTTATTGTATGTATTCTAAATTCGATACCCACATCTAATAAAATAAAAGGATATATTTTTACAACTAGGTACAAGAACTATAATATGATTAGAGAGAGTGGCTAGTTCCGCCTTACATTATGCCTGAACACTTGTGCCACTTCTAGTAATAAAAATTAAGGTAAGTGGAAAACAGAACCACGAAATAAAATACAATGAATTTAGTAGGTAATAAAATATCGACATAGAAAAAAAGGTAAGAAAACAGTGCTATGCAACAATATTACTATTAAAAGTATCTACGTTTGCGTGCTCTTACATCCTTAATTTACTGAGTATATTCCTGAATTGTATATTTTCCAATACTCGACAGTTGATATCAAATTAACAAGACTGCAAATCTAAACATACTCGTACTTATTAAGATAGGTAAATTTGAAGATAAACTTTATTGTTCATAAGAAAACAAAATCCTAGCTAATATAATAAATGTAGTGAGTTTGTTTGTTTATTAACATCGCATTCGCATCATTCGCATCTACATTTTATTCTAAAATAAGTACATTTTCCGAGTTATAGAAATTTATTGATAAAACCTATGTTAACGCAGGCAAAGCCAGGGCAAAATAAATGCATGTTATTCATGGGTTCAATAAAACATATTCAGTCATTAGAAACAATGACTGAATATGTTTTATTGAACCCATGTTGTGATAGTGCGGTTGGCCGTCAATAGTGAATCTAGAAATAACTCTGGGTCGATCTTACTGTTCACCCGTTACCACCGAGTACAAGTGAATTTATTGCATCGATAGTTTTTTAATTATTATTTATCTATACTAATATTATAAAGCTAAGTTTGTTTGTTTGGTTGAACGCGCTAAACTCATAAACTACTGGTTCAAATTGAAAAATTCTTTTAGTGTTGGATAGCCTATTTATCGGGGAAGACTATAGGCTATATAACATCACGCTACGAACAATAGGAGCAGAGCATAAATGAAAAATGTTGCAAAAATGAGAAAATTCTCGTATGTGAAGACTGCGCCAAGCGAAATGTGCCAAAACAGGCGGTCACAGTTAAGTTGATAAAATCAACACTTTTTGTTTAATACAAATATTAAATATACATTTACCACAACAATGAATCTGTTTACAATTATTCCGTGTAAAAAAAAATAATTAATATTTTCGCCCACAAAATTACGTAAATTTGCACGAAAAATGCAAAAACGTAAGCTGAACTGTAAGTGTTACGTGATTTTTAGATTATAACAGTAGAAATCTATCCTATTTTACAGCTTAAAACGGAACATAAATAGTTATATTACAATTTATTCTTCCCAAATATTTAAGTTATTGGTTGACAATAAAGATACATATTTATCAAAAAAGCACTTCAAATCGTGTATACAATTTTACTATGGCGGCCGCGCGCCGATATGTTTATAGAGCTCTGTCATTCAGTCCAACCGCGTTTTAGCTCGGCGCAGTCTGAAGCATAGATAAGACACTATATACGTCTGAAGCAGACGAAGTTGAGTGGGTCAGCTAGTATTGTGTTATAATAGCTTTTTGGATAGGTAGCAATTAAAGATTTAAAGGTAGTCAATGCGTATACATTCAAAAATTAAAAAATATTAACGTAGGTAGACATGATTCTTCGTCAAACAAAAAATGACATTATGGCGGCACCAGCAGTTCAAGTCTGCGTCTCTGATTTCCCCTGATGTAATTACAAATAGATGAGCGTTTCAGTGGGTAGCTTATAGGTAGTAAAAATGTAAATAAGTCTATCTACTTCGACTTGGTGTTTCGTGTGGTTTCGTCATTATGACATCAAAATGGCGGGCGGCGGCGCCAAAGTTTATGTTTTATATCTTTTGAACGAACTAGGTACCAATATTGTAACTTAAGGTATCCAATAGTCAGGGTTGCCAATTTGTGGTGAATTCCCCAAACTGCGGGGAATCTCAAGTTGGTTGGGGATATATTGGAGATTGGCATTATGCGGGGAATTTGAAATCTTTGTGTTTTTTATTAATACATATTATAAATTTTAATAAATTTAAAAATTAATAACAAAAGAATACTTTGGCAACTCCTAGTAGCTACTATGAATATTAAACACGTTGAATAATGATCGCAAACATAAAAATTATGACGTTCTTTTTGCTAATGCTGCCATTTTCAAATGCAATGGTCGAACGTAAATTTAGGGAGCTTAAAAATTAAAATAGGTACAGAAATTCGCATTCGGCTAAATACAGATACTATCTTTAATAGCAGCAAGAGATAGGAATAAAAAAAATTTGCGGCAGTGTCAAGTTTAACTCTTTGAGCAAATTGGTTACAACAAATATGTATATGGAGAAAGTGTAACGGTACAAAACGTAAAAATAGTAATAAAAAATAGTTAAAACGTTTTTCATTGTTTAAAATGATATTGAAGGGAATTTGTGGGCAATCAGCAGATTTTTGTCCCAAAATTTGGGGAATTTTATTTGGATTTTTGGGGAATTACGTACATTGGCATTGGCAACCCTGCAAATAGTACCAATTCAGATAAATAACTGTCAATACGAAGTTTTAACATTAGGAGATTGGTCCCGTGATTTTGACGTAATAAATAGGTAACCTTGTGTTGTGTTTAGGTAATCCCAGTAAGCAGTTACTAGTAATACTTCTCAAGAAATATCTTTCTTCCTTGTGCTGGCTGTCTTTACATGCGTCTGTAGCGACATCACAGTCGAAGAAGTTTCGACGACAGACAACAGATAGCGCTGTGCACAATAGGCGCTCATAATCACGCACGCCATACAATCCTGTATCACGCAGGTGAAGTTTACACAGCGACTAAGAATATATAGGGTGTCTCAAGACCTTAAACGAACTTGACGACCACGCATATACATCAGTTGAAGTCATACGGACTATACATAAAATATTACCAAATACCTACCTACTTAATAATAGCCATCGTCTGAACAACTCTCTTAAACACTAAATTTAAGTTCGTGTTCGTGAACGTACGTACAATAGGTCTCTAGTTACTTACTTACGGTTTCGATGTACCTACTACTCAGGATTCCTTGCGGCTCGTTGCTTCCATTCAGCAAAACGTCTTTTATTTTACACCGCATACCAGCACCAGTTGAGCATCCAATTCACACACTAAATTAACTCCTTTACCGCAGAACACACAACTCACAATCACACTGATCTTACAAACAACGAATACGAAATTAAAATAATAAGTCTATTATAAAATTTACAATTACATAAACGCACGCGCATTCGGCAACGGAAGTTATGGCGGGCTTTCTGAAATCTGAATTTACTTGACCGGTAGGTAGTGCGCCGTACCCATCCGCCCGCGTCTCACACTTTCATATTCACACATTTACTTGCAATAACTTTTAACGTGTTACCAGCCGGCGGGCAGAAGCCAGGTCCGTAGCTGGTAACCGTTAGGGTTATAATGAAACACGCAGACTGATTCAACTGAGAATATATTTACAATTTTTCACCTATCTTATATCCCATTTATTAGTCATGCAAGTAATGCTAACACTAATGTGTACAATAAACATTTTCACCAATCAGCGACAAGTAAACAAAAATCTAACATTTTCGAATGATTTCTTGGAAATCTGTTCTCGAGTATAAAAGTAGTGCCACGTATAAAAAGCAGAGGGAAGCTTCGCGCGTCAACAGTTCGAATGTTGATATCGTTGCGGCTAGACGTATGATGCTCCGTTCGATCGCCTTCGCGCGTCGCTTGGTTTCGGCGCGGCTAGTTGTACGATGCTCCGTTCGATTCCAGGTTTCTCTTAAAGCTATATGTTGCCTGTGCGTATATACATACGCCACATCACTCCCGCCTAAGCGAAGCGTACGTTTTGTTTCACCGCGCGGCCGGATCTGGTGACGTACGAATTTCGCGGTGAAGGTGATGACTGTGATGAGGCTGTCCGCATTGGTGTGGGTGATGTGTCCGGGGCTGGCGTGTTTGTTAATGTTGTGTTTTCTAGCGAGTCTTCCTCGTTGAGTAGATGGGCTGGCTTCAATCTGTCGATTGAAATTACTGCGGTGCGAAGCGGAAGTTGCACTGTGAAGTGCTTGCCGTCGGTACTGCGTTGAAGTACATGATATGGTCCGTTGTATGGTGGTACGAGAGGTCTGCGCACGATGTCGTTGCGCACAAACACATGCGTACATGTCCCGAGGTCTTTGTATATGAATGTGTTTGACCTTGACGCTTGCCTTGTTGATGTTGGTGATAATGACGACATTGTTTCAGTCAGCTGACGGACAAATTCCGCATCTTCAATGTTCGGCTTGGTAGGCGCGAAGAAATCAGATGGGACGCGTAACGTAGATCCGTATGTCATCAGGGCCGGGCTGACGGTTGAGTCTTCACGTAGGGCGGTGCGAAGTCCTAGTAATACTGTAGGTAATTCATTGATCCATCTGTAATCGGTTGCTCTTGCCATCAGTGCCTCTTTCAGAGATCGATGCCATCGTTCGATTTTTCCATTAGCTTGCGGGTGAAATGCAGTAGTACGTATTCGAGAGACGCCTATTTTCTTCATTAAAGCTTGAAATAAAGACGACTCGAACTGTCTCCCTTGGTCTGTAGTAAGTCGTAGAGGACATCCAAACCGCGATATCCATCCCTCGTATACGGCCTTCGCGACCGTTTCGGCGGTAACGTCACGAGTAGGTATTACCTCTGGCCAGTTAGTGCAGCGGTCAATCATAGTAACTAAGTATCTATAGTCATCTGATGGTGGGAGTGGCCCAACTATGTCCACGTGCAGGTGTTCAAAACGAGGTGATTGTTGAAACTCACCGAGCGGGCTAATGACGTGTCGATGAACTTTCGCTCGTTGACAGCTGATGCACGCCTTGGCCCATATACCTACGTCTTTGTTTATAGATGGCCAGAAAAACTTTGTCGTCATTATTCTTCTTGTTGTACGAACGCCGGGGTGACTTAGTTCGTGTTGTGCTTTGAAGGCTGCGACACGATAAGGCAATGGTAGGTATGGTCGAATGTTCGCTGTCGATGTTTCGCACCAAATAGGCCGTTTGACTCCCGGTAGGTTTACGCGGGAAAACTTCAGTCTGGGGTTATTCATGCAAACACGTAGCTCGGCGTCCGTTTCTTGTTCTTGAGATAACTTATCGTAGTCCATCGTTGCGTTGAGTAGTTCGATTTCTGTGATACGTGATAACGCGTCAGCGGCTTCGTTCTTATCACCGTGAATGTATTTGATGTTAGTGCAGTATTGGCTTATGAAATGCAATTGTCGTTCTCGACGCGGTGTGTCATTGTTACTCGGCGTTCTTGTTAGAGCGTACGTCAATGGTTTGTGATCCGTACATATGGTGAGTTCGTTGCCCTCTATCAGTCGGCGTAGGTTTTTAACAGCTGTATACATTGCTAGAAGTTCGCGATCGTATACACTGTATCTTCTCTGCGTCTCGCTCATTGTTTTTGAGTAAAAGGCGAGTGGTTTCCACACGTTGTCTATTTTTTGTTGTAGGACTGCGCCGAGGCTAGTGTCAGACGCGTCGGTGAGTAAGCATAACGGAGCGTTAGGTATCGGGTGCGATATTATAGTAGCCTCGAGAATGCTTTGTCGGCATCGTTCGAAGGCTGTTTCAGCTTCATGTGTCCATTGGATAGGTGTTTTGTCGTTTTTCTTGCTATTGTGTAGATACTTGTTAAGTAAATTTTGGTATTCGGCTTGATGGGGTAGGCAGCTACGGTAGAAGTTGATCATGCCTAAAAATCTTCTTAACTCTTGCACTGTAGTTGGTTTGGGAAACGTAAGTATGGCTTGAATGCGTTCTGCTGTGGGTTTGATTCCGTTCGGTGTAACTTCATAACCGAGGAACTGTATCTTGTCTTTGCCGAACTCACATTTATCAATGTTTAGAGTGACGCCGTAGTTGTCGAGTCGTTCGAGAACTTTTTGTAAGTGACGCTTGTGATCGTCTGGGTTTTCTGAGTGCACTAGTAAATCATCGATGAAACAGAATACGTTGTCGTCGAGCCCTCGTAGTACTTCGTGCATGAAACGTTGAAATGTTTGGCCGGAGTTGCGTAAGCCGAACGTCATACAGTTGAACTCGAAGAGGCCGAAGGGAGTTATTATGGCAGTCTTCGCAGCATCTTCTTTTTCAATAGGTATCCAGAAGTACGCCATTTTGAGATCTAGTTTAGAAAAGATTTTCTTTCCATGTAGCTGGTACGTAAAATCTTGAATTCTCAGTATAGGGTAGCGATCGGGTACTGTAACGGCGTTCAATCTTCTATAGTCGCCACACACGCGTAGCGAACCATCCTTTTTCTTAATGACGTGAAGCGGGCTGGCCCATGGACTGTTTGACGGTTTACAGATTCCCATCTCCATCATCTTCTCAAATTATAGCTTCGCAGCTTTGTATTTATCGGGCGGCAGGGGTCGCGGCCTTGAATAGATTGGTTGGCCTGTTGTTTCTATGCGATGAGTTACGTTGTGCTTAGTCGGAGTTTTGAGTGACATGGGTCGCAGTACGTCGGGATATTCTTTCAAGATGTCGTGATAGGGGTGATGGTGGCTGATAACGTATACGGCTTCCTCGGTGCTATGTATTTTGATGGTGTGAACGCTAAGGTCGGTAATGCGGTCGATGAGTTTTCTTTGATGTAGATCGACAAGTAATTTGTGGTTCGCTAAGAAATCTGCGCCTAGTATTGATGTTTTCACGTCGGCCACGGTAAATGTCCATTTAAAGCTTCTGCGTAGACCTAGGTTGAGTTCGAGTGTGCGCTCACCGTAGGTACGTATCTCTGTACCGTTCGCAGCAAACAGTTTGTAGGTACTTTGAATCGGCTTCACGTGTTTCTTATTTCTTGCGGCTAATACGGATATGTCGGCACCCGTGTCGACTAGAAACTTCTCTCTGTTGTTAAGATCGATAACGCAGAGGCGGTAGCTTGGTTTGCTAACATCGACGCCCGCCATAGTCGATGTATTTTCTAGTTTTCCTGCTTCTTTTTTGCGCACAGTGATTCGCATCTACGGGCTTCATCTCCATAGCGCAGGTGGTAATAACACAGCCAGTCGGGATCGCCGGGTTTGCGGTTCGAGCGGGCACGGTATCTCGAGTTCGATCGCGATCGGTTCTTGCTATGCGAACGAGTGGCGCCATAGCGATACGACGCATGTTGTTGATTGGTTCGAATCTCGGCGATCTCCAGCGTTAGTTTTTCTATTTGTTTATATAATAGGTCGAACTGTAGATTTTCTGTAGTTGGGTGAGTTGGGCAATGTAAACACGACGGGCTTGATGTGTGCGCCGGCGTAGAGGATGTAGTGTGGACTGCGGCAACAGTTGCGGTTCGAAATGTTCAACCATTTTGTCGGCCATCACAGCTAAACATTCTAGCGACGATTCGGTGTTCACGGGGAGTACGGCGCGGACTTGTGTGGGTAATCGGTTGAGCCACATAACTTTTAGAGCTTCGTCGGTTAGTAATTTACCGCTCAAATCGCGCATCTTACGTAATAACTGGCTAGGTTTCATGTCGCCGAGTTCTAGGCCGTTGAGTAATTTCTGTAGCTGACGATGGTCTGATTCTTGGTACGTCGATATCAGTCTGTTCTTTAGCGTAATGTACTTGTTGGTCGATGGCGGGTTTAATATGATGTCGCCGATTTGTTCGAGGTCACTACAGCCTAGCAACGGTACGACGAGGTTAAATTTCTGTTCTTCTCCCATCTTGCTGGCGGTGACGGCGGCTTCAAACTGTGCGAACCACAGTCGTGGGTTTTGACGCCAGAATGGGGGTAGACGTGCAGGCAGTGAGATTGTAGCGACATCACCGTAGAGAAGGGTCGTTACTTGCTTGTCGGTGAATTCTTCAGCTTTTTCTTGTGCCATGACGATAAGGTAGCGTGTTCGTACGTCTAGATTTGGCCGAAAACCAACAGATGTTGGGTGTCGGTTCAGTGAACCGATATTATAACAGCACTAGAACGATGAGAGGTCAGGGGTCACCAATTTAACGTGTTACCAGCCGGCGGGCAGAAGCCAGGTCCGTAGCTGGTAACCGTTAGGGTTATAATGAAACACGCAGACTGATTCAACTGAGAATATATTTACAATTTTTCACCTATCTTATATCCCATTTATTAGTCACGCAAGTAATGCTAACACTAATGTGTACAATAAACATTTTCACCAATCAGCGACAAGTAAACAAAAATCTAACATTTTCGAATGATTTCTTGGAAATCTGTTCTCGAGTATAAAAGTAGTGCCACGTATAAAAAGCGGAGGGAAGCTTCGCGCGTCAACAGTTCGAATGTTGATATCGTCGCGGCTAGACGTATGATGCTCCGTTCGATCGCCTTCGCGCGTCGCTTGGTTTCGGCGCGGCTAGTTGTACGATGCTCCGTTCGATTCCAGGTTTCTCGTAAAGCTATATGTTGCCTGTGCGTATATACATACGCCACAAACTTAATAAACTAATAAAGTTACAAACATTTATTTGAACTTGATTTAAATGTTCTATTGATATTAAATCAATATTAGTTACGTGATATGTACCAGGGATATTGCGAATATTCGCATACGCAATGGAATAAAGCCAGAAAAGTGTGTCAGGATCGTAGCAAATGAAAATCCGTAGTCTCTGCCTACCCTTCTGGTACACAGGCGTGAATTTATGTATGTATGTATGCATCCGTAATTGCGAAGCTTCCGCATCGATTTGGACATCTGCATCCGCATCCGCAATAATCAACGCGGATGTTAATACAGATCCAGATATAGCGCAGGTTGCGACTAGAAAGAAAATGAGTGAGCCGATGAATTGCGCGATGATCCTTCAAGTGAAGATGAGAATCAAAAACCGAAGATGAAAATAGAAAATGGTAAAGCTAAATTTATTAACCAAAAATATTGTACTTACATGTTTTACGAAATCGGTAAAATAAAATTATGACTTCGACCTTCAATATCTACTTAACCAGTCGATTCCCAGGTACAGTTCTTAACAAAAATCATCGTACCAATTAGTAGAACACGTGGCTTCCGGCGTCGTTAAGGGTCTTAGGACACCCAATACACAAGTTCCCGACATCAACCGTCGGGCCGCGGCCCGTCAGGCACCATCACCCAGCCTGGTCGAAGGAGCCTCCCTTTGTGTAGGAAAACATCAGACCACGTTCCCCCACATATGCAACTGCTTACCACAGGGATGAATTTTTGACGTCTTAGTAATATCAAAGCAAAATAAATCAATATTTCAAACAACAGTCTTTTATGATTTATAATTGAATGGGTTGTTTGAACGTACGAATTTAAAACTGACAGCCCAATTTAAAAATTTTCGTATTTAATAGGCTGTTTATTGTTGCACGATATAGAATTATGAAATCACGCTACCAGGCACTAGGAGCACTAATCATAACTTATTTATTATTTCATATTAAATAGAAAGACTTGCGCCAATTACATTATTTACCCACATATAATGTAGCATGAATTTAAAATATCGCATTCGCGCGTTCTTCTCACAATACCTCATACATTCTAAAAATTTCATTCATCCGCAAAAATATCAACTTAGAAAAGAGATAAGCGTATAGGAGCCGCGAGGGTCAACTAAAAATATAAAGTGAAATTTGTTATAAATTTTATTTTTAATCAACAACGTTCAAACACTTTATAAAGATCATTTAAACTAGCTATCTGTAAGATGGCGCCACTGTGCACAAAACTGGTGGGCGGTAGGAAATTCCTTCGTATCGCCGGGAATATGATATGTTCTTGTTTCCACTCTTCTGCTTTTACACTTTCCAAAACTTTATCTGGATTCGGTTGTGAGTAGAATATGGCTGTCTGCCGACTGAACGTGTCAAAGCATTCTTTCTCCGAGTCCCAGTTCACTTCGGTCACTAAACGGACCAAGTATGTTGGCAGAGCTCCCATGAATGGTGTGTGTCCGTCTGTAAAATTATTATTATTAGTGTTATTAAAAAAAGGCTTTTAGCACTAGGAATAATGCCTCTGTCGCGGGGGACCTTACAAACATTTAAACAACTGACACAAAGAACATCCAGACTCGGAACAACCATTTGTGGATCACACAAAGTTTTGTCCCGTGTGGGATTCAAACCCACAACACTCGGCGCGGCGGCGAGGCGACCACTTAAACCAATACGCCACCTGTGTAGTTACTATCACGTAGGAGATGCCTTGTTTGCCACCTCTGCTATATAGAAACGCACTAGCGCCATCTAGCGATTGTAACATACCTAACAACAGCGGCAAAGACAATAACTCCCCGCTGCTACTAATGTTTAAAGAGAAGTACTCGTACAACATCGCTCGCTTGTTTAGCAACAGTTCTGTCATCTGCGCGGCCATTTCTCGCATATCACCTGAAATACAGAACAAAATATAACACTCATTTTTTTTTATTGCTATAGGATACCTACCTAACTAATATAAATCCGAATGTTAGTTTGATTGCTACGTTTTCGCGCCTTAAATTAAACATATATCTATGTATATATCGTTATACTCATTGGTTTCCATCACAATAACAGGCTTCAGTGGAAGACCAGTGCCTGGTTCTTGAGACTAGGCAAATTCTGAACTGGAGTCCTGATTGCTGCAGCTGTGGGACGCATGTCAGGATGTTCATTGAGTATTTTATGTTACTGTGTTTTTATTTCATCCTTTTTCATTATTATTTTTGTTATTTCTTTTTATCTTTATACACATTGTGCCCAGCTGTATAGCAATAAAGATCTACTCGACCGATCATCATAAAATTTCACACACGGCAGGCCCGCGTCGGTTACGCTTGGTTAGGTTAATAACAGTATTTTTTCCTGGATCAAAGGTAAGCTATGTCTTTTTCTATAACCTAGATAACGTGTATGCGAAATTGCATGATGATCGGTCGAGTAGTAAAGCGTAACAAACTCACATTCGCATTTATAATATTAATAGATAGATTTAGATTAAGCTACGGACTACAATCATGCCTTGTCTTGATTATTTATGTACATGTAAGTGGATGCTCCTATTTACCATACTGCTGATTTAAAGGCTACTATAAAATTTTATCAAATGTTTGAGTATGTTCAGTAGTAGTTCATGGAGAAATGGTTGCAGCACCTTACAGTTATGATTTGTAAACGAAATATTATTGTACACTTGGCGATAAGAGTGGCTATGAGTTTCTTGCCCGTTCTTCTCATGAGCCCTACACCCTTGCTTTGCTGAACGTGGCAGTAAATGTAAATTCACAGAAAAAATGTAGTGTAACTTTGACATTCATAAGTGTTACCTTGTAACCTAATTCGAATATATTTTTTTTTTTTAATATAATTAGGATTCTGCGGATGCCCTTTTCTATATTTACGGTTTGCCACATTCGTTAATCAAAATCCAAAATATATATTAATATTAATTTAAATTTAATAATAAAATTTAAATTCTATTTTAATTCGATCGCTTATTGCCGGTCGGCATAACTTCGTCGGCAATACCCGATAGGGAAAACTTCGTCAGCATAAGTCAATATTTCGCACAGCCGAGCCGTGCCAATGAATGCAAACCGAATAAGCACCTACGTATTCAGGTCGGCATTACCAAGCAAGTTTCCCGAACGGCAATTTTGTAGGATACAGTCATATGCAACTCCGTGCCGCTTATGCCGACTTTGACTTGAGAGAGATTGGTGCTGAATGTTAATTATTTATTGTTCTTGCCTGTTATAATCGTAAATGTCAAATTTAATTTAGTATTTAATATGCATCTGAAAATGATTCGCGCGGCCCCGCCGATAGCGGTTTTGTCGAGGAACACCGTGGTAGGTTTAGTCGGTATTACCGGGTCCATTCTTATCACCATTACCATCTCTCTTTTACCCCGGTGAGTCCGACATAGCCCCTCCGCCCGCGCCCGTGGAGGGGTATGCATAAAAACAATCCACACATAAAAAAATTATCTGAATTACAATAGGTCTTAAAATACTTAAAATAGTGTTACGGCTAATGCCCTCTGTCGGCACTGTGGGGAAGAGTCGGCGCTTTCTAATAATAATTTATTACAGCACCATCTATTAACATCTTACGGAACTACGTATTTATCAGGACGAGTTCAGTGGAGAAAGCGCTGGCACATTCTCGAACCATCACGCTGTTGCGTGCTGTGTGTGACGTTTTCTGGAAAACTCTAGAAGCGCTTTACCCGCGTATAAATAATGCGCACGCGCACCGCCGAGTCAGTTTACTATCGTAAGCGGTCAAGTGTTCATCGAAGCGAGCGGAAGCGACAATACTACGGAGTTTGAAGCAGTCAAAGTGGAAAAGTGTAGTATAGTGTTTGTTGTGTGTTAAAGTTAATTGTGTACTAGAATAAAACGTGTTTTAGTCGGTAATATTGTTTTGTATTCTTATCCGTCGAACCCAGCACGTAACAATATGTTAATTTTAAATAAATATTATACTAAAATTTTATGCCGCTATGTCGGTAAAATATGATAGACTAAAATTGTTTGTAATATCTTTGTACCGTGTTCTAGGAAATAAATAAATAATTCTACTCACCTAATTCTGGATTCCATTCGTCTTCTTGCGTACCAAGGCCGAGTACAAACAACTCTTCTAAAGGCAGTGGACTAGACAAGTTGATCAGACCCAAGTTCTGGAAATCGTACAACACTGTCTCATAGAATAGTTCTTCTCTGCAACAAAAATAATATTAATTTATTTATTGGAACTTAATCAGAACGGATGAAGCTATTTACACTAATTAAGAGACAATTCCATTTGGTAAGCAACTCCCGGACTTCACGAAGCTTCAAATAAAAGAGCTTCGAAGGACACCCAGACTTGGAACAACCATTTGTAGATCACACGAATGTTTGTCCCGTGTGGGGTACGATCCCGGCGGCAGTACCGAGGCAGGAACCATCAATTGGAGTTATCTATCCGCGGGAAAAGGGGAGTGGAGAGGTTATGTCAGACTCATCCGGGGAAAAAGGGAACGTCACGGATACTATCGACTAAACCTACAACGGTGTGTTAAATCACTGCCTTGTACGGTGGGTGGATCGCTGGAACCGGAACTATATCAGCGACATACCCAGCAGAGCCCTACACAGACAAGAAATGCTTGCCGACGAATCCTGGGCGACGCCCTCGTTTACACACTATGCTTTTATGATTATGTCTGGATATATTGTTGACGTATTGGGTTGCCTTAGCTCTAATTAAATAGCTAGCTTAACTAAACTGGTATTTCCCTTAATGAGTCTATTATTAGGGCAAGTGGTGAGTATGAATATCACTACACTACATAGCTCCGCCGAGTATTGTGGGTTTGAATCCCACATGAGACAAGTTCTTTTATGATACACAAAATGTTGTTCCGAGTCTGAATGTTCTTCGTGTCCGTTGTTTAAATGTTTGTAAAGGCCGCCGCAATACACGAAAGATTCCTAGTGCGGGAGTTGTCGTCATTAAATAAGAAGAATAAGAATAAGTTAACTGGTTAAAATGCAATTGTAACATTGAGATTTTATTTTTGACATGAAATGACCACACTTCGCCTGTTAGTAAGCGATCATGTGATCCAAAAGCAGTGACCTCCTCACCATCCTCATAGCAGCTGAGGCGATGTTGCGGTCTCTAGTTTGACGGCCTAAGAAAATGCTTTTTCACGCCCCGCTTAGAGGACCCAGGATTGAAGGAAGAAGGAAACACGTGCCTTGGCAGAGAATTCCATGCCTTGATCGTTCGGCAGAGTTATAAGGACCCAAACTTGTTGGTGTGCGCTCTAATCGACTCTACCGTGTAAGGATGGCATCTGAACCCAGCACGCGTTGTTCAGGATAAGATTGGAGGAGAGGAGAGGAGGCGAATTTTACTTAAAAATAAATAAATAAAATAAAAATTATAACAACTTACTTGAATCTAGTCGTATCACACAAGTACAACTTCGTCGAATGTTGTATTAAAGACCTATGGCAGTCGATACAAGCGATGAATATTAGATTCGCCAATATCTCCCTTAGATTACTGTTACAGTTCCTCTCTATATCCAACCTTAGCTGTTTCACGCTAGTAAGCTTGGTTTCTATTCTCTCATATTTAAAGGTCCGAGTTTTAAAGGATTCTTTGGGGTCTATATAGGTCCCATTAGCTTGGTCAACGGCCGTATGAACTTTAAATTTTTCTACCTTATCTGCTGAATGAGGTTCATCAATCAAAGAGTTTTCGATTTTCGGTTCACTTTCGTCTTCATTGATAACGATTTTGGGTATAGACTGATCTTGTTTATCCTGTTCTTGGCTTTCGGAAATTATTTTGTCGTTTTCGGTGTCTTTGGTAGCTGTTGGGAAGAATTTGTCTATTTTCTGTACGTCGGAATTGACCCTGACCATATAGCTGGGGTTCAGTTTAGCCGCGTCGGTTGTTTTCTTCACGATTTCTTCAACAGCTGTAGCGCCTGGTAGCCGCGCCTGATATTTGTTACAATAGATTATACATATTGCGAAGCGGAATACTGCAAGTTGGAGTAGGCCCAGGGCCCACGACGTGGCTGTCCCTATCCAGAAGAGTTCGGTATTGTCAACATTTTTATATTGCAATAGTTAGGATGGGCAATCCGAGAGTGCGTGGCGGGCAATAATTTGATTATAGATTATATACTAGTCCTTGTCCGCGACTTCATCCGTGTAGGTTTGCCTGCCATGTCATTTACGCGAAACATAATGCTCTCAATCCTAACCAATTTATAAATGCAAATGTGACTTTGTTTAATATGCATTCATGCCTTAACTGCTCGACGGATCATCATGCAATTTTGCAAACATGTTGACATATAGAAAAGAACAGAGGGTATCTTTCATCCAGAAAAAGTTTCAGAGTTTACATTACTGTGAACGAACTCGCGTATAGTAAGGCAATTTGAACTGTAGTAGTGTGTAAGTAAGAGTTCAAATTGCCTTACTCCCAAATTTCGAGTTAAGTCTCTGTTTTATCAAGAGAACGACTTGTAAATTCCTCCGTCAGGGATTATTCCTAGCGCTTGAAAAGCCTTATGTTGAAAATTAAGAAAACACGATTTCCTTAAGAAATAATGTAGTTATGGGTCATGGGTGTCGTTGTAGTGGGTGTCCAAGTGAAATAATTCTTACTGTATATATATTTACTGGTACCAGTTATAAATAAATAAATAGATATTGAACTACGATCTAACTGAGTGGTTCATGAAGACGAGTGCCGCGCCGCGCTACTGCATACTTGCCTCTGACTATATACAACTAACGAGTCAGCAGTGTCGCTACACTGTAAATGTCGCTGCACGGGAACCGAACGTCGGGCACGCATCACATACCTGCGTGTACATAACTCGGGTAGAGTTACAGCTCAGCAGCTTGCTCTCAATACAAGCCTTGAGCTTCTCTATGATCTGCTCCTCGTACAGAAACTGCACTTCGTGTTTCGTCGGATGGATATTCACGTCCACGTTCCTCGGATCTGCGAACATCATACAAGTTATCTTTATTATATTTATTTTGCCCGCGGTCCAACGCGCTAAAATGTACGTATAGTTTGTTTTTTTCTGGATAAAAGGCACCCTCTGTACCCCTGACAACGTGTATGCAAAATTACATGATTATCAGTCGAGTAGTTAAGGCATGAAAGCGTTACCAACGAACGAACTCACATTCGCATTTATAATATTACTAGCTTTTGCTCGCGGTTTCGCTCGCGTAAAGTGGGTTAGGTTTTAGTAACAAAATATAGCCTGTTACTCGGTGATAATATAGCTTTCTAATGGTGAAAGAATTTTTTAAGTCGATTAGTTGGTTTTCTAATTAAATCCTTACAAACAAACAAACATACAAACAAACAAAAATCTAATCCTTTCAATTTATTTTTATATATATAAATCTTCTGTGCGTGTGTTTGTAATTAACCTCCTAAACGACTGGACCGATTTTGATGAAATTTTTTGTGTGTGTTCTAGTGGATTCGAGAATGGTTTAGATTTGTTTTTTTTTTGTTCTTTTTTCTTGTGTACAGGACAACGTCTGTCGGGTCCGCTAGTATTATTATAGAACTATACAGGATGATTTTGAAATCGTGTAATTCCTTTTAACCACGCATTCTACTGGTGATATAGAATAACCCTGACCATATTTTTATTTAATTAGATTTTTTTTTTTTGATAAATTATTATTCCGTTTTTTTCGTGAAATGGTGTCAGATAGTTATATGTTAACCAACCGAGGCAATTTTAATTTTTTACTAATTAAAATAAAAATCATATTAATAATTAACCCATTCAGTGCCGTGCCCGCCCATCGGCGGGTGAAACATTTTTACTGACACGCCAAGCCCGCCCATGGGCGGTTGGATTTCAACCTCCGATATCTCAGTACATGTAAACTGAACATATCAAACGGTTGTATGTCGAAATCTACATCTTCATGCCGAAAACGCCGATGGGCGGGCAAGGATACATAATCGAGATGCCGGACCCGCCGATGGGCGGGCTGTATATCATATTATGGCGGCATCTGGGTAATGTCGTTAATATTCAGGTAGGCAGTGAATGGCGTAAATAATAACGGGCGGTCCTTTTTATTGCTCCTTATTATTTACGACATCAGTTATTGTTATGTTATTATTTTTAAATTAGTAAAATATTAAGATTGTGTCAGGTGGTTAAAATATGACTATTTGAAATCATTTCATGAAAAAAATCTGTACTCTAATTTTGCCGAAACCATTATTCTAATTAAGAAAAAATATGGTCAGGGTTATTCTATATCACCAGTAGAATGCGTGGTTAAAAGGAATTACACGATTTCAAAATCACCCTGTAGATATAGTCAAGAAGTTAAGATTTATTAAGGATCTCCGATAAAAGAATATACACAAAATTGTACTAACAAATGAACATAAGTGTACTCATTCAGATATAGGAGACCACAGCATGCACAAACATACATATAACAACAAAGCTTATAATAGGAAGTATACAATTAATTAAATAAAATAAGCTACACGTTAGGAATGAATATCTTAAAAGTATAGTGCAACGGATGCAAAATATATTCTACTAGGTTCCGCCTGCGGTTTCGCTCGCCTAAATGTAGGTTAGGGTAAATTAGTAACAGTACTTTTTTCCATGTTCTATTCTGTTGCCCTGACAACATGTACTCGTATAGAAGATAATAGAAATCTTTAAAGTAATGGGTAAATACGGAGTTGATATTATGTTATCATCATATCATCATGTTATCTGCAACCGCGTCTAGAAGACAGAGACGTGGCGGTGAGACTGGACATACTCCATGTTCATACCACTGCACAAAAAGGGATCAACGAAGAAATGTGGCACCTACAGGCTTATAGCCTTAATTACACACGCCAGCAAAGTACTCCTTCATGTCATCAATATCAGACTGCAAGCTTTTCTGAATCCCGAAATAGCTATTGAGCAAGCAGGATTTGTCAAGGGTCGAGGAACGAGAGAGCAGATATCCTAATTATTCGACATTCGATTATTCGAAAAGTCTAAAGAGTTTAACATCCCACTCTATATCTGCTTTGTCGACTTTCGCAAGGCATTTGATACGGTGAAATGGCTAAAATTATGGGACGTACTCATTTAAATGGGAGTACCTATCCACCTGGTTCGTCTCATACGACGACTATATGAGGACGGAACTGCGTCTGTTCGTAAAGCTGTGCCTATTGTATAAGGCACTAGTGCGCCCTTGCGTGGAGTACTGTTCTCATCTTTGGGATGGCTCCGCGCAGTACTTGCTAGACGCTCTTGACAGGTTACAGCGGCGAGCTGTCCGTATCATCGGAGATCCAGAGATCCCGAGTTCACTGGAACCTCTGCAACTCCGTAGGGATATTGCCTCTTTGGCATGTTTCTACAGAATATACCACGGGGAGAGCTCTGAAGAGTTAAGCGGGGCGTGAAAAAGAACCTTCTCAGGCCGTCAAAGTAGAGTCGCATCGTCCTCAACATCGCCTCGGCTACTATGAGGACGATGCGGAGGCCACTGCTCTTAGACCACACTGCTTACCATCAGGCAGAGTGTGATCATTTTAAAGAGCAAAATAAAAAAAAATAAAAAAAATATACGGCGTTGACTCGAAAAGCTTTGATACATATACACGCTGATGTTTGACAGGGGAGCATACTCTCTCCACTGCTGTTCAACATCTATTCGGAGTGTATTATGAGAATCGTTCTGGAACAATGGAAAAAAGGCATTTCAGTGGGAGGTCGAAAGATATCGAACTTAAGGTATGCCGACAACACTACTCTTCTTACACAAACAAAAGAAGACATGGAACACCTGCTGACATGTCTAGAGACAACAAGCATTTTCTTCGGACTCACTGTCAACAAAGATAAAACCAAGATGATGATAGTGAACCGAGCTGAACTAAACCATCCTGACATCTCCATGATTGGCAACTATGAGGTTGTCCATTTTTATGTGTACCTCGGTTCCACTATCAAAAACACTGGAAGATGTGAAGACGAGATCCGAAGGAGATGTGTTATCACACGATCTGCCGATGACAAGCTGAAAAGAGTCTGGTGCAACCGTAATATCACCAAACCACGAAAATCCGCCTAATGAGAAGTTTAGTCTTCCCGATATTTCTTTATGGCGCAGAATCGTGGACGGTTTGCCTCAAAGACCGGCGCAAAATCGATGCACTCGAGACGTGGGGCTGGCAGCGACTGCTGCGTATCCCTTGAACAGCGTTTTGGACCAACGTCTCGATTCTTGCGGAACTAAATATCAAGCAGAGATTAAGAGAGCAAATATTTTGGACACGTTGTTCGAAACGAACATTCCATGGCAACGACTCGTTGTCCAAGGACAGGTGGAGGGCAAACGGTCACGCGGTCGATCACCTACGCGTTGGACAGACCTTATCAAAGCTGCCACACAAACTTCCATTCAAAGTTCCAGAGACGCTGAAGACCGCAACAAGTAGAGGCGCATCGCAGGGGCTGTTTTAAGCCAATGAAAATGCAGCGTCGTCTACTACGACCGCTCTGTCAAGAGTGAACGACTCAGGAGGAGGAGACAACATGTATGCGAAATTTCATGATGATGGGTTGAGTAAGTAGTCAAAGTGTGAAAGGTTGAACAAACAAACAAAATCACATTCGCATTTAAAATATTAGCTGGGATTTATTTATTAAACTATGTTTCAAAAGTATCCCTAGTACAATCGGCTAAGAAAGAGATCAACCAGTTTTGACAAAAGTTTCTATGACATCTAATTATCGCTAAGGTTGACTTTTCTAACTTGACACATGACATGACGTAAATATAATACATGAAGAGAGCAATGATCACTGTCATGATATTAGGGGGGCAAGGGGAAATCGACCTTGTTGTTTCTTGACGTTCAAATGAACCTCAACCGTAGGGTGGTAGACCATATTTTTGACCGACTGCACATGGCCGATAGAACGTATTGTTACAATTCATAAAAAAATTCAAGTTTCAAGTACTGCTTCGTGGATGGCCCTTCACTTCATTTATAATTTACATTTTACGAAACGTTCAAAATAATGTATTTTAGCTAAAAACTGACCCTTATTGGGCCCATTAGAAAATAAAACAAAAAGAAAATACTGTGTTTAAAAAGAATAAAGAGAGAGCCATGTCATGAACACGATGTTGATGATTCATAATCAAAAAAGTCTTCATATCTTTATTCATATAAGTCACAAAGTAACATTTATGAACGTCAAGGTTACACTAACTAAACAATAATATGAATTTACATTTAACTGTAGCCACGTTCAGCAAAGCAAGGCCGTAGAACCAATAAGAAGAACGGGCAAGATACTCACGGCCACTGTTTTTAATCGCAAACTTTACAATGCTGCTTATTTTACACAAATTATATTTGTAAAGAATTATTCTTACCTAATTCAAGGCTGAGATACACGAACGAGTGTGAATTTTTCGGCAAATATGTTGAATATATCGAATCCACTGCTTTCCTGATAGCTGAAAAATATATAAACGATACATTATTTTTTATATTTTCACTCCAACTCCTGTTCTAAAAATTATTTTTGTATTACAGAGGTCTTTAAAACATTCAAATAACGGTCTTAAAGAACAGCCAGACTCGCAACAACCATTTGTAAATCACACAAATTTTTGTCCTTTGTGGGATTCGAACCTACAACACTCGATGCAGTAGCAGTTGCGAGGCTATCACTACACCATCCGTGCAGTCGAATCGAGTAGTCTTTACATAAGGTCTCGGGTTCGATGCCCGGTCGGGCGAAGTGTTTTTGGGTTAATCTTTCAAAACATTCTCAGTAGCAGTACGGAGTATAAAATGATATTAGATTCGCCCCTTTTACGTGAAATCTAAAACTATAGGTACCGAAATATTGTAAAATGCTGATCTAAGCGAATAATCTGCCGGTATTTAAAAACTTAAAATTATAAGGAGACCGATGATTTGTTGATTGTTGTTAAATAAGTAATAACAACCAATATTATAATTAATATCATGACATTAATTATAATCTTGGTCTACTTTTGCATATATTTATATAATAAGTATGGTTAACCGACTGCCTGCGCCTGAGTTCGCGGGTTCGATTCCCGCAGAAGTCATACATTTGTTTGCATGAACATGAATGTTTGTCTTGGTCTGGGTGTTTCTATGTATAATATGTATGTATTTACAAAAAGAAAGGTATATTATATGTATGTTTATCCATTGTCTAGTACCCATAGTACAAGCTCTGCTTAGTTTGGGCTAGATGTTGTTGTGTGTATGAGATAGAATCTTCTCCCTAGCCTTTATTATTCCCAAGTCACTTAGGGTCGGCTTTTCTGGTCTAACCGGATTTGACTGGATATCAGTTTTTACACGGAGCGGCCGCCACCTGACCTCCGCAACCCGAAGGCTAACGACACCCTAAGGCTAGACCAGTGTCAGGATATTATAGGGCACTGACTTCCCAAAAACGACTGCCATAGATGTTCATGGCAGCCGGGACCGACGGCTTAACGTGCTCTCCGAGGCACGGAGCAGGCGATAATTATCGATCAATACGCACATCATTTCGAAAAGTCATATAACTTTTGAAACTCAGAGGTGCGCGACGTGGGTTCGAACCCGAGACACTGTACATTGCAGTCTGTTGGTCTCCCCACTGAGTTATCGCTATTAGAATATTATTATTATTATATTATTTGTGCCCTTAAGGCCTGTACCTTTTTACTGTATTTAAGTTTTACCACTGTAATGACTGCCCAGATGGCGTCGCGATTGAAGTGGTCGCTTCGCCACTGCCTCTACGTCGAGTGTTGTAGGTTCGAATCCCACACGGGCCAAAAAGTTTTATGTGTGATCAACAAATGGTTGTTCCGAGTTTGTTGTTTGAATGTTTGTAAAGTCTCCCGAGATACAGGAATTATTCCTAGTGCGGAAAAATATCGAACCTACAGTCTTAGTTAGAAAATTGTGTTATAAAACATTTCCGCCTACATGCAGACGTAAGACTGTATAATAAAGAAACTAAAATAATACTATTACGTGCTGGGTTCGAGGGATAAGAATGTAAACAATATTACCGACTAAAACACGTTTTATTCTAGCACACAATTAAATTTAAAACACTACTTATACACTTTTCCACTATAACTGCTTCAAACTCCGTAGTACTTTCGCTTCCGTTCGCTTCGATGAATACTTGACCGCTTACGATTGTAAACTGACTCGGCGGGCGTTGGCCTTGCCCTTTTATACGCGGTCAAAGCGTTTCGGGAGATTTCTAGAAATGTAATTTCCGGTATGTAACAGTACGAAGATTCGAGAAAGATCCAGCGGTCTCTTTACTCTTTGCGTACCGTCAATAACTTCCGTAACTTCCGTAAGACGTCAATAGATGGCGCTGTAATAAATTATTAGAAGGAACTGACGAGTCTTCCCCACAGTGCCGAGAAATGGCACTGGGTGTAACAATACTTACACTGTGAATCCACAAGTCGATGGTTGATAAACAGCAGCATGGTTCCCTTCTTGTGAGAGTAGTTGACGTTAGTTATACAACCTCGTAACGACAACTTTAACGTCGGCTCCTCCAGCTCAATCTCCATTAGCTCACGAGCTATCGAGTTACCGTGAATCTGTGAAATGATAATAATGTCCTCCAGAACGAATTTCGGCGTTGCAGATATTATAGTGCACAAGTGCGTGCGCAAACATAAGTGCACCCTCTGTCCCCTAACTCTCATGATCCGAAGGGACGGCAATCCGACACGACCGGAGAGAGATCAGGCACAGGACCAACGGCTTTATGTGCTTTCCGAAGCATGGGGGTGGGTAACACTGCCAACTTCCTAACTCCGGGTTGGTGTTGATATTTCTTACCAGAAAAATTCATCAACTTTTTGTTGGGATGACCCGGGATTCGAACCCGAGACCTCATGCACAGCAGTCACATTCACTACCGCTGCGCCACTAAGGCAGCAACATACTTGAAACGCAACACATTTTCAAAAAATTTAAAGTATACCTATCCTATTTATAAATAATTGTTAAATTGGTACTGGGTTTACGTTTGAATCTTGTTGTCGGCCGGCAAAGAGAATGTTTATCTGTTATATATACTACTCAAAACAAAATAAGGGCCACTAAGATTTTTTGCTGTACCATGAAAACAATAAAGACATTAAATTGTTTAACTTATGTAACTACAAAATAATATTGTCTTCTGTTTACGCGAATGTTATTCATTGAAATAATAATAATACAAAATAATGTTATTGGTTATAATATAGGCTAACAATTGTTTAAAATAATGATCATGAATTGTATTTTTAAGTTCATAATGAAATTGGCCATTTTGAATGGAAAACATGAACAAAAGAAATCACCGGATAAAGACAAGATACAACTGTACTTAGATATATTAGATTTTGAAATGTGACCTCACGATATTCAAGACTCCTTCCACCCCTTGTCACACCATGTCACACTTCATTGACTCCCTCCCCCTAAAGTGTGACGTAATTTATGGATGGCCTCTTATGAAACCTGGCAGTGTTGTACACATGTGTCTACCAAGCAGCAGTACCATTAGGACCGTGGAGAATTTAAAAGACCAAAGAAGTGAAGTGATGATCACCATAAAGTTGCATTTTCTCTAAACTACGTAAACCAAATTTCAATACAAAATTCCTCTATTAATTAACAAACACTTTACGGTTTATAGCTGCACTAAACATTACTCGATAGAAAATTACGTGTATTCTAACTAATATTATAAATGCGAATATGAGTTTGTTTGTTTGTTACGCTTTCACGCCTTAACTACTCGACCGATCGTCATTTCATTTCGCATAGATACACGTTGTTAGAGGTACAAAAAAATAACATAATATTGCCGTAAATCTTAAAGTTCGAAAAAATGGTTCAAGTAATATGCAAAGGTCACATGATACCACCTGACTTTGAGGTCAGAGGTCAGACCGTAAGAGCTAGAGACTCGTGGTCTCTAGCTCTTACGGTTCTTGAGTTGAAAGTTATATAACAGACAGACGGACGGACAAAGCTGTTGTATAAGAGTTTTTTCGAACTAAAAATAATAGTAATTACCTACATTTACGCGAGCGATGTCGCGGGCAAAATCCAGTAGGTGAATAAAATTAAAATGAAATTCTGGATATCTATGCGAAGCTCTAATACAATGATATTGGAATGTGACAACAAAATTAAATGTAGGTACGCGCCTTGCCTACCCACGCAAAGAACTGACTCCGTGGCGCAACGGTAGTGAATGCGACTGCTGTGCATGAGGTCTCGGGTTCGAATCCCGGGTTGGGCCAACAAAAAGTTATTGGGTTTTTCATTTAAGAAATCTCAACGTACAACGTACCCGGAGTTAGGAAGTTGGCGGTGTTAGACACCCCCGTGCCTCGGAAAGCACGTAAAGCCGTTGGCCTGCACCTGATCTCTCTCCGGTCGTGTCGGATTATCCGTCCCATCGGATCATGAGAGTTAGGGAACAGAGAGTGCACTTGTGTTTACGCACATACTTGTGCACTAAAATATTTCCTGCGCAGATGGCCAGTCTCCGTTAAGACTGGCCGCCATGACCGAAATTCGGTCCGGAGGACATTACTTACTTACTTTACCCACGCAAGATACCTGAATATCGTATTACGCACCTGGTGCAATAAAATAAAATGATGCGCTTTGCGCGGTGATGGGTGACAACCTTAAACTCGAATAACAATTTACAGCTACCCGCATATACCCTAACTAATATTATAAATGCGAATGTGAGTTTCGCATACACGTCGCATACAGAAAAAGGCTATAGGGTACCTTTCATCCAGAAAAAAATACTGTTACTAACCTAACCTACAATTACGAGAGCGAATCGAAAAAATTTTGTACTAAAGGAGTCTGCCCACTACACCGTCTCGTACCATGACCGTGCTAGGAACGTATCAGACACGAAAAGCAACACGATACGCCCTGCTATAGGAACTGCTGGTCGGTGACGAAACGGTCTAGTGGGCATAGTCTTATACATTTCCTTACAAAGATTATTTTTTTGCATGACACGTGCCTAACACGGTCATGGTATGAAACGGAGTAGTGGGCAGACTCCTTGAATATGTATAAAAAATGTTGTTTATATACTTACAATCCTAACATTTTCAATAACAGAAGACTTCAAAGGTGTTTTCAAATCAGTATTTTCTCCAAACTTCTTCAGAGTGAAACTCACATGACTGTTATGTATGGCATACCCTCCCACCACCTCCATGACGTGAGTGTACTCCTCAGTGGGGCTCCGAAGCGCTTTCTTACGTGCTATCACATTGTAGAACAGATCCTCAACAGTTATCTGTGTGCCATTGTTACCGGCACATGGTTTAATTGGTGCTTTCAGTTTGCCATTTTCGTACGACGCCCTGGAAGCAGAGTACAGTGGGTGACAACCTTAAGCTCGAATAACAATTTACAGCTACCCACAAGTATCCTAACTAATATTATAAATGCGAGGGTGAGTTTGTTTATTTGTTACGCTTTCACGCCTTAACTACTGGATCGATCATCATAAAATTTCGCATACTCATTGTTGGGGGTACAGAAAAGGACATAGGGGTACCTTTCGTCCAGAAAAAAGTACTTACTGTTACTAATCTTACCTACATTGACGCGAGTGAAGCCATGGGCAAATTGTAATAGATTATAAAAATTATAAATACATACTTATATGCACATTTAGCTGAGGCAGTTTTAGTGAGGATAGTCAGATGAGCAATGTGGCTGATGCTAGCCAGAGCTTCTCCACGGAACCCATATGTGCATATCTCTTTCAAGTCCTCATATTCTCTGAGCTTTGAAGTTGTGAACCGTTCACAAACTATCTCCAGGTCTTCATTTCGAATACCAGTTCCGTTGTCTTGAATCTAAAAAAAAAATAATGCCTTTCTAATTTACATATAACATTTTATTGCATAGTATTGTATTTGTCCACGAAAATATAATATTTTGGAATTTAGACTGTTAAGCTGCTTTAGTGACCGAAGCATGGGTAAATTAAAGCGCCAGCAATCTGTACTTTCCACAACAACAAAAGTTATTAAGCATAGACAATCTGCAGCATTTCTCGTGAAGACTCAGTGCCTCAATCATCCCTTTTAAAATGCATGTTCCAACTGTCTGATCTTATGACTGCCTCATTTCTAAAGATTTAAAATCAAATAGCCCAGAAAATTTTTGTGGCATACAGATAGGGGGTAAAGGTGTAGTAACTATACAATTTCTTATAAATAAATCTTAGAGAAACGTTTCCAACATAAGGGCACACTGCTTTTGATACTGCATATACACACGCTGGACTTAAGTTTACTGTAGACCAATCCTACAAAAACGAGTTCACTAACCTAAGTGGTGTAGAATTTGCAACAGCTTCTGAATACGAATCCAACGCATCTAAAAGACTCCTTGGCAAGTGACAAAATATGCTCACGACAGGTAAGCTTTTGGTCAAATATTAGTCCCAAATCTTTCATAGAATCAGTTCTTGTGATAACATCATGGTTTAATTTATATGTGTAATTGATTAGGTGACGCATTCAATGGTAAGTCATTACATAAGATTTATGGTATTGACACCTATTGTGTTTCGAAACAAAATAGACTGTTAACCCATTGAATGCCGAAGGTAAGCGTCAGATCAAACCTGGTGGCCACCATACAAATGGTCTACTACGTAATTATTCGTAGTTGGCATCACGTATATAAGGATATAGTAGGATGCCAGAATACGTAATATTGCGTATACGCAGTATTACGTAGATAGGCACAGATAGAAAAATAAATGTTAGTAGTGCCTACCTACGCAATAATACGTATACGCAAAATTACGTACCTTAGCTCCCTAATAAAACACAGACTATTGTCTATCTCGTTTTAACATGTATAAATGGCAATCACGTGTTCTCCCCACTTATTTTTGCATCAATAGTACATTTATTACCTGTGTGCGCATTCAGTGTCGCGCCGCACGCGCTGAGAGACTGTCGCTAGATAGGTGTAGGTAGTTATTGCAATATGGAGCGCGGACGCCGATCGCGTCGTATTTTACGCGGTAACCGAAATCCCAGATTGTTACAACGACAGTTGAATGTGAATGAAATACCTGGAATTCTGATGGAACCAGAATCGACAGACGATGAGGACTTCTCTTCCGGATCAGATAATAATTACGTTCCAGAGAGAGAAGCGCGGAGTAGTAGTTCGTCTTATGAAACATCGACATCTGACAATGAATCGCAGCCGCCACCCGCAACGCTCACAGAAGCATCGTCATGTGATCCAGAGTTTCAGTGGAATATAGGTTCTGCAAGACCCCAACAATTTGCATTTACGGGTGAGTCGGGAATAAAGATTGACTTCAGACCTACCCCCGCTGCTTTAGCTGATATATTTTTTTCAAACGATTTTCTGCTTTCTTTGGTGCAAGCTACAAATAATTACGCACGTCGCACAGCCGGTCCCTTACAAAAGCATGCCCGCTTTAGATATTGGAAGGATACAAATATTGAAGAAATGCGCAAGTTTATTGGTATGTTGCTTTATATAGGATTGGTGCAATTACCCTCTATAAGTCATTACTGGCGATTGGATCCATTGTACAACATGCCGCTGTTTAGGACTTTGATGAGCAGAAACCGCTTTCAATTATTGTTACGTAATTTTCATTTTTCCGAAGACCACTCCTCGGCTACATCCAGACTGCATAAAATACAACCTATATTAGAACGGTTCAACAACATAATGATTGATCTCTATTATCCTAAAGCTGACCTAAGTATCGATGAGTCAATGGTTTTGTGGAGAGGAAGATTGATTTTCCGACAGTACATAAAAAATAAGAAGCACAAATACGGAATAAAACTGTATGAATTATGTGAATCGTCAGGTATAGTCATGAAAATTCGTGTTTATAGAGGAAAAAGTGAGAAGCCTCCACCTGGAACCTTACATAGCACGGAAGTTGTATTAGATCTAATGGAAGGCTATTTAGATAAAGGTCACGTAATCTACGCTGACAATTTTTACAATTCACCTGATTTGACGAGACGTCTTACCCAAAGGAAAACATACATATATGGTACACTTCGAAAGAATCGAAAAAACTTGCCTGTAGACGTTACAAACGCTAAGTTAAAGCGTGGAGAGCTAGCTGCTAAAATATGCAATGATATTACTGTTTGTAAATGAAAAGATAAACGAGATGTACTGGTAATTTCAAACAAGCATAATCTTCAGTTGGTGAGAGTTAGGAATAAGAATGGTAGAATCTCACTGAAGCCGAACATTGTCGCCGATTATAACTTGGGCATGTCAGGTGTAGACCGAGGCGACCAGATGGTCTCATATTATTCATGCCTCAGAAAAACTCTTAGATGGCACAAGAAGCTAGGGCTACACATCTTTGAAGTGTACATTCAAAATGCACACCGAATACTTCGTCTTCAAGATAGAACTTCTAAAATGCGACTGCTGCAATTTCGTGAAGGTTTTATAAGACATCTGTTAGGAATGAATAATAATGATCCCACCATAGCAACTGGGTCGCACTCGACACAAGCAGGACCATCACAAGAACCCCAATCAATTCTATCCCCGGCTTCAACTAGTCAATTACCTATCTGCTAAAACTCGTGTACCACTAGATAATTTTCATTATTTAGAAAAGCTTCCACCCACGGCTAAAAAAGCCGTTCCGGCTAAACCTTGTCGTGTTTGCACTAAAAAAAAATACGGAAGGAATCATCTTTTGTATGTGCTACTTGTCCTGAAAAGCCGGCTTTGTGTGTAAACAATTGTTTTAAAATTTACCACACAGATTCTAAATTCGCTTAATTTTTTTTTTATCGTTGTATAGAAGTTTATTTTTATGTTTTAGTGTTGATTTAGTAAGAAATATTACTGTTTTTGTTATAATAATTACTTAGAAGTATATTGATCTCAAGAGTAGACTGTGTAATTCATGATACCAAAGTGTATTAGATTTAGATCTTTAGAAACAATAAAGTTACTATTTTTGTATATTGTGTTTTATTTGAGGTGCCAAGTAGTATAAAAACGAACGTTGCAGGAGGCCAAACAGTATAGATCACCCTACAACCAACAAAGAACATCTACGTACTAACACGTAGTTGGCCTCTCCTGTTAACCTACCTTACGTAATATTACGTAGTCGGCACTCAATGGGTTAACAATATTACCTAACAAATAATTTAGGTAATATGTCAACATATATATAATATTGTTAACACTGGCAACTAGTATGCAGCATTATTTCAATATTATACTAGAATGGCTGGTCAAATTTTTTTAATGCCTGATTTAGGATTTCCTTTATACACAAAGTGTCCTATGCAACAAAATCAAAAAGAGTTTGTAATCTTTTGGATTACAGACATTGAGTGTATCCAGATTAACAAACTCAAAATCCAATTACACAAAATTTTGTAACTTATTTTCACCAAACCAATCCATACTTTTAATATAAATTTAAATCTAACCCACTTGATGGAGGCAAGGAAATATATTGTACCTTTAGGAAGGTTATCTTTTATTCCAATAAGTGTTCCCATGGGATTCAAATGGAAGAAGCCGCATTGAGATGAATCACCACTAAATGTTGAGTTGTTATATTATGATAGTAGACATCTTCTACACCATTATTCTAAACACAAAAGTAACAAACCATCCCTATTGCCTATTCACACCCAATAAATGGATATATTTTTACATATCCACACTAAAAATAAATTATATGCAGTAGAAAGGCTTAACATACATTTTAATAATGGACAAAGCACCTTGACTAACTTGATGAAATCCTACCATTTAAAATTTTTCGCTAACACTTTGTATAATATTTGTCAGGTAACAACTTACCTGTAAATATTTTAAGCCACCGGCTTTCACAGTGATCACAATATTGGTAGACTTTGCATCCAAACTACAACAAACGAAAGCAATTGTAAATTCATTTCATAAATGTAAAACTATATGTAGCATTCATTTAGAAAAATAGAACAAGATTTATATGTTATATTGTGTTTACCTATTTTCAATTAATTCTTTTAGAGCATTCGACGGTCTTTGAACAATTTCGCCAGCCGCAATACGATTTACAACTTCATCGCTTAGTTTCTTTATGATGCCTGGTTTACTCATATTTCTTTATTTACTAGTTTTGATCTCTAATTTCTATTCACTTTGCCAATTTTTACAGTAAATATCATACATAAATCTACATTAAACATAAAATAACTTTTTGCGGCAAAAGAATAAACAAATATACTGTCAAAGTCAATCAATTTTGACAATTGATAAAATCTATGAATTTACAGACTAGACGTAGAAATAGAGGACCAAAGATAATAAGGGACAACTATTTTATTGGCTAGGACTACACACCCATTAAACTATAACTATTCGTTTATTATGTCAATGGTCAGGACCTACTGTTAGACTTTTACTACATACAGCAATATGTGGCATACATCCATAGTCTTAGAAAATTTATCTATGTATCATTCAGTAAGACATCAAAGATACTGTATTAAAATAAGTGTATCAAATATCAATTATTTTACTCTACAACTGTCAATGAATAGAGACCATTATTTTAGCACTCTGTGGCCATTTCTATATCTCTTTGGTTTTATTTGTGACTGCACAGTGCACTCTGTGGTGACCGCCGACTATAGTATTGTAATCTATGCCGCTGACCGGCTGATCGATTACAATTGATTACAAACATTTGATTACAATTTTCATTTGCTTTCGTTTCGTTGTGCTTGTTTCGTTAGTGCCATAGATTAAACACTATATTAGTGCGTTTGATTAAAGTACATACGATACTTTAGGCCGATTGAATTGCTCAATAAACATGGATGCGAACTGGTTAATGGATTCAGATGATGATAGTGACTTTGAAGATGATGAGAACGAGATAAGGCAACTTGATGCAGCTTTAGAGGAAGCTTCGATTAAAATTTCTGACACCAATCCTGTTGCACAATCAAGTTGTACATCTTATCCTAATCTCACACCGCAAACTTCATCAGCAAAGCACACTACCCCTCCACAGTTAGATCCTGAAGATGAAGAAGACGCTAATTTAGAAGAAGCAATATCGTTGAACAAACTGTATGATGAAAAAATGCAACGCCTTGAAAGCCTCTTATATATACGTCTACGAGAATGTAGAATGAGACTCAATGGAGTTCAAAAAGTTATTAGCACTCATTTAGGAAGACCTGACAAGAGGCAAGAAGTTTTCCGCTATATGAACTGTGGTAGACCTTACTTCAGAGATCAAAATAATTTTCCTGCACCAGATAATCAAGATGCCATAATAGCAAAAAATCAAATGTATGACTTTTCATTGATTACATCTGTGCCAGGATGGACGGTCAGAGACAAAAATCAATTTACAGAAGTGATGATTCAAATATCACTGGATCTTAAGAGACAAGAACTCAGACAGAAGATTTTAAACCTACAACAATTATCTATGAGCAAAAAAAGAGAAAGAGAAATTGCCAGGCTCCAGAAGGAGCGAGATAATTTGAGTCCCAGAATGCCATTTGCACAGCTAGCACTTCCGCTAGATCAAGAATATGACTGGGACATGCTAGCTAACAAGTTAAACAAGAGGCATACTGCACATGAGTATAGATGTCTGTGGAAATTATATTTCCATCCTTCAATAAACAAATCCACTTGGAAAAATACTGAACATAATGCTTTACAGGCGCTTGCTTCTGCTTTTGGCAATCAAGATTGGGATGAGATTGCTAAAAGACTCAACACAGGCAGGACGGGCTACCAATGCTTTGTATATTATCGTACAAATATGACTAACACTTGCATTGGAAAAAAGTGGACTCCTGAAGAAATCACTTATCTGCGCAGATTGATTGACTATTTCAGAGAAGACTTTTATATTCCCTGGGGTAAAATAGCTGCTGCAATGGAAAACAGGACTAAAATTCAAATTTATAATAAATATATGCGTCTGCTTGAGCAAAGAAAGGGTCGGTTCCTTCCTGAAGAAGATGCTGTTATACTTAATTGCGTGGAACGATTTGGCACTAATTTCAGACGAATGACTCAGTACCTCGCTCACAGATCCATGATCCAAATTCGATCAAGATATCAAGTACTGAGCAAAATGAGAGTTTCTACTGTATGGTCAGTTGAAGATGACAGAAAGCTCATACAAATTATGACAAATCAAGATAATTCTAGTACAACATTTTCCAATGCTACAAAATTTTTCCCTGGCAGGAATAGGGTAAATATAAGATCCAGGTATATAACTTTGCTAAAATGGATGAAAAGGCATCCAAATTTAGACATAGAACACGCACCACGCCGCGGTGCTCGTCGGCTGAACCATGGACAAGCCAGTGACGATTTGAATAAAGCTATTGAAAATTTAAAAAATACTCTCAATACTGAAGTTGAAATTAAAAAAGATCGCAAAAAGATAACTCGGGAATCTAGTGAGGCTGATATAGAAGATGCTATCATTGCAGCACTTGTCAATGAAAGAGTTAAAGAACAAGAAGCAAAGAAAAGTACAGATGAAGAGTCCATGGTGCTGCCAGATGAGACTACTGCAACAAACAAAGAATTAGATTTAACTAACCTGCATAAGTGTCTCATATTCTTAGGTTCACATTTAAACAAAGAACGGTATGAAAAATCTCACTATCGTGAGGAGTACCCCAACTTGGGTGATAATAGTAAGGATGTCAGCCTAGTTAAGGTGAAGTCTTATTCTAAGAAAAACACAGTAAAAACCATTACATATAATGAGATGCCTGATATATGGGGTGAATGTACTCTCAGTCCACGTAATTATGTGCTTCCTCCACATTATGCAACAATAACAGGATGCAAAGCTCTGATGTCATATGTGAATTCACTCTCTATTTATAGTAACGCTGTAAACATGCATGTCCTCGTTAAGAGGAATGCAAAACTGAAAGAGTGTATGGATCTGCTGTTAGAACGCTTTTACACATTGTTTCTGTGGCCTATGCTACTTTCTAATGAAGGGCCAAATGAGTTACGTAATCCAAAAATATGTAAAACAGATTCTGTTTACATCAGGCCCCCCACTCTACCTCAATCTCCAGAAGTTACTATAAAATTTGATAACTGGAAAAAGTTTAAAAACTGTGATGTTACAGAAAAAATAGATTTGACTGAAGGAGCATGTCAAAAAGTGATCACTGTTGAAGAAGTGGGAAATGAAGAAGCTGATGAGGTCACTGACAACATAAAAAACTTACTCAAATAATCTGAACTTCCTCAAATCTTGGAATGCCATCCATTATTAAAAACCTATTGTCTGGCCACTGCTGGAACTCAACAAGCTAACAATGACTGTTTCTTCTAAATTGTCCCATTGTTTGGCACTGGCCTTTTCTTGGTGTGAGAAGCGTTAGGCCATAGTCTACCATGGTAGCCTAGCGCAGGTTTACAAACTTCACCCTTTTTTGAGAACATTCTGGCGAGCACTCAGGTGTGCAGGTTTCCTCAAGATATTTTCCTTTACCTTTAAAGCGGGCGATAATTATCTATTTAATATGCATATAACTCCAAAAGTCTGTAAGCTGTCTGCAATCTATATATACCATGACAGAATTAAGATGAACTTAAAGAACATGCGATAATTGTAATATTGCAATTTGCATGTTGCCAATCTTACTAATAAATAAAAGTGTAATCGTATTATTATTAATAAGATTTTGTTTGAGTAGACTGTGTATTCATTGGAACTACCCTCATGTAAAGCCCCAAATACACTTGCGCGTCAACAGATATAACATATGGATTCTATTCTCTGACTCACATATTCAATATTTTACTGACAACTTAAATAGCACTCCTCTATTTCTTGGTGAAAGCAGTTGGCAGTAGACTTGTTGCTAATAGTGTGGATGATATTCATACATTACAATGGCAAAACAGGGCTTGAGTGTAACATCAACGAATCGGTACATGTTGATTAAAAGGCTAAATTGAGTGTTAGGCTTTTTACATTTTAATAATATATTATTGATGTTTCTCGATGTAAGGTTCTAATATAATTACATATAATATTGATGTGATAACTGCGCTCTAAGTGTAACCTCTTATTTTGGCAGTGCAATTTCAAAACCTATTACCATATGGCAAATTTTACTTGCTAGGTGTTTTACACACTTTTCTATATTACGACTGTGATTTTTATTTTCATAACAGTAAGCAGCAAACTGTCGGCCATTTTTCCTCAAGGTGTCTGGTACAAGGTTTTGAATTTCCACAACCGATTTATTGTGTAATTTATTATTTAATTGTATTACGTAAAAATATCATATAATGGTATATCTTTCATATTGCGTCAAGAAGTACTTGTGCTTAAAATGAATGTCTTTTTCAATGTTAATTCATTGTCTATTGATTACATAAATCTTATCAATAATAATGTTTCAGGCTATAATTCTGTAACAAATTAAAAAGTAGTTTGTGTCCTTTATCTTGTATACTCAAAGATTGAGATTTGCTGTCTATAATCTATACTATAAAATACATTTTTTAGTATCAAGACCAACAACATGACATCTTTATAATGAATGCTTCTGAATGTCGCTAATCTTGTTAACAAAACTATTACAAAGTATTGAATTTTGCAGTCTTCTGTAACCGAGGGATACAGAATATTAAGTTCACTTCTTTTAAATTATTTTACAGATTTGGAATGCTACATATCAATGGCTTAGAATGAAAACCTCGTAACAGCTAATTACGTAACTTTTCAGGAGACACAAAACTGCGCCCTGTAGAATTTTGTTCCTACAGAAAACCAAATCGGACCTTTATTATCATGTAATTTAAATGTGATTCTACGTGTTTTATTCAAATATTGATCTAACGGCGTATAATATTTCATGTTTCAATATAATAAAATAAATTAACCTAAACTTGCATACCCGAAGTTTTCACTCATAAGCCATCAACATGCACTTTAGATAATGGTAATCATATACCTATCAGTCCGTAAAATAATTGGCCTTTTTATTATTTACTTCCCAGCTACACAATTTAGGTAATTTTGTAGTTTTCTATACAACTAAATGTACCTAATCGAATTATTATAATTAAGATGTAATAGTAGATTGTATATTTATTAGAACTACCCTCATGTAGATACCTTAATACACTTGCTGAAAGTGAACAGATTAATTTAAGATGTGTTGATTGTATCAACCTTAGATTAAGTACCTCTGGATGGAGCCATAGTTACAAAAGGCAATGTGTAAGTGAGAAGGATATTACACAAACTTAGTAAAAAAAACTAAGACAAAGCACCGAATCTTTAGTTTCTAGTGGTGTGCCGGGTATTTCCCTGGCGTCTTTTTAAAGTTCGCCAAACACGCGTTGGTTTCTTCGTACCTTCGTAACTTTATAAAATACTTTTTTTTTTTTTTTATCTTTATTTATTATAGAGGGTTTAATCACAAAGATTATGTCACCCTCGAGGAGACACTTATTATTAATCATCTTCTACGTTTTATACAAAGATTCACTAATTTTATTAACATACCAGCTTCCTCTGATAACGGAAAAGCTAGAATGTCATTACATTTACCGATCATATATGAATTAATGTTGTATTTTCTTTTAAATTCTATTCTTGCTGCCTCGTTCCGAACGCACTCCATCAAAATATGATACACATCTTCTACTATGTCACATTCGGTACAATTTGGTGAACTTGTTTTACCCATTAGATGAGCAAATCTATTTAATGGAATGTGGCCGGAACGAAGCCTCATCAATGTTACTATATTACTTCTAGACATATCCGATCCCTCAAACCAGGGTAACTTTCTTATGTGTGGTTGAATTGTACGATACCATATGCCCTTAGTGAGTGACCTCTCGTCGAAATATTGTTGCCAATTCGCCCTACATTTTTCGTTGATCAAATACAGAATGTCAGTATGATAGGGTAACCATTCTAAAGCTGTACCATCCGCGAGGGCTTCTTTGGCTAGCCGATCTGCTTGTTCATTGCCAAACAAACCAACGTGAGATGGAATCCACTGAAGCGTAACACGTTTATCTGAATTTAACAATTGATCAAGTGACTTCAATATGTTATATGCAATGGGTGCGCCACGAAATTTTGATGTACAACGACTCAAATGCTGGAGAGCATTTTTAGAATCTGTTAAAATAACGAAGTTACCTTTCCCCAAAGATTCAACGTAGGAAGTAGCCTCTGCAATTGCTATAAGCTCTGTGTACATTATGGATACATTGACATTGAGTTTAATTTTGACGGAACCACTCGTTTGAGGATCGAAAATGGCTAAACCCGAAACATTATTATCTTTGGATCCATCCGTGTAAATTTTATAATAATTAAAGTATTTATCATCTAAATAATTATCGCATAATGTTTTAATAACATATGGATCATAGCTATTTTTCGATTTGCTAATGACCTCAATACAAGATTTTATATTCGATACATCCAAACTGCTAACCCATTTATTTAGCGAGTACATTTCGTTTTTGGTGCTATGGTATATAGACAAAGTGTTATAATGTTCGTGAATTTGAATTAAAACTGGCTTTACTCTATTTCTCCACAATACATTTTCAAAAGAACTTAAATTATTTAATAAACTTAATATTTTATCATTATAAGACTTTGTCTTTGTCCAATATTTACCGGCAAGATAAAACCTACGCACACTTAATGGTTGCAAATGAAGTTCAAACTCCATGACGTGTATTGCAGTACTTCGTATAAAGCCCCCAATAACACGCATGCACTGGTTTTGTATTCTATCTAGTTTGCTTAGATGAGTCTTACAACTATTATCGTAAATAAAGCATGCGTAATCTAGTCTACTACGTACACAAGCTATGTACAGACGTCTGAGACTGCGAGGGTGCATTCCCCAGCCAGGTCCAGCTAGTATTTTAAATACGTTTTGTACTTTGGCCATCTTTTCCTTAAGCTCATTAACTTGTTTACCCCAACGTAATGCTTTATCTAACCAAAAACCTAAATATTTAAAATTATCTACAACTTCTAATTTAGTATTCATAATCGAGATATTCACGGATTTTTTGAAAAAAGTATTGGTAAAAATACATATTTTACTTTTGAGTGGAGATATAGTGAGACCAATTTTTTGAAGATTGTGTTCTAATTTAAATTTAACCTTCCTCTGTATTACTGCAGCTTACATAAAGCACAAAATCATCCGCGTACTGCGAGATGTTCACGTTAATAATATCTTTACAGATGTTGGAGGTCACAATATTAAAAAGGAGGGGAGAAAAAGGATCGCCTTGCGCCAGCCCACGCTGTGTGTGTCGACAAACACTAATCCTATCCAAATGTATGCTAAGCTTCCTCTCTTTCAAAAAAGCCCATAGATATCGGCATATCTGAAAGCCTGCGCCTATTTTGTCCAAATGATCTAACAAATAACTAATATTAACATTGTTGTACGCATTATCAACATCTATGAAACAAGCTATCGTAGACTTTCTTTGTAAGAAACCCAGTTGAATGTGTTAAACTAAAGTAGTTATATTATCCAAGGTGGAGTGCCCTTTTCTAAAACCGGTAGTATTGGGTGATAAAATATTATTTTTCTCCACAAACCACTCTAATCTATTGACTAGTATGCTGTGAAAAATTTTACACACACAGGAAATCATGGAAATTGGTCGAAGGGCTGAAGGAGATTGACTGTCGCGCCCTGGTTTTGGAATTGGAACAACAGTAATCTCACGCCACTGTGTCGGAACAAAGCTATAATTATAAAAATCGTTATAAAGAGCTGTTAAAATATATTTACCATTGTCTGAAAGATTTGACAACATTGAATATGATATTTGATCATTGCCTGGGGAAGTATCTTTATGTTTCATAGCGTGATCTACCTCCTGTCTCAGTATTTTGGCCTCCAACCCAATGTTTTTAGATGTAAAAACTGGGTCAGCTATGCAAGAATAATCAGGTGTCAAGTTTTGAAGAAGCTGGTAGGCGCTATCTTCGTTAATATTAGCATGGGAGACCCGTAATCCTTTAAACCACTTTAACTTACGCCAAAAATCGCTTTGCGATGTGGAGCTACTAATTGAAGAGCAATATTCATGCCATGATTTTGCTTTTTCATGGCGTATAAGTTTTTGAGCTGCACTTATTTTATCCTGTAAAATTGTTAAATTCTCTGGGGTAGGATTACGGCGAAATTTTGAAAGAGCCAATCGACGTTCGGCTACGATTTTAGATATAGATGCATTCCAATAGGGCTTTGAAGCAAATTTTGAATTGGGATTAGGATTTATTTTAATGTTCGGGATATGATTATCTGCAGCTACGTTAATATATTCAACAAAAGTATCATATGCCCGTTGAAGGTCATCTGATATTGAAAATCCATCAAAAGCCTTATCTAATTGAGTTCTATATGCAGACCAATTTGCTTTCTTAAAATTTCTTCTAGATTTTGTTGGTTGATCACTATCTAAATATGAGGTAATTTTAATAATGAGATGATCAGATCCTAAATTTTCATTAAGAGTAGACCAGTTGAATTTTAAAGCAATGTCAGAAGTAACACAAGTTATGTCAGGTGAAGACTGCTGTAATATGTTATTTACCAACTTAATTCGAGTAGGTTCACCGTTATTTAGTGTAATAAATGCATTATCAATTAGTGCATCGAAAATTTGTGATCCTCTTCGGTCAGTCTTACAAGACCAATTTGGATGGTGCCCGTTTAAATCACCAACTATTAAAGATTTTCGGTTTAAGGTAGAAAATAAAGTATCCCAATCCCGTTGATTAGGGTGAGCTGATGGCGCACAATACACAGAAACAAGATTCCTAATTTGGTCACAATTGTGTATTCTAATTCCTATTACTTCAATACTAGAAAATGTAGTGACTAAGTCAAGCAAACTAGATTTAATAGATTTGTGAACTAAAATTGCAACTCCCCCATAGCCATCATCCCTATCTTTCCGGTAAATATTGTAACCATTTACCTTGCTTTGACATTTAGATGTTAGCCACGTTTCATTTAGAGCAGCAATATGAATATTTTCTTGAAATAAGAACTGTTCCAATGCAATTAATTTCGGTTTTAAGCTTTGAGCATTCCACTGGATAATATTCAGCCGGACTAAGTTTTTATTGGAATTAACCATTGTTGCAAAGATAATCTAAAACAGTCTGCAATATAGGCCACTCAGGAATCACATCTGCTATCAATAATACAATCCACTCTATGAAGCACTTGACAGCCATCTTCACTTTAATTTGTAGTGTTGCACCTCTCAGAAATAAAATCTCCTTTAAACGCTCCCACAGTTCTCGGAAATGGACAGTTCTATTCTTAGTTTCTTCATCAGGACGGTTTTCTGATGGATGATCGGGTGGATCTGGCGATAAGTTCCACTCGGGCTCTTCCGACCACACGTATGGCGAAGGAGGTCTACGCTGATTGGTTTTATGCAAAGTACGTACATTTTCACGGGCGGTCCCTTTAATCTTTGTTACCTCTGCAAATGTTGGTTTATCACTAAATATCTGAGGACAAGACTCAACCTGCTCCGTAGCCAGGTCTTTTATGTCGTCTAAATGTTGTATCCTTTCTTGACGCTGTTCTAAATCAGGGGCAACATACATAGTTAATGCCCTTCTGTATGTGCAATTATACTCGGCCATAATTTCTCTCAGTTGCTTCTCTTTAACATAAGCTGGACAAGTACTTGCAAGTGCCATATGTCGTCCATTACAGTTTACACATTTAAATTTAGTTGTTTCGCAATGATCATGTTCGGAACTTGCACATTTTGGGCAAGTCTTTTTATTTGCAGGGCATCTTTTTGTGTTGTGGCCTATTTTCCAGCATTTTGAACATAGTGACACCGGAAAGACGTAAGGGTCAACTCTAATGCGTAACCCGTCTACGGTAACATATCCTGGAATAAACGATCCCTTGAAGCATAGTCGTACTGCTTCACTGGCTGTCCATCCGCTTTGTACCGCTCCACTGCGACGGTTAAGACGGTAAACAGAAAGTAGTATAGCATCATTAGGACACGTAATATTTTTCAATATTTCTTTGTCATCCATGTCGATATCTACATTTTTTATAACGCCATATGACATTTTTAACTCCATAGCACGATTGATCCTCCATTCTTTTTCTTTAAGTTCCTGACTATTCTCTAGCTTGTAAGCACTAGCTTCATCCTTTAAATCAACCCGAACTTTGTATTCAGTCAGAAACTTAACTTTTTCAATGCCGTCTAAGCCAAGAGACTTAAATATCTTTGCCAGTCCAAATAATTTAGGTAGCTTTTTGTTACACGAAATGTATATTTCAATTAATTCATTTTTTAATTTTAACTTCTTTCCTTTTCCTCCTACTACTTCCCACTCCTGATCATATTCTTCTCTTTCTCTCTTACTTCTCAACGGCTCTTCTATCAACACTTCCATACTTGATGAATCTTCCCGATGGTGTTGTACAATATCATTCGTAAATGTTTCTAATTCATTCAGACTGGCATCATTACGCGTCGAAACAAACTTGTTTACGTTCTCAACTTGAATATCATCCATTATATTTGTATAGATTGAGATACATTGTTATCAGTAGCTCGGCCGGCCGCAAGGTACCTGAGCCGAGCGGAATGCACACGTGCGTCGAGAACAAAAGAAATAGACCCGCGCGGTAAATCCTAATACTAATTAATAATACGCGATCACCTCGTACGAGTGCCGTAACAAGACTGTATAAAATACTTGCAGTCGAAATTACTTAATTAGCTATATGTGAAATGTACATCTACGATGGCAATTTGCAGTATATTAATAAAACTTGCTGTTTCATTCGGCCATGCTATGGCGCTGTCTATGGGTTCTTGGTCTAAGGTCTTATTAACATGTTTAATCTTTTATACTTAAACTACTCTATTCAGGGAAGGGATGGGGGTTTTCAAAATACCACGAACCACCAAGTTTCTGTTTGAAAATTGATTTGAAACCATACTTATGAATTACTACGTGAAATGTAGAGAGGGAGGTCTTAGTATATAACAACGGGTGGTCACCGGGAAGACGGAAAAGGGTGAAAATTATTTAATTTAAATTTAGTATGGGACGTTACGCATTCCTCTATTCCATGGTGAATGTAGTTGATAATAGATTTGTTGCTAATAGTATGGATAATATTCATACTTAACAGCGGCAGAACAAGGGCTTGAATGTAACATCGACGAATCGGTACCTACATGTTGATTGGAAAGCTGAACTGAGTGATATGCTTTTTACATCTTAATAATATGTATGTCATTGATGTATTTCTATGTAAGGTTTTGTCGTCCTATATAATATTGATGTGATAATTGCGCTCTAAGTGTAATCTCCTATTTATTGTAGATTTAGGTCTTAAGAAATTAACGGCGGTAGCCCAATGGATAAGGTATCGGACGACGACGGCATGCCATCGAGAGGTCGAGGGTCGAGCCATCGTACTACCGACGTGAACCCACTTCTAACACAAGCATATTAGTGGAAGGATTAAGACTATTAGTAATTTGTGACCCATATTGCTAGTAAACTAAAAAATGTCTTAATTTTATATTTATATTGTAAAATATGTACGGTATATTTAACTGTATTAACATAATACAGTGTGACCCGCGTTAAAGTGCAACCCCGAAAATGGGTGAAATTAGATCGAAAACTATCGACGAAAATGGGTCTAAAAAACTTCTAAAAAAAAAAATAATTTTTTTATACGCCACTGAACATTTGTTTCCCGAATTTTGACCTCTATGTACAAATAAATTTATTCCTCCCAAACTAGCTGGCCGATTTTGATGAAATAAACGACAAATCAATGCCAAGTATTTAGCGATGAGAATAAAACAAAAAAAAACAGCAAAAATGGCTTTAAATACTTCATTTTTTTAAATACTTGTGAAAAAAGTCACTATTTTTCACTGTTTTTTTCAATCAACTCAAATTTCTATGAAATAAACCCCTACATCTTGATTTGTTTTATAATTTATTATTATTCTTGACTGTATTAGCTTTCAAAAAAAAAATAATCAAACATTGTATCTCTAAAAATACAGGAGTTACGAATTTTTAAAGTTCACTACTCAGAATGGGCAAATCCAGGTAGAGACCCTTTTTTTATTCCTTTGTTATACCGGTGGTCGGCTGCTATTGTGTTCAATGCTTGGGGAAAAGGGAAGGGGTATTGGTACAGTCCGGCAGTCGCCCGCGCTAGTCCGCTCCGATCACATCGCTGCTGCTGTACGTCAGCTGTTGTTCTCGCATTAAAGTTACAGTTTTTCGTTGAGTTTTCGTTATTGACTACTTGTTACGTTTTTGTTATTGACTGTTTGTTACGTTACTCGACTGTTTTCGTGGTTGTGCTGGGTTGAGATGCCGCGATTAAATGCATTCTCCCCGCGAGAAATCGCTGACATCCATTATTATTATGGAATGTATGGTGGACGCACAACAGTCGCTCGATCGGCATACGTAAATGCATTTCCGAACAGACTTGCACCGTCGGCAAGGAACTTCCAGGAAGTTCATCGGAAGCTCTCCGACATCGGACTTGGATTACAACACACAAGACGTGAACAAGAATCCATTGTAATCGACACAGCGATAGAAGAAGCGGTTTTAAGTACCGTTTTTGCCACTCCTACTATTAGTACGAGGCGTTTAGCTTTACTTCACGGCATATCACAAGCCTCAGCGTGGAGAATCTTGAAGAAAGAAGGTCTACATCCATATCATTATCAAAGAGTCCACGATTTGCACGGGGATATGGATTTCCAATCAAGGTGCGTTATGTCGATCTGGCTACAACGACAAATTCGTCGCAATCCACAATTTTTAAAAAAGATTTTATGGATGGATGAGTCGAAGTTCACCAGGAATGGCATCACGAACGCTAGGAATTTGCACGAGTGGACACATGATAATCCACATCTGAAGAGGGCCTCGTCATTCCAGGTGCAATTTTCAATAAATGTTTGGGCAGGTCTACTCGACGACATGTTGATAGGACCAGTAATTTTACCAGCGACATTAAATTCGGAACGATTCCTAACTTTATTAAGGGATGAGCTTCCCCGTCTGTTAGAGGATGTGCCGCTGGCATCGAGACAGGGCATGTAGGTACTTGCAAATGGACGGCTGCCCTGCTCACTACGGGCGCAATGTCCGTGAATTTTTAAATAATAATTATGCCAATCGCTGGATTGGGCGCGAAGGCCCAGTGGGCTGGCCAGCCCGCTCTCCTGATCTGACGCCGCTCGACTACTTTCTATGGGGCCACATGAAGCAAAAGGTGTACAGTGCACCTGTGAATTCAGAGGCTGAGCTTCATGACCGCATCATGAGGTGCGCTGAAGAATTGAAAAATGAACCGCAACTTATACGGAGGGCCACACAACACATATCATTACGCGTGGCAATGTGTTTGCAACAACGCGGAGCACATTTCGAAAACCTAATACATTATAATCTAAGTCAACAATAATTAATAATAAATCATTGTTTTTGATAAATTTTTGTTTTATTTCAACTGTCAACTAAAACGGAATAAGCTCATTGGAAGCTTATTTCGTTTTGTTATACACCCCAAGCATTAAATACAATAGCAGCTGGCCACCGGTATAACAAAGGAATAAAAAAAGGGTCTCTACCTGGATTTGCCCATTCTGAGTAGTGAACTTTAAAAATTCGTAACTCCTGTATTTTTAGAGATACAATGTTTGATTATTTTTTTTTTGAAAGCTAATACAGTCAAGAATAATAATAAATTATAAAACAAATCAAGATGTAGGGGTTTATTTCATAGAAATTTGAGTTGATTGAAAAAAACAGTGAAAAATAGTGACTTTTTTCACAAGTATTTAAAAAAATGAAGTATTTAAAGCCATTTTTTGTTGTTTTTTTTTGTTTTATTCTCATCGCTAAATACTTGGCATTGATTTGTCGTTTATTTCATCAAAATCGGCCTGCTAGTTTGGGAGGAATACATTTATTTGTACATAGAGGTCAAAATTCGGGAAACCAATGTTCAGTGGCGTATAAAAAAATTAGTTTTTTTTTTAGAAGTTTTTTAGACCCATTTTCGTCGATAGTTTTCGATCTAATTTCACCCATTTTCGGGGTTGCACTTTAACGCGGGTCACACTGTATATACACAAATTATTTACAAGAAAAATATAAACTAAACACAAAAATAAAACTGCAAAATCAAAAAGCGTCATAATATTCATCCGCATCGTCGTCAATTGGCAACGTGCCCAGAAGACTGGCAGCATTGCCACGTTGAATGGCAATACTTATTCTTTGTGCAAAGAAAATACCAGCCCTCTGGTCACGCGAAGCGTCGATGAGCCGCTTAGCTAGGTCTCTATAAACAGACCTAGCACTTGGACCCCATGGCCCCAGCGTTTCGACACCAAACGGCTCAAATATGTACTCACCAATAAGGTTTTGATATTTACGCCGTTTGAGCGTCTCCGCTGATGCAGCAGCAGCACAGCGCAACCCGCTGTGCTAGAAAGATGTGATGGCGCAAGGGTGTTGACACAAGTTGCGTTCCACACCAAAGGCCTACCCATTTTCCATGGCAGTAATGACATACCATCTGTAGGCTAATTCACGTAACTTCGTGACGCGCCGATCAAGTTGCGGTGCAGTTGCAATGAAGTTTACGTCTTAATGCAAAATGGTATTCTTGTAATTATTTAGCTGCGCGTGAGCTGCACGTAAACTGCGCGTGTGCTGCGCGTCAACTGTACGTCAGTCGTATGTAATACTTTTGACATGGCTTTCAGGCTTTTGGGCCGTTACATCAGTTAAATTTATCTACGGTGTGGCCACATGAGGGAAATTAATTTATTCACTAAGTAATCGCATGAAATCGCACGTTTAACGTTTCACGTTGATTGGACTAAACTGTCTTTTGAGACATCAAATGAATAGGTGAATACCGATCAAGTTGCGATCTGAATCACGCACATAAAACGCGCAGCAGTAGAATACTCTAAAGCGCTCGCGTGACGCGAACTTGACGCGAGCGTATCTGACGGCGGTTGTCAAAATTACGAGAATACGAAAAGGGCTATTTTGATCGAAACTTAACCGCAACTGCACTGCAACTGAACTTATTTAATTACGTGAATTAGCCTACTGGTCTCTTGCCATCGTCGCGTACCAAGCCGTGAGGTTCAAGCTGAGCCGGGACGCCAGCGGTGACAAGAGCTCGACGGAGTATGTTATTCAGGTTGGCGTGTCGTGATATACGACCAGCACTCCTGCTGCATGATAGGCCATGGTGACCAAGACTGTCGACGGCTTCTCCACAAAGACACCGATGCGGAGAAACACAAGGAGAACCTAAGCGCAAACAAGAAGCAATGCGGAAGGTCGTATCGTCCATCATAGTACCTATGTTGGACGACGGGAGCGCCTGAAGCCAAAGGCCCGACTCCCACTCTCCCACAGCCAGCAAGCGAGCACGTTCAGCAGCACAGGACGATGTATTTATGAGATTTTCTCGAACTATGCTGCATAACGGCCCATCCCACTGTCTCTGAGAGAGGCGGTTTTCGGGTAACTCAGTGCTTGGGCAAATTTTATATTTATTAATTAGATCAAGGACTCTAAATGGCATATATTTCATGTAAGGCGCAGTGGTCTCTCCTGATACGCCAAACGTGGTAGTTCACATCCGCTACATATATTTTTGATAAGTGATTAATATTTATCCTTGGTCTATGATTACTGATATTTTTCGTAATTTTATAAGATAAGAATACCAAATGAAATGTAAGTTAATTTTAAAATAGTTCTGATTTGGAGCCTCAACGCTATATGAATATAAAAACACATTGTGCACTTATAAAAAAAAAATTAATATCAGTCTATTTTAAGTTTTGAATACTAATATTGAAAACCACCATTTATTTCTATTATCAAAATGCAAATAAATCGGGGTTTTATTATAAACATTTTTAGTTAAATGTAATTTATGCACTAGGTAAGTTTGCCTTTAGGTACCTAACTACTGAAATAAATGTACTTAATAAGTAGGTATTGGCGATATTACACGGTTCACTTCTGCTTTACAATTTGGATGAAGCATCCAAATAGATTCAAGTAAATATAAAAATGCATCGTCATTCCTTGACAAAACAATTCCGGCACTGGGAAAAATTAATGATCACAAATTAAATAAACTTTCAACCGCATGACTTCTGCGTTAATTGAATTGAACATTGCCCAGAAACTGTGTAAACAGCGTATATTTTTACTTTGCATCTTGCAACGAAAGTGAATTAATTTGAACCGTGAGTTATCGCCATTATGCCGAAATTCTATGGCAATGGTACATTTGCAGCTTGTGCTCTATGGCTTGTGCTTTGTAACAGTAGTTTTTAATTTAAGACTGCGCCGAGCGAAATGTGCCAAAACAGGCGGTTACAGTTAAGTTGATAAAATCAACACTTTTTGTTTAATACAAATATAAAATATACAATTACCATAACAATGAATGTGTTTACAATTACTCCATGTAAAAAACTTAAAATAATTAATATTTTCGGCTACAAAATTACGTAAATTTGCACGAAAAACGCAAAAACGTAAGCTCGTGTTACGTAATTTTTAGATTAACAGTAGAAATCTATCCTATTTTACAGCTTAATCGAAACATAAATTGTTATATTACAATTTGTCCGTCCCAAATGTTTAAGTTATTGGTTGACATTATAGATACATATTTATCAAAAAAGCAATTCAAATTCTCCATACAATTCTACTACGGCGGCCGCGCGCCGATTTGAATATCGAGATCTGTCATTCAGTCCAACCGCGTCTTACGCTCGGCGTAGTCTTAACGAATGTCTATGATCTCAATGTTTATAACCTTTGATGTGTACCTACGTATACTCAATATAAATTCATTTAAAAAAAAAATACCTTTTAATTTATTTACATACCAATATTTTTTATATAGATACTTTTTAGTATGGTGCCTACACCAACTAAACTAAAAAGTTTCTTTATTAAAGGAAATGGGAATCTGCTTCTATAAACCTACTATGTTACTCTATTTATCTCTAGGTAAATACAGTAACATAGCATTAGAAGATTCATATAAAAAGAATCGACCTATAGCAAGTATACCAGAAGACGCCCATGCCCAGCAGTGGGACAGTTTAATACAGGGCTGATATTATAATATTTATATCAAGCACTCACTGCGTATGCGGCATTTTCTAGTTTAAGCAAGGTTAAACGTAGCAAGGTGCAATTTCTAGCTTTACAGGTTCCTTGTCTGATAATTCACATATGATAAATAAAAATAGATTTTCTATGGTATCTTTCAAGGGAAAGCGAAACGGTTAAAACACCATTAGATGGTGATAAGTCATGGTCTTCTTTGTCTGACCCGATGGGTAATAATTTAATAAATGAAGAGATAATTTGAAAGCAACGGAGCAAAAAAAAAATAAGTTGCTAGGTATCATATTCATTTTAGCTTCTTTGCGATGTAATTTAGATAAAAAAATCCTTAAAACAACCAACAACACCGCTGTTGTTGTCCCGTGTGAGGATCAAACTCAAGTCAACTCACTGGTAGTGGCTAGGCGGCCACATGAACCACTACCTTATTGTATCTTGCCGCCGGTGTGCCGCTGCGACTCAAAAGGCTTGTCTATATACAAGTATATTTTGACCTTATAATCAAAACAACATAAAATTAGATTTGGAAAGTTTAATAAAAAGAGTATACATCATAAACACGGAATGTAGTTCTTAAGTATCGACGACATAGTTGGGATGTACTACGAGTAACGGATCATCCTCTACTTCCTGATCAGACGACTTCTGCGTAGCCTTCAGCCCGGTGGTCGACAAGGGAATGATCACTTGATCCTGGAAAAAAAGATAGATCAGTTTACATAATATTGTCTTCTGTTTACGCGAATGTTATTCATTGAAGTTAAACTACTATATACGGATTTTATCGCGTTGTTTATTCAGTCTCCCCGTGACCATGGCTGCTGAAAAGCAACCGAAACGTCGGGGAAAGTGTAAACCAAAAACAAATAGATGTAATAGTTTAAATAATTTTATTAGCTTATAAATTAGTAAAATAAAATGAATAGTAGTAGTAGTGTAATATTTTCAAAATGTTGTAATACAGTGCTAATAAACAACGCGATAAAATCCGTATATAGTAATTTAATTTCAATAGATCAGTTTATTTTTAAGTATACTTTTGTTTGTCCTAATTATATTTACGCATAATAGCGTACGCATAATTTTTTTAAGCATAATCATTGAGTTGAATTGTATATTATCATCACACTCGGGATGGCCCAAAGGCCACCTCGAGGTAACCTGAACCTATTTTTCGGGTTATCACTAAGATAATTATGTCAACATAAACTGTATGGTAAAGACAATTATGGCAATGTATCATTATGCCAAACTGGTTATGTCAAAGAATATTAGAAAAAAAAAAACATGCAAGAAGAATAATATTTATTAAATACTAATTAATTGGCTGCTATTTGTATACACCTTAATAGCATTTAGCTGCGACAAATAATACTGTTAGCGGGGGCCATATTTCATTTACACAACAATAAGGAATCCTATGTCACTCTCAATATTCTGTCTTACGCTAACTAGAAAGACGTTAAACTATACGCCTTCCATAGCACTAAATGGGTGCAGAAAAGCTTTTTTGTTCTCATAGGGTGAGTGCCGGGCACTGAAAGGGTTGTCGTCTTTTCAGTTAGTGGACGGCAGTATTACGATCTATTAAGCCATATAGGCAACACAGGACATGCTAAAGAAAGAGATATACATACAAACATCAAAAACAGTGCCATCCATTTAACACAGACCGATAAAAACATCAGTTTTTGTAATACAGGCATTAACGCGAACCCACTATGTATGGAAACGAAATTACTACGTTTTCACATAGTAATTTATAAATATGGTTTGAAAAAAAATTTGCAAACGGAAAGTCAAATCAAAATAAATATATTGGCTCATATTTGCCGGCATATTTGAATATAGCTCAAAAGCACGACATTTTCCTAGAGGATATTGACTATGTGACTACAACCAAAGTACCTATAAAACCCAAAAGTATAAAAGTGACTATAAAAACAACAGTTACTGGTTACTCTTTTGCCCTATTGTACCTAAATATAATTACTAAGCATGTATCAGTAAGTAACTCACATGGTACATAAGTCTGTCAATGACTTTCTCAACGAGTGTTTTTCTCTCCAGCAACTCGTCTTCATTCTCAATCTGCCCTTGTCCCACCAGTTGTTCCAGGTACCAGCTCACCACCGCACTCTTGCGCATACCAGAACTCTCTTCACCTAATAATATACAAAATAATTAATCATTTAATACACAATATGTTCATAAGGAAGAATCTCTGTGTAGCAGTAAACGGAAATAAAACATAGACATATTCTAACCGCAAAAAATTACACCTTGGAATTAACAAGTGTGAGAAGGGATAGTTCATAGTTAGAGTTGCCAACCGTACTTTATAATAAAGTCTTCTCCCTAGCCTTTATTATTTCCAAGTCACTTGGGGTCGGCTTTTCTGGTCTAACCGGATTTGACTGGATATCAGTTTTTACACGGAGCGGCTGCCACCTGACCTCCGCAACCCGAAGGCTAACGATACCCTAAGGCCAGACCAGTGTCAGGATATTATAGGGCACTGACTTCACAGTAACGACTGCCATGGATGTTCATGGCAGCCGGGACCGACGGCTTAACGTGCTCTCCGAGGCACGGAGCAGGCGATAATTGACAATCAATACGCACATCATTTCGAAAAGTCATATAACTTCCGAAAGTCAGAGGTGCGCGACGTGGGTTCGAACCCGAGACCCTTTGCATTTCAGTCTGTTGGTCTCCCCACTGAGCTATCGCTGCTTTTTAATAAAATATTGTACGTTATTTTATATTTTACCAATGACAACTTCTACAGGTTTTATTCCATTGTGTACTTAAAAAGCAACGCTATAGAGATTCCATAAATTGAATAAAGCATTTTTTTATTAATACTTTATCTATCTTAATATAGATAGTAAAGATCCTGTTAATACGTTCCTTGATAGTAAATATTTGTTAGATGATACTAGCGTCAAAAAATATGGTAACAAAAAAGCAGGATAACGGATAATACTTTATTTTCAGATCTTGTACTTTATTTTATTACTTCAGATAGTAAATGTTACTCTATTCATTTAAAATAAAGGTAGTAACCCTGGTCATAGTCCGCCAGGCTGGCGCAGTGTGTTGGCAGACTACACATATCTTCAAGAACAGGGAGAACGCTCAGACGGGTTTCCTTCACCATTAAAGCGAACGATAATTTGCTATTTAATACGCATATAACTACGTTAAGTCAGAGATGCGCGCCTTGGGATCATACATGAACCTGCGTCTCAGTTGCAGTTCAACGAAGAGGCTCATGCCCAGCAGTGGGACAGTTTAATACAGGGCTGATATTATTATTATTATTGTAAAAAATTATTATAAAAATAACTACCATTTAGTGTTATTACAATAAAACATAAGGAATTACCGTTATTGTGTCATACACAATAAAGGTAATTCCTTATGTTTATTCCTTTACAAGTATTTAAAGTGGGTTATCATAATAACGCACTTTAAATACTCGCAAAGGTTTATCGTCTTTTGACAGTACTTATTTTATGGTGTTGATTGGATTGTATACACATTTAATTACAGGTGTGGGGGTGGTGCGTGTGTGCGTACGTACGTGCGTGCATGCGTGTGTACGTGTGTGCGTGCGTGTATAGTTACCTCTAGTTTCAGATTCGATCTCCTCTTTCCTCATGAACACAACAAGCATGTCGCTCAACGATTTATACTCCTCGAAAGATAACGTTAATTTCTTCTTTGGCGCCGTGTCACCGTTCATTGGAGCATCTGTAAATAATAACAAATATATAATGTACTGTGAGCTTCAGCATGTAAACTGTGTGTGTTAATCGGACTAAGCATTTGAAATAATGCTTTCATGGAATCATTTTATTTAGTGCACAATACAGAATTATGTTTAAGAAGTCTATTCAAGCCGCAATAGAATTTTAAACTTTAAAAAAAATCATATGGGAATAAAGTATATCACTAACCTATAGTATGTCACTAACCTAACCTAACCTACATTTACGCGAGCAAAGCCGCAAGCAATCAGCCCTAGTTAATATTATAAATGCAAATGTGAGTTTGTTTGGTACGCTTTTACGCTTAACTTCTCCACCGTAATTTCGCATACATGTTATAAGTGAAACAGAAAAAGACATAGGGTAACTATCATCCGAAAAAACAGTACTGTTATTAACCTAACCTTTTTTTTTTCATCCGCGTACGACCCTGACCGCCATGACTCTGCGGTCTCCGCAAGAGAGTCCTATACTGGTCAAGGAGTCCACCCACACCGGTGCGCCGTAAAGCGCCATCGACTGTTATTAACCTAACCTAAAAAACCTGGGGTGTTCCCTCTCTCACCCAATGGGGGGGAACCAGTTGGGAGCTCTTAAAAGATTCATCCATAGCAGCCCCCCCGTGTGGGTGCGGGGAGAACCTCACCGCTCTCCCCTTTCGATGTTAAAAGGCGCGCGGGAACACCGAGCGCGCCCTCTCGGGACTCTTAATTTACGGGTGGTAGGGTCCCCTGAGGCCCCGCCACCCGGAGCCCCTAGGGGGGGCAGGAGAGCGACATAAACGCGTCTCCTGCGCCCTCTCCTCCGACGGCGGACATCCGGGGCGTACGGATCTTCCTCACGCCTCCGCTGCGCCGCCTCCTTATAAACGTAACCTAACTTCACCTACATTATTTACAGAAAATTGTTGAATAAAGTAAAACAACGTACTTACCGTTGCTACCGTTAGGTATGTCTTGATCGACGTCCATACTGGGTTCGTACTGTGGTTCATCTTCATCTAAATGAATGTCGGGTTGCTCTACCCGGATGATAGATTTGTTCAGCAATCTATAAAGAAGGCAACGATTCGTAAGTCATTATTTGAAGTAGAATTTTGGAGTACCGATACATATTTAGAATATCCTAACCAGCGTACATTTTATGAGAATGAATGAAGCAAGAGAGACATGCAACTATTGTAGCCAGCGGAAATTAAGTTCATTCCTACTTAAAAGGCAAACAGGGGTGAATCTATGTATCCGACCGATTTCGGTCACGGCAACTGTTTCATCTTTTGCAAGTTGAAACTAAATTGTTCTGCATAATGTTTATGCAATACATGCAATATATAAAAAGCTTACTGCCATATATTTACATCAATATTATGATACGTAAAACGAGTAACAATTGTAGATATATCAGTCCAGTATAAAGGTCCCTAATACCACCCTGAAGAACACCAAAGTGATGACCCCGATAGCTAGCTATAAAGGCTAGCTATAAATAGTAAATGCAATGCAACTGCTTTTCTTGAATTCTTGTTTCTATATTATGTAAAGGATATTGATGATAGCTTTAAAGTTATTTTGTAATTAAGTTATCGTATAGACCAAAAGTTCATAGAGTTTTTTTCTCATAGACCACTTTCAAAATTTAGCTGGTTCCGGTCGACCCTTTGCAGCTACAATTTTACCATATTCCTTGATTAAAATAAAAAAAATTTATCAGGTCTCTACGAGCTGACTTTTTATTAACGGTAACCTACCACGGTAGGCGGGCTGACCTTTTTTTTAGTAATTCTCTGGGCTAAACCTACAAATTCTCGGGTCTTGCGCGTCGTATTCCTCAAAATAATAATTTTCGTGGATCCCCGCTTACGAATTGGGAACTCCCATTTTTTTGTCACGCCAGCGTAGACCCCCATCTAGTCCCGTGGACCCTTGGAGGTCCACCTGGACCACTTTGGGAACTACAGTCCGTCAAGAAAGTAATGAAATGAATGTTTTGTGAACTAACATTTTTAGTTATACTGGCAACACTGGATTATTGTCAAATTAAGTAGTTTATCTGTCACGAAGCTTTATTGAAATTAATGTTTTTATGTTTTTTTGAGTTAATACAATTAATTCTTTTTGTTTGACCATTTAAACCATTAAAATGAATCGGAAAACTTATAAAAGCGGTGCGAGGCAGATTATATTTAGAGCGTTTCAAGAATTTATGGCTGAATTTCAAAGAGGCAAGTTGCTTTCCGATCTGGATGATGTTTATGGTCGAACAGCAAGGACCACTGGTACGTACACTTAATTTCATATTATATTTGTTACAGGCTTACTGGTAATTTGATATTCATTCATAGATAACGACAATTTATCTGTTTTATAAAATTGTTTACATATTGTTTAGGTTATGATATTTATCTACGAAATGTAATTCACAGTGAACGGTTTTGATCATTTTGCATAGGTTTTATTGTGATATAGCATTTATTTATTATAATTACAACAATTTATATGGTAATTGTGTTATTCATTATATTTCCATTCTTTTAAGGTGTTTCTGAAAGCACTGTTCGACGCATAGTAGACGAAGGCATGAAAAATGGAGGTAAATTCGCAACTCCTGGCAAACATAGGCAAGGTCGGCCTAAAAAAGAAATAGATGATTTCGATTTATGTGCCATTCGTCAAAAAGTACAGTTCTTCTACACAGTGCAGAAAGAAGTACCTACATTAAGAAAACTACTTGCAGTTGTAAAGGAAGACTTGAATTTTAATGGCAGTCATGAACTTTTAAGGCAAACTTTAACTTCTATTGGCTTTAAGTTTAAGAAATGCCAATCAAATAGACTGACTTTAATAGAAAAGCCAGCGATTGCTGCTAAACGAGAATATTATTTAAAACTCATTCTAGATAATCGAAGTTTGCCAGAGGAACTCCAGAAAAATACAGTGACAAAATGTTGGCAGTCAATTAATGTACCCGGTGTTCAACATGATGTTGCTAAAGGCAAAAGGTGGATAATTGTGCATGCTGGCAGCGAGAAGGGTTTTGTGCCCAATGCACTATTAATATTCAGTGGAAAGAATAAAAAAGAAGATTATCATTCTGAAATGAATGCTCAAAATTTCACAAAATGGGTGACTGAAAAGTTAGTGCCGAATATTTCTGAGCCTTCAATTATTGTTATGGATAATGCTCCATACCACTCCGTCAGAACAAATAAGGTATTGTAAAATAATCTATTTATTATTTTTGTATTATTCTAAGATTGTCCTGCACTTTCGCTGATACTGACTGTTTCCTTTTTTTAATTTCATCATGCTTAACCCTTTTGCATACCTTAAGAAATGGCATATTAAAAGTATTGTGGTAAACTCCCTGAACTTTAGGAATTTGAAAGCAACTAGTAATATATATTTTATATATAAAAATGTATTATTATGCAGCAGTCTCTAGGTTTAACACTCTTACCACAAATTTTCCTTTATAAATAATATAATAAATATACAATGTATTTCACCTTAACTGTATTTCACCCTCAGGCACCCACATCTGCATCAAAAGTTGATGAGATCAGACTATGGTTATTAGAAAACAACATTCCGTTTGACGAAACATTACGAAAACCAATGTTACTGATGCTTGTGAAAAAACATAAACCTGAACCAGTGTACCATATCGATGAACTTTTAGGACAACATGGACATACTGTGGTAAGGTTGCCACCATACCACTGCGATCTAAATCCGATCGAATTAGTTTGGGCAATCGTGAAAAAACGAATTGCGCAAAGAAATATTGGTGCTCAAGACGTTGCTAAGTTAGCTGAAGAAGCATTCCAGTCAGTAACTCCACAAGAATGGAAAAACTGCGTTAATCACGTGATTAAAATTGAGAATGAATATTACAATCGTGGAGGAACTCTATACAATGATATAGACAGATTAGTTATCTCAGTAGGAGACGAAAGTTCCAGTGAATCCGAAGAATCGGAAATAGGCGAATTGGACGACGCCGGCGCTTCTGGCAGTATTTCGGGGATAGAGTATCTAGACTCAGATTATTTAGACACTGATTCTGATTATTAAAATTATTTTAATTTCGATATTATGTTTTAATGATTGAAAAACTGAGTGTGTCGCAATTGTCAGGATAGCTGTATTTAGTTATATCCTGCTAGATAATTTCCTTCACCTCTATCCTGTCCCTGAGTGCTTATATATGGTCTTCTTCGCCCTAGCGTTTAATCCTAGTTGTACCTCGGAGCCCAGGGTACGATGTTTTTAGTCCACCCAGATTTGATTCAATATCTCCGCAGAGTGACTACCATTCCGACGGTAGTCGAGATCTTAATCAAGGTATACTAAAAACACTGGAAGCGAAAATTGACAACCTCGAGCAACAGGCCAGGCAGTGCAACTTAGAAATTAGTAATGTTCCTGAACGGCGTGATGAAAACTTATTCACCTTACTTGAAAACATTGGCAAGAAAATTAATACCGCAATACCGCGAGATGAAATTGTTACCGTACATCGTGTGCCACATGCCGCAACTAGTGAACGACCGAAAAATATCGTGGCTAAGTTTAAAACTCGCGCCCTAAGAGACAACGTCCTTAGCGCCTCCCGGTTGAAGAAAGGTCTCACGTCTACGGATCTTGGTATTCTTGGTGTACCCCGCACTGTCTACATCAATGAACATCTTACACTCCAGAAAAAGCAACTATTGCGTGAAACTCGCGACGCCGCTAAGAAGTTCAACTACAAATTTGTTTGGGTAAAGCATTCTACCATTCTTGTAAAGTTGTCAGAAACTTCACCTACTATGGCTATTAAATCATCAAATGATATAAAAAAACTAACGATAAATAAAAATAATTAAGCTGTACCCTAATTTTATGTAATTTCTATATTGTTTAAGCACAATAATGGCTTCCAATAAACTAAGTTTATACTACCAAAATAGCAGAGGAATACGTACTAAAACTAATAATTTATATATGAATATCCTAAGTAATTGTTATGATGTAATTATCTTAACTGAAACATGGTTAACTTCCACAATAAACAGTAGCGAATTTATTGATAATCGCTACGTAGTCTTTCGATGCGACCGTGATAGAGCTGCTACGGGTAAATCAGATGGGGGTGGAGTTTTAATAGCCGTATTACGTGAATACAATCCTGTTAGAATTGAGCTCCCTATGCAAGCTTCACTAAACAAACATATTGAGCAAGTTGTTATTGCAATTCCTAATCGTAATAACACGATAAACACGCTGATCAGTGCAGTATACATACCCAATAATTCTTCTCTCGCTGTATACGACCTGCACTTTGAAGGTATCAATCATATAATAAATTCAACTAAATTTGATGATTTGCTAATGCTGGGTGACTACAACATCCCGACAGCTAACTGGATAAAATTGAACCCTACTCATGACTTTATGAGCTGTATGGGCACCTCTTCTATCTGTGATCGTATGAGAAACTTTATGGCTATACATGATGTTATGCAATGTAATTATTTAACTAATACTCTCGGGCGTACTCTCGATCTCCTATTGTCCAACACAGTATGCCATGTTTTTGTGCCCAATCAACACTTACTTCAGGCTGATAACCATCATCCTCCCTTCTATACTCTCATCTCTCTGAATATCAACCTTAACTTGATACGACCCAAACAAAGCGTTAAATATAATTTTCGTAAAGCAGATTATAACCTCGTTAATAATGATATAAGTGAACATGATTGGGACATGATACTAAGTAGCAGTTCCGCCGAAAACTGTGTTGACACTTTTTACAATTATTTATATGGTATTATCAAAAATCGTGTACCCATGTCAAAATCAAAACACTATAATTTTCCTGTATGGTTTTCCAAAGCTCTAATACACATATATAAATATAAGGAAAAAGCGTGGTCAAAGTGGAAAAGGTATAGAAACAGATCGGATTACGAAGTATTCTCATTATATAGAGCACGCTTTAAGAAGGAATGTGCTAAATGCTACAATACTTATATTAAAAGCGTAGAGGACAGTATTTGCCACAATGTTAAATACTTCTGGACATACATAGCTAATCGGAGAAGTAGGTCAGGAATCCCCTCGCAAATGTGCTATAACAATAAAACAGCTAGTGACCCACTCGATATTTGCAATCTTTTCTCATCATTTTTTCAGTCTGTATACGAGCCAACAAGTTTGTTACTTGATTGGTGCCCACCTTCAGAGCTATTTATTAATAACAACACTTATCTTTCTGACATACAGTTTAGTCTCGCCCAGATTCATGATCAATTAAAAATACTAGATATTACAAAAGGGCCTGGACCTGATGGGATACCCCCTTGTTTCCTGAAATGGACAGCTAACACAATCTGTAAACCCATATTTATAATATTTAATAAATGTATGTCTACAGGTGTATTCCCTTTGGCTTGGAAGAAAGCTAATATAGTCCCAGTGCATAAAGGTGGATCTAGACAAAACATTGAGAATTACCGACCTATCTCTATCCTATGTGCTCTCGCAAAATTATTCGAATCGCTTGTTCATCATAAAGTATATCCGTTCATCCAAGAAAGTATAATACCGGAACAACATGGCTTTGTAAAACGTAAATCCACTATCACCAATCTAATGATTTTCACTACCTCTCTTTTTAAAAACATGGATAATAGAGCGCAAACGGATGCTGTATATACCGATTTTAAAAAAGCTTTCGATCGAGTCGACCACAAAATCTTAATGAACAAGATTGCATTCAATGGTATCAGGGGTAATTTGTTGCGATGGTTCCAGTCGTATATAAGTAATCGTAACCAAAGTGTTGTAAGTAATGGATACCTTTCTAACTCATTTCTAGCTACCTCGGGCGTACCGCAGGGGTCAATTTTGGGCCCTTTATTGTTTATTATTTACATTAATGACATTGGCAACTGCTTCCGTCACAGTAATTTTTTATTGTACGCCGACGATCTTAAAGTTTTTAGAAAAATCCAGTCATTAGACGATTGTCATTTATTACAGCAGGACCTAAATAGGCTATCTGACTACTGTAACAATAATAAATTAATATTAAGTATACCTAAATGCAAATATGTAAATTTTACTAAAAATAAAAAAATCATTAATTTTAGTTACTCTTTGTGCAATGAAATTCTACTTAAAGATAATATAATTAGTGATTTAGGTATCCTCTTGGACTGTAAACTCCACTTAGACGTACACATCGAAAAAATTACCGCCAGCGCTTTTAAAATGTATAACTTAGTGATGAGAGCTTCTGTGGACTTTAAGAGCCCAACCACATACATATACCTATTTAATTGTCTTGTACGACCACAGGTAGAATATGCCAGCATGATTTGGAACCCCTACTATTCAAAGTACGACAATGCAATTGAAAGAGTGCAGCGCAAGTTTCTGCGAGCAACTCAGTTTAAATGTCGTCTAGGGCGTTCCACATACAAAGAGTCTCTACAAAAATTTGCTTTGCTTACACTACACTCGAGACGACTGTTACTTCAGGCTATGGTGCTCTATGACCTTATTAGCAATAAGTATGATTGTACCGAACTTATTAACGCTTTATGTTATATTGTGCCCAGATCTGTAATTAGACGAGAGACGCGCACCTACCCGCTATTTGCTACGACTGTTAGTCGTACGAATGCGGGGGAGCGTGCGCCCCTTCATAGAATAGTTAAAAATTTTAATAAATTGTTCGTTAATATAGATATTTTTGCCTCTACTCGCAATCAGTTTAAAAATAATATAATACATACGCTTCGTCAGCTACAATAGTATAAACATTGGTGAACATTTGTGTAAACACATACACTTAGATTTAAGTAGATACTAGCTCTAAGCTTCAATTAGGTTTAACTGTACTTCTGAAAGTAATATGTGGAAACGCCGTGGATTGTATATTAATTTATTTTGTTATGTATCTAGCCAGTAAGACACAATGTACAGTTGTTTGTTTTCCCCAATAAAATAAAATAAAAAAAAAATAAAAATAAAATAGTCACAGTCGGTCTTTCTAGATTGCGGAGGTCAGCCTCCGCATTCCAGAGAGATAACGATATTCGACGCTTATATTAGATTTCAGGATATCTGAGGGCATTGACTTCCCAATAACTGCCGACAGAGATGTTCATGTCAGTCGGGACCGACGATTTAACGTGCTCTTGTAACGCACGGAGCATGCTATAATGAATTATTTAATACGTACATAATTTTGAGAAAAGTCATATATAACGTTCCAAATAGTCCTCTGAGTATGGTACCTCATCTAGTTATAATTAAAACAAATATTTATTTGTTATAATTATAACTAGCTACCATAATAATATGTTGTATGTGTTATGTTCGCGTTTACTATAATTGATAACCATGCATAAACAGGTATAAACAGAGTGCTTCATTTATAAAACTATAAACAAATATGAAAGGGTATCTATAACATAGCAAGCTAGTGGCTAGCCAGTATACTATAGTAGTCTTTGCTAGTGGCACACTTGATATCAAACAATAGCTCCGTCGCGCGTCGTTCTTTAATTTATAATTCACTATTATATATAGAAGGGTTGTTTGTAAAACATTTTTTGCGACTATAGCCGCATATACTTTAATAAAAATATAATAACGATCAAAACTTTTCAGTCCAAATCTATAGGGATACCGCTTGAAAATCAGTGGCGCCCTCATTTTATTTCATGACTTTCTTAACGGACTGTACTGGTATAGACTAACGCCATAACCATAGCCATACTGTGAGATACAAAGTCAAAAGCTTTATCAAAGAATAAAAAGATTTTATTGACGTTCATAAGTGGTACTTTGTGACCTAAATCGATAATAATACCTATTTTGATTTGAACTTAGTTACTTACTTATATGTTCATAAATTGATTTGTCGCAACGGATTATGCTTAAAAATTATACGTGTAATTTTAGAGAGTTTTTATGCAAAGTTATTATTATTATTAGGCTAGGTTGGTTGGTTGTGTAAAGCTAATTTAACTCGGTTTGAATATACCTTTTGTGTATAAAACGAATTTAATATTTACTAATTTTGCCTCGGACCATGTGTGAGTATGTTATTTTAAGAAACAATATTTATGGTCGCTTTTGCAATTATTATGCCTAAATGTGATTTTAGATCAGCTTCTTTTTCTATATTATTTGTATTGACTAAGTCTGACATATATTTTCATTTGTATCTGATACAATGTTTCTCTGTAATTTGAATTAAGTAAGTTATGAAGTCGATTTAACGGTGAAGGAAAACATCGTGAGGAAACCTGCATTTCTGCGAGTGCTCCGTAATGTTCTCGAAGATATGTGAAGTCCGTCAACCCTGCAGTGGACCAGCGTGGTGGACGATGGCTTTATCCTTCTCACAGTGAGAGACCAGTGCGCAGCAGTGGGACATTTTAATACAGAATGTACAGTTATGAAGACAGCTGTTGGCTGTGTAGACGGTGACGCGCCACGCGCCCGCGCCCCCCGCGTTTGTGTGTAGGTGCACGTGTGCAGTGCGTACCTGTATGCCTCGTGCACGTGCTGCGGAGTGACGTGTCCGCTGCAGTGCATCTTGGCCATGGCCTCGGCGAGGCGCACCATGGACTCGAGCTGCCGCACGGTGATGCGCCACGCGCCCGCGCCCCCCGCGTGTGTGTGTAGGTGCACGTGTGCAGTGCGTACCTGTATGCCTCGTGCACGTGCTGCGGAGTGACGTGTCCGCTGCAGTGCATCTTGGCCATGGCCTCGGCGAGGCGCACCATGGACTCGAGCTGCCGCACGGTGATGCGCCACGCGCCCGCGCCCCCCGCGTGTGTGTGTAGGTGCACGTGTGCAGTGCGTACCTGTATGCCTCGTGCACGTGCTGCGGAGTGACGTGTCCGCTGCAGTGCATCTTGGCCATGGCCTCGGCGAGGCGCACCATGGACTCGAGCTGCCGCACGGTGATGCGCCACGCGCCCGCGCCCCCCGCGTGTGTGTGTAGGTGCACGTGTGCAGTGCGTACCTGTATGCCTCGTGCACGTGCTGCGGAGTGACGTGTCCGCTGCAGTGCATCTTGGCCATGGCCTCGGCGAGGCGCACCATGGACTCGAGCTGCCGCACGGTGATGCGCCACGCGCCCGCGCCCCCCGCGTGTGTGTGTAGGTGCACGTGTGCAGTGCGTACCTGTATGCCTCGTGCACGTGCTGCGGAGTGACGTGTCCGCTGCAGTGCATCTTGGCCATGGCCTCGGCGAGGCGCACCATGGACTCGAGCTGCCGCACGGTGATGCGCCACGCGCCCGCGCCCCCCGCGTGTGTGTGTAGGTGCACGTGTGCAGTGCGTACCTGTATGCCTCGTGCACGTGCTGCGGAGTGACGTGTCCGCTGCAGTGCATCTTGGCCATGGCCTCGGCGAGGCGCACCATGGACTCGAGCTGCCGCACGGTGATGCGCCACGCGCCCGCGCCCCCCGCGTGTGTGTGTAGGTGCACGTGTGCAGTGCGTACCTGTATGCCTCGTGCACGTGCTGCGGAGTGACGTGTCCGCTGCAGTGCATCTTGGCCATGGCCTCGGCGAGGCGCACCATGGACTCGAGCTGCCGCACGGTGATGCGCCACGCGCCCGCGCCCCCCGCGTGTGTGTGTAGGTGCACGTGTGCAGTGCGTACCTGTATGCCTCGTGCACGTGCTGCGGAGTGACGTGTCCGCTGCAGTGCATCTTGGCCATGGCCTCGGCGAGGCGCACCATGGACTCGAGCTGCCGCACGGTGATGCGCCACGCGCCCGCGCCCCCCGCGCCGCCCGCGCCGCCCCCGTCCCGCTGCCGCAGCACCGTGTAGTACTCCACCAGCAGTTTACCTGCCTCCTGCACATATAAATCACTTGTCAGCTTTATACACTAGCGGCCACATGCGATTTCTTCACGGGTTGAATTAATGAATTTCTACCCACAAAGATAATAATAATAATATACCCCTCTAGGGCAGTCCTTATCTCATCATGCAACTAACGCGATCTCGGAGGGCATAGTACTTTTGCTTTAAAATACCATCTTCACCTTGTGATATAAAGAAAAAATGTATCACCGGGTTTTTTTAAAACGCACAAACCGCAAGGCAGCTTGTGGCGAGCTGATTGTGAGTGGCGACACTGCGGTCCTGGATGCATCAGAAAGTCGGTTAGGGCCTCGTCCCCAGCTTGCCGTTACTGGCTGGTTGGGGTAGAACTTCATGAGCGCCCGTAGGACCCTAGGGCGACTCTGGTTTGCCTTGGTCGACCGGTTAGAGGGAGGCCGCTAGAGCTATATGCTTGGGGGTGGCACTGTCATTTTCAAGGGCAAAACTACGAGGAAATCCACTCCGGGTCTCCGTCACGAGACCCGTGATGGTGAAACCGGCGCCGCACCGCTCGACACCCATAGCCGCTCGCACCGGTGTTACCTTTTACTGGCATTAAGACTTGTATGCCTGTGGTGGCTATTCAGGGGGCCCATCTAGTGAGTTGGCGAGTCACTGTCTGCCCATCCAATTGATGCTATTAGAGTATTCAGGGCAGACGCCGTTTTTCATCCATAGTTTTCATTATACCAGCCCATCAAACACCCATCCCCATAGACCAGATTTATTAGGTTCCATATGTAGCAATAGTCTCCTACACTTGCAGCGACTAATGTCTCTGTACCTAAGTGTCGCATCTCACTCTAAATTAAAACTCCCGAAGGGCCTCTGCATGTTTGACCCATGTCCCCGTGTAAGCTGGGTTTTTTCTAATGCATTAGGAAAATACTCGTGTAAGAGAAACAAATAATAATAATTAATCAATTTATGTTCTCACCACAATATAAACATGTTTTACATCTTGGTTTGACATAATTTAACAATTAATTAGTGCAATACGGATCCGTTTAAAGAGAATACTCAAGCCAAAACCGAACCCTAACCTGCAAAGGGTAGACTTAGCTGGATTCAGGCAGAGTTTGCATAAACGGATATCAGACGTTTCATACGAAGGCACAGTAGACACCAGATGGGGTCTCCTAAAGACGTTGATTGCCGAGACAGCAAATGAGTATGTCACGAAGAAACCAGATATGAAAGACTACATAACACCTGCAACCACACAAATAATTCTGGAACGTCGTGAGCTGAAGGAGAAAGAGAACAAGATCAGTTGAAGACCAGAAACGGTATGCGGAACTTAATCAAGAGGTCCAAAGAAGATGTCACCAGCACTACAATGCGCACATAAATAACATCTGTATAGAACTCGAGCAACACAGTAAAAGAAGTAAAACCAAGAACCTGTTTTGCAAAGTAAGAGAACTAGCTGGAACACGTAGCACTAGAACTTGTGCAATTGAAGACGAAAGTAGACATCTCCTACCAGACACATCTCAAGTTCTAGAACGTTGGAAACGCTACTGCGCGGCTCTATATGACACGGAGAATCCAACTAACCGGGGAAAAGAGGGGATAATCGATGAACCCGACATTCTTCGCTCAGAAGTAGAAAATGCAATTAGTGCTCTTAAATGTGGAAAGGCACCAGGCAAAGGCGGTATTCCTGCAGAACTGTTGAAGAACATGGGCCGTCGAGGAACAGAAATAGTAACCGACATATGCAATGTTTTCTGGAAAACTGGAAAATGGCCAACAGAATGGACGGAGTCGGAGTTCATTCCCATACACAAAAAAGGCTCGATGAAAACTTTGCCCATTGCATTGATTTTCCATGCAAGCAAGATCCGTCTGCATGTAATTAACCAACGGCTCAACTACTTCCTCAGAAATCAGATACCCGAAAAACCGGCTGGTTTGGTGAAAGGTAAAGGCACAAGGGAGCAGATACTCAATGTCCGACAATTCATCGAAAAGAGCAGAGAGTTTAATTGCCTACTTGTCTTGTGTTTCATAGATTACACAAAGGCATTTGATTGTGTACAGTGGGATAAACTGTGGGCTGTGTTGCACGAGATGGGGACTTCTGAGCAACTCATCGGCCTGATCCAGCATGTGTACACCGAGAACCGTTCTTTTGTCAGAATTGGCAACGTTTGTTCCAATGTGTTCGAGACGAAAAAAGGCGTGCAACAGAGCTGCATCCTATCCCCGGCTCTGTTCAATATAAACGGGGAATACAACATCCGGAAGGTACTTGAGGATTGGGATAAGGGATTTTCAGTAGGCGGTATGGCGTTATGTCATATGGAATATTATTATGGGGAAAAGCAGCTGATATACAAAGTATTTTTATATTGCAAAAAAGAGCTGTGCGTGCAATTTATCAATTAGGAACTAGAATCTCGCTCCGAGAAAAATTTAAGAATATAGGTATTTTAACTGTAGCATCACAATATATTTATTTTAATATCATGCATGTCCGTCAAAATATATATTTATACATAAAAAATAGTTACATACATAACATCAATACTAGAAATAAATATAAATTATGTGTTCCATTCTACTGTCTACATAAAGTTCATGGTTCCTTCATGGGTCTTGGTATACGTTTTTATAATAAAATCCCGAGTAATAGAGTAATATTCTAGAATTACCAGAGAATAAATTTAAAGTTAAAATTAAAACTTGCTTAATTTCTAAAGCATATTATAATATAGATGATTATTTAAATGACAAACATTTTGGCACTAATATTTGCATCAGATCACAGGATATTAAATGTCAAATACTAACACTTATGTTTTTTTTAATATATGTAAATATTTTTTTTTGTAATATTACACCTTGTTTAAGCTGGAATTTGCATTGTTGTTACATTCAGACGTATTTTAATCAAGAAGAATGTGCAATGAAGACAACTCGTGATTATGGACAGTTCCGTTAAGCTTTCTTTTGAATTCTGAATTCTGGTTTCGTGGAATTCGATAATTTACTTACTAAATTTTATTTAAACAATTAGATTAAACTACGGACTATAATCACGTCTTGTCTTGATTATTTATGTACATGTAAGTGGATGCTCCTATTTACCATACTGCTGCTTTAGAGGCTACCATCAATTTTTATCAAATGCTTGAGTATGTTGAGTAGTAGTTCATGGAGAAATGGTTGCAGCACCTTACAGTTATGATTTGTAAACGAAATATTATTGTACACTTGGCGATTAAAAAGAGTGGCTATGAGTTTCTTGCCCGTTCTTCTCATGAGCCCTACACACCCTTGCTTTGCTGAACGTGGCAGTAAATGTAAATTCACAGAAAAAAAATTACGTGTAACTTTGACATTCATAAGTGTTACCTTGTAACCTAATTTGAATAAACTTATTTTGATTTGATTTGATTTGATTAGATATGCCGTCGAAACGACCCTCCTCGCTACATCTGTAGAGGACATGCAGGAACTGTTTCAAAGACTCGAGTCCGAAAGCAACAGCATGGGTCTCGCAGTAAACAGGAGCAAGATGAAGATAATGGTAGTAGATCGTGCCAGAAAACTCTCCAACACCAGACATCATCCCAGGGGCCGACATTGTGGACCATTATCTGTATCTGGGTGCACAAATTTATAACGACGGCAGTTGTGTACCGGAGATAAAGAAGCGTATTGGAATGGCTAGCGACGCTATGACCTGACTTAATAACATCTGCAAAAAGACCAAAGTCCGGTTAATACGCTCTTTAATATTCCCAATATTCCTGTACGGAGTGGAGACGTGAACGATACTGGCTCAAGAAAGACAGAGAATTGATGCATTCGAGATGTGGTGCTGGAGGCGTATGTTGCGGATACTCCGGACTGCCAAACGGACCAATGCATCGATTCTTGCGCAGCTTGGAATAAAAATCCGCCTATCCATAATTTGTCAGCAGCGTATTTTGACATACTTCGGCCACATAGTACGGAGAGGAGATGAGAACCTCGAAAAGCTAATCGTAGTTGAGAACACGGAGGGCAAGAGAGCTCGAGAACAGTCCCTAACCAGATCAACCGATCAAGTAAAGCACTCATCTTCAACCAAACTCAGCTCGGTGGTCAGAAGTGCCATGAACAGGAACCGATGTAGGCAAATCGTTCGATCCAAGTATGGATTATCCAACGATAATCACGATCCTCAGACATGAGGAACCGACCATAGAGAGAGAACAATTAGTTATTGTGGGGAGACTGATACCTATGCTAGGCTCAAGGCTTGTATTTCAGGATACCAGGTATAAATAAAGATGTTAATGATGATCATTTCGTATTTATAAAATACCGAGAACCTTTCTAAACTATAATATTTGGTACTACATCTATATTATACTTATAAACTAACTGCCTAACTAATACTTCAACTTGTAACAGATAGGCCACATAAAAATGTTTGTCGTAGGGCGCCTATGCTGAATAATGATAACAACAAATACTGAAACTGACCATGAAAAATTTCTGCTGTCTGTCTTGCCCTGATGACGCCAATGCACGACTTCACTCGCATACAAAGTTAGTCATTAAAGCATAGCTTAGGCCATTCAAGGATACCATAGCTTCCAATTAGTTAATCGAAATTTTCTCACTTTTGTTTATGTAATAAAATTGTTGTATGAAGCTAGTTTTACGTCCGTACGTAACTGTGGTCTCTATTGAAAATCAGCATTGCGATATCACGTCAGTATTATCACAACATCAATTCTGAATGGAGACTATTTGATGCCATAATAGCTATGCATTTATTTGCAAACTACTGTTTTAAATGCGTTTGAAAATAGTATATAATAATAGTTAGAAAAAAATATGAAGTGATTATTAAGACTTTGTGGCAATTTTTGTGTGATAGGCCCAATTCTCGAGGAAGCTTTTATAACATTAATGTCTCCATCGATGAAATAAATCCACTGGCTGTTAATATACACTGGTAATTTTTAATTTATGTTTTTCAGAACATCCGGTTGAACAATAACGAATTTTCAAAAGAACCTTTCTCCTGATTTAGACACACTAGAAAATTGGGAATTCTACTCTCGCGTTTCTTTTGATCTAATCTTTACGAAACTGTAAAAAGGCGATGTCACTTTTCTAAAACACAGTGTGTAGGTGTAAACGCGGGGTATCTAGTTAATCATACACAAATCACAAATAACACTTACCTCAGTAATAAGAGGCTTGAAGGACCTCGCGAACGCGATGTACCGCAACAGATCCTCTCTCGAATAAACACAATCATATGTCTCCTCCTTGTTACAGTGCAAGTCCACAATCTTCCTCGCAATAGCGTAGTCTACCATCTCGCTGCTCTCGTCAATGAGGATGAAGAACAGATCGAATCGGGACATGATGGGAGCGCTGAGCGCCACGTTTTGTTGTAAGGACTTAGCTCGGTCGTATCGACCCCCAATTGGGTTAGCAGCGGCTAGAATGGATGTACGGGCGTTTAGAGTTGCTCTGACTCCAGCCTGAAACAAAATGTTTTGTTAATAGTATTGTTACGTGCTGGGTTCGAAGGATATAAAACATGTTTTATTCTAACACACAATTAAATTTAAAATACTACACACACTACTTAAATTACACATAATTTTTTTTTTTTACGTGTGGTATGCATTGACGCCTACCCCTCCGCGGGGGCGGGCGGAGGGGTTATGTCGGATTCGCCAGGGTAAATGAGAAAGATGGAATAAGAATAATGTACCTCCCGGAATACCGACTAAACCCACCACGGTGTTCCTCGACAAAAACCACTATCAAGGGGGCCGCGCGAATCACTTTCGCATGCGGTCGCGACCCCGCCGAGATTTCGAAAGACGGACTCGAAACAGGCGCGCGTGGGAACACGCACGCCGCCTCTCGGACCTGGTGCTGATCGGGTGGCGGGCAGGCCTACAAAACCCACCACGCCCAGGTCAAACCTCAGGGTGGCTGGAGGACGTCTCGCGCCTTCGGGCGCTTGGCTCTGCGTTTGGGGAGAGGGTTTAAGTATTCCCTCTACCGCTCCGCCGTCTCCTTGATGGAAATCACTTCCTCACAAAAGGAGGCGACGGCGTTCCACGACCTCTCACTCCGGACCATAGACTGAACTACGGCCGGGAGCGAGAGGGCAACCGATCCGACTGCCGCGATCAAATCACGACGCTGCGATGCCCAGGCGGGGCAAACCGCCAAAGTGTGCAGCGCCGTGTCCTCAATAACGTCGCGGCAGTCGCCGCAGTGGTGACAACCGGGCGTCTCTTGCCGGCATATACGACACAGGAACCGGCCAAAACATCCGTGGCCAGTCAGAACCTGTGTCAGCCGGAAGGTGAGGGCGCCATGCCACCTCTCCAGCCACTACTCAAACACGGGACTTACCGCCACGATCGTGGCGTGCCCGACTTAAACACTTTCTTAATCTAACTGCTTTTAACTCTGTGATATTTTCGCTTCCATACGCTCCGATGAATACTTGACAGCTTACGATTGTAAACTGACTTGGCGTGACGCTCCAATTATACGTGATTAAAGCGTTTCTGGAATTTTCTAGAAGCGACGTACCTGGCGTATAGTAGTACGAGAAAGTTCAAGCGCTCTCTCTTAGTTCAGTAAGACGTCAATAGATGACGCTGTAATAAATTATTAGAAAGAACTGCAGGGTCTTCCCCGCTGTGCCAAGAGATGGCACTGGCTGTAACAGTATTGTTAGTATTGGAATTAAACTGGTTTATAAGGATTTTATCGCGATATTTTTACCACTTTTATGACATAACAAGCGACCCGCTCCGGCTTCGCAGGGGTAATACCAAAACCTTAACAAATTTTACACCTTAACCTTCCTCATGAATCACTATTAATGAAAACTGCATGAAAATCCGTTCAGTTCGCTTTTGAGTTTATCGCGAATAGACAGACAGACGCTGCGAAGGACTTTGTTTTTTAAAATGTAGTGATTCACAGTTACGGGAAGACCAGTCTCCCCTTGAACATGGTTGCTGAAAAGCAACCGAAACGTTGAGGAAAGTGTAAATTAAAATCTAAATAATTTTAAATAGATGAATTAGTATTATAGGTCGCGATCGGCTCATACATCGGCCGAGAGGCGCCCCCACTCCAGCGCCAAGAGCACGACCGGTCCGCGTGACAAATGGTAGCTGTCGTTTATAAGACATGACTTGGCTGTGTTATATTCCCTTATATTCAAGCCATTGTCTACCATTAAGAAATTGACTACACGAATGGCGTAATGGTTATAGAGGTCGCCTCGTCACTGCAATTGTACCGAAGCCCACATGGGACAAAACATTACGTAATCCGCAAATGGTTGTTCCGAATCTGACCCGTTCTTTGTGTCCGTTATTTCAATGTTTGTAAGGGCCCCCGCTACACAGGAATTATTCATATTGCGGGAGTTTTTTATTTAAAAGAATTGTGTTTTATTAAAGAAAGGATATCCAACAGTTCAATTGTAATACAAATCTACGTCGCGACTGAAAGAGTCAGTCAATGGTAGTACCAACCAACTTATAGCTAGCAATAATAACTACAAAATATTAAGAATCGTTTATTAACTTTTGGTGCTGCCTGTACTTCTTAGTGCTATTAACTAAGATGTACAGTGAACGCCAAAAGTTACAAGCCTATATCAAGCTAAGGGAATGTACCCATACCACGTGACCCGTATGGAGAGGGTGAAGGTTATCTTCAAAATACCATGCTTGGTCACAGAGGCGGTCTTAGGTTTTCGTCACGTAGTGAATATCCTCTAAAGAAACCTCACGCTTTTTCGAGCTATATTTAAATATGGCGACAAATAAAAGCCAAATTTTTATTTTTTACTTTTTGTTCGCAAAGCATGTTTTAAAACCATTAAGTTGGTGTAATGTATCTTAATTTTATGAAATAAACATTTATGGAGGGGAACGGAGAGGGGTCTTGGCATATACTACGTCTGGTCACCGAGGGGTGGGAGGAGTGTAAAAAATGGGTTCCGTAGTATGTTGATATTACCATTTAAATACAGACAAGAGCTATATAAGAACAATTTAAAATCATAATATCATCCTTACATACCTTAGCAAGTGATATAGTCTGCTGTTCCATGGCCTCGTGAATGGCCACCTGGTCGGCGGGGTCCATCTTGTCGAACTCATCAATACAACACACGCCATTGTCAGCCAACATCAACGCACCTGCTTCGATCACGAAGTCAAATGATTCTTCGTCCTGAAACATATACAATTAATTCAACAAAATCTTCCCATGCTATTATCTATACTAATATTATAAAGCTGAAGAGTTTGTTTGTTTGGTTTAACGCGCTAATTTCAGGAACTACTGGTTCGAATTGAAAAAGTATTTTAGTGTTGATAGCGTATTTATCGAGGAAGGTAGGCTATATAAAATCACGCTACGACCTACGGGGGCGGCGCAGTAACCATAAACGCGGGTACAGCTAGTTAAAATATAAAGCTACAATAGGCATGAGGAATAAAAAAGAGATTTGAGTCCGGCTTTTAGATTAGCAAAAAATATTGAACTCGTATTTTTTATTTTGTACCACAAACTAAAACAGCCAAGATACAACGCGTTTAAATTTTCGTGTTACGTCACTTGTCGGTACACATTTTATAAGACAGTGACGTAACACTCCCGAATTTTAATGCGTTATATTTTAGAAAATGTTTGTTTAGTTAAAACAAAAATTATGTGTGCAATATTTTTTGCTAATCTAAAAGACGGACGAAATACAATTTTTAGTTAGCATGCCTATTAAGCAAAAAGCTTGCAATGTTATTATAAAAATTAAAAATTATAATATAGTTGCCAGTGGTAGAAAATTCAGAGGTAATATTAAAATACGAAAATATCTAACTCTGTCAAACCTCGTCGGTCTCTTATTTTACTGCTTGCTCAAAGATATTGTGTTAGTCAGAATCTAAAATTATTTATTTAGGTCACAAATTAACACTTAGGGGTCATCCATGGGTGACACATTAAGGGGGAGGGAGGGGTCAATAAAGTGTTTTTTCATTGTGTGACAAGGCGTGGGAGAGGTTCTGAATTATTTTGTGAAGTGAAATTTCAAAATTTAATATATCGGAGAAGTACAGTAATGAGTTATTCAGGTTTATGAGAGAGAATTCCTAAATGGAAATAAAACAAATTTTGGAACTGCTGTTTTAATTTAATAAGTTTTAGATATAAAATATTTGACGTCACTCTAAGGGTGAGTCTCACAAATGTGACCAGCTGTGACAAGGACAAGTGGTCAAAAATCATGAAATTGGTGTGACGTAATTTATGGATGGTCCCATATGAAAGTCTTAGAACGGTTAGTGAGTCTACTTAATTTACTGCAATAGTTACATTTATGTTAGTTGCTAGGTTCAGGTGAAGATTACCTTGACGACAGCAGCAGTGAGACCAGCAGCAGAAGACGCTTTGCCGCTGGTGTAGACGGCGCGCGGAGTGATCTCGCTCACTTGCTTCAGCAGCTGCGACTTGGCGGTGCTCGGGTCTCCCACTATACACACATTGATGTCGCCTCGGAGTGTTGTGCCTGTAAACAATTTATTTATTATATTATTTCCACTTCATTTAAGTGTTCTATTATTACTAGATTTTGCCCATGGCTTCGCTCGCGTAAATGTAGGTAAGGTTAGATGGAATGACGGGTACCCTATGTCCTTTTCAGTGCCCCTGACAACTTGTATGCGAAATTTCATGAAGATCGGTCGAGTAGTTAAGGTGTAAAAACGTACAAACAAACTCATATTCGCATTTATAATATTAGTTCGGATTTGTTATTATATCCACCAACGTTACTATATTATAAAATTATATTTAAACCAGAAAATGGAAGCGCTAAACCAGATACAGTACGCCTTTTTTATTATTATTGCAGTCTTTAGGTTAAGTTTTCAGCAACAACTCATTTCATATTGCTAAGGGATCATTATCTATATGTAAGCCCTTTATCAATCATTTAAAAGGATATTCGCAAAAATAAAGTTTTTACTCTAATAAAGTATCCGCAGGTCGAAACAGCTCGAAAAATAAGGTTACATCAATACTATAATGGCTTCTACAATATTTCATCCTTGAAGGGTCGGCATAACAAATACAATTTTGTAGAGATTTCCTGTTTATTTTTTTTTATCTTTTTCTTATGAGATAGGAACTATGCCTAGAAATAATACCTGTGTCGCGGGGACTTTACAAACATTCAAACAACGGACACAAAGAACATTCAGACTCAGAACAACCATTTGTGGATCATACAAAGTTTTGTTCCATGTGGGACTCGAACCCACAACATTCGGCGCAATGGCACCATTACGCCATCCGTGTAGTGTTTAACCATATAGGACGTACCTTCAACAGTAGTTTTAGCGACACCACCGAACAGCATGAGCAGTATGCCTCTCTTCACTTCATTGTTGCCATGAATACTCGGGAACAGACTCGTGATCAGATTGTTGTACAAGTTGCGGTCGCGGGACATCTCGTATACCTACATCGAAAATGAAACTGTTAGTAAAACTTAAAACATAGATAGGAATAAGGAACCTTAGGAGGACAAATACCACTTTGGGTCACTAAGCTAACGAAGTAAGTAAGAAGAACTCTTCGTATCTGAAGACACACACGCAGCAGCTTATGGCTTAGTGGTATTTTTTTTTAGTTTAGTAAGCTGAGCGTAGTGGTCGATTCGCACGAATCTGTACGCATGAATTGTGCGAAACGACATGTTTTTTAAATAATATTTTTATAAGTGCACACATCAAACAAACTTATAGACTAGAGACTCGTTGAATTTGCACAACATTGCTATTAAACGTATTGCAATAAGTAGATGACGCAGATAATTTGTTGCTTCCGACCCCCCAGCCCCAAGGGCCCCGACTGGGGACGGTCCGCGTTGGGCTTTAAAGAAGCTGAATCGGGAGGTCCTCCTGGAAGCCTGCATCGTTCAGGCCTGGGTGCCAGCACCGGCCAGGCCTGATAATGTTGAGATGGAGGCTGACCTACCGGCCCATTGTGTTGCTGGACGAGGTGGCTAAACTCTTCGAGTTTATTATCGCGGAGCGCCTCGTCCAGCGTCTCTCTTCAGTGGGCCCGGATCTGGCGGAGAACCAATATGGTTTCCGCCGCGGGCGCTCCACTATAGACGCAGTCATGCGTGTGAGGAGCCTGGCGGAGGACGCGGTGTCCCGGGGCGAGGTCGTCTTCGCGGTGTCTTTGGACATCGCGAATGCCTTTAATACCTTGCCCTGGAGTTGTATTAGGGAGGCACTCGTTTTCCATCGAGTGCCGACCTACCTCCGCCGCATAGTCGGGGCATATCTGTCAGAGAGGGTAGTCGTCTACCCGGGTCACGACGGTTGGAGTCGGCGAGAGATGTCGTGCGGTGTTCCGCAGGGATCGGTTCTGGGTCCGCTCCTGTGGAACATCGGTTACGACTGGGTGCTGCGAGGTGCGCTCCTCCGTGGCGTCGGCGTCATTTGTTACGCCGACGACACGCTTGTCACGGCGAGGGGTAAGTCGCACCGGGCGGCGGCCATACTGGCGACCGCTGGGGTCGCACAAGTCGTTGGTCGTATCCGGCGGTTGGGCCTCGAGGTGGCCCTGTCCAAGTCCGAGGCCGTTTGTTTCCACGGCCCTCGGAAACGGCCACCTCCAGGGGCCCATATTATGGTAGGAGGGGTCCGCATCGGCGTCGAGTCAACCCTAAAGTATTTAGGTCTCTTGCTCGACAGCCGATGGGACTTTACAGCCCATTTTCGTCGTTTGACCCCCATTCTTCGGGGCGCTGCAGGCGCGCTCTCGCGCCTGCTGCCAAACCTTGGGGGGCCAAACACCTCCTGCCGGAGGCTCTACGAGGGGGTCGTGCGGTCCATGGCCCTATATGGGGCCCCAGTTTGGGCAGACAACCTGACGGCCCGCAATATCTCGGCGCTTCGTGCACCACAGCGCGCCATGGCCGTCAGGTTGATTAGGGGATACCGCACGATCTCGTTCGAGGCTGCGAGCCTCCTCGCCGGATCGATGCCATGGGACCTGGAAGCGGCGCTCCTGGCGTCGCTCTATCGTTGGCGCCAGGAGGCACTAGCTCGGGGCGAAGGACCGGATCCTCCCGCTATCAAGGCGGCGAGGTCCGAGCTCCGCCAGGTCCTAGTGGCGAATTGGAAGGAGCGACTTGTGCACCCCAGTGCCGGGCACGCCACGATCGTGGCGGTAAGTCCCGTGTTTGAGGAGTGGCTGGAGAGGCGGCATGGCGCCCTCACCTTCCGGCTGACACAGGTTCTGACTGGCCACGGATGTTTTGGCCGGTTCCTGTGTCGTATATGCCGGCAAGAGACGCCCGGTTGTCACCACTGCGGCGACTGCCGCGACGTTATTGAGGACACGGCGCTGCACACTTTGGCGGTTTGCCCCGCCTGGGCATCGCAGCGTCGTGATTTGATCGCGGCAGTCGGATCGGTTGCCCTCTCGCTCCCGGCCGTAGTTCAGTCTATGGTCCGGAGTGAGAGGTCGTGGAACGCCGTCGCCTCCTTTTGCGAGGAAGTGATTTCCATCAAGGAGGCGGCGGAGCGGGAGAGGGAGCGTTTAAACCCTCTCCCCAACCGCAGAGCCGGGCGCCGGAGGGCGCGAGATGACCTCCAGCCACCCTGAGGTTTGACCTGGGGGTGGCGGGCTTTGTGGGCCTGCCCGCCATCCGTTCAGCACCAGGTCCGAGAGGCGGCGTGCGTGTTCCCACGCGCGCCTCTGTGTCGAGTCCGTCTCCCCTCTATGGGGGAGACAGTAGGGTTTTATGTGCAGTAGTGCCTATTTTGGGTAGGTCTTTCGTGTAGTGGCCTGCCGTTTCATACGGCGGGCCGTAACCTCGGCGGGGTCGCGACCGCATGCGAAAGCGATTCGCGCGGCCCCGTCAATAGTGGTTGTGTCGAGGAACACCGTGGTAGGTTTAGTCGGTATTCCGGGAGGTACATTATCTTTTTTTTTAACATCTTTATTTTACCCCGGCGAGTCCGACATAATCCCTCCGCCCGCCCCCGCGGAGGGATATGCGTCATTGCATTCCCCCAAGTAAAAAAAAAAAAAAAAAAAAGATAATTTGTTGCTGGAAGCTATTAACAAAAATACAGTTTGATAATAATATCCAAAAAGTACAACTCTTGACCATTTTGTAAATTTTAGAAATGTTGTATGATTCCTAATTTTAATTGAGCTGATCTTTCGGCAGTGCTATTAAAACATGACAAACTAAAATATTTTCACGAGAGACGATAAAAATATATTAGGATTTTTTGGGCCATGCTAATACGAGAAGAAAAAAATATTTTTTGGACCACCCTAAATGTGTGAGACGTACCTTGTCCCATTCTTTATCAGTCATTTGCTTTCTCATATCCTCGGTGGTAAGATCGTCAGTCGCCATCTCAGCTGTTCCAAATCGCCTCGATATAGCCTGCACACTGCATGCTAAGAAAGCTGTTCTGTAAACAATATAAAGCTTGAAGAAAAGTCTTGCACTACTTGTATTATTGCTATCACTAAATAGTAAGTATGTAATACTAGATTTGCCTGCGGTTTCTAACCTAACCTAACGGTAATCTAACCTAACCTGGTTAGATTAGTGATCTCCATTTATCTACTACAGTAGCCTAAAATATCAACAAATCTAATTATATATATATATATATATATATACAAGGTTGCTATGATCCATGGGCATTAAAATTGACAGAGTATTCCATATGGGGTCAGTGTTAATTCGAAACGGTTAAAAACCCGATAAAAATAGAAAATCACTTTTTCAAACAAATTATATCAATTTAATACGCAAACACCATATTTTATAAAAATCTGTTTTCTGTAATTGTTTCATTGTCAACGGGTTTATTTATTGCTTCCTTGTTTGTGTTACAAACTAATGGTGTAAACTAGTAGTGAAAACATATGCTTACGTGTTTTCGTTCTTATTGCGCTAAGATTAAGACTCACTTTGGCGTGATTGTTGGCTACTGTAATAATGTATACTAAGTATCAGAGCGGCAACATCTCCTACATTTTGGTCGCTTTAAGGTGCATGACCTTAGATACCTATGCTGAGAGTCTCGGTCAGCTGTTAGGGCAGATAAAACCCATTACAGTTTAGCAAAAACTAAAAATCTATCCTGCAGCTAAACTACTGCTCCTATTGAACTGAAATTTGGTGTAGAGCTTGTATGTGGTACATACTATATGTAGATAGAAATAAAGCCTCACTGTTTAATCAACCTTGTATATATATTTTTATTAAAGGCATCTTTCGCTCTAGAATTAAATTCTATGTTGCGAGGGTCTTTACAAACATTCAAACAACAAACGCAAAGAACACCCAGACTCCAACTCTTTGTGGATCACCCAATTATTTTCCCGTGTGGGGATCGAACATACAACACTCGGCGCGGCGATAGTAGCGAGGCGAACACTTAAACCACTACGCCATCAGTACAGTGCTTATTAATATGCATTAACTTATTTAACAAAATTATACATTCTTATGCAAATGTTTCTTGAATATTTATACTTACTTGTAATGCAGTTCTCTAACTCCCAAAGCCTTAAGTCCTTTGATGCCTTCCATCTGTCCCTCAGTGGCCTGTTTAGTCCTGGTTGTGAGTTCAGCTTTGGCTCCAGGCAGTGAAAGAGATCCAACATCGGGCACCACTATCAGAGTACCGGTGAAATCATAGCGGTCACCAGCCTAAAAGAGAAAGATAATATATAACATATAAATATAATACAGGGTGCCCAGTGCGAGTTATTTTTACGTTAATGCGATGGAAATGATTACGTAAATTAAGTATTTACCCCTACTATCTCTATAAATAGCAAGGGTAAACACTCAATTAATTTGTTCGACTCCTAGGGAGTGGCTTTTCCGGTACCAGTGCACTGATCATGCTGGGAGAGAAACGCACAAGCTCGTTTTTGCGTTAAACCTCACCCAAATGGTCCCAGAGGCAACGAGGGTTCCAGACGTTGACGGTCAAAAACCCAACTGCTTGGACTTTCTGCTGACAACTGACCCAGACCATTACTCCGTATCGGTGACAGCACCTTTAGGTGGTGGTGTAGTTCCGACCACTGTCTGGTGAAAACTGTATCAGTCTACTCCCCGCCCGTTCACGGCTCCAATAGCTCCCGGCGGGTCTGGCGATACAGGTCGACAGATTGGGATGAGATGCGATCATTTTTTGCATTTTATCCTTGGCAGCCTACTTGCATGTCTTCGGGTGATCCTACAGCTTGCGCCAATGCTATCACCGATTTGTTACGTCAGGGAATGGAGTATTTTATTCCATTCTCTGACCTGAACACGTCAAGCAAGGCTCAGCCCTGGTTTGGAGCCGAATGTGGACGCGCTAAAGCACAAAGCTTACCTTGCTTGAGTTAACGCTCGAAATAGTAAGACTAAGGATTTACCAGACAAGAAGAGAGCCTTTAACAAGGCTGCCAAGTCCTGCAAGAGAACTCTACGGAAAGCTCGATTTGACTACAAACGCCGGATAGGGAACAAACTAGCTTCTTACCCTGCGGGAAGCAAAGCGTTTTGAACCCTGTCAAAGTCAGTCGAATCGAATTTCTCCTGCGACCACTGCTGAAACCGGATGGATCTTTGGCTCACACTGCTGAAGATAAGGCGAATTTACTCTGCTCTATCTTCGCAGAATCTTTGCGTCTGGAAACTGCAAGCGTGGCACCCAGCGGCGTGGCGTATATATAATAATAATAATAATATCTTGTAAATATTTGAATTGTACTAAACTGTTCTTGCTGAAAAGCTCTTTAGTGTTATTTTACGTCTTTTAAATTGAAATATCTAATTAAAAAGCCGGCAAAATTTTCTTCCGCTCCGGGCAGCTGACACCCACGCTACGCCACTGGTGACACCGCCGTGTCTACCAGCTTGCGAGACCCTCATGTCGAATATACGCATTTGTCAGACCGAGGTCCGTAAAACGCTGCAGAATCTTGGCGTGACCAAGGCCAGCGGTCCTGATGGTATTCTAGCCATAGTACTGAAGACTTGTGCACCGGAACTGTCACTCGTGCTGACACGCATGTATCGCCTCACCCTGGCAATAGGACAAGACGTACCGAACTCTTGGAAGCTTGCTAATGTGCAGCCCGTGCCATAAAGAGGCAGTCGAGCCGAACCTGCGAACTATAGACCCATATCAGTTACCTTCATACTCAGTAAGAGGAACGTATACTAAACAACAGACTCCTGACATACCTAGAATCAAATAGTCTGCTCAGTAACCGGCAATATGGGTTTCACCGAAACCGGTCCACATCCTTCTATTATATGCAACGCATATATGGAGCGAGGTTATCGAGAAACACGGCGAAGCAAAGACTGTTTCCCTTGATATATCAAAGGTCTTCGACAGGATCTGGCATGATAGCCTTATTAGCAAGCTTCCGTCCTTTGACCTACCCACTGGCCTCTGCGTTTGGATAGCAGATTTCCTGAAGAGCCGCTCGATTCGAGTAGTCATTGATGGCTATTCGTCCGAACAAAAGACAATTAATGCCGGGGTTCCACAGGGATGAGTACTCTTTGCAACTCTCTTTTTGCTGTACGTTTGGGTATGCAGACGACAACACGCTTGTAGAGAGTTACGTTTCGAGCGTTAGGGCCAGTGGAGCACAGAAACAGTTGCTCAGGAAAGCTATGATCGAGCGTATAGACTTATGCTTTAAGGCAGTCGCCGATAAGGGTGATGCCAACATGGTTAAGTTCAATGCCTCTAAGACCCCAGCTGTGTCTGTTCTTCGCAAAAAAGAGCCCATTCCAACTGGCTCCAATTTTCCGAGATGTATCTGTGTCGATAACTAATCGCCTTGAGCTTCTGGGTATGTCATTGACACCAACCCTTAACTTTGGCTTCTATATTGAGGCAAAAACCCAACTAGCCGCCCAGAAGCTGGGCATCCTCAGTAAGGTGAGGCAGTATTTCATGCCAGAACATTTGCTTAATTTGTACCAAGTACAGGTTTGATCCTACATGGAGTACTGTTCTCACTTCTGGGATGGCTCTGCAAAATATCAGCTGGAGGCTTTGCAGTCAATTGAGCGGAAGGTCAGTAGATTTATCGGCGATGACCAACTAGTCAACGTACAACTCCAAAGCTTAGAGCATCATCGTAAGGTTGCCAGTCCTTCGGTTTTCTATCGGATACATTTCGGAGAGTGGTAAGAGGAACTGCATAATTTGATATCACCTGCCCTATTCTATCATTGGACGACTAGACGGGAAGGACAGGAGCGGAACTCGCTACCCGTCTGTGCTGCCTGATGAGTACAATCTGGGTTTCTTCAAGTCGCGAGTGAGTCTGCTAGGCAAGCATGCTCTATCGTTGACTGCATCGTCACTTTACAACAGGTGAAATCATGATCAATTGCTTTTGACCACAATCTAACCTGTTGTAAAGAGCGTATAAAATAATTTAAAAAAAAAAAGTGTATATATATATATATGGTGAGTTCTGCCCACTGAACAGGTTAAATACTAAATGAACTTGAAAAGACAGAGGTACCTTAGGATCAAATGGTAGAAGTAAATTGGTGTGGCAGTCCAATGGTTTTCTAATATGCTATTGCTGCTAGATATTAATTTTTTATTAGGTTACTTAATTTGTGAGGTCAATGACCCTACCTGTACTGATTCCACTGCCTCAGCCCTTAAAATAACTTCAAGAGACCTTGGGATGCAGCCTCTGGGCAGTTCAGCCTGTGTCTCCTGTATGCGGACCTTTTGGAAGTCAACAAACACCGACTTGTCTGCATCCAGCATGAACCGGCGACGGTTAGCACATACTGGATTACGACAAATTGTTGGGATTGTGTACTGTAAAAAACAAATTTTAATGTATATTACGAAAATCTTATACAGTAAAAAAATATTAAATTGCCACTTGGTTTACTATAATATTGTATTTTGTGCATGCTGTGCTGACTAGAGATTGTAGTCTAAGTATTTAAGTGAACAGTTTATTATAACATTAAGAGTAAACAATTGTTGGTTGACCAACAAAGATAAATAAAAAATAAACTTTACAGTTTATTTTAAACTATGTTTTGCCTACTTCGCATGCATTAATATAGATTTTGACAATAAATAACTAGCCCTCAGGAATGGTACTTTTTCTGGATGAAAGGTGCTCTTTTTCCTTATCTGTACCCCTGACAAGATGTATGCAAAATTACATGATGATCAGGTGAGTAGTTAACATGTGAAAGCATAAAAAGAAACAACATTCACATTTATAATATTAGTTAGTTATTATTTTTAAGTAAATTGATGTGTTAAATACACATCAATTGATTTAAAAACTGCTTTAAGCGGTCAAATGATTCAAAGCAGATGACCAGTGGTGTTAATAAACAGAGATAAGTTGGATGAGATTCACCAAATACAAAAATTTACAGATTCTCTAAAACTAAGACTGACATTAAACCATGTTCTATCTTAGGTATTATACCTACATCATCCTTCGTTTAATTTCAGGGTAAGTTGTAAATGTCAAATGCCTATATAAATAAATATTAATATTTTTTAGCATGATTAGATCAAGCATGTCTTAAAATATCATGGAATTGATTTGAATAGCTAGTACAATGATTAAGTTACTCAGTACATCACATTACAAATAGATGTCAGCAATGCAAATGTATTGTATTGATTAACATAAGTATCTATTCACATAGTGGTTCGGTATGAATTGATAGATAATGAAAAGGTAGCTAAATGTGTAGTGTGTATGTAAACTATTATCAATAACGTTTAAAATGTTTGTTTATTATGTTCTAGGTGCAACTCGATCAAATACCTTTTTTATCAAAATTGCTCTCTGCCATAATAAATATATGGCAAAAGCACTTTGGTAGTGACTGGAGTCTAAAGTTAACCTTAGCTTGAAGCTGTGAACATGTAGATACCATACCATAAATTTAGTTTGTACAAGTTATTGTAAAAGACAAAGCAAAGTTTATAAGATCATTCAATAAATCTTTTGATCATCTATCTCTTCCATTAATTATAATATTATTAGTGAAAATAGTGACACAAAGTAATAACATACAGTTATACAGTTAATATTCTATAAAGTATTGCATCAATATTCATGCTAAATTATACATAGCTTGATACAGTGGAAATGTTAAGTAACATTTATTCATCTATGATATAAATACAAAAATTCAAAGATTTAGGGTTGATTTTTCAATCGTCAGATAACTTTTATCTGAGGAATATATTTGAAGTTTTGACAGCTTTTGTATAGAAAATATGTCATACTGCCATATTTATTCATCAGATAAAAGTTATCTGACGATTGAAAAACCGGCCCTTAAATGAATTTAAGATTGTCTTCTGTTTACGTGAATGTTATTCATTGAAATTAAACTACACTATACGGATTTTATCGCGTTGTTTATTTATCACTGTATTACAAAATTTTTAAAATATATACACTACTACTACTATTGATTTTATTTTGCTAGTTTATAAGCTAATAAAATTATTTAAACTATTAAATCTATTTATTTTTGGTTTACACTTTCCCCGACGTTTCGGTTGCTTTTCAGCAGCCATGGTCATGGGGAGACTAAGATGGTAGTTGTCTCAATGTTCCAGTGTAGTTATTTCAAAGTACCTGAACATAATTTAATCATTGGTGTTTCTATTTATGCAGAATGAGCTCAAATTATCATGAAGTCTAACTGTGGTTTGTTTCTTCTTAGGTTTGACTATTTGAAGTACTGGATCCCAAGCTGGTGGTACATTCCAACCATCTTCTCTATTGAAATTGGGATGTTTTTTGATTTCAATAGCCTCGCGAAGCATCCTTGGTAGGAATCAGTGTTCTTTAGCGAGAATTTGTGGTTTGTCAAATCTCAGGTAGTGGTTGGTCCCCTGTTGTACATGTTCACACAGAGCAGACTTCAACGAGCGTTTGTGTTTAACGTCAGCTAGGTGTTCTTTTATGCAGGTGCTTATGCTTCTCTTGGTTTGACCAATGTATGAGAGTCCGCAGTCACAATCTATTTTATAGACCTCTGCATCTTGTTAAGGTAATTGGCACTTGACTGATGGTAAAAATTGACTTATCTTCGTTGGCGGCTTGAAGTATGTGTTGATTGAAGCTCGCTTCAAGATGTAGCCAATCTTGTCAGTGACACCCCTTACATAAGGCAGTATAGCAGGCTGGCTTTTCTCGGGATCTGTGACAGCGGCGCGGCTGTTGGAGCTTGTTGTCTTGCAGTACTTGCTTGACATGTTGAAGCTCGGCGTCCAGGTGTTTCTTGTCACAGATCCCGTGTGCTCTCTGAAACAAAGACATTCCCACGGTAGCTAACTGTTTAGGATGGTGGTGAGATTCACCATTCAAGTGCCTATTCGTATGGGTCTTTTTCCTATACACAGTGTGGCTCAAAGTATGATCAGGATTCCTGATGACAAGTACATCTAAGAATGCTAATGAATTATTTGCCTCCATTGGATCCAGTACTTCAAATAGTCAAACCTAAGAAGAAACAAACCACAGTTAGACTTCATGATACTTTGAGCTCATTCTGCATTAATAGAAACACCAATGATTAAATTATGTTCAGGTACTTTGAAATAACTACACTGGAACATTGAGACAACTACCATCTTAGTCTCCCTGTGACCATGGCTGCTGAAAAGCAACCGAAACGTCGAGGAAAGTGTAAACCAAAAATAAATAGATTTAATAGTTTAAATAATTTTATTAGCTTATAAATTAGTAAAATAAAATCAATAGTAGTAGTAGAGTATATATTTTCAAAATTTTGTTTTAGTGATAAATAAATAATGCGATAAAATCCGTATATAGTAGTTTAATTTCAATTTAAACGAATATTCAGCCTGTTTTTACTAATACTGAATATATTACCTTAAATTGCTGCTCCACATTTTTGATAACTGTTTGGCAATCTAAACAAACAAAAGTACCCAAGACCAGCTCGGGATGTACTGGGTGGGTTCTTACAATCTGCCCTGAGATTCTAATCAATGTGCCAATCTTAGCAGTGGTCAACTCTCGCACTTTATGCCTTGTCGGCACATCAACAAATGAAACATAGCATTCTTTGCCCTGTAGATCTTTCTTCATACCACTGTCAGCAAGGCTTAGAACATAATTCAATATGCCTTGGTTCAGAAATGGATATATTCTGTAATATTCTTCAATGATTGTGGTTGCAAGATTCTGATTGTACTTCTCAACATCGTCAAAACTGACTTCCAGTGTGCTCAACTCTGGTTTAAGGAGTTCTTTAGCATTTTTCTCGTATTTAATCTCATTGTCTTCCTTGAATCTGAATAAATAATGTTCTAGCATGAGCACAACAGACATAACCTCTTTGAATAACAAACAATAGTATTGCATCAATAAATATCACGAAAATGATGTAAATATATAATTGTAAGTAGAGTAATACTTACTCTTCTAAAAAATCCTGAAACAGCTTTTGGCATCGTACTCCCACTTCATCTTTGACTTGGCTTTGGGTGGCGTATGTGTCGGCTACATCCATTTTTTTAACTTAAACGTGCTGATTTATCACAATAATAGTTCGTAATCTTAGATTTTAACGTCAATACATGCACTAAACTAAGTAACACTTATACATACAGAACAACAAAGAAAATGTAAAAGGAAAAACAATATCTTATTTCAACGGCATAGCTAATCTCGTTGGCTACGGGAATCACTATTTGTTTTGTGAATGAATTAAACTATCTACGTATGTCCAGTAATTAACAGCCTAGCTCTTATTAAAATTAGGCAAATAGGTATATACGTTTCACATAAATTGCGCGAAACGCGAGCACCGCGCACAATCGTTGCCAACTACAATTCAATTTTGACAATTATCTGAAATAACTTTTTCACTGTTTTGGCGGGAAATTATTAATCGTTCAACAATCTACCTACGATTTTATATTATAGCTCAGTGTATGATAAAATTGATAAATAATATATTAAATACTATTGACCCAGGCATACCACGCCTTCATAAGGTTGGTCGTGCAAACTTTTTCGGTAGATAATGTTAAACCTATATCATCTAAAGTATCCAAATAAAAGATATGATGTAAATAACAATTTTATTAATATAATTCTCGTAAAATTTCTAATTTAAATGTTTAATATATCAAACTGTATAAAGATTAATATCTATTTAATGTATGTATTTAAAAATGCATAACAATTATTACCGTGAGTCAACTTTAGAATAAACACAAAGATACATGCCACAGAGGATCTTATTGTAGCTTTTTATAAGATCTAAAATTCTTTAGTAAATTATATTGTCTTACGTTTAACGCTGAAGCCGCTCGGCATCTTCAGATTTAAACTATTTATGTCGGATTTTATCGCGATTTATTTAAATTCTTATTTTATATTTTTATTTAATAGGATTCTTTTAGCCAACGCATGCCACGATAGCGTGTTTTTCTAGATTAATTTTATTAAACTTTGTTCTTCATATAAATAGACTACATTACGAAAGCGGTTTTAAATGATTTCAAAAACCGGATGAAATTCATTACGCAGTTTAATGAATTGAGCTGACATACAGGCAGATAAACGCGATAGTGACTTTGTTTTATACTATTTAGAGAGCAGATATTTTGGCCATATAAGATCTACTTGAATGTGACGCCTGAATCATTTATTAGGCGTGCGAACAACATGCGTATAAAAAAGATTTATGATATTCTAATATGATGTAGGCCTATTACACATTGGTGCTGATGTATTCTATACGTACATTCTGCGGCACAAGAAGTAAAAAAATATAAAACAATGAATATATTGTGTTATTGTAATTAAAAAGTAAGAAAATCTCTATTGATGGTCACAAATAGCTTTAGCTTTTGAAGTTAGGTTTCAAATAATTCTGCAACATGTATCATTATTTAATATAAGACATAAGTTACCTGTATAGTTTATTGGCAAATTATGGTCGTATCCGTTGAATCCGTAGGTCGAATCTAAGTTGCCATAATGTTTAGATATAAGATTAATAATCTTTTTATTGTTAGAATTTCTTATTATTTTTCTATCGGAGATTTTCATTTAATCTAATGATTTATTTACATAATAAGTGGACTTTGCTCTTTGTAGCTTGTCCCACAAGATTTTATTTTCTTTGCACTATACGCTACAATAAAATATTTCAAAACGAATGTGTAAATGTCATTTGTCAAGTTTAGAGCAATTTGATAATTTATTTGACGTTTCACACGTGCATATCATGCATTTTTTATAATTTATTGTATGAAATTGATAATAAATAATAAATGCGTCTATTTCTTACAAAATGAATTCGAAAAAAATAGCCAAGAATCCTTCTCTGGCGTACACAAGCCACCCAGATTACCGAAAGCCGCCTAAAATCGCAAATCCGGTAAGTAACCTACTGCAATGTTTTTATTTAAAATAAATAAAGAGTATGTATGTTACTAATTAGTATCTATAGAAGTAAATAATTAAAATGATATTTATATTAAATTTGTAAGGTACCTAATGAGATACCTAGTGTATGTGTTAGGTGCATCGGGCAAAACTTATCTATTTGTTTATAACGAAAAAAATTATACTTTTATCAATTTTTGCCCGTATTAATGACCTTCAAAATAATAATAGTGAAATAAACGATAATGTTTTGATGAATCAATTTGCTGAAGACCAGACACAATGGGAAAAGCTTTCTGTCTGCACTGTGGGATGAAACAAATTTTCCAAAACTTAATATACAATATACTTAGTGTGTTGTGCTACATTCTTCATTATACTGCCAGCCTTACCATATTCCTTTGGAGTGACTGCATTGTAGCTCTCAGGTTATTTCTACTTACATAAACAATATTACAACTAAATTTAGTTTTCAAATCATTTGTAATAATAATTGCAAATGATATTTTAGATTAGAGTCATGGTCTAATACAGGAACAAGTCAATAGTTATATAAATTTATGTACAATTTGATTCTTTGTTTGTTAATTAATAATGATAATTAGCCTTGTATATAAACTATCCCACTGCTGGGCTTGGGGCTCTCCTCAGTGTAAGATATGTTAAGTAATAGTCTACCACAGCAATTCCTAAAGTGGGTTCCGTAGGTAAGTCACCAGGGCTCCGTGAAATTATTTATATTTGGCTGTTAAATAATACTGTGGTATTATTTATTATTATTATATATTATTATTTTTCAGTCAACTTGGCTCAACGTATTGTTGTGGAACAGGTTTTCCAGCGTATACTTATACAAATAACAAAGGAGACCGGCGGAGTCCCTTAGTTTGTCAGGCCCATCGCAGACAAGAGTGAAAATGTAATCAAATTACTGCTAAAAACATACAAATGACATATGTAAAAAAAAAGTATATCAATGGAGGTATTAAAGAGATATTTGAGTTTATATGTATAATTCTAGGTTATAATAATGACACCATTTTGTAGGTACGAAAATTTTAGGTACATATTTGTTTATGGTTTATATAATTATAATAAGTAAATCATATGTATTTTATTGATAAAAATATTTTAGGTATAAATAGTAATATTCATAAATACTATTTTATTGCTCTTTGATTAGTAACTTGCATGGGAAAAATGAGGCTCAGCCCATAGTGACTGTAATTAATATCTTGAGACAACTTACACAAAGATCCAATAACAACAAAGCCAGATCAATCGAAGATGCAGTTTCAGAATCCAAATAAATTACAGTCAGCCAGGTCACAAATAAATTACAGTCGCAAAGATAAGTACTCGTTTATTAACGTTCACTGCGCACGAATGCAAATTCAACACAAATGTAACTTGTTGCTATTTTTCACAGCTTTATTGTTCGTTATTGCCATTCCATTTCTGTTATTGAATATAAGCCTTTTGATGTATAAACATAAAGTCAAATGCCAGTAATTATAGTTAAACATACTGTACGGGATGTTTAGTTAGTAACTCCGCACACTATAATAAGATGTTGAAGTAGTAGAGAAAAGAATTATGACGTGAATAATTTATTTAAAGTATAAGTAGACAAGTTACAGTAAAAATAAGACTAATTCTTTCTCTTAATGCACTCGTAAAGTTAGTTTATATAATATGTTTGTTAACGTTCAACTGAGTCCATACATTTTGTTGTATCGCTAATTTATAGTAAGTAGCACATGATAAATGCTGAGCGCGCAGCTACACGCGCCTTGCAACTTGTCGTGTAGGCAGCAATGTACGGTAGTGAGACCGTACACATACCTTACCGTGATTGATATTTATTTAAACTATTATAACTGTTCAAACTGACAATCGAGACCATGTATTGTATATTAAAAACATTAATTTAAAAATAATAAATAGTGCCCTTATCTATTTTTACGGCTGGCAACATTAGAAACTCAAAAAAGCAACTGTTTCCAGTTTTACAATACGTTTATTACCTTTTTTCGTGATATTTATATCTAAACCATAGATTTTTCTGTTTACAGTAATTAAAAATCAATAAAAATAAGTACTTTTTTTCTGTATACATTTAACTTCTGTCCGTTGTTTTTGTGAGGGCCGAAATTCGCCGATGTGCTTTAGGTCGAGATAGGATGCTTCCCCGGATATGCGCATATAATACAAGACATAATACCAAACTATAAAGCAATTATTGATAAAATAGTTAAACAATTTCATTCTTCACAATAAAAGTTAAAGTAAAGAATAAAAGTGTTTTACTTATAAAATACCTACATCAATAAAAAGCAGCCTATGTCCTTCCCCAGGTTTTAAACTATCTTTGTACCAAATTTCATCCAAATCGATTGAGTGGTTTAGCCGTGAAAAGGTAACAGATAGACAGAGTTAGGATTTAGAATATTTTATTTTAGGATTTATAATAAAAAAAAATATTCTTATTTAATTTACAATGTCTTTGATTTGTAATCATTGAATGGGGTTAACTAAAAGGTATTTGGTGAGAGGTCCGTTATCTTAAAAGTTTAGGAAACCCCTGGTCTACCACATTGGCACTCTGTAGATAGACTTCACACATCTTTAAGAGCATTATGATGAACTCTTAGATGCAGGCTTCCTTATGGTTATTCTCTACAGAGTTAAATCAAGCAATAATAAACTATTTAACATGTACATACATATCTTCAGAGATACAGGCCTTGAATCAAACTGACCCCTGTGTGGCAGTCCAATGGTCTCCTATTAGGATATCTAAAGGAGATTATTGTATTTAGTTGTATTGTAAAATAGGTTTTAAATATACTATTACATTGTCATGTTACAGTACCTACAATGCTTGGGGGCACCACATATAGATTCATTCAACTATATGGTACAAGAAGGTTTGCAAGCAGCCATTGCAGATCTTGTACCAGCAGAATTTGAATTACCAGGTGGAGAGAGGGTTAAAATTACTATAGATGAAGCAGCATTTGCTAAACCAAGTGTACCTATGGAGACAATTGGTGTCAAAAACCAAACAGTACTGCCAACTGAATGCAGACAACGTGCAGCGACATACAAAGGAGATTTCAAAATAAGAATGACTGTAACCATAGATGAGACGTCTGTAACTGTTGATAGGTCTTTAGGATCCCTGCCTGTGATGGTTAAGGTAATTTACTTATTATTTTGTTTATTATTTTTATTACATGAAAATTATAATAGTAATTTTTAGTTTAAAAGTAAAATGAATTAAACTACCAATAAAAACTAATTTATAGCCATTATATTTGAACATATTAAGTATATTAATTAAAAGTAACTGCTGTCTCCGATAGAGCCCATAATTGTTGCCAAACCTAGTTATAAAATCTTTTATACATTATGAATGGGCACAAAGTTTGAAATTGCAGTTGAAATATTTATTAAAGTAAATATATTAGCTCTCATAAATACATATAATACTCTGTATAGATTTGCTTTTGATCTTAGATACTGTTTTGAGTCATGCTATTTTAATCATATTCTTTTTATTTCAGTCAAAAATTTGTCACCTGGCTGATTTGTCTCCTGAAGAGTTAGTGGAACATAATGAACACGCCGATGAATGGGGAGGTTATTTTATAGTGAAGGTAATTTCTTAATAATACAACAGCTGGTGCTGTGAGTTCATTTTGAGAAACCCTTAAAGTATACATCCTCTGGTTTAGTGCTGAAAACTTAAGTGATACTATATATGTATAAGCAACAATCTAAATGAGTTATTACTTTTATCGTCATGCATAATGTTATTGGCAATTCAATAACACTTATGAGAATGGTCCAAGAATGCTGCCTTGTGTTAATATTTTTTCCTGACTTGTTACTGTACTTGAATATTTGCCAAAATAAAGTAATATGCAGATAAATCGTTATTCAATTTAGATTTGGCTTGCACATCCATAATTTTCTAATCTATCTAATACCAGCCAGCACATGTAAAATGAAGTCAAACGCATTAGACATGCTCAAGCCATTGGTATTGTAGCTATTTGTTTATCTATATTGGCAAGCACTTTATTTTGCATGTTGAATGCGAGTTAAGCTAATTTTCTCCTGTACAAGAAACAATTTGGCTGACATTGCCCTGATTTATTTTCATAAATTAGGCTACCTATAATGTAAATTGAGTATATTTTGCAAGTTTACATGTTGAGAGTAGGATTCAATAGTTTAGTTGGTGTGAACGAGGTATGTTTGTTTCCCAACAATGGATCCATTATCCTATAAACACCCACGCAATAAAGTTGAAACTTTGACTGAGGAGGAGGAGGTTTTATTCAGATGTCCATATAATTTTAGGGTCACGAGCGTCTAGCCCGTATGTTATTGGTGACCAGACGAAACTACCCAGTGGCTATAAAGAGATCAGGCTGGAGGATGCGAGGTAACCTGTTCTCAGACTTCGGTGTGATGGTGCGCTGTGTCACTGCCGACCAGACAAGTACGGTATGTATCACGTATAACATAAGACTGAAATTTAGTTTAAGGATTCGGATCTGATTTTAAAGATAATCGACGCAAAAATCACCTGCAAATATGTGTACATTAAGTACACATACTTGCAGGCGTGTTTGTAACATCAAAAGGACTCCATCTATAATTTAAATTAAACTCAATGTATAAAATCGTAGACTTCTTCTCAAATGTCTCGTCTCGTCAAATTGATCGCGTTCCGATACTTAGATGTAATCGGTGTATACAATCCTAACTAATATTATAAATGCAAACGTGAGTTTGTTTGTTTATTTCATTCAGTAAAAAAGAACTGATTCCGTGGGATAAAAATTCTAATGAATAATTCACAAAATATATACTCGGTTCAAAAAATAACGGGTCTGTCACATAAACCCAAATATCTCCCGAACTACGTATGCCATCCTAATGAAACGAAGACTGTTCAATTGAGAATTTAATTATACAGATAAAAAATAAAATAAAACTTAGTTGCACCCACAATATTAAACTCTAAATTAAAAAAAAACTAAAGTAGTCATATTTTTCTTAAGATTACCTAATCGCCTGGAAGCTGTCAGAAGAGCTCGTGAAGGCAATACAAAGTATTAAATGAAGAAAGTGATGAAAAACAGCAATAAAACAATCATAAAAAAAATGTAATCTTAAGAAAAATATGACTACTTTAGTTTTTTTTAATTTAGAGATTAATATTGTGGGTGCAACTAAGTTTTATTTTATTTTATATCTGTATAATTAAATTCTCAATTGAACAGTCTTCGTTTCATTAGGATGGCATGGCATACGTAGTTCGGGAGATATTCGGGTTTATGTGACTGACCCGTTATTTTTGGAACTGAGTGTAGATTAATGCGAGCAAAACCGCGGGCGAAATTTAATCCATTATAATATTAGAAATTGGATCAAATAACAGAGAATTGTATTAATGCGATCGCTAGCAGCGTATTTCTTCTTCTTCATATTTAAGAGCTTTGCTCTTTTCGGTGAAGAATACGCTCTCTCGATTTTCGGCCAATAGCTTGATTATAAGACATGACCTTCGCTTTTTTCTGTATTTGGTCAGTGAATACCCTTCTGGGTCTGCTCCTTCCTTTCTTTCCTTGCACTTATCCTTCTATGATGTTTTTTATGAAGTCGTCATGGCTTATAAGGTGGCCAAACATCTTTTCATTTTCTCTGTATATTTCTATCCACTATTATTATTTCAGAACAACGTGCTCCATTTCCTAACGAACGGTACGTGCAAGCTGATGTTTTCGTACCGGAAAATGATGTACTACGCGCCTCTGTTGCTGATAATGAAATGCCTTGTGGACTGGCCGGATCACTATATATACAGACTCCTGCTACATGGGAAGAAAAATGACCTGTACTATGTAAAGTAAGTTAATTTTGACTACGCTTGTTTAACGTAGCAGCAGCGATCCTTGTGGGAGACCGTTGGACTGCCACGCTGAGGTCTAGCAAGGGTGCATCGCTAACTTTTCCAAGTTATATGCGTATTAAATAGTTAATTAGCGATCTGCCCCAGCTTCCTACGGATAGTACGATACCTTAACAAATTATACACTTAAACTTTCTTCATGAGTCACTTTATCCATTGATGAAAACCGCATGAAAATCTGTTGAGTAGTTTTTGAGTTTATCGCGAACAGATAGACAGACGCGGTGGAGGACTTTGTTTTATAATATGTAGTGATTATTGCATATTTTAACGGCGAAGGTAAAACATCATAAGGAAAGCTACATGTCCGAGACTTCTCCATAATGTTCTCGAAGATATGTGAAGTCTGCCAACCCGCACTGGGGCAGCGTGGCGGACTAGGCCTAACCCTTCTCACACTGAGAAAAGGCCCGTGCCAAATAGTGGGACAGTTTAATAAAGGGCTGATATTATTTTATATGCTTAATGTTCTCTTGGACTTAAACCCAGAAGTTGATATTGTTGCGGATGAATGGAAGGTATTATTATTAGAATGTATGAGGTATACAGAGGTGATAATATTTATTATGTTTCAACAGTTGTATCCAAAACATGCTTCGAGAGCTTCACGAGGAAGGTCTGCATTCGTCCCACGAGTGCCGCTCGTACTTGGGCCGAATGTTCAAGCCGAAGCTGTACGAACTGCCACCCTGGTCCACTGATCTGGATGCGGCTGACTTCCTCATTAACCGCTGCGTGATGATCCACCTGCCTGACCATAAGGACAAGTTTAATGCCTTGGTCTTCATGGCGCAGAAGCTTTATGACCTCGTACAGAATAAATGCAAGGTAAGGTTCGCAGATTTTAGTTATTGTCCCATGACGGATGGCGTTGTAGTTTAAAGGTCATAGCAGACATTTCAACTCGGAAACGGATCGTCACCGTATCAACTCGAGCCGTGCAGTATTCTTTGTATGAAACTCCCTTCTGCAACGCACACTAATCGGAATCGTAACGTAATCGCCTCGCCTCGGAACAAGCTTGCAGTCCCCGCGCTTACGGCTCGTCGTCCCCGCGCTTACGGCTCGTCGTCCCCGCGCTTACGGCTCGTCGTCCCCGCGCTTACGGCTCGTGTTACCGCACTACTGTTGCCGCATGTGCTGTCATTCACAAGACTATTAGCAGTCGTGTTGCGCGCTTATTTTATTGCATTTTTAGGTTAGATTTCAAACAAAAAATAACTATGTAACGGGATAATTGAAGAAGTGAGAAAATATCCATATTAATATGATTAAAGTGAGCGCGCCATAAGCGCGGCGTCGCCTAGCTGTAGCCGAGTCGACGTACAGGAGCTGCTGACCCGCTTGGTTACGTTAGGTTGACGCCTGTTTGACGGCGAGGCGAAAGGCGATACGGTGACGATCCCTTTCCGAGTTGATATGTGGGCTATGACCTTAAGTGGTCGCTTCGTCGCTGCCATTACGCAGTGTTGTGGGTTCGAATCCCACACGAGACAAAAAAAAAGTGTATATTAATCTATCTTTATGTAAATTACCAGGTGGAAGGTGCTGATGCTGTGATGGTGCAGGAACTGCTAGTGGGAGGGCATTTGTATCTCCAGGTGCTAAAGGAACGGCTCCAACAGCTTATTATCATCGTCAGGTCACAGGTGCTTAAAAAAGCAAAGACCACCAAGAAACTAGTTATAGGACAGGTTAGTAACAACACAAAATATGAAGCTGTATAAAAGACTAGATATTGCCCGCGGCTTCGCTCCCCTAAATGTAGACTAGGTTAGATTAGTAACAGTACTTGTTTCTGGATACAAGGTACCCTATGTCCTTTTCTGTTCCCCTGACAATGTGTATGCGAAATTTCATGATGATCTGTCGAGTAGTTAAGCCATGCAAGCGTAACAAACTCACATGCGCACCCTGCAGTTTTACCCGTGTAAGTCCCGATGCCGTGAGAATCTCGGGATAAAAGTAGCCTATGTTAACACATAGGCTACTATAACTATATACTGGGTGTCCGGTAATTAATGGATAACCTGGAAATGTCTTATATTGGAACTGATGGCTGTTCAGAAAATAATATGAAGAAAAATCTATCCTAACTACTACCTGAGATATGTGTTTTTTTTTAATTACCATGTATAACTTTCTTGTTTAATACGACCATAAATGAATGAAATCCATCGGATTTTTGTTGTTTTATTATTAAACACTAATTATGCTAATAGATAGACAGTCAAAAGTATGCTATGCTTATATAGCTTGCACTTTTTAATATATATATACTTTTTTATACTTTACTATTTTTTTCCATGTTAACAGTCAGGTCTCCAGCTATCTATACGCTAAGTTTCATCGCGATCAGTTCAGTAGTTTTTGCGTGAGAGAGACTTTAACATTTTAATATTAGTAGGATAAGTTAGGATGCATTGGATAGAGACAGAATATAGGTACAATTGAGTTCACCTGAGTATGAAAGACGTTTTCGTTTCCCAACAGCACGAATTGCAACAAATTCTCCGAAGCTCCGGGAACTTGGAACAGAAGATGGAAACTTTTCTGGCGACCGGAAACGCTCCCTCCACTAACGTGAACTTGGCGCAATACAAGGGTCTCACCATAGTCGCTGAGAATATCAATAGAATGAGATATATGTCACATTTCAAGTAAGTCCCTTTTTGCATGTGATCAGACAACTGCGGGGAACATATAAAATTACAATTTAATTTATATTCTGTTGAACACTCTAAGAAGCAAATAAGAATACGCCGTCATCGGGAAAATTACGTAGCTAAATTTTTTTGGAAATTGAGTTTAACGTTTTTGGAATCAGTAATAAAAGACGCATCTGACAGTATTTTTATCTATACAAATAAATATAATTGAAGTGTCTATTTGTTATGTCAAAATAACAGCTGTATACTAAGTGCATATGAAAGTATATGAGTAGTAGAGTCTCGCTGATATCAGCATGCATGAGCCGGCTCGACCGGGGAAGGACTACCCTCTCACAGAATATCGAGGTGAAAGAGCAGTATTCCTACTGTTGTGTTTCGTTCGGTGAGTGAGAGTGCCGGAGGCCTAATCACCCTTTTTTCCCGCTTTCCGCTCCTTCTACTTCCCACTTCCTTTTCTCCTAAAGGGTCGGCAACGCGCAATTGATGCCTGTGGTGTCGCAGGCGTCCATAGGCTACGATGACCACTTACCATCAGGTGGCCGTAAGCATGTTTGCCACATTAGTCGAATAAAAAAAAAAGAATGATTGTATTTAAACAATACATAAATAAAGTTTTTTTTAGGCTAATCACTGAAACGGCTGGGCCGATTTTGACGGATGTTATAAGGAGTAACTTAGGCTACTTTTCTTTGACAAAAATTAGGGTACGGCAAAAGAAAAAGAACTTTCTTGTTAAATTCCACGCCGTCAAAGTCGCGGTTGACAGCTAGTATTAAATATAAAAATACTGGCCGTTACGTCGTTTTCCCTTATGACGGTAGTACGGCTTTGCAAGTTAAGCAGGTGCCAGATGTAACGTGTGAGAAAAGTTATTTGGCTATAAGCTGTTGTTGGATAGAAATAATTGCTCAGGCTGCGATTTCGTGACATTCTAGGTTTAAACAATGATCACTCTGTATATGTATTTTTAGTACACACAGCGACACATCAAGACTGTTTGGACATTGACCTATTAAAAGTTTAACGCTGCGAATCGTGCGAGAGAGTGCGTTATATTTTTGTTATTTACAAGTTACAAGTGTCAACGCATATTTTGTGTTCGAAGCGAAATACTGCAAGTTGGAGTATATCACACGACGTGCTTGTGCCTGTCCAGAGAAGTTGTCAACCTTTTTCTATTACAATAGTTGAGGTGGGCAATCCGAGGGTGCGTGGCGGGTTCCTCTCTTTCCAATAATTTTATTATCATGGTTTATATAATCGTAGGTCGATCCATCGTGGTTCATTCTTCATGGAGATGCGGACGACGGAGGCGCGACAACTGTTGCCGGACGCGTGGGGCTTCGTTTGTCCCGTGCACACGCCCGACGGGGCCCCCTGCGGCCTGCTCAACCATCTCACCTGCACCGCGCAGGTACTTACATAGTGTCACCTCGTGTGTCCCGTGCACACGCCCGACGGGGCCCCTTGCGGCCTGCTCAACCATCTCACCTGCACCGCGCAGGTACTTACATAGTGTCACCTCGTGTGTCCCGTGCACACGCCCGACGGGGCCCCCTGCGGCCTGCTCAACCATCTCACCTGCACCGCGCAGGTACTTACATAGTGTCACCTCGTGTGTCCCGTGCACACGCCCGACGGGGCCCCCTGCGGCCTGCTCAACCATCTCACCTGCACCGCGCAGGTACTTACATAGTGTCACCTCGTGTGTCCCGTGCACACGCCCGACGGGGCCCCTTGCGGCCTGCTCAACCATCTCACCTGCACCGCGCAGGTACTTACATAGTGTCACCTCGTGTGTCCCGTGCACACGCCCGACGGGGCCCCCTGCGGCCTGCTCAACCATCTCACCTGCACCGCGCAGGTACTTACATAGTGTCACCTCGTGTGTCCCGTGCACACGCCCGACGGGGCCCCCTGCGGCCTGCTCAACCATCTCACCTGCACCGCGCAGGTACTTACATAGTGTCACCTCGTGTGTCCCGTGCACACGCCCGACGGGGCCCCCTGCGGCCTGCTCAACCATCTCACCTGCACCGCGCAGGTACTTACATAGTGTCACCTCGTGTGTCCCGTGCACACGCCCGACGGGGCCCCCTGCGGCCTGCTCAACCATCTCACCTGCACCGCGCAGGTACTTACATAGTGTCACCTCGTGTGTCCCGTGCACACGCCCGACGGGGCCCCCTGCGGCCTGCTCAACCATCTCACCTGCACCGCGCAGGTACTTACATAGTGTCACCTCGTGTGTCCCGTGCACACGCCCGACGGGGCCCCCTGCGGCCTGCTCAACCATCTCACCTGCACCGCGCAGGTACTTACATAGTGTCACCTCGTGTGTCCCGTGCACACGCCCGACGGGGCCCCCTGCGGCCTGCTCAACCATCTCACCTGCACCGCGCAGGTACTTACATAGTGTCACCTCGTGTGTCCCGTGCACACGCCCGACGGGGCCCCCTGCGGCCTGCTCAACCATCTCACCTGCACCGCGCAGGTACTTACATAGTGTCACCTCGTGTGTCCCGTGCACACGCCCGACGGGGCCCCCTGCGGCCTGCTCAACCATCTCACCTGCACCGCGCAGGTACTTACATAGTGTCACCTCGTGTGTCCCGTGCACACGCCCGACGGGGCCCCCTGCGGCCTGCTCAACCATCTCACCTGCACCGCGCAGGTACTTACATAGTGTCACCTCGTGTGTCCCGTGCACACGCCCGACGGGGCCCCCTGCGGCCTGCTCAACCATCTCACCTGCACCGCGCAGGTACTTACATAGTGTCACCTCGTGTGTCCCGTGCACACGCCCGACGGGGCCCCCTGCGGCCTGCTCAACCATCTCACCTGCACCGCGCAGGTACTTACATAGTGTCACTTCGTGTGTCCCGTGCACACGCTTGACGGGTCCCCTGCGGCATGCTCAACCATCTCACCTGCACCGCGCAGGTACTTACATAGTGTCACCTCGTGTGTCCCGTGCACACGCCCGACGGGGCCCCCTGCGGCCTGCTCAACCATCTCACCTGCACCGCGCAGGTACTTACATAGTGTCACCTCGTGTGTCCCGTGCACACGCCCGACGGGGCCCCCTGCGGCCTGCTCAACCATCTCACCTGCACCGCGCAGGTACTTACATAGTGTCACCTCGTGTGTCCCGTGCACACGCCCGACGGGGCCCCTTGCGGCCTGCTCAACCATCTCACCTGCACCGCGCAGGTACTTACATAGTGTCACCTCGTGTGTCCCGTGCACACGCCCGACGGGGCCCCCTGCGGCCTGCTCAACCATCTCACCTGCACCGCGCAGGTACTTACATAGTGTCACCTCGTGTGTCCCGTGCACACGCCCGACGGGGCCCCCTGCGGCCTGCTCAACCATCTCACCTGCACCGCGCAGGTACTTACATAGTGTCACCTCGTGTGTCCCGTGCACACGCCCGACGGGGCCCCCTGCGGCCTGCTCAACCATCTCACCTGCACCGCGCAGGTACTTACATAGTGTCACCTCGTGTGTCCCGTGCACACGCCCGACGGGGCCCCCTGCGGCCTGCTCAACCATCTGACCTGCACCGCGCAGGTACTTACATAGTGTCACCTCGTGTGTCCCGTGCACACGCCCGACGGGGCCCCCTGCGGCCTGCTCAACCATCTCACCTGCACCGCGCAGGTACTTACATAGTGTCACCTCGTGTGTCCCGTGCACACGCCCGACGGGGCCCCCTGCGGCCTGCTCAACCATCTCACCTGCACCGCGCAGGTACTTACATAGTGTCACCTCGTGTGTCCCGTGCACACGCCCGACGGGGCCCCCTGCGGCCTGCTCAACCATCTCACCTGCACCGCGCAGGTACTTACATAGTGTCACCTCGTGTGTCCCGTGCACACGCCCGACGGGGCCCCCTGCGGCCTGCTCAACCATCTCACCTGCACCGCGCAGGTACTTACATAGTGTCACCTCGTGTGTCCCGTGCACACGCCCGACGGGGCCCCCTGCGGCCTGCTCAACCATCTGACCTGCACCGCGCAGGTACTTACATAGTGTCACCTCGTGTGTCCCGTGCACACGCCCGACGGGGCCCCCTGCGGCCTGCTCAACCATCTCACCTGCACCGCGCAGGTACTTACATAGTGTCACCTCGTGTGTCCCGTGCACACGCCCGACGGGGCCCCCTGCGGCCTGCTCAACCATCTCACCTGCACCGCGCAGGTACTTACATAGTGTCACCTCGTGTGTCCCGTGCACACGCCCGACGGGGCCCCCTGCGGCCTGCTCAACCATCTCACCTGCACCGCGCAGGTACTTACATAGTGTCACCTCGTGTGTCCCGTGCACACGCCCGACGGGGCCCCCTGCGGCCTGCTCAACCATCTCACCTGCACCGCGCAGGTACTTACATAGTGTCACCTCGTGTGTCCCGTGCACACGCCCGACGGGGCCCCCTGCGGCCTGCTCAACCATCTCACCTGCACCGCGCAGGTACTTACATAGTGTCACCTCGTGTGTCCCGTGCACACGCCCGACGGGGCCCCCTGCGGCCTGCTCAACCATCTCACCTGCACCGCGCAGGTACTTACATAGTGTCACCTCGTGTGTCCCGTGCACACGCCCGACGGGGCCCCCTGCGGCCTGCTCAACCATCTCACCTGCACCGCGCAGGTACTTACATAGTGTCACCTCGTGTGTCCCGTGCACACGCCCGACGGGGCCCCCTGCGGCCTGCTCAACCATCTCACCTGCACCGCGCAGGTACTTACATAGTGTCACCTCGTGTGTCCCGTGCACACGCCCGACGGGGCCCCCTGCGGCCTGCTCAACCATCTCACCTGCACCGCGCAGGTACTTACATAGTGTCACCTCGTGTGTCCCGTGCACACGCCCGACGGGGCCCCCTGCGGCCTGCTCAACCATCTCACCTGCACCGCGCAGGTACTTACATAGTGTCACCTCGTGTGTCCCGTGCACACGCCCGACGGGGCCCCCTGCGGCCTGCTCAACCATCTCACCTGCACCGCGCAGGTACTTACATAGTGTCACTTCGTGTGTCCCGTGCACACGCTTGACGGGTCCCCTGCGGCATGCTCAACCATCTCACCTGCACCGCGCAGGTACTTACATAGTGTCACCTCGTGTGTCCCGTGCACACGCCCGACGGGGCCCCCTGCGGCCTGCTCAACCATCTCACCTGCACCGCGCAGGTACTTACATAGTGTCACCTCGTGTGTCCCGTGCACACGCCCGACGGGGCCCCCTGCGGCCTGCTCAACCATCTCACCTGCACCGCGCAGGTACTTACATAGTGTCACCTCGTGTGTCCCGTGCACACGCCCGACGGGGCCCCTTGCGGCCTGCTCAACCATCTCACCTGCACCGCGCAGGTACTTACATAGTGTCACCTCGTGTGTCCCGTGCACACGCCCGACGGGGCCCCCTGCGGCCTGCTCAACCATCTCACCTGCACCGCGCAGGTACTTACATAGTGTCACCTCGTGTGTCCCGTGCACACGCCCGACGGGGCCCCCTGCGGCCTGCTCAACCATCTCACCTGCACCGCGCAGGTACTTACATAGTGTCACCTCGTGTGTCCCGTGCACACGCCCGACGGGGCCCCCTGCGGCCTGCTCAACCATCTCACCTGCACCGCGCAGGTACTTACATAGTGTCACCTCGTGTGTCCCGTGCACACGCCCGACGGGGCCCCCTGCGGCCTGCTCAACCATCTCACCTGCACCGCGCAGGTACTTACATAGTGTCACCTCGTGTGTCCCGTGCACACGCCCGACGGGGCCCCCTGCGGCCTGCTCAACCATCTCACCTGCACCGCGCAGGTACTTACATAGTGTCACCTCGTGTGTCCCGTGCACACGCCCGACGGGGCCCCCTGCGGCCTGCTCAACCATCTCACCTGCACCGCGCAGGTACTTACATAGTGTCACTTCGTGTGTCCCGTGCACACGCTTGACGGGTCCCCTGCGGCATGCTCAACCATCTCACCTGCACCGCGCAGGTACTTACATAGTGTCACCTCGTGTGTCCCGTGCACACGCCCGACGGGGCCCCCTGCGGCCTGCTCAACCATCTCACCTGCACCGCGCAGGTACTTACATAGTGTCACCTCGTGTGTCCCGTGCACACGCCCGACGGGGCCCCCTGCGGCCTGCTCAACCATCTCACCTGCACCGCGCAGGTACTTACATAGTGTCACCTCGTGTGTCCCGTGCACACGCCCGACGGGGCCCCCTGCGGCCTGCTCAACCATCTCACCTGCACCGCGCAGGTACTTACATAGTGTCACCTCGTGTGTCCCGTGCACACGCCCGACGGGGCCCCCTGCGGCCTGCTCAACCATCTCACCTGCACCGCGCAGGTACTTACATAGTGTCACCTCGTGTGTCCCGTGCACACGCCCGACGGGGCCCCCTGCGGCCTGCTCAACCATCTCACCTGCACCGCGCAGGTACTTACATAGTGTCACCTCGTGTGTCCCGTGCACACGCCCGACGGGGCCCCCTGCGGCCTGCTCAACCATCTCACCTGCACCGCGCAGGTACTTACATAGTGTCACCTCGTGTGTCCCGTGCACACGCCCGACGGGGCCCCCTGCGGCCTGCTCAACCATCTCACCTGCACCGCGCAGGTACTTACATAGTGTCACCTCGTGTGTCCCGTGCACACGCCCGACGGGGCCCCCTGCGGCCTGCTCAACCATCTCACCTGCACCGCGCAGGTACTTACATAGTGTCACCTCGTGTGTCCCGTGCACACGCCCGACGGGGCCCCCTGCGGCCTGCTCAACCATCTCACCTGCACCGCGCAGGTACTTACATAGTGTCACCTCGTGTGTCCCGTGCACACGCCCGACGGGGCCCCCTGCGGCCTGCTCAACCATCTCACCTGCACCGCGCAGGTACTTACATAGTGTCACCTCGTGTGTCCCGTGCACACGCCCGACGGGGCCCCCTGCGGCCTGCTCAACCATCTCACCTGCACCGCGCAGGTACTTACATAGTGTCACCTCGTGTGTCCCGTGCACACGCCCGACGGGGCCCCCTGCGGCCTGCTCAACCATCTGACCTGCACCGCGCAGGTACTTACATAGTGTCACCTCGTGTGTCCCGTGCACACGCCCGACGGGGCCCCCTGCGGCCTGCTCAACCATCTCACCTGCACCGCGCAGGTACTTACATAGTGTCACCTCGTGTGTCCCGTGCACACGCCCGACGGGGCCCCCTGCGGCCTGCTCAACCATCTCACCTGCACCGCGCAGGTACTTACATAGTGTCACCTCGTGTGTCCCGTGCACACGCCCGACGGGGCCCCCTGCGGCCTGCTCAACCATCTCACCTGCACCGCGCAGGTACTTACATAGTGTCACCTCGTGTGTCCCGTGCACACGCCCGACGGGGCCCCCTGCGGCCTGCTCAACCATCTCACCTGCACCGCGCAGGTACTTACATAGTGTCACCTCGTGTGTCCCGTGCACACGCCCGACGGGGCCCCCTGCGGCCTGCTCAACCATCTCACCTGCACCGCGCAGGTACTTACATAGTGTCACCTCGTGTGTCCCGTGCACACGCCCGACGGGGCCCCCTGCGGCCTGCTCAACCATCTCACCTGCACCGCGCAGGTACTTACATAGTGTCACCTCGTGTGTCCCGTGCACACGCCCTACATTGATATTTTTTATTGATATACGTTTATTTTTGTAGGTCACACAACATCCGGATCCAAAACAAATAGCAAATTTACCACAAGTACTGGAACGATGCGGTTAGTTTATGTTTTACATTAATTTAACTAGTCTAGTCGCCGCCCGGCTTATTTAGTTTATTTTAAGGTATAATATGATCTATAGTAATTTAAATATCTGATCTCACATAGTAAACCAGACCCTAATGTAATCTGAAAATAAACCAAAAAATGTATAAAAGTAGGGCTTCACAAAAAATAATATTTTAGTTGTACTTTGTTTGTTTGGCTTAGTAGTTTTTTTGTTAAATACTTACAAACAAACAAAAAATCAAATGTTTCCTCTTTATAGTATTAGTATTACCATCATCTCAGCCGAAAGACGTGCACTGTCTATCATATTAGTATAGATATAGATAAATATAAAAACCTTATTTTGCACCCTAGGTATGGAGCCCATAAGTTCTGTAGCCCAGACACCGCTATCCCGTGACGTGTACAAGTACCCAGTGATGGTAGACGGGCGGCTGGTGGGCTACCTGGCCGAGGACACGGTGGACAAGTCCGCCGCCTACCTGCGTACCCTCAAGATCAAGGGAGAGGAGCTGCCCATCACCACGGAGATCGTCGTGGTACCCAAGAAACAGGTCAGTTTTCTTTTTACTTTATTTATTTTTTTCTTCTATATGGCAGTACGTATTTATAATAAATTACCAGACAATATCATAACATTGAATTTTATGACATTTAAAAATAAATTATGAAATTTTCTTTTAGACAAATGTATGACTTCCTAAATAAAACTGTAACATCCTATAATTAAATTGTTTTATAAATGTGACATTTTCTTTATTATCGACATTCAATTTTTTTATTGTTCCCAATGATTATTGTACCTATCTGAATACTTTTACGCCGAAAACGGCAGAATATTATGGACATATAAATTTTTGTAACACCGTTGTACCTACAATATTCTGAAAAATAAATTTTATTATTATTATTGACGTCTCCCGCACTAGGAGTAAGTCTTACGTCAACTCTATTTATTCATATAGTAGATTTTGCCTGCGGCATCGCTCGTGTAGATGTAGCTTAGGTTTAGGTTACTAACAGTACGTTTTTCTGGTTGAAAATTACTGTATGTCCTTTTTTGTACCCCTGAAAAGGTGTATTTGATTCTGACGTCAGACGTATGTTTAAGTCTTAAACAGGGGTGTGATGCCATTAGAGTTGCCAACCTTACTTAATAACAACATATCCTACGTTATTTTGATGAAAATACTTTATTGGAAATAGGCTTTCACTGTAAGGCATAAAACGTGACACTCATAATGGTAATTACTGAACTATTTATCGATACTTTAAACAATGGTTGTCAAATAATTAAACAATACATATTAAAGCTAAATGACTAACAGAACCAAGAAATTCTTGAAGTTTATCTACTCGTTCCAAATATATTCAGCATGTGACCTGCTGAATATATTTAATAAAATAATATATGATAAATGTTGTTAATCCTCTTCTCTTCTCGACTTCAGCTTTTAATGAGAAGAGTTAATGAGATCGTCCGTCAATTTAATAAAATCTGGGTTATGTTTAAAGTTTGATTGTAAAGCAAGCTTTGAAACTTTTAAAGACAACAAAATGTTGTTACCGTGTGCTAAAAGCATTCTAAAGATTTTAAGGAATAAAACATAGATATGAAAAATACTATATTTTTTATATATTTATTTTTATTTTCTTAAGGCAGTTTTACAGACTAATAATACATTTAATATTTAAACAACGTACATAATAAGGTTACTTATAATAAGCCTATACAATACATTATTTTCAAAATTCTTTAACTTTTCTATTTGAAGAAATTGAAGCGTTTTTATTCTTAAAAGAAGTTGGCATCCCTGGTTGCCATGCGTCACTTTACATGCAGAAGGAATAACTTATTAGTAGAAAGAATGAACCGATTACCAATTTTAGTACTTCGAGGGGTATTAAGAATGGAGTGCAATAGCCATGCTGACAGAGTTAAAAATAAGTGATTCGAATTAGTCCATCTTTTAGATTAGCAAAAAATATTAGACACCTATTTTTTGTTTTAACAAAACAATAAATATTTACTAAGATATAACGCATTAAAGTTCGGGCTTGTAACGTCACTGTCCTATAAAATTTGTACCGACGTGACGTAACACGAAATTTAAACCCGTTGTATCTTCGTTATTATTAGTTTGTGTGACAAAAGAAACATACAAAATACGTGTCCATTATTTTTTGCTAATCATAAAGACGGACTAAAATCTTTTTTTAGCCAACGCGCCTATAATTTATTTATTTAATACTTTATGCTCAAAATAGTACATTGGCGGACTTAATGCCACGGGAATTATCTATTAGTCAATCTTAGGGTGATGCAGAGATAAAAATAAGTTTATTATTATATTACCAATTAATTTTTTCGTCTAATTTAATTATTAATATAATTACTTTTCGCCTAATTTAAAAATAACATTATTTTGTTCCTTTCTATCAGTAGATAATTGACTTGTCAAAATGTTGTATTAATAGATCTGTGCACAATACGCGGGCGTATTTCTGATAACGAGTGAGGCTCGCATGATGCGTCCCGTGATCAACCTGTCGACGGGACAGCTGGAACTCATCGGCACTATGGAACAGTTGTACCTGGACATCGCCGTCACACACAACGAGATACATAAAGGTATGTGCTGTTTGTACTTATCAACACTTAGTTAATGTAGTGAACTTCCTCCTTGACGCAGCGGTAATCAATGCGACTGCTGTTCATCGGTCTCGGGTCAGGCCAACAAAATATTATTGGGTTTATCTGTTGATATCTCAATAACGGCCCGGAGTTAAACACCCCCGTGTCTCAGTGCGCACGTTGCGTCGTTGGTCCTGCGCCTGATCCCTGCGGTCGTAGGGTTGCCGTCCCATCGGATGAGAGCGAGGGAACAGAGAGCGCACGTGTGTTTGCGCGCACACGTGTGCACTATAGTATCTCCCGCGCAGATAGTCAGTCTCCTTAAGAGAATTGATTTTAAAGTCTAGTCTAAATTAGAGTGTAGTGGTCATCATCTATCCTTAAAACTTGGCTGTTAAAGAATTTGTCTCAAAAGTATAATAGAAGACTGTTGGCTAAACCGTTTTAGTCAACGCGTAGTTTGTGCAAATTTATCCTAATTCTAACTAATATTATAAATGCGAATGTGATTTTGTTTGTTTGTTACGCATTCACGTCTTAGGTACTCAACCAATCATCTTGAAATTTCGCATTTACGCTGTCAGGGGAACAGGAAACGATAAAAAGTATTGTTACTATCCTAACCAAACCTACATATACGCGTTTAAATGTAGTTATAATATATATAATAGAGTAGTTGTAACGCAGGCAAGACGACGCACGTGGAGCTGTCGCAGACGGCGTTCATGAGCAACCTGGCGCAGTTGGTGCCCATGCCAGACTGCAACCAGTCGCCGCGGTAAGTTTCAAATCTAAATTTAAATATCTTTATATCGGTTTAAATCACAAAGTAACATTTATGAACGTCAAGGTTACACTGACTAACCTATAATATGAATATATACTCCGGTGCAATGAAAGCGCACATGCGAACATTTTCTGGAAAATATGATTTATATTCTTTTATTAAAAAAATATATATAATATTTAATATGGGAGTAATGGTTATTTCAATATCTTTTTAATGATATCATATAAGCGGTGATAAGATTACCTTACTGCCGAAAAGCAAAGACAACAACAAATTCATATAGAAGGTGTCCCAGAAGTCGACGTCAAGCCGGAATCAGGTAACAGGCTAAGTTATAATAGCTAATAGAAAATTTAAAAAAATCGAATCTACGTACCTATTTTAAAAATTATAGGCGTCTTAATAAATCCTGTATGTAATCATTTATATTTTTCTGATAGCTATTATAACTAAGCCTGTTACCTGATTTCGGCTTGACGTCGACTTCTGGTACACTCTGTATATTAGAATATGTTTGCTTAAGTAAAAAGTACAAAAATTAGGGATATTAAAAAAAAAGAAAATGAATAGAGTAACATTTATTAATAAGAAGTGTTGCCCGTCGCGTCGTATCGTAATCTTGCCCGAATAACTGCTTGATACCGGTTTTCCATAGACTTTATGAAGTGTTTGATAAAGTTTTGTGGCACAGGATCACATTCCTCTTTGAGCGCACGTTTAAATTTACACTTCCCCCGCCGTTTCGGTTGCTTTTCAGCACGCGTTTAAAATAAACAACGCGACAAAATTAGTATAAAGTAGTTTAATATCAATATAAATTTTCTATTTTAATATGATGTTATTCCAGTAACATGTACCAGTGTCAGATGGGTAAGCAGACGATGGGGACTCCCATCCACACGTGGCAGACGAATGCTGAAACAAAGTTGTACCGGCTTCAGACGCCAGCCACGCCGCTGTTCCGTCCCACGCATTACGACAACGTGGGACTCGACGACTACCCCTGCGGTACTAATGCCATCGTGGCTGTGATATCTTACACGGTAAGTACCCTGACTAGTGACGCGCCCCGGCTTCGAATAGCATCAGTGTACCACATTATATGTGACCATTTTTTAGAAGTTGGAATGCATATAGTAAGTTATCCTTAAAAGATAGACTTTTTTGTAGACCTACAAGAAGAACTATCTTCACCATACCATAGTGCATACGGCATTGTATTATAATATATTGTTACGCGCTGGGCTCGACGGATAAGAATACAAAACAATATTACCGACTAAAACGTTTTATTCTATCACACAATTAAATTTAAAGCACTACAAACACTATACTACACTTTTCCACTGTAACTGCTTCAAGCTCCGTAGTATTTTCGCTTCCGTTCGCTTCGATGAACACTTGATAGCTTTCGATAGTAAACTGCCTCAGCGGTGCGCGTGCGCTCTATTTATACGCGGGTAAAGCGCTTCTGGAGTTTTCCAGAAAACGTCACAAACGGCACGCAACAGCGCGATGTTTCGAGAATGTGCCAGCGCTTTCTCCACTGAACTCGTACCGACAAATACGTAGTTCCGTAAGATGTCAATAGATGGTGCTGTAATAAATTATTATTAGAAACCGCCGAATCTTTCCCACAGTGCCGACAGAGGGCATTAGCCGTAACAATATAAACAGTCAAAACCGAATATAACGACATCGTTTATAACGACAAATTGGTTAGTACGACCGGATGGCAAGGTGCCGACCGAATCCCTATACAAACAATTAAGTAATCGTACTGCCTATAACAACATCGGATACAGCGACATATCGCTTAAAACGACGAAACTTTAACGATATTCATCGGCTTTAGCGACCAACCGTTTTACTTGTTCCAGCGAAACAAAACAATACAAACAAGTTAATTTAAAAAAAAAACTTATTCCAATCTATAAAGGAATATTTTAAGCTGAGTACAGCTTATAGACTACACTTAGTATATATATATATATATATATATATACAATATGAAATTTATACTACCAGCCAAATTTCGTCTAGACGTTAGGTATCAGTAATAGAACCCATTTTTGAAAAAGAAAGTAAAATATTAATAAAATATAATTAAAACATTTTTTAAAACAAACATTAATTTAGCGTGGTCACCGAGTCAACGTAAACACATGATTCTTTAACAATGCATTGAATGAAAGCGGGGTGGCGCGCGGGGTGCGAGAAGGGCACAGCTGCAACACAAATGTCACAAATCGTAAATTTCGTTTAGTCGCGTGCGCACTTGTGACGCAATCGCTTACTTCCGTGTTTACTTTTCCCGCGCGCGCCGCCGCGCCGCCGCCCTATCTTTTGACAATGTATTCAAACCGCGAGTACTACGAAATGGTGCGTTGTTACATTTTGAGTGGAGAAAGTTTAAATGGTGCTCAAAGACTTTACGAAGAACAAAGTGTTCCTCGCCTCCGTAATCAAGGACACGTAAATCCAACAGTGCCAAATCGTGAAACGATTTTAGCTGCTAATCAACGGCTGTTAGACTACGGCCAATTTACTACACCTTCGCATGCCCAAAGACGCGGCAGGCAGAGACTGCCTGTAGAAGTCGAAGACGAAATCTTCGATTTCTATGAACGCAAACCTCGTGCAAGTACACGAGACGCAGCCCGGCGCTTCGGCGTGAGTCAGTATGCGGTTTGGAAACTACTGAACACTACCGGCATGCACCCTTATCACTTTCGGAAGGTCCAAGCATTAAATGATGAGGATGCTATGCCTCGTCGAAGATTTTGTGAGTGGCTAATTGCACATCCAAATGCTGACATTTTATGGACGGATGAGGCACTCTTTACTAGAGCCGGGCTATACAATCAGCATAACGAACATTGGTGGTCGTTTCGTAATCCGCACATGATAAGGGAGACCTATCACCAAGTACGATTCAGTGCAAACGTATGGGCTGGCATTATAGGCAATAAAACTTGGACATGTTGCGACATGTCATAGAAGATTTTATGGACGATGTGCCTATAGTTAATTATCGTGAGTTTTACTACCAACACGACGGTGCACCACCACATTATGCCACCTCTGTTCGTGAATACCTTAACACGGAATACGGCAGTCGCTGGATCGGTCGTGGGGGTCCTGTTCCATGGCCGCCGCGTTCCCCGGACCTTACGCCGTGTGACTTTTTTTTATGGGGTGAAATAAAAAGACGTGTGTATGTGGAGGAGGCTGAAAGTCTCGAGGCTTTAAAAGAACAGATAAACCGTGCATTTGACGAAGTGAAAAATAACACTACAGTGCTAAATAAGCTAAAAAACAATGTGCAAAAGCGAGCAAGACTGTGCCTAGAGAGAAACGGATTGCATTTTGAAAATTTATTGAAGTACAGCTGAAGATGTGGTAAGTGGATTTTAGTTGTACGCCTCAACCAAAAACCTAAGCTGATTACATTTATTTTAAAACGCATAAATCCAACTATTCTACTTTATACTTTTGTTTTACGTATTTACGATTTTTATGTTGTGCCTAATGAATAATTCAATAAATACTTATTAGCCCTTACGTCGAATAGTATCTTGTGCAATCTCCAGCTAATGAAATAATAAAGAGTAGGTTTGAAATTGATTATGTTATCACTGATATACGCGGGGCGCGCGGGGTGTCTTGCCGCCTAACGCGTAGTGCATGTACCGCGCGTGGTGTCCATAATCATAGAAGTTTTTAAGACAACTTTGTAGTAGCTGAATTCATTAATTTTGTACTACTTAGCATAAAAATAAAAAATACGTGTCTCATTATTTTACTCAAAGATTATTATATTAAAGTTTAGACGGTGACTAAAAAATCAGGTTGTATATATATATATACTAAGTTTACAGAATAAACATTTCTTTTTTCGACATTTTATGTGAAAACAAGTTCTTAAGCATAACCTATACCCATATCAAATCAAAATCAAAAATCAAAAATAAATTTATTCAAATTAGGTTACAGGGTAACACTTATGAATGTCAAAGTTACACGTAAATTTTTTCCTGTGAATTTACATTTACTGCCACGTTCAGCAAAGCTAGGGTGTGTAGGGCTCATGAGAAGAACGGGCAAGAAACTCATAGCCACTCTTTTTAATCGTTAAGTGTACAATAATATTTCGTTTACAAATCATAACTGTAAGGTGCTGCAACCATTTCTCCATGAACTACTACTCAACATACTCAAGCATTTGATAAAAATTTATGGTAGCCTCTAAAGCAGCAGTATGGTAAATAGGGCTCATCCACTTACATGTACATAAATAATCAAGACAAGACGTGATTATACTACATAATCAGACTACATAATTGTAAATATTTAAAGATTCTAAACAAACATTCTACACAACATTCTAAAGTTCTAAACAAACATGACATTTAATATAACTACGTACTGATACTTGTGTATATTGCTTATAACAACTATCGGACAAAATGCAACTACGTAGGGACATTGCCTCATTGGCATGTTTCTACAGAATATACCACGGGGAGTGCTCTGAAGAGTTATTCCACCTCATCCCGCCCTCCCCTTTCCTATCCAGAACAACGCATGCTGGGCTCAGATGTCATCCTTACACGGTGGAGTCGACTAGAGTGCGTACCTACAAGTTTGGGTCCTCATACCTCTGCCGAACGATCAAGGCATGGAATTCTCTGCCAAGGCACGTGTTTCCTTCTTCCTTCAATCCTGGGTCCTTTAAGCGGGGCGTGAAAAAGCACCTTCTCAGGTCGTCAAAGTAGAGACCTCAACATCGCCTCGGCTGCTATGAGGACGATGTGGAGGCCACTGCTTTTAGACCACACGACTGCTTACCATCAGGCGGAGTGTGGTCATTTTGAATAGCGAAATAAAAGAAATAAAAAGAGTTATATGGTCCCTTCAATGTCGTTATATCCGGTTTTGACTGTATCTACTAAGTAGGGAAAGCGCGTCACACACTACAGTAGCATAGCGACCTCACTATGCTACCCACACGAAAGAAAGAAAGAACACAAAATCGTTAATGTGGTAGTTTTTGTGAAGGTAAAACCAAGTGCCTTCCCTCATACTCAATTAATTTAAATCACTCATCACACGCAGAGATGTGACTGACGCAGTATGTTTGTATAAAGTATTAATAAACAAGTTAGATCGCTTAAAGTTACTGGGTCTTATCAGATTTCATGCCCTATCTAAGTATTCGAGGAATATGATCACACCTCTCTGCCCACCACCTAGGTTGTGCAGATTTCTCAATAATTGTAGCGATATATTAGACATACACCAGGACAGTTTGGGTTAATTTATTAAAATAACCAGTTCTCCCCGTGGTTTCACCCGCCTAAGTCCCGTTCCCGTGGGAATATCGGGATAAAAAGCCTATGTGTGAATCCAGGTTTCCAGCTATCCACATACTATGTTTCATCGCTATCGGTCCAGTAGTTTTTGCGTGAAAGAGTAACAAACATCTATACATCCATACAAACTTTCGCGTTTATAACGTTAGTAAGGATTAATATGTATTTATTTTTTCAATAATAATTATCATGTTTACTTATTTGTTGACATTGTATATTAAACAATTATTCCATATTGTATGATTTTTGTTTTATATTAATTGCGATTTAATATAATTATTATATATTTTTTATTTATTATTCTGTATTGTTTTAATAATTGTAATGTCTAATGTATTATTTCTTATATAGTGTTGTAATAATTAATGTTATCTTATTTATTGTTATAATTAGCTCATTTTAGCTTAGCGCTTTTCAAACACCACATGCGCTTAAGGGTTGACTTAAGCGCATGTGGTGTTACCTAATAAATTATTGTTAAACTTGTAAATATACTAAATTAATAATTCCGTAATGTGTTGTGTAAACAATTGTTGAAAATCAATTAAATAAGGCATTAGCCAGCGTTTAGACATCATTAACAATCGTCGTCATATTCCAACCACTTTACATTAATTATAAACCTTACTCATGAATCACTCTGTTTATTGATGAAAATTGCATGAAAATCTGTTCAGTAGTTTTGAGTTTATCGCGAACAAGACAGACGCGACGTGAGACTTTATTTTATAATATATAGTGATAGGGATTTCTTTAACAGTACTAAGCCGCAAAAGCTATTGGGAGACCGTTGCACAGCCACGCTCGATCAAGTTCGATTCCAAGGCGCGCATCGCTGACTTTTCGAAGTTATTATCTATATATTATCTAATTATTAAATAACTAATTATCGCTCGCTTTAACGGTGAAGAAAAACATCGTGAGGAAACCTGCATGTCTCTCATTTATTTGAGGATTACACAAGAATACGGTGTCTGTACACCAAGTTACAAGTCAATCGGTCCAGTGGTTCCGGAGCTAGGCCTGTCACTAACAGACAGACACACAGACCCACATAGTGTTTTCATTAACCTCTTCGAAGAAGACTCTGAGGTTAATAAAATAAAACATCTAGATATGTGAAGTCTGTCAACCTGCACTGGGCCAGCGCGTTTAATATGTATATTCGTTTCCCAGGGCTACGACATGGAAGACGCGATGATAATCAATAAGTCTGCGTACGAGCGCGGGTTTGGTGCCGGCTCCGTGTACAAGTCGGACTTCATAGAGCTGCAGCACGCTGGCTCTTACTTCTGCCGCGACAGCACCAAGCCGGAGCTGAACGCGCACATCGACGAGGACGGCCTGCCCGCTGTAGGTGCGAGGGTTAAGCCAGAAGACCCGTTTTATAGGTCAGTACATCTTTATATGTATATATAAATCTTCTGTGCGTGTGTTTGTAATTAAACTCCTCCTAAACGGCTAGACCGATTTTGATGAACTTTTTTGTATGTTCAAGTGGATTCGACAATGGTTTAGATTTGGTTTTTTATTTTTTTTTCTGTGTACTACGTCTGTCAGTATTATTATATATTCTTTAGTCAAGCGTCTATAAGCACGAACGATCTCAGATTTACAGATTTCGTTTTTCTAATTATAATACTATAAAATATTGCCTGCACGGATGATGGTATAAGTTGTCTCGCCACTCGTCGCCTATGCCAAGTGTTGTGGGTTCGAATCCCACGCGGGACAAAACTTTGTGTGATCCACAAATGGTTGTTCCGTCTGAGTGTTCTTTGTGTCCGTTGTTTGAATGTTTGTAAAGTCTTCCGATCTAGGAATTACTACTAGAGCGCAAGATGAAATTTATAAAAAAAAACACTTGCCTATCCAAACTAATATTATAAATGTGAATGTGAGTTTGTTTCTCACGTTTAAACGACTTAACTACTCAACCGACCATCATGAAATTTTGTATACGTTGTCAGCGGAACTAAAAAGGACAAAGGGTACCTTTCATCCAAAAAAAAGTACTGTTGTTAACCTAACATAACCTACATTTAGGCGAGCAAAGCCGCGGGCACCATCTAGTACGCACATAACTTTGAAAAGTCAGAGATGCGCGCCTTGGGATTAAACCCGAGACCTCTGCGTGGCAGTCCAACGTTTCCCTCTGCCAGTCTATCGCTGTTTCAGTGATTTACTATATTAAACTGTCTTGCCTTCATATCCTCATATAATACTTGGATTTTTACAGTTACTACGACGGCGAGAAGAGTCAATTCATTGTCTCCCGGTACCACGGTAAGGAAGAGGTGTTCGTAGACAGCGTGCGACTCTGCGGGGACTTCAGTTCAAGACCGCTGAAGAAGGCCTGCATCATGCTTAGACTGCAGGTTTGTATGAGAAAATGATTTTTATTAAAGACAACTCCCGCCATTGAATTTAATCCAATGTCCTAACTGCAGGCTGCTATTGAGATTCCTTAACAGAATAACCCAATAACTTTTTGTGAGCACGACCCGGGAATCTAACCAAAGACCATGAACAGCAGTCGCATTCACTGTCGCTACACCACGGAGGCAGATTTGAGAGACGCGGTAACCGCCATAGATCATAAAACAAGCAAGTGTATGAACTGGCCATATCTGCCGAAAGGTGAATCTTAGAGGGTAGATCGCAAAATGACAAACGTAAGGTAGAACGCTCCCCTGTCAAGTGTACTGATGAGTGATGACAGAAATAGGATTATTTCTTCTTTAAACAAGTGAGAAACGGCAATGAATTGCCTTAAATCTTAGAGTTCGAAAAAATGGTTCAAGTAATATGCAAAGGTTACGTGATATCGCGTGACTTTGAGGTCAGAGGTCAAAGGTCATAATCATTTTGGGGTATATTGACTATGCTGAGTCGAATGGCGTTGAGCGCGAGTTTCTAGCTCTTACGATTCTTGAATTGAAAGTTGTATAACAGACAGACGGACAAAGCCGTTGTATAAGAGATTTTTCGAACTCTAAAATATTGGACGTAGAAACTGCACGGATGGCGTAATGATTAAAGGAGCCCACTACACCGTCTCATACCATGACCGTGCTAGGAACGTGTCAGGCAAAAAAATATTCTTTGTAAGAAAATGTATAAGACTATGCCCACTAGACCGTTCCGTCACCGACCAGCAGTTCCTATAGCAGGGCGTATCGTGTTGCTTTTCGTGTCTGATACGTTCCTAGCATGGTCATGGTACGAGACGGGGTATTGGGCAGACTCCTTTAAGTGGTCGCCTCCACATTGCCATTGCGCCGAGTTTTGTAGCCCTGAATCTTACATAGGGCAAAACTTGGTTGATCCACAAATGGTTGTACTGAGTCTGAATGTCTTTGTGTCCGTTGTTTGAATGTTTGCAAAGTCCCCCGCGACACAGGAATTTCTCCTAGTGTGGGTGCAGACATTCAAACTCTGAACATCCATTTGCAGTTTACGGAAATTTTTGTTTAGTTTAGAATTTGAACCTGCCGAACTCGTCGCAGACACTGGCGAAATGACCACTTAATTGTGTAAAGAGAAACACTACTAAGTAAATTCGTAAACGATTATATCTAGCAGTGGACTGTTATAAACTGGTCAACACATATCGTTTTAGCTAATAGCTTTTAGCTATCTTGTGAAGATATTGACCCTTCAAGGATGAAATACAGTAAAAGCCAAAACACTACTTTCCAGGCGAGCCAAAAACAAAAAACTCACTTTTACGTTATGTTTCACTTTTTTTTGTTTTGTAGAACATATTTTTTAGCTTTTTATGAGAACATACATATTATACATACAACATATCTGTATGAGAATATAGAAATATTACAGCATTTAAGGCGAGTTAAAGTAATATTTAGAGAATTTCTGAAGTGAAAACTTCTTTAGGCGCGTTGAGCACATTTTGGGTGAACAAAAATCATGGAACTCGCGTCATCGTCGCCGAACGCTTTCCATGAGCTATATGTATACTGTGTATATATGTGTACTTTTTGGGTGAACAAAAAAAGTGAAACTCTCGTCATCGTCACCGCACGCTAGTTACTTAGTTTTCACTTCTATCGGTAAAGACAAAGACTGCCCTGCATGTTTTTTTTTTGTAATAATAGTTTTATGCTTTAGCATTTTCTAGGTAGTAAAACCATAAATATGGTTACATCAATAACTCTATTACGACAGAATGCAACATTTCTTCCTCGAAGGGTTGATATTATAAATGTGTTCCAAAAAAAAAATACAAATGATATACCCGTTAACTTGATAAAAGTTTAGCAGTAAAAATTAATAATTTGTACATTGACAGCGAAACCCAACAGTAGGTGACAAGTTCGCTTCCCGCGCGGGGCAGAAGGGTATCTGCTCGCAGAAGTGGCCGGCTGAAGACCTGCCGTTCACGGAGTCAGGTCTGGTGCCCGATGTGCTGTTCAACCCTCACGGCTTCCCCTCCAGGATGACCATCGCCATGATGATCGAGTGCATGGCGGGCAAGGCTGCCAGTATACATGGACATGTAAGTTAACATAACCACATTTAATAGAAAGACAATGGAAATAATACCGTGTAAAGTTAACTATTTTGGTCTTGCAAACTGCACACTCCACACAATATCCACACTGCACACTCCAAGCTAATATAAATAGGCCTCATGAGTGCAACTCCTCTTCATTGCCAATTATATGTGGCCTCATGAGTGCAACTCCTCTTCGTTGCCAATTATATGTGGCCTCATGAGTGCAACTCCTCTTCGTTGCCAATTATATGTGGCCTCATGAGTGCAACTCCTCTTCATTGCCAATTATATGTGGCCTCATGAGTGCAACTCCTCTTCGTTGCCAATTATATGTGGCCTCATGAGTGCAACTCCTCTTCGTTGCCAATTATATGTGGCCTCATGAGTGCAACTCCTCTTCATTGCCAATTATATGTGGCCTCATGAGTGCAACTCCTCTTCGTTGCCAATTATATGTGGCCTCATGAGTGCAACTCCTCTTCGTTGCCAATTATATGTGGCCTCATGAGTGCAACTCCTCTTCATTGCCAATTATATGTGGCCTCATGAGTGCAACTCCTCTTCGTTGCCAATTATATGTGGCCTCATGAGTGCAACTCCTCTTCGTTGCCAATTATATGTGGCCTCATGAGTGCAACTCCTCTTCATTGCCAATTATATGTGGCCTCATGAGTGCAACTCCTCTTCGTTGCCAATTATATGTGGCCTCATGAGTGCAACTCCTCTTCATTGCCAATTATATGTGGCCTCATGAGTGCAACTCCTCTTCGTTGCCAATTATATGTGGCCTCATGAGTGCAACTCCTCTTCGTTGCCAATTATATGTGGCCTCATGAGTGCAACTCCTCTTCGTTGCCAATTATATGTGGCCTCATGAGTGCAACTCCTCTTCGTTGCCAATTATATGTGGCCTCATGAGTGCAACTCCTCTTCGTTGCCAATTATATGTGGCCTCATGAGTGCAACTTCTCTTCGTTGCCAATTATATGTGGCCTCATGAGTGCAACTCCTCTTCATTGCCAATTATATGTGGCCTCATGAGTGCAACTCCTCTTCGTTGCCAATTATATGTGGCCTCATGAGTGCAACTCCTCTTCGTTGCCAATTATATGTGGCCTCATGAGTGCAACTCCTCTTCGTTGCCAATTATATGTGGCCTCATGAGTGCAACTCCTCTTCGTTGCCAATTATATGTGGCCTCATGAGTGCAACTCCTCTTCGTTGCCAATTATATGTGGCCTCATGAGTGCAACTCCTCTTCGTTGCCAATTATATGTGGCCTCATGAGTGCAACTCCTCTTCGTTGCCAATTATATGTGGCCTCATGAGTGCAACTCCTCTTCATTGCCAATTATATGTGGCCTCATGAGTGCAACTCCTCTTCGTTGCCAATTATATGTGGCCTCATGAGTGCAACTCCTCTTCGTTGCCAATTATATGTGGCCTCATGAGTGCAACTCCTCTTCGTTGCCAATTATATGTGGCCTCATGAGTGCAACTCCTCTTCATTGCCAATTATATGTGGCCTCATGAGTGCAACTCCTCTTCGTTGCCAATTATATGTGGCCTCATGAGTGCAACTCCTCTTCGTTGCCAATTATATGTGGCCTCATGAGTGCAACTCCTCTTCATTGCCAATTATATGTGGCCTCATGAGTGCAACTCCTCTTCGTTGCCAATTATATGTGGCCTCATGAGTGCAACTCCTCTTCGTTGCCAATTATATGTGGCCTCATGAGTGCAACTCCTCTTCATTGCCAATTATATGTGGCCTCATGAGTGCAACTCCTCTTCGTTGCCAATTATATGTGGCCTCATGAGTGCAACTCCTCTTCGTTGCCAATTATATGTGGCCTCATGAGTGCAACTCCTCTTCGTTGCCAATTATATGTGGCCTCATGAGTGCAACTCCTCTTCATTGCCAATTATATGTGGCCTCATGAGTGCAACTCCTCTTCGTTGCCAATTATATGTGGCCTCATGAGTGCAACTCCTCTTCGTTGCCAATTATATGTGGCCTCATGAGTGCAACTCCTCTTCATTGCCAATTATATGTGGCCTCATGAGTGCAACTCCTCTTCGTTGCCAATTATATGTGGCCTCATGAGTGCAACTCCTCTTCGTTGCCAATTATATGTGGCCTCATGAGTGCAACTCCTCTTCGTTGCCAATTATATGTTGACGGTATTAATGAGCCAGCTCGATATGAGCAACATAAGTAGCTAATAATTAGTTATAGTTATCCGAAGCTTCATTAAATATTGACAGTTTTACATGTTGGTACAGTTAACCGGACAACGTAAAATTTGTTTTTTTGTGTCCGCTCTGCATTTATATTTTTATATCGTATATCCACGGCAAATAAATATTTTCTGTAGTCCAGACAACTGAACTGTACTACGGGTAATAAATCTTTTTGCAATTGCAAAGTATACATGACGGCAAAATTTTATCAATGTACTTTAAAGAGATAAGAAATAAAAACACACACAACAATTTGACATCTTATCTTAATGAAATATATTTCTGTTTTTAAAAAATATTAAATAACCGAAATAAATATATTTATCAAAGCAAATAATATTCCATAATATTGTCTTCTGTTTACGCGAATGTTATTAATTGAAATTAAACTACTTGATACGGATTTCAAATTAATATCAAAATATGTGACTATTCCATTCAGTTCCTAATATTCTACCTACGTGCTGTTCTGTGACATCTAGATTATAGTCGCAAGTTGAAGTGAGATAGAGGTATTGTTTTAACTGAAGTGCGGTGCGCGCACCGCTGTTAAATGGAACATAAATATTGTTCTGGTGGTAACATATTGTTCATTTTAAACAGCAAATACATCTATTGTGACCTTCCAACTAGGTGCACGACGCTACGCCATTCCGGTTCAACGAGAAAGACACGGCGATCAACTACTTCGGTCGGTTACTCGAAGCGTCCGGCTACAACTACTACGGGACTGAGCGCATGTACAGCGGGGTGGACGGCCGGGAGATGAACGCCGACATATTCTTCGGAGTCATTCACTATCAGAGGCTAAGGCACATGGTGTCTGACAAGTGGCAGGTATGTTAAGGGTTCCTTATCCAGAAGTTTGTTTATAACACTCGGAATGGCATTCTAAAAATGGTCGTCAACAACGACAACGACAACAGAACGACAAAGATAAAATAAAAAAAATTATGCATTTATTACCAGAAAAAGAATAATAATTAATATTTGTCGATATCTGTCGACCCCACACTAGGCAAAGCCTGGCCTGTGGGTCCCTATTGCGTTTCACAATTCTCGATTTGTTACAGAAAAAGCTCGGTCGACATAATTATTTTTATTAAATAGTACTATTTAACATTTTAACCTTGTTCGGTTACGTTTCGATTATACTGTTACGTGCTGGTTTCGACGGATAAGAATTTAAATAATATTACCTACTAAAACATGTTTTATTCTAACACAGTACTTAAACACTTTCCCACTCTAGCTGCTAGGCTCTGTAGAATTTTCGCTACTGTTTGCTCCGATGAAAACTTGACCGCTTACGATTGTAAACTGACTTAGCGTGCACTGCCTTGCCTCTTATATGTGATTAAAAGCGTTTCTGGAAGTTTCTAGAAGCGCCATACTCGGCGTATAATAGTACGAGAAAGTTCTAACGCTCTCTCTACTCTTCGTGTACTGACAAGCTACGAAGTTCAGTAAGACGTCAATTGATGGCGCTATAATAAATTATTAGAAGGCCGGGCGTTTCCCCACAGTGCCGAGAGATGTCACGGGGTGTAACAATGTTCGGGACGAACATGTCTAAGGGGAGGGCCTTAGACATGTTCGCCCCGAACATTGTTGGATTCGTAGTAGCGTGCCAATCAATCCACGTGAATAATCTTTGGTGTATCGTGGTCATTTCTGGATCCGGTAGGTGACGTCATTCATCTTAGTGACTATGCGATAGGGTCCATCCCATTTTGCCTGCAACTTAGGAGATATTTTTTGCTGCATACCGGATTATGTAATCACACCAGCAATCCTTCCTCGAAGCCTTTATTGTTCGCCTTCCGATCGTAGCGGGTCTTTATCCTGTCAGAGAACTGTTGACCGGTGTGTCTGATGTGCTCGTATACATCCTGCCGCGAGTGTGTGGTCCCTTCACGGCAGCACAACTCGTGCATTTACAGCACCATTCTTTAACGTCTTTTCGACAATGGATCCAATAAAATCGCTCCTGGATGTTAACCAGAGTTCTCTTAACTCCCATGTGACCTCCTGAACTCCCATTATGATAGAGTTGTAAGACTTCCGGTACCTTGAGCTTTGGCACGACCATTTGCAGGTGACACTTCTCACCACGAGCATTTTCCTGATTCTGGCACAGAATTCCACCCTGGAGAACCAAGCTTTCCCACTGTGCCCAATAACTCTTAAAGATAGAGCTCATTGCCCCAACTTCACTCCAGTGAGGTCTCGAAGCACCTGTTTTCTTCCATTCGAGGATGGGTCTATGTCTTTGTCCTGTTGTTGCGTTCTCTGCAGAGTTTCCATCCAGTCTTCGCTAAGATCCGTCCTCAACATCCTCACTAGCCCTTCCTGCTTGACCTCTTGCCTTGCGCAGTGCTTACACTGGTCGGGACACGGTCTACGCGTCTATCTGCATTACCATGCGACTTACCACTGCGATGCTGTATTACGAAGTCGAATTCTTGTAGTTGTTCAATTCATCTTTCTACCTGTCCTTCTGGGCCTTTAAACTGTAGTAGCCATTTCAATGCAGCGGGGTCAGTTCGCAGGTGAAATTTCCGCCCCAACAAATATTTGCTGAAGCGTTGCAATGACTTTACGACAGCTAGAAATTCCCTTCGCGTGACACAGTAGTTCCTTTTAGGTTTGGATAGGGCCTTGCTAAAGTACCCTATTGCAACCTCATGCTCTCCTTTTCGTTGAGATAACACGCCACCAATGCCAGTGTTACTGGCATCTGTATCTACTATAAATTCATGTTCATTGTCGGGATAGCCTAGAATCGGTGAATTACACAGATGTTCCTTCAGCCTTTGAAATGCGACATCGCAGCTCTCATTCCAGCAGAACTTCATCTTATCCTCGGTGAACTTATGCAGAGGCCGGGCGATGTCAGCAAAGTTCCTTGCAAACCGTCGATATTAGGAGCACAAACCAAGAAATGTCCTTAATTGTGTCTTGTTCTCCAAAACTGGTCAGTCCTTGACAGCAATGATCTTATCCGGGTCCGTTTGGATACCTTCTTCGGAGACCACATGTCCTAAGAAGTTCACTTGCCACCTGAACAACGCGCATTTCTTTGCACATAACTTCAGGTTGGCTCCTCGTATCTTTGAGAGCACGCCTTCCAGGTAGCGAAGGTGAGACTCAAAGGTGCGTCCTTCTAAGATAATATCGTCCAAGTAGACCAGGCAGGCGTCTCCGATCAATCCAGTAAGCACCTGTTCCATCAATCTCTCAAAAGTGGCCCATTACACAATCCAAAGGGCATGACGTTAAATTGCCACTATCCTTTGCCTGCGGAGAATGCTGTCTTCTCCTTCCCTCGAGGATGTATCTCGACCTGCCAGTAGCCACTTTTCAGGTCTAGAGTGGAAAACCACTTCATCCCCGTTAGCGTATCCAGAGTGTCGTCAATACTTGGCAACGGGTAACTGTCTTTCTTTTCTGTGACCTCCCCTAGCGTACCGCTTAAGAAATTGTTTTGATTTTTAAGCTCGGTACACAAACATTCGACTAATACCAAGCTGATGACGAGTTTCAAAAATCGCATTTGCCTCCATACCTATTTTGTGTAATGCTATCACAGCAATTTGGTTCTCTTTATTACCCTATTCCATTTTAATATCACAAAAATATTTAACACCGATTGACGCGAAAATGAGAAAATACAATGAATATAACATGACACCCAGTGCCATCTCTCGGCATTGTGGGAAAGACTCGGCAGTTCCGTCTAATAATTTATTACAGCACCATCTATTGAAGTCTTACGGAACTACGTAGTTCGCCGGTACGAGTAGAGTAGAGAGAACGCTGGCACATTCTCGAATCGTCGTACTGTTAGTACCGTGTATGACGTTTCTAGAAAACTCCGGCAACGCTTTAACCGGATAAAAGGGGACGGCCAGCGCTCGCCGAGTCAGTTTACAATCGAAAGCGGTCAAGTATTCATCGAAGCGAACGGAAGCGAAAATACTACAGAGCCTAGCAGCTAGAGTGGGAAAGTGTTTGTTGTGTTTTAAATTTAATCGTGTGCTAGAATAAAACGTGTTTTAGTCGGTAATATTGTTTTATATTCTTATCCCTCGAACCCAGCACGTAACAAATTGGTGTCAGAAGTGAGATAAGAATATGCCAGTACTACCGAAGGAAGAAGTGGAAGGGGTGCGTACCAGGAAACAGCGCCAGCAAAATGTGGACCAGAGGCGCTTTGGAGACACCTCCTTGCCGACGTCAGGTGAACCACGTGACTCCGCGGCTGCAGCGGAATCATCTAGTGCAGCTCACTCGCCGGTGACTCGCGACCTCGCGACTCTGATAGCGTTTATGCAAGGGACAAGGCAGGCACGCCGCCAGGAGAAGCACGCACGCCGCCTAGAGGAACAGCTGCAACGCGATAAGGAGGAAGGTATGCGCCGCCAGGAGGAGCAGCTGATGATGTTAAAAGACCTCAGCGCAACGGTTGAAAAGGAGATGAAGGAGGTGAAAGAGTCATTCCAACGCCACGAAAGTCGCATCGCCGAGATGGAAAAAACGATATGTGAGCTCAAGGCTGGAGATGGGATCGTGACATCTGCGGTTGTGGCGCCCTTACCACGAGGCTTTACAGTCTCACTACTTGACGGCTCATCGTCATGGTCAGCCTATAAGATCCAGTACGAGGCCGTTATGAAATCGAACGGGTGGACGCAAGACCTGGCTCTGACTGCTCTCACCTTGGGGCTTCGCGACCAGGCCTTGACCGTGTTAGAGGCGCTTGATCAAGACGTCATGTACGAGAAGCAGTTGGAGGCATTGGAAGCGAGATATGGCGACGCACATCTGGAACACGTGTTTCGCGCCCAGCTGAAAGACCGATCGCAACGTGTTGGTAAAATCTTGCAGCAGTGGGCCCTGGAGGTGAAGAATCTGGTTCGAAAGGCGTGCCAGTCCTCACCTGCGCTCATCCACGGGAACCTCGTTCAATCTTTCACTGACGGGATCCGGGACCTCGAGGTTAGGGCCGCAGTAAGACTCGGACATTTCAAAAACCTGAAGGACGCCCTAGCCCACGCTCGTGAGGTGGAAGCAGTGCGACGGGACGATCGCGCTCACCGTATCAGGGAAGTGTCGACTTCACCCCGGTGTTATAGCTGCGGCGAAAAAGGCCACATCAGGTTGAGCTGCCCGAAGCGAAGGAGTCCACGCAGCAGACACCAGTCACCGGTAGGAGTAACACCAGATGTGCCTGCCGGCCAACAACAGCAGGGAAACGGGTAGACGCCAGAACTACGGGGCGGGTACTGGCTGGTGATAGGAGAGTCCCAAGGATCTCAATCTCACAATCGTGTGACGAGAACAGCCTGACTATCGAAGGCGAAATTAACAGAACGCCGTGCAAGTTGACATTGGACACTGGAGCTTCTCGAACAGTCGTCAGTTTCCGACTAGCAAGACGGTTTCTTGGAGACTACTACGGGAACCATGAATGTGTACATCTTAGAACAGCCGCCGGTCAGCACATAACCGTCCGAGGTGAGAAGGAGGAAGACATGAAACTAGATAATAAAATTTACCACCACAACGTCATCGTGGCTGACATAGTGGACGTCTGCATCCTGGGTTTAAACGTCTTGCGAAAGCATCACTGTGAGATCGACGTTAGTTAAGGAGTATTGAAGTGTGGCTCAGAAGAAGTATTCATGGAGTGTGCATCATCGGCAAAAGTGTACTGCCTAAAGAAAGTAGTACATCGTCCAAGGTCGGAAACAATCATACCGGTTTGCCTACCAAGGAATTCTGATCAGGCAAATTGATGTGTAATTATAGAAGGGTTGGACAACGATGCTCCATGGAAGATTGCACGCACTCTGGCAAAGGATACCAACGTTACATCGGTACGCGTAGTGAACCCAAGCGACAAGGAGCTGGTACTCAAGAAGGGCACGATATTGGGCACCTGTGAAGGAGCAGTTTGGATGCGTAGATGCCATGAACAGCCTACCAACGCCAAAGTTCAAGAGGCAAGGTACGACGTGTCTTCTCTCTTGAAGGACTGCCGGAATAACCTGTCGAGAGAAGAAAAGAACAAGGAGAGACGATTTATAACCGGTTTGCCGACATCTTCTCGGACAAGTGATGCTGACATAGGCAAGACTGCCCCTAGTTCAACACAAAATAAATACAGGCAATGAGGTACCGATCCGCCAGCGACTAAGACGTGTACCAGTGGCACGAGAACATGAAGTTGACGCTATGGCCGAGGGTATGGTAAAAGAAGGTGTGATTGAGCCTTCGTCCAGTCCATGGTGTTCACCAGTAGTTTTGGTGAAGAAGAACAGGATGGCAGCATGCGCTTTTGTGTCGACTATCGTCGGCTAAACGACATCACAAAGAAAGACAGTTACCCGTTGCCAAGGATTGACGACACCCCGGATACGCTAACAGGGATGAAGTGGTTTGCTACTCTAGACCTGAAAAGTGGCTACTGGCTGATCGAGATACATACTCGAGATAAAGAGAAGACAGCATTTTCCACAGGCAAAGGATTGTGGCAATTCAACGTCATGCCCTTTGGTGTGTGTAATGCCCCTGCCACTTTTGAGAGATTGATGGAACGGGTGCTTACTGGATTGATCGGAGACGCCTGCCTGGTCTACTTGGACTATATTATCTTAGTAGGACGCACCTTTGAGGATCACCTTCGCTACCTGGAAGGCGTGCTCTCGAAGATACGAGGAGCCAACCTGAAGTTATGTGCAAAGAAATGCGCGTTGTTCAGGTGGCAAGTGAACTTCTTAGGACATGTGGTCCACGGTGTTGTCGGGTCACATGGGAGATAAGAGAACTCTCATAACGATTTTATTGGATCCATTGTCGAGAAGACGTTGAGGAATGGTGCCGCAAATGCACGAGTTGTGCTGCCGTGAAGGGACCACACACTCGCAGCAGGGATGCATTAAAGGTGTACAATGTTCGAGCCCCGTGGGAACGTACAGCTTTAGATGTTGCCGGACCGTTTCCTGAAAGCCAAAGTGGGCACAAGTACTTCTTGGTGGTCATGGATTACTTTACAAAGTGGCAGGAAATATTTGCAATTCCCAATCAAGAGGCATCTACGGTGGCCGACAAGCTAGTCCAAAGTCGGAACTTCGAGTCTGAAGTATTTAAGGAGACATGTCGTGTAATGGGAACCAACAAAATGAGGACGACTGTTTGTCATCCGCAATCTGACGGCATGGTTGAACGATTTAACCAGTCTCTGGAAAGATATCTGGCGAAAGTTGTAGAATGCAAAGAAAGGGATTGGGACTAACACATTCAACCGTTTTTGTCATACCGTAGTGCCGTTCATCAAAACACATCAGTAACACCTGCTTTCGCTAACTTCGGAAGAGAACTACGATTACCTGCAGACTTGATCACCGGAATTTCACCCGAATCTCCACGCAGCATAACTGATTATGCGAATGATTTACGCACATAACTTCGAAAGGTCAGAAATGCGTGCATTGGGATCGAACTCGAGACCTCTGCGATGCAGTTCAACGGTCTTCCATTAGGCTATCGCTGCTCTACGAGTATATGTATGTAAGAGTATATTTTTGTATGTAGGTACGAACGACGGGTGCGGTGGACGCATTGACCCGCCAGCCGGTGAAGGGGCGGCGGCGCGGCGGCGGCGTGCGCCTCGGGGAGATGGAGCGCGACGCGCTCGCCTCGCACGGCGCCGCCTTCTTACTGCACGACCGACTGTTCCACTGCTCCGACAAGACTGAGGTACGTCGCCACGTCACCACTCCACCCGCGCATACTTGTATATAGGTACGGGGAGATGGAGCGCGACGCGCTCGCCTCGCACGGCGCCGCCTTCTTACTGCACGACCGACTGTTCCACTGCTCCGACAAGACTGAGGTACGTCGCCACGTCACCACTCCACCCGCGCATACTTGTATATAGGTACGGGGAGATGGAGCGCGACGCGCTCGCCTCGCACGGCGCCGCCTTCTTACTGCACGACCGACTGTTCCACTGCTCCGACAAGACTGAGGTACGTCGCCACGTCACCACTCCACCCGCGCATACTTGTATATAGGTACGGGGAGATGGAGCGCGACGCGCTCGCCTCGCACGGCGCCGCCTTCTTACTGCACGACCGACTGTTCCACTGCTCCGACAAGACTGAGGTACGTCGCCACGTCACCACTCCACCCGCGCATACTTGTATATAGGTACGGGGAGATGGAGCGCGACGCGCTCGCCTCGCACGGCGCCGCCTTCTTACTGCACGACCGACTGTTCCACTGCTCCGACAAGACTGAGGTACGTCGCCACGTCACCACTCCACCCGCGCATACTTGTATATAGGTACGGGGAGATGGAGCGCGACGCGCTCGCCTCGCACGGCGCCGCCTTCTTACTGCACGACCGACTGTTCCACTGCTCCGACAAGACTGAGGTACGTCGCCACGTCACCACTCCACCCGCGCATACTTGTATATAGGTACGGGGAGATGGAGCGCGACGCGCTCGCCTCGCACGGCGCCGCCTTCTTACTGCACGACCGACTGTTCCACTGCTCCGACAAGACTGAGGTACGTCGCCACGTCACCACTCCACCCGCGCATACTTGTATATAGGTACGGGGAGATGGAGCGCGACGCGCTCGCCTCGCACGGCGCCGCCTTCTTACTGCACGACCGACTGTTCCACTGCTCCGACAAGACTGAGGTACGTCGCCACGTCACCACTCCACCCGCGCATACTTGTATATAGGTACGGGGAGATGGAGCGCGACGCGCTCGCCTCGCACGGCGCCGCCTTCTTACTGCACGACCGACTGTTCCACTGCTCCGACAAGACTGAGGTACGTCGCCACGTCACCACTCCACCCGCGCATACTTGTATATAGGTACGGGGAGATGGAGCGCGACGCGCTCGCCTCGCACGGCGCCGCCTTCTTACTGCACGACCGACTGTTCCACTGCTCCGACAAGACTGAGGTACGTCGCCACGTCACCACTCCACCCGCGCATACTTGTATATAGGTACGGGGAGATGGAGCGCGACGCGCTCGCCTCGCACGGCGCCGCCTTCTTACTGCACGACCGACTGTTCCACTGCTCCGACAAGACTGAGGTACGTCGCCACGTCACCACTCCACCCGCGCATACTTGTATATAGGTACGGGGAGATGGAGCGCGACGCGCTCGCCTCGCACGGCGCCGCCTTCTTACTGCACGACCGACTGTTCCACTGCTCCGACAAGACTGAGGTACGTCGCCACGTCACCACTCCACCCGCGCATACTTGTATATAGGTACGGGGAGATGGAGCGCGACGCGCTCGCCTCGCACGGCGCCGCCTTCTTACTGCACGACCGACTGTTCCACTGCTCCGACAAGACTGAGGTACGTTGCCACGTCACCACTCCACCCGCGCATACTTGGATCAGCCTCACTGGGGCTAACGCATTTAACTATATGTTACCACTAGAGCAGCAACTCAGAACAATATTTATGTTTGACTCAATTGCGGTGCACGCACCGCACCTCAATAAAGATAATAGCTCTGTCTCGCTTTGACGTGCAATAATTATATACTATAGTCTATTCCAATCCATCCTGATGAAAAGATAAAAAAACCAAATTTTGATATTGACGTTTAATTTATCACATAATTACTTGCTTAACGCACGTTTAGTGCAGCGCAGTAACACATTTACCGGTATTTTCAAAATTTTCACATGATAGTCTAGAAGTGAGGCATATTTATCGTAACAGATAAATAACAGGTATTAAAAAAATAACAGTTAACTGCGATTGAGATTTATCTGTTAGAAATATCATGTTAACTGGCAACTGTTACAATCACAGTCAAATAGTCAATACTCAATAACAACCGCTTAACGTAACAGCCAAACAACTATTCTTTCTTTAGTTTTTATTACCTGTCTCTGTTATACAGGGTGTCCGGTAATTAATGGATAACCTTGAAATGTCTTATAGTAGAACTGAAGGCCGTTCAGAATAAAAAGAAAAAAAATGTATATTAAAATATATATATATATATATATATATATATATATATATATATATATATATTAAAAAGTGCAAGCTATATAGGATAGCATACTTTTGACTGTCTATCTATTAGCATAATTAGTGTTTAATAATGAAACAAGAAACCGATGGATTTCATTCATTTATGGTCGTAGTATACAAGAAAGTTATACGTGGTAATTAAAAAAAAACACATGTCTCTGGTTGTAGTTAGGATAGATTTTAATTCATATTTTTTTCTGAACGGCCATCAGTTCCACTATAAAACATTTCCAGGTTATCCATTAACTACCGGACACCCTGTATGTATGTACTTATGATTACTGGCGCTTGCTAAAACCAGAAGCATTTAGTATTTATTATCCCAAAAATACAGTTTGTTGTTTCACAAGAAGAAATCATCCCTGTGAAGCGTCTCCTAAATTAGATCGTGTTATCTGTATTATTTAGCATTAATTAATCTGTCACGCTCATATCAAGTGAATTGACCCTTGCTAAAACGAGAAGCACCTAGTATTACTATCCGAAAAATACAATTCATATAGTTTCACACGAAGAAATCATCCTAGAAAAGTTGCATTTGTTTCTGGTCGTGTTATCTGTTCCTGTTCCTGATTTTCTATTCGGAAGCGTTTGATAAAAATAACAGGCTGATAAATAATAACAGATATTTAGACCTGTCATATTTGCGTGAGTAACAGAAATAACAGATACCACGGTTGACCTGTTATAATCCAAGTCTACATGATTCCTGTATGTATTTTAGAGCAATAGACGTTTGATTAACAAATAATTATTTAATTTGAATAATCTTATAATAATCTTCAATTTTTTTAGTAATCGATTAGTTTATCGAAATTAGTTCAACAAAAAGATTGTTAAAATTAATTTGCCATTAAATAAGCGGTATTTAGAGGGTTTTCAAATCCAAGCAACTAATAAGTACCTACTTACATACGTGCAACAGGAAAATCCACTGTTGCCGATACTGTGTGCCGAAGAAGAGATTCTAAAGCTTAATTTGTCATTTTGAAAACGAGTGACAATGCTAATTAATAAGGGTTTGAATCCCACCCGGGACAAACATTTGTGATCCATATATCGTCTTTCCGCGTTAGGCTGTTGTTTGAATGGTTGTAAAGAAAGTTACTATAAATATGTCGGATATATACAGAGTGTGCATCAGTAACCCCATCGATAGACATAATGACAGTTCCACGAAACGAATGACAGTTCCTAGCGAGGAGGTCCGCACTCGACGACGGTAGAAAGATCCCGTCGAATATAAGGCGCGCCTCCATTTAAGTAGACTCTGTCGTAGCAAACGAAGTTGGCTGCGCGTTGACGTCCTCGCAACAGTGCTGCCATATCGTCACTAACGTGCCGCGTTTCGTACTAATGACCGTGTCCGACATATATGTTTTGACCATTCTATACATTATTATCCTGACCGGCAAGAAAACTGCCTTTTTGTTGCATATTCGTCTCTGATTCTTATTTGTGTTTGGGTGCTCTATTACTTTTGTGTGCTTTTGGAGTGGCTTGCTTACGAAATATTGATTACTTGATTTGGTTTAATATGCTTCACCGTGGAACGACAACCTTTGCCTACAATAATTGGATAAATAACAAAATAATTGGCTACAATAATATAATAAATTATTTAATTAGTTCACTATAATAGACCTGGCCTTTGGCTTTCATTAGTGTTATTTTGTGTCACATAATTTTTGACTTTCAAAAATATAATTGTAATGATGATTACTAATTATTTCTTAGGTTATTTTGTTAACAATTAAGAATTATTACATTTTTTTTTTAAATATTCTTTTTACTCAAGTGCGAACAATGAATGATGGGTACAATTATAGCGCGATAAGATATAGTAGTAGTAGTTTCTATTTAATTTCTAACTCTGTTGCTGGTTTAAATCGAATGATACGATTAGGTCATTGATTGATTTACAATTGACGCTACAATTGGACATCACTAAAATATATATGGACTCTATGGTCGTGTCAATGAATCGTTAGTTTACCTTTTTATTGAATTGGTTTGGATTGTACTATAGATAATGCATCAAATATAGTCTGTCAAACAGGGACCGCATATCGCAAAAATATCGGTTATAAAGGTAAAGGGTATGACGTCATACCTTTTTTTAATACGAGTACCTACCTATCTCAAAATTGAGATACACAAATTTTTCGCTACTGTAAAATAATTATACCGTTATCTTTTACGATACCTTAACCATTAAAATAAGGTACATCAATTTGTCGACGTCCGACTACGACAATTGCAAAGCACTCGTCGCTGAGAGATGACCACGTCGCGTCGCGTTGGTCGTAGGTTCATAGTATCAAAGGACTTTTTGCGACTAAAGGTTAAATTAAGGTATAGCTATACATAAAAAAATAGCGCTATCAATATCTCATACCGGTAGTGTAACTGCAAATCTCAACCACTTTATTTATTTATTTATACCTTAATCGCCAACAGTTCATGGTTATCTGTGTTCCTGGTTTCAAATACAAAGTCCCATTTGACAGATGATGAACAGCAATAGTGAAAAGACCATTTTACCAAAAATTCATATTATTGTGTCTATCATCAAAGTCATTTAGTATTTTTATTATACTTAAAAATTACCTTTCTCCAGGCGACGCTGTGTTCAAAATGCGGCACACTATTGGGCCCGATCATCGGCAGAAGCGAACAGAGCAAGGAGACGTGTCGACTCTGCGGCGAAGGCAACCTCGTGTCCGTGGCTATACCGTACATATTCAAGTTCTTTGTGACCCAGCTCGCTTGCGTCAACATTAACGTGAAGATCAACTGCAGTCAAAACCTCGCTATCACGGCTGGAGCTTAGTATTCACTGTATTGAGTGTTAAACCTAACGTACTCGAGGCGTTCCAGTAAATAGGGAAAGAAAATATTATTTGATGAGACGTGGTTGCGGCGCCTAACAAATTAAATATGAAATATAGAAATGATGATTACTATTTTTGTGTATTTTTTGGGGAATTATTCCTACAGAATAATAACTTTTCACTAAGACAATGTTTATATCCTAGTAAGTGGAAAGTGTCCAGGGTCACGCCAATACCTAAATGTGGGTCGTCCACGGACCTAACAAACTATAGACCTATTGCTGTATTGTGTGTATTTGGAAAGATATTTGAATCAATTCTTAATTATACAATTCACAAACAAATCAAAGGACAATTAAGTGATTGCCAGCATGGATTTCGTCCTGGGCGATCCACGTTGACCAATCATATAGAATTTGTTGATTATATTAGTCCTAGGGTTAAGTCTGGCTGTCAAGTAGATGCCGCATACTTTGATTTTCAGAAGGCCTTCGATCTAATAGACAATGATGTGCTATTAAACAAATTTTCGGTACTGGGATTCTCAACTTCACTCTTAAAATTTATGGCCCATTACCTAAAAGGTCGAAAACAGTTCGTTAAGGCAGAAGGATATAAGTCTAAAAGTTTTATACCCGATCAGGGGTAAGTCAAGGTACCCTAGGTCCTTTGCAATTCTTAATAATGATTAATGATTTACCTAATGTTATTTCTCCAGCAAAATGCCTTATGTTTGCAGATGATCTAAAACTGTACTTTTCTGTAAACGACGCCAATGACTGTGTAGTCTTACAACATGACATTGACGCTGTAATTGAGTGGAGTATTAGAAATAAGCTACCTTTAAATAATTATAAAAGTAAAACAATCACCTTTTCTCGATCCCGTAATCCAATTATGAATATGTATAATCTTGATGACGCACCTATGGAACGTGTATGCTCAATTAAGGATTTGGGTGTTATAATGGACAGCAAATTAGATTTTCATGGCCACATAATCCAAACTTGCAAAGACGCTAATAAATGTCTTGGTTTCATTATTAGAATATCGTCACAATTTAAGAACTTTCAAGCTGTACAACAGTTATACAATGCATATGTCCGTAGTAAATTAGAATATAATGCAATACTTTGGAGCCCTAAAGAGTCATTGTATAATATTATGCTAGAAAAAATTCAACGTCAATTCTGTAGATATCTATACAAACGTCAATACGGTTACTACCCTTTTCTATATCCCTCCATGTTTGTGTCTGGAATGGTAGGTTATGATACACTTCAACTTAGGCGGGAATCCACACATATACTAAATTATTGTCTAATATTAGCGGATAAAGTAGATAGCCCTGTTGTACGAGAATCGATATATTTCTACGTTCCCGACCAATATATGCGTGGTGTGGGAAGACGACAGCATAGACTCCTGAGCTATCCACCTATGTGGCGCTCTCCACAAGCTGAGAACAGCCCCACGGCTAGAGCAATTCGACTTATTAACGAGTTCCTTCAATATAGTCCAGATGCAGACATATTTTTTGATACCCGGAATGTAATATTAAAACATATTTATATGTATTTACCTATGTAAAATGTAATATCATAGTTCCTACATAGAGGTTATTTTTGTTTTTATTTTTTATCTTATTTCCTTTTTGTTAGTCTAAGATCCTGTTAACATTGTAGTACTATATAATTTATTTTAGTATAGTTAGCATAGATATAAGTGATTTGGTGTACCTATACTGTAAGCTTATGTTTTTATGAATAAATGAATATGAATTATATACCCATGGTCGCGATATAAAATAACTACCATACAAATGAAAGAACTCGTTGAATCTCTATAGGTTGTAAAGATTTAAAATTAATATATCTTTAGGTACCTACACATTTATACATGAATATTTATATTATGTATGTCTGGCAGTCTTGTTTGATTAGAACAGAGGTTTTTAAACTTTTAAGATGACGGGACACTCACCAAATACCTTTGGTTTTATGGAACCTCATATCATATGATTACAAATCAAGGTCACTGTAATTTAAATAAGAACAAAACTTTACTACACGTCAGACATTTCGCGCTATTTTAAAATAATCCTATTTTAAATAATTTCGCGGCATCCTTGTGACTTTTCTACGGAACCCAGTTTAGGAATCGCTGGACTAGAAGACTAAAGTCGTATCATCGATATGCTAAAACTTACCTAAGTAAACGTTGCGTTAATGCGATAATTGTGTATGAGGTATCAGTTTCAATTCCCGGTTCAGGCAGTGTTATCGGGATATTCTGTTAGGAAATTTTCATTAACGGTCTGGAAGTGGGTCCGATAAACTATTATATTTACATTACATGGGACAAACCATATTTGGTAAAATGTGGGTGTAATACTCCTGCATAGCCATAGCCGTGAGAGACTTAATAATAATATATATGTACATATATATTAAGTACTTTTTCGTATTTTAAAAAGAATACTACCGATTTTGGTTTGTCCGTTGAGACACCGGAGACTACAAACATTCAAACCACGGACAAAGATCACCCAGACTCGAAATATACATTTCCGTGTGGGAATCGAACCACAACACTCGGCACGAGACAAGTGGCAAAGCGGCCACTTAAATCATTACGCCATCCGTGCAGTCAATAACTATATAAGTACAAAATTAAATAAAACAAACATTTTAGAGCTTATATGTAATAAAAGTCACTTATAGCTATACAAAATAGAATTCACACGGAAATATATCCTCCATATTTAATTTGACACTTAATCCTCATCCATGGCTTCTTCTTGTTCTTTCTTCTTCTTCTTCTTTTTCTTTTTCTTGGCACTAGCCTCGGCTTCCACCACCTGTTGCAGTTCGTCCAAAGCTTCTTTCATGACCTCAATATTCTTCTTAGGAATGTCACCAGTCTCGTAGAACTTCAAACGGTCTTCCACTTGTTGTCGAAGCTTTTCACCGAATACTGATGATTGGGTTTCTGTAACATAGATATTATTATTAAATTAACATAATATATACATAAACTAGCAACCCGCCCCGGCTTCGCACGGATAGTACGAAACCTTAACAAATTATACACCTAAATCTTCTTCATGACTCGATCTGTCTATTGGTGAAAACCGTTCAGTAATTTTCGAGTTTATCGCGAACAGACAGACGCGGCGGGGGATTTTGTTTTATAATATGTAGTATAGACTACAGCTTATAACCGCGAAGGGGTTGGTAGGCATATTACAGCCACAGTTCGCCAACTATGTTTTTAGATCACACTTTCTCATCGCAGTTTCAGACTTGGTGCTGTTAATTAGAATATGTTACGTGCCGAATTCGAGGGATAAGAATGTAAACAATATTACCGACTAAAACACGTTTTATTCTAGCACACAATTAAATTTAAAACACAACAAACACTATACTATACTTTTCCACTGTAACTGCTTCAAACTCCGAAGTATTTTCGCCTCCGTTCGCTTCGATGAATACTTGACCGCTTACGATTGTAAGCTCACTCGGCGGGCGCTAGCCTTCCCCTTTTATACGAGGTTAAAGCGTTTCTGGAGTTTTCTAGAAACATCATACCCGGTATGTAACAATACAAAGATTCGAGAATGTGCCACCGTTCTCTTTACTCCACTCGTACCGACGAATCTACGTAGTTCCGTAAGTATTCAATAGGCGCTGTAATAAATTATTAGACGGAACTGCCGAGTCTTCCACACAATGTCGAGAGATAGCACTGGGTGTAAAAATATTTATGCCTAATAACACTTTGTCTGTCCCGGGAATCGAAACCAAGACCTAATGCACAGCAATCGCATACACTACTGCGCCGCCGAGTCAGTCTCACATTATCAAGTATAAACAAGTAAGTTAGATTCTCAATAGTTTGTAAATCAACATGATTGTAGCAGTTTTTTCATACACAATACACATATGTGTACGTGTGTGGATATAACTGCGTTCATATTGCACTACATTTATTATCACAAGTGGAGGTAGAACACCAGCGATAGATCAAAGTGTGCACATGAACAACTGAAAACCAACACTTATTTCAGCAATCCATTTCAGTTTAAAAGTTATTTTTAAAGTGTACAATTTTAGTAGCAGAAATCATCTTGATAGAGAAAATGAAGTATTGAAGATGAGATTTTTAGATACACTAGCGACCCGCACCGGCTTCGCACAGGTAGTACAAAACTTTAACAAATTATACACCTAAACCTTCCTCATGAATCACTCTGTCTATTGGTGATAACCGCATGCAAATCCGTTCAGTAGTTTTTGAGTTTATCGCGAACAGACACGCGGAGGAGTTTGTTTTTTTAATATGTAGTAATAGTAATTTGTAAAGAGGACAATTTTAGTAGAATTGTCTATTAAAGATGAGTTTTAAATGTAGCAGTCTAAAAATTACGCAATTATGTTCGTAAATCGTTAGTCATAGACTTGTCCACCTTGAAATTATTTTGCATAATTAGGCATTCTTTTATAGTCGATCGACGACAGATAGAAGAAAATTATTTTTGTGTAAACAGACAATTTCTTTCCCTAGACACATTTGCCCTGTGTCGCAGGCTTTATAAAGGTTGAAAAACACAGAACACTTAAATTCGGAACAAATTATTTCTGGTTCACATTTTTTGTCCTGGCATTGAACCTACAACACTCAGCGCAGTGAGTAGCTGATCATTTAAAATTCAGAGGTACCCAGACTTTTTTGTCATAGACCACTTTCAAAATTTAGCTGGTTGCGGTGGACCCCCTTGCAGCTAGAAATTTAATCCGCCAAGTAAAATCGTTATATTCGGACCAAAAAGTTAAATTTAAATAGGGTTGAAATTAAAAAAAATTATAATATCTTTGGGCTGACTTTTTTTTTATAGTATTATTGCCTACATTGGTAGGTGAAGTCAAGCCAACATTTTAGTTTTCACTATCGAAAGCTAATCAATTTTCGTGGATCCCGCTTACGAATTGTGAATTCCCATTTTTTTGTCACGCCAACGCCTGGGGCGTCCTCCTGGACCACTTTGGGAACTAAGGATTTAAATCCATTACACTGTCTATGCATTCGAATACAATTAGACAAGGCCTCCTATTGTCGTCGATTTACTTTAGTAAACAATTGTAGTTTAGCCATTGTTAGCACTCACTGCACGGATGGTGTAGTAGATAAGTGTCGCCTTGCCACTGCCACTGTGGCGAGGGTTCGAATCCCATACAGGACAAAGATTTGTGTGATCCACAAATTATTATTCCGAGACTGTATGTTCTTTGTTTCCGTAGTTTGAATGTTTGTTCCCTGCAGTACAGGAATTATTCTTAGTGCGAGAGTTGCCTTAGGAAAAAAGAATGTACTTACCAGAGAAGCAATCAATCCTGGACGCTATGGAGCACTTGTTGGCCAGGTACCGACTGATGCGACCCTTGTTCTTCAACCCGGCGCGGCCGATGAACGTGGAGTGGTACAGCAGGCCGTACTTGGGCGTGTTCGAGCGAGTCTTCAGAGCACGGAACAGCGCTTTCTCAGCACCTGTACGTTCAAACTATTATTAGATATTTGTTCATTATAGTTGACTCAAGTATTTTACAAGGTAGGTAATACAATAAATACTAATACAATCTACCAGACATCATTAAAAATCCACTGTGCCTGGCTACTGATATAATATTATAAATGCGAATGTGAGTTTGTTTGTAACACTTTCACGCATTAACTACTCAACCGATCATCATGAAATTTCGCATACACATTATCAGGAGAACAGAAAAAGATATAGGATACCTTCTATCCAGAATAGGTTAGGTTAAATTAGTAACAGTACTTTATTCTGGATAGATCATTATCCTATGTCCTTTTCTGTCTAGTCTAGATCAGAGAATCTAGTACATAAATGCCAAAGTTCGTTTGATAACTTTTAAACTTTCGCGTTGCATGATATATTCATTTGTTTGTCATGTCTACGTCATAACTTGAAAACAAATAATAAACTATATATGGTAGCTAGGTACAGAGAGAGAGCATACAGCTACTTTTTACGTAATGAATAATTACTTAAAAAATGTTATGCTTTTTAGTCAAAAGCTCTTTAATATCTACTAGGCAGTATTAATATAAATTAATGTGTTCTCAAAATTTGCAGCTGGCTCTTAATCTAGCATATAAAGTAATTTGCGATGCGCACAAACGACACCCAAACGAGAACCGAAGACACTAATATATATAATTTTAGCTAGTTTGAATATTAATATACATTTTACAGTATGTGGTTTATAAGTAGTGTTGTTATTGGGTTCGCCCGAATGCATCCGTGCACATCGCTAAACACAACCATGAATATGATATTATGCAAAGAGTATGAGGTCGTCGTTGGCTGCTATATTAGTATAAACTGTGTCACAGCAAACAGATATACAACTAATATGTCTAAATTTACTGAAATACAAAGTATGTAGCAGATTTTTAGTACACAATACATTATATAAATGTTTGTGTGTGGATATTACTGCGTTAATCTAGCACAATATTTATTATCGCAAGTGGATAAAGAACACCAGCAATAGATCAAAGTGTGCATTTATACATTGACTGAGAAACTTATAGGGTAAGATAGATACCTACTCTACCTACCTTCATGACTTATGCTGACAAAGCATATGGGGTAACATTATCATTGCATTCAAATCATAAATCATTTATTTAATTGCGAACATAGGTTTACAGTTAGGATGTAAACTTTTATACTGGGTGTATGAACGGCGTACCGAAAACTTTAGCAAGACGTCTTTCTATAGGTACTTAAGCAAACTTCTATTAATTATAAAAACGCCAGATTAGGATTTTATATTGATTAACATTATTACGCGGTACGCAATGGATTGCTACCAATACTACATACAGCGAATGAACTCTGCGCTCCGCGCGCATGAACAGCTGATTTGTTTAAATAACAACGATTTAATTATAATTATATTGCTATATTTTAGTAAAATATGCTTATTTTTAATTTATTAAATAAAATTGATGGTTTTTGCTTTATGTTATCGTTCACAATCTGGAAAATACAAATTTTAGAAAAGAAAGTGATTGTTCCTGAAAATTCAAACGATTTTTAACTTAGAATAATAGTCTAAATCTACTATTTTAGTTTTCAGTACGCTGCCACTTACACCCAGTATAAATACTGAGCAAGATCTGCACATTTTTTATATCATGCAATACAAAAATATCATACTAAATAGATGATAGTGTTAATAAGAGTGTAGATCCATTTACAATGTGTAAAATATGGATACACACCTAATATCTGCAGGGTAGATGCAGGATACTTGGCAAGGCTGGTAAGCGAGCCTGCCTTGGAGATGAGTCTGGCACCCACTTGGTCGCCAACCAAAGTAGTCAGATTTGGCGCAACCGACTGCATTTTTGTGTGAAGATACTCTGATATCTGCTTCCTGCAAATCACAATTGTTAAAAATTAAACAGTTGATTTTCATTAGCTCAACTTAATCAATGATTGGAGTACTCCTATTAGGCATACATTGCCTGACAGGTAGCCCCACGCTTCTACCTGTAAAGTAGATACTGATTAACCCATTGAGTCCTAGCAGCACACCAGCAGCTAGACACAATAGGTTTTTAATTATATCTGACATTTCAAGGCTTGACTATAAGTATTTTATTTTGTACCTGATAAACAAAAGTTATTTATTATATTGATGTATTGAGAGTACACACACAATACATCAATATAATAAAACAATGATTAGAAGAAATTGAATGACTGTATGGATTTATTTACAGAGAATTTTTAAATTAATTGTAGAAAGAATTTAGAGAAAAGACTGACTAAGAAAGTTTATAAGGCTAGTGTGAATAGAACAGTCGCAAGGGACATACCTAGGCTAACGTTTCTCGATCAGTTTTGTGACATTCTTGACAAAGGCCAGGTTAAGAGGACCTTAAACAGTCGATCATGTATGAGGAATGTGATGAAAGTGAATGAAGCCAGAGAGGTGTATCAGGATCGTAGCAAATAGAAATCCGTATTCTCTGCCTACCCCTTTGGGAAGAAGGCGTGAATCTATGTATGCAAGAACTTACCTGTAATTACTGAGTGCCACTACTCTGCCAGCAAACATCTGTATGTTTATCAAGTCGACTGGTGATATGTCCATGCCCATAGACATTTTCGACGCGTCAATGATGGCTTGAGCCTTCTCGGAGTCACCCAAGATCTCAGTCAGGGGCTCCACAGACTCTTCGCTGAGTGTCTTGCGATCTTTGATGAACTCTGCGCACTTGGTGTATAGGTGGTTTTCAGGTACAATACTGACCAGCTCTGGGAAGTGGTATGAGTACCATTCTCTGTAGAACAAATCCTCATATTAGGTAGATTTTGACAAAGAACCACAAAATTAACTTTAAGAATATTTAAAAAAATTATTTGTAAACAATTAGGTCAATTAAATAAAACTTATCAATAGGCTTATCAACAAAAAATATTTCAAATGGACACAATTTTATTTTATCTTTTTCAATTGTAAGTCTACTGTAAGCACTCTAGTCTAAACCAGCAGATTTGATTAAAATGATCCTAAAAATACAAGTTTATTACCTGATCCTCATAGAAAATGTGTTAACATCTTTATCAAGTTGGTCCAACAGTGCAATAGACTGAATGATCATGTTGTCTACTCGGTGCACATTGAACTTGACACGGGCTCTGGAGTATGAATGACCGAGACCAAGCTGCGCTACACTGCATGCCTTTAGGGTTAAACCCTTGATTAGTGCATGAAAGTGATGACGGATACCTGTAATATAACACTTATTACTGAAGGCATTTTAAATTATACACTTCTATTTCTAAGCAGAACAGCATGACTTCTATGTGTTGGTAAAGATCTATAAACAAATTCAATGAACAGGAACTAAATTCATAAACAAATAGATAAAACAAATGTTTTTATACTTTATTTTTTGCTAGTTTACTATATTTATATTTTTGAACGGGTTGGGTTTAGAAACGTGCCTATTCGTTGGGCAGAATCTAAGGGTAGTATGTGATACTAGAGAGTTTTCTAAGCCACAATCAGTAATTTTTTCTTGCCGGAGACCACTCATTTTAAAAAAAATAAGAAATTCATATTGCGTTTTTTGAGGTTATGAATAAGTAATTGACACAGAATTACGTTCCTTTCTACTTAGGGAAGTAGGGGGGAATGCAATTCAGTGTCAAAATATTTATAAATTAAAGTTATTATTATAGATATTTATTTCAGTCTATAAAAATGAGCCTGTACTTTTTTTATGGGAAACGAAACGCATTGCTCCCATTTTGTTAAGTTGTTTTGTTGACATTCATTCCGTTCCGCAATAGAAAAACAAAATACTTCAGGCAAGATAGGTCCTGGCAAAGTAGTACAGATCGACGAATCGAAATTCGGAAAAAAGGAAGTAAAATAAAGGTAAATATTAAAATCTGTGACAGACCCGAATTAGTTTACCCCGACTTCACGTGGTACTTTTTGCTCTACCCCTAGAGTGTTTTTTAGAGCCCGGAGGCACGGAAGGGGTGCAGCCTCCGGCCGCAGTAACAAAGCATAGGCACAAGCGAGCCTAAGCGGCCGAGGCTGGTCGCCGCAGGCGACCAGCAAGCCGAGGCTGCTTAGGTGAGCGCATGGGCCAGTGCTTTGTTACGCTAGGGCGAAGAGGCTGCACATCCTGCAGTGCCGGAGAAGATGCATTCTCAAGATATTGTATAATATAGACTTTATGTATTAAATTATATTTTCTGTAAACTGTTAGATAAAGACAGTGATTTGCCCTCTTATTCTTTGTTATTTATCAATATATGACAGTAAAATTTTAAAAATAAAAGTTAATTTTTCTCGGAAATTATAGGGCTCCGGCGGGAGGGGAGGGCGGGGATTAGTTACCCTTCCCCCTCCCCACCCTCCCCCCACCACCGTTACCCCCTATCGAATAGGCACGTTTCTAAACTTTTACCTTTTGAACTAATTTCTATGTACTTGTTGAATGCTAAAAGTGAGTTTACAAACAATCGTGTTACTACCACTAATTCTATTAATGATGAATAATTCTATTTTATTAGAACTTACCTCTGAGTATCTCGGGCACAGCCCCAGTATGTGAGCATGATATCTCGAGCGCCTCGCTGATGGCAGCTCCAAGCTTGGGATCCAATACACCCAAGGAGCATTTACCACGCTTCTTGCGCTTTGGAAGTGCTCCTTCCAAGAACAAGTTCAAATCTTCTGGTAATATACCTGTGGAGTAACTAAAGTTAAACTATGTAAACTAACATAGCTATTGTCTATAATGTTCTCCACATTACATACTTCTGTTAAATAACAAATGTATTCTGAGTAAGTGTATTTCTGACTATTATTAAATAAAATGTTTATTAAATTAGTAAAGTTTGTTGACATATTTCTCTTGAAGATAAACAAAGTTAAATGTAACTAAGACTAAGGTTATTTAACAGAGAGCACACAATATTTCGCAACCTCCTTAGAACACGCGGTTACTAACCTTCCGAAATAGCATTGATATTTTCCAAAGCGACCACAGCCGACTTGAACGGTTGGAAAGCAATAAGCGTTACAACCGAGTTGAAACGTTGTAAATCTGTTACAGATTCTTCTACCTGAGGTAGGAACGCAGCTAGCTCCTCAAATTCAGCCACACGAAACAACGCGAAGCCCGCGCTATGTTCGTATAGCACATAAAACTTACTCTGAAATCACGAATTATAATATAAGTTAACATAACTATGATAGCCGAAGATAACTAAGTAATTTTCCGATATTACACACCATTTTGTAGTATTTAAATGACCACTATATTTTCATTTTTTGTGGAGCAACAAACACGTGAGTTTTGTTTGCTACCCCGATGTTAAAAATATTTTTAGGTTATTTCGTTCCGGCTTACGTAATAGTTTTTGATAGTTTTTGTCCTACTCGAAAAACATAACACATTTGTCTCTCTACTATTTTATTTATTTTAATTATAAAAATATTTATAAGAAAGCAAGGATAAATAATGAAATTTGGTTTTAATAGATAAATGTGAAATTATGATATTAAAAGAAAAGAAAATATAACCTGCGTAAATTGGAACGTTATAATTTAACTTTGTTCCTAAAGTTATAAGTCAATTGAAGAACATCACATAGGAACATTATTTTATTATTTTATTATATTATTTATTAAATACTCAATTGACATTTTTATCAACCTGAAGCTAACCAAGTTAACATAATTTTATATTTATTACACCATTATTCTGAGATTTAAAAGCGTGTTTAAAGAACTCTCAGGTTCACACAGTCACATTCAAACTCATAGCGCTACAGTGAAATGGTGTAATTATATGGTTTATCTTTAAAGAAACGGAATTCAGAGCGGCAATTTTATGAGTTAATTGATTATCTTTGGCTGCTGTAAAGCAACCGAAACGTCGGGGCAAAGTGTAAACTCAAAACTCAAATATAAATAGTTTTAATTAAAAATATATAGCTTAAATAGTAGTAAAGTTCAATAATAGTAGTGTTAGAGTTTTTCCAAATTATGTAATAATAGTGTTATAAAGTAAAATAAACAACGCGAAAAAAATCCGTATAAAGTGTTTAATTTCAATGATTATCTTTGTTTATATTCAAAATATAAACATTTACAATAATAACAGAAATTAAAAGGTCAGAACTAAGAATATTACTGATTCAGATTTGGTAGAAAAGTGCTTGTGCTTGACAGCCTTTTATTTTTTTATACTTGAGGAATCGCACCTGATGCATGCTTCTTCGCAACAAGAGGAGGCGAGAGGGTTATGTCCGGCTCTCCCGTTCTTCAGGCCTTCGGACCTAAACTCTACAGTGCCGCGGTGTGCCAATTGGCTGCCTTGTATAGTGGATGGGCCGGTGGAAAGGAGACTACATCAGCGACCCACCCAGCAGACTAGTGGCGCAGCGTGGGTGACAGCCGCCCGGGGCGGACAAAAATTTTGGCGCTATTAGAAAGCTGTATTACTACCGAGTAACATAGATTTATTTTGCTAATTTAGTCATTTGCACCCTTTCGTCAACCTACTTGGTGACGGATGTTGTAGATACCACAGTATAGATGCTAACTGCAACTTCTTATAGATTTAAAACTATTTCTAAGTACTGTTTATAGTATTTTGCCCTGTGTATTTTGTCACTATTTTATTTCTTTGTTTATTATTTGTTGATAATCTCAACTACAGATGCGTTCAAGCACTTAGCTACAATCAATTTCTATATTAAAATTAGTCGAAATCAGTGAATTGGTCTGGTCATAAATACCAGATAATTTTACTTTCGCATTTATATGAAAAGCACCTCAACCTGAGAGCAATAACTAAAGACTAGTATAGTTTATATTTATTTTGGATCTAAGTAATAGTAAGGTAAAGTAACATATCATAGTAAGTTGGAAAGTAAAACTGTCATAACTATAAAATCAAACTACAAAACTTTTCACATCACTACTAGCGTGAAAGGTCAAAGGAGGTAACGCAACGGACAGTTTGGGATTTCAAATTATGAAGTAGTGTTTGAGTTTGTTGATGGCTTGATGATAGTGTCAAAAGAAATAAATATTATTTAGATGTTGTGTGGACAGATCTTTGGCGATTGGGCAGTGTATTTGTGTTAATGAACCGTAAATATGGCTACAATAAATACGCAAAGGGATCGTGTTGCGACTTACAAAAAAGAGACTATTTTGAATGTCGGGATACTGAGCAAGGTACATGGAATGCCCACTGAGCTCAGCAGAGAGATTTTGAAGGACAACGTTCTCGATAAGCTGACACAAAATCTATTTAATCACCTTTCTTATTATTTGGTTACAATAATTGATAATAAGGCAGCCAATGGGTTGTCGTGGCCTCTGTATGACACGAAAACAGAAAAAGCCTTTAGAAACGGTCTCTCTAACTTTATCAACGACTACAGCAGCAAGGGCTTGCTCGCCCCAGTCATGTCTTCTTATCTTGTAAACCCTAGTAGCTACAAAGTCACTCTACTAGTCTTCCAAATGTCCCAACTAGCAGTGCAAAAGACATTGTTGTCGAAAATGTCCAGCGACAGTCAGAAACAGTTGTATAAAGATACAACTGAGAAGTATAAGTCACAAGACAAGGAAGGTTTTACAGAAAATGTAGAGAAAACAACAGCTTCCAAGTCAATAACATTTGCCAATTATATGTGTAAAAGAAATAAGTTGGAACAGATAGCTGAACTAATGCGTAAAAGAATAACAGCGATGGAGGCAAAAATATCTTCATTAAAAGCACAAGAGTATATAAACAATTTAGTTGATGATTTTATAAAGAAACATGATTTAGATGATTATACTAAAAGTGAAATTATAAATATAAAAAATGTTAACAAGCCAGCAAAATTCTTTGATGCCTGGCTTTCAGATGTGGATGAAGCAATATCCAAATTGGAAAACCAATGGGATACAAAAATGAGTCCTTTCATAAAGTTGGCAATAGATACGCAACATTCTACAGAAATGTTGATTGCGCGGCAGACTGGTGAAGCGGAAAGAAGCTCCTACATGTTAGAATTTAATCCTAAAAGTGATGATATATGTACAAAAGAGCTGCAGAGTCAAGTGAACAGTGAACAAAAGTACATCCTAAAGAACATAGTCATAAATAATCAGTTAAACTTCCCAAATCTTATAAGAGGCTTTCTTGTTGCGGTGTCGTTTATACAGAGGAATGCGGAACATGGAGATGAGATATATAAGTTTAACAAGTACTTGGATGTAGGAAGAGAGAATTATTCTGATATGGTGACTGCTATGAGAGTCCTGTTAGATAGAGTGAGGAATGTTGAAAATAAACTTGAGGTAAGTTGTACTAGTATAACCTCTTTTCTATGGAGACTGTAATGTTTGTTCAATGATGTAAGTGGAAGCCACATAAGATCTAAGTAGATGTAATAATATGTTTCAATATGGTCAACTTTCTGGATGTTAAGTTGTCATCCGACACACAATGTTAACATGAATATGAATTATAAATATGTATTGTATTAACATGCTCACAGAATTTAGCACATGAGTCCAATGAGTGTATAACACAGATTCACCCATCTGGTATTTTATATGCTCTCTTTTACTAAGAAATAGATGTTCTGGTTCTATATAGCCATATTAGTTATTGTTTATTGATGCAGCAAGACAAATAAATTGTCCACCTGAATCAAAGTAGATATGGTATGTTCATGTCATTCTTATAATATCTATCAGACTATTTTTACTAGCATAAATTGGCACAAAATCATAATTGATATGATAGCTACATTTAGAACTCAGGCATTTTCAATTAATGTAAATGTGACTGTATCAAATTTTTAATCATATAGTGGCATAAATTTAGCTTGATTTTTGTAGTTAATATGTTATTAACTAATAGTATACTCATATCTTTTTCAGCCAAGGCAAATAACATACAACCAGTCAATATCACTGAAGAACTTTGTCGAAATACCTCCAATACCAGACCTGTCAGACCTAAAGATGGGCAAAGATGCTCAAATCATATTTGACACTTTCACACCACTGAATGTGTCTAAACACCAGTTCAACTTAACAAGAAGAACTAATGCATCATTTGCCAAACGACAATCAAGGTCCCTTCTAATTACTCCATTCTATCAAGGTACTAGAGAAGACTTCTTAAAGAGTCTTATATCATGCCGTATCAGTTCCTATGATCGTCCAAACACCACACAAAACTTGAACATGTCTGTAATATCTCAGAAACACTTCAGGAACAATGAAACAATTGCTGAATGTTCTTCTGGCTTCACAAAGGAACAGATTAAACGGTTGTTATCAACAAAGAAATCTAGTAGTTCTAAGAAATACAAATATAAGACTGAAAGGCCAAGCAACATCAACATAAAGAAAGGTGGGTTGTTTAATGAAACACAGCACACATCTACGGATAGCAATGGTTTATATAGAAGTTATTCATCACCAAATCTTTACGAGCACAGAGAAAAGAATTCCAAGTTAGGAAGAAAGTTATCTATAATGCAAGAAGACTATCCTCTTTTAGAAGTTTCTGGAATATTATCCTTAGAAAAGGAGAACAGTTATGGTACACCAGAAGGTGTTGAGCGCTTAGCAAATTCAAGAAAATTGTTAGATGCACCTACTATACCAGTGATTAGGGTTACCCCAGAACCGAAAAGGACAAAATTATCATTTGAAGTACGAAGTAACTCAACAGAGGTGCATTTCGCAGATCTAAATTTATTGAAATTACATGAAACAGTTGTAGACAAAGAAGAAATCAAGACTGAAACACCCAAAACTAAAACAGAATTAATTAAAAAAACTAGTTCCTTAGAAAAAATCATTAATAGATTTAAGAAGGTCAGAGCTAATGTCTTGCCATATGATAAAGAAGAAGAGGAGTTTAAAACTATAGTTGAAGAAAAAGAGATTTCAAATGCTGTTAATGTAGATGTATTCACAGCAAACAGGATCTTATTACCTGATTTATTAAGTCCAAGTTGCAGTGGCATATCTAAGAAATCTATGGATTTGATGGATCAGATGCATTTTGATAGTGATGATGTTGATTCTCGGAAGCCTCGCGAGAGTCTTGGAACTGCACTGGGTGTGGATCATACTTTCCTAGACCAGTTTGATTTGATAGATTAAGTATATATACTCCATTTGGTTAGGTATTTAACTAAAGGTAAACAATCTTGATGTGACCTTTTACACTAACACATATTAAACAAGTAAACTACTGCTTAAACTAAGGTTTCAATTGATTTAGTTATTGTTATTGTTGTATTTACATTGATCTTCAGCAGTATTTTATTTTAAACTGAATTTTTAGATGAAAAGACACATCAAGATTGTTTACCTTTAGTTAAGTACCTAACCAAATGAAGTATAGTATTGTAAGTTAGCATATGGAAAATAATAATTGGATTGAGCTATATTTGTTGGAATTGAAGCACAGCTACACTCAATGCAGGAACATTTTAAAAAAATATATGAAATTTAAATATGGTGACTAATTATTTTCATCTACAGTTACTGTTAAAAGGAAGGAGTCTTATAGCCCTTCTGAAAATAACTTTTTTTGTAGTAGTAGTAATTTTGCATGTACTTTGTATAGTTACAGGAGTTAGTATGAGTACCTTGGTGCTTATGCAAATAGCCCTGTATTGTAATATGTATAAGTAGGCAGTTCAACTAGAAGGTATCGAAAAAGCATCTATTTATTTTTTATATCACAGTTTATCAATATTGGAAGCTTTACTATAGCATAAAATATGATAATAGTATTTTAGTTATGTAATTATGTTAGACTATGTTACTCACTTGTTTCGAATAAAATAATTTAGTAATTTTTTTGTTTGTTATGATTTAAAACTCCAAATCCCGATTTGTTTTACAATCTGTCCCGATTTTAATCGGATCTAGCAGCATTAGCCGTAAGTCATGTCGTAAAGAGTGTAGGTTGTATGGGCACTCGAATTACCAACATATAGTCTGATAGTAGTGGAGAGTAAACTGCTTAGTAAAAGAAACAGTAAAATATACGTTATGTATGCTGAGTCAAAGTTATAGGAGTAATATACTTTATAATATAAGATATAATAATTTGTACCCTAATTCATTTGGGTATAACCAAATATTTTGATAATAGTAAACATTAATAATAAATTGGATAGCAGCTAGCACTGGGACATATAAATAAATTCTCATATAAGTATGGCATATAATGGCATAAATATAAAAGTTTAGGTATAGTGTGTTATTTTTAAGTTTCAATTATATTTTACTCCTGGTTTGCTGGGGCATGTGGTATGATCATTCCTGTACCTTCCTGTATATGTTTTACTTACATTCACTCGAACGGCTCCGCTATAAATTAATAATTGTAGGTAAAACAAACAAAAGGCTTCTATTTTAAAGTTTATTTTATAAAATATAGTCTCTTGGGACAAATTAGAGTTCTAAGCATATCAAATGAAGTCTACATATTCATGATTTATATACATATGACTCATTGGAGTTTAAATCTAACAGTTTTTTAAAAATATCATCCATTCATAATCTGCATACGATAGATTCCTTATTATAAGTACCTTTACTACCATCTTAAATATATAAATCATTTTAAATTTTAGGATCATTGTCCTCCAACTTGACCATCCGTTCGGAAATTTCCCAAAGTTTCTTCGCTCTATTCATATCACTAGCAGACGTTGACACAGAACTCTCTCTGCAATCAGAAAAATATTTGCCAGAAACCTTTTCTAAATTTTCATCAACAGCCAACATGACTGATGTTTGGCAACCTTGTTGTGGGGTCTTAAAGAAACATTTATTTATTAACGTAAGACCCCAGCTCAGCGGTGCTGGCACCGATTTCCAAATTCCAGTGTCGATTAAACCTGGGTGTAGGCAGTTGACTGTAACACCAGTGCCTTCTAACCTTCGCGCCAATTCTTTGGTAAAAAGTATATTAGCTTCTTTTGACGCGTAGTACAAATACCCGGGTAAGGTGTCGACTGGGTTCGGGTTTTCAAAGTTAACTGAGGCGAGGCGGTATAGAGAAGACGCAACTACTACTATTCTAGAAGGGGCACTTTTCTTAAGCAAATCTATTAAAAGATGTGTTAGTAAGAACGGTCCGTAATGGTTGGTTTCCATCGTCATTTCGATGTCGTCGACCGATCGCTTCTTCTTGAATGTCTCTGCGTACCCCGCGTTGTGTATCAGCACGTCTAATGTCTGTTCAGTTTTGTTGATGTCCGCCGCGAACTCCCGGATGGAAGAGAACGAACTAAGGTCCAGCTTCTTGACTATAACTTTTGTGTTCTTAGTTGAGTCGATGATTTCATCTGCGAATTGCAAAATAAGAAACTTATATACTTTTCTTAAAAAATAAAAGTAAAATTCTTTGAAATTAAACTAATTTATACGAATTTTGTCGCGTTGTTTATAAATTAATGATGGTGATCAACTACTATCTTAGTCGTGAACATGGACGGTAAAAAGCAACAGTATCGTCGGGGAAACTGAAATTTAAGTATAAACAGTTTTAATTATGTAATTACGTAATTAAAACTAATTTAAATTTAAATAGCTTAAATGGAAGTACAAGTTCACTAATAGTAGTGTCATGGTTCAAAATTATATAATAATTTTTTTTAAATAAATAAGGCAGAAAATCCGTTGGTATAAAGTAGTTTAAATTCAATGTAGATATAACATTCGCATAAACGCAATACAATATTATGTAGAATTCTTTGTTTGAAATAATACCTACCTAATAAAACCAATTTTTAATTATAGACAACTGCTATACTAGCTCTCATTCGTGTTTCGCGGCGAACTTTACAAATATTCGAAGACGATACGTCCTTACGTATCGTCTTATTACGTGTCCTTACACCCATACTGATAATAACTATTGGCAGGGCAGGGTAGGTACATAAACTTTTGTCGTCTAGAGGGACAATAAGGTTTAGATACTTAAATTGAATCTACAATAGTTACCTAGTTGGCGCTTTGGCAGTGGTGTGGTGACCACATGAACCAATGCTCCATCTACGGTAATTAGTATTTGGACTAATAATTTCTTTCTTACGCTGTTTATGATATACACGTGTCGCAGGTAAAATTATGGATATTGAACAAAATAAATAATAATATTTGTCCTGTACAAAAGACAAATCGCAATCTGTTATATTCGGCGTATTAGTTATGGCAAAGGAAGGTAACACTGTGCAAATTATAGATTATTGGTATAAACTTAGTAATAGCCAACCTTACTTTTTTTTTAACGTCGGGTTATTAACTAAGCAGTAAATGATAGCTTAAAACTCACCTTTAATTTTTTCTGCTGCTTCGAGATTTCTGCAGGCCATGATAACCCTGGCTCCTCTGTTAGCCAGGTCTTTCGCGGTCTCTTTCCCAATTCCGCTGGTGCAGCCGGTCACAATCACAGTCTTGCCGTCCATTCTAGTGGTTTTACAGAACCGCCCGCAGGTGTACTTGGCGAAAAGGCGGATAGCGAAGAGAACCCCGAACAGACCGAGAACAGCCACTACAGTGAGGATGATGAGGACTGGGAAGACCCAGTACAGGTAGCTTGCCTTCCAAGCTTCTGCCACAATCATGTCTGGAAAGATATTATAAAGTTATTAGCTAATCTATCATTAAAATGATAATGGACGAATACATTATGACTTATGAGGTAGGTATCGTAGAATAGAGTAGAATTTATTTGTCAAACATAGGTAGAATTACATTTATGGTCTTATATCGATAACAGTTTGTAGTGCACTATGTTTTGTGTAAAGTCATAGAACAATATAAGAATTAATAACATTCAATCAATAATAATATAATAATATTAGCCCTGTATTAAACTGTCCCACTGCTGGGCACGGGCCTCTTCTCAGGTGAGAAGGGTTAGGCCATATATAGTCCACAACGCTGGCCTATTGCGGGTTGGCACACTTCACATATCTTCGAGAACATTATGGAGAACTCTCAGACATGGAGGTTTCCTCACGATGTTTTCCTTCACCGTCAAAACAAGCTATAATTAACTAGTTAAGACGGCTGATGAATTAGCCAGAAAGGGCTCGGAGCAACTGTTTGTGGGCTCCGAGCAATTCGTGGGACTCTCTGAGAGCACCGTCAAGGCAGCTTTGAATGCGTATGGCAATGATAAGCACAGGCTAGAGTGGATGGCCCTTAGGGGTCTGGAACACTCCAAGAAATTCATTGCAAACAGAGCCACAGGCTTCACCCGGAAGTTCTGCATGTAACAAGAGCTAAATACGCCTGCTCACAGGATCGTTCACTGGCCATTTTGGCACCAACGACTTCCTGTGCAGATTGAGATTGGCACACAATTCGATCCGCAGAGGCTGTGCTGAACAGGACGAGTCCATATCGCACCTACTATGTGAATGCGACGCGTTGGCTGGATTGAGGATGGGTCTGATGGGATTGGCATATCCAAACCCTGAGGACTTCAGGCTTCTCCCTCTGAGTGTACGCTACGACTGATGCAGTACATTCATAGAGAGATAGCTAAAAGGGATAAATCTTGGGGCCGACACAAAAGATCCCAATGGGTCGAAGTGTCGCCGGTCAGTACTGACTGGCCCCCACACATAAGATAAGATAAGAACTATTTAAGACGCATATAACTTCGAAAAGTCAGAGATGCGCGTCTTCGGTTCGTACTCGAGACCTCTGCTTGGCAGTTCAACGGTTTCCCACTAGGCTACCGTAATAATAATAATTAGTTCAAATTGCTTAAAAAGCGTTGTGTCTTTAAATATTTTTTCGAGCACAAAGAGCTGTCTCACAGAAAGCAGCTGGCAGTCACTAAAAGTTGACTTGTGGAGTATCTGTAGGTTTTACATGTCATTACTTTAAGTACAGCTCTTTGTGCACGTTCTAAGGGCAATTAGTGTGACTTAGGAGCTCCGCCCCATACAGAGATGCAATATGACAGAATAGACTGACATAAATCAAGGTAAATTAGTTTTAAAGTATCGAACTCAGCCGAATGACGCAACTTTTTGAAAATGAAAATAATTTTACGTGTACGAGCGGTAAGTGTAGTCAAATGATATTTCCAATTGAGAAGGTTATCAATACACACACCAAGGTAATTTCTAAAGTAATCTATTTAAAGAAAAACAATCACACGATGTAACTACTGCATTTTCTGTAGACGTATGAGCTTTAAGAGTAAAGATAGGTGATGGTTGGGTAGCTGATATCAATGAAAAGGTCAGGTAGGTGGTTTTTATAAGGTTGAGGGTTAGAATGTTAGCCGATAACCATTTCATTATTCACCTAAGGACTTGTTTTGCGCAATTAAATACTTCAGGCCAGTTTTCACATCGGATGATCAATGCAGTGTCATCGGCATAGGTAAATATGGAACAATTTGGGAGGGAAAGTGGACATAGAGAGTTTACATAGATGAGAAAGAGAGTTGGACCTAGTACGGAACCCTGGGGAACACCAAAAACAAGGGGGAGGGAGTAGTTAAATGATTAGGTAATTGAACTACTCACGTCATATCATACGTAAGTGTTCAATTATGCTTTGTTGTTCTGTATTTCTAACGTTGGCAATTAAAATAATAGTTAAATTGCAAGTCGGACTCGCACATCAAAAGTTCCGTATGATTTAAGAAAGATATCCCTAATATAGGTACCTACTAAATATTTGGCACCGGTTAAATGAGACTATACTAATTCTAGTTGAAATAGATATTTAATGTTTTAGGCAGAAGACTGGTTGTATTTTTTTGTAGTAATTATAAACGCGAATGTGAGTTTGTCTATTTGTATGTTTGTTTATTACACTTTCACGCCTTACCTACTCGACCGATCAACACGAAATTTAGCATACACGTTGTCAGGGGAACAGAAAAGGGATAGGTTACCTTTAAATTCAGAAAAAGATACTATTAGGTAATAACCTTACGTAACCTACTTTGACACGAGCGAAGCCGCAAAATCTAGTTTTAAATAATTGTAAAGTAGCTGTAGAGGTTAGGAATTAGTCACTACGTTGATTTTGCAAACGTTTTTGGACGCACGTCATAAGAAACAGTTGGCCTTATTCTGCGAAAGCGGATCATACCTAATTAAAATGAACGATACAATAGTCTTACGAAATTAAATGGATGCCATTGTCTGACATTTAGGCTGGCACATTATTAAGCAGCTGTTGTTCTGTGACCTAAATAATAATTGTGTCTGTAACCTCGAAGACTTAAGGTCCTTTTAAGCGGACTACATTTTTGTACATACATACATGCTTATAGGTCCCATATATTTTAGGAAACGTCGGTCTTGCTCTCTTACCCTGTACCTTGAACTATCGCCGGCAGTTTCTATAAAGAAATCAAAACTTCATTAATAATAATAATTCATCGCGTTTAAAACGCGATAATTAAAAAAAACCTCTTCTGTGCCCCTGACAACGTGTATGCAAAATTTCATAATGATCGGTAGAGTAGTCAAGGCTGTCAGCGTAATAAACAAATAAACTCACATTCGCATTTATAATATTAGTTAGGATACGGATGATACTTCTAAAATGAATCAATCGGTAATACATGTTTTAAGCAAAAAATAGGCTACGAGCCCGTACGCCCCTTGACTTTCGCTCCTTTCATAAAAAGACTATTTTTGGGTGGATTTAAGAAGAAACCTAACAAATACCTACCATGGGGCGTAATTTAAGGGGCGAACGGGCTCGTAACTAGTACCTATATTGTATACTAAAGTTTCTTTAACTACATTTATTTAAAAAAAAACACGCCCTTCTAGGAGTAAATCCATGTGTCGCGGAGGACTTTAGGTACAAACATTCAAACAACGGATACGAAGAACAGCCAGAGTCGGAACAATTATATGCGTATCAAACAAATTTAGTTTATAATTTTTATGTCTTCTGGACACGTTAACAATTGACGACAATGCGGAGGAATATTATGACGATTTTTAATATTGTTGTATCTTTTTCTCTTTAATTAAAATTCTTGTAAATAATTTTCTTTCTTCGTCTTTTTCTTTGAAGAGACAATTCCCGAACTATACTCCATTTGGTTAGGTACTTAACTAAAGGTAAACAATCTTGATATGTGTGGTAAATGGAGAATAGGAATAAATCCTGTGACGCGGGGGCTTTACAAACATTCAAACAATGGACACAAAGAACAGCTAGACAACACGTGTGGGATTCGAACTCGCAACACTTTTACCCCTACATACGCCATCCGTGCAGTAATATTTGTTTGTATATTGTATTAGATTATATGTATTAGATTAAAACTACGGACTACAATCATGTCTTGTCTTGATTATTTATGTACATGTAAGTGGATGCTCCTATTTACCAATCTGCTGCTTTAGAGGCTACCATCAAATTTTATCAAATGCTTGAGTATGTTGAGTAGTTCATGGAGAAATGGTTGCAGCACCTTACAGTTATCATTTGTAAACGAAATATTATTGTACACTTGGCGATCAAAAGAATGGCTATGAGTTTCTTGCCCGTTCTTCTCATGAGCCCTACACCCTTGCTTTGCGGAACTTGGCAGTAAATGTAAATTCACAGAAAAAGAAATTACGTGTAACTTTGACATTCATGTGTTACCTTGTAACCTAACTTGAATAAATTTATTTTGAATTTGATTGATTTTGATTCTATGTTAATTATTAAATTATACAGTTTCTACTTAAGAAAAATGGTTGATATGTTCCGATGTTACATTTCGATACGGTACTTTAAAAATCAACGTTTTCTGTTTCTGATCTTAACTGCATTTTTGTTTGTATGTTATGTCATGTACTTGTTAACACCTACATGTGATATTCGAAAACTGTTACCAGAACGGAAAGGTGTGGCGCGTGCGCACAAGTATTCGGTAATTATAAACTTTCGGTTTTCTAACTTGTACACTGAGTGATAACGACTTCATACATTTTGAGAGTAATTATCTTAAAATTACGATTTTTATGTACCTACTGGGTATGATGCAGATACTTATGTTACGAATCCTAGCTATTTTTACTATCTTATATTAAAATTCTCGTGTCACAATGTTAGTTACCATACTTCTCCGAAACGGCTTGACCGATGTTTATAAAATTTTATATGCATATTTAAGTAGTAGGTCTGAGAATCTAAAATCTATTTTTCATACCCCTTAGTGATAAGGGTTGTCTACCCTAACATTTTTTTAAATCTTTTGGTCAGAACATTTTTTTATGGCAAAACAACGTTTGTCGGGTCAGCTAGTAATATTATAAATGGGAAAGTGAGGTCGTTTGTTTCGCTTTCACACCTTTACTGCTCGACTAATCATTATGAAATTTCGCATACACGTTGTTAGGGAAACAGAAAAGGACATAAGGTACCTTGAATCCCGAAAAAATACTGTTACTAACCTAACCTACATTTTCGCGGGCAAAAAGTAGGGGCAAAATAATTTAATAATATAATCTACTTACCTATTTTTTTAATTATATATCAAGAGAACAGTAAAAAGTGGCTGACTGATTCACTATTACCTACCGCGTCATAAGGTAATGTATGTAATTATGACCATTCAAAGAGTTAATTGTGTTTTTGTGTTAGAAACTCTTTGTGGAAATGATTCTGGCAATGTGTTCGGTAGACGACTCGTCTTTTATTACGAGGGGCTTGATGAAAATTTTTGGTATAGCTAATATACATTGGCTTATACGTTCAGGCTTGAAACTTTGTAAATGACGAAACTGACAGTAATAAATCACAATCCCTATCATTACATACCTACTTATTATGAAACAAAGTCCCCCACCGTGCCTGTTTTTCTGTTCGTGATACCTAAACTCAAAATCTACTAAACGTCGTGATACCTAAACTCAAAATCTACTAAACGGGTTTTCATGCGGTTTTCACCAATAGACAGTGATTCGTGAGGAAGGTTTAGGTTTAAATAGGGTAAGGTAATTTTTAAGGTTTTGTACTACTCGTGCGGAGCCGAGACGGGTTGCCAGTAATTTAAGTATAAATAAATCTCCAGGCCTGCGGATCACGTAAAATTATTTATTATTATCTGATTCAACTAGGTTTAAAAACGACTTAATAAATTATTTAAATTTATACATATAGGCAACATGTTTAGGAATATAAACATTTTAAATTATACAAAATCTACGAGCCAGTCTAGCAATGGCTGTATAAGTTATGACCTGTGCCAAGTTAGGTAATTTGTAATTATAACGATGGTTTCGGTTCCGGGACTAAGTTTTTTGTATCTGTAGGTACTTTATATTAATAGCTACTCGTTTTTTGAATATTGTCGGTATTTATTATTTAAACTACGATTAATTTAAATAATAAAGCACGTCAATTCGACGCCGCCTTTTTATCGTTATACCTAATGTTGATGATATTTGTGAATTTTGCGTCTAAATAACTTAGAAACTGTTTATACCAGTGATTATTTTTAATAGGTTATCCCACGCTGACTAGAAATATTAATTACTAGCTTTTGCCTGCGGCTTCATTAGCATAAATGTGTTTAAGGTTAGGTTACTTTTTCCTGAATGAAAGGTACCCTATATCCTTTTCATAATACAAAGAACACACATAGAAAAACAATATAGTAGTATGTATAGTCACAAATATTTTGTACCTATCGTGCAAGGAATCAAGGATCGAACTCGTAAGATTTGGCGTAGTGAGAGTATTGCGAGTTGACAGCTTTAATCAATGCGTCATTTGTACACACGGCTATAAACGAATAACTACGCTACTGTATACAAAATAGAAAATTGTCGGAAAGGGACAGTGCATAGTGGTCTCGATGTAATGGTAAGGATAATAGAGCGTCACATCCCGTTCAGCGTGAATGAGACAAAATAACATAAAATATAACGCACTCTCTCGCACGATTCGCAGCATTCAACTTCTAAGAGTTACTGTTCAAAGTCCAAACAGTCTAGGTTGATGTGTCGCTGTATGTACAGTCAGTATTTATTCTTCTTTCCTAAGTTCAAACGAGAAAATATTTTATAACAATAGACAATTAAAACTAATGCGGTCTTATAATATGTAACAAGAACTGAGAGGTAAAACTATTTAGTTAGTTATCACAAAGGTGCTTCTAAGTATGCAATATTTTACTCCAGTATTCAATATAATCTTTTCAACCAATTTTAATTATAGCCCAGTCAACTCAAAAATATTTAAATGCATCCGCCATTTCAAACAAACTATACCTACTTAACACATTTTGAACAACTTACTACCATGTTACATGCAAATAAATAATAATGTAAAATTTCAATATTGTTCTCCTGCTTTAAATTTCTCTAGTTACTTTCTCTTAAAATTTAATTACATCAACAGCAATCATCATTTTGTTATTGCTGTTGATGTACCTAATTCAATTTTTATTACTAAGATACTTATAAATTTCTCATTATAACACTAATTAATCTAATATACCTACATATATTTACAAATGTATTCACAAAGACAAAGTAATGATAAAATTACTAATAATTATTACTTAATAAAAATAGTGTCCTACACTTGCCGCGGCTAATGTCTCAGTAAGTGCCCCATCCCACTCTAAACTCTATGGTCTAAACTAAAACTCTCGAAGGGACCTCTGCATTTGGACCCATGACCCATGTCTCCGTGTAAGCCTCCCAAAGGGTCGGGGACTAACGCATTAGGAAAATACGAAGAGAGAGAAACATTATAATACCAAATATTTAGACACACATTGCAGTAAAAACAATATCTACATGTTTAGAGACTCCATAAAAACAGAATAATATGTAATCTTATTGTATGCTATGTATAAACCAGGACCCATACCATAGACTAAAGAATTGGCGGGTAAAACCCGCTAACTACTTACAATAACGACCTCTTCGTAAGAAACAAATTGATATTACACCGCGCAAAGACTATAAACACTTCGTGGAATAACACGCAAGTAATTCAAAATATCCGACGCAAGAAAAACTTTAATGAATAAGAATAAACAAATATTATTATTGCACGTATAATTTTACTACACAACTAGCGTACTGGTGAATCAGTAACTTACTAATGACGAAACGGAATCGTAGATTAAAAAACTCTATGCACGAAGAACTGGTTTCAAGGTTTATTATCTTCTTAAGGTTGTATATCTACGGTTTTAAAGTATCTAATATTGTATAATATTTGTATATTTTTGCAGGTATAGGTGATGTGTGATCCAAGCAGGTGATGTGCCGGGATATTCATATAATAATAATAATATTCTATCACATACACACACCATCTAGCCCAAACTAAGCAGAGCTTGTACTATGAGTAGGTACTAGACAATGGATAAGCATAGAAACACCTAGACCAAGACAAACATCGATGTTCATACACACAAATGTTTAACTTGTGCGGGAATGGAACCCGCGACCTCAGGCGTGTCAGTCGGTTACCCTAACCACTAGGCCATCGAGGTTATAATCGAGGCCGTATAATAGTGAGGTTGACTATTTTATGACTTAATATGATTTATACAAAGTTATTAACTTATTAGTGTAATATGGGATTTAAGGTGAAACGTGGCTTAGGTTTACTTACTAAATTGAGAAACCACAATGATACCCATAGAGTGTTTTTCCATTAAAGATTTTTTTAGTTAAGATAAAGCCACCTTCAATGTCAATAAAAATGTTACAATAACACTTCGTCAATTCTAAATTGTGCTATGTAATTGAGATCGAACTTATAGATCTTTTACAGGTATCTTAAAATTATATGTAGATATGATAGTGGTTTATTTTCTTTATTAAAACACAATTTATAATAATTATTCTATGCTATAACAATTATTAATTTTCTGTGAAGATTCGATTGCTATTCAGTAAGCATGGTCACAGAGAAATCAGATATTTTATATTTACTACTTATATTTACAATCTTATTTATATGTAGAGAAAATTGTTTGATCAAGAAGCCTTATTATTGGTCGCAATTACGTTTTCGCCACTCCACCAGTGACAGGTCTAGTTGACTATTTCAAAAATAACTTATTTAAACATTACCTACGTTATTTTTAAATGCACTGTATTTAATTTCGCGCCAATTTAAAACAATGCGTCTAGGCAGAGACAACAAATACAACTATTATCTATGTTCATGCCAAGGTTTAACCACCTGTAGGCTAGCAGGAAGTTAGCTATAGATACAAATTACGACACGTGATCTCATATGCGTAGTCAGTAATACTTGCGTGGAATTTATATTTGATATAAATACTAAAGAGGTTGATTATGTAGAATTATTTAACAGAATTTTGAATACCTATTTTAGAATCATCAATTAGAAATATGGATGAGCAACACCTATCCGTATTTGTAGTATATACTGGTTTGTATTGCTGGTTGCGTTTGGCAGTAGACGGAAGTTTATTTTTTAAATTATATATTCATAAAAACATCTTATAACTGCTAGCAATAAGTCAGAAAAAGTGTCTGCCGTTTTGGCATGTCGGATTCGATTTCGATTCGATTCGGCAATCGTATCCGAGACGCTAAAACGGCAGCAGCATTTATTACCACTATTCAACCGCGGCATGTACATAGCATATTCCCAAAAACAACCATTCCATTTTTATATAATATACATATATTCGACATATTTTTCAATACAATTACAACGTAACTGATACCAGATACGTTGTAATATACCTTATATAATAGATATATCATTGTTTTTTGTCTATCCAACAATCGTAATTTGATTACTATGACAAGATGCCAGTTTTTACATAAACTTTTTTATGCTATATATCTATATAAACCTATAAATAATATTAGGTTGGCCGGCTATTGACCTCTATATCCGTGCCTTTGAGGGTTAATGTACTTATAACTTGGTTTGCCAGCCGTCCATCTCCGTGTCAATAAAGCATAAATTCCTTCGGCAGGCAGACTTACCGACGCAGCCAGCTATGAGCAAATGAACGCGATTTTTTAACATTGGTATTTTGTACCTTATGTTGTTGAGATAAAAGTCAATATGCGATATCAAATTTTAGATTGTCGCTTGATTCGTTTTGATTCTGAGTAGTTGGGATTGAATCTTAAAGAATGCGTCCTACGAATAATGTGCTAAACGCCAATTGTCCCGTTTTAAGGAGCGGCAAAAACATCGGTGAGGAATAGAAGTAGCTCCAACCTCTGTTTTACTTAAAAGAACATTGCGTGTCCCGCACCGAAACAAGTCTTTTAAGAGCTCCGTAGCGCAGCGGTAGTGAATGCGACTGCTGTGCATGAGGCTCGAATCCCGGGTCGGGCCAACAAAAAATTATTGCGTTTTTCTGTTAAGAAATCTCAATAGCAGCTCGGAGTTAGGAAGTTGGCGGTGTAAGACATCCCTGTGTCTCGGAAAGCACGTAAAGCCGTTGGTCCACTCTTAATAAAAGCATTTTCGGTTAAACAAGAAAAGCTGTTTATTTTGGTGGCATTTAATCTATTTGTTTTATTATTTCCAATCTTCCTTCCATTTTATTTTTGTTTTAATAAACATTTCATGTGTGGAAGAGGCATATGTGGGCATAGTCCGTTATATTGTATGTAACCGGACACCCGATACATAGCTCGGTGGTATATTGTTTACTGTGTGATTACATTGATTACACAATAGGTACCTAACATTCTACAAGTTTCTTATTGCAAATACACCTGACATTGAAATTAAACACTTTATACGGATTTTGTCGCGTTGTTTATTTTACTTTATATTATTATTACATAATTTTGAAAACTCTAACACTACTATTATTGAACTTTACTACTATTTAAGCTATATATTTTTAATTAAAACTATTTATATTTGAGTTTACACTTTGCCCCGACGTTTCGGTTGCTTTACAGCAGCCATGTTCACGGGGAGACCTGACACTTATTCGTTGATAGATTGTTGATATATTTTATTTTATTAGATTGCAGAATATATGAAATGAAGGAATGATTTTTTACAGGTATAACTATCTTTGTTCAATCTTTATCACATGTTTGGCAAGCCAGCAATTGACGGATTATAATTAATGTACATACATATGTATTGTTTAGTGTAAATATGTCTCGAAGAACAAGCTCTTTCTAAAAGTTCGAAAGTGATTTAAATAGTTACGATATCTCAATTTGTTTAATGGTTTTAATGAAATCTATATCTATAGTTATATTAAAAAGAGAAGAGTTTTGATTTTTTGTTTGTTTGTTTGTAAGAATTTTAAAAACTAATCAACTGCTTTTAAAATTCTTTTACCATTAGAAAGCTATAAGTTCTGTTATTAATATAACGTAACCTAACCAAAACCACTTTTACGCGATCGAAACCGCGAGCAAAAGCTATATCATGAAACCATATCAATCATCATTACGAAATTTAATTTAGCTATATCAGACTCGAAGCCAATGTTTAATGCGCTGAACCAATTACATTTAAACCGTGTCTGTTCACTGGTCATCAGTTTTAGGTCAATGTCTGTTATTTCAATACCGCTCAGAGTATATATGTATTATTTATTGTCTTTGTCAATTGAAACAATACCTAATTTAAACGACGTTTGCAATTATTTGACATTTAATGAAACTTTGATGGTTACGTTTATAAAATCCATAATAATCTCCTAAACATCGATGTTAAACGCATTTTGTTTTGCAAAGTAGTTATTTTTATTTTTATTTATACCTATTACGAAAATCAAAACAATGGACATTCAGAACATTGAACACGACAATCTTTTTGTGAATCGCCGTAGTTTAAATCCTAATACAATAGGTATGATTGATGACTTAAAAGTTTTTAGTGCGTCTTTTAGATTAACAAATAATAATGGACACGTATTTTCTCGTTTGTCTTAGAAACTAACAATATTCAAGATACAACGCGTTTAAATTTCGTGTTACCTCACTGTAAGGTGCAATTTTTACAAAAGTGTGACGTCACTTGCCCTCACTCTCAAACTTTAATGCGTTATATTATATACTAGCTGACCCGCGCACCTTCGTCTGCTTCATATAAGATAAGAGAATTTACCCCGTTGTGCAACATTTTTCATGACTGCTCCGCTCCAATTGGTCGTAGCGTGATGTTATATAGCCTATAGCCTTCCTCGATAAATGGGCTATTCAACACTAAAATATTTTTTTCAATTCGAACCAGTAGTTCCTGAGATTAGCGCGTTCAAGCAAACTCTTCAGCTGTATAATATTAGTATGGATAAGGCAATTTTTATTGTTTTGTTAAAACAAGAAATAGGTGCCGAATATTTTTCGCTAATCTAAAAGACGGACTAATTAGAATCACTTATTTTCAACCCTGTCATCATGCCTATTATAGAATTTTCTGCGCCTGATCTCTCACCGGACGTATCGGATTGCCGTCCCATCGGATCATGACGGTTAAGGAACAGAGAGTGCACTTGTGTTTGCACATTACTATATTGATACTAGTGGCAATAACAATATTGTAAATAATCACTTTTAGAAAGTTTGTTGCTAACAAATGTAATCGTCTCGGCGAGAATCGTCCGTATCACACGTACGAACGTGACTGTTCATTTATAGGCTCCGCATTCTCTTTTATGAATATATCTTCACTACATCACTAGATATTATAAAACAAAGGCCCCCGACGCAACTGACTGTCTGTTCGCGATAAACTCGAAAACTACTAAACGAATTCGTGATCAGAGTGATTCATGAGAAAGGTGTAGGTGTATAATTTGTTACAGTTTTGTACTACCTGTGAAACTGGTGCGGGTGGTTTGTATAATAATCAATGTTACTCTGTATTAGAATAAACCTGATTGATGTTTATTATTCAAGCTCATTGAGTCGCAGTGGCACACCGATGGCTAGACACAATACATTTTAATTATATCTGGTATATTACTTGACAGATTAATGTTATAAGTATTTGGACACCTTTGCGTCCAGTTTTACAATGTTTGTAAGGCATTTACCAGAAGGCTCCTCTGCCTATTCTGGTGCCAGGTAATTATCGTTCGTTGTCGCAGATGTGTGAAGTCTGCTAATTCACCTGGCCAGAGCGGTGGGCTACGAGTTTATAATACTCAGAAAAGGCAAGCATACGGCATACCTATCATTGAAACACGGCTGAAATTATATGTTAGTATATTTTTTAAGCTAAAACACTTATTCACTGATGGTAAGATTTTGAAATCTAATTTTAGCATAGCACGCACTAGGCTAAGCCTGTCTTAGGAAAATTAGGAAAATTCATGAGGATCACGGATTTGTTGTCAAGTTACATTTACTTTTTTGACTCCACGGATGACGTAATGGTTTAAGAGGTAGCCTCGCCACTGCCGCCGCGCCGAATGTTGTGGGTTCGATCCCCACACGAGACAATAAATGGTGTGAGCCACAAATAGTTGTTCGGGGTGTTCTTTGTGTCCGTTGTTTAAATGTTTGTAAGGTCCCCGCGACACACAAATTATTACTAGTGCGGGAGAAATCATATTTAAACTATTAAGAAACGGCAATGAATTGCCGTTAATATTAAGAGTTAGAAAAAATGGTTCAGTTAATATGCAAAGGTCAGAGGTCAAAGGTCAGAGTAATTTCGGGGGTACATCGACTATGCTGAGACGAATGGCGTTGACCGCGAGTCTAAACGAGTCTATCCGTAAGAGCAAGACTCTTACGGTTCTTGAGTTGAAAGTTGTATAACAGACAGACGGACGGACAAAGCTGTTGTATAAGAGTCTTTCGAACTCTAAAAGATCAAAGATATACATAGGTACTATAGAAAACAAGCAGACGGTAATTGCAGTTAAGAGATATGAAGACTCATAAACATGAATGCTCATTATATTATTAATAAGTAGGGTTATTGTTAAAAATTACTTTTGTTAATAAATTAAAAATTTAAAAACCCCCGATACATATTGAACGAGTTGTGAAAAAAATATGTAATTCGCCATTTTATGGTAGCGGCCATCTTGGATTTGCAATTTATCATAGTGTATAGTATTCTACTAGTCAAGTCCTTTCATTTGATACCCATATTGAGGGAGTTGTGAGTTGTGAAAAAATATGTAATCCGCCATTGTGTAGCAGCGGCTATCTTGGACCGATTTTCATCAAACATAACTAAGAACACTCCCGACTAATTCACCTTTCAAATAAAAAAAACAAAATTAAAATCGGTTCATCCGTTCGGGAGCTACGATGCCACAGACACACACACACACACACACACACACACACACACACACACACACACACACACACACACACACACAGACACGTCACACTTATAACACCCCGTCGTTTTTGCGTCGGGGGTTAATAAAACTGAAAGTCCTGAACAGTTTCATAAAATTATTTATTAGCATTATAATTAGCATTCTTACAAAGTCTGTGCAACTTGACACTTGATTGGGATTACAAACTGACGAGGTTGTTACTAATAATGATATGCAACAAAATAATCAAACTAATACAATATTGTTAATTACTAGATTATGCCCGCGGCTTCACTCGCGTAGAAGCAGTTTAGGTTATGTTCGTGATTGCATATGAAAGTGATTCGCGCGGCCGGAACTCTGGTTATGTCGAGGAACACCGTGGTAGGTTTAGTCGGTATTACCGGGATATATTTCCCCCGGTGAGTCCGATATAACTTCTCCGTCGCCCCGCGGAGAGGTATGCGTCAATGCATTGCACCAAGTAAAAAAAAAGGATAGGTTATGCTGCTAACAGTACTTTGTTAAATTTAAAAACAGCCTATATGACGCGGTGATAATATAGCTTTCCGATGGTAAAATAATTTTTAAAATCAGTTGAGTAGTTTTTGAGTTAAATAGTTACAAACATACAAAAAATCTAATCTTTCCTCTTTATAATATCAGTATAGAAGTATATTATCACCGGCCTGTTACCTGATTCCGGCTTGACTTCGACTTCTGGGACACCCTGTATATTCTATTAAAGACTGTACTTAGTTAAATTACGTTAATAATTGTAATTCAGGAAAGTATCATGTTCTCCAAAAGCATTGGCGCGCTTAAACTTTCACATGTTTTTGTGGTTCATAATATTTTACGAGGTAGTGCTAAAAACTGGATCGGGGTTGCCCTCTGATACTTTGTCGAAAGGAAAAGTAGTTTTATAACCATACTAGACTTTGCCCGCGGCTACGCTCGTAATTGTAGGTTAGTAACATAACTTTTTTTGGGTAAAAGGTACCCTATGTCCTATTCTGTTTTCTTGGCAATGTGTATGCAAGATTTCATGATGATCGGTCGAGTGGTTAAGGCGTGAAAGCGTAACAAATAAACTCACATTCGCATTTATAATATTAGTAAGGATAAGATGACTGCCTTAGTGGTGAAGCAGTAGTGAAAGAGGCCCTGGGTTCGATTCCCGGATCCGACAGATCGTTTGGGTGCTTATTGCCATTAATAGACACCTTACTATACTCCGTGATGCTACCGACCGAAAGTACAGTATTATTTCATATGTGGCTATATAAATGTTATTGGATTAGTCCATATAAAAATTAGCTTAACCCCTGACTGCCTCACAGAGGTATCGAGTTCGATGACAAGGCACGCATCTCTGACTTTTCGAAGTTACGTTCGTGTTAAATAAGTAGTTAATTATAGTCCGCTTTAACGGTGAAGGAAATTATTGTGAGAAAACTTGCATGTCTGGAAGTTCTCTATAATGTTCTTGAAGATATGTGAAGTCTGCCATCCCGCACTGGGCCAGCGTGGTGTACTATGGCATAACCCTTCTCACACTGAGAAGAGACCCGTGCCTAGCAGTTTAATACAAGGCTGGTATTATCATAAACCGTGAATCGAAATAAATTGAAGGCTTACATAAAAATACTAAAGTTGCTATGTTGGCAACTTTTTGATAGCGTAGGCCGAAAAACTATGTAATGCATTTTATTTCCTACATATTTTGTATTTCTTCGTATGCGACATAGTAGTGCGTAGTTCGAAGTAGCGCACGATGATGAACACATAATGATGACAATTAGTGACAGTGTCACTGATTGTCATCATTATTCAACAATTAACGATTAAACTAAGTTGCGTCAAGCACTAATTGATAATAGATTGACATTAATCACATTAGTGGATAATGACCGACTTTTTAACATGTCGGTAGACCAAATAAAGTGGGAATTGTAGGAATCAACTCTTATTTAACCATTCGCATTCCATATAGTTAACATTTTATACTATACTAGCTGAACCGACAGAAATTGTTCTGTACAGAGGAAAAAAAAAACACCAAATCTAAACTATTCTCGAGTCCACTTGAACACACACACAAAATCGGTCCAGCCGTTTAGGAATTTAATTACAAACACACGCACAGAATATTTATATATATAAAGATGTAGTTGTAATTTGCGACATTCTGACTGCACGGATGGCTTAAGTGTGTCTATATTTCTGTTATACTGTATTTTCTTAATTCTTTGTGTAGCAGACCAAGCAGCTGGTTGTAAAGCAAACAGTATATTACGTGCCAGTAATAAACTACCCTTGGATAATCAATACAATATAGGTGCGGCTTTTAGTTATACTATTGACCCGCCCCGGCTTCACACGGGTTGTACAAAAACCTAAACCTTCCTCATGTATCTCCATCTATTGGTTAAATCCGCATGAAAATCCGTTTATGAGTTTATCGCGTACAGACGCGGCGGGGGATTTAGTTTTATAAGATGTAATGATAATGATTATGTGGACCGGTGTGTGTGGTAAGCTCAGTCACTAGCTACTGTATAAAACTAGACTGAATATGAAGAAATAATCTGGGAATCATAATTAATGCTTACCACAGCAACCCACATTCACTTTGAATGCGAAAGTGCGGTTATAAACGCTACGAAAGATCATTAGATCAAGCGCCTATTAAACGTCAGAATTTCGTTATTTTATGAAGACTGTTTTATAAAGATTATTTTATGAAGACTATTTTATAAAGACTATTTTATAAAGACCTACGTATAAGAATGGCGTTACCATCTCCGAAAGCATTTTTATTGTATTCGCGAGATCAAGATAGCTACTTACAGTGTGACCTATAGCTTTGTCCCATTCCTGCGCATCCGAAATGCTTTAAGAGATGATGGCAAGGTCCCAGTTTGCTGATCTGAACCTTGGGTTATGATGTTTTTAACAGGTGCCCAAAAACATCCTAACTAATATTACAAATGCGAATGAGAGTTTGTTTGTTACGGTTTCACGCCTTAACTACTCGACTGATTATCATGTAATTTATCATACACGTTGTCGGGGGGACCGAAGGGTACCTTTCATCCAGAGAGAGGTACTGTTACTACCTAACCTAACCTACAAATACGCATTCAAATGAATTCACATTTGCATTTATAATATTAAGATACAATTTTATTTTAAATTTATTTTATACATATTATTGGATACAATTTTACCTATGCTGCGCCACGGTGTAAACATAGGCTCCATAATAAATAGTTTTATAAAATATTTTAATTGTTTATTTGGTACTAAAAGTAGTATTTTAGTGAAATAATGTACTAATGATTGTGCGACAGTGTTATCCAAAAATTAATTATAATATCTCAAAAGTTATAAAGTAATTTCAATATTCTTGAACTCCCGCTAAAAATAACACTTCACCATGAAATAAGAACTCTGAACTAATACAAAACAACAACCGTATGAGTGAACAGTGATTAAAAATCAACAACAGTGTGTTAAACAAAGGATACGTTACAAACGATACAATATTTTGATAATATCATACTATCACGAAGTGACGCCAAAATAATTTTAAATACGTAACTGTCGCGCGTCGCAACGTAGGCGTTGTTGAATGAAAGTATTTCATTACATACATAAAATAAAATAATTTTTTTTTTCATTCCGATTTGATTTGCACAAAACTGAATTGCGGTAATTAGTCTGGCACCATACTGGAGATATGGGAGGCGGCTTCTCTGTCGGCCTCAGCGAGGACATCATTAGCAACTTTCAGAGTTCGCGAGTGGTGAGCAGTTTAATTGCTCCGGTACCTATCTGGACAATAGGTAGTGCCATTTGGGCACGAGGTAGCTCGCTTACGAGAACTGGGTCTCAAGATTTGGAGACAAGATCTGTCTATAACTGGTCCCTGAAGGTACTTTCGGGCACTGGAAGGTACAGTGGCTCTCACTTATATACCTAAACAGGTGGGAAAGCGGGAACGCTATATCATAAACTTGAGTAGTCTGTAGAGGGAAGGGTCTGCGGCAATTAGTCTACAAATTCGTCACTAACTTCGAAGAATATTTGGCGCAAAGCATTAACAATATCAGTTAATTTTGAGAATAAAAATACAATGAATTTTTTGAAAATATCTCTGCGATCTACGCAGACGCGTACAGAAACTTCAGATATTGACTTCCATAACTCTACACTAGATGGCACCACCAATAGCTTCCACAACGTTATATCAGATGATGACGATGAAACACTAAGTTTGACACAGCGAACAGAAAAATTACAATTAGAATTTAAGTACTGCACAAGAAAAAAATTACAGCTTATCACAATTATTATCACAATTCAAGAATTAAATAGCAGTAATATTGTTAATAAGGCAACGAAAAGATATCTGGTGTCTTGAATTCTGTAAATAAAAGGTCCAAAACCCCACAAGGTGGACACACACTTGGACACAAAATATCTTCCAAGAAACCACAAAAGCCGATATTTACAGTCTACTCAACACAGAGGGCGCACCAAGAAGCTGCTTCTACTAGACCTTCAAGCGACTTTACATCACTAATTAAGAAACGCACCGAGATGTCATCGAAAGAACAGGTAAACATATCAAACGAATCTAAATGTAGTCAAATATGTAACAACCTTTGTATAATAAGCACAAATAAAAATAACAGTATATTATAAATAGCTCACACACACACACACACTCATCAAATGTATGTATTTTTATAACCTCATATAGTAATTGCTCACTAACATAACATAATTTGACTGCACACAACCCACTTATCTGGAGTCAGGAGAGGCTGGCAATCTGTAACACAGGTCTACCTAGTATAGATACCAGTCTTTCATACAGATTCAACTCACTTCTTTACTTTTGATACTGATGACTACTGATAGATTAAGGACTGATCTTTTGTAAACCATTTCTGTGTGAGAGAAAATAAATAAAATTATTATTATTATGCAATTGCAAAATTGAGCTGAAAACACTTTAGAGAAATTTAAAATATGTCATTATGCACCTTATGCCTCATTGTAGTACGAGGCAACTAGTTAATAATTTAGAGTCAAAACTTGACAACTACTCGCACAATGACTTATGTGTCATTATGATAGGGGAAGAAGATTTTATAAAAACTGATAACTACTGTAATTTAATTGTGCATATCAGAGAAGCATTGATATTGCTTCAACACACGAATATTATTTTATGTTTAACAGCTTAACGTTGTCATTAATACAATGTTTAATTAGCGAATAAAGACGTAAAATAATATGCTATGGATAATGATACTCATAAATACGCTATAGAATATATTGTATATATATATATATATATATATATATATATATATATATATATATATATAGTGCATTGATTCAAGTAACAAAAAAAAATGTAAAAAACAAAATGTGTTAAATTCACACTGCCTAATGTAAAACATCTAGGTCCTAGCATAACATTGAACGGTGAGGTACTGGAAGCAATAGAATCCACAGTGTTTCAATATTAATGACCACTTTTTTAATCTAACAAAAAAAAATATAAGTGTCGTGTCTGATGACCATATTTCTAAAACTATTACATATAATACAAACACAATATTTTTAAATGCAGTTGATATTAAAAATCATATTCAAAATTATAATTTCGTTAAATAGTACTAACTCTACTGCTTATGATGATATAAGTACAAAAATGCTTAAAACATGTGCTATGAGTCTAAATGATAAATAAATTAAATAACTTAATGGACCCGCCATTAAGTTATTTAAATAATTTATCATTTATCTAGTGCATATTTCCAAATCGTCTAAAGTACTCGATAGTAAAACCACTATACAAAAAAGGAGATAAAACCGATATAAACAACTATCGCCCAGTTACTTTAATTCCAATAATATCAAAGATATATGAAAAATGCTTATACAATACACTATATAGCTTTTTAATAAAACATAATATTTTAAAATCAGAACAATTTCGTTTTAGAAAAAACTACTCCACTACTTTGGCTTGTTATAAAAGAGTAACGATAGTCTCTATATTTTTTGACATGTCCAAAGCTTTTGATTTTGTTTCACATAATCTGCTATTACAGAAACTTGATGGCATTAGAGGTAACGCACTAGATTGGATAAAAAGCTACCTTTTAAATCGCTCTCAATGTGTTGAAATACCATATTTATCGGATCCATACAAAAAATCTGAGAAATCACTTTATCAAGTGAATAAATGCGGGGTGCCGCAAGGTAGTATATTAGGCCCGTTGTTGTTTTTAGTTTACATTAATGACCTACCTGATTCTACCTCACACAAATGTATCTTATATGCTGATGACACTACCTTGCTAATAAATTGTAATAATAAAAATACATATGAAGAAGAAATAAATCGAACTATAGACAACGTAACTAAATGGCTAAATAATAATAATAATTTAAATGTAAACATAAATAAAACCAAACCTATCCAATTTCTAACTTATGATAGTAATCGCACATCTTTAAACATATCAGAAAATAACAAAACAGTGGATAAAGTGGAATCAACTCCATTTCCAGGCATAATTATTGATAACTACTGTAATTGGAAACAACATATGAATAAAATTTGTTACAAATTAGATAGCTATACATACACGCTGAATAAATTAAGTCAAGTAGCAACGGCTGAAGCTATCCTATGTGCATACCATGGTTACATATCCTCTATTTTACGATACGGTATAGTCCTTGGGGCAATTCTGTAGATTTGAGAAGAGCGTTCAGAGCGCAGAAATAGTGTATCCGAGCAATTAGTAGAGTAGAATATTTAGATAGCTGTCTTCCTCTTTTTAAAAAACATCGTATTCTGCCTTTACCCTGTCTTTAAATATACGAAGTCTGCCTTTTTGTTTACAAACAACCTAGCCTTTTTATGAAAAATAGTATGGTTACCAATAAAAATAGCCGGTATCGCAATAAATTACATGTTTCAAGCTAACGCACATCAGTATATAATAAAAATTGATTTTGTATGGCTATTAAAATTTATAATAAAGATTATATTAATGATGCTACCTTATGATAACCATATTGAGATATTTGTTCTGTTTGTTTTATATAAGTTTATTATTTTTATTTTGTTTTATATCTTAGAATATTGTTAATAATATAATAAAATGGTAACTAGTTGTTAGTACTTATTTGTAGGTTAAATATTTGTACACCAGATATGGTAGAATATAAGAAACGTATTATGAATATTCTAATAACACCGTTATTGTAACTATATTCTTACAAATAACTTATTCTTTTTTCTTTCTTTCTTTTAATAGTATACATTATTACGAATTAATAAAATGACGAAATTCTTGGGCTCTTATGCTACATCAAATGGATTCTTAAGTTTAACTAATGACAGTTATGAAATGATAGGTCATTTCACTTAATATTGTCTTCTGTTTACGCGAATGTTATTAATTGAAATTAAACTACTATATACGGATTTTATCGCGTTGTTTATTTAACACTCTATTACATAATTTAGAAACTGTTACACTACTATACTATACTATTAAACTTTACTAATTTTAAGCGAATTAAATTATTAAAACTATCAAATCTATTTGTTTTTAAGTTTACACTTTCCCCGACGTTTCGGTTGCTTTTCAGCAGCCATGGTCACGGGGAGACTAAGAAGGTAGTTGTCTCAATGTTCCAGTGTAGTTATTTCAAAGTACCCGAACATAATTTAGTTATTGGTGTTTCTATTTACGCAGAATGAGCTCAAAGTATCATGAAGTCTAGCTGTGGTTTGTTTCTTCTTGGGTTTGACTATTTGAAGTACTGGATCCCAAGCTGGTGGTACATTCCAACCATCTTCTCTATTGAAACTTGGATGTTTTTTGATTTCAATAGCCTCAGGTATCATTTCACTTACTTATGTAGACCTCATGAAGTAACTTCATCTAAGGTAGGTTTAAGTACGACGTGGCTAATATTTTTGATGATTATAATAAAAATAGTATTGCCCTCCAGTCTGAATTTCAGTCACCGTGGCTAATCTTAACGGATACTGGCCATCTGCGCAAGAGAGAGGTGCACTCTCTGTTCTCTATCTTTCATGATCCAATGGGACGGTAATGCGACACGACTGGAGACAGATCAGGCGCAGGACCAACGGCATTACGTACTTTCTGAGGCACGGGGGTGTCTAACACCGCCACCGCCAGGCTGCTTTTAAGATTTCTCAACAGCCGCTGCGTCACGGAGGCAGTGGTAGGCAGTAGGGTCATGAAGCGTAATTATCTATATAAATAGGTAATTATGTTACTTCATGATTTACTAATTTAAGTGGGTCATTAAGTAACTGTATGACTTATTTACGAAAGTAGGTCTTTATTGCTTGGTTCCTACCTATATTACCTATGTCCAAGAAACGAGTCATTTTACTAATGACAGTTAAATTTTGAAATATTTTATAGAATATGTGTCAAAAATTAACTATCAGTAGGTAAAACTAATAGATTTTTTAATATAGGAACCGAGCAGTAAGACGCGGTTTATATTGTTGGTGAGTTAGACGGAAAATTACTTAACCTCTCAACCAATCCAGTTATCACAAATACAAAAAAGCTATTAAAAAAAAGAGGACAAGAGAGAGATAGAGAGAGATATTACATAGTAAGTAATGTGTTTACCCAAAATAAGATTTAACTTGTGTATGTGTCTCTCACATATTTAACACTAGATGTGCCCGCGGATTCACTCGCGTTTATGATTACTGCGCCGCCCCTGTGGGTCGTAACGTGATGTTATATAGCCTATAACCATCCTCGATAAATGGGCTATCTAAAACTAAAATATTTTTCAATTCGAACCAGTGGTTCCTGAGATAGCGCGTTTAACCAAACGAACAAACTCTTCAGCTTTATAATATAAGTATGGATATAAAGCTACATTGTTCAGTCTGGTTAAGCTTGGATTCCGGCCTCCTACCGTTGGTTGAGAGGTTAAGATGGAGTACCATTTCATATCTGTCACAAACATTAATAGATGTGATTTATATGAAAGGATATTACACAAAAACAAATAATAAACATCCATACTAAACTTATACATATCACCACAAAAGTTGGGAATCCTAGATCCCAGCTATTTGTATATTCTATGTTTTGAATAGTAATTACGTTGAGAGAAGAGTTGTAAAATGCTGAAATTATAAGTTGATAGCGATTTAAAAGAGTGGCCTTGAGTTTCTTGCAGGTATCTTCTCATAGGCTCAACCTTTTGCTTGAACCTTGCAACTAACATAAATGTAAATTCAGTAAATGTAATAAACTCACGAATCCCCTTTGACGTTCATAAGTGTTACTTTGTGACCTAAGTGAATAAATTATTTTTGACTTTGACCGAGGTCACTTTAAACATTTATATAATACTAGCTTTTGCCCGCGGCTTCGCTTGCATAAAAGTAGGTTAGATTAGATTATGATAGCAACAGTAATTTACTAAAATAAAATATAGCCTATGTTACTCGGTGATAACTGATAAGATAATATAGCTTTCTAGCGGTGAAAGAATTGATAAAATCGGGTTATTAATTTTTGAGTTAACTCCTTACAAACAAACAAAAAATCTTTCCTTTTTATAATATTAGTATAGATGTATGAATCTCAGTGATCCTATTTTTATTGAACGTTAAACAGTATAATAGTTTAAGAATATCAAGTATACCTACTGTTTAGATAGTATGGTTGGCAACACTAACCACGCCGCGCGCCGGTGAAAAACAGCGCGGTTTGTTAGTATTAGGTATTATTTCTGTTATGTTATTTCGTGAATTGGAGTGAGGGAGCGTACCTAACCGTATGAATTTAGAGGAGAGCAATCAAATATGCATCACATAATCTTATAAATGCTTTCCGTTTGTGTATTATTCTGTAAATCAACAAAATGTGCACACAGTTTGTTTACAATACTATGGTATCTTATCTTTCTTATTTTGATCCGGGGGCCAGTCATTGTAGACCGGCGACACTTCGACCCAATGGGATCTTTTGTGTCGGCCCCGAGGTTTATCCCTGAGCTATCTCCCTATGAATGTACTGCATCAGTCGCAGCGTACACTTCAGAGGGAGAAGTCTGAAGTCTTCAGGGTTCGGATATGCCAATCCCATCAGACCCATCATTAGTCCGGCCAACGCGTCACATTCACACAGTAGGTGTGATATGAACTCGTCCTGTTCACCACAGGCTCTGCAGATTGAATTGTTTGACAATCTCAATCTGCACAGGAAGTCGTTGGTGCCAAAATAACCAGTAAACGCTCCTGTGAGCAGGCGTATTTGGCCCTTGTTGTACCCGCAGAATTTCCGGGTAAAGCCAGTGGCTCTGTTTGCAATGAATTTCTTGGAGTGTTCCGATGGTCAATACTTCTGGTTAGAGCTAAACATATAATTTTAAGAGACAGGTAACATTATAAATTTGGCCGGCAAACTTCTACTAGCAAATTATTTATACCTGGTATTTATACCAATATTATAAACAGAAAAGATTTGATGTTTTGTTTGTTTGTTTTAAGGATTCAACTCAAAAACTACTCAATCGATTTTAAACATTTCTGTCACCAATGGACAGCTATATTATCACCGAGTAACATGGGCAATATAGGTATTATTAAAAAAAAAAAGTGTTAGATATATAGGGTTTCCCGAAACTCAACGATAACCTGGTACGGGGCGAGAGGCCAAAGAATACCAGTTATGGAAAAAACAAGAAAAAAAATCATCTCACTTAGTCAAGCGATAATAGACATTTTTCGAAAAAGTTGAAAATTTTACACTCTGGGCGCATTGTAAGTAATATATTTATGTGTTAATATAACATAGCCTAGTTTTACGCGAGCGGAGCTGCTAGGAAAAGCTAGTGTCTTAAATTAAGGCAATAATTATGACAACGATATATATAAAACAAATGATTGACACGAAAAACAGCGACACAATGTACAGACTGTACCTACCCTCTTGCACGACTGAACACTGCTTCCCAAGATACAGGCAATTTGACTAGTTTAGGTTTTCAGTTTCAGTACCTATCTTAAAAAGTATGTAATTCTTGTGTCCAATAAACGATTTATTTGATTTATTTTGTTCATTTACAATGTTCTCTTGTAATATTGTTCGCTTAAAATCAATTACAGATATCCAGTTTGATTAATACTACAAAGAACAACATAACTATTTCACAATGAATGACTACAGTCATTTAGAAAGCTTTACGAGTCATTTATGATAATAAAGTTTAATTTTAAAATATAAAAATGCATATCACTACGTTTTTATTAAAATTGCAATATGTTTGTAATAATAATTGAATTTAATTTGTTATGGTATTGATTTCTACTTGCTTAAACAGCTACATATATAAACTTTCGGATCCCGGGAGTCAGACACAATGTTTTTTTGGTTATTTTTATATTGAGTTATTAATAAAGTTTCCTAAATAACTTAAAACTTTATCATTCAATAATAGAAACAGTTTTTGTCAATGCTGCATTCATGTAACAAAAATTAATCGAATTACTAAATTAAAATAACTTAGTTTCAATTTGAAATGTTTGCTATAATATTTACAAAATGTTTTTGTGGTAATTTCTGCCACAGATAAAACTTGATATAGTATTCTTAATAACTTAAATTACATAATATCATTAAATAATAAGAATAGTTTTATTCAACCACAATGCTGCATTTATGTAACAGAAGTTAAGCGAGTTAATAAAATAAAATAACTTAGTTTCCATTTAAAATGTTTACTATAATATTTACAAAATATTTTCGCGGTAATTTCTGCCACAGATAAAACTTACCTAGTATTTATAATTCCGGCGGTCACGGCACTATTTCCATAGACACTCCACTGCACACGCTTGTGTATGTATCGAGAGTCGTGACACCACTGAGTGACGAGCTTCACCTTTCTTTGACGTGAGTGAGGCGGAGGCTTTTTACTAGGTATAGGTTACACATTGAGCGATAAGCGGTTAGAATTAGATTTAAATACAGATACTTACGCTAATTTGTAGAGTTTAAGAAGGTGCATTTACAATGTATTCCGTAAAGAATGGTCGAAAATTGGTACCTACATATGAAATAGTTCTTAATAATTATTGTCAGATTGTCAAAAATAATAACAACATTCTTAACTATATAACTTTATTTCTATAACTATTTACTATAATATTATATATCCGAATGTGCGTGTTTTTGTTTGTTACTCTTTCACGTCTTAGATACTCGAATAATTGTCATTAAATTTTGCACGTTGTCAGAGGAACAGAAAAACAAATACCATTCATCCATGTAATTATTTAAACTATTATTTTTGCCACTAGTGTCAATATAGTAATAACCAATCTTTACGGAAACTGGCCATCTGCACAGGAGATATTATAGCGCACAAGTATGTGCGCAAACACATGTGCATTATTGTTCTCTAACTCTCATGATCCAACGGGATGGCAATCCGGCACGACCGGAGCGAGATCAGGCGCAGGACCAACGGCTTTCCGTGCTTTCCGAGGCACGGGGGTGTCTAACACCGCCAACTTCTAACCTATCCTTTACTTACCGTTCCGCCACCCTACACACTTATTCTACGAAAAAGCTGATGTCCTGAGTGTCCGAATATTATTTGTCTGTCAATGTATTCGTAAATATCATAAGCATACTGTACCCTTTTTACAACCTTCGGTTAAAAGAATAGACAAATGTCTAGTCCAAAGGGTTAAAAATAATTTTGCACAACAATAATATAGTAATATTGCACTCAGATTATACAATAAACTTAATTTAGTGTACAAAACAAAACATTTATCAAAGTATCAAATTAAAAGCATTATTAAAACATGGCTTAAGAGTTTTAGCTACGATGATGTAGAAAATTTATTGCTTGTGAAGAAGTCATATTTCACGCACGTAAACACACACACACACACACACACACACACACACACACACGCACACACACGCACACACACACACACACACACGCGCACACATATACACTCATACGCATACGCAAAATTAACAAAATCTATTGTTTAAGTATGTTCTGATCTATGTTTGTTCCAAATGCTTTTTGTAACAATTTTGTATCTATTGTTTTTGGGAAGGAACTGATTACCATTATAAAGCTCACGCTAGTTTGGGAATCAGGGCTTACACTTTAATTGTATATACCTTTTTGTTACAATAAATAATTTAGTTATTATTGTTATTTTATTGAAATTTTTTTAACAGCAACATACCTAACAAGTACGTAACGTACAACGCATGGAACTTAATCTTACGGGTTCTAAAAGGCTAGATCAAAATCAAAGTCTTCGGGCACGCCACGATCGTGGCGGTAAGTCCCGTTTTTGAGGAGTGGCTGGAGAGGCGGCATGGCGCCCTCACCTTCCGGCTGACACAGGTTCTAACTGGCCACGGTTGTTTTGGCCAGTTCCTGTGTCGTATACGCCGGCAAGAGACGCCCGGTTGTCACCACTGCGGCGACTGCCGCGACGTTGTTGAGGACACGGCGCTGCACACTTTGGCGGTTTGCCCTGCCTGGGCATCGCAGCGCCGTGATTTGATCGCGGCAGTCGGATCGGTTGCCCTCTCGCTCCCGGCCGTAGTTCAGTCTATGGTCCGGAGTGAGAGGTCGTGGAACGCCGTCGCCTCCTTCTGTGAGGAAGTAATTTCCATCAAGGAGGCGGCGGAGCGGGAGAGGGAGCGTTTAAACCCTCTCCCCAACCGCAGAGCCGGGCGCCGGAGGGCGCGAGACGACCTCCAGCCACCCTGAGGTTTGACCTGGGGATGGCGGGCTTTGTGGGCCTGCCCGCCATCCGTTCAGCACCAGGTCCGAGAGGCGGCGTGCGTGTTCCCACGCGCGCCTCTGTGTCGAGTCCGTCTCCCCTCTAGGGGAGACAGTAGGATTTTATGCGACGTAGTGCCTATTTTGGGTAGGTCTTTTGTGTAGTGGCCTGCCGTTTCATACGGCGGGCCGTAACCGCGGCGGGGTCGCGACCGCATGCGAAAGCGATTCGCGCGGCCCCGTCGATAGTGGTTTTGTCGAGGAACACCGTGGTAGGTTTAGTCGGTATTCCGGGAGGTACTTTACTATTATTTCCATCTTTCTTTTACCCCGGCGAGTCCGACATAATCCCTCCGCCCACCCCCGCGGAGGGATATGCGTCATAGCATTCCCCCACGTAAAAAAAAAAAAAAAAAAAAAAAAAAAAACAGTTGCAAAGTCAGTATTTTTCTTTTTTTTTAAAGTCGCTGCCCGCTCTTTGTGTAATTCTTGTGTCGCGAAGCACTTTACAAACATTCAAACAACGGACTCAAAGAACACCCAGACTCGGTACAACCATTTGTGGATCATACAAAGTTTTGTCCCGTGTGGGATTCGAACCCACTACACTCGGCGCAGTGGTGACGCGACGACTTAAACCAATATACCAGCCGATCCGTACAGACTTTTTTCTTTGATTGGCAGTTGCTCATTTACACAGCAAATCACAGCAGTTTGACCGTCAATAAATTCTTTTTTGTAGATCTGCCTGTGATAAATCGCTTGTCAAGTTTACCTAACACCAATAGAGCAAAACTCAGTAGGTATTTTGGATTTGTAATCCTAAATATACAACCAAAATTGACAGTTTAAATTAAAAGTGGGTTATCGGGTAATTGGTCTACTTTCTCATGAAAACAAATTCGATTTCACTAAACGAACATTTACATAGAATGCTTGTTGAAATTAAACTATAAACGGATTTTATCGCTTTGTTTATTTATCACTGTATTACATAATTTTGAAAACTGTTACACTACTACTACTATTGAATTTTACTAATTTATTAGCTAATAAACTTATTTAAACTATTAAAACTATATATATTTAGGTTTACACTTTCCCCGACATTTAAAATCGGTATATAGTAGTTTAATTTCAATGAATAACATTCACGTAAACAGAAGACAATATTATAGAATGCTTGTCTTCAATTTGATTGTTTGCATTCTCATGGTCACCTGTTGTAGTGAATAAGATTTATTTTTTTATATACAAGATATTTGCCGCGTAAATGTAGGCAATGTAAATTTTTTAATCCCTCAGAAACAGTACTTTTTCTTAATGAATGTCCTTTTCTGTACCCCTAACATTCTGAATGCGAAATTTCATAAAGTTCTGTCAAATTTTCGTTACAAAAAAACAAACTCACATTTGTATTTATAATATTAGTTAAGATTTGATCTTAACTGGAAGCAGGCAACTTGCACTAATTAAGTGACAATGTAAATACATTAGGTATAAACTATACTATATAGTTAGATAAATCTTCTGTGCGTGTGTTTGTAATTAAACTCCTCCTAAACGGCTGGACTAACTTTAATTAATTTTTTTGTGTGTGTTCTAGTGGATTCGAGAATGGTTTAGATTTGGTCCTATTTTATTTTTTGATTGTACAGGACAACTTCTGTCGGGTCCGCTAGTATATTAAACACTACCTAAAAACTACACCTCTAACACACAGACTTGTCGTAGTACACCTGACATCCTAATCTTAACTTCTTAACAAATGTGAAAGTGAGTTTGTTTGTTTGTTACTCTTTAACTACTCAACCAATTTAGATGAAACTTGGTACATATATAGTTTAAAAACTGAGCAAGGACATAGGCTAGGCGGCCGGAGCCGCGAGCAAAAGCTAGTATTATAAATGCAAAAGTGTTGATTATTTGTTACGCTTTAACTATTTAACCGATCATCGTGAAATTTAGCATAAATGTTGTCAGAGGACCAGAAAATGTACTTTTCATCCAGGAAAAATCACTTAATTATCTAATCTAACCAAACCTTACTTACAATTACGCGAGCTACATCTAATACTGTACATCTTCTAGTACAGAGACTACTTGCAGTACACCTGACCTACTAACATACCCAGGGTTCAAACTCACAACAGTACATTATTACCGTTTTAAATAAATACCCGACCCTGAGCAAATTGAAGGCTTTGGTATGGACTTACGAGTAGAAAAGTTATTATTGTAATGTGGTCTCTCTTGTCTTACGCAGAAACCATCTTTGATCATTATATTGATTGTCTTAAGTGGTCAATCACTTCCAAAGTACTGAAAGTTGCTTGTAAGTGATAGGCAGTATAGCGGTAATACATACACAAAACAACTATGCTAGTAGATTGGCAATTAATATAACCACATAAAGAATCATTTAAAATTTGAGAGTTGGCCTCAAGATTATTCTGTGGCCCACTCTTAAATTTAATTTAATTTAAGTGTCTATACACTACATAAAACGGCCTATTACCAACGGCCACCACCAAAACTGTCATCAGTGGTTGTCGTTGGGACAAAATTTTATATTTGTTCCCAATCGTCCTTAGTGGGGGTCGATGAGGCTTCTTATCTTATTTTATCTTGTGTAGGGGCCAATCAGTACAGACCGGCGACACTTCGACCCAGTGGGATCTTTTGTGTCGACTTCTCACACGACTGTCATAGATGTTTATGGCAGCCGGGATCGACGGCTTAACGTGCTCTCCGAGGCACGGAGCAGGCGATAACTGTCAATCAATACGCACATAATTTCGAAAAGTCATATAACTTCCGAAAGTCAGAGGTGCGCGACGTGGGTTCGAACCCGAGATCCATGACGAGACGCATTGCAGTCTGTTGGTCTCCCCACTGAGCTATTGCTGCTCCGATGAGGCTTAACTGATAATATTATTCCCATTGACCACCACCAAACTGCCACCAGCGGTGGCAGTTAGAGCAAAATATTAAATATTGTCCCAACCGCGGCCCCTGTTCTACTCTAACAAAGTAAGACCATAAAAATGTGTTACCGATTGGTATAACAAAAGAAAGTACTCGGGATAAAGGTTTTCGAGTTTGCAGTTGTAAATCACAGCATGTTGTCGTATTGATATCTTATATTTTTATTTAAACCGCACTTATCGTTATTGTTACTATGACGTAGCCATTATTCCTATTTTTGCCATCATTGATACGAATCGCTACTTGCACAGGAAAGGGTAATAAAGTATGTCCGTTATCATGTTATAAATTAAGGAGTTACATTCCAAATAAAAAGATATGCATACATAAGAAAATAATTCATGTGAATCTATATTTTTGTTTTAGGCCGCAAGACAAAATTCTTAGGTAGGTACGTTTTATTTATTACATCTGTTCCCAACGACCACCAGTAGCGGTAGTTTCAGTGGTGGCCGTTGGGAATAAGCTCATAAAATTAATGTAATTACTGAGTGATAGAGTAAAATACGAACATCACTTCGAAAAGTCAGAAATGCCCGCCTTGGGCTCATCATAATAATATTATAACAGCGATAGCCTAGTGTAAGACCGTTGGACTGCCGCACAGAGATCTCGAATTCGAGCCCAAGGCGGGCATTTCTGACTTTTCGAAGTGATGTTTAAATAGTTAATTATGGCTTGCTTTAATGGTAAAGGAAAACATCGTGAGGAAAACTGCATGCATGTCTGCATCCACATTGTTTTCGAAGATATGTGAAGTCTACCAACCTGCACTGGGCAGTGTGGTGGATTATGGCTTTACCCTTCGGCCTTCTCACAGAAGAGAAGAGGCCCGTGTTCAGGAGTGGGACAGTTATAACAGTACAAAGCTGATATTATCAATCTACATAAATGTTCATTGTACAGTTATAACGCTCCGTGACCATGGCTGCTGAAAAGCAACTGAAACGTCGGTGAAAGTGTAAACCTAAATATAAAGAGATTCAATAATTTTATTAGCTTAAAAAAATAGTAAAAATCCGTAGTAGTAGTAATGTAACAGTTTCAAAATTATGTAATTACAGTGTTAAATAAACAACGCGATAAAATCCGTATAAATGAGTTTAATTTTAATGAATAATAACGATTTTAATTTGCATGGCATAGACGTATAGATAAATACCTTATAGACTAACAAATGTACTTACATACAATTTGTGTTAGTATTTATATAACTTATTAACTATGTTAGTAATGCTTCACTTGCACTTTACTGTTGTGCGTTCATGTGGCATTTGTCCGCGGAAGCGACGGAACACCACACCCTTCCAAAAGTCCTCCTTCATGACGACATGCAGAAAGCAAGTTGGGACTCGCACCACGAACGCCTTGAAGTTTTTTTACGACACTTTTACGACGTTATAGTCGACTTATTTATACTAACAATTTCACATGCATTCAATCTAAATAAAGTAATACGAAATGTAATTATTATTTTAATTACAATCTAGCTAATAGATCTTAGTCATTTGCTTATCTCGAGACAGTTAATAATTTAACTATTAGCAAATTCGATGCTTTTGAGACTGGTCAATTATATTATTTTAGAATAAAGACAACCGCTGCTTGCATAAATTCTACGTATTACACTATTATCTCAAAAAAATGTAACCAGCTATCATATTCGGTTATTATTTTCCCCAACCTACAAGAAACGTGCGCTCCCATTTCTTTTTCTAACGACCCAATTAAACTTTAAACTGTTTCGGAGAGAGAAAGTACAAAAAACAAGGGAGATAAAAGTGTTGTAAACGACTGTACAAAAACGAAACCTGTCACTTATTTGCGCGAGCCGGCGCAGGCGCAGGCGCATTGTGAAAACGCAAATACTTGTAGAAAGTGATTTTGAGTGTGGCACAAGATGGCCGTTGACATTAATGTGCCATTCGCCTCTGGCGATCTGTATAGTTTCATTAATGTTCTTGAAAGTTTTGACTGCACGGATGGCTTATATGTACCAACAAGGTAGCCAAATTCAAAATATTTTCTTTCATTTAAAAAAGACAACTCCTGCACTAGGAATGATACCTGTGTCGCGGGGGACTTTACAAACATTCAAACAACGGACACAAAGAACATCCAGACTCGTAACAACCATTTATGGATTTCACAAAGTTTTGTCCTGTGTGGGATTCGAACCCGCAACACTTGACGCAGTAGCAGTGACGAGGCAACCACATAAACCACTACGCCATCCGGGCATTCAAAGAGACAATTAACAATTACATAAGTGGCTTCTTAGTAAAGATGTACCATTTGAAAATATTACACAAGTTAATTATGTAATCTTTAAACGACCGGCAGTTAAAGTAATTACTCTTGGCTAATATATTATGTATTTAGGTATAATAAAACAGATTTCAAAATAGAGTTTCGATTTCTTCGTCTCCCTAGCCTTTATTATTCCCAAGTCACTTGGAGTTGGCTTTTCTAGTCTAACCGGATTTGACTGTATATCAATTTTTACACGGAGCGGCTGCCACCTGACCTCTGCAATCCGAAGGCTAACGATACACTAAGGCTAGACCCGTGTCAGGATATTATAGGGCACTGACTTCCCAATAACGACTGCCATAGATGTTCATGGCAGCCGGGACCGACGGCTTAACGTGCTCTCTGAGGCACGGAGCAGGCGATAATTGTCAATCAATACGCACATAATTTCGAAAAGACATAACTTCCAAAAGTCAGAGATGCGCGACGTGGGTTCGAACCCGAGACCCTCTGCATTGCAGTCTGTTGGTCTCCCCACTGAGCTATCGCTGCTAAGTTTCGATTTAATCTCATTGTTGTTAATGTGAAATTTCATAAATGGTATGGCATAGTGGTTTAAACGGTCGCCACGCCTATGCCACCGCGCCGAGTGTTGTGGGTTCGATGCCCGCACAGTAATATATTTGTGTGATCTACAAATAATTGTTCCGAATTTCGATCTCATTTGAATTTTGTAAAGTAAGTCTTTTATTTAAAAATAAAATGTGAACTTAAATTACATTCAAGCACATTTGATTGGCTAGCATCTATTAGACTGGTTTGGCACTCTATTTTGAACAGATTTTATCACGAGAATTTATCAACAGTTGACTGTAACATTTAATTTAACACTTTAGCTGCTTTCTCTGAGAATGAAAAGCGGGCCCTTAGTCCTCTGAACAAAAGAAGTACTCAAGATATTAATAGGCACTCAAACTGTTAGACAGAAACGGCATTCAATGTCACGTCGTTCAGACATCGTCATCACCACATAGAAAGCGCAATTTCTATAGAAAATGTACAGTTAAAACGCCGTTATAATTGACCAATTTACACTGACATCTCGACATGCATCAATCTTTATGAAATCGTTCGAGATGTGAAGAGCTAACAGGTCTATGTTATATGGTTATGTCGTTACAGCTAATATAGAAAATGTGATGCATTTTGTGTGATGGGGCTTGAGTGAACGAAATGACACTTTCTAATGTAAGTATTCAGAGAAATTGTTTGTTTCGCATTTACTATGGTCGTATTGAAACTGCGATAGCCTAGAGAGCAGACGGTTGGATGTTCAAGTGAGAAGTCTCGAGGTTGAGCCTATATCGGTGACCTCATTACGCATCTGGCATTTCGTTTCATATTCAAAATGTCATCTTCTTATTGTTTTCCTTAACAGTAAAGAAATAATAATAATAATAATACTCTATCACATACATACAGCACCATCTAGCCCAAACTAAGCAGAGCTTGTACTGTGGGTACTAGACAATGGATAAACATACATATACAACGTGTCACAGATATAATATAACGCACAACCTCAAACACCCCACTAGATTATTATATCGTAATAATAATATAATCATTAAAATGTTACTTTTATGTACATAAATATTTTAATTTAAAGAATTAGTTCTCCTTATTGTGCGCGGATAGTATGAGTATATTACAATATATCTAACATTATTGCCTTTATTGCATCAAAAACCGTATTGCCTTGAATTATGATACATTTTCGTTTATTTTGACTGTTCAAAGAAAAGGTGACTATAATTTACGTTGCTTTAATTATTTTAGGACAAAAAAAAATATCTATATTAAAATGTCAGAAATGGATTCAGTAGCCGATTTTGAACAAAGTACTTTCAGGAAGTGCGTTTAATATGTTACACGTTGTATACTTCTTTTTTGTAAATACATACATATTATACATAGAAATACCCAGACCAAGACAAACATCCATGTTCATGCACACAAATGTTTGACTTGTGCGGGAATCGAACCCTTGACCTCAAGCGTGTCGGTCGGTTACAAAAACCACTACGCCATCGAGGCTGTCAATAGTGGAGAAACTAGTATAATTGTGAATTTAATCTATATACTATATAAAAATCAATTGCCACATATATGACGGAGCATCACTTCAGAACGGCTCGACCCATATATTGTTTTTTTAAGTTTGTAATTGCTAGGACAAGATTTGTATGAACAAAAATTTGCGTAAAATCCGCGGGAATTATCGAAAACTTAAATGGTAATCCAATATTTAAAAAAAAAATTATGTTTTGATATTGAATTTAATAACGTGAAATGTATTTTTGTATAGATTGACAGGACAATGATTGTCGAATCAGCTAGTTTTCCATAAATATACCTACTCACTATTTCGCGGCAGTCACAGATCATAAATATTTTTGTTCCGGATGAGAATCAAACCAATGACGAGTAGAACATTCCGTTCTGTATGCCTGCCAGTCCCATTCCGGGATTAGAATCTTCCACCTGGACACAAATTATCATGGCCGGTCTGGAAGTCACTAAACAGACTTCGAACTCAGGTCGGCCGGTGCAAAGAAAATAGGTTCAGGTGGAGATTCGTAGGCGATTCCAATCCTGGCTGTCTGTACGATGTAACCCAAACAATGTTATACCTTATATTGTGCCCTGAGTGCCCCAAAAGCTGCACGTAGGAGGGCTTGATGACTGCTTCAGACAATGCAATCAACGTGGCTGCGTTCTGGGCCGCATCTATATAATATTAAGTTATGATTGCCACAGAAACGCTAAGAAGAAAACTGCATTTACCTACCACAATGGCAATGATGTCGCCATCATTCAAACTACAAACCATCTAGTTTTATAAACTGTATCGGGATTGGAAAACAATAAAATATTTAAAATTTTATTTATTTTATTATCCAGCACGAACAGCACACATTGTTATTACAGGTTACAGACCCAATACAGCAATGCAGCAACAAATAACAATTATTATTATACTGTTACACCCAGTGCTATTTCTCGGCATTGTTAGGAAGACTCGGCAGTTCCGTCTAATAATTTATTACAGCGCCATCTATTGAATACTTACGGAACTACGTAGATTTGTCGGTACGAGTAGAGTAGAAAGAACGCTGGCACATTCTCCAATCTTCGCGTTGTTTACAGACCGGGTATGACGTTTCTAGAAAACTCCGGAAACGCTTTAACCGCGTATAATGGGAAGGCCAACGCTCGCCGAGTTACGGGTTGGGCGCTTTCTGCGCTCACCCACAGTCCGAGTAAAGTTGTCAAGGTCATCTCAGACCAACAACTAACACACACAAAAAAAAAAACTCGCCGAGTCAGTTTACAATCGTAAGCGGTCAAGTATTCATTGAAGCGAACGGAAGCGAAAATATTACGGAGTTTGAAGCAGTTACAGTGGAAAAGTGTAGTATAGTGTTGTGTTTTAAATTTAATTGTGTGCTAGAATAAAACTTTTTAGTCGGTAATATTGTTTTACATTCTTATTCCTCAAACCCAGCACGTAATAATACTAAAGCTAAGATAATCCAGACCACAACCTTCTTAAATCCGCCAAAGAACAAACATAAATATCTAAAGTAATCTAAACTATTCTAGATGATAGGAAACCTCATTTAGAATATTTAAAGCCCTGACCGTTGAAGCAAATTTTTGCAGATTAGTAATGTTTTATGGATTGATATTTAACAAGCAAATCCTATCGCTATTGGGAATAATAACCGTATGATAAAGTTAAATGTGGTTGCGACTTTTTGATATTCGATTGAATTTCGCCCGTTCAGGAAAACGAAACCAAAAACATTGTACTTTTAGTTCGTCCGTCCTACTACCGCTTTGGTCTACCGTCTGTTTATTTGGTGCCACAGAAAATTTGAGGCGAGTTTTACAGTTTGATTTAAGATAAAATATTTCTACGTTCCAGATTTGAACTAGTTGCTGTTACTTTAATTCTTATACGGACTACCTCTTGCAGATTTTATTATCTATCTGCAATAAGTATTCGCCAGCATAGAAAATTACTTAGCCATAAATAAGCGTTAGTAACAGTAAATAATGTTCGGCAGTTAGGCAGCCAGCGCTAGCTAAAATATATTTTATTAAATTTCTATTTTTAACGTCGCTCAATCATCTTAGGTCATTAAGCGACCCCTGTAGGTATACAATATTAGATTAAATTATAGTAATTAATTAGTTTTAGGAATTTTACAGTCTTTTCTACATTGTTCAAACAATCTTTTAAATTATTAGGTAGCTTAACTTCTAATCTTTCTGTAATAAACATGTGACAAACAATTAATAAGTGCTTGATAGTTAAGTCACTATCACATCTTGAACATTTATTTTTAGCTGCCTTTATCTTGATCCGGGGGCCAGTCATTGTAGACCGGCGACACTTCGACCCAGTGGGATCTTTTGTGTCGGCCCCGAGGTTTATCCTTGAGCTATCTCCCTATGAATGTACTGCATCAGTCGCAGCGTACACCTCAGAGGGAGAAGCCTGAAGTCTTCAGGGTTCGGATATGCCAATCCCATCAGACCCATCCTTAGTCCGGCCAACGCGTCACATTCACACAGTAGGTGTGATATGGACTCGTCCTGTTCACCACAGGCTCTGCAGATCGAATTGTTTGACAATCTCAATCTGCACAGGAAGTCGTTGGTGCCAAAATGACCAGTAAACGCTCCTGTGAGTAGGCGTATTTGGCCTTTGTTGTACCCGCAGAACTTCCGGGTAAAGCCCGTGGCTCTGTTTGCAATGAATTTCTTGGAGTGTTCCAGACCCCTAAGGGCCATCCACTCCAGCCTGTGTTTATCATTGCCATGTGCATTCAAAGCTGCCTTGACAGTACTCTCAGAGAGACCTACGAATGGCTCGGGGCCCACAAATTGTTGCTCCGAGCCCTTTTTGGCTAATACATCAGCCTCCTCATTACCCTGCACCCCTGCATGCCCCGGAACCCACACCAGCCTGACTGTGTTTTTCCTGCCAAGTTTGTTAAGGGCTTTAACACAGTTCAGGACTAGTGCTGAGTCCACCCTACAGGAGTTCAGAGCCTTAAGAGCAGCTTGACTGTCACTGAGTATATAAACAATCTTGTCAGTGACATTGTTGTTAATATTCGCCTGCGCACAGGCAATTATAGCATAGGTTTCCGCCTGGAAGACCGTTGCATATTTGCCCATGCTTTGGTTCACCTTGCAGTCGTTGGCATAAATACCAGCGCCTGATCCTGTTTCCATTTTGGAACCATCGGTGTACCAGATGAGACAACCCTTGTCAGGGGATCGTAGACCTCGTCTCCATTCGTCCCTTGTGGGGACCTTTATTATAAAATTCTTTTTGAATATGTGCATTGGTTGCATTTTGTCACATCCCATGCTCATAATCTCTTTAAGATCCTTCGAGATCTCCAGTTTTGTGTGTCGAGTTACTGGCATGTTGACGCTCCACAGCCCATGTATAGATAGTCTATGTAGCGCCTTCATCGCCTCTAACTCCACAACAATGTGTAGCGGCGTTAGGTCCAGTAGGATCTCTAACGCAGCCGTTGGCGTAGTAGGGAACGCCCCTGTTATAGCCATGCAGGCTGAACTCTATAATAATCGCTGCACCTTCGACAGCGCTTTCCTGCATGTTGCTAGTTTGGTTCTTGGCCACCAGACAACGCTTCCATATGTGATTATGGGTCTTATCATCATCGTGTATAGCCACTTGATGACCTTGGGCTTCAGGCCCCAGGTCTTTCCATAAGTAGAACGAATCATACCGAAGACCCGCTGGGCCTTCATTATGACTTTGTCTACATGAGGTTTCCACGTTAGCTTGTTATCTAAGGTCATGCCTAGATACTTCACCTCCGTAGACCATTGTAGCTGTGTACCATACATGGATAGAGTTCCCAAGCCAGTCGGATCTCTCATCCTAGTAAACGGCACGACAGTAGTTTTCCCTGGGTTGATCGATAAATGGTTACTACTGCACCATTTTTCTACCATACTCAGGGCCCTCTGCATGAGACTGGATACTGTGCTCGGAAATTTTCCATTGACAAGTATCACCAAGTCATCCGCATATCCGACCGTTAAGTACGGACCTTTGTTGAGTTGTTCTAAGAGTGAATTAACCACCAAGCACCATAAGAGTGGTGAGAGTACTCCACCCTGAGGGCAGCCTTTGGTAGTCATTGCAATCATTTCATCCCCTAACAACTCAGACCTAATAATTCTTCCTCTGAGCATACAATCGATCCACTTGCAAATGGTTGGCTCTATGCCGTGATTTGCCGATGCCACACTGATGGCATCAAAGGTGGTCCGATCGAAAGCTCCCTCAATATCCAGGAATGCAGCAATTCATACTTCTCGGTTATCTAATGCATGTTCTGCCTTATTTACCACAAAATGCAGTGCCGTCTCAGTGGATTTTCCCGACTGGTAGGCACATTGTAGCCCGTGGAGGGGAAATTTTCTCAATGCTCCCTCCCTGATATGTCTATCTACTAACTTCTCCAGGGCTTTCAAGAAGAACGACTCAAGGCTAATAGGTCGGTATGCCTTGGCTTCTTCGTAGTCTTCTTTGCCCGGCTTCGGTATGTAGATGACTTTAACTCGCCTCCATATCTTTGGAATGTATCCAAAAGCTATGCAGGCTCTGTATAGTCTGCACAAATGCGGAACCAAGAGTGCAGCTCCCTGTTGTAGGATAATGGGATAAACCATGTCTGGACCAGTTGAAAACCATTTAGAGCCCAGCCGACCTTCCCTTCATCCACTACCTTCCTTGCAGTGTCCCAATCTGCTTTGGTTGTACGGTAGCCTAGTTCAACCAGGCTAATCGGGTCCTCCTGCTCCTTTTCTATTATCTTACAGTCCGGAAAGTGTGTGTTTAGCATCATTGCTAGTGTCTCCTTACCGGACCCTGTTCGCTGCCCATTGCCATCTCTGATGGTTGTCAATGGGTGTGCTCTGACAGTCGAGATAGCTTTGGAGAGTCTCATTCCTTCAGGAATAGTACTGATGTTTTCACAGTGGGCTCTCCAAGCCGTCCGTTTGGCTTTCCGCACAGCTTTGTTGTAGTTGGTCAAACAGCGAGCGTAACCGCTATAGTCCCTGCTGGTCCTAGCACTATTAAACGCTCTTCTGGCTTCAAGCCTCAGCTTGACCAACTCTGGCGTCCACCACGGTACCCTCTTGGGCCTAACTTCCCTTTCAGGGCAGTTACTTGTCCAGGCCGTATTTACAGTCTGGACCAATTTGTCTGCTGTAAACTCTATGTCTAATATAGAATTAAGCTTACCCTTAGAATCCTCCAAATCTATACTGAGGTCACTCCTGAAGGAGTTCCAGTCCGTATTTCTGGGATTCCTTCTACGTGCTATAGGAGCTGGAACCAGCGTCCTATACTTAAAGCATATGTAATTATGATCTGACAAGGTAATCTCATCAGACACATGCCACTCGACAATCTTAGTGCTAGCCCTGTTGGTGGCTAACGTGATGTCAATTACCTCTGCTCGCCTACAGTTGACGAACGTTGGCCTGTTTCCCTTGTTTAGAATTTGTAAAGAGGTACTTACCACATACTCCAGTAGCTTTTCCCCTCTTACATTCACATCCGTGCTCCCCCAGACTGTGTGGTGTGCGTTGGCATCGCACCCCAGGATCATGTCCAGGTTCTCCCGGCTGCCATATTCAACAAGGTCCTTTATCTGTCCAGATACAGTTTCCTTGTCCGTATAGTCGAAGTATGCAGAGGTCAGGATTACAATATCCCGCCCTCCGCTCCCTCGCACATCGATCTTAACTGTCGTAAGATCCCTAGAACAAAAATTGTATAAGGGCATTGCATTTATGCCATTTCTGACATACACACATGTCCTTATATCATTAGTGGAACAGTTATGATAAATTACACCTCCTGTCCTACCCAAACCTCTGATCTTTCCCTCTTTAACATAAGGTTCCTGGATCAGGGCAATATCATATTTCTTCATCCGCAGGTGGCGGGCCAGAACGGCCATCGCCCCGATGCAGTGATGAAGGTTTATTTGTACGCACCTTAGTCCCGCCATTCGGTCTGCCTATGGTGGCGTCTACGGTGGCAGGCACTGCTGGCCGCTCCCCTCACTCCCTTCCTCCATCAGCACCCCCGCAGCCTCCGGCGACGACAGATCTAGACAATCTATATGTCCGATTATGTCGTCGGTCTTCGGAGACACGCATGGCGACGACGTGTAGAGAGCCGTACCTGGTTCAATCACCACTGGGTTCACGGGCTCCTCCCCGTCCCCCACCTGTGGTGCCGTCACCGCATGGGCCTCCTCCTCCACGCTGGCACCCACTGTCACCTTCTGCACGTTCAGATCCTCAAGGATCTTGAACGTGCTTTTGTCCATGCCAGCATGGAGACAGAAGCCGCCTGCTTTTATGGCCACAGCCGACACGCTGTCCACCAGGACAATGCGCCTGGTGTGCGTCTCCTCGACCTGCGTGCTCAGCACCTTCCACTCGCAGGTCCTCAGAGAGGGGTTGAGGCGCTGCAGCATGGTCAGCACCCTGGAGGCATCTAGGCACCAGGTATTCCTGGTCTTCCAGGCCATCTTTATTGGCCTTGGAAGCTCCTTGGCGCTGACCACTCTGAGCGTCCGTCTCACGTCCCCAACGATTTTACCGCTGAGGCCGCGAAGCCACTCTGCGGCTCTCTCACCCTCACACGTCACGTGCAGAGCTCCACCAAGCAGTGCACCGACACTAATGGCCGGCAGAGGATCCGGTGTGGCCTCCAGCTGGTCCCAAATGGCAACCCTTATGGTTTCCACCAGCTCTGCATTAAGCAGAGCGTCAGGGAAGTTGTCGGCAACAACGGCCATTTTAACCCCCGTCAGCGCCTCCCTGTAGGAGTCACCTTGGGTCTTGGCACGTTTATTGCCATCTGCCTGAGCAACAGCATCGTCGCTCACTTCCCTGACCCTTTTTGACGAGACTGCATCGGGTGCCAGCGCCAATTGCCGCTGCAGCTCACGCCGCTTGCGGTTGGCACACCCACTGCGCCTCTTCCTGCCCCGGGTATGGTTTGTGGAGTGTGCAGCCAAGTTTGGCTCCCCATTAGGGTGTGCCTCGCCCGTCTGCTCCTTCCTGGCCTCCCCGATCCTGGAGGGCTGACACCCACTCCCAGAGGGTGTCCCGCTGGGATCCCCCTTCGGGTATTCCCTGCATGTCAGACCCCCTCTGTGGCTGCCACGCCCTCTAAATTGGTAGCCCTTTCCAGGGTTACCCCCTCTCCATTTCTTAACGCTGCCCGTGTGAGCACCACTCCCCTGGCTCATACTCGGACGGCCACTGGGGCCATCACGAGCTTGCAGCTTGGGTGTGTAGGTGCTCCCACGTGCAGCTCCTACACTATTGCTGACCTCTCCCCCTAAGGGTCCAGAGGTCCTTTGTTGCTCGCCCTTATCGGTCAAGCCCTTGGTTTTTTTTGTGACAGAGTCCATTTGGTCTATCTTGCTTTTCACCTGCTGGCTCCCCACCCACCATGGAGCCCTCAACGTTGGGGATGCCTTGTTCAGGCACCAGGGCTACCAGCTAGGTATAGCACCCCTAAGTGAGCTGTCCCCGAGACGTACAGCACTAGTCGCTCCACCCCAAACCACTGAGGTGGGAGACGAGCACTGCCGGCTGGAGACCTCTTCACCCAAGGGCACTCGCCTAGCGGCCGCATGAGCGGACGCCGCAGCCGATTGATCGCAGCTGGCTAGACTACGACCTCCCGTGTGAGAGGAAATCCGGACCAAAGGGGTGTGTTGCAGATCAGCAGCACTACCATCGCCTCATCACCACTCAACCCCCAGGACTCCTTCATCCCTCCGTACGGGTCCCCGCGCACGGCACAAACACGCGGGAGGTCATTACTATCCATCGTCTGTCGTTCGACGATGGACCCGCCGGAACATGACCTCTCCATCCCAGGCAGTGGTCGACTGGTGGTTTTAGTTGCGTCTATTTCATAGGGAACTAGACCAATAACAGGGGGCAACCACGTGAAGGATTCCCCACCAGACTTGTCTTAGGGATCTACACGACTGTTGCGCTCTCCCCTAAGACCATTGGCACCTTACTCGTCTTGAAGAGTCGAGCAAAGTGGGTTTGCATCTATACTAAACAAGCAGCCAATCCAGTGAAGCTAGAAAGCAGAGAAAGCAAGCTAGGCAGTGCAACTATTAAAGCATAAATACAAACCCCCCCCAAAAGCGCCTTTAGCTTTAGCTTTTAGCTGCCTTAGTAATAAGATGTTTATGAGTTATATTACAATGTCCTATTCTTAGTATATTTAAAACGACTTGATGTTTTCTGCCGTTTATCAGCAAATTGCGTTTATCAAAAACTGATTTACTTCTCTCATAAACAGCACTATTGTTATCTTTTACCCAATAGCTATTCCACAGCATTTTTACTTTCAGTTTAAGGTACTTTTTTAGATCTTGGATTTTCGAACTAATGTTATTGTAATTATCATACTTTGTGGCTTCCGTAGCTTCTATATCTACCTTTTCGTTTCCAGGAATACCTTTATGGCTTGGTATCCAGATCAATTCTATAACAAAATCATTATCGATAAGATTAAGTAGGTTCTCTCTTATTAGGTTTATTAAAAGTTCTTTATTTCTTATATTTATTAAAGCCATGAGAGACGACATTGAATCAGAAAATATTATACTTTTATTGATGCTCATTTTGTTCTCAATTACTTCTAGACATTTCAGTATAGCAACTGCTTCACATGTTAAGATAGATGAATAGTTTGGTAATCTGTACTTGTAGCTCTCATTTCCTGAAACTATCGCACAACCTGATCTTCCTTTAAAAATATAAGGTATAATAATGTACATAATCCGGGTAGCTATCTTTAATTTGGTTAAACAGTTTTTTTTAGATATGATTAGGGGTGTTATCTCGGGGGTATTTGATGGCAATATCTAAGTGAACTGCAATATCAATTTGTTCCCATAGCGGTTTTTTAGGATGCTCGCGAGGAAAAGTAGGAGGTAGTTCAAAAAAATTCGTTTATATATTTTTAACTCTTAATCTTAATGGGAGCGGAAGAGATGGACGAAGGTTGTATTCAATATTAGATTGTAAGTTGGTTTTTGAAAGAAACGAACCCTTGTAATTAATAATAATAATAATAATGTCCTCCAGACCGATTTTCGGTCACGGTGGCCAATCTTAACGGAGACTGGTCATCTGCGCAGGAGATATTATAGTGCACAAGTATGTGCGCAAGCTTTCTAAAAGTTTTAAAATATTAGGAGAAGCCGAGTCGTATATGATAGAACCATAATAATTTTTTTGCCTAATCAATGCTTTATACGTGTTTTTGATGCATATACTGTCCGGCCCCATTTAATAGATGATAAGATTTTAATAACATTCATCCTACTATAACACACTGATTTAAATTTTTTTATGTGAGTAACCTAATTATATTTTTGATCAAATGTTAGACCTAAATTTTTAGATCTTGAACTTCTCTAATTTTATGATTATTAGATTATTATACATATTGTATCTTTGCGTTTTCTGTTCGAAATAATCATAAATTCAGTCTTTGTTTCGAAAAATTTTTAAAGCCAATATGTTTGCACCAGTCATTCAGTTTATCCAAGGTGTATTGTAAGAGTATCTCTGTTGGTTTAAGAGCCGCTACATAATATTGTCAAATCATCTGCAAATAAACAACCTTCCACAGGTCTCTCTATAACTTCTAAAACATTATTTATAGCTATCAAAAACAGGATGACACTCAAAACCGATCCCTGAGGTAGTCCATTTTCTGTGTGGAGCGTATCAGAAAGAATACCATCAATTTTAACCTTTATGGTTTTATTAGTCAAAAAGTTTATAATAAACGCAAGAATTTTACCTTTCACATTTAACTGTTCTAAGATTAATATAACTCTATGCTTCCATACCATTTCAGAGTTTTTTCCAAATCCAGGGCAACCGCTACTACTTTATTTTTATTTGCAAGGGATGTGAGTATATTATGTTCTAAGTAAGCTAAATGGTCTAAAGTTGATCTAAATTGCCTAAATCCGAATTGTAATTGGGATATTAGTTGATTATGTTCCAATTACCATCTCAATCTATTACTTACGACTTTTTCAAACAATTTACATAAATTACAAGTAAGAGATATAGGTCTATAGCTTGTGGTCAATGTAGCGATTTTCCCAGGTTTTGGTATAGGTATGACAATGGCCTCCCTCCACTGGTCAGGGAAGACTTGAGTAATCGAGATATAGTTGTAAATGTCTAGGAGACGTTCAAGAGCTAAGCTAGGGAGATTTTTGATCAATGTATTTGATATATTATCAGGACCTGGACTAGAATCGCCTAACTGGTGTATAATTAAGCGAAGTTCATGTAGTGTAAACATTTCATTCATTGAATTACTATTATCCTGTAAGCTGAATACATTGTAGGCCCCTTCTATTTGTTTCTTATATTATAGAAAGTCTTAAATATAATTACTGGAGCTAGAGTTTGCGGCAAAAGCTCTCACTAATAGATCAGAGTTTATTTTTGGATCAGTACTTAATTCTCCTTGATTATTTTTTAAGACGATCGTTTGCTTTTTCCTTCTATGTCCATTAATTGAATTAATTTTTTGCCATATGATTCCTATCGGAGTATGACTATTTATCGATAATACGAACTTTTCCCAGCTTGCCTTCCTATTTTCTTTAAATATTCTTCTAGTTTTCGCTCTATTTTTGCGATATTCTATCTTCAGTAATTCCAGATTATGTTGATTTTCTTCGTTAATATATTGGATGTCTGTATGATTTTTCTCTCTTCCCTTGTATATACTCTGTAAGCTTTTTTGTTTCTTTTAGTGATTTAGAACATTCTTTATTCCACCAAGGAAATTGCTTCCTTTTTTAATTTTCCTGTAGTTTTAGGTATGTATTTTTCGGCAGAGCTGATAATTATTTTATTATATTAGTGCACTAAATTATTTATACATGTATGAGAGGACAGGTTTAGTTTATCTAACAGTTTAATCTTATGGTCGATTTCTGAATGATAGTTAGGCCAATCTGTACTTTGATACTTCCAATGTTGGAAAGTATTGAATATTAGGAGCTAAATCTATTCTTGATATAATGGTGATAGGAAAATGGTCAATGTCGTAGAGATCGTTCAATGCATTCCAGTCGAAATAAGTTGATATACTTCGTGATGCAAAAGCTAAATCAATACGACTGGTATGACCATTACTACTACTGAAATGAGTAGGTTAATGAGAATTAAGGAGGATTAAATTATACTGTCACTTAAATCCAACCAATCAGCTATAATTATACCTCTCTGATCGCAATGATTGGAACCCCAATGAAAGCGTTGACTATTAAAATCTTCCAGTAACACGAAGGGTGTAGGAAGCTGGTCAACTAAGTCATTCAAATCAGTTACACTAAAGGAATAGCTATTAGGCAAATATATATTACAGATTGTTAAAGCTAGTGGGTATTTAATTCTTACAGCTATTACTTCTAAGGAGCTATTGATATTTATAAGTTCTGGAAGTGTGTGTAGTTTTACATAAGTAGCTACATCACCACTAGCTTTACAGCTGTGTGTGCGGTTTTTATAAAAACAATCGTAATTTTTTAACTTAGCACTATAGTTAAGTTTGTTTCTTGTATACAAAAACATAATGGTTCCACATCATTTAGTATTAGTTTAATGTTTTCAAATTTGGCTCGGAAACCATTAACATTCCACTGCAAAATGTTCATTAGGAATCTAATCACTTCAAAGGAATATACAATAATTAACCAAGAGAAAATAAAAAGGACCCTGTGCCAAAAAAAACAAAAAGGTTAAGGATTGTTACTTGTTGATGTTTCCTTTGAATAAAATGTACTGAAGTTTTCTGGCAAATCGTGAACATCTGTTTTTAATATTCTTACTCATTTTGGGGTGAAGAAGTAAACACATGTTGATTAATTCAGAAGGCGATAAAACTATTCGTTTGTTTCTAGTTATTAGTGCTCTGATTTTTCAATAATTTGTCTTTTACTTTGAGTTTTTTAACAACATCAACCAGTTCGTCAGCGCATTGTTTGGAGTCTAAGTACACACATATTCTTGAGTTGGCTATACGTGAGATAAAACGGATGGACGATGGCTTAATGACGGTGGAAAGTGATAATAGGTAATCTCATAGCATAAGCATGAGTCGCCTGGGGGCATCACAAGTGGACACACGCTTGACCGGTTTTATAAAAATATCAGTGGTTCTCAAATTTCTTTGCACAATGTTTGTCTGTGCTAGCTGCGGTACTCAGCATACGGAGGGTCCTGTTTGCAGTGTTTGTAAGCGCCATTATCACTTTCAATGCTCTGGAGTTACCGAAGCTTGATATCGATAGCTTGGGGACAGAAAATATAACTGGCGTTGCTTGAAATGCAAGTCTAGCTCATCACCGACCAAGCCAATTGGATAAGATACAAGATCAACTTAATAAGATTGTTTTCCAGCTTACATCTTTGCCCGCGCTCGTAGCGGACGTGAAGGTCATAAAGGATGAGTTGAACTCACTTAAGGACTCTGTGGATATGGCACATCACCTTATTAATAACTTTACATAGAAAGTCAAGAACATTGAGAAAAGGATGACAGACGTCGAGAAAGCAGCGAGTGAAGTTCCTACTCTTCGATCCGAAGTTGGTAGACTTACCCAGGAATTGCAGGTCAGAGATCAATGGGCCAGGGCAAATAATGTGGAGATTCGAGGTATACCCGAAAAGAAAAATGAAAACCTCTACGATATAGTTGAGAAGATTGGTTCGTTGTCTAACCAGACCGTGACTAAGCAAGAATTCCTAATGCCCCCAAATCTATAGTGGTAGCATTTAATAACCGCTACATGAAAGAAGAATTTATAGCCTCTACTCGCAAGGCAAAGCAACTTAACGTATCTCATTTGGGCTTTTCCTCAACAGCAAACTTTTACGTCAACGACCATCTGACACCGTCTAATAAAATATTACTGAGCAAAGCGAAGAATTTGGCAAAATAACATAAGTTCCAATACATCTGGGTAAAGCACTGTAAAATTATGGCCAAGAAATAAGATACTTCGCCCACGTTTTTTATGCGAAAAGGATTTGTCAAAAATTACGTCATAATCATAATACAGTCTATATTTTGTTTCAAAACATTAGCTTACAATGTTGTGTATAGTTTGAGAACCGTTGTCACCTTTAGAATCTTTTGTTCACCGCTTTGTAGTGTGATTCATAGTGGAGCGCTCAGCCAGTGTAATATTATCATCCTACCAGCAGGCTTTCGTAGCTACCCATCGGTCACTTTCGCTTGCGCTTGCGGTGAACTGAGCTTATATTACCTACGTGTTCTAATCACACCGCTTTTAACATATTATGTATTTAGGTGTACCCAACCTTTGATTTATAATTTGTGGTTTTGTAATTGTTCATTTAGTACACTGCATTAAATTAACGAAAAGTCGTGAATTTGGTACTAATTCATGCTGTATCGTTTGCGTCATGCCATATAATAATGAATAATTGTAAAAAATAACGTCTCTGCCTTTTTACAAAGCTGTTGTTATATTTCGCAACCATTAAGCTTCTATTTTACGCGCTTTAATGATAATTTACACATCGATCATTATACTGTGGATCTTTTTAGTTTGCTTAATTGCTTTATTTTATATTTAACTAACCTTAATGATGGCTTCTTTTAATATATATTATCAAAACACTCGAGGTTTGCGAACTAAAACACATATATTTAAACGTAATTTACTTATGAACCATTACGATGTTGTTTCATTAACGGCAGCATGGTTACTTGATGGTATTAGCAACAGTGAACTTTTTGACTACAAGTATTTAGTATGGCGTCGCGACAGAAATTATTCAAATACCCTAGAAAATATGGGGGTGGTATCCTCTTAGCAGTGCGACGGGGGTTCACCGCAGTACACATGCCAGGATGGGAGCTCCTCAGCGGAGGATATTTGGGTAACAATGACCAGTGGGAGCAATCGTTGCCCACCACGTAAAATACATTTGTGTACGCTATATCTAAGTACTGAAAAACATGGCAATTCATTTAATTCTCAGCTTAGTAACTTTACGAATATATTGGCAACTGCTGTTAACTCATGTCCCAATGACATTTTTGTAGTTATGGGGGATTTTAATATTAGTAATGTTGACTGGACGGATATAGGTAATTGCCTAGAGCCTTCAGGTATTTCAGGTTCAACCCAGGTTTACTTTTTCGACACACTATCCGAATGCAATTTAAACCAATAAAATTTATGTCGAAACGCAAATAATAGGCTTTTGGATTTGATGTTTTGTAATACCGAGTTAGAAGTATCCTGCTGTGAAAGCCCGCTAGTGCCCGAAGATGTGCATCGTAAAGCCGTAGAAGTAATTCTAACCTGTATCAATGTTAAATCACTTAAAAGTAATCCGAGATTAAAATATTTTTATGAACGTGGAGACTATGATAAAATTAGAACAAACCTTAAATGAGATAGCCTGGGCGGATTGTTTGACTAATAAATCACTTGAGGAGGCTGTGGAATGTTTTTATAATTATTTATACGATTTAAGAGATAAATTCATACCTCACAGACTTATTCATTCCTCGTCTTGCCCGCGTTGATATAATGAGGTTCTTAAAAAAATTCTTAAAGAAAACACAAGTTTCATAAAAATTTTCAAACATGGTGGCAACTCGAATGACTATATCGCATTTAGCTTACTTCGAAAAAGGGCTAAGCGCGTTGAAGAAGAATGCTATCGCGCGTATATTAATAATGTAGAAGATTGAATAATTAAAACACCTAAAGTATTCTGGAGTTACAATAAATCTAATAAAAAAGGCGGTAATACTCTTCCTTCCAATATGACATACGAAGATAGATTGGCGAATTCAAATGGTGATATGTATAATCTGTTTGCTATGTACTTCCAGTCGCAATTCCTACCCGCGACTACTTATCACAACTCTTGTCTCTAACAGTAACCATGTAAACTCGAACTGTACTCAAACAATATGCGACATTGAAATATGTTCTGTTAAGTTGTGCAAGTTACTCAAATCTATAGACCTCACTAAAGGAGCTGGTCCAGACCACATAGCACGAAGATTGGTTGTAAGCTGTGCTGATCAATTGGCTGGACCGCTTACTATTTTATTTCGGCGTTCAATATCGAAAGGAATTGTACCCAATATTTGGAAGTAGGCCTTAATCACGCCTGTTCATAAAAGTGGTGACAGAGGAGATGTAACTAACTATAGACCTATATCTAAATAATTATATTTGCAAAACTACTCGAGCGGCTGGTCTATATTCCGGTTTATAATACACTATCGAACACAATTATACCCTAACAACACAGTTTTGTAAAAAATAAATCTACGACAACTAACTTGTTTTCATTTATCGATTTTACTACAACTAGTATGGTATCAAGTAGACAAGTAGACTCTACATTTACTGACTACAGTAAGGCATTTGATAGGATCGATCATAAAATACTTTGTCAGAAGTTATTACGTGCGGGAATACATGGTAATTTATTCAGATGGTTTACTTCCTATATTGAGAACAGGTCTCAAGCGGTCGCAGTGAACGGTGCTATATCTACATGGAATAGCATCCCTTCTGGCATTCCGCAAGGTTCCTTGATTGGCCCTTTATTATTTAATTAATTTATTAATAATATTAGTTTTTGTTTCATAAACTCACAATTTTTAATGTATGCAGATGACATGAAATTTTTTAAGAAAATTGAAACTATTAATGACTGACTCCTATTACAACAAGATCTTGCCAGATTCGAAAAATATTGTCGTGAGAATAATTTATTTATAAATACTTCAAAATGTTTCTAAATATCTTTTAGTCGGAAACCCAAAATTTTTGATTAGAAATATACTCTTATAAACACGTTACTTAATAGAGTTAATGAAATTCGAGACCTAGGTGTTATACATGACACAAAACTCACTTATGCAAAGCACGTAGATAGCATCGCCAAAAAAGCCAACAAAACCTTAGGTTTCATTATGAGATCATGTTATCAATTTAAAAATTATTAAAATTATTTTTTGTTCTTATGTTCGTAGTATCCTCGAGTATTGTTCCCAAATTTGGAATCCACAGTATGATGTTTATATAAATAGATTAGAATATATGCAGCGCAAATTCACAAGATTTCTTCAATACAAATGCCAAAAATATGACAATAACTAAGAGACACCACTTACTACCACTATATGAGAGGAGAAAAGTTGCAGATGTCACATTATTGGTAAAAATTGCCCGATCTAAAATAGATTCGCCCTACCTCCTTTCTACGTTACACCTCAGAATGCCCACCGGATCGGTTAGAACACCTATTCTTCTCAATGTTCCTCACGGTACAACTAACTATAGAGACAACTAATTTTTTGTAAGATCTGCAAATCTTATCAACACACTGGTTGACTGCCCCAAACTTGATTTATTTAACACACGTCCATCTAAATATATCAACACGTTTTCCAACCAATGGTTTCAATCGGTGCCTTAAATTTCTAAATTGTAATTGATTTTCCGGCTTGTTCCCAGTCGTCACCACTGGCTTCGTTGCCACTGGGGACAAACGAGAAAAAAAATACCATTTGTTGCCAGTGGTGACGAAAGGTAAAATGAAATATTAGCTGTCACCAGTGGTGACGATCGGGATATAGGAAAATCCCAATCGTTTCCAGTGGTGACGCTCGAGATTATGAATTCCCGATTATTGTCAGTGGTAAAGTAACATATACAAGATGTATTTAAAGAGATCAAACTAAGTCGACGGCGCCCCGCTTCGCGGGGCTCCTATTTTTGGGTGGGTTTAAGAAGGAACCTAACATAACCTAACCCTTCCGAGACGGAATGGCAGAACGGAATTTTTAATTTCTTCTTCTTTCATAGTTACTATAGCACCTACGACGCCTTAAGGTATAGGGGTAGGAAAACGTTATCCCCTTTTTAAGTTTGATATTAAGGGCAACATTTTTATTTGCTTTACATTATGTACCGAATGTGATTATCTAATAATGTGATTTACAATAAATGTAAGGTATAGTTTTTCAAATTAAACATCTATCTTGATACTCAAACTCGTCTTAATTTAATACCCATAGTAATGCAACTAAAAATACATAATTTACACTACTGACAACAACTGCGACTTTTTTCGTCCTAACTGTTACCAGTGGCAATAATTGGGATTTTGATGACCCATATCTCACCACTGGCAACAATTGAGGTTTTAATGATCCATTTGTCACCACTAGCAATAAATGGTATTTTTTTTCTCATTTGTCCCCAGTGGGAACGAAGCCAGTGGTGACGACTGGGAACAAGCTGATTTTCCTTACATCAGCATTGTAATAATAATTGTTTAATTGTTTAGAAATTTTATATCAATGTTAATTTTGTATAGCACTATAAGTAAAATCTATCAAGCCTTATATAATTATATGCGAAAACATATAAATGGTTTATAGGTAATTTGTAAGATTTGTAAAATAGTAATAGTAACTGTTTGTTTTCCGAATAAAATAAAATAAAATAAAATAATGCCGTCAATAGAATCAATTACAATTGCTTGGTCTTTCTTTGGGTGAATAGTTTTAGAGGTAACGTCGGGATAGCTTGGGGTGGGGGGGTACTTGTAAAATTGTCCATTGTGCAGGAGCACCCTTATAATAATAACGATATTTATTTATAATAATAACTATATTCATTAATATAATAATAACTATATTCATTAATAAATTATTCGCAGAGAGTCGGCGCATGTATCGGAATGCGATAAAACGCGTGAACCGAACGGCGGTCGCTGGGTAACTGAGCTAATATTTATTAGCAATAGAGGTTTTATAACTTATCGAACAACCTCCTTAGTATAACATAAAGTGTCGCTGGCCTTACCTTTAAAATTGTGCATGTAAAATGTCTCGCAGTGACAACAAACTCGTTAAATTATTATTGTCAAACAATCAGCACTAAATAAGTAATCGTAGTTAATAATATTAGATCCAAGATGACCCAACATTTACAATCGCCGATGCCTCTTTCAGATATCGAATCGGTCCTAGCATGGGTCGATACGTTCAAGCTTTCTCGAGTTACCAAGAAGATCAATAGAGATTTCTCTGATGCTGGTGAGGATTTTCTTGTTATCTATGTCCACGCTTTCATGGTAAAATAAGAGTGTCACACTACAACCTTCCTATGTTTAGGGTACATGCAATATTGGAAGATTACATCGAATTTATCATCCAAATCAATTTTAATTTATTCCCTATTTGCGAAAAGAGCTTTAAGGCTCGTAATTTCAGAGTCACGAAAGCTAGGCAGTTTGAACTAAGCTAGATTTTTACTAAATTTAATAATATTCTATCACATACACACAACACCATCTAGCCCAATCTAAGTAGAGCTTGTATTATAGGTACTAGACAATGGATAAACATACATAATATAATAATAATAATAATAAACCCCTCTGGGACAGTCGTTATCTCATCATGAGACTAACGCGATATCGGAGGGCACAGTACACTAGCTTAAAAACTATCACCTTCGCCTTGTGATATAAACACAAAATGTATCACCAGGTTAAATTAAAACGCACAAACCGCAGGGTAGCTTGTGGCGAGCTGAATGAGTGGCGACACTGCGGTCCTAAATGCCTCAGAGAGTTGGTTAGGGCCTCGTCCCCGGCTTGCCGTTACTGGTTGCCTGGGTTGGAACTTCAAGAGCGCCCGTAGGACTCTCAACTCTGGCTTGCCTTGGTCGGCCGGTCAGAGGGGGGCCGCTAGAGCTATATGCTTGAGGGTGAAAGTGTCATTTTCAAGGGCATAACTACGAGGAAACCCGCTCCGGGTCTCCGTTGTCACGAGACCCGTGATGGTGAAACCGGCGCCTCTCCGCTCGACACCCCTAGCCACTCGCACTGGTGTTGCCCTCTGCTGCTGGCTTGTATGCCTATAGTGGCTATTCAAGGGGCCCATCTAGTGAGTTGGCGAGTCACCGTCTGCCCATTGCATTGATGCTATTAGAGTATTCAGGGCAGACGCCGTTTTTCATCCATAGTTAGCAATATACCGGTCCACCAAACACCCATACCTATAGCCCATATATTAGAATCCATACGTAGCAATAGTCATACGCCTGCTGCGGCTAGTGCCGCTGTAGGTGTTCCATCACACCTTTGATTAAAACTCTCGAAGGGCCTCTTCACGTTGGATCCATGTCTCCGTGAAAGCCTCCCAAAGAGCCAGGTATTTTCTAATATAATATGTTAGAAAGTACCTGTGATAATAGAAACATAATAATAATATTTTATTGCTTAAAAAGTACAACAAATAATATGTAAACAATATATTAGAAAGAATACATTATGATGGTTGTACAATAACATACTGAGGGACACAGCGATTCCTAAACCGAGACTTGCTCGTATTTTAGAAATCGATGGCACTCCATTTTGTATCATAATTTACCATCGCACTTCACCTCGCATCTATATTGGATAAAAACAACATACAATTTACAATTTCTTTTCTTTTTTTTGTAATAAGCAAATAAGTAAAGGTCTTCACAATTTATGCTATTTATATCTATAGTATATAACTAAAACTAAAACAAAACAATATATTCTTTTTTTTGTAAATACATACCTATTCCATTTATAGACAAACATCGATATTCGCTAGTGTGGCAGGGGCCCGATATTATTTGTGACCTTTTGACTGGACTGGCTGCTTAAAATGGTCACTTAAATAGGACAAATAGTATGTAAAATGAAATATCAATATGAGTTTGTTTGTTACGCCTTAACTACTCGACCGATCATCATAAAATTTTGGATACACGTTGTCCGGGAAACAGAAAAGGACATAGGGTACCTTTTGTCCAGAAAAGGTACTGTTACTAACCTAACCTAACCTACATTTACACAAGCGAAGCCGCGGGCACAATCTAGTAAATGTATATGCTTAAACGTACCTTGACAAAGATCATAACTGATAATCTTGAGTTGTGTTTCTGCTGTAAGTCTCATGTGTAGGACTTTTATAGGCTGGGTGCTGTGTTGTTATTAGTAGTGTGTGTGCCTAGTAGAATAGTAATTTAATTCTAACAATAGCAAAAATGCAAGGATAATGAATAACTACTATCAGCCAGGGCATGTGGTGATGTATCTCTTAAAATAATCCCAGCCCTGTATTAAATTGTTCCACTGATGGTCACGGGCCTCTTCTAAGAGTGAGAAAGGCTAGGCCATAGTCCACCACGCTGACTCAGTGCGGGTTGGCAGACTTTACATATCTTGGAGAATATTATGGAGAACTCTTAGGCATGCAGGTTTCCTCACGATGTTTTTCTTTACCGTTGAAGCGAGGGATAATTAACTATTTACGTAAATATCTTCGAAATGTTAGAGATGCGCGCCTGAAGATCTAACTCGAGACCTCTGCGTGGCGGTCCAACGGTCTCCAACAAGGCTATCGCTGCTGTGTCTCTTAAAAAAGACTCTATCGAGACTTTCAGGATCCCTACATTCTGGCTGCCTGAACTAGCCCTTTTACTCTTATTTATATTTCTCTTTTAGTTCTTTTAGCAGAAATCCTCTACGTGTACTATCCGAAGATAGTAGAGATGCACAACTACCCTCCGCGGAACAGCCACTCGTTGAAGCTGAACAACTGGATGACCCTCAACAGAAAGGTGCTGAGGAAGCTCAAGCTTGGCCTCTGCTGTAACACCATGGAACAGCTGGCGAACTGTGCACCAGGAGTCATTGAGCGGGTATTGGTTATGGGTAAGCTTTGGAATCATCATCATCATCTCAGCCGAAAGACGTCTATAACTGGATCTAGGTCTCTTCCAAGGTTTTCCACACACTCATCTTGAGCCATCCGCATCCAATCGCTTCCCGTGACCCTTACCAGGTCGTCGGTCCACCTTGTCGGCCTACTCCTGCTGCGTCTGCCACTATGGAATAATTTTCTTTTTCTGGCCGCATTACGGTTCCACCGCACTGAGTGCCGGGTTTTTAAATCACACGCTAGACCATTATTTGTGTAACCACAGATCAATGTTTTTGGTTACACAAATAATGTGGTTAAGTTTAGGTGTACTGATAATAAATTATTCATTTTGGCCAAAGGGCTTCAACTTTGCAAGACAACAAACCTTTTTTTTTTGTTTTACGTGGGGAAATGCGCCTGATGCATACCCTCTCACCACAAGGGGAGGCGAGAGGGTTATGTCCGGCTCTCCCGTACTTCGGGCCTACGGACCAAAACCCCACGGTGTGCACGCTCGCTGCCTTGCATATTGGATGGGCCGCTGGCAAAATTACTACCTCAGCGACTCACCCAGCAGTCTACAACTCCTCGGCGACGCCCCGGCACTACATAGGGCGTCAGACCGACTCAATGGCTGGCGGACGGAAGATCCCCGTTCTCCCGCCCGCGGCCTTCATTATGGCAGCATTAGGCGCGCGTAAGCGCGCCTGCGCCGCCCGGTTCGCCGGCGACGGCTCGGATCCGCAAGGATACTTTCTTCACGGATCCGCTCCACCGCCTCCTTCTGCGAGATGACGTCCTCGCAGAAGGACGCGACCGCTGCCCACTTCCTCTCGCTGTCGGCCATGGCTTTGATCACGGCCGGCAGCGAGAGATTCTCAACCACAATCTCAATGAGTTCACGGCGCTGCACCGCCCAAGCAGGACATTGCTCGAGCGTGTGCTGCGCCGTGTCCTCCTCACAATCGCAGTGGTGGCAGATGGGACTCGGTTCCCTCCTAGCGACCGTGTGCAGGTATTTATAAGATAAGATAAGATAAGATAATTTATTTGCTTAAACACGAGTGTACATGAGTGCATGCAAGTTGTTACATAAAATTATTGATATCATCATGTTTGTCATGTGCAATGACGTGCAAATATTCTTACAGATTAAAATTAAGTTTCACAAAATAAATCATTTCTCATAACTTAGTGGTTAATGTGCCACACATAAAAAGTATAGGAAATTGGATAGGTAAAAATAATTATTTAAAAATTAGATACAATAAAAATTAGTGAAATGTCTTAAGTTAGTCACAATATTATCAAAATTTGTCCTGAAGAAAGTCATTAACATTATAATAAGCTCTGTCAATTAAAATGGATTTTATTTTTAATTTAAATTCAACATAAGTCAATTCTTTCCAACACTTAGGCAGTTTATTATAAATAACCGGTGCCATGCATAAGACACTCTTGCGCATAAGTGCAGTTTTAGCCGATTTTAAACATAATCGGCTGTTATCACGTCTATTTCTAGGGAACATATCTGCAACACATGGAAACAAGTGAGGATTTGATTTAATAAATAATAACATTTCTAAGATATACAAGGATGGAAGAGTCAGTATCTTATATTTTTTGAAATACGGTTTACAGCTATTCGTTATTTTTAAATGGAACATTGATCTCAAACATCGTTTTTGAGCTTTAAATATAATTTCTCTGTCCGTAGAGTTACCCCAGAAAATGACACCATATCTGAGGATAGATTCAACAAGTCCGTAATAGGCAGTAAGGAGCGCATCACTATTGAGATTTCGTGATAGAGTATATAAAGCATATGAACTGCTACTCAATCTTTTGCTTAGCGTTTCTATGTGAGCCTTCCAAATTAGGGCACTATCTATTATTAGACCTAGGAACTTCGTCGTATTTACTGCGTCAATTTTTGTGTTATTATAATTAACAACACCTGCACTAGCCGGAAGGAAAGGGTCCCATGCTGCCGCCCTGCCCACCGCTCCAATACCGGCTGGAGGGCCCCAACGGTTCTGAAACCGGCCAAGGGCACCTCCAGCCGCGCCTGCCTCTTTAAAATCATGCCCTGATGGGCTCGATTGCGCGCGTACTCAATCACTGTCGGGAGGGGACGACAACCCGTCTCCTCCCGCACCGCCTCACTCATTGCAAACACTTCGGCGAGCACTTCAGCCTCCAAATCCCACGGGTAGTAATAAATCTCCCTCCAAGTGCGTGCGGTATCCGCGTATTACCCTGACCGCTATGACTCTCTGCGGCCTCCGCAAGAGAGTCCTGCACTGAGCGGTCAGGGAGTCCGCCCACACCGGTGCGCCGTAAAGCGCCATCGACCGGATAACCCCCGTGTAGAGTCGCCGGCAACCAGCACTGGGCCCGCCTAAATTTGGCAATAGCCGCCCAAGGGCGGACGCAGTGCCGAGAAGCTTCGGGGCGACCTGTCTGAAATGCTCAAGACAACAAACCTTGCATTAAGTACAATGATGAAAATATACATGATGTTGATAATACTAAGTTTCTTGGTCTAATTATAGACAACAAATTAAATTATTAACAAAAATAAGTAGTCGAACGTATGCTCTATATAAGCTTGTTCCAGTAGTTAATACAACTGCATTACTTACAGCATATCATGGCCTTGTTGCATCCATACTTAATATGGGCTCATATTCTGGGAAAGATCAGTTGATACGGATGTATCGTTCAAACTCCAAAAGCGCTGCATTAGAGCAATGTTTGGTCTACAAGACATAGACAGTTGCAGATCTTACTTCGTGAAATATGAAATTTTAACGCTTACATCATTATATATCTAAGAAACATCTGTATTCGCAACCGACGTGATAATCATAAACTGTGTGTGCAAACTGCAAGAGCATTTCTGCATGGAGCCCCAATTATATAATAGAGTACCAAATAAATTTAAGGACCTTAATGTTAATGTATATATAGACGTAATTTGAGAAATCTTGTATTGCATAAATGCTACTTTAATATTAACGATTTCCTATGTGATAATCTTATTTTTTTTGTCTTTTTTTTAAATATCTTAACTGGCTCTAATTTAAACTGACATGTTCTCAATTATTGACTTCCTATCTATTACTATTCTACTATTGGAAATGACTTATTAATTAATTATTATTATATTTATTGTACGGATTTGAATTGACCTATTTATAATATATCTCACTTCATTATTAAGGGACGCTTAATTGACATGTTAATAATATTAGAATCAGCATAATTTTAAAATTCTGGTAATTATAAAGCACTTGCATGTCTGACCAGATAGAGCATTAAAAGACAAAAAAATATCTGTAACACCTGATTGTACTGCTGATTCCAATAAATTTATCTTTATCTTTCTATTTGTTCTAACGTTACACAAAAATCGGTCCTTAATGCAGTTCCCAAAGTGTGGTAGTTCAGGTTCAGCTTAACATCTAAAGTGAAATTCTCATGTTCATGTTAGGATTTAACCCTCAGGAATGATATTTTTCGTTAAAAGGAAACCTATAGAAAAATAGCTGTCCTTGTTTATCTGTCTGAAAACTGATTTCAGTTCGAGACAAAATACGGCGCGACGAGGAAGCGAACAAATCGTTGAAGGAAGAAGGCGCGAACGTGTCCAGCGGTGGTAGCTACTACGATACGTGCGGCGATGAAGGTGTCCAACTTGCTAAACTGTCTTAAAAAACTACCATTACATCAGCAGTTAATCTTATTGTAAAGTAGTTGTAACTAAACGGGTAGAATTATTGAGGCCACCGCTGTTTTATATTTTGTGCCGCACCGAAAAGTTGGTAGTGTCAAATGCTCGCTTGTTGTCATGCTGTCATACTTGTGCGAGCATACATATGTAAGTTATTTTCTGAGTGCCATATTATACGAGGCCTATGTCTGTATTTTGTTGACCAGAAGATGGGTTTAGTAAGCAAGTTTAATAGGCTTTCATTGCACGAAAAATGGTATTTCTAGAATCTATTCTTTGATAAAAAGGGAATCGCAACGTGCATATGATAAATAGCCATATGATTTTACGTTATTATAGCAAAATTAATATTTTAATCGTCTAGAAAACTTATTATATTAATGCACATTGATATTTACCTGCGAAATTAATAAGTACTGTTACAACCAGTGCCATCTATCGGCACTGTGGGGAAGATTCGGCAGTTTCGTCTAATAATTTATTACAGCGCCATCTACCGACGTCTTACGGAACTACGTAGCTTGTCGATGCGCGAAGAGTAGAGAGAACCCTACACATTCATGAACCTTCGTACTTTTTACATTCGTACTTTTACATTCGTACTTTCTACATACCGGGTATGGCGTTTCTAGAAATCTCCAGATATGCTTCAACCGCGTATAAAAGGGTAAGGCCAGCACTCGCCGAGTCAGTTTACAATCGTAAGCGGTCAAGTATTCATCGGAGTGAACGGAAGCGAAAATACTACAAAGTTTGAAGCGATTACAGTGGCAAAGTGTAGTATAGTGTGTATTGTGTTTTAAGTTTAATTGTGTGTTAGAATAAAACGTGTTCTAGTCGGTAATATTGTTTACATTCTTATCCCTCGAACCCAGCACGTAACAAATTGGTGTCAGAAGTGAGATAAGAATATGCCAGTACTACCGAAGGAGGAAGTAAGGGGTGCGTACCAGGAACCAGCGCAAGCAGGCTGTAGACTAGAGGCACTTTGGAGACGCCGACGTCAGGTGGACCACGTGACTCCGCCGCTGCAGCAGAACCATCTAGTGCAGCTCACTCGCCGGTGACCCCAATGTCGCGACCTTGATGGCGTTTATGCAAGAGCAGGCACGCTGCCAGGAGGAGCAGGCATGCCACCAGGAGGAGCAGGTATGCCACCAGGAGGAGCAGAGACGCCGCCAGGAGTAGCAGGCACGTCACCAGGAGGAGCAGACACGCCGCCAGGAGGAGCAGCTGATGATGCTAAAAAACCTGAGCGCAACGGTTGGCAAGGAGATGAGGGAGGTGAAAGAGCAAGTCCAACGTCACGAAAGTTGCATCGCCGAGGTGGAGAAAACGATACGTGGGCTCAAGGCTGGAGATGAAATCGTGACATCGTGGTGGTGGCGCCATCACCACGAGGCTTAAAAGTCCAACCATTCGACGGCTCATCATCGTGGCTGACATAGTGGACGACTGCATCCTGGGTTTAAACTTTTTGCAGAAGCATCACTGTGAGATCGACGTTAGTCAAGGATTATTGAAGTGTGGTTTAGAAGAAGTATTCGTGGAGGGTGCATCATCGGGAAAAGTGTACTGCCTAAAGAAAGTAGTACTTCATCCGAGGTCGAAAACAATCATACCGGTTTGCCTACCAAGGAATTCTGATAAGGCAAATCGATGTGTAATTATAGAATGGTTGGACAACGATGCTCCATGGACGATTGCATGTACTCTGGCGAAGACTACCAACGTTACATCGGTACGCGCACTGAACCCAAGCGACAAAGAGCTGGTACTCAAGAAGGGCACGATATTGGACAACTAAGAAGGAGCAGTTTGTATGCGTAGATGCCATGAATAGCCAATCAATGCCGAAGTTCAAGGAGCAAGATACGACGTATCTTCTCTCTTGAAGGTCTGCCAGAATAACCAGTCGAGAGAAGAAAGAACAAGGCTGAGACGATGTTAAACCGGTTGACAAGTGATGCTGACATAGGCAAGACTGCCCTAGTTCAAGACATGATAAACAAAGGCAATGAGGTACCGATCCGCCAGCGACCAAGACGTGTACCAGTGGCACGGCACATGAAGTTGACGCTATGATCAAGGGTGTGGTGAAAGAAGGTGTGATTGAGTCTTCGTCCAGTCCATGGTGTTCACCAGTGGCTTTGGTGAAGAAGAAAGAAGGCTGCATGCGCTTTTGAGTGGACTATCGTCGGCTAAACGACATCACAAAGAGAGACAGTTACCTGTTGCCAAGGATTGACGACACTCTGGATACGCTAACGGGGATGAAGTGGTTTTCTACTCTAGACCTGAAAAGGCTACTGGCTGATCGAGATACATCCTCGAGATAAGGAGAAGACAGCATTCTCCACAGGCAAAGGATTGTGGCAATTCAACATCATACCCTTTGGATTGTGTAATGCCCCTGCCACTTTTGAGAGATTGAAGGAACGGGTACTTACTGGATTGATTGGAGACGTCTGCCTGGTCTATTTGGACGATACGAGTATTATCATAGTAAGACGCATCTTTGATGATTAGCTTCACAACCTGGAACGCGTGCTCTCGAAGAGCCAACCTGAAGTTTAGTTCAAAGAAATGAACGTTGTTCAGGCGGCAAGTGAACTTCTTAGGACATGTGGTCTCCGAAGAAGGCAGCCAAACGGACCCAGATAAGATCATTGCTGTCAAGGACTGGCCAGTGCCGAAGAACAAGACACAAGTCAGGGCATTTCTTGATCTGTGATCCTACTATCGACGGTTTGTGAGGAACTTTGCTGACATCGCCAGGTCTCTGCATAAGCTGAAGGAACGTGTAACTCACAGATTCTAGGCTATCCCGACATGAACATGATATGATATGTAGTAAATACAGATGCTAGTAACACCGGGATTGGTGGCGTGTTATCTCAACGTAAAGGAGAGCATGAGGTTGTTATAGCGTACTTCAGCAAGGCCCTATCCAAACCTGAAAAAAACTACTGTGTCACACGAATGGAACTACTAGTTGTCGTAAAGATATTGCAGCACTTCACCAAATATTTGTTGTGGCGGAAATTTCACCTGCGAACTAACCACGCTGCAAAGAAATAGCTACTACAGTTTAAGGATCCGGAAGGACCGGTAGCAAGATGGATTGAACAACTACAGGAATTCGACTTGTATTACAGTATCGCAGTGGCAAGTCACATAGTAATGCAGATGCCCGCGTAGACCGTGTCCCGTCCAGTGTAAGCACTGCGCCAGGCAAGAGGCCAAGCAGGAAGGACTAGTCAGGATGTTGAGGACGGATCTTAGCGAAGACTGAAAGGAAAATCTGCAGAAAACGCAACAAGAAGACAAAGACATAAGACCCATCCTCGAATGGAAGAAAACAGGTGCTTCGACACCTCACTGGAGTGAAGTTGCGGCAATGAGCTCTATCATCAAGAGTTATTGGCCACAGTGGGAAAGCTTGGTTATCCAGGATGGAGTTCTGTGCCGGAACTGGGAAAATGCTCGTGGTGACAAGTGTCACCTGCAAATGGTCGTGCCAAAGCTCAAGGTACCGGAAGTTTTACAATTTTATCATAATGGGAGTTCAGGTCACATGGGAGTTGAGAGAACTCTGATTGAGATCCGGGAACGATTTCATTGGATCCATTGTCGAGAAGACGTCCAGGAATGGTGCACGAGTTGTGCTGCTGTAAAGGGTCCACACACTCGCAGTAGGGATGCATTAAAGGTGTACAATGTTGGAGTCCGTGCAAATGTTTGCAATTCCAAATCAAGAGGCATCTACGGTGGCCGACAAACTAGTCCACGAAGTCTTTTGTCGTTTCGCAGTTCCCTTAGAGATCCACAGTGACCAAGCTCGGAACTTCGAGTCTGAAGTATTTAAGGAGACTTGTCATGTGATGGGTACTCACAAAACGAGGATGACCGCTTATCATCCGCAATCAGACGGCATGGTTGAACGATTTAACCAGTCTCTGGAAAGATATCTGGCGAAAGTTGTAGAAAGCAAACAAAGGGATTGGGACAAACACATTCAACCGTTTCTCCTATTATACCGTAGTGCCGTTCACGAAAGCACATCAGTAACACCTGCTTTTGTCAACTTCGGCAGAGAACTACGATTGCCGGCAGACCTGATAACCGACATCCCACCTGAATCTCCACGCAGCATAACAGATTATGCGAATGATCTACGCAACAGGATGAATAATGTATGCGAGAATATTAGACAGACCGGTCAACAGATGTCTGAGAGGACGAAGATCCGCTACGATCGGAAGGCAAACAATAAAGGCTTCGAGGAAGGATTGCTGGCGTGGTTACATAATCCGGTACGCAGCAAAGGAAAATTTCCTAAGTTGCAACCAAAATGGAATGGGCGCTATCGCATAGTCACTAGGATGAATGACGTCACCTGCCGGATCCAGAAAGGACCACTAGGTACACCAAAGATCGTTCATGTGGATCGATTGGCACGCTACTACGGATCCAGCGATGTTCGGGACGAACATGTCTAAGAGGGGGGCAGTGTTACAGCCAGTGCCATCTATCGGCACTGTGAGGAAGATTCGGCAGTTCCGTCTAATAATTTATTACAGCGCCATCTACTGACGTCTTACGGAACTACGTAGCTTGTCGATACGCGAAGAGTAGAGAGCACGCTGGCACATTGTCGAATCTTTGTACTGTTGACATACCGGATATGGCTTTCTTTATTCGAAAATACTACAAAGTTTGAAGCAGTTACAGTGGAAAAGTGTAGTTCATACACAAAGTGTGTATTGTATTTTAAGTTTAATTGTGTGCTAGAATAAAACGTGTTTTAGTCGGTAATATTGTTTACATTCTTATCTCTCGAACCCAGCATGTAACAGTACTGTGACATAGGTGTATGTCGATTTCAATTAGATGCTGTTATTATTTACCATGGAGTGGAAAAAGCTTACTATCCATATTGGTTTGGTGAGTATATTTTCGTTTCTAATATAAAACTGGCAAAATGTAGTTCCACTGAGAATTTCCAGAGAACAAATCAATACCACTTTAGATAACCTAGAATTCGAACCCGGGACGAGAAGCAATTGGTTTTAAAGCATATTTCTGTACCACAGACCACGTGTTGGTAGTGCCAGTGAAGGCGAGGATCAACGGCATATTGGAGACGGTGCAGCAGAAAGTAGTCAACTACGAGTCGTACAACGCCCTCAAATTGGAACTGAAGGATGCCATAGATGCCGCTGAAGTGCTTAAACAGAAGGTCTGTTCATTCAAACACTTGGATTATTTGACCTCGGCCTGAAAGTAGGTACGATTATAGGATCCTAACTAATGTTATAAATGCAAATGTGAATTTGTTTGTTACGCTTTCATGCCTTATCCTTAACCTTAGTCGACCGATCATCATGCCATTTCACATACACGTTGTCAGGGAAACAGAAAAGGATATAGGGTACCTTTCGTCCAGATAAAAGTATTGTTACTACCATAACAATTTTTTTTTTTTTTTTTTTTGATACCCAGGAAAAATGCTTCATGCACTACCCGCCGGCTAGGGGACGGCACCGGCGGGGCGTGTGGGACTCCCAGCAAGAAGACGCGCTGGTATACCCACTAAAAAACCTGGGGTGTTCCCTCTCTCACCCAATGGGGGGGGGCCAGTTGGGAACTTAAAAGATTCAACCATAGCAGGCCCCCCCGTGTGGCTGCCGGCCGGGTCATTTTTTTCGGACCCGACCACCTCTCGTCCCCAGGGGAGAGCCTGACTGCTCTCCCCTTTCGACATCAGAAAGGCGCCCTCTCGGGGCTATACTACCATAACCTAATCTAACCTAAGCTGCATTTACGCGAGCGAAGCCGCGGGTAAAATCTAGTAGCATATAATCTGGAGTCTATAAGCTACAAGATAATAAGCTATATTTATAACATCACTCCATTTAGAGAGCACATGACAACTTTATACGCTGTTTCTGGTCTACTGAGGCTGAGTGAAAGTAATTTGTAGAAATCTTAGCAAGCATGTTGTTTTACCAACCAATATTATCTTATAACAATTGTTTATAATGTGTATAATGTTTGTCTCGATGCGAACCTAATGTTCTGCTAACTCAGTAAGTTTCTCGAGATCGAGTCTCCCAGTTATCGATAAATTTTATGGTCGAAATCTTTTGAGACTCTTATGTATATTATAAACGTAACTATAACTATAATGATAAGAGTCGAGTTATTTCTAACATGGATGTTTGTCTTGGTATGTGTGTTTCTATGTATAATATGTATGTATTCACGAAAAAGAAGTATATATGTATGTTTATCCATTGTCTAGTACCCATAGTACAAGCTCTAGTTTAGGCTAGATGGTGTTGTGGGTATGTGTAGAATATTATTATTATATTATTATTATAATCGTGAGACTATGTATTTATATATTATATTGGTATTGTAGAAACTATAGGCAATTATAATAAATAAATAAATGATATATTTGGCCATCTATGTTTTAAGTCTCTCATATTAAAGAGCTAGTATCGTCTACCGGGCACATTTGTTGACCCCAAACTGTGACTGAGAGTGTCCTAGCATAAAAATCGAATAACACCTTCCGATTTCAGTTCGGATAAAGAGGGTTGTCATTATGATCAGCCGCATACGTATGCCACAAGACCGAAGAGTGTTGAGAGACAATTACCTACCAATATTTTGAATAGAGCTGCCTATGCTTATTATTTTAAATACAATACAAATATTATATATTACGTTTTAAATAAACAAGACTAGAAAATGACATGCCGTAATATGCATAAATGCAATCAAACATTATAGTTATATGAACTAGGGTTAATATTTATTGTCGTTGTCCTGTCAATCTATACAAAAATACATTTCACGGTATTAACTAACTAAAATGTAACTACAGGTGGAGCACCTGGACAATCTGTTAAAACTAAAAGACGAAAGAATAGATGAGCTGCAAAACCAACTAGAAAGGAAACAAGCAAGACGAAAGGAGGTTGAAGCTCAACAGAGCACTCTGCCCGTCCCTTACGAGAATACTGCGACAAGCCCTCACGTCTCACTCGACTGCTGTCTCATGCCTGCTATAAGAACATCATCACTTAAAACCGTAGCATCCAAAATTAGATTCGATGAATCTAAAACGAAATTAGAAGAAACTAAAATCAGGATCGAAGATTCCAAACCTAATGTAGTGGACTCTAAAACATCCCTAACAACATTATCCAAGCCTTCATTGACTGACGTTTACGAGACTGTCGATCCAAATATCAATAATCAAATTATAAATGTTACTTCTAGTGACAAGAGACATTCAGAAGTGTTCAATGGAATAGAGTTCATTGAAGAAAAATTAGACAGTAGCCCCGATTATGAGGAGTTCAAAGATAGTGAACAAGGTTCCTTAGCGGCGATGGAACAAACTATACAAAAGGAAATTAAGAATTTGATCGAATGTAATGAGTTACATGATCGTAATACAAAATCTATGGAATGAAAACTTATATTGCTTATTGAATATTAGTTAATCGTGTAAAACGTAGACAAAAATCTGAATAATATTGTTATATGTAAAATTAGAATAATTTTATAATGTATGTGTGAACAAAAAATACGATAATTTATTATTATAGACTGTATTTGAAAAATATTTAAAATGTAATGTTGCCTCAATTAGGTTTGGGATGATTTAAAATTGTCTAGTAAGAAGTCTAAAAGTTTGTCGTAAGTATTAAAAAACGTTGTTTATTTCAATATTTTTATTAGGTATTAGTTTGTTTGTTACTTATGATTTAGAAATAAAAGTATACACGAAAACGACTTATTCTTATTGCGCATTAGCCTGGAATATGTCCAATAAACTCGGGTGCTGTCTCAAAATATTGGTTATGCCTCGTGCTCTCGCGCCCCAGAACTCTCTCTCTGGGACTGCTTGCCTGAAAATTTAATTAATTATTACTTATTGTGTCCAAAAGGATGTCACTGTTTTATCATCTCTAGAGTTAAAGATTTCTAGTTCACTGCTGACATATACTGGGTGTAAGGGACGGCACGGCGTACAGAAAACTTTAGCAAGACGTCTTTCTATAGGTACTAGTCTCGACGCAAACTTCTATTAATAAAAAAAGTTAAGTTAAGTTTAAGATTTTATATCCATTAACTTTATTACGCTTTACGCAATGGATTGCTACCAATAAAACGCAGCGTTTGCGCCGGCCGGAATGATCTCTGCGTTCCGCACGCATTAAAACAGCGGATCTGTTTAAATCACGACGATTTAATTACATTGCCATATTTTAGTAAAATGTGGTATTATTTGTTTTTCATTTAATAAAATGAATGGGTTATGCATTATGTTATGATATGATTCACAGTCAGAAAAATGAAAAATTGCAGTAAAATATTTTGGTTTTTCCTGAAGAAAATTCCAACGATCTTAACTCAGAATAATGGTCTGAATCCACTATTTCAGTTTTCGGTTTTATCTTTCAATCGTAATGCGACTGCTAGTACTGCTTCTTAATTCTTGTAAAAAACGTAGTAAAGTCTTACTCGGTATGGTCTTCTTCCTGCCCCACGACTTGGAACCTGTTGAATTCTATTCTCTCATCGTACAGGCACGCTTTACTTATTGCGTTCATAAGTTGCTTTACAGGGATCAGGTCACGCACTAAGAAGACCAGAAATAATGTAGGTATTACATTATCTATACTTCTATACTAATATTATAAAGAGGAAAGATTTGATTTTTGTTTGTTTGTAAGGATTTAACGCAAAAACTAGGCAACCGATTTAAAAAATTCTTTCACCATTCATTTTAAAGGTCACATTTTTTTTTAAGTATTCTTATTGACGTAATCTAACCTAACCTAGTTAATTATATAGTCATAGCGAGATTGTGCTAGCTATACTTTATCTGAGTTTATCTACACGTCTTTTGATTTTTTTTTTTACGTGCGGAAATGCATTGAGACATACCTCTCCGCGGGGGTGGGCGGAGGAAATATGTCGGACTCGCCGGGGTAAAAGAAAAGATGGAATAAGAAGAATAATGTACCTCCCGGAATACCGACTAAACCTACCACGGTATTACTTGACAAAACCACTATTGACGGGGCCGCGCGAATCACTTTCGCATCGGTCGCGACCCCGCCGCGGTTTCGGCCCGCCGTATAAAACGACAGGCCACTACGCGAAGAGACCTACCCAAAGGACTCACTCCCTATTATACCCTACTGTTTCCCTCTTAAAGGGGAGACGGACTCGACACAGAGGCGCGCGTGGGAACACGCACGCTGCCTCTCGGACCTGGTGCTGAACGGATGGCGGGCAGGCCCACAAAGCCCACCACCTGGGGTGGCGGTTTGACCTGGGGTCAAATCTCAGGGTGGCTGGAGGTCATCTCGCGCCCTCCGGGGCCCGGCTCTGCGGTTGGGGAGAGGGTTTAAACGCACCCTCTCCCGCTCTGCCGCCTCCTTGATGGAAATCACTTTCTCACAAAAGGAGGCGTCGGCATTCCACGACCTCTCACTCCGGACCATAGACTGAACTACGGCCGGGAGCGAGAGGGCAACCGATCCGACTGCCGCGATCAACTCACGGCGCTGCGATGCCCAAGTGGAGCAAACCGCCAAAGTGTGCAGTGCCGTGTCCTCAACAACGTCGCGGCAGTCGCCGCAGTGGTGACAACGGGGCGTCTCTTGCCGGCGTATACGACACAGAAACTGGCCAAAGCAACCGTGGCCAGTCATTACCTGTGTCAGCCGGAAGGTGAGGGCGCCATGCCGCCTCTCCAGCCACTCCTCAAACACGGGACTTACCGCCACGATCGTGGCGTGTCCGTCTACACACAAGTCTGGATTCTCTTCGCTGAGTAACTTGAAAATATGATACGTACAGTCAAATATGAAGTTACTGTCGACAGGTGTTGTGCTGGGAGCCAAGCAAGTGCACGGCTCGTCGAAGGACTGTATCGAAGTCTGCGTCGCGATGCCCAACTCCCACTCTTTAAGGACATCTTCATTACTGAGCCCACTTTCCTCGAACATCAACGCCTCCCTGGCTTCCATGCGTGCTCTAAGAATTTCCAGTTGCTCTGAAGAATGAAACACAATATTATGTCCGTTTATGTCACTAATAAATATATCAATAAAAAATAAAATCTTATGTTTACGCGAATGTTATACTTTGAAATTAAACACTTTATACGGATTTTGTCGCGTTGTTTATTTCACTTTAAACACTTTTATTACATAATTTTGAAAACTCTAACACTACTATTATTGAACTTTACTATGCTATTTAATTTAATTAAAACTATTTATATTTAAGTTGTGGCGTATGCACAGGCAACATATAACTTTACGAGAAACCTGGAATCGAACGGAGCATCATACGTCTAGCCGCGACGATATCAACATTCGCACTGGTGACGCGCGAAACTTCCCTCTGCTTTTTATACGTGGCACTACTTTTATACTCGCGAACAGATTTCCAAGAAATCATTCGTAAATGTTAGATTTTTGTTTACTTGTCGCTGATTGGTGAAAATGTTTATTGTACACATTAGTGTTAGCGTTACTTGCATGACTAATAAATGGGATATAAGATAGGTGAAAAATTGTAAATATATTCTCAGTTGAATCAGTCTGCGTGTTTCATTATAACCCTAACGGTTACCAGCTACGGACCTGGCTTCTGCCCGCCGGCTGGTAATGCGTTAAAAAGTTTACACTTTGCCCCGACGTTTCGGTTGCTTTACAGCAGCCATGTTCACGGGGAGACTAAGATGGTAGTTGTCCCAACGTTCTGAAGTGTACCTAGTTATTTTCTATTTACGCAGAATGAGCTCAAAGTATCATGAAGTCTAGCTGTGTTTCACAGGTTCGGGTGATTCGTGTTCGGGTACTTTGAAATAACTAAAGTTCAATAATAGTAGGAGTTAGAGTTAAAGTTTTCAAAATTATGTAATAACAGTTTTCTAAAGTAAAATAAACAACGCGACAAAATCCGTATAAAGTGTTTAATTTCAATATATCAATTGCATAAATGTTATAGGCACGGTTTCTATCTATACTAATATTATAAAGCTGAAGAGTTTGTTTGCTTGTTTGATCGCGCTGGTCTCAGAAACTACTGGTTTGAATTGAAAAATTATTTTAGAGTTCGTCAGCCCATTTTTCGAGGAAGGCTATAAGCTATATAACATCACACTACGACCAATAGGAGGATGGAGCAGAATCAATATTATTTTTTTGCAAATTTAGTGAAAAATCTCTTATGTGACGCAGACGAAGTTGTGCGGGTCAGCTAGTATGTAACAAACCAATTGAGTTACCGACGGTCAGTTAATTTTGACACATATTCTGCATAAAATATGCCAAAATTTAACTGTCGGTTGCTAAAATGACTCGTTTCTTGATATAGGAACCAGGCCATAGTGGTTTAGGTAGCCAGTTAGCCACTATCAAGGCAGTAACTGTTGTTGTTTCGATTACCATACGGGACAACAATATGTCTGATAACCCAAATCGAAAATAACTTTAAATTAAACTACTTTATACGAATTTTATCAAGTTGTTTATTTAACACTTTATTATATCAATTTGAAACTGTTACACTACTACTGTTGAACTTGACTACTTTGCTTCTAAGCTAATTAAGTTATTAAAACTAGTTATTTATGTTTACACTTTCCCGACGTTTCGATTGCTTTTCAGCAGCCATGTTCACGAGAGGGACTAAGATGGTAGTTGTCTCAATATTCTGTAGTTTAATTATGTAATAAAGTGTCAAATAAACAACGCGATAAAATCCGTATATAGTAGCTTAATTTCAATGAATAACATTCGCGTAAATATAAGACAATATTATAAGAGAATAAATGTTTATGAATTATTTTATTATGCGGTATGCTTTCTAATTTAAATATAAATAATGACATAGTAAGTATTCTTTCAATTTATGCATTCCTCAATTATGCCTTCTGCGTATAGGGTACCTATCTGCCATAAATAATAATGTATTCGTATAATACCTTTCGTGCACGTCTCGTATGCTTCATATGTCTGTAAGAAGTGGGTGTAGGGATTGGCCGTCATGTATGAAGGTAGACTCCTCATGAACGAGTCCACTTGCAGTCGTTGGCATTCCTCTATAGGACATACCTTTGGGCGAAAAGGATATTTTTATTCATTTGAGTATGCAAAGTTAATTGTTGGCAGTGTTGCAAGCAAGATTGGTATCACGCTTCTCATGTCTTAATATTTCTGACACGCCAGATATGCAAGGGAAACCGGTAATACCTAATATCCTAATATCTGTATCTATACTCATATTATAAAGAAGAAAGATTAGATTTTTGTTTGTCATTTTTTGTTTGTAAAGTTTAACTCATCTATATATTAATACGTGAAGCAAAAACTTTGTACCCCTTTTCACGAAAATTGTGCGGACGGAGATATATGAAATTTGGCACAGCTAAAGTTTATATGCAGAAGGAGTGACGAATCCTAATATTTATATAAAATATGCATTAGAAATACATTAAATTAATGAAAAAACACTACACGCACACAACCATGCATTTGACACACGCAGTCGAAGCGCGTAACTATGGTTACATATATCAATTATAATGACATATATCAGCAATATCTTACAGGCAAACTTTGGTCGAATTTCGAGCACTAGGCGACCGCTAGTATAAATAAATTCTCATAATAAATTGGCATGTTACGAAACATTAATTTTGAACTTTGTACTAAGTAGTTGGTGTAATAGAAAACTACAAACCTTTTCATAATTAATCTTGTGATCTATATCTGGTACATGTGTCGTTATAACGTCAAGACTATCAGTGTGGCCGCTGTAAAATAAATAATGTATAGATAATCAATCAAAAAAACCATAAGTTTATATAAATTTCCTGAATAAAATATATTGTATGTATTGACTGAATATTTTTAGACTGTAGTTTTAATGTTCTATGTAAGCTGCTTGCATGTGAGAGTTCTCTTTCCTAACTAATACAAATGCGAGTTTGTTTGCTTGGTTTTTCGCCTTATCTTATCTTGTGTGGGGGCCAGTCAGTACAGACCGGCGACACTTTGACCCAGTGGGATCTTTTGTGTCCACTTCCCCAATAACGACTGCCATAGATATTCATGGCAGCCGGGACCGACGGCTTAACGTGCTCTCCGAGACACGGAGCAGGCGATAATTGTCAATCAATACGCACATCATTTCGAAAAGTCATATAACTTCCCAAAGTCAGAGGTGCGCGACGTAGGTTCGAACCCGAGACCCTCTGCATTGCAGTCTGTTGTCAAGAGGTCTTCCCACTGAGCTATCGCTGCTAATAAATTTTTCGCCTTAACTTCTCGGTCGATTATCATAAAATTTCGCATATAAACGTTGTCAGAGGTACTGAAAAGGGCATAGTATACCTTATATTCAGAAAAAAGGAATGTTCCAGAGGTTACAAATAAATAATAAACTCCTTCTTCTTCTTCTATTCGTGTGGTTAGTGGCCAACCTGTTGTCAAGAGTTGTTCAAGCCGCCCGTAGGACTCTGGCATGGCTTAACGACTGCTGTCAATTTGGCAACAACCGGGACCGACTTTTTACGTGCCCTCCGAAGCACAGAGACGCTCAGATGAAATACCACTAAGCGGTCACCCATCTATAGACTGACCGCAACCAACGTTGCTTAACCTCGCTAATCGTTTACCGATCAGTAAGTGCAACTGGCTATGAGCGCCTCAAGCTTATAATAAACTGATCAATGCTTTCCTTCTTTCTTTCTTTTTAAAATAGTAGGTACCCTCTCCATTGTTTAAATTGCGAAGTATCCTAACTAATATTTTAAATGCGAATGTGAGTTTGTTTGTTACACTTTTACGCATTAACTACTCGACCAATCATAATGCAATTTCGTATACACATTGTCAGGGGAACAGAAAACGACATAGGGAAGCTTTCCATAAAAAAAGTACTGTTAGTAACATCACGTACATTTACGCGAGCAAAGCCACGGGTAAAAGCTAGTCAATAATAAACCCACAAATTAGTGTCGGTTAGTTAATAGTATACTCATTTTATTTATGAGTATTCTCTACTGTTATACCGATCGCAGCTAAAACTGACTATTATACAGGCTGATTGGTAAAAGACTGGACATATTGAAGGAGGGTATTCAGTACTCGATTGTGGAACCGAATATCTAAAAATATAGGTACTTAAAATTTGATCTAGTTATTCATGAAAAACACTCTTGCGCATATACCAAAACTAAACAAAACCTCCGCCCTCGCCTCCCGCTACCGCACCCCACACTCTCCCGAATTTGCACCTCCGCCCGTCCTTTTCGTATCAAAGGTCATTAGTCTTTTTTTTTTGTAGCGCGGCACGCTCGACATCTGTGTGCGACGCGCGGTGTCCACAGGATATTTCATACAAATTTTCATAAAGGTTTTCTTTGCAGATTACATAGATTATATTTTTTTATTTTTTTGTTCTTCACGTCTGACCATAAATTATCTTGTCCATACGTACAATGTCACCAGTCACCCTGTATAGTAATCATTATTATTAAGTAAGTGAAAATGGAAAGAATTAGCTGGACAGACAAGAATAGCAACGTGGAAGTACTAAACCTTGTCCAAGAAGAACGGAACATTTTCACGACAATTGATAACAAAAGAAGAAAGAAGTTGGCCAACTTATAAGATATGATGACTTCTGGAAAAATGGAACGAAAGAAAGGAAAGGGCAGGCCCAGAAGGGTACGTCATGGGCCATGTCTTATAAGGTCAAGGTATTGGCCGAAAATCGAGAAAATGGCGTATACTCCACCAACAAGAGCAAATCTCTTAAATATGAAGAGATAGATGCTGAACGTACGTACCCAAGTCCTGTATCACCAGAATCTGCTGGAACTGGCTCCTGGTCCTGCACCACATTGTCATCGCCTTTACCTTCAGCTGCCAAGTGGGTGCTGGACTTACTACAAACAACATCAACAATATTAATTTCTACAGTGTTAAATTCTTGCTAAATTGGGACATGTGTGTAGCAGAGAGGCAAAAATAATAAGTCTTTAATACACACATCAGCTCATATAAGAAAAATAATATAAAATTTACATTTGGGGATTGAAAAGAGTGGCCATAGGTTTCTTAGCTGCTTCTTCTCATGAAAGCTCGACTCGTCGAACAGGCTTTTTCAATGCTATATTTATACTTTCATGTATTCATTTTTATTAATATATCGGTAAATTGACGTGTCCAACAACACATTTTTATGGCAATAAAGATTTTTGTCTTTGATTTTGACTAATTAAGGACTTATTTTTGTTTACCACTAAATATGGCTAGAACGCAGATCATCAACTAATAAGTAGGTATAAAAAAACTTAGCTTTATAAATAACTGTACCTACCTAGACGTTGATTCAATTGTCTCTAACGAAACTGCTTCTTCTAGAAGATCATCGAAATGTGAAATCTGAAAACAAATATTCAATACAATATCTTAAAGATTTAAGAAAATAAATTAAACAAGAAACTGTGTGATACCGTGTTTTCTCCTCGGCCACACGCTGTATCACGTTGTTCTGATATGCATTTCTTACTAGCAGTCCAGAGTGATGCGATTCCTAGTTACTAGAGCCATTTGACAGTTTCAATTGGATCTCGCCATCGGCAGGGATGTCATTCTCACACCTTACAAGCTAATTGGTGCCGCACTAAACGGTTCCAAAGGAATTTTCTCCCGCGGACGCTCAGGTTGTGGAATGAACTCCCTGCCCAGGTTTTCCCACAAGACTACAGTATGGGGTTCTTCAAAAAGGGCGTTAAAAGGTTTTTACAAGGTCGGCAACGCGCAAGTGATGCCTCTGGTATTGCAGGCGTCTATAGGCTACGGTAACCATTTACCATCAGGTGGGCCGTAAGCTTGTTTGCCACTTTAGTAGTATAAAAAAAAATAAAAAATATCACTCGAATGCCGAGTCACTCGAGTTGTTCTTATGTCACTCGAACACTCGGTAAATTCGAGTAAACTACTGTCATATCAAACATTAGAAATTATACACATGTTTACACAATACACAAGCGGTCTTATTTGTTTTGCAACTTACTGCAACGTAGGCGTACACGTTTCAAGATGTTCGTATTTTTATCTCGCCAGCGGCTGAGCGAATCAGAGTGAATAAGAATCGGTAATTTTTGACGCGAATAGGTTTTTTATCGTAGTAACTCTTTACTACGACAAAAATCCTATCTTATTCGACAACTATATTTTAAAATTGGTATCGAGTGAGTCTGGAACTGTATCCGATAGACGGTAATAAAGTAGTTGTGTATTTCGGGATGTTTAAAACATATTTGGGGAAATATGGGCGTAATGGCATTGTATATTCCCAATTAGGTTATAAGGTACACCTCTGACTACTCTCTTGGCGATGCGATACAGAAATCCACAGTTAATAAAGGTAAAATATATGTATTTGTCGGAGACTACGATGATTTAGCAATAATAAGGCACTCAATCGGCTCACTCAATTAAAGCAGCGATAGATCAGTGGGGAGACCAACAGACTGCAATGCAGAGGGTCTCGGATTCGAACCTACGTCGCGCACCTCTGACTTTCGGAAGTTATATGACTTTTCGAAATTATGTGCGTATTGATTGAAAATTATCGCCGGCTCCGTGCCTCGGAGAGCACGTTAAGCTGTCAGTCCTGGCTGCTATGAACATCTATGGCAGTCATTATTGGAAAGTCAGTGCCCTTTAATATCCTGACACTGGTCTAGCCTTAGGGTTTCGTTAGCCTTCGGTTTGCGGAGGTCAAGTGGCAGTTGCTCTGTGTAAAAACTGATATCCAGTCAAATCCGGCTAGACCAGAAAAGCCGACCTCCAGTGACTTGGGATTAATAAAGGCTAGGGAGAAGAAGGCACTCAATTGATTTCATTGTACGAGAGCGGGGAACGCCGTGACGTCGACGAGTCATGTGAGCGGAATCGTTTGGTGAAACAACAGTTATATTTGGAAGTGAGATGAACGTCAAGTGGCAGTTGTTCACAAGCTTCGAAGAAGATCGGACCATCCAAACGGGACCGCAAGTTCTCTCGACTCACATTGTAATTAGTGAAATTATTTACAGTACCTAAGCCTGTAGTTGCAGTAAAATAAAGTGATTTTAAGAAGTGTGTAGTTGCGATTTAAAATTAATGCCATGAACCTGCTATACCAGACAACCCTACTGCAGTTGGCTATACCGCTAACTTCTCGCATACTCCATTATATTTTGAATCCTTACCGGCTTTTTCCCGATGGAAATCTTGACACCTTCGGGCACCGTATCAGGACGATCAGTCTTCTCCGCAAACGATTGCCTCTGAAATGTACAATAAATGTATGTTTATTAATACGTCAGTTATTTCTCTATAATACAGCTTTATACCATTTTAATTCTAACTGCAGCCGTGGATGTATGTACCTACTTCAAACTTAATTTTGGAAACGACGGCGAATCTTAACGGAGACTGGTCATCAGAGATATTATTGTATAGTCGTGCGAAGGAACGGTTAAATTTTTTTTACTTATTGCTATCCGGGGATCAAATTTAAAACAACAACTAGGACAATTATCGATTATAGTATTGACCAATGTTGTGAACATCACCAGAGTTGAAAGTTTCAGCTCTCAAGTTGGCGGTCTCATACATCCCAGAAAGCACGACCGGAGAGATATCAGGTACGGGAACAACGGTTTCTGTACCTGATATCACTCCGGTCGTGTTGAATTGCCGTCCCATACGATCATGAGATTTAGGGCATAGCACTTGTGTTTGCGCACTTATGCACTATGATATTTATTTCCTGCATAAATGGCCAGTCTCCATTAAGATTAGTCACGACCAAAATTCGGTCTGGAGGTTATTACTTAGGATTTCATATGTTCTATAGTGCCTGTCAAATTGCTTGATCAGCCGCTATCCGTCGTCTACGAAATCTCTAACAATATACATGACGGATTTGGTCTACGACTGCAGATCGATTCACCAGATTATGAAGTATGTGGCAAGTTAGATCATGTCCAACACTTGCTGGTGGAATGTGAAAGGATGATAAATATGTTGTTGAGGTCAAATATATTATCTCAGAACCTATGTCGGTAACAGCAAAATGTAGGTATAGTCTGATGTAATTACTATGAAAAATGAAATTGATTATTCTAAAACTTTATGTTGATTGAATGTCACTGAGTATAAATCTTACTATAATCTAATATTCGATACTTTTGATTTAAATATTATGTATATAATATATGTGTATATTAGGTGTATATATACTAAGTAAATGAAATAAATATACCAGTCTGGTGGTGGATAAGATCTCTATGGAGTCTACGGCTCCTAACAAAGCAGCCTTATCCGCCGGTTTACTTTGTTGCGTATTGGCTGACGTACTGCGAACAAAATGATACATGATGTTGAAACATAATTTTTACGTGTTCTGGTTAAAGTTAGAGTAGAACTTTATTTTTAAAATAAATACAATAATTCACTTACTGAGGATCCATATTTATAATAAATGAGCGTACAGAATGATAGACTAAATTAAAAACAGTATAATATATAAGTAAATCTTAAAATCTTATTAACATATAGTGAGTAAACTAATAATTTTATGTTAAACGTATCGCTATAAACATCGTATGATTGCTGTTATAAAATATCATCGAGAATTAATGGCTTTAGAAAATTAAATTAAGCCTTTCTTACGCCAAAATGAGTACATAACACATCTACTCCATACTTCATAAATCTTATCACTTAGATTCTACTTTCGTAACTCTTGCTTTAATTATATAACATTATCGCTCGCTTTAACGGTGAAGGAATAAATCGTGAGGAAACCTGCATGTCTGGGTGTTCTTCATAATGTTCTCAAAGATATGTGAAGAGTGCCAACCTGCACTGGGCGCGGGTTGGCAGTTACTGGGCACGGACCTCTTCTCACACTGAGGAGAGACCCGTGCCCAGTAGTGGGACAGTTTAATACTGGGCTGCTATTATTACATAACCCTTGCTCAAAAACGACTCACTAATTTGAGGTACCTAAGTTATATAAGCTATGTAAATCAAACGATCCTATCACTGGGTATCGGCGAAGGAACGAGATCCAATTATGTCCCACCCTTGCTTGGTTTAATTAATTTTTCACCATCGGAGGGCGAAGGAAGCGTACCCTGGGTTTTGGCACCTGGAGCTGCTTCTTCACGCTATCGTACGGCCAATATAACCCTCATATTCAGAGCATTTTTTATTCATAGCTACCATTATACAAGTCCATCAAACACCCATCCCCATTGCTAATATATATTAGAGTCCATATTTAGCGAAAGTCCATCGCCTGCCGTAGCTAGTGCTGCCGTAAGTGTTCCATCCCACTTTAGATTACAACTTCTCGGCTTCGTTACGTTGGGCCTATGTGTCCGTGTAAGCCGTCCAATGGGCCAGATATTTTTCTAATGTGTTAGAGAAATATCTGTGAGATTAGAGATGAGAGAATTTTAGGTGGCAAGTCACCTTATGTGACGAATATTGTGACATACAAGTCTTCTTCTTTGGTTCTTTTAATTTGGTACTTACATGAGTCTGAGTAAGGAGCCCATACTGCCTCTGATGTCGACGCTAAGAGCCGTTTGACGACGACTTGCAAATGACTGGAAATACAATGAAATAGTTATTTATTGAACACTAAACTCCTCCTAAACCTCACTAGTAATAATATAAAAATCTACCCTATGTTCGTAGACACAAACTCGAAAAGTAGTCGATGGCCGCGCGCTGTTAATACAAAATCCGTTCATTAGTTTATGAGTTTATCGCGAACAGAGAGACGCGGCCGGTACCTACTGTTTTTATAAAATACTAGCTGACCCGGCAAACGTTGTTTTGCCATAAAAAAAATGGTTTGACAAAAAATTTAAAAAAAATGTTATGGTTGGACAACCCTTATCACTAAGGGGTATGAAAAATAGATAGTTGCCGATTCTCAGACCTACTAAATATGCATATAAACTTTCATAAAATCGGTCAAGCCGTTTCGGAGGAATATGGTAACTAACATTGTGACACGAGAATTTTATATATAAGATGTAGCGATAGCAATAATGTAGTTGCCACGAGAACGGCAATTAAAAATATTTGACTATAAGCTTAGCGTGGTCGGTTTTAGCTAGTTATGATTTGGTATACTGCTTACCTACCACTTGACTCTTCGAGGATGAAATTATGTAAAAGCCATTTTGGCGAATATGAGTTATTGATGTAACCTTACTCAGTTTTCAGACCTGTGTATTTAAAATGTTGATATTCTCAAAAAGACAATGATTTGTACTACCTAGATGATACCGCAGTATAAACATTATTTTAAAATAATGTTGTATATAATACTTCAAGACGCCACAAATGCTGTGAAGATATAATTACATAATAATAGAAAATAAAGAGCAAAAATATATGTCCAACTATTTTATTTATTTATTATTTATTTATTTAAAATTTTAATTATTTATTATAGCATTGTACACAAATAAGTAAAGAGAAAAGTAAGACTGAGTTTTTTTTTGGCTCTTCTGGAAATTAGTATTTTAGTTAGAAGTACTTAGAAGTAGTATTACATTTCAATTGTTCTTATAATTATGTTAAAGCAATATTATGTAAAATGGAGGCATGCATAGTCATCTAAGCCCTAGACGACAAACAATTTTTCTTATTAAAGACAACTCCCGCGGTAGGGATAAACCCTGTGTCGCGGGGGACTTTACAAACATTCAAACAACGGACACAAAGAACTCGGGATAACTATTTGTGGACACAAATTTTCGTCCCGTGCGGGCATCGAATCCACAACACACGGCGCTGCGGCAGTGGCGATGCGACTTCTTAAACCATTGCGTCATCCGTGCAGGCGACTACACTATCAAAGCCTTGTTAACCTCCGAGTCTTTTTCGAAGAGGTTAATGTAAACACTATGTGGGTCTGTGTGTCTGTCTGTTAGTGACAGGCATAGCTCCGGAACCACTGGTCCGATTGACTTGTAATTAGGTCGAGTTTGAATAAGGACCCTGTGGGTCAAAAGACCCTCGAGATATAGGTCAAAATCATAAGGTCAGGGGATATCCACCAACAGAATGATTTGGAAGTCCAAGGGAGAGGCTTTTGCCCAGCAGTGAGACATAACAAAAAGCTAAAGGAAAAATAAAAAAAAAGGACACATGAAGATGAAGAGGTTGAATCCTGGGTTTTTACACCCATCTCGTTATTCGTATCTATCATGATTACATAAAATTATAACAACAGACTGTAACAAAATATTATTCGTAGGTTTCGCTATTATATCATGCCAATGTATTGTAGATATGTATATTATGTATTAGCAATATTTTGCTGTAGCACCTAAAACAAATCAACGAGCAATAAGGTTTTTAACTGTGTACCTATCGTAATAATAATTATAAGATTCTGTATGCCTATGATGGCTATTCAAGGGGCCCATCTAGTGAGTTGGCGAGTCACCGTCTGCCCATTGCATTGATGCTAATCGAGTATTCAGGGCAGACGCCCTTTTTCATCCATAGTTAGCAATATACCGGTCCACCAAACACCCATACCTATAGCCCATATATTAGAATCCATACGTAGCAATAGTCCTACGCCTGCTGCGGCTAGTGCCACTGTAGGTGTTCCATTCCACCTTTGATTAAAACTCTCGAAGGGCCTCTTCACGTTGGACTTATGTATCCGTGTAAACCACCCAAAGGACCAGGTATTTTCTAATATAATATGTTAGAAAATACCTGTGATAAGAGAAACATTATAAGATTACAAGTTTTTTCTGCGGATTCGCTTGCATAAATATAGTTTAGGTTCGTAACAGTACTTTTGTCTGGACGAAAGGTACTGTCATTTCCTATTCCCCTAACAACGTGTATGCGTTTCATGATGATCGGTCGAGTTAAGCCGTGAAAACGTAACAAATAAATTATATTTAATCTTCTTTTAATCCATATTTTTAATTTGAATTTTATTTAATGTCAATGCTATTAATTTATGTAATTTTAGTACTATTACAATATATATATATAATGTTACCTACCATTCTAAAATAATAGTTATGTTATAGTTAAATTCTATTGTATGTACCTATATGTTAATCAATAATAATTTGTTAAATTAGAATCTTAAAATTATTTATTAATTTATTTTTAGGTTTGTCTCTCAATAACCTGTGCATGTGGTATTAACCTCTAATTAATTGTTACACTAACTAATGTTTCCATTGATTTTATTTTATGTTGCCTATATTTTAAATTTTATTAGATGCAACACGCTCAACGTAACAAGCAAGATGCGACACTGATGCTCTGCTATCTGAGCGAAACCGGGTCATGTCGCTAGTTATATACATATGTATATAACTCTTCCATACGTGTGTATGTCACTGAACAACAGCTAGACGGCAGGACTGGTTATAATGACATTTTTGTGTGTATTTGAGTAGCTCCTTGGATACTATAGATTCACAATTGAATCCAGTTGATATCGATTCGTTCGAGCGTGGCAACCTCTGACGGAGCCTAGTAATACACAAGACGTATATAGATAGTCGTAGATATACTTACTATTTTAGAAAAGGCTCGAGCGTCGTTTTGAAGTTCAGGACTATCTGTGTCATCAAGTGTTATCAAATTTCTAATGTCCGGCAAGTTGCCAAGGTATACTAAATCCTTTATATTGTCCGCATTCTCGCACATACTCTTTATGCACAAGTTGTTAAACTCTGGAGACATAATTCTTTGTTAATATATACACGAATTAAGTGCTTATTTACACCACCAGTGTGAGAAACCGTTGGACTACCATGCAGAAGTCTCGAGTCCGATTCCAAGGCGCGCACCACTGACATTTCGAAGTTATGTGCGTAGTTAATTATCGCTCGCTTTAACGACGAAGGAAAACATCGTGAGGTATCCTACATGTCTGAGAGTTCTACATAAGTTTTCGAAGATGTGTGAAGTCTACCAAACCGCACTGGGCCAGCGTGGCGGACTATGGCCTAAACCTTCTCACACTGAGAAGAGACCCGTGCCCAGCAATGGGACAGTTTATAAATAGGGCTGATATTATTATTGCTTATTTTCAAGCAGATACCATTTTGATAAACAATAACAATACTAGCTAGCTCTGAGGACATAATATTCTTGTAATAAAAACTATTCAAAATAGTTTTTATTAAACATCTCTTGCACTTAGATTAATTTCCGTGCCTCGGGCGACTTTACAGACATTCAAGCAACGGATACAGGGACACCCAGACTCGGAACAACCATTTGTGGATCACACAAAGTTTTGTCTCGTATGGGTATCGAACCCACAACACTCGGCGCCGTGTTAGTGGTGAGGTGACCTCTGAAACCTCTACGCCATCCGAGCAGTTACAAGTTCCGATCTTGCCGTAAGCATCTACGGATTAGATAATAAAGATTATTATCAATTCCGTGTAAACATCAGTCAGGTCAGTGTAGCCAAGAAGATAGTTACGGTATCGTTTCCAGGCCCTAGGTGCAGTCTTTGCTGCCTTCACAGTCTTCAGTACTTCTCGCCTCTGCGGCGGTTTGAAGTCTGCCATGTCGCCGAACACTATAAAAGGACGATCTTCGCCTTCTAGAGTCTCCCACCACTCTTTTTCGCCTGAAAATGTTGTACTGTATACCGAACTACTTCTTTTTAAGTAGACCTTTCACGGCTTTTACTTGATTTTTAATTATATCTAAGAGTGAATTCTTTATGTATTAGTAAATCTAATACTTTCCGAAAAGACCACTCAGTGAACAAAAATTTTAACAAAAATGAAAACCGACTTCTAAACAGAATATTCTAAAACAAAAAATGCACTAAAAAGTTAAAAAATAATTGCGTATTCTTGTGAATAATTAAATTATTGTTATTAATGTTTATTTCTACGTTTTTAGTGAATCTAAAGTTCGATTACTGATTTTATTTGTCTGAATATATAAATAATTTGTTATTAGCTTTTTTAAGTTAGACAGTTGCACATAACCCTATACTATTAAATGATATCAAAAACCAATTTGGAATTGTGTAAATACATATACATGTGATACATGTGATTGTGAATTCCGTTGTACAAAACCGAAGATCTTTATCAAAACATCACCAAATTAGAATGGGGCTACCATGAAACACTACGAGGGGCTTTCAAACCATCCGACACAGTTGTTTATTTTGTTGTTGCCAAAAATTAGAACATCATCAATGTAGCCGAAGTCAACCAAATACGCATTATTAAGGTTAACTCAAAAACTACTGGTCAGAACTTGATCAAAATTAAATGGGACCAAATGGAAAGCACCAGCTTTCAAATAAAAAATATGAAGTAACACACATAAAAAACAACCTACAGACGAATTGATTATCCTCATTTTTGAAGTCGGTTTAATAGTTAAGAACGGTGTGTCCGGACTACCAACGCTTTGCAGTGATCACTTTCAAAGATTGCAACGTAAAAATTATGTTAATATAGAACGTTGCTAATGCAACAGAAGCCTTTCCAAAACCCAGGAGCTAAGAACTATTATGAATAAAAGTCTTAAAATTTGTATGATGAATGTAGGCCTTTATAAGTATTTTAGCTGAGCCCCTGTCTAAAGCAGCTATTTTAGTTAATAAGATAATAAACAAGGTTTATATACGGTAGAATAACTATGAATAATTAATAAGTTTAAGGGTATGATGGAGCTGACATGGCCGTGAGTAGCAAAAGCGCCTATACAAAATAAGAATAAAAATTAAACATTTCAGAAGCCTTATGTGTACTGAGTATGCTTAATAAACCGATTCAAAGATATTATAATACGTTTAAAACTTTCAGCATGTTTCGCCTTTATTATAAGGGCGGTAGGCGATCACACATTCGTAATGCAAATGAGCGTCAAAAACTAATTGTTCAATATAATTATGGTGGTACTAGCCATTGCATTAACCTTTTGATCTCCACTGTCATGTATACATGAGAAGGCAAAATGTGTCCATGTAAATAATAATAATAATATTCTATCACATACACACAACACCATTTACCCCAAACTAAGCAGAGCTTGTACTATGGGTACTAGACAATGAATAAACATACATAAATACTTTTTTTTTAAATACATACATAATAGACATAGAAACATCTAGACCAAGACAAACATGTTCATGTACACAAATGTTTGACTTGTGCGGGGATCGAAACCGCGACCTCAGGCGTTGCAATCGGTTACACTAACCACTACGCCATCGAGTCATGGTCACGACTATATGACCGACTTTTAAACGCTGATAAATCTTATAAAATGTATTGTTTTCCTTAGGTGTTGTTAATTATGTATGTAACTCATCCCAATTTATATTATGTGAACTGCTTACTATTTACTTCCATATTAGCATAAAATCACAAAAACGATGTACTAGGTATTAAAGAATGAAATCATAGCTTGGTGCCGAGAGCACGCTTTTGCTTTTTTGACTTGGCGGTCAAAGGGTTCATTAAAAAGGCAGCATTTGAAGTCTTCACGTATTTACTAACCAACATTGGCCGATCCTTCTTCCTCTTCAAGTTCTTCCTCACAAGGGTCCTCAAGAGGATCATCCTCTATTGGAGCTTCGGTATTCAACAGTTTTTTCAGGTCTAAATAATACTGATTGTTTTCTGGGGGCCCTCCCGCAAAATTGTATATAAAACTCATGAACTGATAACAGGTTAAGAAAGATTATTAAAAAGATTAGTGGAAGTTTTAAATGTTAATAATAGAAAAGTGTAATTCATGTTTATTTAAGATAGATAAGGCAGTGGTTTTTAGACGCGGTTGGGCTTGGTCGTAACCCCGCTAGTGTGCGCGAATACTGGCGAATAGTAAGCGCCATCCCTACATGGGACTGACCATAGATATCGTTATACTCTGTGGGGCAAACATTTGGGATCCCTAAATAATTGTACTGGTTATTATTTGTATCCATTGGTTGTTACATTAATTAATAAAACCCCCCGACACATATTGAAGGAGTTGTGAAAAAAATATGTAATTCGCCACTTTATGGTGGCGGCCATCTTGGATTTGCAATTTATCATAGTGTATAGTATTCTACTAGTCAAGTCCTTTCATTTGATACCCATATTGAGGGAGTTGTGAAAAAATATGTAATCCGCCATTTTGTGGCAGCGGCTATCTTGGACCGATTTTCATCAAACATAACTAAGAACACACCCGACTAATTCACCTTTCAAATAAAAAAAACAAAATTAAAATCGGTTCATCCGTTCGGGAGCTACGATGCCACAGCAGACACACACACACACACACACACAGCAGACACACACACACACACACACACACACACACACACACACAGACACGTCAAACTTATAACACCCCGTCGTTTTTGCGTCGGGGGTTAAAAAGCTCCCTGCAACACTGAGGACATTTCACATTGCCCCAGGTTATCTTTGTCGTAAAAGCATGTATGTACATGACACCATTGAGGTAGACACAAGGGTTTTATGTTGTATGATGAAGCTCAGTGTTTACTCTGTATTCTGAGAATCAGAGCAAGAATTTGATTACGAAATAAATTACATGTACCTATACACAGACAGCGATAGCGATAGTGGGAAACTGTTGGACTGGCTCGCAGAGGCCCCGACTTGGGTCTTACGGCGCGCATCTCTGACTTTTCAAAGTTATATGCGTATTAAATAGTGAATTATCGCTCGCTTTAACGGTAAAGGAAAACATCGTGAGGAAACCTGTATGTTTGAGAGTTCTCAATAATGTTCTCGAATATATTTGAAGTCTGACAGGCCAGCGTGGTGGACTATGGCCTACCCTTCTACCATGAGGAGAGGACCGTACCCAGGAGTGGGATAGTTTAATACAGGGCTGATATTATTATACACACAGACACACACTAAATGTCGTTTGATTTCGCCATCTGGCAGTGTAATGACCTAATGACATCATTTGCTACGAACCTCGCCGATAATCTTTGTCATTTTTTCGCGCCATTCTTGGTCCACCCTTGCAGCTGTTTTGTATCCTCTAGAAAGATGCAGAATCAGTTTTTGCCCTTCAATCAATAACTCTTGCAGGGCTTGAATGTATATGGTATATTCTGTGAAAGAAAAAGTATACCGAAGATGTTTAATTATCAGATATAAACTATATGTACATAGTAATAATAGAGAGATAAGCTTTATCCGGCCATCGAAATACCTGAGTAAACACTTTAATACGGATTTTGTCGCGTTGTTTATTTTACTTTAAATACCATCTTAGTCTCCCCGTGAACATGGCTGCTGTAAAGCAACCGAAACGTCGAAGCAAAGTGTAAACTTAAATATAAATAGTTTTAATTAAATTAAATAGCATAGTAAAGTTCAATAATAGTAGTGTTAGAGTTTTTAAAATTATATAATAAAAGTGTTTAAAGTGTGTGGCGGTGTTTAGCTTGCAGTGGGTTTATAAATGATAAGTTGGATTAACGTGCAAAAATAGAATTTATTTCACTTCACTTAAAATAAGACAATGTTAACTACTAAACTATAGAATGTTAATGTTATAAGAAATGTTTGATGAGTACAAAATGTTGCAATCGGAATCCGGTTGACGCGAATGTAAATGATGTACTGACTTATGCCTAATTTCTAGGTCAATATATAATATTGTTTATTGAGTGTATGCACACACAAGCATGTATGTATGTAGGAGTATATGAGGTGTTCGGTTACATTACCCGAACAAAGTGAATTAAACAACGCGACAAAATCCGTATAAAGTGTTTAATTTCAATGTATAACATTCGCGTAAACTTAAGACAATATTATATTAAACTATGATCTAAAAGAAATTTATGAATTATTTTTTTTATTATTTTGTATTTATGAACTGTGAGTATGTAAACTTCTCTTTTAGAACTATGCTTTTTCAGAATTTGAGTATCAACACGACGTTTTTAGGGCTCTTTAGTCAACTGGTACCGCTTGAACTTATCCCGCGTAGGCTAATTCACGTAATTATATAAGTTCAGTTGCAGTGCAGTTGCAGTTAAGTTTCAATCAAAATAGCCCTTTTCGTATTCTCGTAATTTTGACAACGCTTTAGAGTATTCTAGGTACTGCTGCGCGTTTTATGTGCGTGATTCAGATCGTAACATCAAGTTGTATTCGGTAGTTGTACGGTATTCACTTATTCATTTGACGTCTCAAACGACAGTTTAGTCCGATCAACGTGAAACGTTAAACGTGCGATTCCATGCGATTACTTAGTGAGTAAATTAATTTCCCTCATGTGGCCACACTGTGGGTAAATTTAACTGATGTAATGGCTCAAAAACCTGAAAGCCATGTCAAAAGTATTACATACGAATGATGCGCAGCACACGCACAGTTTACGCATAGCTTACGTGCAGCTCACGCGCAGCTAAACAATTACAAGAATATCATTTTGCATTAAGACGTAACCTTCATTGCAAATGCACCGCAACTTGATGGGCGCGTCAAGAAATTACGTGAATTAGCCTACAGTTGACCTAAGGAATGTTTTGAATCGGCCAACTGATGCCATTGATACATTTTATGATTTATACAGACACGAAAAAAAGTGTTACGACTATGATTTATGGGTAGTATTTAACTGCACAGCAAAAAATACTAAATGCACAGCAAAATATATTTAAAGAGATAAAATTAAATCGAGCCCCTATTTTTGGATAGGTTCCTATTTTTGGATGGGTTTAAGAAGGAAACTTTTTTTTTTTTTCACTTATGGAAATGCTTTCACCCGTACTCCTCCGCGGGGGCGGGCGGAGGGGTTATGTCGGACTCACCGAGGTAAATAAAGATCTTGAAATGAAAATGGATCTCCCGGAATACCGACTAAACCTACCACGGTGTTCCTCGACAAAACCGCTATCGACGTGGCCGCGCAAATCATTTTTGCATGCGGTCGCGACCCCGCCGAGGTTTCGGCCCGCCGTATGAAACGGCAGGCCACTACACAACAAGACCTACCCAAAATAGGACATCTCACTTAAAAACCCTACTGTCACCCCCCTAAAGGGGAGACGGACACGACACAGAGGCGCGCGTGGGCATACGCATGCCACCTCTCGGACCTGGTGCTGAACGGATGACGGGCAGGCCCACAAAGTCCACCATTCCCAGGTCAAGCCTCAGGGTGGCTGGAGGTCATATCGCGCCCTTCGGCGCCCGGCTCTGCGGTTGGGAAGAGGGTTTAAACGCACCCACTCCCGCTCCGCCGCCTCCTTGTTGAAAATCACTTCCTTACAGAAGAAGGCGACGGCGTTCCACGACCTCTCACTCCGGACCATAGACTGAACTACGGCCGGGAGCGAGAGGTCAACTAGTCCCACTGCCGCGATCAACTCACGGCGCTGCGATGCCCAGGCAGGGCAATCCGCTAAAGTGTGTTTTTTACGTGCGGGAATGCATTGAGCAAAGTGTGTTTTTTAACCTCCCCGCGAGGGCGGGCGGAGGGATTATGTCGAACTCGCTGGGGTAAAAGAAAAGATGGAATAAGAAGAATAATGTACCTCCCGGAATACCGACTAAACCTACCACGGTGTTACTCGACAAAATCGCTATCGACGGGGCCGCGCGAATCACTTTCGCATGCGGTCGCGACCCCGCCGAGGTTTCGGCCCGCCGTATGAAACGGCAGGCCACTACGCGAAGAGACCTACCCAAAGGACTCACTCTCTATTATACCCTACTGTCTACCCCTTAGACGGGAGACGGACTCGACACAGAGGCGCGCGTGGGAACACGCACGCTGCCTCTCGGACCTGGTGCTGAACGGATGGCGGGCAGGCCCACAAAGCCCACCACCCCAAGGTCAAATCTCAGGGTGGCTGAAGGTCATCTCGCGCCCTCCGGCACCCGGCTCTGCGGTTGGGGAGTAACCTCTAATCAACCTGACGGCCATGGCGCGCTGTGGCGCACGAAGCACCTAAATGTTACGGGCCGTCAGGTTGTCTGCCAAAACTGGGGCCCCATAGAGGGCCATGGACCGCACAAGAAGGAATCTTTTTTCTTTTTTTGGTACCCAGGAAAAATGCAAAGATTCATCCATAGCAGGCTCTCCCCCGTGTAGGTGTGGGCCGGGTCAAACGGACCCGACCACCTCTCGTCCCCGGAGGAGAGCAATTCACTGCTCTCCCCTTTCGACGTTAGAAGGTGCGCGGGAACACCGCGCGCGCCCTCTATGGGTTCTTAACTTACGTGTCCCCTGAGGCCTTGCCACCCAGAACCATTAGGTGGGGGGCAGGAGAGCGACATAAGCGCGTCTCCTGCGCCCTCTCCTCCGGCGGCGGACGTCCGGGGCGTAAGGATCTTCCTCACGCCCCCGCTCCACTGCCTCCTTCTGCGAGATGACAGCCTCGCAGAAGGACCTCATTGCGCCCCAGCACCTGTCGTCGCCGACCATCATGGATACGACGGTCGGCAACGAGAGGTCGGGGCCAATCACGGCGACCAGGGCACAGCGCTTCTCGGCCCACGCCGGACACTCCTCCAGCGTGTGCTGCGCCGTGTCCCGGTCGCACTCCCCGCAGTAGTGACACCTGGTTGTCGACTCCCTACCGGCTATCTTGCACAGGTACTCTCCGAAACAGCCGTGTCCGGAGAGCACCTGAGCAAGCCGGTAGGTGAGCGGTCCGCGCCGTCTATCCGTCCACATCCTTAGCACAGGACGGTCCTCACTCCGTAGCGGGGCTGGGCTAGTCGTTCCTCCCACTTGGCCTCGAGGACCAGTCGAGCCTGGGACCTTCGCGTCTCCACCACCCCGTGAGTGGGTTCCTCACCGTGGAGCCGGAGGTCCGCGCGCCAGTGATACACCGACGCTTGGACATAACCTAAAAGTTTTCAACTAGCAATAATCGCACCTCGGATTAACCTCATCGGTTATGATATTGCCTCTGCGCAAAGTTAACCTAACCCTTCCGAGACGGAATGAATGCAGTGATTTGAGGCGTATTGGTGCTCGTTGCTGTGCAATATTTTCTGTGCAATTAGTACTTTTAATGGTCATTATATTTAATCCCATTTTTTAATATATAAGTATAACCACGCGATGGTGTGTCATTTCTTTCCCCCAAACACTTTTGTTCACGTGTGTACACATTTGTATAGTACCTATATATGTGTAAATAATATTCTTCTTTTTAAAGTGAGATCAGTTGACAAAGCAAAAATTAAAAATTAATTATTAAGTCACTCATCCCGCGGGATAAGTTCGAGCGGCCTTAGTTGACTAAAGAGCCGTTTTTAGAATCAAATAGGTACCTAAGTAAATGTATTTATCAATAGACGGTGCCAAATTTTTTGTGGTGTGCTTTCTATCTGTTGGTTTACAATTCGTTTGGTGATAGAATGCCTTTAAACAAATGTATAATTCCAATGTATAGCGCCTACAAATGTAGGCGCTAAACATTGAGATGTTTGTATGCTATATAAAATCAAGGTGTAGTATAAATCTATACTAATATTATATAACTGACGAGTTTGTTTGTTTGTTTGGTTCGAATTGAAAAATTAGTTAAGTGTTGAATAGCCCATTTAACGATGAAGGCTGTATGCGATATAACATCACGCTAGTAAAGCTTTTTTTAGCTTAGGCTGCGTAAACAGTTAAAGTAACATAAAAATATTTTTTGTGTGTATAACGGTATTGTTTCTTTGGAAAAGTTCTAAAAAATGTCCGCGATGGCAATGTCTTACGTACTTTCTAAAATAATGCATTATATGCGAAGGTGTTTTATAAACATGGTATTAATCCTTATCCAAATAAATACGTTATTCATCACAGGTATTTAATTTTTATAATAAATTCTCTCATTTCATTTCATTTCAATTACCTAATATCTTTGGATTAAGCCAGTCTCTCTGTCTCTCTCTATCTCTTATGTGACGCAGACGAAGTTGCAACGGTTAGCTAGTATACATATAATACTATTTGAATAATATCAAAGCCGCTATAAAAGCGCCTATGTTAGAGGCGATGTGCTCCAGGCGGCGTGAGCATATAATTATTAGTCAGGCGCTTTGAGAGATCGCTCGCACGTGTGCCCTCCACTAGGTACCTACGTGTCAACAAAACAATTACGATAACTAATTAGGTATGTTTATCGATGCTACATAATATTTTCATTTAATAAGGTAACCTGTTATATAAATTATTATAATAGGTAATAATAATATACTTTTATTAGGTTTTGCCCGCGGCTTCCCTCGCGTAAATGTAGGTTATGTAAATGAACTTTTATTCCTAGAAGATAACCTATGTCCTTTTCTGTAACCCTGACAACGTCTATAGTCACTGAAATCACTACCTGACTTTTCATAGAAACCGGGATAACTCGCATGATCTTCCGCCGAACCGGGAACGTCGCTTGAGTAGTTAGGCAGTAAGGATCCGGATAATAGTCAGATTCAAAGTTAAAAAGAAATTTCAATCCGTCCATATCTGTTCTTTTATGCTCGGGAAATATAAATTATAACCGACTTTGAGATGCTCATAATATAGGTAAGTAGGTATATCGAAGTAAACCTAATCTAAAATTTCAATACTTACTACTTTAAATATATTTAGCATTTTGTTACCCGGCCGCTCGTTTAATATTTATGCAGGTTCTAAATAAGTTGACTGGCCAGAAGATTTGATATTTGATGACGATAATTAATATGATGATTGTAAGCGATTATTTTCTTTTTAACCCATAGAGGTATGTAGGTACCTATGTACGTAATAATTCCATTGTAATTTAAATCATAATTAGTCTAAAGCCAAGATACTTTTCACATCATCATACATTTATGCTTCATATTTATTATTATTATTATCACCATGCCTACTAAAATATAAACGTCCTCTGATATATTATAAACTCGTAATTTTTTTACAGCGATCGATTGATCTATATCTAATAACCTGTAAGATTTTAGGTACATGTAATAAAATCGCAATATAAAGGCATCAAAAACCGATAAATTAATATTTTATCCCATAATTAAAAGTAGTATTAGCCAAAAGATATGTAATTACACTAAAATAAATTGTGGTATCCGTAGGAGTAAATTCAGAATCTGCATACATGCTTGAAAGAAATAGTGCGCGAAAACTTGGTTGCATTTTCGCATATAACCTACTTCGTGGCTGTGTTGCCATAAAATAAATCTTTCAATCGATTTACCAATCGAATAACAAGCTTTACTCTACTTAGAATTTATTGTCATGGCGGGTTACTTTAACTTCGGTGGGTTAAGCATAAAAATATTGAACATAGTTCTTAGATGTATAGTTGTTCGTATCATACATTATCGCATGATACTGTGCACATAATTAACGTAATATAATAGGTTATTCTGGTTAATACCTTCAATAAGATCCAATTTTTCCAATTTTCCCCTTGACCTTTCTGTGCACATTACGTACATTAAAGCTGCTATGTTTTTGCATTCCAATTGCCTTTCTAACGCTTTAATTTTCTCTTGCCTTTCCCGGTGTGCCTCTCGAAGCATGTAAGATGTACGCATTTGTTCATTCCTTAAATATGAATTATGTTATGTGCATTATTGTTAATATATTAAATCTTAAGGTAACGTTAAAGCAACGAAATTATGATACTCACTGTATTATTAATTCAAATCTTTCCTTTTCTGAATTTATTTCTTTCTCTAATATTCTGTCATATTCAGCACGCAGTTGGTATTCCCGTTCTTTTAATAGCTTTTCTATTTCTTCTATAACCAGCTTGTTCCTTAATACTTCACTCTAGAAAATACGCAGTTAAAGTTAAAATCAATTTAATAGCATAGAGTTGAATTTATTCATACTTAATATAATGTTAGACAACGGGTCTTACTCGCGATAAAGTATTTAAAAGGTAATTAATACCTATTGATTGCCCGACGTTTCGACCGACTTGCATCGATCGTGGTCACGGGTTGACTGATGTGAGCTACTCCGTGAAAATGATATATCATTTACACGGTATTAATAAATATTACTTTATCCAAATTAAGTAATAGCTTCCAACATAAATATGTTTAGGAGCAGTTTTAACATCGACAATTAACTATGTATTTTACTTTTTATAGCTCGATACAGCGACTGTGTGCTACACTTCGTAGACGCGTGGATGCTAATTGGACGATTTAATGAGGTTTCCGGATTATAATTTTATAAAAATCCAAGCTGATATTTTTTTAGTTCTCATCTTGTAACCACGGCTACTTCATTGAATCGTCAGGAACCTAAAGATAAACAAGTTTCTAGTGTACGACCGAAATTAGTTTTTATGGCCGAAATCGAAACCAAAACCGAATTTCGGCTTTGGTCTTAGTTTCGGACGAAACCGAAACTGAAACTGAAACTTCCATATAAGGTCACGTTTACGTAGGAAAACAAATATTCAGTCATAATTATTTTTATTTTTAAATTACATATTAATTATTTAGTCTCTGATATTTGAACAAATCTCTAATGATTGATGATTACATATTATCACTCCTTATTTGAAATAAATTATTGGTGCATTTTGAAATAAAAAGAATTTTTAATGAATATACGTACTAGGTACTAGGGATGTTACGGAAGTGCTTATATCGGAACCGAATTCGGAAGCGGAGTTTTTATTTGGTTTGTCGGCATCGGAACCGAACTTGGAATCGGAAACGGAGGCGGAGACAAAAGAGAGATACATATGTTAAGGGTAGGTCTAAGAAAATAAAATTACACACATTATCCATCAGTTCTATTATTATTAATTCAAAAAATAATACAGGTAGGTTATACCTGGGTGTTTAAAATAAAACAATCGAAATTAAAATCTTTAACATTACTAGTGCCTAGTGAAATTAAGTAATAACTGAAAAATCTGTGCAAATAATTGGCATAGATTAAAATAAAAATGATTAGGGGAACCTGTTGCACCTTGGACAGCTTTTAACATTTCTAATTTTAATTGCTATTTGACGTACTGTACACAAACTATATTATAGGCGCGCGAGGAGGGAGGTTCCCTGCGTGACAAGTATAAATCTGTCTGTACGCGGTGATCGCCAGGCACCGCCACCGCACGGCTATGCATCGACCTCTGATATAATTTCTGATTTAAATTTAGCGGAACCGAAATCGGAATCGAATGTGCAAAATCAATCGAAAGTTCCGAACTTTCGGAATCAGAATCGAACCACCGTAACATCTCTATTAAGTACTGCTTTTTAATATTATTTACGAATAAAATAAAACAAAAGGTATAAATCTAGAAAAATATATACTTTCTAACTAGATTAAAAAAAACAATACTGTCTTATCTTAAGAACAAAATAATATATTTTTGAACTTTGGTCATTTTGTATATGAACTCACTCTTGTAATAATAATTTTATTGTAGTTTATAACTACAATAAAATTAAAAATAAAACGTACAACCACTAAACAGGTTTAATGCATATAATATTCAAGGTACAAATTTACAAGAGTTTTCCCCCGAACTAAAAAAAACTGAGAATATTAAATGTTTAATTAAGCTACTACCATTACTAATTTTAATGGCCCGATAATTATCAGTAATATTATAAGTAGGAAACTATAATTTATCAACATTTTCGCTTCGCAAATTGTTTCTTCTGACTGAATAGGGTATTTTACTCTATATGAGAAAAAATCTAAAAATATATTATTGAGATAGCAAAAAGCAGTCGGCAAACGTTAGTTTTAGTTCGTAAAATAGCAAAATAAATTTTAAAATTCAATTAAAAGTTTTCAGCTTTTTTAATCTGTTTCATAACACCAGTATAGTAGTTGCCATGTTATTACGTCATACGGCTGCGTAAACTAAGAAGTGTAAACTGTCAACAGTGTCAATTGATCAATTTTAATCTCTATAGGCTTTTTATTATTTTAATTTTTGCATTAATGAACAGTACACAAACGATAAGTAGAATAATAACTCATTTTAAAAATATAAACAATTAACATAATATACAAAATATCGCATTTGCTTACACAGCCAACTGACGTCATAACCACAGAGCAATAAGGCGTCCACTGCGTCCAGGCAGCGTTTTCGTCAAATAAGGTGCGAAATTTGAAAATGCAAAATTTAAATGCATTTGTATGGCACTTATCGATTGAATAGCACATAGGTATTAGTTAGCATTAACAACAAAGTTATACGGACCGAAAACGTTTAAATAGATGTACTGATGTATAGTTAGTACGTAACGTACAAAAACCTACGCAGTAAAATAAATCAAATTTTGTTTTTCATAAACTATCATGTACTTAAACACATCAATAGCGAACTAATACTTCCCAGTAACACTCACATTTCACGACAAACAAGTTATGACACGACTATGAATTGCATCGAACATTTCCAATCGCAGTGCGAAATCTTTCAAATTCAGTTTCGGTTTCGGCCTTAGTATCAACTGTATTGCAGCTGAAACCGAAACTAAGCCCAAACTAGGCCGAAACCGAAACCGAAAGTTCGGTCGGACACTACAAGTTTTATGACTACGTTAAAATCCATTACGAAACTATAACTATATTTATATCACACAACGTAAAAGTTTAAATGTTACTATTTTATTACTAATAAGCTGTAAACAAGATTACATGAGATAATGTAATAACGATGAGCAAGTAAATAGTTACATTACGCAGTGAGTCATAAGTACAAACGCAATGCAGAATTAATGCAACCACAAAATCGAGATGATAAAATGGGCAGGTAAAATGTGTGTTGTGGCTTATGGCACTTTATTTACGTCTTTACGTCTATGAGCAAAACCCTTTGTAACTTACTACAGACTCTTCGCCACATAAACAGTTTAGTTTGATGGCACTTTGCTGACTTGAATATGACTTTTGTGATATAGCAGATGGTTGAAACTTCGTAGATGCTGTTGGAGATCGTTGTTCTTCTCTAAGTATTGATAGTACTTCGGCATTATCTACTATTTTGACGTTCTGCTCCGATGTTTTGAGGATTGGAATAATTGTTTCGGAACACGTAGACTGATCTGCTGATTGGCGTAACGTCATCTGCAATATAAGTACGATGAATGGTTGAATTCTCGGGTTGGGTATAGGGTTGTTGGTGTTTTCTGTTGGCACTGCTGAGAGAGAATTGAGATATTTCCAATGACTCACGCATACTGGGATAAAATTATTCCTTGTTGATTGTATTCACCCAAGACACGGTATTGAAATACATACCCACGATCAATTGAGTCAAATTGCGACGCGAGCTATTATAAACTTGGAATTAATAAGTGCTAACTTTGCATCTAAACAAATACTTAAATATTAATTCCATGATTAAAATTAAGTAGTATGTTGCTACCTTAATAATTAAAAATCATGGCTTACGTCGTGATATTAACTTACATAGATGGAATTTACCAACAAGTAATATGTGTAATATATATAAAAATCTTAATTATTCGTAGCTATTGTAAAATGAGAAATATTCTTTGAAATGTCTTAAATTATACCAGATTAATTGTTAAATCTATTTTGTTTAGGTTAGGTAAGGTTAGACAGGGCATAACAATCAACGGGCACGCCACGATCGTGGCGGTAAGTCCCGTGTTTGAGGACTGGCTGGAGAGGCGGCATGGCGCCCTCACCTTCCGGCTGACACAGGTAATGACTGGCCACGGTTGTTTTGGCCAGTTTCTGTGTCGTATACGCCGGCAAGAGACGCCCGGTTGTCACCACTGCGGCGACTTAAACCCTCTCCCCAACCGCAGAGCCGGGCGCCGGAGGTTGCGGGACGACCTCCAGCCACCCTGAGGTTTGACCTGGGGGTGGTGGGCTTTGTGGGCCTGCCCGCCATCCGTTCAGCACCAGATCGAGAGGCGGCGTGCGTGTTCCCACGCGCGCCTCTGTTTCGAGTCAGTCACCCCTCTAGGGGAGGGACTTATAGACGTAAGGTTTTATCGAGAAGTGACCATAGGGTAAGTCTTATCGTGTAGTGGCCTGCCGTTTCATACGGCGGGGTCGCGACCGCATGCGAAAGTGATTCGCGCGGCCACGTCGGTAGCGGTTCTGTCGAGAAACATGGTGGTAGGTTTAGTCGGTATTCCGGGAGGTAAATTTTTATCGTTTCAACATCTTTCTTTTCCCCGGTGAGTCCGATATAACCTCTCCACCCGCTCGCGCGCATAGCATTCCACCAAGTAAAAAAGAAAAAAAAGTACGCAGCAATCAAATGCTAGCGCGAACCCTGTGAACGACGTTCCTCCAGTACCTAGTATCGGTGCGATACTAGGTACTGAAGGAACGTCGTCAGGGGTTTAGTGGGTATGGGGCCGGCTTTTCTGGCTCGAGTCCCACACACTCGCGCCCTGCCCGGGCGCGGACGGTGCATAAACGCATTCGGCTGGCGTTAAAAAACAACATGCATAACAATCAAACAAAAATAACTCATGTATATTGCCAAAACACTTTTTTGTTATTGTACTTTTTATCTACCATTGTACAAATTGTAAAAATATTTTTGAATTTATCATAATTATTATTTAGCACTTCAGCAATCGATATTTCAAGTAAAAAAGAATTTATCTATTCGATTAAGGTTAAAACATTTTAATGTCAATTAAAGGTTGACAACTAGAAGCAAATAATTATGGCAACACAGTTCTGCTGTCGTGAAGTTTGTAACATGTGATGTTTCGTGAAAAGTGTTAATTTTTTTACGAAAAGCCTTTTTTAATTATCCGTGGTGTATCTTCAGTGTGATAAAACATTAGTTTTGGTGTTCCGTGCAGTGTAAATTGTGTTAATCTTGTTCGACTGCCGCAACAAAAATTACATGGATAAAGCCGTCACCTGAGGTTGTAAAGGTTAGTGCTTTTTTCATCTGTTGTTTGTCTTAAAATAGATTTCTGTGCGGGTCGCAATGATATTTCAGTTTTGTTTGTGTAACGTCTACATGTGACTTTTCAGTTTTTCACAAGACCTTGAACTAGAGATCTATCAGAGTGCCGTGATCAAGGTTAGGTTCGCGCGGGCGATTCATCTCGCACAATCCTTGTTTATATCACTGTCATTTATCCTAATCATTTGTGATTTCATCAAGGGTGCATTAAGAAAGTGCATTTTTTGTATTTAAAACGTTCAAAAACAATTACAGACGTAAAAATCTGGTTCCGTAAACCTAACCTAAAAACGCGTTTGTATTTAGTGCAGTTTTTTTTGCAAGTACAGCGATACGATGGATTAACCGTTATCTCGGTCGTGCGGTCGTGTTATAAAGGCTATTTGCAGTTAAGTGAAGATGTTGGATTCGTTTCGTGTTGGATGCGGTGTGGGTCACGTGAATTTTGCCGTTTTCACGCATGGTTTGACAGTTCCCCAAGATTATTTTGGTCCTTATCAGCGGTGACGACAAAATATCGAGAGTATTTGGCGTAAGATTAATAGATAATTTGTTCTATGCTGTAACATTGAGTACTTGTGTAACTTCACTGATGTTGTATACATTGTTACTTGTAAACATTAGTGTATAACAACAATTTACGCCATCATGCTGATTGTTTATGTTCCTTAGTGAACTGAACATATTTCTCGTCTTATAATAAAGCCAAAGTAATAGCTGTGCATAATTTTTATAATATTTATGAAATAGATATAGATATGTGGCAGACATGAAAACATTCAATCAGCAGTAACTCATCTTATATCAACAAAGACCATATTTCATACAAGTAGTGTCTTTACTATTATATGTTAGTGTAGAACAGTATGTATGTCTCAGAGTCTGTTATAAATGAATGGAAGAAATAGCACATCTATATTCTAGTTATCTTAGTAACTTCATGGTATTCTCTCAGGAATTATTAATTACAATTCATTGTTTAATTTTGCAAGTTCATTAACCTTTACCGCAAGACTTTTTATATCAAATTGTTTTCTGAAAACAAAGAGACTTATTTGATTTAATTTGTTCACTTAGCCTTAAGCTTCATGTTAAATTATTTTTTTGATATGACTTCATCTACCGTTTTAAACAGATGCCTACCCCGAGGGGAATGTGGCATCTCTTAGCCATATTTTTGTTGACTAAAGTTTTACTGTTTGGATGGCATAGTGGTTTATTTGAATGTCTATTGTGTTATGTTCCCTGCATTACAAGAATTATTCCTAGTAGGGAAGCAGTCTTTTTAAACAAATATAGTTTCCTTAAAATGTAATAAACAGGTTGGTATATCTCTGAATTTGTAGTATTCATATTTACGCATACCAATATTAATTAAATTAAATTAAGAGATAATTTCTCAATATTTACTATATATTTGGATTATTGTTTTGACTAATTTAAGTATTTTATTATATTTGATGTTTTTATACTTCTTATTCTAACATCCTATATTTGTTTGTATGTCGAGTTTTTCTGCTGCAGCTTAGGTTTGGCACTGTGCCCAGTATATGGCAATAAGCCTGCTGCCTATTATGAGGGACCTTAATGTAACTGGTAAAGTGTTGGTGTTACATACCTTTGCGTAACTCTTTGAGGAAGTGTAGAATATATTTTGCTGTCATTACAAATTACACATCGTATTGAGCAACAACTCTATGGTATTATTATTATTATAATGTTATGTTATGTTATTTATTTAAGTTAGTTATCAGAAAGAATGAACAGGATCAGTTATTGAGTGCTCCAGGCAGTATAATTGAATGTTATTGATTTGATCACAAGTTTGTGATCAAATCAATAACTTTCAATTATACTACTAAACAAGGTCAGAGTTTAGGTGGTTAGTAAGCTTAGTAAAGTTAAAGAATTTACATAGAAGTTAGTCGCTGGGTTCAGGCAAGGGTTAAACCAATGACAAGATAGTCCAATAATTACCATATAAATTAAGGCTCAATATCAATAGACTAAGCCTGAATAACTGTTTATGAGTATACTGCCGTAAAAAGCAACTCATGCTGTTGATATCTAATATTAATTCCTTCCTAATGTCATTCAAATTGTTGTTTATTTACATTTTGTCCTTATACTATTTGTAAAGGTTGAATAGATTATACACTATTTTGTGTTTCCTTAACATAATGAGCTTGATTGTAAGAAAAAGAAACATACCATTTAAGGCTTTATTATTATTTTTATAAAACTGACTTCAAACTAGCCACTAAAAAAAGAGAAGTAGGGAAGAGAATCTTCTCTTAAAGAGCCTTAACTTGGTACCTATTGCTTGGATTCTGGAGTCCCAGCTATGTTTTTATCATAATGTATTGTATACGGTTAAGTTGACAGGTTGTCTCCTTTAGGTTTTCATATGGGTTGATAATTTTAATGAATTTCATATTTATGAAAAGATGAACCGCTATAATATTTATTTATTATATATGTTTAATGCATATCATTTAGTGTCCCTTTTATAAACATAGTATATATAAATAAATTTAAAATTATGATTTAACTTTATAATATAAATCCCATGATAATGATTTAGAAAAGCATTACTTACTTTAAAATCACTAAATATAAAAGTAATTTAATCATACCTTTATATCTTACACCATAAACCATGAAGTATATTTTTAAATATATTATATTTTTTGTAATTCATATATTTTGCTAAATTTTTTTGGTAACTATGCTCCCTAGTAATTTTGTTGTAGTTATGTCAGATTTGACATAACTATCAGCTGTTGTTTACTTGTAGTCAATGTGTGCATTCCACTTTCAAAATATATTCTTTTATTAAGTAATATAAACAGTGGAACAGTATAAATCTGTAAAAGACAATAATAATAATGGTAACAAACATAGTGTTAAGTGCAGATTTCAGTATTGACTGACCATGTTGATTTTTCTGATTTATGGCTTGCATTCAACTAGGCATTAGGCATAGACTTAGTCAAAGTCAAATATCATTAATTCATTTAGATGACAAAACAACATTTATGTATGTCGAAGGGATTAGCGAGTTGACTAAATTTACATTTCTGTTAGTTGCTAGGTTCAGGCAAAAGGTTGAGCCTATGAGAAGATACCTGCAAGAAACTCATGGCCACTCTTCGTTTTTACTTAATATATTAAATATGTACCATTTAGTAAAAAAGATAATTAATTATTACAAATGCAAATATAACTCAATAATTAATAACTTGCTACTATGAAATTAAATTATACTTCATATTTATATGCATTGTTTATTTAATGAATTCAGTTAATTTTCTATTAAGTATATACTTGTATATTTAAAAACTGATTATATATTCATAATTTTTGTAAACTTTAAATAGTTCACTAAATATTATGACATAAAAAAAGTTTGCTGTTGATGAAATAGCTTATCAGTTGCATTGAATGAAGATTTGTATAAAAAAAACGGTTGATATTTTGAATAACTTAGAAGTTATTTGCTCTCATAAATTTTACATTGAAATTGATTTAGGTATATAATAGAGTACCTTGACCTATTATTAAAAAATATACTAGATATTACATTATTAAAGTTAAAATTTCACTCAAGTTAGGCTAAACACTTCTTATTAAGGACGCTGTTACATTTTCGACAAACTCAAATTTAGGTATATAAAGTCGCGCACATTGAAACAGAGCGCTCGATTTTATACATCGCTTAAAATATCTTGGTCCTTGGTATAATTTTTAATATTATTGGAATTGATTCAGCAAATTTACTTGGAACTTTGAAAGCGCATTTGGTGACCGTACTATTTTAGTGATAATTAGGTTAGTATTTATGACTTGAAAAAAAAGGAGGTACTTGCATCGACCTGTATGTACGTTTCTAGATCCGAGATTTTCTCAAAAACTACTGATACGATTTGATTCGGGTATTAATTTACTAACATATATTACATACACATATAACTAACATTTTGAAGCATTACATAGAGAGTTAATGACATAGACATACTAGCTTGGGAGTAAAAATTGAAAGGCCAGAAAGAAGTAAATACTATAATATATTTAATATAGTTATGTAAGAAAAGTACAGAAGCATTAGTGTTATTTACACTGAGCTTTTAGGCATTATTTTGTTCACACAACACGTTTTTGTGTGTGTGTGAGCTATGGTCCCTTAGGTTCATAGACCTCATGTATCGGGGGTCAACCAGTTCTGGAAGTAAACAGTTATTGTAAAATTTTACTAAATGCACTTCCATATTTTCCTTCCAGAACTGTTCGTCTCTTTTTATAAATTCATATTTAATTTTTCCGTCGCCTGTCCACACCGCGAATATACATATATCTTGACCAGTTACTCGTAATTGACCCTGAGCTTGGTAGTACCAATTGCTTTTCTTATTGACGATGAAAGCGTCAGATATGTACACCCAAAAGTCAATTTTCTTTTGCTTGATTGCTTCTTCAGGTTCTAAGTTGTATGCAGACGATGGACACTTTACTTCTACAATACCATGTTGGTATTTGCCATCTGGAGTAGCACCTAGAAATGAAAATTCACTATCGATGTGTAATCCACAGTCTTGTATATCTTAATTTAATGCGCTTTTTAATTCTTGAAGCGCTGTGTGCTCGTTCTTCTTGCCATGTTTAATTGATGGGACATTGCTCAGATCATTTCCATATAATATCTGTTTGCCAAGAGGAGCACAATTTGTATTTGCACGCCGCTTGCAAACTCTAGCAAACCATGAAGCAGTTAATAGTTTCCGCCGTGTCTCTAGCCAGAGCGGGCTTGCACTCTGCAAGACTGTGCTTCTTTCTATATTATTTCTCTCTTCTATAGAGAGTGACAAAGATTTAAAAAAGTCTTGTTTTGCTTTAGTGTAATCCAATGCATCCATGTCAGGTTTCTGACAAATTACACCATAATGAGCATCTTTCGCAGTGGCATGTTTTATGGTCTTTTTCTTTTTAATGTTCCTTCTCTTACCATTGTTGGTTTTGCGCTTATTTTCAGCCGAATTATTTGTGCGCTTGCGTCAGTCCCGAAAATAAATTTATGCACATAGGTTTGTAATGTGCCACCGGTATTTAACGATATGACTGCAGCCGCACATCTTCTGCTGTATGACCCTTTTAATGAGTAATTGACCCTTTTTCCTCCTACGTACTTGGCAACTCTGGCATTGAAACTTTCGACCAAATTGTTTGTTTCGTTATACGCAAAACTACATACATTTTGGGAAAGTCTATACGCCAAATCGGTAAGTTTTTGGAACACCCCAAAAGCTACTAATTCTGGAACAAAGTTTTCCGAGTTGGTTTTATTACAAAAATATGGTGAACAATGGCTGTGATCACCAAATATGTGGTAGGGCCCATTTTGGATATCCTTTTTTATGTTATTGGCCTTTTCTGCGAAAGGTATGTTTTGCCTAGACCAGTATTTTATTGAAGAATCAACTCTCCAACGCAACCTCAAATATTTTTCTTTGACAAGTTTCTTTGCTTTGATGTTATAGGATGAGGTAGTTGACAGTGCCAGCAATGCTTTACAATAATTGCGCAAAAGATGGTTCTTGCACTCTATTTTAGCGACGGTGAGATTTTCGTAGGGTCGGGCATTTCTAATGCATGAATAGGTATTAGCATCTCCATCAGCAATTAAATGTGAATAAATAAGTCCATGGTCGGATATGAAACGTTTAAACCTCTCGGTAATAATTGCAGCTTCCATTGCTGTTGAAGGGCCGCTGAAGTCCTTAAAATCTATGTTCAGGTGCCTCAATTCCTTTGTTTGTTGATCGGGAACATATCACACAATATTTATTTTTCACCCCGCAGTAAAGCACTTTTTTGCTGTGCTGACCAATGATTGCCGCGGCGCCTGAAGAAGCATCGTAATTTTTTCCGTATGAACGCTTACTCCAACACGCATCCGCAATAACAGCAATCATTGGTGTTTCTTGAGATGACATATTGCCGATATGTTTTGCATGCTCGACCTCTTCCTTTCCTGCCTCAGACATGCAATGATCCGCAGTTTTTTCCCACCATTGGGAAACTTGATCATGCGTAGCTTGGTATACCCGCAGAGGCATCGGTGGAATGTCGGCATGGGCAAGGACTGTATTAAGTTGGGTGTAACCGGCACCAGTAGACATGATTCCGGATACAACATCCTGATTAATGTCCATTTTAAGGTCGTCTTTCCGCGCTGTTTGAAGCTCAAACTTTTCACCACACATTTTGCAAGCAAGTTTGAATTTCGAATGCAGGCCATCTCTTTTTTCTTTATTTATCACTAGATGTTTCATACCGCAATCGAAAAGAGAAGTGTGGCTTCCTATTTGCATCATCTGCTCAAATAGGTAATCAATTTCAACTACTCTTTTGCCTTTTGGCTTAAATTGTACTACGCATTGCTGCTCCTGAAAATAAAATGACAATACTAGTAGCATGGTAAAAAAAAAAACAAACTGAATACTTTTATAAAACTTACAAATGAAATTTCATACTGCTCATCATGGTCTAACGAGACATCTATGCTGCTCTCCCTGTTAGCAAAAAACATAATACATCCAAATAAGTTACCTGACGAAACGTAATGGGATTGATAATAGAAAAAAAATTGCTTAAACTATTACTCCAAATAACTAATAAACAGAAGACATTGGTGCCAATTCTGTTGTCACAAAATTCTCTTATCTTAGCTAAAAATCTCTAAAATTTATTTTAGTCCTGTCACTTTTAGTGATTTCAGAATACGAAATGTCGTTTGACAGGGCTAAACTAAATTTTAGAGATTTTTAGTTAAGATAAGAAAATTTTGTGACAACAGAATTGGCACCAATATTAATTAACTCCATAGTGAAAATACTTACATAGTCTTATTACTTTTGTTTACTGCTAAGTTTGCAGGTTTTTTTAGTCTATAACCAAATTTCCGAATACGTGGCATCTAAAAAAAAACGAAATAAACATTTTAACAATACATCGTACCAGTAGCTTGGCAAATTCGTACGTGACACTCCCATGATAAGCGGGTGGCGAGAGACGTTACTACCTGATGACGTTGTAGGCCGCTAGGAGTTACATTACCATTGGTCTGCAGATATCACTAAGTAAAATTGTAAATTAATTTATTCTGTTATATTGGATGTGAAGTCATTGCGCTGTATAAATATATGCATTCTTATGACTCGGTGTATTTTGCTATATCTATTTAATTATTATTAATATATATTTGCTCATTACTCTTTTAAAATGAAAACTAAAAGTACGCATACGCTTGACGTCCAATAACTTTGCCTTTTTTGTCCGCGGAACATAGAAGAGTAACATCTACCATGTCATATTTATGAATTGTTACCTAAGAAGACCCATCACAATATCCGCCATTTTGTATTAAAAAAAGGATGATATACTATATAATATGTACTTATTACATATATATATATACACTCTCAAACCTCCAAGTGGCTATCTCGATATACATTTAAAAAAAGTGTACGGTCAGGGAACAGCCGTCAGGAACGAATTTCTTCACATCTTAATCGCACCCATCCAAATCTCGACCTCACTAACAACTGCTTCTGCCCAACCATTCATTTCTCAAACATGTAAAAAGATGCTTAACCTTACCCATCCTTTTCTTGAACTCACCCACAGACGCTTAACCCCACTTATTCATACCTTGCTTTTGTAAAGCTTAACATCACCCATCCATTTCTTGACCTACCCAACAGCTGCTTTACCTCACCCATCTATTTCTTAACCTTCCCAACAGCTGCCTAACCCCATCCATCTACTTTCAAGCCCCACGGCGTAATCTAAATCTTAACTATACTAAGAGCTGCTCAACCCCACCCATCCATTTCTCAACCTTATTAACAACTGCATAGCCATTCGTATCCAAATCCCGATCTTACTCAACAAATTCTAAATCACATTCTAATAATAAATAATAGTATGAAACTCGTACTTACTTTTATTTCGGTTCGAAAAAGTATCAACTCCTTCACGTCACGATAAACGACGACTGTACCTACGACGCGCGACTTCTTCGTAATTTATTTTTTGCGATAGAGCGATACACCCGTGCTTCCACAAGCGCGTCTGAGCGTGGAATGATGAACCGCGAGTGAAAAATGTATGAAGAAATTTGCACGCGTTCTTATTTAGCTGTTAATTGAAAAATGTTATGATTTAGGTACAAAATAATTAGCTGAACGTATAGAGGACTATAAATGCCGTAATTTGTTATAAGTTAGAAGATAAAATATGCATAAAATTTATCTAAAATGGTACCTACTCAGACCCTATTTTTGTTAATTTTCTGTGATTATTGTGATGGTGAAAACGGCTTTATACGAAAATTTTGTATGATATCATACAATTTTTATGATGCCAATCTAGAGATGAATAGATTATCTTTAAATTGAGACTATAATATCTTCACATTTGTGATTGCTTATACGTTAAAATGGTACCTGAAAAGCACTGTTATTTGTAGAAAAATGTAAAAGCGTCCTTAATTAATTTAAGGGCCTAAATTTAGTTGTTAACACACAGTTAAAGCTAAGAGGCTTTAACTGTGTACACATCAAATTGGTTCGGCAACCTTGAACCTGAGACTCAGATACAATGCTTTGTTTGTTGTGCCTGGTTGCAGGCAAATTGCATAGATAAGTAATATATAGCCTCCATGAAAAAATCACATGCTGATGGTTACACATAATATTAGTAAGATATATCTTACTAAGTATATATATACTTAGTGTATCATATAAAGCAATAAAAAAAAAATTTGAACATTAATATATAACTGTATTCATTTTTACATGACATTTATCTTGTATAATAATTTCTTTCGTTAATTCCAAATTAACATGATTTATTTTTCTCAGTATTATTATTTATTTTTGTAATTTGTTGTAATATGTAGCTGTGCCTATTAAATAAATAAATAAGTATATCTTACTAATATTATAAATATAAAAGTTTGTAAAGATTATGGATGTTTGTTATTCAATGATATGATTAATTATATTTGAATGGAACTAGGTTAAGATGGAACTTGCTATATGGATAGGCTATGTCCTTGGTATCACCCAGGATACCTTTCATTACAGAATTTGTGAACAGATACTGTGAACAGCAATATTAACAAAAACTACAAATTCAACAACACTATTTAATTAGACTGTCTTTGTTTACGTGAATGTTATACATTGAAATTAAACTGCTTGATATGGATTTGATAGCAATGTTTATTAACACTATTATTTATGTATAGGAAATACATAATTCTGAAAATATTACGCTACTACTGAATGTCTTATACTAGTTTATATATTTAAATTATTAAACTATTTAAATTTAAATTTACATTTGCGCCAATGTTTTGGATGCTTTTCAGTAGCAATGAACAAAATACAATTTTAAAATAAAAAGAGTACTGAATTCATGACATGATTGTGAAAAAATATAAAAATAAAAGTGTAATGAAATAGACAGTCAATCAAATAAATGCATTGGACTATGTAAAAAATATAGATGGCAGACGTGCCAACTGTCGCTGTCGCAAACGCTGTCGTTATTTCATCAGTCATCATAAGTTTCAAGATCAGACATTCCAGCCAACTGAAGGTTGTGGGCCCAAGTCCATTGATTTTGTTATTGAATCAATGTTTTAATATTGTCTGGTGTTAAGCAAAGTCAAGATAGAATAAAAAGTTTGGTGAATGTCAGTTATCCATTAAAATATTATAACAAAAAATGTGATACAATTTTTTTACATCTACTGTACTTTCATGTTTAATGATTGAACATTTTTATTATTTATATGTTCGAATTCTTTGAAATCTTTAAGATACTTAATACTCCATCCTCTTTATATATTAAACAATAAAATTCTTTGAAAGTTTCTTTTTGCTGGCAATGTTCTGTGAACTTGGTGTCTCTTGGTTTGTTATAACTTCGTAAGGGCATTAAAACTTAGTCTAAATGATCAGACTGAGAGTCCATAGTATTTACCACATAACTGTGATGCTAAAATGTAATAGCATTTGGGATGTAATATAAATAGTAGTTAAAAAGTAAATAAACTATTTCATTAATATTTATCAATATAATGCATTATATGACATGGTTGACCAGATTGCTAATAATATATATACACATACTTACATAGTTCAGTTATTTTATTATATTCTTGGTTTCTTGTCACTAAAATAAAATAAATTTTCATTTCATATGACATTACTAGAATGTAATGGTTTCATTTGCAGACTAGAATGAACCTTGATTAATAAATCACTTTTATGGTATACTACCATATGTAACAATACACACTACATAATAATAATATATATAGCCTATTGACAGTATATATACCATAACAAAAGCAAGCCCTGAAAACTTCAGCGGCCCTGAAATTAAATATGAATGCAGTGGCTTAGCTGGTAGCCTATTTAGGTACCCCACTCGTCAATGGTGCGCAACTAATACACAGATGTGCGGCATATCTAACGCTTTAACTTATATTGATTTCTAGTATCACAGTTTATAAGACAACTAGCTTTTGCCCGCGGCTCCGCTCGCGTAAAAGTGGGTCAGTTTAGGTTATGTTAGTAACAGTTCTTCTTTTTTAAATAAAATATAGCCTATGTTACTCGGTAATAATATAGCTCACTAAAGGAGTCTGCCCACTACACCGTTCTCATACCATGACCGTGCTAAGAACGTGTCAGACACGAATAGTAATACGATACGCGCTGCTATAGGAACCGCTGTCGGTGACGGAACGGTCTTCGGTATACATTTCTTTACAAGGAATATTTTTTTGCCTGACACATTCCTAGCACGGTCATGGTATGAGACGGGGAAGTGGGCAGACTCCTTTATGAGTAATTAGTCCAAGCACGTAATTTTTATTTTTCATTTAAATATTACCGACGCCGGATTCAGACAGTAAAACGTAGAATAAAGAGACAATGTGCAGGAAAGTTCAAGAAATATTTTATTTTACTATCTATATCACTAGATACATGTTATAAAACAAAGTCCCCCGCCACGTCTGTCCGTCTGTTCGCGATAAATTCAAAAACTACGGCTTTTCATGCGGTTTTCACCAATAGATAGAGTGATTTACGAGGAAGGTGTAGATGTATACTTTGTTAAGGTTTTGTACTACCTGTGCGAAGCCGGCGTGGGTTGCTAGTCATTACACATTATTAAACGAAGTCCCCCGCCGCGTCTGTCTGTCTGCTCGTGAAAAACTTAAAAACTACTCAACGGATTTTCATGCGGTTTTCATCATTAGATAGAGTGATGAGGAAGATTAAGGTGTATAATTTGTTAAAGTTTTGTACTAGGTACCCGTGTGAAGCCGGATGCTAGTATAGAATAAATATACCTTTGCACGTCGTTTTTACACCTTGCAAAACAAAGCCGTTTAGGTATATACATCACGCAATAGAGGGCAAGCGTATTGTCATCTGCTGGGATACCTAGGCTCCGTGCCTCTTAGAGGCGTCTGACAAAAACCCAAAAGCAACATTTGACTCTGGTATTGTACGCGGAATCTCAAGATTGGCAGTAAAGTGCTACCTGCTAATGCAAGTCTTGATACAGGGTTATCAATACACGAGAAATGCCAGTAGCGTCAAAAGGCGCGTACGCGGTACGCATAATTTCTTTCGGGTAGTATTTAACAGTTCCTCAATTTTTTGCCTTTGTTCCACCAAAAATACTAATTGCACTGCAAAATATGCTTACTAAAATATTTTAAAGAGATCAAACTAAGTTGACGGAGCCCCGCCAAGCGGGGCCCCTATTTTTGGGTGAGGTTAAGAAGGAACCTAACATAACCTAACCCTTCCGAGACGGAATGCAGGGATTTGAGGTGTATAGGTGCTCGTTATGATATATATTTTAGTAAGCATATTTTGCTGTGCAATTAATATTGTTGGTGGTCATAATATTTAATCTCATTTCTTTCGAACGGTTTTCGAATATGTAGTGCACTAACTTACGTTTTGTAATTTAATTTAATTTAGTACTGGAAGGGCACTGGTACCCATAACACTAGTTAAATCTTGTGATGGGTACCAGAGGTCAACATAAAACTTATATATTATTATTAACTATATTTTTTAAATCATTATATGTACTTAAGATATTTGCATGCCTAGAAGGTAGAGCAAAGATAATCAATATTGTTAATTTGACATAATTATGGGTACACCTTTTTTCGGCAAATAAATAAATTTGAATTTTGAATTTAGTTCATACAAAGAAAACAGGAATTGTGTTGATAACACATTCGAATGCTACTTTGCATGTGTGTGTATTCGGCCACGTTAGTCTCTTACCATCATGGTGTTTGTTATTGAAATAACGGGAAGGAAAATGTGTGTTAGTCTTAATCATAGCAATTAAGAATCATATCAGTATTTAACGCTGAAAATGACACGTATAGATAAAAAAATATAAACAAACTGTTTCTTTATTATTCTAATCAGTTATTTGGAGTTATCAACATATTACGTAGCAAGATTGAGCCAGGTTATTTTATTACAGATCGTCGTAAATGATTTAGCTATATTATAATATTACTGATATTTTGTTGGTTGCATTACGGCTTTTCTTAAACTTTGAGCCAGTCTGTGGTTAGTTTACTCTGCAGAAGGTATATTAAATATACACAGAGGGACTTGTGACGTATTGGTGATCACGAGATCGATTGAATCCGCGGGTTAACCAACTTTACCACTGTCGTAAATCACTAGCTAATTACGTGCATGATTGCCTTCGGATGGTATTAGAATACAGTTGTGCATAATGCTTACCTTGCATGGTCAAATATGCATATCATGTAATATCATGAATGTGAGTTTGTTCGTTTGTTACGCTTTCACGTCTTAACTACTCAACCCAACATCGTGAAATTTCGTATAGACGTTGTCAAGGGTACAAAAAAGGACATAGAGTACCTTTTATCCAAAAAAAAAGTACTGTTTCTAATCTAACGTAACCTAACCTACATTTACACGAGCGAAGCCGCGGGAAAATTTAGTACAATATAAATCAAAAGCTATTCTGCTCATAACTACCACCCACGTCGCTAAAGCACATAACACTTATTAAAAATATTTACCTTCTATTCACGCGATGAGTAGGATTTCCAAATTTCTTTAAAATAGCGTCTTTGCTAGCAGGGCAGCGATTAATATTTTTGTGAGGTCAATGTACTAGCTTTATATTTGGCGCTTTAAGCATCCCTGTGTTACGATAACAACCTACCAACCTACTTGCCACCGACATGGTCAGCTATACGAATCTCCAATCGGCGTGCAGGCGAGGTTCCATCCACTTACTCCGTTGGCTCAACGACCCAAAATATGTCTTGGCCTCCGATACTAGAGAACGCCACTTTGCCCGATCTTTGGCCACTTCTCGCCAATCACCAGCTTGAAGCTACCTCAGATCCACAACATCTTTCCAGCGGTGTCTGGGGCGACCGACAGGGCGACGTCCTGTTGGTCGACCCAAATACGCTCTCTTTACACCACGGTCTTCTCCCATTCTCTCAACGTGGCCGAGCTATCGGATGTGAGTTTTATTTCTCCTATAATGTTAGGATTGGCTACGAGTTCCGCATCGATTTCGGCATTTTTGCGAATCCGCCAGCTCCCGTCGGGTATCTGCACAGGGTCCAAGATCTTTCGAAGGACCTTTTATTCTGCAACCAATAACTTATTCTTCCATCAAGTGTACCTAAATTATACCAAAGCGATCTGTCTCGGTTAGACACGCTATCTTAGTATTATTATTAACTAGCGACTCGCCGCGGCTACGCACGGGTAACCTTAACAAATTATACACCTGAAACTTCCTCATGAATCACTCTGTCTATTGGTGAAAACCGCATAACAATCCGTTCAGTAGTTTTTGAGTTTGTTGCAAACAGACAGACAGTCGCAGCGGAGGACTTTGTTTTATAATATGTAGTGATGTAAGAGCAAAGCATGTGAAGACGTTTCTGTGTTTGTTACCCGGAAGAACGAATTTAGTTGAGTATCAGCATACTGATAGACCATGCCCTGGGTTAACAGTTATCCCGATTTTCATCCCGGTAGGTAACTGCACGAATGCCGTAGTGGTTTAAGTGGTCGCCTGGCCAGTGCCACTACGCCGAGCGTTGTGAGTTCAAATCCCACGCGCGGCAAAAATTTGTGTGATCGACAAATGGTTGTTCCGAGTCTGAATGTTCTTTGTGTCCGTTGTTTGAATGTTTGTAAAGTCCCCCGCGATATAGGAATTACTCCTTGCGCGGGAGATATCTTAAAAAAAACATAACGCGTCGACGCCGCAGGCAGCCGCTTCAGCTTATAAGAAATAATACCGTTTGTATATCATGACATACCATCAATATTCTCAATGAATTTTTTGTAGAGCTAACTAATGTCCGCAATTTTTTTGTTAAAAACTATTCGTACTAACGGCATAGTTGCAATTGGATATTACCAATGGCCATTTCAAGGTTAGCACTTCTTAGTCCAAGGTGTTCTATTTATTGTTTGCTCTGAAATCATTTACTTTATCGTCATTGGACGTGGAATTTATGCGCGTTACGACCAAACCGTTGGGACAACCTGGATGTTAGGGCCCTACCTCACCGAGAAGCCATGGGCTACGTAGGCATGGCTACCCTTGGCTACCACCGGTAGCCAAGAATAGCAAGTGGCTACCATCTGTCAGTCAGTTCTCTCAGTTTTCCACAAAAACACGTGTACGGCGTCTGTCTTGGCCCGTTGGACACTGAGTGAGTGAGACGCAGCTTGCTCGTGAACATTTGATTGGTGACGTCGCCAGCGCGCCAGAATATTCAAACTCCAAACAGAGAGCCGTTGGTCGTCGCTACGATTCCAAATTTGCGACGTTGCCAAACCGTCGCCAAGTGAGTTAACGGCCGTACATTTCAATATGAATTGAAAGATACGTAGCCTGCGACGTCGCCATGGCTTCTATTCGAAAGCTGTTGGATGCTTTATTCGAATAATAATGAAAGTGCTACAAAAGCTTACACCTTGTTCAGTATCCTAAGCTACCGGACATTACCCGTTGCCGACCCAAGGGAAAATCATCAGATAGTAGGAAAACAATGATAGAGGTCGGCATCCTGAATTTTTATTACAAGCTTTTATTAACTTCTGAGTCTTCTTCGAAAAGGTTAATAAAATAACTTGATGTGATTGATTTTAACTATTACAATTTTCAAACTAAATAAATACGAGTACCTACTCAAATCCCGCGACAGCTTTTATATCATATAAATTGTGTAATGACGTTATAAGTTGACGGTAAAAGTTTATTTTTCTTTTTATCGCATTTAAACAAAAGCTTGTTTTTTTACTTTTAATTTATTTTAATTACCAGACGGAACACAGTAACAGTGTTGTTACTCCTTACGCTACGCTGGTTTTCTGTAATGGGGTGGTTTTAATGTTCCTTAGACGAGCTGGTTTACGTACAGTCGTACGTACAGCTATTAAGTCGAGTAGGCTTACATTATTAAATCTTTTTTTTTAATGTAACGAGTTATTAACCTGGATTATTATTTATCAAAGGTAAGGGGATTGTCGCAGGATAGATATTTTGCGGCAGACTTCCTAAGCATACAGTTAACGGATACTTAGTAGTTAGTACCTACGCCCGTGCATTACATAATTAATTACTGTGGTACTAGATTTGCCCAGCAGGTTCACTCCCGTAAATGTAGGTTAGGTTAGATTAGATTTGGACTCAAGGGGACATCCCTTTCTCTACGACTATCCCAGTTTATGATATAGCGTTCCCCTACACCAACCGTATGGTTATATTAGAGGAGCCGCTGTACCTTCCAGCGCCCGAGAGCACCTTCCGGGACCAGTTATAGACAGGTCTTGTCCCCAAATCCCGACTCACCACCCTAACCTCAGAGATCCGGTTCTCGTAAGCGAGCTACCTCGTGCCCAAGTGACACTACCTATTCTCCAGATAGGTACCAGAGCAATAAAGCCGCTCACCACCCGCAACTCAGGGAGTTGCCAACAAAAACCTCGCTGAAGCCGACGAAGAAGCCGCCTCCCATATCTCCAGTATGGTACTGGAGCTGTGTAAGGCACGCTCACTTCCCGACATACATCCGTACGCCTACCCAAATAGGCCTACAAGCCGGGTGTGGCCCGAGTCACTCCAGCTATGACTCTTACTTGCTGAGCAGGCAAGCGCCCGAGATGCGTTGCGGCAGTGAACCTATTTTGTACCACCGACAACGTGTATGCAAAATTTTATGTTGGTCGATCGAGTAGTTAAGGCGTGATAGCGTAACAAACAAACTCACATTCGCATTTATAATATTAGTCAGTATTTGACAACACTCAGCGCGCCTGTAGCAGCGAGGCAGACGCTTGCCCATTGTTGCATCAGTTCTCAAACATCAACATTGTCTCTATAATAGAGACATAAGGAAGCTCTTGAAGTATCATAAAGTGACTCAAGTAATAATCTTTTGTTCTTGCACTGCGCAAAAAAGTATTTCTCGGAACTATGAGTAGCTTTAGAATGATAATACAAACACATGGCTAAGTTATCATAGGAATCTTGGATTTTTTCGGTTGTGCGCGCGCACGTGTTTTCCATTCTTTGGATGTTCTCGTGTGTGTTGATCAATTGTTCTTGATAACCCGGGTTCGATTCCCGCGATTCCGACAGAGTTGCCGAGTTTTAGTTTGAATTTATTTTCGTACTAGATTTTGCCCGCGGCTCCGCTCGCGTAAATGTAGATTATGTCTACTTTCTATTCTTCTTATTTCTGAATGAAAGGTACGCCATGTCTTCTTCTGTATCTCTGACAACATGTATGCGAAATTTCATGATGATCGGTAGAGTGGTTTGGGCGTGCAACCGTGACAAACAAACTCACATTCTCATTTATTATATTAGTTTGGATTAGGTTTTAGCTTTAGTTTAATTGACTGTTCAGGACCAAAGATACTTGTTAATTATATTATTGTTTATATACCATATTATGTGCTAGGACCGGACGTAGTGAACACAACCGTAAGAACTGAATACTAAGCTATGTGCCATATATAAATGATTATGATGATTAGGAGTACAACAGTGACCCTTAAAATATTTTGCTGTGGCTACACTGTATAGTCCCGGCTTTAATTGAATTTTTTGCTTTATCTCAAAAAGTCGAAGTCAAAAAATTATTTATTCACTCAGGTCACAAAGTAACACTTATGAACGTCTAAGGGGTTAGTGAGTTTATTACATTTACTGAAATGACATTTATGTTAGCTGCAAGGTTCAGGCAAAAGGTTGAGTCTATGAGAAGATACCTGCAAGAAACTCAAGGCCACTCTTTTAAATCAACAATATGTCTAACTTCTTATTGTAAAACATATGGTGTTAATAACAGGTAACATTTCGCTATGGTTCATTAGTTGCCATCTTTAGCGCCTTCTGTTTCGGCAACAATCGAGTAAATTACCTTATTGACGGGATTTAAAAGATAATTTTGTTCTCTTCTTATTGTCTTTGTAAGAGAGGGATGTATTCAGATTACAATTGGAGCGAGTATAACGGAATAGATACTAATATTGGTGCCAATTCTGTTGTCACAAAATTCTCTTATCTTAGCTAAAAATCTCTAAAATTTAGATTAGTCCTGTCAAACGACATTTTGTATTCTGAATTCGCAAAAAGTGACAGCACTAAAATAAATTTTAGAGATTTTTAGCTAAGATAAGAGAATTTTGTGACAACAGAATTGACACCATTGACTGCGTATATTGAATACTGTTAAACGAATAATATATTTATTATTGAAAGACTTTTTACCTGATATTAGGATAAACTGGTCTGTTTTATCGTAGATTAATAACTTAAAATACTAAATTATAATGTTCTTTGTTACCAATGCATGTATTTTGGAATGTATTGTTACCCATAATGCCAGAGTTGAAGGAGTATTATTTTTAATTAGGGTGACTCAAAAAAGTGTCAAATAGAAGTCTAGATGTGGAGCATCCGTAAGGGTAATCGAGTCACCTCTTTTCTCAATAATGCATCACTTTCGTATTTTCTTTGTCGATCTTTATATTACGCTAGCTTTTGTTCGCGGCTTCGATTGCGTAAAAGTAAGTGTAACAGTATTATTTTAATTGAAATATAGCCTATGTTACTTGGTGATAATATAGCTTTCTAATGGTGAAAGAATTTTTAAAATCGGTTTAGTAGTTTTTGAGTTAAATCTTTACAAACAAACAAAATATCAAATCTCACCTTTTTATAAAATTAGTATAGATTAAATATTTGGTCATACGAATTCATGAGATGCTTGCTAGATAAACATTTTCTCAATTAGGTAGATAAATGTTTTTAACTTCTGTGAGGCATATAGTTCTTACAGGATCTAAACAAGTGTGACTAAATCTAATACCACTGCGCTTGTTATACGAAATGGTACAATGCCAAAATTGATTAAAATGTCTAACAACTGACTTCTAAGTTACACAAAAATTTTAGTATCATAAGGACAGTGTTTTACTAGTTCCTTAGTATCTTTTACTCTAAAATCACATAAGTCAAGACCGTTAAGACGTGTAATTAAGTCATCACTGGCTTTAAACTCTATATGACTAATGTCTAGAGTTCTCATAAAAACACTCAGTTTATCAACGAAATTACTGCAGTTGGACTTACTCTTAACGTAATAACACCTGAAACTAGGAATTCAACTAAAGAACCTAAGTAATTCACATAAGAAGCGGTATTACGCAAGTCACGTAGGTCTGGCGAACTGAGAATCGATGGGAAAAAGTTTGTCAAGAGGGACAAGAGATAACTTTAAACTGGAACTTTTCTCCTTTCTGAATGACTATACAGTATCCTAGGACTAGAGGACCTAGTCGAAGTGGCAAGGTGGAGGAAAGGAAAGGGGAGGGAGGGGGGCAGGAAACAGCGTTATATTGAAGTAGCAAAGTATCACTCGAGGTAGTAGAAATGTGTTGTTGTATAAATCTTTGGAGGATGCTTAAGTTCAGGGGTAGACGGTTTGCGACTGATATGAGTGAAGACAAACATTATAATTAGTTATGCAATATAGATAAGATATCATTTCGATAAAGGCCACTTTCTGAATCATAAAGTGCTGCAATAGCTATTCAGTGCATCTAGTAGAAGACAAAATAAGCTGGTTTACTAAAAATAGTTTTGCATAAGTTTCATTCTGGGTGGCCGAGTGCGAAATGTTTTTAAGTAAACGCGATCGAAAAGTTTACCGCGTTTGGCTCTCTGATTGGTTTAGAGCTCCGTGCGCCAATCGGAGCGCCGAACGTCATAAACGTCTCGATCGCGTTAACGTCAAAACAACTCGCACTCGGCACCCTGTTATCGAGAAGACCATCGGCTGATAACGATTGTGCGTAATGTTAACAGCTGTTCTTGAAACGAGTATTTATGTCAGATCTGAAAATTGTTAACAGGCTTTATAAATATGAAGAGTGGGTTTGGGAAAAGTGTTATTAGACTTTTCTGATAAGCAAATTTCGGGCGCAGCACGGTGTCAGAAGTAGTATCCAGTCAAAGTTCGCCTGCCATTACGTGGAACTAGAACTTATTTGACAACTAGATTTTACCCGCGGCTTCGCCCGCGTAAATGTAGGCTAGATAATAGTACATTTTTATGAATGAAAGGTACCCAGTGTCCTATTCTGTATCCCTGACAATGTGTATGCAAAATTTCATGATGATCAGTGAAGTAGTTAAGGCTAAGTAACTAATAAACAAACAAACTCACTTTCGCATTTATAATATTAAGTTAGGATGTCTGTGTGTAATATACTCCTACTGTGATCTTCGGTTATACTATTCAGCTAGTCTCAGGCTCACACAAAAAGCGTATTCTTCGTCACAACACATGTAATTTAGGACGGCGATAAATAAACAAAAATGATATACTAGGTACTAAGGGATATAGCAGTTGTTTTAAAATACCATAAGCCACACTACCTGAAACCAAGGATTACATTCGAAGCAATTGCGTTGAACAATAGAAAAAGGGTCGTAGCGTCCAGTAACTTGAATTCCCCGCTTGACCGAGAGGGTTCTCGGCCAAGTGCCCGAATTGTGTCAGTATCTCTCAGTTTGGTTAATGTGTATGTAGTGTATTACTTAGTGAATTTTTGTGTTTGTGTTTTGTCAATATTTTCGTGATTCTACCAAGGTACGATTTTGCTGTAATTTGCCTTGATCTGTCAATTGCTGGCATGTCAGATATATTATATCTGACATAAAATGAAAAGCAATTGTGTCTCGCCATCCGCGGGATGTGCTGCTCAAAAAGTCTTATTTTATTAATGTTCATCAAAATTATAAATTAAAAGAAACTTGTACCTTGAATTACAGATTTAGTATGTTGTAATTATATCGATGTATTTTAATAAAGGTTCTCATATACACGAAATATTGTTCCCATACATTTGTGATACTCGTGCAAGTTTATAATAACAGCCCTGTATTAAACTGTCCCACTGCTGGGCGCGGGCCTCTTCTCAGTGTGATGTTAGGCCATAGTCCACCACGCTGACCCCCAGGTTTACTTAATAGAAATTATGGGTTTTCTCACTTAAGAACTTATTGTTGCATATAGATTCGACGTACTGTAGGCAAACAACTTTATTTACTAAGAGAAATGTCAATATACATTTTTGGGGTAAATGTTAGTAATTCCAAATGCGTATTATTAACTCCAGTCAATGAAAACCTTGTTCTACTTATTTAATTGTGTCGAAATTTTAATTTGAATCATATCTAATTAAACCAACCGTGAAACATTGATTTAGATTACAAATCAGTCAATGCGTTGTTAATGATCTGAAAATAGCTAATGAGCTATAATCGTTGCATCCCTTTTAATCCAATGCGAGCTTTCAACTAGCATCTTGATCGAGGTCATTGCCATTGTCACTACATTGTCTTATTTTTTCTATAAGTATTCTGTTTCTTCGGCCGGATTTAGTCAAGGAAACAAAAAGTGTTGATTCTCTTAAGTGCCAGTGTCACCCAGAAAGAGGCTGGACAGTTTCGTTTTTATTTAATAGACAATACATAGAGTAGTCATGTTAGTATCTATTTTATGTACAAAGAAAAGGATGGCGTAATGGTTTAAGTGGTCAACCCGCCACTTCCACTGCGTCCAGTGTTGTGGGTTCAAATCCCACACGGGACAAAACTTTGTGTGATCCACAAATTGCTGTCCAGAGTTTGGGTGTTCTTTGTGTCCGTTGTTTGAATGTTTGTAAAGTATCCTGCGACACGGGATTTATGCCTAGTGCAGGAGCTGTCTCTTTTGTAAAACAAAATAAAGTCAAGAAAATACCATATGTACAAGAATCTAATCAGTTTCTTTGTCTGTTAGTGTTGCCATAACGATTTAAAAAACACTATATATGAGAATGGCAACACTTTATACCTGGGAGAGGAAGGCTATACCTATTCAAGAGAAGGCCGAAGTAATTTTTGACGCCTTTTTTTATTAAAACTGCTACTTAGTAACTTTATACTATACTATTTGTTACTGGTCTAAATTGTTTATTTTTCTATCCTCTAATGTTCCTTACATACGTAAAAAGTGGCGTTAAACGTCATTTATCAGCCTGCCGTCGTACCCGGGCAGCTTAGTATAACCATGGTCATAGATAAGACAGTATATACACCATGGTACTTATTTTAGTTGGCATATCTGCGTTTTATTATATTTCTATGCGTCATCATTAGAATATTTCCCTACATTAAAATATTTGTTTAATGCTATTAAATTCGTAAATATTTAATTCAATATATATATAAATATTTAGCTGGACAGTCTTATAGAAATATCGAATAACCGATTGTATGTGAATTAAAACATTATTTAATTTACTAGCGACCCGCCCCGGCTTCGCACAGTTACTAGAAAATCTTAACCAACTATACACTTAAACCTTCCTCACGGATCACTCTGTCTGCCTATTGGTAAAAATCGCATTAAAATCCGTTACGTAGTTTTTGAGTTTATCGCGAACGGACAGATAGACGCGGCGGGGGACTTTGTTTTATAATAATATACATAATTAGGTATTTATAAGGTGTGATCATATTTAAGAGTCACATTTTTTAATAAGTTACCTTTGTGGAAGAGAAAATAAATCATTATTATTATTAACATAATATACCCTTTAGAATACAAACCCGCGGCAAATAAATTCGTATACATTATTTTTCCGGGCGGTGATGGGGAGCGCGATCAATTTCCGATCCAGAGGTTTATTATTGTTCGGACCGCCAAGGTGAACGTTTGTGTTCTGTGACGCCGTCGGTTTACTGTGTTTAATATTAATACAAGATTGTTTTGTAAACGTGCGTATTATAGTTGTCGTAAATTCTGTAATATAAAATTAAAATTGTGACGATCCTGTCGTTTTATAATAATCTTAGTTGGGATTTAAAATATTTAACAGCGAATTTAATTCACACCACTTTGTTTAGTTAGTTTGTGAAAGTTTCAGTCTATAATAAGATTATTATATTTTTGTATATGCGTATCTTAGTTAATAGGTTATATAATATATACTACGTTAATTTCATATTACATGATACGAAAATTTTATTTATTTAAGCCAATGTTTTATACAAATAGTGAATCAGTGGGGAGACCAACAGACTGCAATGCAGAGAGTCTCGGGTTCGAACCCACGTCGCGCTCCTCTGACTTTCGGAAGTTATATGACTTTTCGAAATTATGTGCGTATTGATTGACAATTATCGCCTGCTCCGTGCCTCGGAGAGCACGTTAAGCCGTCGGTCTCGGCTGCCATGAACATCTATGGCAGTCGTTATTGGGAAGTCAATGCTCTATAATATCCTGACACTGGTCTAGCCTTAGGGTATCGTTAGCTTTTGGGTTGCGGAGGTCAGGTGGCAGCCGTTCCGTGTAAAAACTGATATCCAGTCAAATCCGGTTAGACTAGAAAAGCCGACCCCAAGTGACTTGGGAATAATAAAGGCTAGAGAGAAGAAGTGAATCATAGGGTCGACCGGTGAAATAATCAGTCAATGCCATATTTATTTTATCAATAGGTGTTCGCTGTCGTAAAAGAAACCAAAATTGTACATATACTTTTCCTTTTCTGCATTGCTAATTTAGTTACCTGTCGATTGTTAGAATGTCAAATAATTGAAGACTTATTTCCTATGGCCGCCGGTGTGCCGTTGTGACTCAATAGGTTAAACAAAGTTGGTTACAACCAACTTTAGTTGTTTATCACGAATTATTGAAATTACATTCCAATTGAGAGGATCACGAAATAAAAATACCAGTTTTTGAACTGTCCTATTGCTGGCAATGGGCTTTTTGTTAGAATGAGTATGGTTAGGACATTGTCTGTTAAGCTGGCCAAGTGTAAGTTAGCAGACTTTACATAATTTTATATTCTATCTCATATTCTACCACATACACACAACATCATCTAGCCCAAACTAAGCAGAGCTTGTACACACGGCAATACATCAAGTTAGACATCCTATATACGCATAACTAGGCTGCATAAAAAAAGAGAATTGTCGGAAAGGGACAGGCGGCACTTTTAGCGGGCGGCAAAATTTCACAATAAATAATAATACATATTATCTTGTAAATTTTTGAATTTTACTTTACACAATATCGATGACTGTTCTTGCCGAAAAGTTCTTTAGAATTACTGTATATAGTCTTTCAAATTGACATAACTAAATAAGAAGGCGGCAAAATTTTCTTCCGCCCCGGGCGGCTGATACCCACGCTACGTCACTGCTGCAGCTAATATTAATTACATACATACTTAGATTCACGCTTGTTTCCCAGAGGGGTAAGCAGAGACTACGGATTTCCATTTGCTACGATCCTGACACACTTCTCTGGCTTCATTCACTTTCATCACATTCCTCATACACGCTCGCCGATTTAATTAAAGCTAGCTAAACTCCACATTTTAAACCTTGCGGCAGAATCTTTATATATCACATCACTGACACTTCGCGATTTTATTAAAGACTCCAACCAACAATTATCTATTGGTTTGCTACAAATAATCAAGCTAACAATGTTGCTATAGAAGAAAAAAGACATATGTAGAGGTTATCTTGGCGGTACTTTCGATTTTTCCCCGATAAAGACCCGTAGTAGGTAGGTCATTCCGTGTGACGTGTACGATCTTAGTAATTACCACGATGTGAGATATCACTCGTATTGTGTCGCCATGATTCATTTGTGCTTTAATTATTTATTAAAGGATTGCATGGAAGGCGATTTTTTAAGTAATACAACTCGCACTAGTAGCAATGCCTGTGTCGCGGAGGACTTTACAAACATTCAAACAACGGACACAAACAACATCCAGATTCGGTATAACCATTTGTGGATCACACAAATTTTTGTCCCGTGCGGGATTCGAACCCACAACACATGGCGTAGTGGCTGCAGCGAGTGAACAACTTAACCCACTACGCCATCCGTCACATGAAGGGAAATTTATACAGTGTGTATAATAAACCCTGTCCGATCCATTAAGGTCTTGTTTCTCTCTCTTACAAACAAGCTAAGAAAATAATAAAATATCTATATCATCGTAAATCGTCTGCATAATATTATTATGTACAGTATTGACCAGCATTTTAACCTTAAATTACTGAAATTTCGCACAGTTTAGCAACACTCCACTAAACTTGACAAGGATGCGGAGCGTGGCATATTCTGCGGCATTTTTCTAAGGCGTAGGTAGATAGGCGCGGCGCGGCGTAGCGCGGCGCGGCATCGGTGAACCTTAGTGACTGTGTATTATGATTAATAAGTTGTCGGTGTTGCCATGGGTAATCTATTAACATATTATTTTAAATATATTAAATTTACTGAAGTGATTTCTTTGATCGATTTTTATAAAAGGATGTCACTTACGTACTCATAATAAGCTACTGTATTTAAACACCTTTAAGGATCGGGCAGGGTTTATTATATACACTGTATACGTTATCGAAATTTATCAACCATACGTAGTCGAGACCTACAGCAATGTAGTTTATAGTAATGTCAGCGTGTCTAACCATACATTGTCTACAAAAGCCTTCAGACCAGAGTTAATGAACTAATTAAAATGTATGACAATATACGTCCGAGGTTAAACGTAAGGATATAAAATCACCATCTAACGCGACAATTCCGTTGTCCCAATATTAATGTTTGCAGTTTTCTACCATTTGAGACGTAATCAGGTACCAGTTTGACTGTACGAATAGTGGTTTAATAGGTTGCCTCGACACTGCTACAAACCGAGTGTTGTGTGTTCGAATCCCCCACGGGACAAAAAATTGTGTGATCCACAAATGGTTGTTCCGAGTCTGGATGTTCTTTGTGTCCGTTGCTTGAATGTTTGTGAAGACCCCCGCGACGCAGGATTTATTCCTAGTGTGGAGGATGTCTTTTAGTGTTCGAAAAACTCTTATATAACAGCTTTGTCCGTCCGTCTGTCTGTTATACAACTTTCAACTCAAGAACCGTAAGAGCTAGAGACTCGCGGTCCACGCCATTCGGCTCAGCGTAGTCGATATACCCCCGAAATGACTATGACCTTTGACCTCTGACCTCAAGGTCACGTGGTATCACGTGACCTTTACATATTACTTGAACGATTTTTCAAACTCTTAAGATTTACGGCACATCATTGCCGTTTCTCACTTGATTAAAAAAGAAAAAAAGTTTAACCCTATCTTATTATAGGTACACTCAATTTTTTCGAAGCATATGAAGGCTAGATTAGTATCAGTACTCTTTTCTGGATAAAAGATACCCTACGTCCTTTTCTGTTCTGCTGACAACGTGTATGCGAAATTTCATGGTAATCGGTCGAGTAGTTAAGGCGTGAAAGCGTAACAAACAAACTCACATTCGCATCTATAATATTTACTATTACTCTATAATAGTTACTGAGCACTTTTGACTGCAGTAGTATAACATTTCGTAAGAGTCACTTTTAATAATAACATTTCACCCGATTTGGGTGTTGAACTCGAGAACTCTTATGTGGTTGCAAAGATAAACGCAGCGATTCTTTATCCTCACTCTAGTTCTATGTGGGAACGAACAATATCTCCAAATTCTATCTTATCAAATACATTGCGCTCGTTGATTTTCTTTTAATTTAATTAACTTCAATTTTCTTCTTGTTAACAATTTTTACCACGTAATTAGTTAATTGAAAGTACGAAGTTTATGTAATCTGAACTTCGCAATGTTGTGCCATATTTGTTAGCAATTAATTTCTTAAACTTTATCTGAACAAAGATTGACCAAACTTCGCAATAATACCGTAATTACAATGAACACAAGAACATTTTCAAGCTTTCCTTTCAATTAAAAGATTTTTTTGACATTTAGATTACATCGGCCTTTACCTTTAACTTTCAAGTGAACACACGGGTTCATAAAATTCACGAGCGTTATGTATTAGATAAACACATAGGTGTGGTAGGATGGGTGGGTGTATAAGAAACGCTCTCTTATTCACGGATTTTTCTGGTTAATAGGTGCTACTAGGTTACTGGTCTCCTATATGGACTTTTTATTCAGATGAATAAATAAGGTTATATAGATGCCTAGATGTCTTGTATAATAATAATTTATTTATATCATTTTATAAATTATCATAATGTTTGCATCTGATTAATAATGTCCTCCGAATTTCGGCTACGGTGGCCAATCTTAACGGAGACTGGCCATCTGCGCAGGAGATATTATAGTGCACAAGTATGTGCGCAAACACAAGTGCGCTCTCTGTTCCCTAACCCTTATGATCCGATGGGACGGATAATCCGACACGACCGGAGAGAGATCAGGCGCAGAATGACCAACGGCTTTCCGTACTTTGCGAGGCACGGAAGCGTCTAACACTGCCAACTTCCTAACTCTGGACTCGTATTGAGATTTCTAAACAGAATAACCTAATATAATATTTTTGGCCCGACCCGGGATTCGAACCCGAGACCTCATGCGCTACAGTCGCATTTACTACCGCTGCGCCCCGGAGGAAGTTTGTTTTGCATCTGATTATAATATAAGTATACTTGTGTAGTTTTACCAAATGTACATTCTCTGACTTACAAACTATGATTGGAATTTATACCTGAGAATTGGAAGTCATCGTTCCCTCAGCACAAGTCAATATGTATGTTATTACTAAGACATCTTAGAAAATTTCAGTAAACAAGTATTTTAGTATGTTTTTACACACTTGAGAATATTTGTGTATGTGCATGCATGCGATTAGACTAATGAATTAGATATTCAATAGCACCTTGACCGATGTTAAGCATAATAGAGTGACATTATCTATTGATGGGTATCGAGGCAAAAACGTTTTCTCGTAACAACCATGAATAAGTGATTGCAGGTCTTTATAAGATTACGATACCATCCTAACGTATAAATTTTTTAAAACAATTATTTACTTTCATAACTCGTATGTTAGTCATTGTGACTGTTTATTCTTTCAACATTGCGTACCATGATATAAAACGAACCGAACCTTCATCAAAATCCTTCCATCGACACACAAATGATGTATTTTCTTTTACAGATATGGAGTCGCACATCCTGAACCCCACGTATCATCAGGCGCGGTTCCGTCCCATAGGTCACAAGATACTTCGCATGAAAAGTGATTCGCTCTCATCCGAGAGCAGCTGTAACCAGAATAGTCCTGAGTACCCTCAAATCAGCGTTACCCAACAAAGACACTCTGAAGATAGCAATGGAGGATGGTGTATTACTAACCAAACGGTATGTGTCATAACTAGATCCAATAATAAAATGTGTAACTTTTAATAACATTAATTTTACGTTGAATTTTACCTACCCGATAACCTACGAAATTAATAGCAAAAGTCAGTCATGCATACACGATGTGCGCTCTAAGAATCGAAGTATTTATATTAAGCTTCTTTTTTCCAGATCAATACAACACAGTCAAGTCAAGACACTAGTTCAGATGACGACAGTTCAGGTGCAGAGGAAAATATGGAGGAAATAGAAGTGAACGGAGTGCAGGATCACGGAGAAGACAGTGGCGAAGAACTGGCAGATAATATTGAAGTATGCGAAGTCAGTGTTGATGACGACGAAAATGTCGATGAGGAAATCGACGTCTTGCACTCTAACTCACTACATAACATGCAAATAAACGGAGTTAATAGTATAGAAGACAACACCTTAGTTGAAGGACATGATTATGACATCATTACTGTCTATACAGTTAACCCTGATCTTGACTTAATAGAAGCTTCATCGGAAGACGACGCAGAAGATTATGTTATCACTGAAAAGGATGGTCCTGAATGCATTAATGGCGATGATAATACTAGCTACAGAAATGTTAATTATCAAGAACCAAATTCATTAATATGTCACAGTGGTCTGGATATAAATCTAGACGGCCCAGTAGTTTCAAATGTCGATGAATATTTTATTAAAAATAATAATAATGAACAACATATACTTGATTCTGACGGTCCGGTTGTTAAAGACGTTGACGAGTATTTTATAAAGGACAAAGGTAAGGAAACTGTAACGGTGCCAAATGTTGACGATTTCTTCATTAAGCATAAATTACCTGAAGAAGAAAGCACGCAGTTTCAGTTACCAGAACCAATCCCTAACGTAGAAGAATTTCTCGTCGACGATAATAACAAAGATACTCAAGAAGATGTAAAATCTGAACCTGAACCGGAACCAGAACAAGAACAAGAACAAGAGCCAGATACTAATGTTGCCGATGTTTCTATTAACGAATCTGACCTGGAAGTGTTACCAAACATAGAAGATATAAAGCGGTATCTGCTAGACGATATGACATACACAAAGTTCAGGCATAACCAGAAATCATGTTCAGTTCCACAGTCGCCCATGCAAAACATCTGCATGGACATTGATGACGCCAAAACATGCCTAAGCTTTGAAGATTTAAACTTAGACTTGTCTGACCTTGCTTTTGACAACGATAAAGATAAATCAAACAGTGGCAACAAAAGCGACGACATACCCAGGACATTGACGGACGAGGACGTAAACAGCTTTCTAATAACCAATAATACAGACTTAAAGAACATCAAACAAGAGGAAGATGATATGAGCCATCAAGATATGGAAATTGATCGCCCAATTGAGTCTACTTTCAGCACTGAGACACCGATGATAGAGATGCCTTCAAGAAAAATGACATCAACCCCTATACCCACTGTATTAGATTTCTGTATAGAAAAAACGATAGTGAAAAAAGAAACTGCTACTGAACCAAAAGAACCAAAAGTTGAATTGGACGATTTCGTAGACGTCGAATCATGCAACGATACTGTCATACCAGTTCTCGAAGCGAACAATTTAAACTCTTTATTAGAACAGTTTGAAGCTACTGAGAAATTGAATACTAAGAAAAGGCCGGCTGCAGTAGTAAAGACAGAGGATCCTAAAGTAAAGAGTTTCAATAAAAACGCTTTGACCAACGGTATGAGGTTGCAAGATGCGGGCGTACAACTCAACAAGAACAAAATGCGGCAAATACTGGTAAGTATTCTAATTTAGCTTCTTTCCCAGATCGAGTTAAAGGACACACTGTATCGCAATACGTTATTCCAGATGCCGACGCCAATTAACTCTACCATCAGGCGGTCGCAAAGTCCTGTGCACTCTGACCATGACTACTGCTCATCGAAAAAGCGACACAGCCTCCCTAACCTCAAGGGTGGGCAGAGCCTTCTCAAACCTGAAGTGTTATCTAGCAACAGTAGGATATTAAACTCTAGACACCGGTCGTGTAAGAGCAAAAAGGTCGTATACCATCTTAGTAGTGACGAAGAAACTGAAGGCGCTAGTTCTAAAAACAAAAAGGCGAACAAACCGGATGAAATAGACGCAAAAAAGAAAACTTGTGTAAAGCCGAGTGTGAAACCCCCTGTACAATCGAACTGTCGCAAAAAACTGTCTCCCCCTCATAGTGCGCCCGATAGTTTTAAAGATAAAGATAAATCCAACAGTTCTGTGATGATCAAAAGTGCTTGTAAAGCGAGTGATAATTGTAGTCAAAATTCTAACGGTAGCATTAAGTTAACTATTAAAAATAAATCTGAAGTTATACTAAACTGTGATCACGTAGACTCTCAGAAAGATAAACCTATAGACAAGTGTAAAAATAGTGTTAGTGATAAAACGAACAATATAGAAAAACAGGACAAGAATATAAAAGAATTAGATAGGAACAAAACAAGTAAGGTTATAAGTAATGTAGAGACTGTTACTGTAAAGGAAGAACCCCGTCCGAGGAGCGAGAACTTTTACACAGCTTTGTTTAGCAATAAGCAAGACGTGCAGATACCACAGGCCATGCAACCGAAAACAGAAAAGAGGCCTTTTGAAGAAGAACTTAATAAATGTGTGGAGGCAGCTATCAAGAAAGAGGAACAGCCACAGAAAAAGAAGAAATTAAATCTTCAAGAATATAAACTAAGAAGGGGAGTTTGTTCGAACAATAGTTCTGCTCAAGTAAGTCCTGAGGCGATATTCCCTGATATGCCAAGTCCTGGTCTGGATAAAGCTACCAAATGCCCCATAGTACGAACACCACCTAATGGCCTATTAAATACTAGTGACAAAGTGAACAATGAGCAAAAGTTTTTCGATCCAATCAAAGAGGCATCTAGAAAAATCTTAATGAACACGAAGAAACAAAAGGCTGAGGCGATGAGGAAGAGAGACGAAGATATAGTGATGAGTAAAATACCCAAAGTAGAGAATTTACAATTGCAACCTTTAATAAGTGACGCAGAGATGATGAAGATTGTGGGAATGACTCAACCTGAGGTATTGCCAGCTCCTATACCTAATGAGAAGCCCCAACTATCTGCAGATTACGAAGAAATAATTCTAGTCAGTGTAGGAATTAACACTGATGAGAATATGTTTGAAAAACCTGAAATAGTAGTGGTCGAAAAAACTAAAGCGTCTTCACCACCCGGAGATGCAAAATCTTTGATTAATTTCAAGATCAAGAAATCCGATCATGTGTTAAAACAAAATGTGTTTGATAGTGTCAAACGAGATAAACGAAGTCCCGTTGACGACAAAAAGCACGCAGACGTTAAAATAGACAAAGAAAGATTTAAAGACATAACAGCGACATTGAAAAGCGTAGAGAAGCAAGTGGAAACTAAAATATCTAGTAATTCACTATTCGCCAGTATCCAAGACGTCGTAATGAAGAAAGCTCCAGAAGATGTGGAGAAACAGGACGATAAATATACAAAATCGAAATCACCTGTAAATAAACGTGATTTTAAGTATGTGAAGACTACCATTGTGCGAGAATATGATCCCAAAGCTGAGCACGGAGAAGATAAAGTTATTCTCCATCTGGGTAAACACAGAAGCAAACCAACATTCTCGACAATAGTGGTCCAAACAGACTCTTTGCCAGAATTTGCTGAGCTTCCACCTCTTAGTCCAGCGAAAGAAATATTAGTAGCCAGAAAACGTAACGACAGTGACATGTCTCTATCTAGCGATGGAAGTCCAACTCGCAAGAAAGATGTAGAACAGCCAAAGCCAAGAAAGTCAGACGACCGAATAGTCAAACCTAAAGAAGTACGTCCAGAAAGGACGGAAAGAGAGACGAAAGACAAACGTTCCCGTTCTAAAGACCGATACGAGTCGAAATATAGGCGAAGGTCAAGATCTGTGTCTCGTGGACGTAGAAGACGTTCACGGAGTCGCAGTCGCTCTCGTGGTCGCTACCGTAGGTATAGACGGTCAGACTCGCCTTACAAAAGGAAACGTAGGTCTCGCTCACCTTACCATAAAAGAAGATCACCATCTATTAGACGCGATAGGGTTAAAATTTCCCGGTCTCGGTCACGGTCTCCTCCATGGGCTGGCAGACCTGAAGCGAGGTCTAAGAGCCCTGTGAAGAAGACTAAGCCGAGTCCGCACGCCAACGGTGTGGACAAGAAGGTCCCCAAGTCTTTGACACCGCCGTTGAGGAAGCCTACTGTATCTGAAAGCTCAGATTCGTCAACTAGGTAAGAATTTTGCTAAAGCGAGAGTAGTTAGTAGAACTATAGAATTGACAAAACTGCTAAAATATATCTTTATCCTTCTTTAGACATCATAGAAATAGCTTATTTGGATATCGGTATATTAAAATGTATATTTCATCCACACAGTCGATTTAATTTTAGATGTCAAAATGAACTGTTGCAATATGTCGAAATAATAATTCACATGTCATTATATTTGACCTAGATACGAGAACCCCCCGGCAAGATCCTAAGTTGTCACACTGGTGAAGTTTATTTTTGTTACTACATATTATAACTAGCGAGGCGTGTGTTACATACACGACGATTGAAAAATATTATTTTCATGTTTCTCTAATATTCCTTAGTACTTCTTAATTACTACCTTTTTTCCACGGTTTCGCTCGCATAAGGTTAGGATAGGTGTCTGCAGGATGAATGCGCGAGTGATCCCTGCGCCCCGGCCATAGATTGTGAGAAGGAACACAGTGTATATATAATAAAATATAGCCTGTTACCCGGTGATAATATATCTTTTTAATGGTGAAAGAATTTTTATAATAGGTTTAGTAGTTTTTGAATTGATTCCTTACAAACAAACAAATTAATTCTAGGAAAGATTTGATTTTTTGTTTGTTTTGCTTTATAATATTAGTATAGATATAATCTGGTCAATGCAGTTCAAAGATCATATATTGGTCGGAAAACATTTGATTCTTAACAATTGCTTTTTAACCGCATATTTTACTTAAAATTATTAAGATAATGCTTAGATACGTGATCGAAATCTAATAGTCTTATTTATGTCAAATCTGCACGTACTTTATCAAATAAAACGTGATTTTTCTTACATAGCTCATTAATACATTTATGCAGGTTCTCAGAGCAATTTTGTAGGGGAAATATTATGGTGTAACGAATTGGTAGACTTTTTTAATTTGTGAGGCAGAGTAATAGTGCTTAATAAATATTGATAAGTCTATGGTTTGCTACCTATATTATAACTCAAACAAGATTTGGTGTATATGTAGGTTTCTACAATTAAGTTTCGCACAGTGTTGTGCTATTTTGATGAATTATTATTTTCAACAGTTTACTGCGTATATTTCTCACTAGCTTCCCGTCCCGGCATCGCACGTGTAGTACAAAACCTTAACAAATTAAATACCTCCATCTTCCTCAATCACTCTGTCTATTGGTGAAAACCGTATGAAAATCCGTTGAGTAGTTTTTGAGTTTATCGCGAACAGACAGACAGACGCGGCGGGAGACTATGTTTTATAATATGTAGTGATAAGGTCCCAATATTGATAATAACACAATGATTAGATTAGCCATATCATAGATATTGTCACTTATCTTGAAAGTCTCATCACAAATTAAATACTAACGACGTCGACGTAAATGGCGCTACATTCGACTGCTCATCCGATCTATATGCTACTATATTTTGCCCTCGGCGTCGCTCGTGTAAAGTAGGTTTGGTTAGATTAGTAACAGTACTTTTTTCTGGATGAAAGGTATCCTATGTCCTTTTCTGTTTACCTGACAATGTGTATACGAAATTTCTTGATGTTCGGTTGAGTAGTTAAGGCGTTAAAACCTAACAAACACAATCTTTTTTTCGACTTTATTATATCATTAAGAATAGATTGATCCGAAACTGTTGTTTGATTCGTAGGTTTTTCAGATTGTATTCTGACTGTTGACTTTATGTAATTAGTATATTTTTTTTAAATATAATTTGTCCTAGACATTAGATTCTTACCTTCAGTATATAGTCGGCGGATATAATAATAATAATAAGTTATTTTGAAACCAAAAATTAACTGGAACAGTGCATAATTTAATTACTATAATTGCATAACTATGTTCAATTTTAGTAGGTCCACTATTTGACTTCTGTCTTTTAAACTAGGCAATAATGTTTGTATTTCAAGAGACAGTGTTCGGTATAAGCACAGCAAGCAAGCATCCTTAAGGATATTGCTTTGCAAGAAGATTCCCTTGAGAAGATGTAGATACCGATAAATTTATACATTTAATTGTTCTTTGCCGAAAACACGTGTTCATATAAAATCGCAGAGCCGTACGGTTTCTAATCATCCTCGCATTTTGGGAACTGGATTTGTTGACCAGTAGGATAGTGTGTTATGGTTATGTTTGGTTTACTACATCATTTTACGTACAAGAGCAAATAACAATAAAAAGATGTTTTTTTTGTGTAAAATTAGCAAAATTGTTTTGCAAAATAAGAGTTATTTTAAATTTAGATGTAATCGGCAATGTAGTGGAGAGATCTCCCCTCTGACAACTGCATTTAAATAGCGGTTACGTCACAGTTTGTATCGTGCATCCATTTTCTGTCATTTGACAATAGGCATGATGACTAAAAAAGATTTAAGTCCGTCTCTTAGATTAGCAAAAAATATTGGACACGTATTATTTCTTTTGTCCCGCAATCTAATAACAACGACGATTCGATGCATTTAAATTTCGTGTTATATCACATGTCGATACAAATTTTATAAGACACAAGTGACGTCACAAGCCCCAACTTTAATGCGTTATATCTTAGTAGTTTTCTATTGTTTTGTTAAAACAAAAAATAGGTGTCCAATATTTTTTGCTTATCTAAAAGATGGACTAATTAGAATCACTTATTTTACCCGGTGAACATGCCTATTACCCTTGTTAACGCATGCACCTTATATGTATAAATGAAGCCAATTTCAAAAAAATATTATTATTTTAGTGTTTAGGTAATATTACTGTTTGACTTTTTACGATAAAATGTTTTATATTTACTCTCCCTCCGTAAGCCTCACCTTTAAAAACATCAAATGTATCTGATGTTTCATTGACAATCGATGTATTACTTCACCATCACCTGTTCCAGTTCGTCATCGTCATCCTCGTCTTCGTCATCATCGTCGTCCAGCTCATCAGCCACGTCGAGGAAGTCCAGGAGATCGTGCAGCCCCTACAAGCGCGACGAAAACTACAAGAAGAGTTATAGGAGCTATAGTTCTGAAGATAGGTATGTTTTATTTGTTAACTAAATGTAATACGTAAACTAAATTAAAGTTGCCGACATAGCTCTCTGGATAGCCAAGGTCAATTGGCAGCGGGCAGGGCATATAGCGCGCAGAACCGATGGCCGTTGGGGCAGATAGGTTCTGAAGTGGCTACGCACCAGAATACGCAGCAGGGGTAGGCCCCAACAAGGTGGACCGACGACCTGGTAAGGGTTGCGGGTAGCGGTTGTATGCGGGTAGACCAAGACCGGTCTGTGTGGAAAACCTTGGAGGAGGCCTATGTCCAGCAGTGGATGTTTTTCGGCTGTGATGATGATTATGAAATGTAATACTGCGAGAGACCTGGTATCTAAAACACAGCTTTCCTTATTTTTCTCCTCCACTTCAATCTGTCTTCGACATCATCGTCATTAACATTACATTCCCTCTTGTCCTTTAGCACTACATCTTTCCACCTTGTCTTGGGTTTACCTCTAGGTCTCCGACCGGGGAGGTCAAGCTGTAGTGCCAAATTTCCGACGTTGTCTGGTGGCCTTCTTTTCACGTGACCGTGATATATGTACTGTGTTCGTGCTAAATGTAACTTATTTTGAAAATAAATATAATCTTATTATTTACGAAGCCGGGGCGTACAAAACCTTAAAAAAATATACACCTAAACCTTTCCATGAAACACTCTATCTATTGGTGAATACCGCATGAAAACCGGTAGTAGCAGTAGTTTTTGAGTTTGTCGCGATCAGACAGACAGACGCGGCGGGGGACTTTGTTTTATAATTTGACTTGATTTTGTAATTTGACTGCACGGATGGCGTAGGGATTTAAGTGGTCGCCTCGCCGCTGCCACTGCGCCGAGTGTTGTGGGTTCGAATCTCACACGGAACAAAACTTTGTGTGATCCAAATGAGTGAGTGTGTGTTGTGATTCTGGATGTTCTTTGTGTCCGTTGTTTGAATGTTTGTTAAGTTTCCCGCGACACAGGAATTATTCCTAGTGCAGGAATAGTACATTATATATTTAAAAAAATGCACTTTGTAATTTAATAATAATTTAATAAAATCAGGACAAAACTGGTATACAGTTTTGTCCTGATATCAACTCCTTGTACTATCGACAGCAGCCACGGATGACCATTCCTAAGGTTAAAATCGCATAGCAGGCCAACATGGCACGTGACACGCCCCTTTTTTTTGTTTGAGTTTTTTTACACCTTACATTTGTATTATATGTATTATGTATATGTTTGTGTACCGCCAGGATTGAAACGAATCAAAACGACTGGAAGGTATCAAATATATTTTATTACCTATTTATTTATACAAAAATGTTAATATTTGAATAGGCCGTAGGTCGGCTACATAAAAGTTTATTTAGTTTTATTGATGTGCTCGTATAATGGACTTCTTTGATGCAGATACGTTTTAAATATTTCAGACTTCATTAATATAATAATTATAAATGTTAAACGAATAAAGCTACCTTGAAATAAATAAATAAAACAACAATATACTTACTATCTCAGTAAAATTGTAATTTAAAAGTTACCTAATAATACTAATTTAACAACTAGGTAGCTACGTTCCATCAAACTAAACAAAAAAAAAAGAAAGTAACAAATAAAACCTATTTCAATGATTAAGTATAACAATGCTTAAATTTATATTTACATTCCATACCGTTATTTTTAATCCTAAGAGACAATATTTTTTATTTATTTTGATACAAGAGCATGTTATCTTAAAATTGTAAATAAATTATACTACTAATACTAAAATATGTATAAAGCAACAACAAAAGTTAATACAAAAAGCTACAATTAAATTTACTATTAGAAGAGTAGAGTATTAAAGTTCCTGTGGGAGCTCGTGGTTAGAAGTTCGGTATTGTGTCAACGCAACAACTGTCCAAATATGATACCATCTGGCAAAAGTAAGAAAAGTCATAAAAACAAACGGTTGGTACACTTTTTTGTTCGAAGATTCCTTTTTGATTGGTTAACAAAATTAAGGGCGGAGTCACTTTAAGTCAACATGCGTAAGCGAAATTTTTCTGAAATGGTCATCCGTCGCTGCTGTCGATAGTACCTATTTTGACTATTCCTATTAAGGCCTCCTTTTTGATTGGGTGTGTTTTATCACCGTATAAAAGTATGTATGTTTAATATTTCATAATATTCGTTTCAGAGAAAGCAACACACCTGTGGAAGAGAGACGGATAGTGTTTGTCGGGCGGTTAGAGAAGGACATCAACAAGTCAATGCTGAGGAGTCTATTCTCTAAGTTCGGTACCGTTATGGAAGTCAGGCTGCACAGTAAAGAGGACGGGTAAGTTACCAATCTTAAAAATCATGGTTTTGGGATAAAGGAGTGCTAAAGAATGGCGAAGGATAAGGATCCAAATTTGTTTATTTTATACACGCTGTAGTGAATGCGACTGCTGTGTATGAGGTCTCGGGTTTGAATATGGGCCAACAATAAGTATCTGAGTTTTTCTGTTAAGAAATCTCAATATAAAAAGAAAAATCTCAATCAAAATCTATCATAGTAGCAGAGTTAGGAAGTTGGCGGTGTTAGACACCCCCGTGCCTCGGAAAGCACGTAAAGCCGTTGGTCCTGCACCTGATCTCTCTCCGGTCGTGTCGGATTGCCGTCCCATCGGATCATGAGAGTTAAGCAACAGAGAGTGCACTTGCGTTTGCGCACACACTTGTGCACTATAATATCTACTGCGGACGGCCAGTCTCCGTTAAGATTGGCCGCCGTGACCGAAATTCGGTGTGGAGGACATTATTATTATTATAAAATTAATAGGGTTCGTCGTCCGTAGTCTCTGCCTACCCCTCTGGGAAACAGGCGTGAATCTATATCTTACCTTAGCCCACAGACACTGGCATACAGTTTTGTATTAATCTAAGTTTGTTATAGTTCATTCAACGAGACGTGGGACAAAATATAAACAAACCAAAAATGGGTTCCCTTGTCAATATTATAATGATATGATGATGATGATGCCCAATGGATAAGATTATTGGAACGGTATTATATAGAAAGGTATTGGACTTGCGATCTAGAGGTCGCGGGTTCGCATCCCACCCAATGCACTACTGACGTGAACCCACTCCTAATACAAACATTCTAGCTTAGCTAGAGGGGTTAACAAGAATACTAGTGATTTGAAACCCCAATCTTTTTTAAAGAAAAATGCAAGAAATAAAAGAAAGAAAGCGCTTTGAGTCAATATAAAGTATAATAGATTCGTCTTCAAATGAAATATCAGAATGCCTAGTGCGTGTTTGTTTTACGTTAACGCGATCGAAACGTTTACCGCGTTGACTCTCTGATTGGTTAAGAGCTTGGAGAGGGCCAATCGGAGCGCGATGCGTCATAAACGTGTCATCGCGTTAATGTAAAACAAACTCGCACTAGCCACTCTGAACATATTTCTAATTAATTACTGTATTATATTATGAAAATTTAATATTAATTTATCTAGTCTTAATTATTATTATTATTCGGAAATACATTCCAATTCATTAATTACTTGTGTGATTGTCGAAATATAATCCTACTGAATGAAAGTGTATATTTAAAGGTTGCCGATGTCCTGTATTTTGTCGGGTTTGCCTGCCCTCTACATTTGTACCGTTTATTTGTTACCGGCTCGGCTGTTACATTATTTTACTAACCTTAACGCCTCAAAACTGATTGTTTATCCGCTACGAATGGATTTTTCTGGTCTTCTTCTCCCTAGCCTTTATTATTCCCAAGTCACTTGGGGTCGGCTTTCTAGTCTAACCGGATTTGACTGGATGTCAGTTTTTACACGGAGCGACTGCCATCTGACCTCCGCAACCCGAAGGCTAACGATACCCTAAGGCTAGACCAGTGTCAGGATATTAGAGGGCTCTGACTTCCCAATAACGACTACCATAGATGTTCATGGCAGCCGGGACCGACGGCTTAACGTGCTCTCCGAGGCACGGAGCAGGTGATAATTGTCAATCAATACGCATATAATTTCGAGAAGTCATAACTTCCGAAAGTCCGGCGGTGCGCGACGTGGGTTTGAACCCGAGACCCTCTGCATTGCAGTCTGTTGGTCTCCCCATTGAACTATCGCTACATTTTCTTCTGGTACTTTTTGTCTCATACACTGTTGAATTCACTATAGTAGGATATATGTCCTCCGAAACTTCATGCTTTGCACTTGTCGGTGTAGCAATCTCCATCTTTCTCTTTCCAATGCCATCTCTTTCAGTTCCTTATAAGTTTCAACTTTCACAACTTTTTTCAGTTGATGGTTGTACCTTCTTCTTGGTCTTGCCCTCTTCCTTCTTGCTTCTATCTTCCCTTCCATTATATTTGTGATAAAATTATCATGTCGAATAAGGTATCCTATTATTTTACCCCTTTGGTTCTCTGTGTTTCAAAATTTTACGTTTTTCATTTACTCTTGTCAATATTTCTGTGTTAGTAACTTTTTCTGTCCAGGGCACTTTCTCCATTCGACGCCAGCACCACATCTCAAAAACTTCCAAACTTTTCCGGTCTCTTTGTCTCAAGGTCCACATTTCGCAAGCGTATATGGCAATGCTCCAGATATAAGGCTTAATTAGTTTTTTCAGGATAATTAGATATCCGGATATCCGGGATATAGGTGGTTTATAATAATGATATATTGTATATCCCACAGTTCGCGCTACGGGTTCGTGACGTACCAACGCGCTCGTGACGCGTGGTCGGCGGTGGAGGCGGCCGGCACGTTCCCGCAGTACGACGTCGGCTTCGGAGGACGGAGAGCATTCTGCAGGCAGAGCTATGCTGATCTTGGTAAATATTCAATTGGACTGATTTAAATAAAAATGTTGGCCATCCCTGTTTGTATGTGGTTGTATGCTTTCCTGTCCTTGCATAGCATGCTGTGTGTAATTTTAAATCCTACTTATAATATAAATGAGAAAGTTTGTGAGTATGGATGAATGGATGGATGTTTGTGACTTTTCACGTAAAAACTACTGAACCGATTGCGGTGAAAATTAGTATGTCGATAACTAGAGACCTGGATTAACATATACTTTTTATCCCGATATTCTCACGGCATCGGGACTTACGCGGGGAAACCGCTGGGCGCAGCTAGTATAAAATAACTCTGAAGGGGAGAAATAGGTGTAAGACAATGTTTTTATCTTGATTTTCATAATTTTTTATAACACATAATGACTTTATATTATTTATTCACATTATAAGGTCATTTTACACATTTATTGGAGAACATAAGCTGAAAGTTTTGAAGATTTTCTTAAAAAGTAGCCGAGATATCAGCTGTCGCGCATTGGAGGTTGCCATCCGACTGAGCAGGTTGCGTAATTTTTGGCGGCCGCAATTTCCATCTGAAATCAATAGGAAAAGAAAAGTTTTTTTTTTTATATGTGTCTTCAAGGTGAACATAATTTTCTATAAAAAAATAAATTTAGATGGGTGTATACATAAAGTATGATTTCTAACCACTTTTTTATATCTTTTTTATTATAAACAAAAAATAATTCAACAAAGATATCGCTTAGGATTCAGGTTCAAATGAAGCGTATTTATATATAGAAACTATGTATAAAATTTCAAAATGATTGGTTAATAACATTTTAAACTAGAGATTACGCAATTTCGAAAAAAGTATGATCGAAGAAACGCTTTTAAAAAAGTGTCAGGGAAAGTTAATTTACAGCAGTAATGAACTAATTCAAACAAGTTCCCGGTTAATCAGCGATTCCAGCACCATATTGCAATCCTTCTTCAGCTTCATACGTTTAGTTTTCAGCTGGCAAATTCTCTTTTCGAGCTTTTCGAGCTTCCTTACTGTTCAAGAAGCTGCATCGATTTTGTCGGCTATGCGTTGATTGTCGATTCGTTGTGCGTGATTAAAGCTGCGGTTACCAACTATAATATTCAGCACGTTCATAACTAATAAAATACTTGAACTTCCTTCATTCAACAAGTTAGCAACCAAATATGCTGCGACTTCAATGATTTTTAAACCGGAATGTACCTAAGTGTTTCGGAGCCAAACGCCAAATTGTTGAGTTGACAATTACATTCGCGTTTTGAGTATGACCGCCTAAACATCTCTCCAGTAAATCATTTCTCGATGAATTTTCATAAATCGGGCAAGTTTCTCAAATTTCTGAATCTTAATCGCTTATAACTTTCAAACGAATTGTAATTTTGACTTCAAATTTTAAGAGTATATTTTAGAAAGTTTTACAAGCGCATAAAGAAAAAACGTTTTTGAAACCTCTTCTCCTATTTCTCCCTTTAATCGAATAACATACCAGCATTAATTCAAATACTTCTTCTTTTTCCAGATGGTCTAGAAGCCAAATACACCGAGAGCGCCTTCCACGGGTCGGGGGCACCGCCTATACGGAGAGACGACGACATGTCTTTCGAACAAATGTTACTCGAGATGAAAAAAAAACTCAGTCAACGCAAAAATGAAAAGAAACGTGAGGAGCCTAAGCCTTGACGGTTACTGCAAATTGGTCAGGCTGTACTCAACACGATTCTCTCAGTGACATCTGTCATAGTGACAGCTGTCAAAGTGACACTGCGTTAGTGCGTTAGTTTTCTGAGAGAGGTGAAGGCATGAATCAGTTTCAGCCTACATGTGACAAGTGACAGTGACAGTGTTATTAGCAAGGTTGTTGTGAATAGAGAGATCCTTGTGTAACTTGTGTTTAACAAATGGATGCCGGCTTTTGCATAAAGACTTTGGTAAGCATCATTAATATTATTCTAACTGTTAGTAGAATATACTCTGAGTCATCCTAGTGTAAGATTTTTTAGTATGACTAATAGGATATTAAAAACGTACCTACCTATTATATAAAATATTGTATGTACTGATTGAAGTAGAACTACAAGGCTATGCAATTCTTTGTTAAACCTAGATTTGGTTTAACCCTGAATAAATTAAAAATCTATGAAGAGTGAGATTATATGTATTAGGAAATGCTACTGAATTTTTCATAAAATGTGTTATAGACAAATAATATTTTGTCTTAAACACATGCATATTATTCTAACCCTACACAAAAAAAAAAACAAAAGAGCAAGTAAATCAATTGATTTCACTTTCTTTGATATTAAATCGTCTATAAGAATCCAGATTTATATAATTATTTTGTCAGTGACACAAAAAAAATAGATCGCATGGAATTTCGTGGGTGCGTGCAATGACAGCTGCTGTCAGGTTTGATAGCTGTCAAAGTGACAGTTACCTAGTTGTGCAATGGAAAAGACATTGTTTACGAACAAAATTCGATCGTTGCTCAGATGTTGTGGCATCTTCTTATAGGCTATTTCTTCAATTTGACGTTTTATGTGGAAAATTGAAACCAAGAGGCATTAATTTAGTCAATGACACTTCTATATACATATTAAGCTAGCTTTTTTACAATTCGGAGATAAAATAGGGCTTACAAAGATATATAGCATTAACAAAAATTATTATCAAGTGTGAATTCTGTTGGCATAACTGATTTGAAATTATTGGGTGATATGGAATGCCAATTGTTAAGTATTTAATATAATAATTGTCAACAATAGCTCAATCGGTCAATTGCCAGAATGCCAGACATAATTGAAAATACAAATGAAGCATGTCAGTGCCAACTGCACAGGAGTTACATATATAACATTTATAATTATTGTTAGAGTTGACTCCTGACATACTTTACATCCATTACTCAGTACAAATCACTACATATTATAAAACGAAGTCCCTCGCCGCATCTGTTCGCGATAAACCTAAAAAGTACTAAACGGATTTTCATGCGGTTTTCACATATAGACAGTGTGATTCATGAGGAAGGTTTAGGTGTATAATTTGTTAAGGTTTTCTACTATCCATGCGAAGCCGGGGCGCATCGCTAGTATTATTATAAATTTAACTAGTCGAAATGCGCACAGCATACCATCCTGTGGGTATCAAAAATTTATTTTAAATACTGCTGGTTTCTTTTAGATGTCTTAGGCCTTAGACCAAGCCATAATATGTACTGAACATACTGCAATCTGCAATTATAGAGTAATTTATGAACACTAAGCATATGAACTAATGAATTATATTACTCATAATTAATCTAAAACTGTCTTATGTTTACGCGAATGTTATACATTGAAATTAAACACTTTATATGGATTTTGTTGCATTGTTTATTTTACTTTAAAACACTGATATTACATAATTTTGAAAACTCTAACACTACTATTATTGAACTTTACTACTATTTAAGCTACCTATATATTTTTTAATTAAAACTGTTTATATTTAAGTTTACACTTTGCCCTGACGTTTCGGTTGCTTTACAGCAGCCTGTTCACGGGGAGACTAAGATGGTAGTTATCCCGTGAACATGGGTGCTGTAAAGCAACTGACAAAATCCGTATAAAGTGTTTAATTTCAATAATCTAAAACTATCAAAATAATTATTTCACAAAGTTAAAATAATATTAAATGCCAAGCCCAATGTGTGCTTGGTGAACTTAAAAAGACGCCACGCGGAAATCCGATCCGCCATATGTGACAGAAGATGCATTGCTTTGTTTCATTTATCTAAATTAGTATGCTCGCTTACTCTCACTTGCTCATTGCCTACTTTAATAATGGCTACATTTAAAGATACATAATCTACAACTTAGGTGTTTGCAATATAGACAATTCATAAGCCTTTAAATATTATACTTATTACAAAGAAGCTAGGCACATGTAATTGATGCTTAATAAAAATTAAAGTAACAGTTGTGTCAACAGAATTAATTGCATACTGGTAGGTAGTGGTACAACCTTCCATATTTGTAGCCATACCAAGGATTCACACAAACATGGTTCAGTTAACATAAAATTACGTATTAAATAGAGTGTGTTGCCAATTTTATACTAAAGCTAATGTGTTGCGACACAAGCATGTACATTGTGTTTCTTTGGGATAGTCAAATGAAAGAGTTCTGGGTTCACCGAAGATATTTTGGTTTATTAATTTCACACAAATTTTACAATTTACAAGTGTCTAACATACAGACTGTCTAGCCAACAGTCTACCTATCTTGCCCGGCGGGTGATCACTGGTGTAGCTCGCATTAATTATGCATTGCATTCCCTAATGTCAGCGAAACACAATGTGTATGCATGTTTTGCTACATCATATGTATACCGAAGTAACAGGGACAAACTTAAGAATATGTTTGCTTCTGGCAAAATACATCTCAAAGATTTGACTAGCTTGCTGTCTGTCTTTGTACGTCCTTATAATCTATAGTCATTTCTTAAATAGGTATCCATTATTTAGCTTCGTAGTAGATGCCACAACAATATGTATTTTTAATTAATATCTGTTTTGTTCTAGTTAATTGTTTAGTTTAGATTGAATTACCTCAGGATGTAAATATTTTTTGTTTTGCTTTGTAAATAATATCGTTATTTGATTCTACCTCTCGTTAACATTTAGGCGCACCTCTGAAAAATTCACATAGTACTTGAAAGTGAGGTTACTTGGACTGTTTGGCTAAGTTTGACTCTTTGTAAAAGTTAGCCAAATTGGCAAAGTTAACCTGGACAGTTGTGAGCTGTAACTATAAGTTATATTTTCTTTATCCTTAAAATTATGCTGTAATTAATTCTATACAATTGTTTGTTATTTATGTCCTAAATTTGAGAATATGAGCAAAGACATGAGTGGAATTTAGTTTGATATAAAGCATTTGTGTAACAAAAGCCATGAATTACGTAATGCAGGTATAAGACGTTATTAAACTCCTTGACTTCTATTGATCAACATGCAGCTCTTTTTAACATATTTTAATCAAATTTCCATTGTAACAAATTTACTACTAAATTGGTATTTAGCCTTTACACAATAATTATAAGTAAAAGTAGGGAACTTGAAACTAATTATAATACTGAACTGATATTATCAAATACTTAAATATATACTTGGGCTAAACATGTTAATTAACCACAAATTAGAAGATAATTTCTGCGCATTATAATGTCTACTTTAGTAAAAAATGTGTTGAAGCTTGCACAGATCAGATGTTGGCACATGTTTCAGTGTAGTTTATCAGTTATTTGCCAACTGTTACCAATACATATTAATTGGAGGAATATTTGTAAAGCTATCACAGTCAGCAACTTAAGGAATAATAATGTCATTCTGATTAAAGCTGATACAACAAGTATGACCGTAAAATATATTTTAATGCAACATGAAATACAATAGTACACATACCAAACCTCATCTTACACCATAAGTTCTGTTTTATTTATAGTGTAGGTATAAAAATGCAAGTAGTTTATACATCCAACCATAGAGGTGTTAAAGAAATTTGGCATTGTTCATACTTAAGAAAGAATACAAAATAATAATTTTTCCATAGATTTTAACAGATTTTTTAAATGAAATGACATGATAATTATTTCACATAAAATAGAGTACAATTCGGTGGTCAGATTGGTACACGGTCCTTCTATTTGGCAATGAGTGGATTTTGCATGTTTAAAAGATTTGGTTATCTATGGTTTGATTAGAGAAATAAACAGTGGCAAGGAGAAGATAAAAATAGACAGCGTCTTAATGGTCCCGCCATGTCATACGTACAATGGCCTAATTATGAGGCTAAGTGCGCATAACACACGTTCAACTTACGAAGACATAATTAAATGATAAGGAAAAAGGAAACTCGTTTTTAAATTTCAAATTATTTAAATTTCAAAAAGCATTGTGTTGCATCTTATAGACTGTATTTATAATCATTTCAAAATGTTTAAGAGGTTAATATCAAATGTTTTATGATACCAAACTATGTCAAATTCTGTATTTCAACACATTGTCCTCGTTTAGAGCCTTCAGCCGTTGTCAATGCCAAATTACTACAACACTATTATCGATATCCACTTTAGTCTTCACGCAAAACGTAGTGTAGCCTTCAACTATTCTATCGAAGCTTCCATTGAGATTGTAAGTGCCAAAACTTCTCTGTTCCTAAACGTTAAACTAAAAACGAAACATAAAATTGACTAGACAATCTTTTCACATTTGCTTTAAACTTATATATTTTATACACGAGAATTAGACAGTCAATTTCTGAGTGCCTAGTGTGAGTTTGTTTTACGTTAACGCGATCTACACGTTTATGACGTTTGGCGCTCCGATTATCCCGCTCCAAACTCTTAACCAATCAAAGAGCCAAACGCGGTAAACATTTTAAACATAAAAACAACTCGCAGTAGGCACCCTGTTCTAGATAAAATTCATATAGGAAGCCTTATACGTACGATTATAAGGATCGGTACTAGTTTTAAGCAGGTACCAGATTTTCTACCGAGTAATTACTTTCCTACCTAATGATTGGTACTTTTTCTCTATATACACATCAAAAAAAGTCTGCGTTCACTTTGAAAAGTCGAGATATTTTTCTCGTATGAAAATATAATCTAAATCGAAAAATAAAATAAAAGTCTCTATATTCTTTTTGTTTTTCGTTAATAAAAATAGATTTTTCAATCTCTGTGAAATATGTATTTTAAAGAAATGCGATGATTATGATTAAAGTAAATAATTTTATTCATTTTATATGCTTATTTATAAATTTAATACAAAATGACTCCTCGCCTGACTTGAACGCATGCGGCAATCCTCCTGGGCATGCTGTAGATCAAGTTGTCCAATAGCTCTTGTGGTAGCTTGTCCCATTCTTAAATGGCGGCTTCCTTGGTCTCTGACAGAGTTCTTAAAGATGGCTGATGACTCCAAACAGCTCGCTTGAGAGCGCCCCATGTGTGCTCGATTGGGTTTAAGTTCGGAGAGCCGGCAGGCGGAGTCATACCGCGTGATTTCGTACTCCCGGAGAGCAGCGCTTATTCGTTGAGCTCGATGTGCCGGCGCGTTATCGTCGACCAACACGCAATGGTTACCATAATTTATCACATATACTGTTTCAGTAGCAGTTCTTTCGGAATTCCAATTATCAGGGTTCGTACTAATCCGTGTTTCGTCAACGAAAAGACAATTACGCCAAACATCTTCTTCTTCGTCTTCATCGTTATGATGGTGCCTGGCCTTCTGCAATCTGTGTCGCTGTCGTTCCCGTGTATTCAAAGGATCTTCTTTATCGTAATCTAAAGTGTTGTAAACAATTACGAATGGTCTGAGTGCTAATATCCAGTCCAGTAGCTCGCAGCTCTAATCTCAGTTTGGTAGCGTTTATTGGATCACGGGCGGCAAGAATTCTGATGTAGCGCTTCTGAACATCACTAAGGACAGCCGGGCGGCCACTGCGATTTCGATCAGCCAGGTTGCCAAGGCTTCAGTAACTCTGCAGGGTAGTAACGACGAAGGTTTGAGAAACGGAGACTGGCTGCGATTTGCCTTGTAGAATATCCTTGTTCACGCAATAACACTGTTCTTGCTTGCAAGACTTCAGACAGTCCACCTGGCATTTTCAAATGTTTCAAATTAAAACAGCGTTCAGGCAGAAACAAAAATGAGAGTAATTTATCATTCACCTCGTTTTTTATATAAAATTTAAGAAGATTTTACGTTTTCCACATTTAAATGATGTGTTCTTAAATATTAAAGCAATAAATAATGCATTCATTAATTAAATTTCGACACGAGAAAAAATATCTCAAGTTTTCCAAGTGAACGCGGACTTTTTTGATGTGTGTATGTTGACATATATGGATATAAGTATCAAGTAAAATAGTTTCTAAAAAAGTATGGCAATATTACACTTGATATTTGTACTAAAATGTAAAGTCGTCTATGATGTGTTATATAATAATTTATTTAAGTGTATTTCTTATCTCGTCTACCAAAAGAGGTATTGATCATAATAATGAGAAATTTGAAGAAACAGCTATTAAAATTCAGACATGCGAGAGAAATAGTGATATACCCTCTGTACTACATGTACCAAAATTTAAACATTAATTGTTTCTTCATTTTGGAATCAATTTTGATGCTGCTTTCACAAAATTAATTGACAGCTATTTGTTGCATAAAATAACGTACACAATCAGACATAGGCAACAGTTATCTGGACAAATAGAACACCCAGACTCCCTCTCTCTAATATCTGGCATATATTTTTAATTTTGCCATTCCCTATAGGAATCAGTATGCACAACAGTCAGCGCAATAACGAAGCAACCACAAATGCCACCACGCCAGTCAGAATGGGTCATTTAACATGTTAACTGTCTATTTCTCGTAGATAAGTAGTATATTTTAGACTTTAGTACAGTGTTTTAATGTAACTAGTATTTATCATTCTTGTGATGCGTTCTTTAGACCAATTATTTGTATTAAGTCATTCAACTACAAGCAAAGCATTAATCAAGCCAAAATATCTTGTGTTTTTGTGACATTGTTGTTATTAAACACTATTTAAGCGAGCTTGTAATTATTGAAAGGTATACTTTGTTATTCTAGTATGCTTGTATAGTGATTGTATCGTCTTCAGAATTTAATTAAGTATGTAAAGAAATACATTGTGTAGTACTAATTATTTAATTAAGTATTTAAAGAAATACATTGTGTATTACTAATTAACAAAAACATCTTTGTGGTATATAATTGAAGCTTTGTTATAACATATAACTTATAAGATATTGTATAACAAATGTCACAAAAATACAAACAAGAAATATACGATGTAGCCTTTCGGTTGTTTATACTTATTTGAACTCAATAAATTGTCTGTGGTAATTAGTTAGTTTGAAAGATTGCCCGATCTTAGTTCATATTTAATGATTGTCTTCTGAATGTGGTTTAAATGCTTGCTTGGAAGTTGCCCGCGTAGTAAAACAACAATTAGATTGATTTTTAATCTAGTCAGTGTTACTAGATGATATTTTGTTTTATCTTTGTGGTGATAATTTATTTAAAACGTAAAGCTAAGCGTATTTTAATGATTTTAAGTTTAAAGATTTTATTTCATATTTTCTATCGGCTAGCGAAGTAATGTATCCGAAGTGTGGCGCCTAAACTTAATAAGAATATAAATCACTTTGTTTTTTGTTTTGTATTAAAAAGTCTAAATGTTGCCCTAAAGATTCGCCTGTAACTTATTTAATTTGGTGTAATAACTTTTAATTGTGTTAATAATAGGGATTTTGTTTCATCAGCAGTGGAAAATCAAAGGTTTCTAAATGATATTATCATTATTGTACCTACAAAACAGGCATCATTCCCGCCAATATTTTGACAGCCGTCAAAATAACCAATACAGATTACTGCAATTTTTTTCTAAAGACCGTGGAAGGATAAGTTAGGTGAAAGAAAAGACTATAGATAGTACATAATTTTGTACGTATTTAAATTTAATCAGCGAAATAGGTAATTACGAACAGAATCAATACTCTTAAACTAAGATCATGGCTTTGTAGCATTTAGGAATTGTTAAGATTATGTTATTAGGACTGTATGAAATTTCTTGTTTGTATTACAGTAGTGTACATCTTGATTTCTTTTTGTGACTAATATTCATAATGGACAGACATTTTGTATAAGAATTTTATTCAGTTCAGTTTTAAAATCTTCATGCCTAGCTTTTAAGATTAAAGACTATGGATAAGTTATGTAAAAATGAATATTTGACCTTAAACACTAACCAAGGCGCTATTTTGATACTATTAGTCAAATTATTTCGTTTTATTATAACATTATAAATAAATTGAAAAACAAAAAAATTTTAATTTAAAATTATAGCGCCATAAACAGACTTATTGTGGAACCATAGTTCCTACATTCGAAATTATGACAAAATTACCCAAAATTATGGAAATTGAGTAGAGTACGGATACATCCGTATTTAGAATATTATTTTAATGGTTTTTGTAAGTGGCTGGTATATTATCAAGACAGCTAATAGCTTATCGCAAAACTTAGAAGTTTAATTCGAATGAACAAGAGGTTAAAATATTTCTTGCTTAAGGATGGAAATATACTGCAATCAATAGACTTAACATTCTTAGACTAAGGTCTTCTCCCACCACCTCCAAATAGCATTTATCTATAAGATAAAAGTCTCGCAATCTCTCTTCTTTAACCTAACAAGAGCGAGACGGCATATGATTTATCTGTCGGATAAATTTTACTTGTTAGTTGTGGGATTGGCCATAAGTATATTATAATTTATCTGCAAGAAATATTGATTAAGTCCTAAGCTTATAATTAGTAGTATGTTATAGGAATAAGCCACATTTTTATATGAAATAAGATTTTAAATACGGGTGTTTAGCTATTTGCTTTGCTAAATGCGCTTATGTGGATACGAAATTGATACACGTGTGAACGACGGGGTTCTAGTACATAAAGAAAGTCCAACATAGTTCATAGTATATAGTGAGAATGTTTTATACATAAAGCTGTTGATAAATAAAAGTATTTTGGACATATTTTGCTTTTTATTTTGTGCTGTACCTGTTAGCGCCGTTTACTTTGAGGAAATCACCAATACATGATTTTAATCCTATTGCTGAAGTTTTACTTATATTACAGACTAGATTTTGCCCGCGGCGTCGCTCGTGTTAATGTAGGTTAGGTTAGACTAGTAACATTACTTTTTTCTGTACGAAAGCTATCCTACGTCCTCTTCAGTTCCCCTGACAACGTGTATGCGAAATTTTATGGTGATCGTTCGAGTAGTTAATGTGTGAAAGCGTAAGAAACGAACAAACTAACATTCGCATTAATAATATTAGTTAGGATTAGCATTCAGGTTGGAACTTCCATACGACCGGTCTGTTGGTAAGTGAAGCCTAAGACCGCTTGGACATGACTGGTTCTTTGGCCACACCGCAGAAACATGGAAGAATTTCACAGCCTCGTAAGGCTGCGATCTTCTGTAAGTTACAGTCTAAACTGGGCTCTGTCTACTACTCTGCTGAGCCATGCCTCTGAAAATCAAGCGTTCAAGATATTTCATGCTTGAATAGCATATATATATTATATATATATAATATATATTCCTCAAATAAATATACTCCAATGAATACAATTTTATTTTGAAAGCTTATTCATAGATGGCGTTGCAATAAAGATAAAACTGTGCACATATTTTATATATTTACGGTTCATAGATGTCGCTGTATCAGCAGAAACTTTTGAAGTTAAAATATTGGTGTAGATGGCGTTGCTATTGTAATAAACTCTTCCAATTCAATTGGTGTGTTTAACTAGATACACTGCGGTGATGTTATCCTAATATTATAAATTCGGATGTTTGTTTGTGACGCTTTCATGCCTTAACTACTCATCATGATGAAATGTCGCATACACGTTGTCAAGGGAACAGAAAAAGACATAGGGTACCTTTTATACGGAAAAAGTACTGTTACTTAACTAACCTAGTCTATGTTCATTTAAGCGAGCAACGTCGTGGGCCAAATCTAGTAATTTATATTTGGTTTTCTTTTTACTTAAAAGATATTTACCATTGAATGTGCGGATGGCGTAGTGGTTTATGTGGTTGCCTCCCACTGCACCTGCGGCGAGTGTTGAGGGTTCGAATCTACACGTAACAAAAAATGGTGTCGTCCACAAATGGTTGTTCCGAGTCTGGATGTTCTTTGTGTTTGAGTCCGAGAAGAAAAGAGAAAGTCCCCCGCGATGCAGGAATTGCACCAAGTTCGGCAGTTCTCCTTTTAAGAAAAGGAAGCTTAGTCTATGGACGCTTGTAATATAATGGTAACAATTGATCATTGCGGTTTCTCTATACCCCTAGCAATATTGTGCCTCATGAGGGAGCTATGGAGGTCTTACTCGACACTGGAAAACATGGTTATTTGGGACTAAAATAAGTAAGTAGATATATACCGTTAACCAATACGATTGCTCAAACAATAAAAAAAAGAAACGTCTTGCCGTCTATGAGAAAATATCAATTAAAAGAACAGATCTAGTAGAAGGTTAAGAAGATTATAATAAGGCAGTTAAAATTTTTAAAATAAACTATCGACCCTCTCCGTCTTCGCACAGGTAGTACAAAACATTAACAAATTACACCTAAACATTGCTCATGAATCACATCAGTCTTCGTGAAAACCGCATGCAAATCCGTTCAATAGTTTTTGAGTTTATCGCGAACAGACGAAACAGTCGCGGCATGTGACTTTGTTTTATAGTAGATATGTAGTGATATGATAAATAAAACTTAACTAACGCACTGAAATTCTGTGCTTAGCATAACTTTACAAGTATTCAAATAACTGCCACAAAGAGCACCTCGACTGAAAAGCAGTATTCAATATGGATGACACTTTTTGTACCGTTGCAGGGACTGAATCCATAACACTTGGCGCTATGCAGAAAAGGGATGACCAATAAACTATTTGCGCCATCGATGTCATATAATTGTATATATTATTTATTATTGTTAGTAAGTATGTATGTACATACACGTACACATGTACGTATAGGTATACGACAGCAGTCATTATACGACGCGCTCTTAGACAGACGTGTGCACGTAGATACGTAAATATAATTAACTAGAAGTGCCCGCGGTTTCACCCACGTTTATGATTACTGCACTGCCCCCTTGGGTCGTAGCGTGATGTTATATAGCCTATAGCCTTCCTCGATAATTGAGCTATCCAAAACTAAAAAAAGATTCAATTCAGTCCAGTAGTTCCTGAGATTAGCGCGTTCAACCAAACAAACAAACAAACTCTTCAGCTTTTTAATATTAGTATAGATTTATTGTACCTATAGCGCGGCGCAAGCGCACGCTCGTATTTTTATCGCCATGAGTGATACACTTGTGGTGAATGAACTGCTGGCGTTCCTGCAACAGAAGCTGGAAGGCATGGACGAGGTGTCGGCCATCCAAACATGTTCCACGAACTTCAGCGAAGAGGACATAGCTTCTGTCAAGCTGCTTCTGTACGGGTCGCTCAATAAAAGTGATCAGATGGTGTCTCGCAGGCGTGACGAGACAGAAAAGTCTGCAGGATATTATCACGCTGCTTCTTCTTCTTTTTGTGTGGTTAGTGGCCAACCTGTTGTCAAGAGTCGTTCAAGTCGCCCGTAGGCCTCTGACATGGCTTAACGACTGCTGTCAACTTGGCAACAACCGGGACCGACTTTTTACGTGCCCTCCGAAGCACGGAGACGCTCAGATGAAATACCATTAAACGGTCACCCATCTATAGGCTGACCGTACACAACGTTGCTTAACCTGGCTAATCGTTTACTGATCAGTGATCACGCTGCTGAAGGAGACCGATCCTGACGACGCGACGTGCCGACGTTTGTGGCGAAGGACTTGAATAAGTTACCTCTCGTCACTTAAGACCACGTCGATGTTACAAGCCTTTTGAAAGACATCGTCTTCCTTAAGGCCAGTTTAGCGGATGCAAACAAGTTGACGAGTTGTGCAACTCTTTGGCTTTAGGCTGCCTGTTCATTGAAGCGGATCTAAAAACGGAGAAATATTAACCTATAGGATTGCATAAAATCTCCGCTCCGCTCCAGTATGCAATCCTATTATAATTTTTTTTTTTTAAAAGGCTACTCCCTCATTAGGACTAAATCCTGTGTCGCGGGGGACTTTACAAACATACAACTAACGGACACAATGAATACCCAGACTCGAAACAACAATTTATGAATCACACAAAGTGTTGTCTCGTGTGGTGATCGAACCCACAACACTCGGCGCAGTGTCAAGTGGCGAGGCGGCCGTCTAAACCACTACGCCAACCGTGCATAATATTTCTCCGTTTCTTCGCTCCGTAGCCTCGCTCCGCTTCAATAGACAGGCAGCCTTAAGTAGGTCAACATCAACACGCGTAAGGTGCAAGCTACTTCGATACATCGGTCGCAAGTTTCGCGTCAGCAGTTTTGTCGCCGGTGTACATCTCTTGCCTGCACTGCACCACTAAAGCGGAGGACATCGCGGCGTACATATGTACGCCAGAAGTCCAAGTACATGCAAGAGTGTAGCTGCTGGAGTCGCGTCGCCACGTCAACTACAATGCGTTCGTTGCACGAGTCCCAACTTTTTTCGAGTCTTAAGCATTTTGCATGTATTCATGAAGGATCATGACTACATGCAAAAAGCTTAAGACTTTTGACCGAAGGGTGTGGTGTTCCGTCGCTTCCGAGTGAGACATGGACGCACAACAGTAGAGTGCAAGTGAAGCATTACTAACATAGTTAATAAGTTATATAAATACTAATACACATTTTATGTATTTTAGTCCATAAAGTATTTATCTATGCGTCTACGCTACGCGAAATAAATGATTAATATATGGTATTGATTATTTTTAATTTTAGATATTTATAATTCTACGAAATTTGGACTTAATATGATCATCTTATTATTTCATATATAGGTTGTACCCCTTATTTACAGTCTTAGGAAATGAATATCGAATCTTTCTTATTTGACAAAGTGGAAGACTGTGCAAAATTTTATGTTTCTATCACTATGGCCTATAAGCACTTTCGTCTCTACAAATTGAATCAGTCAGTCGATCTCTTTCGCTCGTTACTTAGCACGCGTGAATCCTAGCTATATACTGGAACGCACTATCAATCTAAAATAATCTCATGTGCTAATAAATGCAATTAGACATGTCCAAGACATCTAATTGCCAAGTTTCATCTTAATTTGTTCTGCGGTTTACGCGTGATATCAAATATCTAAATAAACAACTTATAAACTAACCTAACCTAACCTATCTATATTTTTCTTTCTTTGCATGTAAGAAGAAGCTAATCTACACACATACCTAATACTCGACTTCTAGGCGGCGTATCAAGGTGAAACATGCAACAGTTTTTAACCCCCGACGCAATAACGACGGGGTGTTGTAGGTTTGACGAACGGATGAACCGATTTTAATTTTGTTTTTTTTGTTTGAAAGGTAAATTAGTCGGTAGTGTTCTTTGTTATGTTTGATGAAAATCGGTCCAAGATGGCCGCCGCCACAAAATGGCAGCTTTTTCACAACTCCTTCAATATGGGTATCAAATGAATTTTCGTTCGGGGGTATTTTAAATTTATGTTATTAGTTAGACCTCCGCAATACAATGGTGACCGTAAGAAATTTTGTGTTCTTAGTAGTTTTTGCGTGATGCGTATAGATCAGCGGTCGGCAAACCGCGGCTCGCGTTTCTCCTCTTTGTGGCCCGCAACTGTTTTGTAAATATGGTCTTATCATTTGGAATTATTTTAATATCGCGCCCAAACTGAAGTCAACTCCAGGCGGAAGCCGGCACTGGCCCACAAAATATTTCTCAACATATGTGGTTGCTTTTATGCATTCTATCATAAATGATAAAGACATACAAAGTTATGAACATGTCCGGCCCGCCTCTATTTAATTTTGTCTCTATGTGGCCCGTGCCTGCTAAAGGTTGCCGACCGCTGGTATAGATAGACAAAAGTTCTATTAATAATTGTTATGTGTTCTATAGCTCTTATAAGAACTTACTTAGACATTTAATTATTTTCATTCTACTTAAAAAGTAACAGTTTTCGTTTTAGGCTACTACTTGGTTTCGTCTTAGCTAAACTTGCAAACTACGTATAATTTCTAATTAAGTTTACAGTTACGAAACCTATTTTAGTTTTAACCGATTCTATTTTAACAATAAACTGATTTCCTCTCACTAAATAAAAACAACAAACCATATACATCAAATTTACCTTTCCTATACAGCAAAGTGGGTTATAACGACCGTAAAATAAAATTCCAGAGCCAAAACAAATGGACTGAAAACGACAATACTTAAAGTCTAGCTCACCCTTATACCTACAAGGGCAATTACCGGGCAAATTAGTCATTAGGGCGAGACACACAGCCGGGGACGGAGGTGCCCGCGGCACCACACTAATTTAGAACAGTGTGGATGTCGCCTTAAGGGGACAGGGACGAGTGGATAGATATGTCGGTACCTACTATAGGGGGTTAAATAATTGTTGGGGCAGGTTAAGATTGATATAGTAGGTAGAACATATACATACCTACTCTTTAAATTCGTGTAAAAATAGTGCAGATTGTTTTGTTAAATGAACACCAAAACTCATATCACTTCGCGACGATGCCGCTGCGCAAAGCGCTGTGGATTCGAATTCCAAACGAGACAGTTATTTGTGTAGTTAATAAATAATAGTTGTGTGTCTAGATGTTTTTGGGTCTATTTATTGATGTTTGTAAACATTGTTATTCTCCGTGATACAGGATTTGATCCACAGCACGGAGGCTGGGTCTATGCCGAGAAGAAGCACACGGTTTACGAGCGATTTAAAAATTTTGTCTGCTTCTCCTGGTTTATAGGCGTAAGATGTAAGATGTGCGTATATTAGATAGGTTTGTTACTACTAATTGGCAACAGCAAAACACTGTTTAGCACCGCGCATGTCCCTTTTTTTGATCACGCGGTAGTTTAAACGTTTTCGCCGGGCCGAGTGTTGTACGTTATAAATTATATGTAATTTCTTCCAGATCGAAGTTTGGTCACGGTGGCCAATCTTAACGGGGTCTGGCCATCTGCGCTGGAGATATTATAGTGCACAAGTGCTCTCTCTGTCCCCTTACTCGCATGATGAAGAGATTACCTACGCGCAGGACAAACGGCGCGAGGTGCTTTCCGAGGCACAGGTGTTTAACACCGCCAACTTCTTAACTTCGAGCTGCTATTGTGATTTCTTAACAGAAAAACCCAATATCTTATTGCTGGCCGAATGTTTTCGTTTTGTTGGTCGAACTAATTGAAATAGTTATTAAACTATAGTATGCTATGTATAGACATAATATACTATACTTTTACATATAAAATACTAAAATTAAATACCTATTTCTTAGGCAAAGTCCGAGTAATAAGTAAAACAGAAATTATTCGATTATGATTTGAAAATAAGTAATGGTGGTTCCGATTTTCGTCAGGTAAAACAGTTTCAAGAATATAGTTTTTCAGAAATACTGTGTCGTTAGTTTTGTGGCATAAGTTTTCGTGCGATAGTGAGGTCTTTGATTTAATTCTCGGGTCAGGCCAAGTGCTGCTGAATTTGTCCGATAGGAAATTCTCCGTTGCGGTACGGCGTCTATACACCCGGTAGGCGGCAATAAAGTAGCCTGTTAGGGTCATAGCACACATATCAACCCGAAGCGGATCGTCACCGTATCGCCTTTCGCATCGCCGTCAAACAGCCGTCAACCTTTTTTTTTTGATACCCAGGAAAAATGCTTGATGCACTACCCGCCGGCTAGGGGACGGCACCGGCGGGGCATGTGGGACTCACCAGCCGAGTGCTGGTATACCATCTAAAAAACCTAGGGTGTTCCCTCTCTCACCCAATGGGGGGGCCAGTTGGGAGTCTGAAAAGATTCATCCATAGCAGGCCCCCCCGTGTGGGTGCCGGCCGGGTCACTCGGACCCGACCTCCTCTCGTCCCCGGGGGAGAGCAATTCACTGCTTTCCCCTTTCGACGTTAGAAGGCGCGCGCCCTCTATGGGTTCTTACTCACGGGTGGCATGGTCCCCTGAGGCCTTGCCACCCAGAACCCTTAGGTGGGGGGCAGGAGAACGACATAAGCGCGTCTCCTGCGCCCCCTCCTCCGGCGGCGGATGTCCGGGACGTAAGGATCTTCCTCACGCCCCCGCTCCGCCGCCTCCTTCTGCGAGATGACAGCCTCGCCTCATTGCACCCCAGCACCTGTCGTCGCCGACAATCATGGATGCGACGGTCGGCAACGAGAGGTCGGGGCCAATCACGGCGACCAGGGCACAGCGCTCCTCGGCCCACGCCGGACACTCCTCCAGCGTGTGCTGCGCCGTGTCCCGACAGTGTGTCCGCAGTGGTGACACCTGGTTGTCGGCTTCCTACCAGCTATCTTGCACAGGTACTCTCCGAAACAGCCGTGTCCGGAGAGCACCTGAGTAAGCCGGTAGGTGAGCGGTCCGCGCCGTCTGTCCGTCCATTGCCTTAGCACTGGACGGACAGCCTCGACGGTCCTCACCCTGTAGCGGCGCTGGGTCAGTCGTTCCTCCCACTTGGCCTCGAGGACCAGTCGAGCCTGGGACCTTCGCGTCTCCACCGCCCTGTGAGTGGGTTCCTCACCATGGAGCCGGAGGTCCACTCGCTAGTGATACACCGAAACAGCCGTCAATCTAACGTAACCAAAGCGGATCAGCCGTTTCAGTACTTCGATTCGGCTACGGCTAGGCGATGCCGCGCTCACTTAAGTCATATTAATATGTATATTAATATGTATATTTTCTCACTTCTTCAATGATTTTTCCCTTTTTATCGCTAATTTTTTGGTGAAATCTAACCTACAAATTCAATAAAACACGCGCGCAATACGACTGTTAGTTGTCTTGTGAATGACAGCACGTTCAGCAACAGTAGTGCACGGAGAGACGTAAGCGCGAGGACTGCAGGTTGACCACGCACCGCACCGCGGTTCATGAGCTTGTCTCGAGGAGGCGATTACGTTACGATGCCGATTAGTGTGCGTTGCAGTAGGTAGTTTCATACAAAGAATACTGCACGGCTCGAGTTGATACGGTGACGATCCGTTTCCGAGTTGATATGTGTGCTATGACCTTTATTACATTGGTCTGTTATTAGACTAAGTAGTATACTTTTGCCCAGCTCCTTGAAAAATACAGGGATGGATACACTTTTACATTATTCCTCAAATTTATGTTAAACTTATATAATTTAATACTTTATTATTATTTGCATCGCTGCACACTGACAAATTGACAATACTAGCCTTGACCTGAATGGAGGCAATTTCCGGTTAGTTAAGCGGAAGGTGTGGTGTTGCCAGTGAGCAGAAATGAAATTTATAGTGTTGGTATTTATTTTTTATTTAAATTTTTTTTTAGTTTTCTAGTTTTATTTTTGTTCTGTTTTTATTTTTATTTTGTTTACTTTTGGTTTCTTTTATTCAATTTTTTGATTTCTTCTTGTTTTGCGTGTGCCCTTGTGTGCCAAAATAAATATTTTTCTTTCTTCTTTCTTCTTTATTTTCTTCTTACCTATGTATAAAAGAGTAGCCATGAGATCCTAGTTTAGTTTTAGTTTTGCAAAACATCAATAAAATAAACAAAACTAACTGTAGGAATGGCGTAGTTGTTTAAGTGCTCGCCTCGTCACTGCTACTGCGGCGAGTGTTGTGGATTCAAATCAATTCGAACAGGACAAATATTGTCGGCCTCGATGGCGTAGTGGTTAGTGTAACCGACTGCCACGCCTGAGATCGCGGGTTCGATTCCCGCACAAGTCAAACATTTGTGTGCATAGACATGGATGTTTGTCTTGATTTGGGTGTTTCTATGTATAATATGTAGGTACGTATTTACAAAAAAAAAAGTATAGTGTCATTTTCTAGGACCCATAGTACAAAGCTTTGCTTAGTTTGGGCTAGATGATGTTATGTGATAGAATATTATAAATATTATATTATAAAGTCTACCGCGAACGAATTAGGTAACGTTAGGGCAAGTGCCACTTCAAAAATAAAAATTTTGCTTGTAGTACACTACTGGCCGCACAAGGAACATATAGACGATACCATAGGGTTCCCTGATGATGGCGCAGCGCCTCTTTACTGACGTGCTTTTTCTAACCTTCAATCTCACTCTGCTAACTTCATGCTTACACAGCATTATATCACATCAGGTCAAACCTTTTAAGTTAAGCTTGTTAAGCTGTTAAGCTTTTAAAAAGGGTATCTATGTAAGTATTGAGTATGATCACGATATTACCCGTTTTCTATATCTATACAAATATTATAAAATATAAATAGTGGTTTAGACGGCCGCCTGACACTGCGCCCAGTGTTGTGGGTTCGATCCCCACACGAGACAACACTTTGTGTGATTCATAAATTGTTGTTTCGAGTCTGGGTGTTCATTGTGTCCGTTAGTTGTATGTTTGTAAAGTCCCCCGCGACACAGGATTTAGTCCTAATGTCCCGCATTGTTGTCTTTTTCAAAAACAAAAACAAATTTCTTTCTTTTTGTTTGTTTGTTTTTAAGGATTTAACTCAAAAATACAAAACAGACTTTAAAAATTCTTGCACCATCAGAAAGCGTATATAATCAACGAGTAACATATCTTATTTAAAAAAGAAAGTACTGTTACTAACATAACCTAACCTACATTTACGGGAGCGAAGCCGCGGGCAAAAGCTAGTTAGTTATATACATAATGCAATGTGAAACTGCCTATGGGTTAAAGTATCAGGCACTTCTTTCTCTTGTCTGTCTAGTAGCTAATCTGTAATATATCATAGGTACTTGCCGCTTGAAGGATTCTAATTCAACTGCCTTCCTGGTTTACTATAACCGTCAGCCAATGTAAGGCCAAAAAATGCCTTTACCTCAATAGGTAGGTTTGTTTTGGTCTTAAATTGGCAAAATCGCATGACGCCAATGCAAACATCATGCATTTACGATAGTCGTTTTCAACACCTTGAATATTAACCGCTAACATGTTATATTATTTACAAACATAATTTCATTGCAATTTTTTCATAAATAGCTTCATAATATGTATTTATTTTTTAAAGGACAACTACTGCGTAAATCTATAAACGTCTCGCGGATCCCTTTACAAACATAATAATAATAATATGCCGTTTTTCATCCATAGTTACCCATATACCGGTACCTACACCAAACACCCATACCGTAGCAATAGTCCTACGCCTACTGCGGCTAGTGCCGCTGTAGGTGTTCCATCACACCTTTAATTAAAACTCTTCAAGGGCCTCTTCACGTTGGACCCATGTCTCCGTGTAAGCCTCCCAAAGGGCCAGGTATTTTTCTAATATAATAATTATGTTAGAAAATACCTGTGATAAGAGAAACAATAATAAAACAATTGACACACAACACTCAGATTCGAAACAATTAATTGAGAATATTGTGTTAGTTTATATCTTGTCCCGTGTAAGAATCGAATTCATAGCATTGTCACAAACAAGGCGATCACTAAAACGCTACGGCATCCATACAAAAATCCTATCTATGAACATGAATATGCGTGCTTTTTTTATTTGAGTGTTGAGTAAAATCACAAGTAATACTTAATAAATCACTCATATTGTACATCTTAATATATCCATTCCAATCTTATTACGTACCTATCTGCAAAGCAAATATATCGCATATTCTATTTTAAATAAATATCTTAAGATAAAACATTATTTTTTAATTAATTATCTACGTAATTATACGATTTGAGCTAATTTATTTCTAATAGTACCTACGGGCAAATCTTGTTATCTCTAGAATTATGAAAATATCCACTTTTTCTTTTTCTTAAGGGACTACTCCGTCACTCTTCACACATATCTACTTCTTATTCATGCGTCGCGGAGGACTTTACGAACATTCAAATAACAGACCCGACAAATAATATAAAGTTAATACGTAGAGCTAATTTAATGTCACCTAAAATACTAAAATCGCAAAAGAGCATAATTTATTATTAATCGGTTTCATTGGTTACGTGCAAACCCAATAAAAGCATTTGTCTTTCATTTTATAATAATTGCAATTCATAATAATTAATGTTCACCGAAATTAAACACATCATTGATATCCTATAAAGCATTTAATAAAGTATAAATTAATTTACAAAATTACTAATTACGGCAAACATCCCATGCATAATACTCCTTTTCATTAAAACGTACTCAAATAATAATACACCGCTAAGGCCGCGTACTAAATTATAAATCTAAGTCTTAACTGTGGCGACACAAGAAACTCATTCCCATATCATTTAAACTTAAATAGTTGTACGTTTATATACGAAATAGTAATAAAATAGGTAACAAGCGGGCGGCCACATTTACCATCAACCATTATAAAGCAGAGTCCACCAAATTTAACAAAAACATGAGAACAGTTTCAACGATTTAAAAGCTAAGCGAGTACCCTTAATTGCGTTAGACTCCGTTCTGTACAGCTACTTTTACGATCGATTATTTCCCTTTAAACACACCGACGATATTCTTCATCCCTCGCCGACTTTACTGGGACCACTTAAGGGCTGAAATTCAATGACAGAAAACATAGTTTATCTTTGCATTTTTGTAGGAAAAGGATGGGTATAAGGCGTACGGTTGGCTGACATAAGGGGTGGTACTTTCGAACAGTTACGCCCCAAATTCTAAGGGTAGTTTTGCCAGTACCCGAGCCAAAGTTGGTGGCGGCCGCTGGAGGGTTGCGTCGCCTCTCGCCGGATCAGAATTATGTTGATAAACGATTTGTTGTATGAGTGAGTCGCTCCGAGGCTCTGCAGACTGTGCGTGGACAGGATTGTGTGGTGATGGTGCTCGTTCTACTTCTGTGACTGTGATTATAGTTCAAACACAAGCTCAGTTTTATTAAACAGGTATTCATACTTTTTTTGAACTTTTTGTGTCGAGTGTCTTTTTTGTTTAAGTTTTAAACGGTCTGTGCTTGTTCGTTGTATTATATTGTAATGTCTATGATTTTAGAATACGTTTAAGGACACGTTAGCTTAACCCAGTGACTGATTTTTAAGTGTATTATATACTTAGTAGTGGTAGTTACCACGTATATACCGATTACATTAATAATATTTAAGATAACAGTTGATCAGTAATCTTGAAATATGGGGCATTGAACGGATGTTTTAAATGATTTTAAGAGTCAAATTTTATGATGTTTGGCCAATTGATAGATTCAATTTTGTGTTTTCATTACAATTACTTATATTTATACCTATATCATGAGCTCTTTAAGAGTTTCAATTACACAATGTGGAGATAATTATATGAATACATATATTTTTCTTTACGACGTTTATAGGTACCAACTTTTCGATAATAAATTAATTAAATAAACCTATATAATTTATTTGTTAATATATTACGTGTATATAGTAATGAAACCCGTACTTCAATTCAGTAGGTATTTAACGAAGATTTTCATCAGGTTGTTAAGTAAAAATCATAATATAATTTATATATCTATGATAAATATTAAGAATAACTATTAGCGCAGCAATATCGAAGATTTTATTAATATGTTAATAAATAATTTATAAAATGTAAACTGCACATGATGCGTCTATTTCTTAACATAAAAATAAATAACATAAAACTTTTCTTTATGAATGTTAATGCTAACCCGACTTATGTTCACATTTCCATTTAAATACATAAATTATTCTTAATAATATATAATAATAATTTACTTTAAACATGTTCTAAGAGATAATGGTTGATAACAATGTTCCCATAATTTATTTAATAAAACCGCCATTGAACTAGATTTGAGTCCAATGTTGCAAGACTACAAATTTACAGAGATACAGCTTACTTGTAACTAAGATCTGTGGACACAACAATATTTTACAGAACCGCGATATCGCCGCAATTTAATGAATACCTAAACCACACCAATTATCTATGACAGCGACAATCGTTCAAATATTTACTGCCATTACTAATTGGCAAGATTTTTTTATCGTCTATGGATTTTTTCGCGGGAAAGACAGTAACTCTATATTGATACGATAATTGTCATATGGTTGATGGGTTTACGGTTTACTTATCATAGGCACAATTCGCCGCCGCGGCAAGGGATCTTTAAGTAGAGCAATAAATTGGATGCTTATAAAGGTTGTTTCGATTCTGAATATCTTTCGAATGCGTGATTTATGAGTTTGTTTAAATATTCTCTGATTATTGAGTGTTTAATATGTTTTTATTGATGTAGTCGGTGTATGGTTTAATTATGGTCAATTTAGATAGTTGTAGGTACGGTTGGTAAAAGATATAAGCACATTTGTAATACTGATTGTGAATTAAAAAGATGGTAGATGATGCTGTTGGATATCTTGCCAGCGTCCTATTTGTAAAGACTAAAGAAAGGACAGAAACATAAATGAGATTTTTAAGTGCTTTATCATACACTGTAATAGTAACGCCTTGACTTTTACTGTAGTATTAGTTAAATGATGGCTATTTTAATCACAATTAATTACTATCGAACCATAACAAGTGAATATGCATTTTTAAAATTAAAACGAATCAGTTTAATGTGCAGCTGCTTATGCCGCTAGTTGTAACTATATATCACTATTACTACATATTATAAAACAAAGTACATAGGTACCCCGCCGCGTCTGTCTGTCTGTTCGCGATAAACTCAAAAACTACTGAACGGATTTTCATGTGGTTTTCACCAATAGACACAGTGATTCATGGTCAGGTTTAGGTGTATAATTTGTTAAGGTTTTGTACTACCCGTGCGATGCGATATTAATAATTGTCATATCATAAACAAATACAGGATTTCTTTGCGCATGAAGAAATTGAATCTTTATGTGGAGTTAAAGGTTTTCTGATTAATATTAATGTCAATGGTAGATTACGCGTTGGAAAAAGTGAAATTTTAATTTACTTTACGGTAATTATCAGTACGGATTCTGAATCAGCGTTTGGTATAAGGAAAAAGACTTGGATGCTATTGCCAAGACATGGTATCCTAGTGCGTAATCTTCGGTAACTGTCCTTTATATCCACATCCAGACAAAGAAGAAGCATTGTGTCTCACCGTCGTTCGAACATCGACTAAGGAAATAAATTCACGATTTCGCTCTATATGGAGCAGGTCGCTAGGAGAATTAATTTACAGAAGATAACAGCCAACCCACCTTCTTTTATGTTTCTGCGGTGAATACAGTTTCTAGACTGCTTAAAGAATCGCTGTGTCGTCTGCAAGGGTCCTATAATCTTAGTATCGTACGCTGACAATATAACAAGTCCTTTTTAAATGGATCTGTAACGAGTGAGTTGTATCTATGGTGTTGCGGTTGAGTATTGGCTATGGTACATATTACTGTTAGACGGGCCGTACTCTATATTTGCCGGCCATCTTGTGTAAAAAGCTTAATCACTACATATTATAAAACAAAGTCACCCGCCGCGTCTATCTATCTGTCTGTTAGCCATATACTAAAAACTACTGAATTTAGTGATTCGTGAGGAAGGTTTAGGTGTGTAATTAGCTAAGGTTTTGTACTACTCGTGCGAAACCGGGCGGGTTGCTAGAGCTACGTAATTTGAGGTTTTATTGCAGACGTACATTTCAACTAGTAACCAGCACATCTCCATCTTGCACTAAATGATAATTAAAAAAACGATTTGTCAGACAATTAAAAGCACACATACGTGTATTAATTAGTTAAGTGTTAGTTGATAATTAGAGCGGGACATAAAATGTATGAGCGGTGTCACGGACGCATGACGGTAATGCCGTCTCCTCGGGGAATGACGCGTTTAATTTCAAATAAATTATCTTCGTGACGGCCATGTTCTTTTTATTGTACCATAGACAATTAATATGAGCGACTACTTTTTGTTTAGGGTTCGGTATTTAAAATAATAATCGTAGACAGCTTTTCTTTTTTTATTTCATACATGTTTCATACCTACACGTTTTGCAACTTGAATAAGTACTATATTTAAGAGTGATGATTCTTCGCATCGGCTGTTATAAGATCAACCGACGGCTTTACGCCTCTGCGGCTTACGGAGGAATGACTCGTTCTGGCGATATCGTGATTTTCATTCGCAGATTAATTTTATCAGATATGACTAATACCTAATTGAAATATTTGTCGAACACCCACATCTCAGTTTTCAATAAATATCAAGTAACTTGTCTGTGGCTAGCGACGACCGCAAACTTGGGCCGCTTACTATTCTAGGACTATTAGAAACACGTGCTATGCTCGTACTACTAAAAAGGAATGCCTACGCTAGCGACGTAAGATTTTAGAGGCACCGGTAGCGCTATTTGCTAAATGCCACAACTCTTTATACAGTATACTTGACATCCTAACCACTCTAGAAACGCATATGTATAAGCTATAAGGCCTACAAAATAAAAGTATTTTCCCTGTCGTCCCAGAAAATAAACTGAAAATATATTATATTAAATTTTACCCTACAATACAAAATACGTGAGTGCCTGTAAAAAAGTAACACATTCCTTTTTTAATTTTAAAAATGTTCTTTTAATAGTTGACTGCTGTCATAAACTGACATTACAAAGTCTAATTTTAATAACCCTTCGCGTTTACTAAGATGCGCGTACGACGGGTGTGTGTCACACCGACTTGTAATGGGCCACTAATTAAAAATATACATGAGTTTTTATGCTGGATGACGTTGCTGAAATTCTTATTTTGAATATTTAAATAACATAACCTTGTGCCTGTTGCTTGAAGGCGTAACCAGATGCTGATTTTGGAATATTTCTGATCCTTTATTTACTTTCATTAGATCTTGTACGATCGTTATTAAGGTTACTACTACTTGCCTTCTCCAGAATGTGTCTGGTCTGGTTATCCATATTCTGCGTAGGCCTTTTACAGCTGACTATGCCTAATATAGCAGTTCGAAATTAGCGCTTTATTCAAATTTAAGTAAAATAAAACATAACAATTGTACCAATGTTAAAGAAGGTATATTTGATACTTAAACAGTTTTCTTTCCTTACAATTTTGTATTTATTATTATCCAGATTAGACACTACTTAGAATTTATGGTTAAACAATCTTGTCTGTTATAAACAAAATGTAATAAGAGTTATTATACTAATTTAAAGCTTTACTGATAGCTGGGCACCGCGGAGATAAGACATAGCAGATGTGTCTGCGTAGATTCGAGTAAATCCACATGATTGAAATACAGGAATAATAAACGAATATATATAATATAAATAATAACTTTAAAAAAATCTTGCCTTTAATGTGTTAAGTCACATGTCACAGGGGCCTATCGCCATCTACTGGGACACATTTTCATACCCATGTTGCTACTGCGAATTTTCTAGAAGAAAAGCACTTAGCCTGACCGGAAGATTGAAATCGGAATCACGATCAGCCGCAAACTTACGCCACGGTGCACTTAATGCAGACATTTTTGACTTGTAGATTTTTATAGATGGAGTTATAATAATATTATGTAAGGGTGCAGTAATGTTCCCGTTCAAGGCGACCGATTTGAACAGGAACAGTACCACAGTCTTATTTTTTGCCCTATTACTTTTGGTAAGTGAAATCTCCGCAGGCCTAATTACTCATTCGGCCCCGACCGTTACATTTTTTCTACATTTCTTAAGTTCTTTTAATACAGGCTACGGTGGCTGTTTACCATTAGGCAGCAAACAGTGTTTGTTTGCCACCTTTGTAGTTTACGGCAGGCAGTGGTTTAACCTTTACAGTATCTTCTATGATGGCAGGAAAACATGAGCAGCGGTTTCCATTAAGTGGATCGCTGGCTCATTTACCGGCAGAAGGAATTTTAAATATCTCTTTTAATCTTTGAAAGTTATAGATAGCATTTATAATGACAGTGAGCTTTAAACATATCTTGAATATCTAATTTTTGTACTTAATGAATTTACCTATCTAAATTTTTTGTTACATTTTTGTACTTACATGATGTATTACAAAAAAAAGTAGGAATAAGTCACAACAAAGAATTAAAATACTTTTTGCACCACCTAGCTTCAAATATAACTTTAAATTGGAGGAGTTATGTTAGCCGTAGCACATGATTTTGTTAAAAGTTTTTAAAATATTATACTCAGTATTTCAATTATCTTATTAAAGATAGCAATAAATATTTTTACAGTATATACCTACTCCTTCTTGTAAACGTATTAGCGTGAGAGCTAGCTCATTAGCCAATACAAAAGAAATCAAAATCATTTTGATTAAACGTATGTAAGTAAATTAAATACATCCACAAAAATTCAAATGTAAGCGCACGAATTAGAAGCGCGTTTTTTGTTTTATCTAACCGGCCGATCGCTGTGGACGCTACGGTGTGTAAGCTGGCCGAATTAACACTCTACCGATTAGCATGCAAAGGGTTAGGTTTACTACATACTAAAGTTTATAGCGATGTTATCGGCGGGTAAAAGTGACCATCTGCTAATCTTGTTACTGTAGTTAGTTTCGGGTTTAAATGGGTGAAAGTGCACCGTTAAACGTATGCCAGGTAATAAGTATTTTAGGGTTAGACTTAACGTCATCTTATGTTCAATTGAAACATTGGTATTAACGGTAGGTTAATCTGACCTGAGTAAATAGAGCTTTTTTTAATTAACTTTCATTTGAGCTCGACTTGGTAAAACAAATAAATGTTTTTAGTCTCATCTATTTATATGTATCTAACATTATCTCATTTTTCTGTAACTTGTTGCATAAGACTTCATTTAGACCCTTTCCTTACTTTCTATCTTTATATTTAACTGGACAGCTCTATTATAATTATAATAAAATATTTATGATGTAATACCATTATATTGGTTTCCCAGACATACATATACCTATAATTAATTATTTTCAATTAACAACAATATATTTTATCTATTCAGTATACATTTAATAAATGAAAGTAGGTAAAAATATAAAAAGTAGCACTTTGTTGCATTCTCCCGCGCGTATTATGACAACAGATTAAAAATGTGTACATCAACTTTTAATTAAAAATAAAAAGGCGCAGGCGTTGTAAAAAGCTAATCGATAAAAAGTATCGGTTACATATCGTGTACGCGCGGTTGAATCGAGCACACCCGGCGTTGGTGATGTTATCTGTATTATTTATATTGAGTTACACTAACCGAAATCTGTTTATCTATTGTAAAATTTAGGATTGCTGGCAACATAGTAATAGATAATTTATGAGACCAAAATTATTTGCATATGTTCGTTTTTTAATAGTTGTAGGTGTCAGGGTATCAAGCAAATAGACATAGGATAATTTTGCATTTATATTACCTACTAGATTTTGCTCACGGCTTCGCTTAACAATAGATTTTCTATTGTGTCTATCGCGGGACAGCTCATGGGTTAAGATAGATTTTAGTAGCCTATATTTTATTCTGATGTATAAACAATAATAGTGTAATGTTTAATCAAAATCCGTTCAGTAATTTTTGCGTGAAAGAGTAACAAACATCCACGCATCCATCCAGCCATACTCACAAATTCCACATTTATAATATTAGTAGGATAAATGCTTGTACAAGCTGTGAGTGATTGGCACGTGCTACCAGCGCAGGCAACTCGAGCAGGCTATATGTATGAATTAAGGAGTTTCTAAACGGGTACTATTTTTACTGGCCGGCAATAACAGCCATATTAAAAAGACACGTTAATATTGTGCATATGGATTTTCAAAAGTTTATGTTTGGAATGGCCTGTGAATTCGATTGTTTTTGAACTGGTCTAGCTATAGTTGAAAGGCTGCAGTTGTAGATAGTTATTGTAGAAGATAAACCTCTTTAATCGTATGGACAACTTGCGTAAGTGGCTTGCGTGAGGTGTTTGTAAGATGCGTGCTCATAGCGATAGCTCAGTGGGGAGACCAACAGACTGCAATGCAGAGGGTCTCGGGTTCGAACCCACGTCGCGCACCTCTGACTTTCGGAAATTATATGACTTTTCGACATTATGTGTGTATTGATTGACAATGATCGCCTGCTCCGTGCCTCGGAGAGCACGTTAAGCCGTCGGTCCCAGCTGCCATGAACATCTATGGCAGTCGGTATTGGGGAAGTCGACACAAAAGATCCCACTGGGTCGAAGTGTCAGACCTGTACTGACTGGCCCCCATACAAGATAAGATAAGATAAGATGCGTGCAACGTGCCTTAAATTGTGCATCTATTTAAAGTACAGAATTATCATGGACTAGTTAAGATATATATCGAAATCTAAAGATACAATAGATTATGTGCCGACGTTCATACTAAAGTGGACTCTATGGACTAAATGACAGCGCAATTGGCTGCCATTAGGTCTAACAGCTTCCTCTCTAAGGACAAAATCGTAGCACGATTGTTTGGCCTACACCGTTGCCAGGGATTTTTATATTTACCCTTTATTTCGTTAAGATAACGTTATTGCTTTGAGTTAAATCAGTCGGCAACATCGAGGAACACTGTGGTATGTTTAGTCGGTAGTACCGGGACCTTCTATCTCTCACCAGGTGAGTCCCACGTAAAAAAGAAGATGACTTCATAAAAGACCTATATTCTGTATCTGAATAAGTTGGTAACCATCCTCAATGCACTTTATTATAATAATTAACGTTAAGTAGAAGTTAAAGAGTTTTTAACGTTTAGATCTAGAATCTCGCTGAAGCTTATCCTGGTTAACTTGAGAACTTTTCTCTACTCTAGACTGTAGCAGCGACAGCCTAATGGGAAAGCAGCGATATCCTAGTGGGAAACCGTTGGACTGCCACGCAGAACTCTCAGGTCACGAGTTCGATTTCAAGGCGTGTTGTAATATGGTTTTGAGGTCCCATCTAACAGTGAGCGATTCTAATGCCAGGCACATTTTTACATTCAATACTGCTCTAAGAATATCTAAACAAAATCCTAATAAATTTTGGCTCGACACGGAACTTTGACTGCACTGGTCACTTCGCTACAGCGACTACGCCGAGTGTTGTGGCTTCGAATCCCATACGGGACAAAAATTTGTGTTATTTGTGGATAACACAATTTTTTTTATGTTTATTCCGAGTCTGGATGTTCTTTGTGTGTTATGTTTGTCTGCCGCGACACAGGAATTATTCCTAGTGCGGGAGTTGTAATAAAACTGAAAGAAAAATATCGAACCCGGGACCTCAAGCACAGTAGTTGCATTCAACAGCTGCGCTACCGCAACACTAAACTAATATACATAATTCAATGCCACACGCACGACATAATCTTTTTAAATAGCGTTTCTAAACCGCATAGAGTTTCGACGTAGAAGCTTTTTGATTCATGGCGGCTGAGCATGCGTGTGTTTTAAATCATACCATTTAATTATCTAATTATATCTCCATTTTGTTTGTTAGAAGCTACTCGAGTTGTAATAATTCTCTACAGCATAACGTGGAAGTTTCCACGCCTCAATTTGATTGTGTAGCCAGAAAAGGTTAGGTGCAAAAAAGTTTGTGCCAATGACATTTATTAAGTAGGTGCTTGCGATCTATTCCGGATTCGCACGGGTAGTACAAAACCTTAGCAAGTTATACACCTAAACCTTTCTCATGAATCACTCTGTCTATTGGTGAAAACCGCATGAAAATGTTCAGTAGTTTTTGAGTTTATTGCGAGCAGACAGACGCAGCGGGGGACCTTGTTTTATAATATGTAGTGATTAAGCTTTTTAAACAAAATGGTATCCAAATAAAGAATACGGCCTGTCTAACAGTAAGCTTTACCATAGCCAATAGCCAGATGTGGAGACTTTGTTTTTTTAAAATAACAAACAAATAAATAAAATAAACGCTCCGACCTCCCACCGATCGGAGTGTATAGTTGTTGCAGCCATCGCACGCCCTCTTTTTATTATTATAAACAATTAGAGTTACCTATCAACCTATTTAAATAAGTAAAACATAGTGTACCTTAAAAATAAACAATTCTCCATTAACATACATTGGCGGTAAACCATAAACAGTTGTATTTTATGAGCTGAAAGCGTGACCGGACGACGCCATCTTGTAAAAAATTACGTTCTAACACGTTACCATTACTAATTGTAATAATATTACAAGGTGTAAATTAATAAAGCCTGGCTATTGTGTGTTTTAATTGGAAATTAGATCGATATCTATGAATATTACAATGTAGGCGGTTAGGTACATTTATAATAGAGAGAATTGTCAGCCTCGATGGTGTAATGGTTAGTGTAACCGTCTGCCACGCCTGAGGTCGTGGGTTCGATTCCCGCACAAGTCAAACATTTGTGTGCATGAACATGGATGTTTGTCTTGGTCTGGGTGTTTTATATGTATAATATGTATGTATTTACTAAAAAGAAAGTATATATGTATGTTTATCCATTGTACAAGCTCTGCTTAGTTTGGGCTAGATGGTACTGACGTGATAGAATATTATTATTATTAGCAATAATAAGCTTGCAAGTAGTCGAAGAATCCGTTAAATGGCGAAGAGATAACTTTAAAAGCATTATGATTATGAATATGTATCTCAACGCGCGGTTTCACCTTCTTTTATCACTACTGCTCCGCTCCCTGATACCCTGTAATCTTTCTCAAGAATAAGGGATATCGAATGTAAAAGCAAGTGTTCAAATTCGACTAGTAGTTTTAGAGATCAGCGCGCTCAAACAAAGAACATTTTAGAAACGAATAGATTTCCAGTCCCCTCCAAACAGACACTTCAACGTTCGACGTTATTATATTAATAATAAGTACAAATAGATAAACGATAGAGCTCATTGTTATACAGTCTTTTCATTATAATACTGTAAACTTTTATACAAATTATGGCGGTTCATAATTAACCACCATTTTAAGAGTGATAATTCACGTTTGCAAAACAGTGTGAAACAGGAATTACTTAGTTACTTATTACATACTGATCGGTCCGTCACGTGGCCGGAATTTAATGCTGCATTTTAATTAATTCAAACTTTTCTTTTAATAAACCCCATTGTATTGCCTTTCTGTGAGTATGTATCGACTTTAAACACAGAATTTCATTATTGTAATCTTTCAAAAAAGGTTTAATTATCCGATATACTTATGCTTTTACTTTGTATGTTTCCTTAATTCTATAACCAGAATATTATACTAAGTTCTATATGTATATGATGAAGATTGGAATAAATAATAATAATATCAACCCTGTACTACGATGTCCCACTGCTGGGCACGGGCCTTTTCACAACGTGGCCGTAGGCCACCAAGCTGGCCCAGTGCGGGTTGGCAGACTCCACATATCTTCGGGAACATTATGGAGAACTCGCAGACATGCAGGTATCCTCACGATGTTTTCCTTTACTTTAAAGCGAGCGATAATTAACTATTTAATATGCATATAACTTTGAAAGTCAGAGATGCGCGCCTTGGGATCGAACTTAAGACCTCTGCTTGGCAGTCCAACGGTCTCGCACTAGACTATCGCTGTTGATTAAGATTGTAATAGGTCTTAAATATTTTAGATTGATATTCTAACAATTTTGTTTAATGGGATACGAACGCTGAAGTTCGGTATTGTCAATATATTCTCCTAGATTTTATCCGCAGCTTCGATCGCGTAAAAGTCTCCTGACAATGTGTATGCATAAATTCATGATGATCCAACCAAACAAACTCACATTCGCATTTATAATATTAGTTTGGATTTATTGCCATTGGACATGGCAAAAGACAGTCAGTGGAACAGAACAATTACTCCTTAAAAATATTAAGTGTAAGTATTTTGTTCTAAATCGAATAAAATACATACACTTAATATTTTTAAGTAAAGGCAATAAAAATATTAATATAAGAAAGCTTTAATTTAAAGGGCCTATTTGAAGTACGGTCAATTAAAAATTCTGTGTTATGAAACGATTTATTCAATTATGTTTACTTTAATAATAGTAGTCTTGAATGTGGACGTGACACTCCTCGTTTCATAAACGAATGATGTACACACAACTTTATTATTGCCACAGCATTCTAGCAAGTCCATCCAAGTATTATTTCTTTTTAAACGCAATTCTTGCTCTTTCTTTAATTCCTTTGTCACGAGGGACTTTACAAACATTCAAACAACAGCCAGAAACAAAACAGAGGAACACTAAACTCGGAACAGCTAATGGCGGATCAATACATTTTTGTTCCGTGTGAGGACTGAACTCTTAAGACTCGGTCGTATTACCTACTTATTAATTCCACACGCATATCTCAATTAATTATCCGCAGTGAAGTAAACGGAGAGAGCAAAATTTCCGCCATTATGAAGCTCGTTTTGTGTTCAGTCGCAGTGTTCGTGTGAGTGCCGTGTTTGTCCGGCGGCTAGGTCACGCTTGCAACTGTGAAATTCGCAATAAGCTGAACTGAAAACCGCCTTTCAGCGTGAATTGCTCGTTTCATGGCGCGTTTATCATAAATTGACGGATTGTAAACATGCGTGTATCTCTGTCCATCGATACTCACATTTTGATGACGATTTTTCATCATGATGTTCGTGCACGTTTTGTGAAAGGACATTTTACTGAAATAAATTTATTTTGATGTTCTTTTTATCTTGTTAGTTATGATGATTTAACACGATACTATAAATTAAGAACCCAGTATTTTCAAAATTATCTAGATCTTGAATAATTTTGAGAATGCTGGGTATGAATTGGATTTCTGGTTAATGTTTGTCTTACATTTTACGTGACCACTAGATTTTTCTCCTTCAAAACTTAGTATTGCCACTAAGAAATTAGCTTATACTCATATGTGTTACACGCTGTACTGATTCGCATTAGATCATCATTCACCATTAACTATTGGTATCTATTATATATTTATCCTAACTAATATTATAAATGTGAATGCGAGTTTGTTATTTTGTTTGTGACGCTTTCACGCCTTAACTATTCGACCGATCATCATGAAATTTCGTAACCACGTTGTCAGGGAAATAGAAAAGGACAAAATATTGTTACTAACCTAACCTACCTTCATTAAACCGAGCGAAGCCGCATGCAAAATCTAGTACAAAATAATTTTAGAATACAATGTTAGGCTCCCCTTAGTATCGATTACACAAGAATGATCGAGATAATCGTTGTTTTGTAATCGATACTCGACGAATGCTGTCATGCAATGTATCTATAATATAAATAATTAATTTATTAATGTTAGACATACATTTTGGTAATATATTCTGTAAATACATTTATTTGAAAATTTCATAAAATAAATAATCAAGATAATGTTGAAGGATTAAAATATGTATAATTATTGTTGTTAATAAGTTCTTTGACATAATAATAATTAATCTTACCTTACATATTTTACTTTTCTAAAAGCAGCTTTTATATTAAAAGAACAAACTAACACTTTCGCAAGTAAAATATGACTATAACGCTCAGAATAGACTAAATAAAGCTAATTATTCTAGGAACAACAAATCGCGCAAATAATATTCATAAACGACATATTGCATAAATTTAATCCCTAAACACGTAACTCGATCCCTACTAACGTGATTATCAAAATTCTTTTTGTCAAAATCCTTATGATTCATAACTTATTCATGCAATAGAGGGTGGTTCATCCCTCAAATATTAGCTGGTGCCCAGGGGACGCCACTAAATGAGGCTAAGAACAATAACGCACTTAAATGTTCTGAATTATATATAATAGTAAACGTCTTAGAGGGACTCAGTTTGGAACAAACTGTTCTGTATCATGTATAAGTTATGTGCGTTGAAAGTCGCCATATTTGATTGAGAGTTTCATATAATGTATTATTTTGTATGCTCTTAGTGAATAGGCCATTTTTGTTGTATCGCTCAGAAGTAAAAGCTTTGTCTATGGTTCGAAATTTGTAAGATTTATAGAAATGAACAAATTTTATATGTTAACTAATGAGAACCATACATTTATGCTATGTTTAAGGCTGAGTATAAGTTAATGGGTTCGATTTCCGTAATTGAGATTTCCTGTAAGAAAATTCTTAAAAGCTAAAATTTACCCAGTATATTACACTAGAGTTGTCTCTATTGGGTATTAAAACAGCCAGCTATATGTATATAATAAGTAATACATAGGTAGGCATGGGCGTAGGACTATGAGAATATATGGTGAGTCAAGCAGGATGTCCACCATGTCGCCGGAGAACTTAAAAACTTTCCAACAACGAACACAAAAATCACCCAGACTCAGAACAAGTATTTGTGGAACATACAATTATTTGTCCCTTCTGAGAATCGAACCCACAGCACTCGGCGCAGTGAGAGTGGCGCGGTGACCACTTAACCCACTACACATTCCAAGCCGAATATATATTAACCTATACTTGTTCCACCAGGTATCCAGAAAATGAAAGAGTGATCAACAATGGACTCACCAGTTTCATCCCAAGACGACCGCGACATCGAGGTCAACGTGGTCTCTGGCGCGAGCAGTCCCGATATCACCTCCTCACCTTCTAGAAAAGACCAGAAAAGTCCCTTCTACGAGCTAAAGAAGGATAAAGAAGAAAAGGCGACAGGCAGTGCCCCTTACACAAGCTTCTCTATCAGTTCAATCTTGAACAGAGCTGAGCCTAGACGGGAATCCAATGTGTTGGAAGCGGCACTGGCTGCTAACCATTTTGGGAGTGCCAATGATGCTATGCTTTCTCGGTAAGTGTGCTTTTTATTGCTTTATAATGTAAAGTTGTTGACTTAGATCTCCAGATAGCCAAACGGGAATGGCAGAGTACATAGCGCGTAGAACCGATAGCCGGTCAGAAAGGTATTGGAGTGGCGACGGACGACCTGGTAAGGGTCGTCGGAAGCGGCCCGAGACCGATCTGTGTGGCAAATATTGGGGGAGGGAAGAGAGGGGCTTGTCCAGCAGTGGACGTCTTTCAGCTGAGATAATGATTATGTTTAGGTAGAGTGACAAAGTCAGCGATTGCCTATGCTGATGATACAATAATCGGACTGAACCGGTAAAGTACCATATGCTTATGAAATATTGTAGTACTCACTGTGTTTCACTGGTATTTTAAAGTTGCGTGGCTAAGAAACTTATCTCTTCTAAATATTTTCTTTCTTTTTATTTAATCTTGCCTATGGTTTAGGTTAAGTTAATAATAGTAGTTTTTTCTGGATGAAAGGTAGCCTATTTTGACCTGGGGGAATGCATTCATGCATTCCTCTGTCAATCTCGGTCCAATGTCGGTCTCACCGGGGAAAGATGGTGAGCGATGTCCCGTTAATACCGACTAAACCTACCACGGTGTTCCTCGACATAACCGCAATCGGCGGGCCGCGCGAATCACCCTCACATGCAATCGCGACCCCGCCGAGGCTTCGGCTTGCCCTATGACAGGCCACTACTCGAAAAGACCTACACTCTGGTCACTGCTACTACCCTACTGTCCCTCGGAGGGGGGACGGACACACGACACAGAGGCGCGCATGGAAACACGCACGCCGCCTCTCAGATCTGGTGCTGATCGGATGGCGGGCAGGCCCACGAAGCCCACCACCCCCAGATAAAACCTCATGGTGGCTGGTCATCTCGCGCCCTCCGGCTCATGAAAGGTACCCTAAGTCCTTTTCTGTAACCCCTGACAACGTGTATGCGAAATTTCATGATGATCGGTCGAGTAGTTAAGGCGTGAAAGCGTAACAAATAAACAAACATTTACAACAAATAAACAAAGCGTTTATAATATTAGTTTGAATAAGGATAATTGAATCATTGAGTTAACAAGTCGACACCTGATCAGTTCCAATTTATAACTATAGTAATAACATCAAACTTACCAATAAATGTGAACTGTTTCGAATATGTGGTTGTGTTAACTAATCCAAGTTCACATTTAACTAACTTGAGTTTAACTCGACTCTAGAGTCTAGACTATATATTTTAAATTCCCAATGATTCAGATAAATTACACGGAATATGAACATGCTTCAATTAGTCTGAAACGTCGGGCAATATTTATTTTATTTATATTCTATGATACATTCATATTTGGTAGTACGCGCTTTATATAATTATGTTAGTAATTTCTTTATTATATTTGTTTATGTATTCCTAGACGTTGTCTTTTCCAGCCGCCAATAAACCTTGTGGCTTTAAAACTCATTCTTAACGTTAAAGCATCATACAACTATTCTTACAGGTGCACCCAATAGACATGATGAGTAAAAAAATATTTAGTCCGTCTTTTAGATTAGCAAAAAATATTTCACACGTATTTTCTTTTGTTCCACAAACTAATAACAACGATGATACAACGTTTAAATTTCGTGTTACGTCACTGTTCGATACAAATTTTACAAAAATATAACGTCACAAGCCTCCACTCTGGAACTTTAATGCGTTATATGTAAGTAAATTTTTATTATTGTTTTGTTAAAACAAAAAATAGGTGTCCAATATTTTGTGCTAATCTAAAAGATGGACTAATTAGAATCACTTATTTTTTAATAAAATAACAAAACCATGTCATCATGCCTATTCGATAGTGCGCTACATACTCATCACCTTATTCTAAATATGAACATAAAACTACTCATACAAACACACATAGCTACTATACATGTAAAAACTACCTACTGTTATATAATAATATAGAAAACACAAAACTTATAATAATAACACATAGATACAGTACCTGTATACCTGTATGTATTAACAGGAACGTATTCAAAAACAAGCTCTAAATGTATTCAACTTAGTATCGCAATATGTTACAACATATAACAGGTATAATCTTTGCCAATTCACCCAAATTACACATAAATATATCATAATCTATATATAGATCCATGCATATATGTCACAGAAGGTAAATATATCTATTAAACGTACATTATGCTAGCTACATTTTAGGCCATATCTAAAACGGATCAATTGTCTTCCATTATGCACATTTTTGACACCATGCTGCTACCAAAAATCTTCCATCAGAAAAATCCAATAACCTTTTTCTTGCCTCGAGAAACCTCTGCCTCTCTACAAATCAGCAATCTTTTTTACAGGGCCAAAGTCAAAAAATAATTAATAAGCATTATTTTATTTTAAAATGACTACACCTTAGAACATTGAGACAACCACCATCTTAGTCTCCACATGAACATGGCTGCTGAAAAACAACCGAAACGTGGCGAAAGGTGTAAAACGAAATCTAAATAGTTGTATAATTTAAATAGCTTAAATAGAAGTAAACAGTAACTAGTAAAAGTGTTTAACAAAAGTAGTTTAAAGTTTTAAAAATATGTAATAATTGTGTTTTATAAAAATAAAAATCGCGATAAAATCCGTATGAAGTTGTTTAATTTCAATGCATAACATTCGCATAATCGTAACACAGTATTATTTAATTAACATTACATTATTTGCTATTATAAAAATACAGTACACAATTTCCCGCCATAACATACTCAGGCAGCCGCCATTTTCTAAATGAGTACACAGGAACCTTAACAAGCGAGGAGTGTTTAGTTGAACTCACCAGATATCGTATTGAGAGAGTAACTGGCCACTTCAGACCCGTATAATGCCTCGATCGATCGGCGGTCGACCGCGCGGGTTGTGGGTTTAATCTCAGAAGCCGTGTTTTAACGCGCTACTTACTTGACTGGAACGTCTACTGGATTAGCTAATTGGCAGTTTGTTTTGTATTGAATTTAATTTGCTGGATAATCGGCTGTGAATAACCTATGAATAACACTTGGTTTGTTAAAATAATTATTAACGTTTCGGGCAAGAGCTGTGGTAATTTTTTCTTTATAATGCTTATATCGTGTGTGTTATTGATTTTTTAATACAAGTAAGATTTATTTATTTATAATAATACAAGCTTGCATTGTAACACCAAGGCGATTATACGTTATGTCACGTTACAGTATTATTTCATCAGGATACAGTTAAATGTCAATAGTTTGTATATTACATTTTACAGAATTTATACAAATTAGGCGTAATTTAAAGTTATTTTAATATGTCATTAGATTATTACTAAATACTGTCACGCGGACCGGTCGCGCCATAGCGGCTGCGTGCGCGTCGGAGTAATGGCGCTCCTCCTTCGACTTCTTCTCTCCAGCGGCGGTCCATATATAAGCCGACCGCGCCCAGGTTCCTCACTGCTTCTGCCGCTGCCGCAACTAAGTTAAGAGACCACTTCTTGAGCTATCCAGCCGGACCATGTAGCGAGCTTTACCACTCCGACGCAGCAGCTATGGCTCAACCGGTCCGCGTGACAATACATAAGGTTTATCAAAAAATATTTCAAATAATATTTTTTTAATTTAATGGCTTTTACGGTAGTTGTTAGTCTTTGTAATATGCCAGTAAGGTGAATGTGGACTTATTTCAAGTTGTCTCTGTATTCTATGGAAGCTTGAAACATCACAGGTGGCACTCACGCACTGTCAACCCTGCAAAGAGTAAACCTCTGTGCTACAAGTGCAAGGTACTGCAGAGACCAGCTCTTAAAATAACGCCTTCCGTTAAGGATCTTGTATTTGAGGCAAAAGGCATAAGCTTGTTTGACTCAATCTTCTGTATTGCATATACTACCCCAGTTGAAATGCTTCAGTATCAATGAATACTAAAATTTAAGAAAACGGCCTTCTGATTTTATTCTTGTATATGTTTTTCATGGATTCCTTTTAAGGCTATCCTAACTAATATTATAAATGCAAATGTTAGTTTGTTTTTTTGTTACGCGTTCACGCCCTAACTGCTCAACCGATCATCATGAAATTTTACATACGCATTGTCAGAGGAATAAAAAAGGACATAAGGTCCCTTTTATCCAGAAAAAAAGTACTATAACTAACCTAACCTAATCTACGTTTACGCGAGCGAAACTGCAGGCAAAATATAGTTTTTATTTATTTTTAAAGGTTGTATTTTCGATATGCACCATATACTGTGTTATACGCCAGTAACTGGTTGGTGTAAACGCGGCATAGTCTGAATAAGATCCGTTTAAACCTAGCCCAGCTAAGTACGCAAAGTTTGCAGTAATATCCCGCTCTATTAGGCTCGCTTCAGTGTTCAGTAACGAGTTTCAAATCGTTCAACAGCTTAAATGTCCTGATAAACTTGTTCATAATTAACTATAGAATTTATTTATAGACTTTTGTTTAATTTATATTACTTCGATTTTTCTTGGTTCAATTCTAGTTGATGCTACGGGACGTTTAACGGGATAAAATTATCCTGTTTAATGCAGGACCGGATCAATTTGTTTTAAGCATCATTTCGATCTGTTTACGTGTGATGCCAAATATGTTCTTAAACTTTCACATTTATGTTAGGTAAAAGAAAGAAGGAAAGAAAGAAAATAAAAATACACACATCATCTTAACTGAGAAAAATACAATTAGACAGAAAACGGTACAGTCGGCCAAGAAAGTGGTCTACTAGTTTGACAAAACTTTCTGTGAGATCTAATTATCGCTTAGGTTGACTTTTCTAACTTGACACATGGCATGACGTAAATATAATGCATGATAAAGAGAGCAATGATCACTGTCATGTCATGACGTTCAAATGAAAATTAGGGTGGTATACCACTATTTTGGCCGACTGTACATGGAGATTAAATTAGCTATTGTTGCAGACGACAACGCTGGTATTCTCGCAGGTCTATGAATAATAATTACTACTAGCTTTTACCCGTGACTTAGCTTGGAAGCAGTACTTTTTTCTAGACGAAAGATACTTTATGTCCGTTTTTGTAACCCTGACGCGTATGCGATATCGAATGATGATCGGTCAAGTAGTTACGGCCTGAGAGCGTAACAAACAAACAAATGAACTCACATTCGTAGTTAGAGTATTAGTTAGGTTTAGAAAAATTCTCACTAGCATTGAATAATAAGAGCCGCTTCACACTACGACTTTTCACAGTAGGGATATAATCGTTAATCGTAAACACACATGTGCGAGAGCATCACAGCAGCGATTCATATGGTTCAAGAAGTTTATTTCTCAAAACAAAATACAATGATTCACTTACATTAAGAAATACAAGTTTAACTTATAGCAGCGATTCATTTGTGATAAAACCGCTGGTTTTTATTATATGAACAACTGCTTCGATATATTAGCGCGATTGGATACAAACGCCTATTAGCATATAGAAATAGCTGATGATGTTCTTCATCGTTGCAAAAAGTCACTAAAACATATACCTAGTTAATTTAAAAACTAGGTACCTACATTACTACAAAGTCGTTGTAACATTTACCTATTTCGGAATCCAGGAGACCATAATCAACCTTCCGAATAATCTAAAACCTATCATAAACGTACGTACTCAAAAACTACGATTAAAGATAAAATTCTCTCAAGCAGTAAACCTTTAATTGTACATAAAACTTACACAAACACACATGAAATACCCACACGAAGCCAAAATCATTAGAAAAGATCCCCAAACAAGCATAAAACTGAAAGAAGCCTTTTAATCCGGACAACATTGAGCCATCTAATCAACTGTCTTACAAGGATCTGCCCTCTTTATCTCCAACACCCCTTAAACCTACCAAATGGGGTAAGGAATAGGGTAAACGGACAAATTACCCTTAGATGGACGATGTTTGACATGACGTGGGACGACTGTGGCGTTTTGTGAATAAACTTGGAACATTTTGACTTGGTTTGTACTCATTCAGAGTTGATTTAATTAGTTTTTATTGGGAAAGAGAGTAGAGTTGCGTTGACATTAGATCGAGAGATTATATCAGGAGGATAGGTATCATCATGTCAGGTATCTAACAAGGTTTGTGGTGGCCAGAAGTAAATATTTTGAATATTTTAAAGGCGGAAAATACATATTTGCAAGCATAAATTGTGAGCGGCTGTGCTTACTATTTTATGCGCGCAAACATAAAGTAGGTACATAAGTAAAAGAAAATTGAATATGATCTCGACTTTATATTTCATTCCGCATTTCCGAGCATATGTAGACATATTTATAATCTATGCATCCCATTAACTGTTGTTGCTACGCAATCTTCTTAAAAAACAGTTGTCAAATCTTCAAAATAGCGAGAGCTTAGCCTGAAATTTTCGTACACTCCTAAAAAGAAAAATAAAAAGTAATCCTCGTAATCAACAACAAAGAAAGCGACACCATAAACTCTCAACATTTGTTCCACTACGAATTTATTCGCACTTTTTCCTTCTTCCCCATCTTAATTTACAGTGGCGGGACATTTTGTATCTGTGTAAACGATCTGTCATTGTAGCCGCCATCTTGTTCTTAACTTTTTATATTCGTAATCTGTGTTCATCCTTGTTTTGACAGCAGGCTAATTAAAGTAAAAAAAACGTTTTGAATTTAAAGATTAAACGAATTAGGGAGAGCTTTTTTAAACATTTCGTTACTAATTAACTAAATGGATTTCATGCTAATTGGCGGTTTCAACATAAAATGAATATTAATATGTCCTACTTTTTTGTAGTTTTGATTTAAATGTTTCTTTTTATGTGATGTTAATGCAAATGTATATATTAGAATAGAATTTAATGAACTGCAAATGGTACTTATATTTTTTAATTAGAGAAACAGATTATTTAGTTTGAAGCGTATATAAAGAAAAACGTTTATTTTTTGAATGATTAGGGGTGACCAACTTTATATACCTAAATCTTATAACAGAAATGTTCAGCCTATGCCGCGTCTAACTTACTCATACACACAAATACCGCCATCTCCCCTATTCCGTGCAGAAACATCAAATTTGTTACAAATTCAGCTATCTTGGCATCCTCGCGTAAAGGACAGGGTTGATCCCATATTATGTGTCGCCGGAGTTATTTACGATGTACTGCAGATCCCGGGAGGATGGCCAGCTTTAACCTATATCTATTGATTTTTTATATTCACAATTTCATACTATTATAGGTTACGTGTGGGGAGTTTGGGTGAGTGAAACTATTTACCCATTGGAAAACAATCTTTTTATTTTTAAACATTGATTCTAAAACCGTTTATTGGTATAAAGAATACGTTTATTTACGCATACTGAGGGAGCCTATATAATAGATAATTTTGTCTACATTTTAAAAAGTTAAATTTTATGATAAAGTTTAAATGTTAAACAACTACAAGTAAATTTTGTAACACACTGGAAAGTCAAAATAATATTTCTGAAGCTAATACCTATATTAAAAATTAGCTGACCCAACAGACGTTGTCTTGTCTTCAACGCTCTGTCAAACTCGCGAGGTTAAAATAGTCGTTGGGTTTTCTAAAATATTCGAAAAAGCAGCGATTGCCGGAAGTTATATGCATATTAAATAGTTAATTATCGCTTGCTTAAACGGTGAAGGAAAACATCGTGAGGAAACCTGCATGTCTGAGAGTTCTACATAATGTTCTCGAAGATATGTGAAGTCTGCCAACCCGCATTGGGCCAGCGTGGTGGACTATGGCCTAACCCTTCCCACACTGAGAAGAGGCCCGTGCCCAGCAGTGGGACAGTTTAATACAGGGCTGATATATTATAAATTTATAAAAAAAGAGGAATGACATCGATAAAGCCGTTCTCAAGATATGGCGTGACCAAGGGAAACAGGCATTCATTTTGATATATGTATATAGATATCAAAGTAATGCTGAACAATTTGTTTTGCAAACAGCTTAGATTAAAAAAAACGGAAACTCTTTTACTTCTAAGCAGATGAATACACGATACAAAGAAGATCTAAATGCAACCACAAATTCAAAATGATTTCCCGTTGGCGGGTACCTGTTTGCAAGTTAATAGGCCTAAACAGGAGCGTCTCCTCTCGCGCGATCCGGCCACTTCCCTCTGCGTTAAATGTAAATAATTTAATGCGGTGCTGTGTGTTACAAGTTATAAGTAAAAGCGGGGTTTTTCTTTTAACATGGATTATATTTTCCCGTGATTTAGCTCGCTTATATGTAGGCTAGGTTAGACTGGCAACAGAACTTTTTCTGGATCAATGTAAGCCTATGTCCTTTTCTGTTCTTCTGACAACATGTGAAATTTCATGATGATCGGTCGAGTAGTTGGGCGTGAAAGTGTAACAAACAAACTCACATATATGAATTTGTCTTGTATTATAAGACTTGGCAGATTAATTAGTTTCTATCTGCATATTTGTCACCTTTGTCTATACTAGGTAATATTATAAGGAGAAAATGAAAGATCAGATTTTTTGTTTATTTGTAATGGTTTAACTCAAAAATTACTCAACCGATTTAAAAAAATCTTATACCATTAGAAAGCTATACCATCACCGAGTAACATAGGCTATATTTTATTTAAAAAAAGTACTAATTCATTGGTGTAATAGTACTTTTTTACTCTGTACAGCTTTTTTTTCGCCCGCTTAAAGGTAGGTTAGGCCCTACCCTACTTTTACACGAGAAACCCCGCGTGCAAAAGCTAGTCATGTCTTTAGTGTGTTACACGATAGTAAATGTGCTAAACAATATCTTACTGAATATCTTATGACTTGGAGAGTCCCGGCAGCCATTTATATACCATCTCAAGATAGGGGGCGGCGTTCTTACCTACTTATCGGTTTAGACGATTCCACATAAGGGTGCTGTGATTTTTACAACGGAATGTTCGCTTTATATACTTCTAGTCTGAGGGTTCTTGGTTTCATCTCAAACATTTTAAGCTTACATATAAAAAGAAGGGAAAGTGTTCGAGGGTTTTGATGGCTATTGAGTATACGGAATTTATTTCTGTTTACCTGGCTAGTTAGTTTTTATTCTGAGATTGGTTAGTTGTGATCTGTTGTTTCGATGTTATCTATATCGATTATTATAGGTATGTATAAAAATATTAGATTTTGCCCGCGGCGTAGGTCGCTTTAAATGTTGGTTAGGTAAGGTTAGACCTTTTTTCTGGATAAAAGATAACCTATGTCCTTTTTTTGTGCCCTGACAACGTGTATGTGAAATTACATGATGATCGGTCGAATAGTTGATTATAATATTCGTGAGGATTAGGATTACTAACTTTATAGCTTTTAAGATAATAAATTAGACTATTCAGAATCAAAAGTTTTAAAGGTAACAAACTCAAATGGAAAACTGTATTAAATGGGCCCGTGATCTAAACAGAAAATAGGTAAATGTAAATTAGTATTAATAAGTATAATTTTGATTTTTAGACATTATGCAGAAAAATATTTTGTTGCATAATCCTAGCTTCCTAACTAATTAAAAATGCGAATGTGAGTTTGTTTATTTGTTACGGTTTCTCCCTTTAACTACTCAACCGATCATTATGAAATTTCGCATACAACGTGTATGTCAGGGGAAGAGAAAAGGACAAAAGTTACCTTTTAACCAGAAAAAGTACTGTTATTAGTAAAATCATATATTTTAGTTTGAAAAAGCATTTCGATTGACTGAGCCGTTAGTAGCGTAGAACATGTTTGGATGAACATTTTCGGTCATAGATGCGCTTCCCGGTATAGGTAAGTAAAGTTCTATTAGTTTTTCTATCAGAAAATTTTCAGTCATAGATCTTTGGAAATGTTTGTGGAAGACACCAAGAGCTTCGGTTTGCGGGTACTAAAATATTATTTTATTCTAGATTTAAATAAATTAATAGTAATTATGTAAACCCTCCACCTGAGCTAATATGCATATGCTAAGAGTGGATTCACGTCGGTATTGTATAAGGTAGGATTCGAATATACAATCGTTTTCTTTTTTTGCCGTTTGTGGCAGACGAGCATGTGGCCCACCTGATGGAAAGTGGTAACCGCTGCTCATGGATTTCAGCAATGTCAGGACACAGCAAAGCCGCTGCCTACCATGAAAGAAGAACTCTCTTTAAAACTCGTTTGAAGAAGTACATATCATAGCGCTCGGGAAACACCGAAGCAGGCAGTTCATTCCAAAGCTTGCACGTACGTGGGAGAAATGATCGCTGAAAGCGTACCGTCTTGGTCGTCCGTCCACTATCTTATTTATTTCTACAGCTTTGAGTTCAAGAGGGTGTGTTATACCTCTCTGCCTACCTTTGAGTGACCCTATCATACAGGGTACGTAGCATGTGACCCTAAAAAGCATTACCCCAATAATAATTTACATACATGCAAACGCTAGTTGAAAGTACTTGGAGACAACAATATTATTCGCAGCACAAAGCCTATTGTGCCCAGAACGGTCCCAGTTACTCGGGACACTATCATCTTAAACCTGAAATAGAAAGGATCCTTTAAAAGCACGCGAGCACAAAAGGTCCCCGCATCGGACAACGGATACAACTAAACACTTTAAACCATAAAAAAAGTACAAACGCTATTATTAGTGTGAGGAGAAAAGTGTCCATCGTGCGACGGCGTCGACACCAAAAAGAATGAGTGGAGCGCTCTGCATCGATTTTTATACCCCTTGGGGGAGGCGGGGTTAGCGAGAGGGCCAATCAGGGCGCGGTGTGCCGACCAATCAGCGATGGCGTCGCGTTCCGTTTCACGGTAGCGCTTTATCGTGTAATGGAATTTGCGCGGAGTACGCCGGCTGGATTACGGATGCGAATTGGTAATACGGACCGTAGATATAGGTATTTTTTTTTAGATTTTTCTTCTTCTCCTTTCTTATTGATTTTCGTGAGTTTATTTCGGCGTTATTGGTTTTACTTTATTGGGTTTGTTTTTGTTTCGGCTTACGTGTTTATTTTAGTCGTTAATTGGTGAGATATGTAGATAGATGTTTGAGAAATAAACATTAATTAATCTATACTAATATTATAAAGCTAAAGAGTTTGTTTGTTTGGTTGAACGCGCTAATCTCAGAAACTAGTGGTTCGAATTCAAAAATTATTTTAGTGATGGATAGCGCATTTATCGAGGAAGGCTACAGGCTATGTAACATTACGCTACGACCAATAAATTCTCTTATGTGAAGCAGACGAAGTTGCGCGGATTAGCTAGTGTTTAATAAAATGCATGTGATAGTAACGAATTGAATAGTAGGTCGATTAATTGGGTTTATTAAATACTTATTCTTATTTATCATATAGGTATGCCTACGTATATAATTTGCTCGCCTCGTTACTCAAGCGGCGCAGGTTTCCACTTAGTTTTTGTAATGTTCCGGTTGCAATAGCTTAGTTAGCCAATTTTAAGTAGCCATACCTACTTAAAATTGGCTAACTTATGAACTTAACAACATTTTGCCCGATTTAAACACAGTTGGTAAAATGTAGTTGTGAAATACCTCTATTTACTGTACGGATGGTCTAGTGCTTTAAGTGGTCGGCTCGCCGCTACCACTACGCCGAGTGTTGTGGGTTCGAATCCCATACGGGACAATAATTTGTGTGAAAAAAATGTATCAATAAATCTAAATATGGTTAGAAAGTTATGACAAAAAACTGTGCAACTGTTGATTGATTATTGATGTTGTTTATTGATGAGCGAGTCGCGAAAAATCGAGCGACTCTCATAGCATCGATTCTGATATTTAGGGTGACGCGTAATGCCGTCGGTATCTGTTAATATAACTATGATTTAAATTTGAAGATTTATATTTAATCTGTCCCACAGTTAGGCAATCCCTTCCACTTTCTCTTGAAGTTTTCCTTTCCTCCTTCCGCTCGTTGTTTTCCTTTACCGTTAAAGCGAGCGATAATTATCTATTTAATCCGCACATAACTTTGAAAAGTCAGATGTACGTGCCTTGGGATCAAACTTAAGACCTCTGTGTAGCAGTCCAACGATCTACTCCACTAAGCCTGACATTGACTAACGGACATTTTATTTTGTTTTTAGACCTTAGTTTTATATGGACAGTAATATATGGCATAATGACTGTAACACCTGGTACATAAATGAGTTGCAAAATACTGAAATTTTAATTTGATGGTAATTTCAAAGAGCAGCCCTGAGTTTCTTGCAGGTATCTTTCTCATAGGCTCAATCCTTTGCCTGAAACTAGCAACCAACATAAATGTAAATTCAGTAATTGTAATAAACTCACTAACTTGACGTTCATAAGTGCTACATTGTGACCTAAATGAATACATCATTTTTGATTTTGATTTTGACTAAAGACCAAGAGGCCGCAGTCCAACGAGATGGTCAGACTAAATCCAATCGTCGCTTAACATCAATCTCCACGAAGCGAAATACCGGAACAGATAGAGGGAGATAAGTCAATAAGAAAGAGATTCAGTCACGACCCTCAGTAATGAGGAATACGATGCGAGGAGGAGGAGGAACGGCTAGCCAAACCAGTAACTCAAGTCAAACAACACCAATTCATTTAAAAGACCTTCTTATTACTGCACCTACTAACCAGACAAAATGAAAAGCATAATGTCCGTTAATATCAAACGCCAGCTAGTTACATCTTACAAAAGCTTCTCACTTATATCAGCAATATTTCAGCCAACATTTTCTTTTAAAGTGACAAAACAGCTGCGGAACAATAGAGACTTTTAAAATAACCGCTGTACGACTATTTTTTCATTTCACCATTATACCCCACTGCTGCACCGAACAATAAAACGTTATCGATAAAGCATTCGCAATCGTTATTGTTATTCGAAATATCGATAGAACTCATTCGAAATTGGAAAATATCGCATCGATTCATGTGAAATGTTCGAGCGACGTCCCTAGCGCATTCTTAAAAACAAACTACAAAAAGTGTTCTGGTTTTAAAAGTATTTTTTCTTATAAGGCATTTAGAATAGTTGTTTTGGCGTTACTAATTAAAAAAGGACATTTTAAATATTTTTACGTGTTTCCATTTATTCTGGTCCTAATTGTTTGATTTGGTTATTCTTAATTGACTATTCAATCGTTAAGTGGATATTAAATATTCGTAAAAGTGTGAACATTTAGAGAAGCGATTGCACGGATGGCGTAATGGCTCAAGTGTTCGCCTCGTCACTGCCGCCGCCCCGAGTGTTGTGGGTTCGATCCCCATTCGTAAATAAAATTTGTGAGATCCACAAATTGTTGTTGTGTGTCTAGGTGTTTTTTTTGTCCGTTGTTTGTGTTTGATAAGTGCCGATGCAGGAATTATTCCTAGGGCCAGAGTTAACCACAACACTCAGCAGGGGCGAGGCGACCGCTTAAACCACTACGCCGCGAAAATATAATATAACAGTTATTTATTTAATATTTTCTATCTCTATAAAAATATAATATTAATATTAACTAAATATGATTTATCATTATTAAAACATTATAATTATCAAATACTACCTAGGGCGAAAGAGAATTTCAATAGATTTCGTAGGCGTTAGCTACGCAGCTCGTAGCTGCTACGTCGAAGCCTCGTAGCTAATATCGTAGCCCTCGACGTTCATTAGTGTTGTACATACTGATTAATTAATTTCAGAATGTTGCTCCTAATATTGCGATAAATAATTTGGTTATTTGTGAACATATTTCATGTGTTCTTTAATAAATATCGTAAGAGAATGAACCTTAATAATTACCTTTATAATGCGTTATAAATGATTGCACGGATGACGTAGTATTTTAGCCGAGTGAAATGGTTTCGAATACCACACGGGACAAATTTGTGTGATGCACTAATAATTATTCCGAGTCCGGATTATTTTTCGCGACACAAGAAATATAACTGGTGCGCTAGTTTTTAAAAAATACAAAGGAAAATAACATGATTTGGGCTGCAAATATATCGTCTTCTTGTTAACTTCTCCACTCTAATAGATAATCTCTGGAACTTGAACCTACAACACTCGGCGCAGTTGCCGTGCCCAGCGACCTCTTAAACCACAACGTCGTCGGTTCAGTTAAAAAAGAATAACAAGTTAACAAGAAGACGTTTCATTTGCAACCCAAATCATTAACAAAAGTTGTCCTAATTGTAAACATAATTGTATAATGAGAAATCCAACTGATGTCTTCTCTATGAATTTTTTATCATTCAGACACTTTCTACTTAGTAAAGCTTTTTGATTTATGTACTATTATTATAATTATATAGAAGAAATATATAAGATATAGTTAGATTTTCAATTTGTGGTTTATCTAATGTTTAGAGTCGCTGTTATATAATATTGTCTTCTGTTTACGCGAATGTTATTCATTGAAATTAAACTACTATATACGGATTTTATCGCGTTGTTTATTTATCACTGTATTACAATATTTTGAAAATATTGCTCTACTACTACTATTGATTTTATTTGACTAATTTATAAGCTAATAAAATTATTTAAACTATTAAATCTATTTATTTTTGGTTTACACTTTCCCCGACGTTTCGGGTGCTTTTCAGCAGCCATGGTCACGGGGAGACCCCCCCGTAAATAAACAACGCGATAAAATCCGTATATAGTAGTTTAATTTCAATCGCTGTTATATTTTCACTAGCTAACCCGCGCAACTTCGTCTGCTTCACATAAGAGAATTTTGCGACATTTTTCATTTATGCTCCACTCCTATTGGTCGTAGCGTTATGTTATATAGCTATAGCCTTCCACGATAAATAGGCTATCCAACATTAAAATAATTTTTCAATATGAACCTGTAGTTATTGAGATTAGCGCGTTCAACCATACAAACAAACGAACTCTTCAGCTTTATAATATTAGTATAGATTTAAATGACATGTATGACTAAGATTTGTTTAAATACTGTGACAATGTTAAATTAAGAATGTCTCAATTACAAAACATACAGTTGGTATGCTTAAATTATAAATAAATAAATAATTTAAAATAGTGTGCAAAAGTACCGACAATCGCGCGTCGCGCTAGTCGCGTCCCTAGAGCGTAGTGGTGCAATCTCTTTAGCAACAATCGATATTTATACGCGGATAGCGATCGGCGGTAAGCGAGAAAGCTTGTTCGCAACAATGGGGACTACTCTAAAACCTAACATTTTGTCGTGATTTCACACAAAGTGATTTATCGATGCTTTTACTTGTCTATTGTTAGTTTGTTTCGCAAGTGTCTTTGTTTTTTGTTTTGCTTTCGAGATTTTATTTTTTGGTAAGATAGGTGGAATAGTAGACAGGGTATGCAGTAAGAGCATTTAAAAAAAAGTGGCGAAATTTGGTGATGCAAGAGCTTCTTCCTAGTTTTTTTTTTCTAGATTCGATGGCCTTTCGGGCTTGGGCTGGTTAAAATAGAGTTCCGATCTAGTCTTTGTGCTATGAATATCACAAATGTTATATTTTGTTACCTAATTTATTCTCGTAAATAAAAATAAAATTAAGATGTAAAATTGGATAAATTGCGTTGCAGTTCACAGTTGAGATCTTTTAGACGAGATCGAGAGACATTTATATTGATCATATTTTATTACAGGAATTGGCTTTCAGGTTGAATGCAAATGCATTACTTAACTTCTATACTAAAATTATAAAAGGGAAAGATTACATTTTTAGGTTGAGTAGTATTTGAGTTAAATTCTTACAAACATGTTAGGATTTAACTCAAAAACTACCTAACCGATTATAAAAATTATTTCACCATTAGAAGGCTATATTATCAGGGAGTAACTGTTATAACTGGGGTATGGGGGTAGTCAAATGACACAACCGATACGTGTAAGCTCATATATTCGACTGACGCAGCAGTCGTTTAGTAAAATGCACATAACCTACCTACCCACATGTTACTGATATATCGTAGGTAGTTACCCTACACTAACAGTAACATAGGCGATATATATATTTTTTTAAGTACTCTTATTAACCTAACCTATTTTAACGCGAGTAAAGCCGCTAGCAAAAGCAAGTTCATAGATAAAGTAAGCGCCGAATTAGCGCCTAATTCTACGATTCATAAACATTACTTTGTAATCTTTATTAGTAAAAAAGTATTTTGATTTCGCTCTGTTAGGTGTTTCAAAATGATCGGGCACATTTATCAGTTTTCTTAACAGTAGCCTGATGTCAGACCGATGACCTGAAACTTATTACAAGACTGTCCTTTGGCACTAGTAGATTGCTGTAAACTTTTTGTTCCCGAGTTTTCCTGTTCATGGTCGCAGTTCGAGTACATATTTTCTTTCAACGAAGTATTTTTTTACAAATATAATCTCTACATCAAACATAAATATATAACATTCACGTTTTAAACAGCTAGTAGGTTCCGTGGAACAGTGGTAGTGAATGCGACTACTGTACAAGAGATATTGGGTTCGAATCCCGGGTCGAGCCAACAAAAAGTTACTGGGTTTTTCTGTTAAGAAATCTTAATACCAGTCCGGAGTTAGAAAGTTGGCGGTGTTAGACACCCCCGTGCCACGGAAAGCACGTAAAGCCGGTGGATCTCTCTCCGGTCGTGTCGGATTGCCTTCCCATCGGATCATGAGGGTGACGAAACAGAGAGTGCTCTTATGTTTGCGCACACACTTGTGCACTATAATATCTCCTGCGCAGATGGCCTCCGTTAAGATTGGCTATCTTGAACGAAATTCAGTCTGGAGGACATTATTATAACCAGCTAAAGATTTAGGTTATCTCCCTTATTCGTATTGACTTGAATTGTGCGAACATAATTAAATATTTAACTGAATTAAAACTCTGTTACTGCATACCTACTTCAATTGTTGTTTTCCCAGTTTATACATTCAAATATTTGAGGGGACGAGTGGGCACAGGGTACGAATTTCAGGAGACCAGTAGGTTCTGACCCCGTTTACCTATCTACCACTCGGTACGGGCCTTAGTTAATATTCTGACAGCCCAGTGCATGTTAGCAGACTTCACATATCTTCAAAAACACTATGGGGAACTCACTCAACAGGGATGTTTTCCTTCACCGTTAATGCGAGCGATAATTAACTATTTTAATACACGTATCACTTCGAAACGTTAGAGATGTGTGCCTTGAATCGAATTTGAAATCTCTTTGTGGTGTCCAACGGACTCCCAGTAGTCTATCGCTGCTAATGAACTGGCAATTATTGAATAGGAATCCAAGGTGACCTAGTGTCCAATCCAAGAGCCACTAGGTCATCCCTGTCTTTTAAGTATGTGATTTAAACGGTTTTAGTCGTCGGACTTATAACGGTTTTGGGGGAATTTGAACACAAAATGCGTTAAGTATTGTGTTACACGGTGTTGAATACCTGAATAGAGTGATCGTTAATGAAGCGATGAGTGTGTGAGTACAACAAGCTTAGGTATAATAGGTACATTATTATGAAATTCTAACTAATATTATAAATATGAATGTGAGTTTGTTTATTTGTTCATGATGCTTTCATGCCTTAACTACTCGACCGATTATCATGAAATATCACACATACGTTGTCAGACGAACAGGATATAGGGCACCTTTCATCCAGAAACAAGTACTGTTACTGACACTTCATGTATTTACACGAGCGAAGCCGCGAGAAAAATTTAGACTATACTTATATTATAAAGATAAACGATTTGATTTTTGTATGTTTGTTTGTAAGGGTTTAACTCAAAAACTACTCAACCGATGTAATTATTTTACCATTAGCAAACTATATTATTACCGAGTAACATAAGATGCATTTTATTTACAAAAAAGGTACTTGTTATAAACATAACCTAACCATTTCTACGCGAGCGAGCAACAGCTAATAATTAATAAACCCATTAGTTTAAAGTGTTTGCCAGTCAATTAAAAAATGTCTTTAAGTTACTTAATATATATATTTAATGTGTTGTTTGTATTGTGGCAGGTTGGGTCTAATATCGCAATGGAGCGCGCTGGCTGGCAGATATGGTGGACTCGTACCGGCGCCCTGGTACTGGCAGAGACCTCAGGATCGAACTACTCCACCTAGAGGTATACAGGTTCAATTCCATACAGCTACTTCTTATATACATTAGTAATCTACTTTAAAATATTTACAGTCAACGGTACAAGTAGCTGAATCCTTTCAATGTGAAAGTTTGTGAGGACGGATGGATGTTTGTTACTCTTGCACGCTAAAACTATTGAACCGATTGCGATGAAACTTAGTATGTAGATAGCTAGAGACCTGGATTACTACATAGGCTATTATTTTATCCCGATATTCCCGAGGCATAAGGATTTACGCGGGTGAAACCGCGGGGCGCAGCTAGTACTAAATAAAATTGTAACGTTTTATGTAATGAATGGAAAATTCTAATTCTTTTATAGTAATAAATTATAACTAATATTATAAATGCGAATGTGAGTTTGTTTTTGTTACGGTTTCACGCCTTAATTACTCGACCGATCGTCATGATATTTCGCATACACGTTATCAGGGATACAGAAAAGGACAGAGTAGGTATCTATCATCCAGAAACAGTTCTGGTGCTAATCTAATCTATTTTTACGCGAGTGAACATGTGGGCAAAATCTAATTATAAATAAATTCAAATTCACTAAAATAAATAAACCTAATAAAATAAGACAAAGAGTTTGTATATAAGTAGGTACACTAGCTAACCCGCGCAACTTCGTCTGCTTCATATAAGATTTTTTTCCCGTTTTGCAACATTTTTCATTGATGCACCGCTCCTATTGGTCATAACGTGATGTTATATAGGTAGCCTATAGCCTTCTTCGATAAATGGGCTATCCAACACTGAACAAAATTTTCAATTCGAACCAATAGTTCCTGAGATTAGCGCGTTCAACCAAACAAACAAACTTTTCAGCTTTATAATATTAGTAGATATAGATTATAAGCTTAATTAAATTAAAATTATTGCCCTGCTTACTGCTGTAAAAGATCAAAGTGTTACAAATGATAATCGACTTATATCGCTGACATATATTATGCATATTAAACATTGAATAAATTACGGTTTTAATCGTTTATAAATATATCCATAGAGAGTAATCAATAGCATTTTTGTTTATTCGATTGTATGCCTTTTTGTATTTTTTTACGTGTGGGATAGCATTGACGCATACCTCTAAGCGGGGCGACGGAGAGGTTATGTCGTACTCACAGGGGCAAAGATATCCCGGTAATACCGACTAAACCTGCCACGGTGTTCCTCAACATAATCGCAATCGGCGGGGCCGCGTGAATCACTTCCACATGCAATCGTGACCCCGCCGAGGTTTCGGCCATACGAAACGGCAGACTCCTATGCTGCAGGATGAATGCGCGAGGGATCCTTGCGCTCCGGCCACAGATTGTTAGAAGGAACACCGTGGTAGGTTTAGTCGGTAGGACCGGGCTGTCACCACCATCTTTCGAGAGACATAACCCCTCCGCCGCCTTTGCAGAGAGGTAAGCGCCAAAGCATTCACCCAGGTTAAAAATAAATAGGCCCTTAGCCAAATAAACTTACCCTTTAGGCACTATTCGATTGTATGCCTGTATCACCTCAGATTATTACATACATAGAAATATGAAATTTTTTATTTAGAATTCAGTGAATTATGATCATAATCGTTTAAACCTCAAAGCTATGATTTCAGGATTCATTTCATAAATTCACATAAAAGTTAAAAATACCAATAATTTACTCGCCACATATTAATACTATAATATTAAACTTTTTAAGCGTTTATATAGACACTATATTTTGCCTGCGGCTTCGCTCGCGTAAATGTAGGTTAGGTTAAGATTAAGTTAGGTTCGGGCACGCCACAATCGTGGCGGTAAGATCCGTTTTTGAGGAGTGGCTGGAGAGGCGGCATGGCGCCTTCACTTTCCGGCTGACACAGGTAATGACTGGCCATGGTTGTTTTGGCCGGTTCCTGTGTCGTATAGGCCGGCAAGAGACGCTCGGTTGTCACCACTGCGGTGACTGCCGCGACGTTGTTGAGGACACGGCGCTACACACTTTGGCGAATTGCCCCGCCTGGGCATCGCAGCGCCGTGAATTGATCGCGGCAGTCGGATTGGTTGCCCTCTCACTCCCGGCCGTAGTTCAGTCTATGGTCCGGAGTGAGAGGTCGTGGAACGCCGTCGCCTCCTTCTGTGAGGTAGTGATTTCCATCAAGGAGGCGGCGGAGCGGGAGAGGCTGCGCTTAAACCCTCTCCCCAACCGCAAAGCCGGTCGCCGGAGGGCGCGAGATGACCTCCAGCCACCCTGAGTTTTGACCTGGGGGTGGCGGGTTTTGTGGGCCTGCCCGCCATCCGATCAGCACCAGGTCCGAGAGGCGGCGTGCTTATTCCCACGCGCGCTACTGTATCGTGTATCCGTCCTCCCCTCAGGGGGACAGCAGGGATAAAATTAGTGGTGCCCCATTGGGCACCTTTGGCAGGTCTGTTTGTGTAGTGGCCTGCCGTTTCATACGGCGGGCCGAAACCTCGGCGGGGTCGCGATTGCATGTGAAAACGATTGGCGCGGCCCCGCCGATTGTGGTTATGTCAAGGAACACCGTGGTAAGTTTAGTCAGTATTCCGGGAGGTCCATTATTATCATTTCATCATCTTTTTCTCTTACCCCGGTGAGTGACATAACCCCTCCGCTCGCCCCCGCGGAGGGGTATGCGCGAAAGCATTACCACAGGTAAAAAAAAAAAAAAAATGTTTGTGTTAGGTTGGTAAAAGTGTTTATTTTCTCGATAGAAGGTGCCTTATGTCGCTTTCTGCACCGCTGAGAACGTGTATACAAAATATCATAATGATCGGTTGAGATAAGGCGTGAAAGCGTATCATCATAACCATACATGCTAAAAATATCCGCAAAATAAATATTGACATGAAGTTGAAAAGTAGTACTTCAACTTCGTAAAAGTGTTAGCCCTGTATTAAACTGTTCCACTGCTGGGCACGAGCCTTTTCTCTGTATGAGAAGGGTTATTTATGCTATAGGTAGTCCACTATCCTGGCCCAGTGCGAGTCGGCAGACTTCACATAATTTCGAGAACACTATGGTGAACTCTACATGACAGGCAGGTTTCCCCACGATGTTTTCCTTCAACGCTAAAGCAAGCGATAATTTACTATTCCATAAGCACATAACTTTGAAACGTCAGAGATGCGTGCCTCGGAATCGAACTCGAGAGTTCTGCCTGGCAGTCGAATGATCTCCCACTAGGCTTACTGCTATTATTATATTGCTGCCTTTGAAAATCTGATTGCTTCTTTGTTCCTGCCTGACGTGAAGGAAATACTTTAATTAATCGCCTCGCAATACGTCCTTCTAATCATACCGCAATACCGTAGCCCCCTAAAAACAAAGTAATCTCAACAAAAAATGGAACGAAAAATATAATGTAAATGTGAGAAACACTTAGAAACAGAACCCAATTTTAATTGCATATTTATGTAAAAGAAAATGGCTATACACGGCAAAGTCAGTTTAAAAGTACAAAGTAACGTTCAATGCAAGACTCTGGATGCCAAAGAGCTAGTCGTCAAAGATGAAAAAACCTATAACCTATATAATTAAGCTAAGATACAAAGAGGAAAGATAGGTCTTTAACGGAACCCAAAATAACAGAAATCATGCAAACATTATGGTTGTCTATTTGCGCATTGTTTTAGCCATTTTCGTGCTAAAACTAGACAAATTATCACGCTAAACACATTACGTGATTAATTCTCTATAATGATCAATATTAAACAGCACGAGTAGCTACATCACTACTCGCACAGATAACAAATAATGTCACCAGTAACCGTAACAGATTACCGCACTAGTGGGGCGTCGGCGCCTAATCGATTCTGCACGGATCGAGTTACGGCACTGATTCGGTGTCAGGTGTAGAGGATTAACTGAATGCGTTTCGACTTTTAGTAGAGTATGCGAGGCGTTAGATGATTATATTTGACAGATGATTGTTCAAACTATTATTGGAGCTCTCTAATTGACTCTACAATAGTTGTTTTAAACTGAGGTTATCCTTATCTACTAATATTATCAATTCGAAAGTAACTCTGTCTGTCTGTTACCTTTTCACGGCTAAATCACTCAACCGATTTAGATGAAATTTGGTACAGATAAAGTTTAAGCCCTGGGGAAGGATATAGGCTACTTTTTATTGATGTAGGTACCACGCGGGCGGAGCCGCACGCAAAACCTAATATACAATATATTTGCTTACAGCCATCATTATGGACGTACAGATTATATTTTAGCTTTCATATTCAACGTCAATGTAGGTAGGAGTGATACGTCGTAAGATATTATACTAGATATTATAAAACAAAGTCTGTCTGTTCGCGATAAGCTCAAAAACTGCTGAACGGATTTTCATGTGGTTTGCACCAATAGACAGAGTGATTCATGAGGAAGTTTTAGGCGTATAATTTGTTACGGTTATGTACTATCCGTGCGAAGCCGGAGCGGGTTGCTAGTTAAAAATATGTTTATGATATTACAAGCCACGGTGAACCGCGAAGGTAAACTCAGTAGCATTACGGCGTTAATATCTTTCGCATACCTATTATATTGTGGTATATGAAATATTTGATCAAAGTGATTGATACTGAAATATTAAATACTGCAGTAATAGGGGAAGAGAGCATCAAATGCTTATGTTTTCGCAGCCAGTTATTAAATAAATCGCATTAATATAACATACTCTTATTCTATCCTAGTGACCGAAATTATACGCAGTAGGTAGTTGTTTTATAAATGAGTTAAGATTCTTAAAGGACAGTGACTCTCTGATTAGATATAGAAAAAAAAATTCTATACAGAACAGCGCTCGAGTAAAAATGTTCTATCAACCCAAATGTGTTATAGCGTTCGCAAACACGACATCTAACTTGTTCCAAACGAGGGCTGACATCAAAAACCGAACAAAGCCGTCAAAGCTAGACGTACCGCTAAACAAGCAATCACCATAACATCCCTGTTCACCCCGCGCCCAGCTTTAATTTCCCAAAACCCATCTCACTGACGAAACAAAAGCGGCGCCATTTCACGCGTCCCAACCGACCGAACAATACCTCTGGCGAAACAACAAAACTATGCTCATCTCGCTCACGCTCATACATTTTCCATATCTAAGAGAGTTCGCGCCAAATGCGGTGTCGCGTCGTTCTATGTCAGCGATGTCGCGCGGTCGTTTTAATTTTCGAATGCGGTTTATACGGAACGCTGTTTTGTTTGATTGCTCGGTTTTTTTCTTCTTTTTAATTTTTTTTTGATTATTGACAGTTGGTAGGGTTTTGAAGTTCAAAGTTTAGATGAACATCAAAAGACAAATTAACATTGGGCGGGCTTAGGTGTAGAGCGAAGTTTTATTTTATGTTTATATTTAAAGCACATTGCAGTACTCTTTATCTTTTTCTCGATTCTTTGATAAGATAGTTCATATATATTTTAAACTCATTAATATTTATGTAGCATCACGGGAGAGTAGTCCATATTTTATTCGCATATTAAGTAATATTGTCTTGATTTATTACTATGATGTATTTTAATGAGATAGTGTTTAGGCAGCAAATATAGTAAAAACGTGTAAGTCATAACTTTATAGTTCCTTGTAGGCGCAAGTTTTCAACAAGTGCACAAATTTCGTGGATAATATATTTATTTTATAAAGTATATTTTTATATTTAATGTAAGACATATTTATCTTTACCAACCTAGATATCATATCTATTTTATGACATACATAGTTACATTATCAGTGTCACACAACACATTCGAGTCGTTCTATTATGTAATAACTGTCTCTAATATCTATAAGTATTAAATAATTCATTGACTGGCACTCGCTAACTCGTAAACTGCTTAACTAGTAAGCGTTTGTGTAAACAGCAAGCGAACGGTAACAAAGGATTACTCGACACGGCTTCTAAAATCAATGCAAATCACACATCATAGCCACCATTTTACTAGATCCTTTCATTCTATTCTTACTTTAGAAACAAGGGCTCAAGATATACTGGGTGTCTGTTATTGTACGACAAATTAACAAGAGCTTTCAAATCATCGCGTGTCTTTATAATATAGAGGTCTATGATAATGCGCCGTATTATTTTAGCTTTAAAACGTACAAAGTAATTACGACTCTATTTTTAGTAGGTTTAGGTATAAAATGTAGTGCAAGAAAATTTCTAATGCCTTTGTAGTGATTTACGCTAGCACAAACGTCAAACTACAGACATGTTCTATTCCATTTTTGAATTTGAAATGTTTTGCGCTCCAATAGCTTTGACACTGGATGTATCAGAGATGGGGTTGTAATTTTTACACTGCTCGAAGACATTTTTAGATGTTGTGTTATCATACTGAAATAGATAAACAGTTTGTGTAACTTTTTACCTATAAGTACTGATAATTTCAATATTATTTTTTTATGTTACCTACTTTATTGCATTATTTCCCTTGCCGTTGATAGTATATTTCAAAGCCATTGGCAGTTAGTTTAAGAATCAATCTTGTAATCCAACTCTAAACCGCCGTTTGTTCTATTAAAACCTTCAGTTAATGGCTTATTATATTTCTGACTAATTTATTATGCGAGAATATGTATTAAAACTTTATTATTGCCTTAGATTCAAAAAACAAGCTTTATAAGCGCTCATTAGTATTTAGTTAAATAGAATTTACACTTAATACTAAATTAGTCGAGTACTAGAAACCGTATTTTATCGCTAAACTTACATTCTGTGTAAAGCCAATAGAGCTTAAAAACAAATCACAGAGGATTACATTTTGTAAGGTTTCTTTGCGGCTAGAATCGGAACAGAGTAGAAAACGAAAAGATATATCCAATTACTGTTAGTCGATTTAATCCAAATACTAATTGTACAACGCCTACGATTGGGCAATTTGACGGATTTCATACTTTAACCACTTATTTAGTGAGACTTTTGCAATTCGGATTTTTAGGTTAGTTAGATTTCAAAATTCGCCACATGTTGTTTAGAATTACCTACATTGTATACTCAGTAGTTCTTTGTATTAATGAATCGTAATTGTTTCAGATGATTCAATAACTAACGAAGAAGGATCTGCAGGTGGCTCTCCTCGCGCCCGTAGCCCGGCAAGAGCCCCCACCCCTCCCTCACCCTCTCGATCTTCACCCCGCTCGCCGCGCCTTCACCCCGCGCTCTACCCTCAACAGCCCGACGTCCAGGACTCAGACCCTGACGTCGACGAGAGCGACGACTTCGATAAAGACGAGAAACGAGACCCTAACGCAAACCTAGGGAAGAGAAAGAAGAAAACCAGGACCGTGTTCTCCAGATCCCAAGTATTCCAACTAGAACAGACCTTTGATATGAAGCGGTACTTGAGCAGTTCCGAGCGTGCTGGCTTAGCAGCGTCGCTCCACTTAACTGAAACGCAAGTGAAGATCTGGTTCCAGAACAGACGAAATAAGTGGAAGAGGCAGTTGGCGGCGGAGCTGGAGGCTGCTAACATGGCACATGCTGCTCAGCGTTTGGTTAGAGTACCAATACTTTACCATGAGTCTCGACCGACGTCGATGCCGCATACGCCGCTACCGATGCATCCGCAGTTCAACGAGCCCGGGGTGTACTTCCCGACGCAAGCTCCCCAACAGCTGCAGCCTTTGCCAGCGTCTCCTGTGACCTCCAGGGCTCCGTTATCCAGCCTCGTGTAGTGTTCGCTTGAGCCCGCGCGCTCTGATAATGATGGACAGTACTAATGTGCGTTTCGCGGGACTAGTCATATCATGAATGTTGATGGCCAAATCGTTCAAATGTAATATTTATAGGTTGGATTAAGAGTTTGGGCGTGTTCAGGTGGACTGGCCAGAGCTCATGTGCGGTGCGAATGTGTGTGGTTTAGTGCGTGACTATAAATGTGGCTTAGTGTATTGTTTTTGTCTGATGCGGAAAACGAAGAATAAAAAGAGAATGAACATTTCATCTGTTGGCGGTTTCAACTTCTTTACGCAGTTTTTTTCTGTTTCAGAAAGTCATAGTAAAAGATTTCAATAACACATTATCATATAGAAACAGATGCATTGACGTTTTTATGTATTTCATTAAAGTAGGTATTGACAGTAATGTCGTCGACTCTGTCTTGTGCTATCTACATTTATACATCAGAAGGCAACTTGTTGATTTAAGCTCTGTAAGGCAATTCAAAAAGAAGTTTTTATTGGCTGACCTAACCGTAAAGTCTTTAATCTAATCTGAGCGCGCCCAGACAATTTTATTTACGTATTAGATAAATAGAAAGACAATTCACTAAATGTAACGTACAAAGATCTGTGTCTCTCCATGTTGTATAATAATGTACATAAGAAACGTTTTAAAATAATCCTTCGTGTATTTATTTATTGTTATAGGTTTTGTAAATAATAGCTAAAAGAACTGACTTCATTTTTGTAATAAGATATTTGTTTGTCAATGAATATCAATCAGTTATTTTTTATCTTCGTCTAGTTGAAAGTTAATTGTCAGTCAAGATATATCCGGACTGTGAATAGTATTCATGATGCTACTTAACCCGTAGAGTCGCAGTGGCACACCAGTGGCCAAAAGATTTTTAATTATGTCTGGTATTTTAAGACTTGACAGATTAGAATGTGTTGCAATACAAACATTACAATGGTGTTATATACAAACATAACTTAATTTTTTTGGATGGGGTAACTTTGTTCGTTCTCCAGACGAAAAAATACTTATCAACAAATAGATGATTTTTACGCAGTTATTTTAATATATATTTAATAAATGTTAGCTTAATTTTCGAATGACATAAAAGCCAACAATTATATAGAATAATAACAGCCCTGTATTAAATTGTCCCACTGCTGGGCACGGGCCTCTTTTCAGGGTAAGAAGGGTTAGGCCATAGTCTACCACGCTGGCCCAGTGCGGGTTGGCAGACTTCACCTATCTTCAAGAACATTATGGAGAACTCTCAAATATGCGGCTACTCGCGATGTTTTCCTTCACCGTTAAAGCGAGCGATAATTAACTATTTAACAATTATAGGTAAGCTAAAAAATTAAATAATCATTATACAAAATGCTATTTGTTACTTTTACGTAAAGTCTTTACATTATTTATTATGTCAAGTGCAACGTATACTGTCTAATATATTCTTATAAAATAGTTGTCATGAATGCTACACGCACGTCTTATGTATTTTAAATCTTTCACTCTTGCAATGGGATGTGATGTGCTCCCTTCTCGAGTTTGATATCTCCACCCGATTATTCTTACATATCTTTAGATCAGGTACAAATTTTCTTTGAAAACGAGAGTAAATTAATAATAAATAAAATAATTATATAGTTTATAAACGCTTTAATTTAATGACTAGAATTTTAGTAGTCATTTTGTAAACTGCTTCTAAATTTCGTATTTGTCAATCTTTGACATTATTATTTGTAAATTGAATTCACAATACGTTGACATTAATGCTATATAAATTTTTTGAGTAAGATAACGAACGAAACATTCCATATTTAAATTTAAATAATGTGACCATTTGTAAATATTATTTTTAAAATATTATTCTTGTGTTATTGTTTTATGTATTTTAACATCATTAAAATAGTATCTTTAAACTTTTATTCACAGGATCGACTGTCTTATTTATTATTTTGTATTATAAACTGTGTTGCCATGTCGCTTCAATGTAATTCTGTAATATTGCTAGCCTAAATAAATAAATAATGAAAAACAATGCTTAATTCTAAAATATTAATGTTATTTATTGATAGTAGTTGAATTATCTTCGTAACTGTAATATTATAATTATGCTGAGATAAGGTGAGGGAATAAAACGAATATGCAATATATGTGTCCTTTATTTTTATTCCTATTATATTATGTATATTATGTATTTGTGCTCTTATGCTATTAATAATAATGTCGTCCAAACCGTATTTCGGTCACAGCAGCCAATCTTAACGGAGACTGACCATCTGCGCAGGAGATATTATAGTGCACAAGTATGTGCGCAAACAAGTGCACTCTCTGTTCCCTAACTCTCATGATCCAATGGGACGTCACCGACACCACGGGAGAGAGATCAGGCGCAGGACCAACGGCTTTACGTGCTTTTCGAACCACGTGGGTGTCAAACACCGCCAACTTCTTAACTCCGGGCTGCTATTGGGATTACTTAACAGAAAATCCCAATAACTTTTTGTTGGCCCGACCTAGAATTCGAACCCGAGACCTCATGCACAGCAGTCGCATTCACTGCAAAGTAGCTGTTTCTGAAAAAGTAGCTGCGAAAAGTAACTCTCATCGTAGGGATCGAACCCACAACAACGCAGTGGCACTAGCCAGATGTCTACTGAAACCACTACACCATCCCTGAAGTCAAAAATAACTGCACAGAAAGACTCCCTTTTCACACCTTAACAAACACCCCCACTTTCGAAACTAAAAAACAAAAAACAGAACACCAAAAATAATTAAATTACACTCAGATTAGTGTCGCGTGCCATTGCCAACATTATCTGGCAATCGCCATGCCAGAGGGTGGCTAAACGCTGGCACGCGCCAGGCGCCTCTGTTAACACGTCACATCCGCTTCCGGGACGGAGCCCACGCTTCCGGTCAGGATGTGGTAGCCTGTTTTACACGGGAACAGTTTTTAATGGCGTAGGGAAAGTGCCCACAGTTGCGCACAGTGTATATATTACTTGTGAATTTTTAGCAAGGAGTCACAGAATATTGTTGATAGTATTTTGTGTGCCTTAGCACATAAATACTCTTCTTTTCTCCCTGGCCTTTATTATTCCCAAGTCACTTGGGATCGGCTTTTTCTAGTCGAACCGGATTTGACTGGATATCAGTTTTTACACGGAGCGGCTGTCACCTGACCACCGCAACCCAAAGGCTAACGATAGCCTAAGGCTAGTCCAGTGTCAGGATATTAGGGGGCACTGACTATCTCAATAAAAACTGCCATAGATGTTCATGGCAGCCGGGACCGACGGCTTAACGTGCTCTTCCGAGGCACGAAGCAGGCAATTATTGTAAATTAATACGCACATCATTTCGAAAAGTCATATAACTTCCGAAAGTCAGAGTTTCGCGATGTGGGTTAGAACCCGATACCCTCTGCATTGCAGTCTGTTGGTGTCCCCACTGAGCTATCGCTGCTATAATTAGCGGCTGATCGTGATTTAGAAATCCAGAAAAAAGTACTGTTACTAACCTAACTCATATTTACGCGAGTGCAGCCGCGGGCAAAATTCTAGTACGTTATATATTTCAAGTCCTATGTACACTTGAACACTCCAAGAAATTCTAGCACGCTATATATTTCAAGTCCTATGTACACTGGAGCACTCCAAGAAATTCTAGCACGCTATATATTTCAAGTCCTATGTACACTGGAGCACTCCAAGAAATTCTAGCACGCTATATATTTCAAGTCCTATGTACACTGGAGCACTCCAAGAAATTCTAGCACGCTATATATTTCAAGTCCTATGTACACTGGAGCACTCCAAGAAATTCTAGTACGCTATATATTTCAAGTCCTATGTACACTGGAGCACTCCAAGAAATTCTAGCACGCTATATATTTCAAGTCCTATGTACACTGGAGCACTCCAAGAAATTCCAGCACGCTATATATTTCAAGTCCTATGTACACTGGAGCACTCCAAGAAATTCTAGCACGCTATATATTTCAAGTCCTATGTACACTGGAGCACTCCAAGAAATTCTAGTACGCTATATATTTCAAGTCCTATGTACACTGGAGCACTCCAAGAAATTCTAGCACGCTATATATTTCAAATCCTATGTACACTGGAGCACTCCAAGAAATTCTAGTACGCTATATATTTCAAGCTTTGTTTCAAGTCCTATGTACACTGGAACACTCCAAGAAATTCATTGCAAAGAGAGCCACGAGCTTCACCCGGAAGTTCTTCGGCTACAACAAGGGCCAAATACGCCTGCTCGCAGAAGCGTTCACTGGCCATTTTGGCACCAACGACTTCCTGTGCAGATTGAGATAGGCAAACAATTTGACCTGTATAGCTTGTGGTGAACAGGACCAGTCCATATAGCACTTACTATGTGAATGTGATGCGTTGGCTAGATTGAGGATGGGTCTGATGGGATTGGCATATCCAAACCCTGAAGACTTCAGGCCTCTGAAGTGTACGCTGCAGCTGATGCAGTATATTCATAGGGAGATAGCTAAAGGATAGATCTTGGGGGCGACACAAAAGATTCCACTCGGTCGAAGTGTCGCCGGTCTGCACTGACTGGCCCCTACTTAAGATAAGTCCTATGTAATTGGAGACAAGCCTTTTATTATCTACTGGGCACAGTTTGAGATCTCTTTCGGCTATTGAGAAATTCTGATCAGAAACCCCTAAGGTTATAGTTATTAGGTATACCTAATAGCAAAGTGTTATACTCAGCTTGACCCGAGGATCGAAGCCGAGACTTCATGTATAGCAGTGGCATTCACCACCGCTGTGTCACTGAGATATTATGTGAAAATTTGCAAGATTAAACTCCAGACTCTTTCGCGTCGTAAACATTTCCAAAAAGAGTTACTGAGCTGATAATGCAATGACCGAGGTCATTTGACCCCTTGCCTTGCACGGGAACTATCACATAATAATAATATCAGCCCTATACATAAACTGTCCCACTGCTGGGCACGGGCTTCTTCTCATAGTGAGAAGGGTTAGAACATAGCCCATCAGCTGGCCTAGTGCGGTCACAGCTCAGGACACAGCTCATACCAAATGTGATGATGTATGCACTGCATCCTACAAGAGTATAACAAAAATATTGATGAGACGAAAACAACCTTTATTTATTAGTAATTAGGTAGTAAATATGTTACTTATCTAAATTGGAATATCTTTTTTATTTTGGTCACAAAGTAACACGTATGAACGTCAAGGTTACATTAACTAAACAGCTATACTATGAATTCACATTTACCTTGCCACGTTAAGTAAAGCAAGGCAGCACGGATGGTGTAGTGGTTAAGTGGTCGCCGCTGCCACTGCGCCGAGTGTTGTGGGTTCGAATCCCACACGGGGCAAAAATATATGTGATCAACAAATAGTTGTTCCGGGCCTGGATGTTCTTTGTGTCCGTTGTTTAAATGTTTGTAAAGTCCTCCACGGTAAAAAAGAAAAGCTTTCATTTTAAAAAGCTCTCAGAATCTTGTGGGCGGGAAATTCAAGGTTATTCTTTTTATTCGCTAATTATTAAAATATAATAAAAATAATGCTGCTTCCTTCAGAAATCAAATCTGTAAGAAGCTGCAACTACCATTATTGAATCATTTAACTGAACTGAAAACTTTCAAGCGTTAGAAATAAAAAAGACAAATAAATCAAAGCCTCTAACGGCAGACAGCAGAATAGGAGCACTTACTCACTTGCACGTCCTAACTAATATTATAAATGTGATCGTGAGTTTGTTTGTTACGCTTTCACGCCTTAACTACTCGACCGATCATTATGAAATTTCGCAAACACGTTGTCAGGGAAACAGTAAAAGACATAAGCTACCTTTCATCCAGATAAAAGTACTATTGCTAACCTAACCTACATATACGCGAGCGAAGCCGCGTGCAGAATCTAGTAGGTTACCTACTAAATATTTACTAAACTGGTTTAGTTGTCGTAGGATTCTTCAATATTGCTGTCAATTGGGAACGTGCCCAGAAGACTGACAGCATTTCCACGTTGAATGACAATGCTGCTGGTTCCTCCATAGTGTTATCTTTATTATTAATACAATCGTTTGCATTATTAGGCTTGTTTAGCGATACTTTGATTGCCGCAATGTCACTACATACAGGGTGTCCGGTAATTAATGGATAACCTTGAAATGTCTTATAGTAGAACTGAAGGCCGTTCAGAAAAAAAGAAAAAAAAAAAAAAATATAAAAAAATATATATATTAAAAAGTGCAAGCTATATAAGCATAGCATACTTTTGACTGTCTATATATTAGCATAATTAGTGTTTAATAATAAAACAACAAAAAACCGATGGATTTCATTGATTTATGGTCGTAGTATACAAGAAAATTAAACAAAGTAATTAAAAAAAAACATATCTCAGGTAGTAGTTAGGATAGATTTTATTTCATATTTTTTTCTGAACGGCCGTCAGTTCCACTATAAGACATTTCCAGGTTATCCATTAATTACCGGACAGCCTGTATATAAAACAAAGTCCGCCGCCGCATCTGTTTGTCTGACCACGATAAACTCAAAAACTACCAAACGGATTCTCATGCGGTTTTCGTTAATAGACAGAGTGATTCATGAGGAAGGTTTAGGTGTATAATTTGTTAAGGTTTTGTACTACCCGTGCGAAGCCGGGGCGGGTCGCTAGTTCAATATAATTTCAATTCTTATTTTTGTATCAGAAAAAGCATACACAATATAATTTCATTGTACTAATTTTGTATCTAATTATACGATTTGCAGAGGTGTAAGGGTTTGAAACCCGAGATGGGCCAACAAAAAAAATTGGGTTTCTCTGTTAAGGAAGCTCAATAAAAGCCTGGAGTTAGAAAGTTTAAACTCTTAAAGTGATCTATAAATTATTCACTCATGTGAGGTCAACAGGATCACAATGTGGGAACCAACAATACTTGGCGCGACCACAGCGGCGATGCGACTTCTTACCCACTGCGCCATCCCGACTACAAATTGTGGTAGGTTAGTCACTCAAATCGCAACGGTATCTATACAATCACCATCATACACTGCACGGTTGACGTAATGGTTTAACTGGTCATCTCGCCACTGCCACTGCGTCGAGTGTTGTGGGTTCGAATCCCGCACGGGGCAAAACTTTGTGTGATTCACAAATGGTTGTTCCGAGTCTGGGTGTCCTTTGTGTCTGTTTGAATGTTTGTAAAGTCTCCCGCAACACAGTAATTATTCCCGCTATAGCTGTCTTTTAAAAAACCTAAGCCGTCATCATATTACTCTGTCTATTGGTAAAAAACGCATGGAAATCCGTTCAGTAGTTTTTGAGTTTATCGCGAACAGACAGTCAGACGCGGCGGGGACTTTGTTTTATAATATGTAGTGATTACGTCATCAACTTGATGATGTGAGTATCGTGATAGGTGTATTATGTTATTGTGTATTATTTTGTAGGTATAACAGAAAGCTGGGATATCAGAATGGAGACCCCAAAGGATTTTACTTCCTGCCACTGCGCCAAGTGTTATAGGTTCGAATCCCACACGGGACAAAACTTTGTGTGATACACAAAAGGTTGTTACGAGTCTGAATGTTTTTTCTGTCCGTTTGAATGTTTGTAAATTCCCCCGCGACACAGGAAATATAACTAGTGCGGTTGTCTTTTTAAAAACCGTTTTTATTTTATTTATAAACTAATTATGTTAAAACTTACAATTAATTAAGTTCGGACATACACAATAACTACACTATTGTTCTAAGATAATAATAATTTTAATAATAATAATAATAATTTATTTATTTTCTCACCACATTACATTTTATAAGTCTTAGTCTATGGGTACAATACAAAAGATATGAATGTGGGAGACTGGTGCCTAAACTAAGCTTACGCCTGTATCTTAGGACACCAGGTCTCCACCCCTAATGTGTCCTGTTATGTTTGTACATTTTAATGTATTGTAATGAATGTTTACAAATAATACAAAAATAAAAATTAAATTTAAACAAAAATAACAATATAAGTGGAAAATTAAACGAGACATGCAAATGTATGTACGTATGAGTTATGTATTTGCACACGTGCGCACACGTGTGTGTGTGTGTGTGTGTGTGTGTGTGTGTGTGCGCGTATGTGTGTTTGCGTGTATATCTCTGTGTGTTATATTGGTTTTTTCATAAGACTTTCTGTGTCACTGTACGAGAGCTTTATGAGCCAACTAAAAAGAAGTTTTTTACAGTCAGCCGTATTCAGTGAGTATATGTTTATACTTTTACAGGCTAGGTTATACAAACGGGGACCCAGAACGTAATAGTGCCGTGTTGCAATGGCTGTCCTGTGGATGGTGTAAGGACATATTTTGTTTTTCACGCGTTTGCCTTCTGTTGTTTTAGGATTGTAAGTTAATGAGGCGTGATATCGGAGTATTGCTCTGTACACAAAAAGCTGCCGTAGGGATAGTATATTGCATTCCTCGTACAGGCGCTCCGTGGGAAAATAGATAGGTTTCTTGAGCATTACTTTGAGAACTGCTCTCTGGGCTCTTTCAACTGCAAGAAGAATCGTTGCAAACGTACCGCCCCATGCGGGGATGCAATATGATAGGAGGGATTGGGCTAAGGCGCAGAAAACAGTTCTCAATGAGCCAACATCCAGTACGGCGCGAAGTCTTTTAAATGTAAAAATAAGTTTACGAGTGCGGCCTTTGAGTATCTCCAGGTGTTTGCTCCAAGTCATGGTACTATCGAGGTATACCCCAAGATATTTTATATTATTTGTACGTTCAATATATTGACAGTCGCATGAGTGGATATTGTCTATAGGGCAAATATGAGCTTTAATTGTGAATTGAGATTTATTAGGTTGAGATATAGTGCAGGACGTAAAGGATAAATATTTTGTTTTATTTAGATTAAGGGTGAGTGAATTATGAGCAAGCCAGGACATTACCATTCTAAGCGCTTTCTCAGTGTTTGTTCGCACTTCGTCCCAGGTAGCGCCTTGAACTAAAAGTGCTGTGTCATCGGCATAGGAGATTATCTTACAATTGGGAATGTTGAGTTTACAGAGGTCATTTACATATACTAGAAATAAAGTGGGGGATAACGCACTACCTTGTGGCAAACCATAATCCTGTAGCAACACCTCCGCACTGAGCGTATTTTGGATTTTTGTGCACTGGGTACGTCCTGAGAGATAATCTCTAAAGAGCTCATGAGCTAATCCCCGTATGCCTATCTGTTCCATCTTTTTCAGAAGAGTAGGAATCGCGACAGTGTCGAAAGCTTTTGAGAGATCAAGGAATAACCCAATGGTTTTAAGTTTATTGTCCATGTTCTTTACTATGGTGTTCGTAAGATCCATGACTGCATCTTCAGTAGACATCCCTCTTCTAAAACCAAATTGATTGGACGCTAAAATGCCTTTATTATCTAAGTACTTAGTTAATCTAGAATTGAGAGCCTTTTCAAAGATTTTCGACAAGATGGTGAGTACTGAGATTGGTCTGTAATTTGTGACACTATCGCGGCTCCCACCCTTATGAATTGGATGTACTAGCGCCTTTTTGAAAATCGAAGGGAAAGTGCCGTTTGATAGGCATAAGTTTAGGACATGCGTGATTGGAGGTACAATATATGTTTTGGCTGCTTTAATAAAGGAGGTCGGAATACCATCACACCCAGGCGCACTATCATTCCGTAGATTTGATATTATAGAGTTTATTTCGCAGTCATCTACTGGAAATAAACCCATGGAATCGCAAGTAATGTGAGCGTCGGTAGTGTAGTAAAAAGATGGATTTAGTTGATCGATTTGGATGGCAGATGCCAATTCTTTGCCAATACCTGCAAAGAAGTTGTTTGAAGATAAGATGATATTATAGGTACCATAACATTGTAACATTGTATAGCAGTGAACCGATTGCACTATCAACGCAATGGACCGCGAGATCTCTAAGCAGCTTATTCTACAATAACCAAGCCTGAGGAATTTGGGTTACTGGTACAACTTTCGGTTTCAAGTACCTTGCTGAAACGGAATTGGCTTAAAAATACATTTTTATCTAATAGGAAAGTGGTTTTGTCTTACTTATTTATCACTAGATTGTGCCCGCAGCTTCGGTCGCGAAAATGTACGTTATATAAATTTTCTATCCCTCGGAAATAGTTCTTTTTCCTGGATGAGAGGTACCCTATGACCTTTTCCGTACCCGTGTCAACGTGTATGCGAAAATTCATGATGATTCGTCAAGTAGTTAAAGCGTGAAATCGTAACAAACAAACTCACATTCGCATTTATAATATTAGTTAGGATAAGAAGAAGAAAGAAAAAAAATTATTTTGGCACACAAAAGGGCACATCCAAAACATGAAGAAATAAAACAATAATTTAAATAACAGACTCATTACTATTTATTAATTATAATATTTGATCTGTGTGCTAACAGCTATAAAATTCGTTGGTCTTAATGTATACTATCAAAATGTCAGAGGACTACGGACTAAAACAATGTATGTATACAACATGTTTATGCAAATAAAGATCATTCAAGATCATTCATTCATTCATTCATTCAAACTCATGACTTTTTATCTAGTAATGCCTGTACAAACTACGACATAATTATCTTGTCGGAAACGTGGCTGAATGGTTCAATATATGATGCTGAATTATTCGATGGCCGCTATGCGGTATATAGAAGAGATCGCGGAACCACAGGCTTCCATGGAAACAAAAATGGTGGTGGGGTGTTAATAGCAGTCTCAAATAAGTGTTTTCTACCCGGTATACAGCAGGAGAGAGTCAATGTGAAGACCTCTTTGTTAAAGTAGAAGTAACTCAAAAAAAAATTATTTTATTTTGTGCAGTTTACCTTTCACCTCCTTTGAATAAAAATATACTCGAGCACTTTTTAGATAATTTCAGCCGCGTCTCCGACAATATAGAGAATGTATGCGTCATCGGTGATTTTAATATGAGTTGCATCTCATGGCAAGGTTCTACTGATAATAATAGTGATAATTACTATCAACCCGTACTTCACCAACGTTCGTCACTAGCTCAACTACTTATAGATTTTATGTCACTTAACAACCTTAGGCAACACAACAAGGTACACAACAGTTCAAACAAAATTTTAGATTTGGTTCTGAGCAATATGCCTGGTACGACTGTCAGGGAATCTAAAGACATTTTAGTAAATGTGGATCCGCATCATACGCCGTTGCAAATAACCACAGAATTTACCCACAACGTATCGCTCAAAAGTAATAATGTCTTGCGGCATAATTTTCACAAAGCGGACTATGATATTGTTAATGGTAAACTAGCTGAAATTAATTGGGAGAAAGAATTCACCCAGTGTCAAACTGTCGACGATATGGTATCTACTTTTTATTCAATGTTGAACAACATAATTAAAGAATGTGTACCAAAATCAAAATACAGTAAAATAAATCATCCACCCTGGTTCAACAATCAATTAATAAAACTAACAAATGAAAAAGTAAATTATTACACAGATTTAGGGTATTTAAAAATCCTCTTGACGAAATATCATTGAAAATCTTGAACAAAAGGTGTAAAAAGCTATCAATAGTTTGTTATAATAATTATATAGGTAAAATCGAAGACAGTATTAGAATAAATCCTAAATTCTTTTACACTTATCTGAAATATAAGCGTAGCAATGTAATCCAATTTCCTCAAACTATGACTTTAAATAACACAAGTATATTAGATGGTCCAGGAATATGTAATTTATTTGCATCTTATTTTTCATCCACATTCGTTAATTCTTCTGACCAAACTACTTCGTCTACTGAAACAAATTTATGCACGAACACCATTGGACACATACATATTACGCACAATAATGTCTGTGATTATTTGCAAAAGCTCGACATTCATAAGGGTGCGGGACCGGATGGAATACCGCCACTTTTTATCTCAAGATGTGCTTTATCTTTAAGTTTGCCACTATATCTCATCATAAATAAGTCGTTATCAAATGGTGTATTCCCCACCGTGTGGAAATCGGCTAAGGTAGTTCCCATGTGATAGAGAAGTTGTTTCTAATTATAGACCAATTTCAATATTATCGATATTTGCCAAATCATTCGAAGCCTTAATATATCCCTACCTGTATAGCCATACCCGTCATATTTTTGTTAATGAACAGCATGGGTTCATCAAATCCCGATCCACTAATACTAACCTCGTCGCATATCATACCGAACTAATAAGTGCGGATGATTCAGGTTCACAAATTAGTGCCGTTTACATGGATTTTGCTAAGGCATTCGATAGAGTTTGTCATAAAGTGTTGTTGAGGAAACTAGACTCATATGGTATTTACGGCCCCCTTTTGAAATGGTTTAAATCGTATTTATCCAATAGGACGCAATATGTCGTAGTAAAAGGTTTTAATTCCAAGACATACAAAGCTATTTCCGGAGTTCCCCAAGGCTCGCATCTAGGTCCTTGGCTCTTCAATTTATTTATAAATGGCATAGTCTCGTCTATAAAATATAATAGAGCCAACCTCTTTGCGGATGATTTAAAGATTTGTAAGACCATTACAAACCTATTAGATTGTGATCTCCTACAAAAAGACCTTACCTCTATAAATAACTGGTGTGATGTTAACAATATGTCTCTAAATATCAATAAATGCTACTCTATTACGTTCACCCGGTAACATAATTCTATAAAAAGACCATATTACATTAATGGGTCAATAATTCAAGAGAAAACAGAGCTAAGAGACTTGGGAGTTGTTTTTGATTCCAAATTGACTTTCATACCACACCTCGACCACATCATTAAAAATCTTCAAAAATGCTAGGATTCATTATACGTAATGGTAAAGTTTTCCGTAAACCAACCACTAAAATCACCATCTATAACAGTTACGTACGCAGCCAACTTGAATACTGCTCTGTAGTCTGGTCTCCTCATTACAATGTACATCAATTAAGAATAGAGCGAATCCAGAAGCGATTCCTAAGACATTTGGTTTTCTCGTGTAAACTGCATAAGCAAGTACCTTCGTCTAATGACAAGTTACAACACTTTGGTATGGATAACCTGTCTCGTCGTAGGCAACTTCATGATATGGTTTTTCTCTATAAAACTTTAATGAAATTGACTGCCCACAACTCTTACAGTCATTTAAATTGCGCGTTCCACTTCGCGTACCAAGGCGTGTACTGGTTAATGCAGGATTGTTACACCAGCCGTTTGCCAGAACAAATCTAAAACAATTTTCGCCTATATCCCGCCTGTCCAAAGCATATAATGCTATTTGCGGTGAAATAGATGTGTTTGCCGATAGACCCTCAACCTTTAAAAAAGGCTGTCGTAAGGTTGCTAAGACTGAACAGCTAACATTCCTGATTTTCTTTTTTTGTAAAACATTGTTTTGATTTATAGTAGTTTTATTTTAGTTTTTAAGTTCCTTTATTATTATTTTTTTAATTGATAGTACTGTTACCACATACATTTACGCATGCTGTGACGCCTTAAAATGTTGTGCATTTAATTACTTTTAAATATGTTTAATCTTTAAATAACAATAATAATGTAACAACAACTGGTTGTCCAAATAAAATAAATAAATAAAAACAAAAATACAAAATAAAAAAGCAGAACAATAATAAAACTAGAAAAATAAAACAAATACTTATCTTATCTTGTGTGGGGGCCAGTCAGTACCGACCGGCGACACTTCGACCCAGTGGGATCTTTTGTGTCGATTTCCCCAATAACGACTGCCATAGATGTTCATGGCAGGGACCGACGGCTTAACGTGCTCTCCGGGGCACGGAGCAGGCGATAACTGTCAATCAATACGCACATAATTTCGAAAAGTCATATAATTTCCGAAAGTCAGAGGTGCGCGACGTAGGTTCGAACTCGAGACCCTCTGCATTGCAGTCTGTTGGTCTCCCACTGAGCTATCGCTGCTCAAACAAATATTTACTTTAATTTTATTTCCTTTCTATAGGTGTCACAAACGAATGAATAAAAAGTATATTTACATGTAACACTTATAAATATAGGCGCACATACAAAGTCTAAATCAAAAAACATTTATTAATTGAGGTCACAATCTATTGGTTAGTAAGTTTCCTAATTTTACTAATTGTAAATGCGGACGGTCAGGGTGGCGGCGGCAATGAAGACACAAGTTGTACGGAAAAGAACTTATATTATCTTTTTAATGCACGTTTCAACGGTTAGAATATGAATGCCCTAAAATATTCTAACCGCCGGTATTTATACAAACATTTGACCTAATTTAATACTAAATTCACGAACTCAATAGATAATATTAAACAATGTTTATCTTAATTATTCTGATGATTATTTAGATACAATTATTATTTAATAATACATAATTATGTAACATTAAGGATTCATTACACCGGAAGCAGAGGCGCCGGTGTGATAAAATTATGCCTAACCCAAAATCAGTAAGAATCTAATAGCTTCATCATTATATTATACATAGTAAACAAAATGATTATAGGATTTATTATTCGACATAGTGTAAGAAAAAGTACAGAGATCAGTAATAATACGTACTATTTATTAATCGCGCTGGAAGCTGACAAGCGGAAGGCGCCAAGCAAATAAATATAATTAAGTATAAACAAATATGAGATAACTAGGTATTTAGATACTTGATTATAAAACGATAATAGGTTTTAATGTACATATAGTGGTTAAGATGTACCCGAACTAGTAGTATAATATATGTGAGGCCGGAGGTGTTACTCGATAACATAATATATGAAATACGATATTACGATAAGTATATCACAATACATTATGGTATTAAACTACTATATACGGATTTTATCGCGTTGTTTATTTATCACTGTATTACAAAATTTTGAAAATATTACACTACTACTACTATTGATTTTATTTTACTAATTTATAAGATAATGAAATTATTTAAACTATTAAATCTATTTATTTTTGGTTTACACTTTCCCTGACGTTTCGGTTGCTTTTCAGCAGCCATGGTCACGGGGAGACTAAGATGGTAGTTGTCTCAATGTTCCAGTGTAGTTATTTCAAAGTACCCGAACATAATTTAAACATGGGTGTTTCTATTTACGCAGAATGAGCTCAAAGTATCATGAAGTCTAGTTGTGGTTTGTTTCTTCTTGGGTTTGACTATTTGAAGTACAGGATCCCAAGCTGGTGGTATCAAATCAACACATACTTCAAGCCGCCAACGAAGATAAGTTTTTTGTTAGTTGTTATATGGCTATTCATTATTCTTTATTCTAAATATTTCGTTTACCTTGTACATTCAGATGTGTGTAAAAGCTTTATATTTGTAACTAAACTAATACAAACCGTAAAGTTATACAGCTCACTTAACTTATACACGCTGTTCAACACATCTAATATAGTCTCTTACTATGTATTTATAGATACATTCATTACTCTCCTTACATTAATAATATTTCTACAACACTTAAACAAACACAATACGTATAACACTAATCTATACATTACACACACATACCCCTACAAACCATACATGACATTTCGACTTAATACGCTTTACTGCATATTTAACACACAGATACAGGACCTGTTTAACTATAGTTCTACTAATATGTTATTAAACATATCACTAGTCTATTTAGATTATAATAATAGCCGTAACATTTACGTTATCACTCATTCATCTATTACAAAGTATCACCTTTCAATTTCACGGCTCGTAATTTTTTATATAAATTCGATAACCTAAACATAGTAAATAACTGCGTCGATCAATTCAATATAGCTCAATCAGCTAACTGTGAAATTGAAGACTGCCCTAAAATAATTAAAAATATGCATTCGTCACTCAAAGTTGTCCATCAAAACATTCGTAGCATAAATCACAACTTCAATAGTTTTTTGACTCTCCTCGATCGCTCCCAGACTGATTGGGATTTAATCATACTCACAGAATGTTGGTTACGTCATTCTCATTTAATACCTATACTAGACAACTATAACTATGTAAAAAATAATTCTAACTTGACGCAAAACGAGGGAATTGTAATTTATTATAAAAGTCATATGAATATATCTATTCTTGATCACAATCTTCAAGATGCTAATTGCTTGACACTAAAAATTAATCATAATACCTTCCTCATTGCGGTTTATAGACCCCCTAGCTACAAAAATATCCATCCTTTTATAACATCACTGGCAGAGTTACTGAATTGCGTAAAATATCCCAATATTATCTTAACAGGCGACATTAACATTGATGTCCTGGCAAATACGAAAGACCCCAACTGTTCAGTTTACTTAAATTTACTCGCCACACATGGCATTTTACCGGCACATCAGTTACCTACGCATGGTAAAACATGCCTTGACCACGTTATGCTAAAAAGTAATCACCCGGCCTTTTGCTATGTTGCGGCAACATCAATCACTGACCATGACACCGTAATTCTTATCTTGGAGCGCCACTATGTATCTAATAAAGTCCTTACATTAAAGAAAATTAATTATACATCCCTCGACAATGACATGCTAAACATGAATTACGATTTCATTTATCATAGTACAGACGTGAATTTTTTGGTCTCTCAATTAATTACTACTTTAAACTCCAAAATACTGGCCAATACACATTTTTTCACAGTATCAAATCGGAAAAGAATAAAGAAACCATGGATAACTTTAGGCTTACTAAAATGTATGAAAAACAGAGACAAATTGCATATGAAATCTAAAAAACATCAAACTAACGGTATACTTAGAACTACGTATACAAGATACAGGAACTTCTGTAACTCGTTACTGAAAAAGCTAAAAAAGGACTACGAGTCTAGTTTAATAAATAAAGCAGTTCAAAGTAACAACAATAAAATGTTATGGGATACTATAAAGAAAGTCACTTACTCTAATAAAGCCAATAACCCCGCTACTGAACTTCTTTCCAAAACGACCTCCCTGGACTCTTTAAATAATATTAATAGGTTTTTTGTATCGGTTGGAGAAAACCTTGCTCTAGGTATATTAAATTCAGGCCCCCTCTGCAAACTGACTTCCTCTGGTTCCTGTTCGTCTGCTTTTGCTCTGCTTCCCACTGATGAAATAGAAGTCCGTAACATCATCTTGAACTTAAAGAAAGACAAAAGTGCTGGTCACGATAACATCTCTGGTGCCTTCTTGAAGCGTTATTACCACAGTTTAATTTCCCCGTTAGTACACATTTTCAATCTTATTTTCTCTACAGGTGTTTTCCCAGACCAATTTAAAGTTGCTGAGGTCATACCGGGATATAAAAGTGGCAGCAGAAATGAGGTCAATAATTATAGACCGATATCTATACTATCGACTTTGTCAAAAATAACCGAGAAGCTACTAAACAAACGTCTTATAAACTACCTAGAGTCAAAACATCTTTTGTCGAGTTCTCAATTCGGTTTTAGAGCAAATATGTCAACCAGTGATGCAGTCCACGCACTTATTGATCATATTGTTTATAAACTTGACTCTAGAAGCAAAGTAATAGCAATATTTTTAGACATAAAAAAGGCATTTGACACCGTCAGTGTCCCGCTACTGCTGGACAAGCTGGAAAGCCTAGGAATTCGTGACAACCAACTAAAGTTGTTCGGAGACTATCTCTCTAATAGAATCCAAAGAGTGAAGGTTGATAACATCTTGAGTGACGATTTACCTATATCCTACGGCGTACCACAAGGTAGTGTGCTCGGTCCTACACTTTTCCTCGCCTTTATAAATGACCTTTGTAATTTAAAGTTATTAAATGGTAAAATCGTTACCTTTGCTGATGACACAGCTTTAATCTTTCATGGCAATACCTGGGATTCTGTTTTCAGCATGGCCCAAAAAGGCTTCAACACAGTTGCTTCTTGGCTAAGAGGAAATGGTCTTACACTCAATGTAGACAAAAGTAAATATATACCCTTTGTCAAATTGAACTCGCAGCCTATAACTGAAAGTTTATGTATCGTGGCACACTCCTGTACTACCGGTCAATCCTGTTCCTGTGACCACCTCATAAGAGTCTCCAATATTAAATATCTAGGTGTAATTATAGACAATACACTTAGCTTTAATCAACATCTCGACCTATTATCTGCTAGAACTCGTAAGTTATCAGCTGTGTTTAAAAATCTTCGCAATGTAGCTGACAAATCAATAATTAGGACAGTATACATGGCGTTATGCCAGTCTATTCTGTCATATTGTATCACAGTATGGGGTGGCGCGTGTAAGACAAACCTGATAAAATTAGAAAGAGCTCAAAGAGCTGTTCTAAAAGTCAGCCTCTCATTGCCCTTCCTGTACCCTACTAAAGACCTATACGAACTCTCGAATGTACTAACAGTCAGACAACTATATATTTTACACATCGTCTTGAAACAGCACGCTGCATCCAAATTTGATCCATTGCTGAACCAACACAAACGCCTTAAACATAAAGTATGTTTTTCAGATAAACATTGGTCTACAAACTCCAACAAATTTTTTGGGTTTATGGGAGGATATCTTTATAATAAAATTAATAAAGAAATTAAAATATACCCTCTAACAAAAATTAAATGCAAAGAAGTGTTAACTAATTGGCTAAAGTCATTGAACTACGAAGATACTGAAATATTGATTCTAGTAGTTCCGTAGTACACACATACGCACACACACACACGCACGCACATGCGCGCTCGCGCTCACACACACACACACACACACACACACACACGAACACACACACACACACACACACGAACACACACACACACATACATACGCACGCATACATACACACGCATACATACATACACTCACACACACAAACACGCACGCATAAACACACACACTCATACGCGTCAACTGTAAGCGCGCTCACACATGAGTTAAGTAATACCTAAGTACACTCTGATAAAATGATACCATTTCCATGTCCAGAGAATGGAGAGGCTGGTAATTTGTCATACAGGTTCTCCTAGTGCAGATACCAGTCTCTCACATAGATAAACTGATGCACTATATTATTTTATTATTATGTATGTACATTCAACCTGTAATTTCTGTGTGAGAGAACAAAATAAAGAAATTTATTATTATTATTATTATTATTATTATCTTATAAATTAGTAAAATAAAATCAATAGTAGTAGTAGTGTAATATTTTCAAAATACAGTGATAAATAAACAACGCGATAAAATCCGTATATAGTAGTTTAATTTCAATGAATAACATTCGCGTAAACAGAAGACAATATTACGATAAGGTATCTTTTGCTTTCTTTTCATCCTGTCTTTAATTTCTTTTCCATTGGATGGTCAAGGCGCAGGTTATATATGTATAACTATCATTGGTAAGCATAGCAAGCTTTCATTGGCTATAGAGTACTAATGCCTATATCTTTGTTGTATATAAAATAAATTCTTCAGATCGACTTCTGGCAACAAGCTACAAGCTTATAAAGCTTTCATAAAGTATACGCAGGAAAGAGACAGCAGTAGGTATACACTGTAACCCGCTCTGTCCAATTCTCGTGATGGTAAGAGACTGAAGGCTGTTCTAATCCAATCTGATAGAAAGATAAATAAACCAAATTTTGATAAATTTCTCGTTTAATTACTTGCTTAATGGAATAAGTAACACATATCCGTATTTCCAAGGTTTTCACATCATATCTCATCGCATTTGAAATTAATTCACGTTTTATTAATAAATCAAAAATTAATTTGAAAATCTTAGATGATAATCATATAATTACGCGACCCCAATTAAAATATAAAATAATTTGAATATACCAAAGACGAAAAATCTTCTACAACTAAAAGAAAACTATCGCGCTACTTTAAGTTGTCTGTTCACTAATAATGTACTAAAGAATAAAAATACTTTTTGATACTTATGAAATAATTACACCCAAATATTAAGTAAACTGAACAAAATTAACTGACGGTTTTCATGACCACAGCGAATAAAGAAATATAACGAAGTAATTTCCATTTACAATTATTTTCACATCCAATTAATTAATCATCATTATTAATTAATAATATCAACGGGCATTAAACTGACCATTCACGGATATATCAATTTAATTAAACGATTCGCGATATTAATTCGATTATTACCCGTCGTAAAAAAGTTACAAAACATTCTGTTTTGCCGCGCAAACGACGCGCCGTCACGAACCGCCATTACCATAAAGCAATTTGGATTTTATCGCTAAGTAATAGAGATTACATTGGTTTATCACGACAATCCTCTAATTACCGGCATGCATCCGGAAACGGCACGCCATTCTGTCATTTCATAATGTCGACCTTATAATTGTGTGGCTATGACACTTTTTGAGAATTTCGCATTAACATGTTAATTTAAGCATACATTTTTATGGTCAAAGGAAATTGAGCTTTGGACGGGTAATGGAGAGCTTAAATTTTGTTTGTTGTATTAGTGGGCGACATCTATCGCTTTATTAGATCAAGTTAGAGTGGAATCTCAATTTAATTAAAAACGGTGGGTGTTTATCGCGATCGCGCGTGCTTGCAAGTACTGGCACGCTCCGATTGCCGAGCGCGCGTTCGTCACTCGTCGGGGATTTTCGTTGTTTTTATCAACTGTCACTTCATTATCCAAATTGAATTTGGAACGCGTGCCAGCGTGAGCTTCTCAGTTTTTATTGAATGCAGCTGGCTCTTTGATTTTCATTTGTTAATGAGTGAATATAGGTACGTGGTGCATTTAAATGAAAGCAAAAGTAAAATGAATTTTATTATTTTATATTTATGTTATTTAACGCGTTTTTTAGTATACTTATATTATTTAGGTTTAGAGGAAGCAGCAGCTTCTTACTAAATATTGCAGAAATAACTATAACTGCTATTGCTATAGTATTTAAAAAATCTTTCTTCTAAACCTATGCTAACTGCAGATAAATCCTAACCAATATTATAAATGAGAACGTGAGTTTGTTTGTTTGTTACGCTTTCACGCCTTAACTCGACCCATCATCATGAAATAATGTGTATGTTAATTGCGAATGTGTTAGCAAGGAGTCACATGATCTTGTTGATAGTATTTTGCGTGCCTATGCACATAAATACTATATGGTATTTATGTATCCTAATCCTAAGCATAACAAACAGACAAAATAACCTTTATTATAAAGGCGAATGTGATTTTGTTTGTTTGTTACACTTTCTCGCCTTAGATGTTCGACCGATCGTCATGAAATTTCGCATAAACATTGTCAGAGAAACAAAAAAGGACATAGGATAACTATCATCCAGAAAAATTACTATACAAAGTCAAAGTCAAGTCAAAATCATTTATTCATTTAGGTCACAAGGTAACACTTATTAACGTCAAAACATATAGGTTAGTGAGTTTACTGTTACTGTTCCTAACCTAACAGCACGCGACCGAAACCGCGAGCAAAATCTATTTCTAAATACAGGTAGGTAACTAGTTTAATACCACGCGCGAAAACAAGGCCACTCACACATAAATACGTGCGTTTAAAGACCTCGGACCAAGTTGGGCGAATGTCACCTCATTCAGCATTCGGTTGACTTGCCTAAAATCTAATATACTCATATAATTTTGGTCATAGTAACTGTATTTTATATTATCATATAAATGTCAAAACAGACAATAATATCAACAGATTACAAAACATAGTCCAACATAAAACAATTTTCTAAAATAAGTTGCCACGAGTTCATAACTATTGGCATAGTTTAAAATAACCTTTATGATACCCCAGTGTGTCATATTGTTTACATTAACCTTTTAATTGCTTTAAAAGCGCCCAAAAAACTCCACACTATCAATTAATAACATGTTAAGAGGTAATTTACGTGAACTGTCAGTTTGTAACAGATAACACAACACGAAACCCATAATGGCGGGCTCGGTGACACACGCCCAAATTTAATTGACTGTGGAAAAATGCAGAACTATTAATAAAGCTACGAAATTTAATTTAAAATTGGAATTTTGTTCGAAGCGCTAGTGATGTTGCAACGCAATTTAATTTGATCGGATTATACGATGTGTGTTTATGTTTTAAAACTTGTAATTATTCAAATTTGGAACAGCAGATGCGTTTGAAAACTATAATCGATTTTGTTTTTAGTCGTGCGTAATACGCTTAAGTAAATTAGGCATTACAAAAACTTATTTTGAACAAACATTGAATGTTATTTCTTAGAACTTTAAGTTTATTTTGTGATAATGCTTAATTTAAATTACGTTTTGCCAAAAGTTAGATATTAATAATTTAATTACATTAACATTCTTTACCGTTGTAAGTAAAAGTTATATTATGTTTATTATAAGTAGGTATATTACATTCTATTATTTTTCACTGAGATCAGACACAAATATATACTTATACATGTCAAATCTATGTATTTGCATGCTACTGTAGCCAGTTACAAGCAAAGCAAGGGCTTAAGCTTATGAGAGGAAACTTAGTACGTTACTTAATGCCAATAGTTTTAATTGCCAAATTATAAAATGTCTATTGCAAAATTGGTGTTGTAAACTAAAGATCATATAATGAATTTTAATTTGATGGCTTAATGGCTTATTCGTATTTTCGCACTAATCTGTCCGCACGAAATGCGCAAAGAGACACTTTTTCAAGAGTGTTGATTCGCACATATCCATATCATTTGAGTGCGAAACAAATCGATCTGAAAAAGAAGGTGTGCGCACAATTCCTGCGAACAGATTCGTGCGGAACGACCAATAAGCCAATTTCGTTCAGTAAATGTAATAAACTCACTAACCCCTTCGACGTTCACAAGTGTTACTTTGTGACCTAAATGAATAAATGATTTTTGACTTTGACTTCGTAAATAGCCGTTGGGGAAATGTAGTTAATCTAATACTTAAATTCTAATAAGGAGTTAAGTATTTTATCTATACTAATTTATATATATTATAAAGCTGAAGAGTTGTTTGTTTGTTTGGTTGAACGCCCTAATCTCGGAAATTACTGGTTCGAATTGAAAAATTATTTTAGTGTTGGATAGCTTATTTATCGGGGAAGGTGATAAGGCTATATAACATCACGCTACGACTTACGGGAGAGGCGCAGTAATCTTAAACGCGGGTGAATCCGCGGCCACAGCTAGGCAACATTATATGCTCGATGCGGATATCGAACCCACTCATAGTTACACCATTTGTGTGCATGAACATAAATGTTCGTCTTGGTCTAGGTGTTTCTATGCATAATATGGATGTATTTACAGGAAAAAAGTATATATTATTATGTATGTTTATCCATTGTCTAGTACCCATAGTACAAGCTCTGCTTAGTTTGGGCTAGATGGTGTTGTGTATGCGATAGAATATTATTGTTATTCTAACTGATAATATAAAAAAAATATTCGTCAAAACAAGGGTTAGCGGCACCGCAGTCGAGTTAATGATCTGTTAAAAACATAGTTTGTGTTAATTACAATTATTTAAGTTAATGACGCGTGAGATACAATGATATTATTAATAGGATTAGATGTGCATACGTTGAACCCATCAATATTGGTTTGTTGTTCTGTGTGTCAATACTTCATGATGAGTTGGCAAACAGACTGTATTTATAGGCTGGCTAAGACAGACTTATTTTTTAAATTACTAGTCATTTGTATTTCAAATTACTAGTATTCTTGTTAACCCCATTAGATAAGCTAGAATGCTTGTATTAGGAGTGGGTACACGACAGTAGTGCAATGGGTGGGATTCGAACCCGCGACCTCTCGATCGCAAGTCCAATGCCTTATCCATTGGGCTACCACCGCTTCAGATTTGTGGCCTAGCTTCCCTAACTCATGAGATGCTTCAAATGTGAGTAAAATGACATAGACGCACGCACCTGGTACCTGCATGGCACCTGTATTAAAGTATCCCACTGCTGGGCACAGGCCTCTTCTCAGTGTAAGAAGGGTTAGGCTATAGTCCACCACGCTGGCCCAGTGCGGGTTGGCAGACTTTAGATATCTTCGAGAAAATTGTGGAGAACTCTCAGACATCCACGTTTCCTCGCGATCTTTTCCTTTACCGTTAAAGTAAGCGATAATTAACTATTTAATACGCACATAACTTCGAAAGTCAGAGATGCGCGCCTTGGGATCGAACTCGAGACATCTGCGTGGCTATCACTGCCCGAAGAAAGGAGTTCCATATACATATGTTTCTATGTAGAGTCCTCCGTGACACATGAAATATTAAAGGTGTAGGGATAATAATAACAATGTCCTCCAGACCAAATTTCGGTCACAGCGGCCAATCTTAATGGAGACTTGCCATCTGCGCAGGAGATAATATAGTGCACAAGTGTGTGCGCTCTCTGTTCCGTAACTCTGGTGATCCGATAGGACGGTAATCCAACGCGACCGGAGAGAGATTAGGCGCAGAAGCTACAGCTTCACGTGCTTTCCGAGGCACGGGGTGTCAATTACCGCCAATTTCGTGTTGTTACCAAGCATTTAAATTATTTTTATATTAAATTATAATCTATATATTAATACGTGAAGCAAAAACTTTGTACCCATTTTTACGAAAATTGCACGGACGGAGGCATATGAAATTTGACACAATTAAAGTTTATATGGAGAAGGAGTGGCGAATCCTTATATTTTTATAAAATATGCATTAAGAATACAATTAATTAATGAAAAAACACTAAACGCACACAACCATGCATTTGACACACGCAGTCGAATCGCGTTCGTAGTATTTCGGCATTGTTCGGTTGATGTCGTACAATTCTTCGTAACTATGGTTACATATCTTAAGTACCTATTGCAATTTCGCAGTACCTATATATAATAACGATCAAACTTACAATTTAAATCAATTATGGTCCAACTTCGACCTCTTGGCGACCGCTAGTATTATTTTAATACCTACCCGGAAATCGAACGTAGAGCCTCTCGATACACACAAACATAAAAGCATACTTATACCACGGGACGAGCGAGGTAATCGAATAAATAATATAGAAGATAACGAGGGGATATCGTGCGAACAATATATGTACTTACGATCGACTCGTTCTGACCATCGCATCGTGAAGGCGAAGTGAAGCCATTAATAATCTATTAGTCTGTGAAACTATAATATACCTCTCTCTGGAGAGGTTAGATTATGACATTAGTTATGGTGATTGACCAACTTGCTACAATTTGTTGTTTAGATGGCGTAGTGGTTAAGTGGTCGCCGCTGTGGCCGCGCCAAGTGCTGTAGGTTCGAATCCCACAAAAGTCAAAAATTTATGGATCTCTTTGTAGATTTTAACGCCTGTATTCGCTCGCATCACTCGCTCGCTTCTAGGTTTGGTTAGGTTAGATTAGTAACTTATTGCACAGCAAAATATACTTACCAAAAATACTAATTGCACAGCAAAATATATTTAAAGAGAACAAACTAAGTCAACTAACTATTTTTGGGTGGGTTTAAGAAGGAACTTAGACATAACCCTTCCGAGATGGCATGCTGATTGTGTGATTTGAGGCGTATATGTGCTCGTTATGCTGTGCAATATTTGCTGTGCAATTAGTATTTTTGTTGGTCATTATATTTAATCCCTTATAATAATATTATTTATTTATAGCTCCCATAACACAATTAAACACAAAAGTACAATGTTGTCAATACAAAGTACTGGGAGACTGGTTTCCAAGCTAGGTAAAAACCTATGTTATGGATATGATAACCAAATTTCCATTCCACGTAAAAGTCACAGTAGAGTGTGTGTATGCATAATTTCATGATAATCGGTCGAGTAGATTATGCTTGAAAGTCAAACAAACAAACTCACACATCGAAGCATTAGTCAGCTTGTGACCACGGCCGGTGTAACCTGGTCGAAACATCAAGCATTAAAAGGTAAACGTTATGCATGATCGCGTTAACCCGTTACGTACTATGTATATAAAACAAACTCACATTAGCATTTATAATATTAGTTATGGTATGATATGGTGCTCCCACACTATTATAAAATGTTTACAAACATTAGTAAACATTTTTAGCAAACATTTGATCACAATGTTAAAAATGTTTTAAAATGTTTTCATGTTAGGTAATGTTTACTAAATAATTTTTAAACAAAATTGTTTGTTAACAAATTGTAACAAATTACAACATCTGTTATCATTTGTTCATAAACATTTATTCAGACGACATGAGGGTATACTATACTTTTCTCTAGCACTTCGCGTTTGGCGCATCCAGTTAGAGCGCTTTCTCTTTTTTTGCAACAAACAATAAAAGCTTATCCAATGAGTAAATCTTCTTCCATTTTCGTGTAGACGCTTCGGGACGTAAATCCAAACAGCGAACCGACATCATGTTTTAAAATTTTAAAAATTGTTTGTAAACATTTTCTATCAGTGTAGGAGCACTCAAAACATCTAACAATTCATAACAAAATGTAACCCCTAACTAACATTTGTTAATAAATGTTTAGTGTTAAAAAATGTTTGTAAACATTTTGTAACAGCCAGTGTGGGAGCGCCATTAGGATTATGCAAATCGCAGTCGCATCTTAAAATATACTTACTAGATTTCACCAGTGACTTTGTTTAAGCGGATTCCTTCCTTATTAATATTAAAAATGCGTATGTGTTTGTTTGTAACGCTTTCACGTCTTAACTACTCGACCGATCATAAAATTTCGTATACACGTTGTCAGGGGAACAGAAAAGGACAAAGGGTACCTTTCAATAAAAAAAATACTGGTACTAACCTAATCGATATTTACGCGAGCTGTTACATTCCTATAATCTATACTAATAAAATAAATCTGAAGAGTTTCTTTGTTTGTTTGCTTGAACGCGCTAATCTCAGGCACTACTGGTTCGAATTGAAAAATTCCTTTAGTGTTGGATAGCTCATTTATCGAGGAAGGCTATAGGCTATATAAAAACGCCACGAACCACGGGGCCGGCGCAGTAATCATAAATGCGGGTGAAACCGCGACTACATCTAGTCCTTAATAAAATGCTGAATTGCAATTCTCAGTCAATACAATATTGAAAATCAGCAATAATTGCATTTATACTCATACTTGGTCTTTACCAGTTCAGTTGATTATTTTCTAGTAACATTACTCCCCAGCTACGGATCCGGTTCTTGCTTGCCGGCTGGTTTTCAGTAGAACTAGAACTTAACAATAACTCCGGGTCTACTCTGCCCTTTACAAGGGCTGTCGCGCTATACAAGTAATTATAATCGAAGTAAAGTCGCGTGTAGTGTATAGTAAAACTCTGTCTGTTTTGTGTGTGAGCAAATACTCAGAAAATAAACAGTTGTAAATTTTCAGTAAGTACAGTGTTTTTTTAATAATTGCTGAATAGTAATCTAGCAGGGTGAAACCGCGGGCAAAAAACTAAAATCTAATAGAAAGAAATATGTGACCTTACGAACGAAAAATAATGCCAGACAAGCATTGCCCCTTAACGTCGCTCGTAATTCACCCAGTTCTAATAACCTAAGTGATTCTATATGACGGTTCGATCGGCCATTACTTTCGCATAAGTGTTCCAACACACCAGCCTTGTAAGAAACAATATCATTTTGTCAATATACCATCTAGTAAGATTATGCCCACAGCTTTGGTCGCGTAAATGTTTTTTTTGTGCTACTAAGGTGGCCAACAAACATACGGCCCACCTGATGGTAAGTGGTCACCATAGCCTATTGACGCCTGCAATACCAGAGGCATCACTTGCTCGTTGCCGACCCTTTAGGAAAGGAAATAGGAAGGAGAAGGAGCGGGAAGGGTGAAAGAAGTTGATTGGGCTTCCGGCACTCTCACTCACCGAACGAAACACAACAGTAGGAATACTGCTATTTCTCGTCGATATTCTGTTAGAGGGTAGTCTTTCCCCGGTCGAGCCGGCCCATTCACGCTGAAATCAGCGAGGCTCTATTACTCTCATAGATTGGGTTATGTTAGTAATAGTATTTTTTCTATTTCCCTGACAACGTGTAATTTCATAATTTTTGAATGAATTCTTGTCTATTTGTATGTTTGTACGCACATCACGCGAAAACTACTGCACGAAATTGAATGCGGTTTTAACAGTTATATTGCTGGAGGTCTTATATAAATTTAGTGCATATTTTTTATTATAAAATACGGCATACACGTTTTAAGGTATACAGAAAAGGTTATACCTTTCATCCAGAAAAAATAACTTTTCTCAAGGTATAGAAATTGATTGACAAAATCTACATTAATGCAAATAAAGCTGCGGGCAAAAACTAGTGCTTATATCAATATGGAGTGTACTATATGAGTACCTACGACAAATAGAAGAGCGATTAATGCTTGTGTAATATAATTGCTCATCCGATTAATGCTATAAGAGTATTCAGGGCAGACGCTATTTACCATCCATAGCTACCATTATACCGGTCCACCAAACACTCATCCCCATAGCCCATATATTAGAATCCATACGTAGCAATAGTCCTACGCCTGCTGCGGCTAGTGCCGCTGTAAGTGTTCCATCCCACCTTAGATTAAAACTCTCGAAGGAGGTCTTCACGTAAGACCTATGTCTCCGTGTAAGCCTCCCAAAGGGCCGGGTATTTTCCTGATAAATAATGTCTGAAAAACAATTTCAATGCTTTATTGCTCACCATATGTATTACATGTTGTTATATAGAATAATAATATATAGTGACAAGAATAGAAAAGGGTATGTTAAGCTGGTTTGGGCATGTAGAAAGAATGGATGAGAAAAGTCTAAGAAAGTTTATATGGCTAGTGTGAATGGAACAGTCGTAAGGCGAAGACCTAGGTGATCGTTTCTTGATCAGATCAGAGACGTTCTGGACAAAGGCCAGGTTAAGAGCACCTTAAACCGGCAAGCGTGTATGAGGAATGTGAATGAAGCCAGAGAAGTGTGTCAGGATAGTAGCAAATGAAAATCCGTAGTCTCTGCCTACCCACTGAGAAACAGGCGTTCATTTATGTATGTATGATAAAGACCAAATATGGACTTTGTCGGATACGGAAAAATAGATAGAAGAGAAGAACCCTTTAAAGCATATGGAAAGAGAAACTGTTCTGTGACTCATTTTAGTTTGAATACGTTATAATTTGTTGTAACACGTATTGTTTATCACTAATGAATTGAACAAATTAATTTAAATTAGGTACTCCATTATCGTAGCCCGTCACAAATGACAAAACAAAGAAGAAATTTATAGCGGCAGGTGTGTACGTGCCTAACACTAATGCCAGACATAATAATTGTTTATTGTCTATATCGGTTCTACGCGCCTTTTTTATCTGTGTCTATGGTCAATTTTATATTTAGGTATGGATCATTTGAAAACGTTCCATTTTTGTTTTTTTTAAACTCTCGAGCGAATAAGAAACTCGGATGATATCGGTTCCCCTAAAACTTAATTTATCGTCTAATTATACATATATCTGCTCGTGCTTAAGGTAATGTTATGCTAATGTATGCGCATACAGACATACATCGGGGTACACCGTGTAACCAATATTAATTGTTTTATTAGAACTACGATAAATAATCTATTCGTTCGTATAGTCGAATTACTTAATAGTCTTATTTTGTAAACAAGTAGGTATGGCTTATAATAAAGTTTTCAAAACGCACTAGGAATAATTCCTGTGTCGCGGGGGACTTTACAAACATTCAAACAACGGACACAAAGAACATCCGACTCGGAACAACCATTTGTGGATCACACATATTTTTGTCTCGTGTGGGATTCCAACCTACAATACTCGGTGCAGTGGCAGTGGCGAGGTGACTATATAAACCACTACGCCATTCGTGCAGGCAAATAATTAATTGTCATTTTTGTTATATTGAAGACATATTTTTTAAATATGCCTCATGCGTTTATTATGCGAATGTCTATGTATGTGTGTAATAAATAATTTTTCTAAACAGGTGCACCAATTCATTCAGGAATTAGTTATACTCTTCTGAGTATATCTTACTAATTCCTACTTCTAAGATAAAATACTGAGTCTTCCCGTGAACATGGCTGCTGCAAAGTAACCGAAACGTCGAAGAAAGTGTAAACTTAAATGTAAATAGTTTTAGTTAATATCAATAGCTTAAATTGTAGTCTTCTCCCTAGCCTTTATTATTCCCAAGTCACTTGGGGTCGGCTTTTCTAGTCTAACCCGATTTGACTGGATATCAGTTTTTACACAGAGCGGCTGCCACCTGTCCTCCGCAACCCGAAGGCTAACGATACCCTAAGGCTAGACCAGTGTCAGGATATGAGAGGGCACTGACTTCCCAATAACGACTGCCATAGATGTTCATGGCAGCCGGGACCGACGGCTTAACGTGCTTTCCGAGGCACGGAGAAGGCGATCATTGTCAATTAATACGCACATAATTTCGAAAAGTCATATAACTTCCGAAAGTCAGAGGTGCGCGACGTGGGTTCGAACCTGAGACCCTCTGCATTGCAGTCTGTTGGTCTCCCCACTGAGCTATCGCTGCTCTTAACCTAGTTATTTAATAAAAGTGTTTTAAATAAACGACGCGACAAAATACATATAAAGCAGTTTAATTTTAATGTATAACATTCACGTAAATGTGAGACAATATTATAAAATACTTAATATGATGTAGTAGAGCCTCGCTGATTTCAGCATGAATGGGCCGGCTCGACCGGGGAAGGACTACCCTCTCACAGAATATCGACGTGAAATAGCAGTAATACTGTTGTGTTTCGTTCGGTGAGTGAGAGTGCCGGATGCCTAATCACCCTCTTTACCTCTTCCCGCTCCTTCTCCATCCCACTTCCTTTTTCTCTTCTTCCTTTCTTAAAGGGTCGGCAACGCGCAAGTGATGCCTCTAGTGTTGCATGCATCCATAGGATACGGTGACCACTTACCGTCAGGTGGGCCGTATGTTTGTTTGCCACATTAGTAGTATAAAAAAGAAGTAATTGTACACCAAAATAAATTAGTACAAAATTTTGCCCGCGGCTTCTCTCGCATAAATGTATGTAGTTAGGTTAGATTGATAACAGAACTTTTTCTAGATAAAACATACTCTATGTTCTTTTCTATTCTCCTGATAACGTGTATGCAAAATTTCATGACGATCGGTCGAGTAGTTAAGGCGTGAAAGAGTAACAAACAAACAAACTCACATTCGCATTTATAATATTAGTTAGGGTTATATCTTCAGTACTCATACATACATATATTCACGCCTGTTTCCCAGAGGGGAAGGCAGAGACTACAGATTTCCATTTGCTACGATCCTGACATACTTCTTTGGCTTCATTCACTTTCTTCACTCAACCAATTATTATTGACTAACTAAAGCACCCACCTCCGCCTGTCGTATATAATGACCACTCAAACGTCCACTACACTTATCGAGTTATCAACTCATCCAATTGAGCCTCGATGTCTGCTTACCCACTATACAAACATGAAGGAGACCGTTATTACGACACTATCTCGCGGTTAGATCGCCGCGATAATGAATTTGGGGCTGAAATGTGCGCGTGCGCCGATGTTAGGGTTGTACGTAATGAGTTTAGAAGCTTATAATTAGGTGGAATGTTGGTTTTATTAAGCTTTTTATTATGAAATAGCATTTGATGTTTTAGCTTCTGTTAGGTAATTAAAGTTTTAAAGATAATGTTATTCATATTTTTAGCGTATCCCAAATGATATTATAAATGCAAATGTGAGTTTGTTTGATTGTTGTTACAGTTTCCCGAGTAAAATAGATAATCATCCTAATCTTAAGCTAATATTATAAATGCGATCGTGAGTTTGTTTGTTATGCTTTCACGCCTTAACTACTCGACTGATTATCATAAATTTTGCATACAAGTTGACAAGGGAACAGAAAAGGACATAACGTACCTTTCATCCAGAAAAAAAACACTGTTACTAATCTAACCAAACCTACATTAAATCCAGGTACTGATACACGTTAAACACCCACGCCTGTTAAAAGATGAGCAGTGAGTATAGTTCATTCAGTACTTATTTTCTTTGCTCTCGAAACATATAGATTGATCACATCAGTATAAAATACAAAATACCTCATTGGATTACAAACTATAGTAGGTATATTTCTAGACCTGTAAAAAAGCTAGATACACATACATATGTAGAAGAACTTTGAAAATTTGACAAATTCAAGTAGCGCAGCGGTGTTGAATGTAAATGTTGTGTATAAGGCCACGGGTTGGATTTCCGTGTAGAGCAAAATATTATTTGGTTTTTTTCGCATAAACATTGGGTGTATGGATATCTATGCTTGGTAGACGGCTCTTGAACCATTCGCGATCGTAGCAGATTTAATCTATACTAATATTATAAGGCTGAAGGGTTTGTTTATTTGGTTGAACGCCCTAATATCAGGAAGTAATGGTTTGAATTGAAAAATTGTTCTAGTGTTGGATAGCCCATTTATCGAGGAAGGCTATAGACTATATAACAACACGCTACGAATAATAGGAACGGAACATCTATGAAAAATGTAGCAAAAGCGGCGCAAATTACTTTATGTGAAGCAGACGAAGTTGCGTGGGTGAGCTAGTAAAGTAGTGTTACATTTTCTTGCATGCAAAGAAAATCCTTTAAAAGATGGTGGGCAGACCTCTGTACCGTAAATGACTTGTATGTTAGTGTACAAAAATCAGACATTTAAATTTATCAGTAAGAAATCTTCGGTAGCATTACTTGAAAACTTTCCTGATAGGTGGTAATAGAGTTGCTTTCTATAACGTTTGACCTACAACCATAGTTAGCAAAATGTGTTTGTAATATACTGCAAGCTTCTTCGGGAAAAGGGACGTGAGACTATGCATGTATTAAAATGGTGTAAACAGGTTGTACAGTCGTAACCTTTTTTTTTAGTAGTGGCCACTACACCATCCTCATAGCAGCCGAGGCGATGTTGAGGTTCCAACTTTGACGGCCCAAGATGGTGCTTTTGCACGCCTCACTTAAAGGACCCAGGATTGAAGGAAGAACGAAACACGTGCCTTGGCAGAGAAATCTATGCCTTGATCGTTCAGCAGAGGTATGAGGACCCAAACTTGTTGGTGTGCGCTCTAATTGACTCTACCGTGTAATGATGGTCCAATCTGAGCCCAGCATGCGTTGTTCTGTATAGGAAAGGGGAGGGCTTAGACCTTAGTGGCAACGGAATGTATGCGCACAAGTATATGACAAGAACCTACAGAACCCTAAAGAATCTACAGCCCTGTCAGTCCTAAAACCCTAAAGCTCCAATCTACCACATACTATGTGATGAATAAATAAACAGATAGATAAATTCGGGATACCTGCACCATGCGTCGTAAGGTAACAGACGGAGAGTAGACGGGATGTCCAGGATGAGGATAGATAACTCACTGCCAGTCGAGCGTTCACACGACTGATCAAAGATAGCTAAAAGTGTCTTGGTTACGGTGAGGGGTTGGTAAGGTTTTGAGTCACAGGTATTGTTGGAGAAAACATTGAATTTAGATGATATGAATTGGTTTGTCGTGTAACATAAATATTATTATTATAGTAAATATTTTCAGTCTGCCTTTTGTATTCTTTTTAAGTAATGATGACGACCACAACGCTGACCTGTGATTACTGCAAACTATTACAGCCTGTATTAGGAGGCCTGCTGGCTATTCAGCCAGTAAAAAAACAAAATAAAATATAAAAGATTTTACGTCAACAGCCAGCAATTTAAACGCGAGTAATAGGATACACGTTTTACAGTTTGCAATATAAATAGCTTATTGCCTTTCATGTGCAAGTAATAATTAACATAGCTTTATTTTTTTAATATAGGAGGTAACTCCGTTCAGAAACCTGCGCATAATACCAGTTAATAAGCCGTTATTATTCTAACATTACGGCTAACTGCGTAACACTTAACCCTTCTATATAAAGAATAATACATTAATAAAACATGTCAAAATATTTTACTAACGCAGCCTTTAGTGGCGCGGCGAGGCGGCGCAAGCGCAGGCGCGTTAGCCTTAAGGGCGACTCGTGCGCATCCAAAACGAACACAGATTCGGAGAACGCCATATGTTAGGTAACCCTAACCGACCGTATTTTGGACGAATTTTAATTAAACACCCGATAAAAAGTACAGGAGTTAAATTAAAAAACAAAATTTTGAATAATTTATGGTAGATCATCACGGCATGTTTTACAAAAAACATTTATTTTTGGTTATAATTAATTTAGTTGGCGCATATTAAAGCGAATGTTTTAATACTTAAATTCAGTTTGACATGTTGTGGTTTGACGTTAATTTGATAAATAAAAACATGTATGTTATGTCCTGGAAATGAGACTTTTATTTTTTCATTACAGCCTTTTTTATTTTCTTCATATATGTACACGTTTATTGTATATTTTTTGACCTAAATATTAGTAGTACCGTTATCTGTTTTTGTTTGCGTCAGTTTTTTATATTAATTAGTCTTCAAGCCTGAATTTTGGACACGGCAACCATTCTGAACGGAGACAAGCCATTTGTGCAGGTGGTATTATTATTACCGGTATTTATAATATATAATACATAAAATAATATATTATAAAACCCTGCAAGTTCAAGCTCTTCTGCCTAGCCTTTATTATTCCCAAGTCACTTGGGGTCGGCTTTTCTGGTCTAACCGGATTTGACTGGATATCAGTTTTTACGCGGAGCGGCTGCCACCTGACCTCCACAACCCGATGGCTAACGATACCCTGAGGCTAGACCAGTGTCAGGATATTATAGGGCACTGACTTCCCAATAACGACTGCCATAGATGTTCATGGCAGCCGGGACCGACGGCTTAACGTGCTCTCCTAACTAATATTATAAATGCGAATGTGATATTGTTTGTTTGTTAGTTACGCTTCCACACCCTAACTACTCGACCGAAATTTCGCATAGGTACAAGTTGTCAGGGCAACAGAAAAGGACCGTTGCTAACATAACCTAACCTACATTTACGGGAGCGAAGCCGCGGGAAAATCTATTAATGTGATATTTTTATACTTATTTATTTTAAATGATGCAACCTGCATTCGTGATTAGATTTCATAAAATACTAAGTGTTTTTACCGTTTAGAATATCTAATATAATATTGTAGACACCTTCCTAATGTTGTTGCATAAATAAACTTTATATAGACTATTTTTCTTCCCTTTAATATATGGTTAATAAACAAACGCGATATAAAACCTAATAATAAATATAGTTGATAAAAAAGGAAAGACAATACAAAGAGATGAGTCAAGTATTATTTCAAACCATCAATAAGCCATATTTTCCGGATTGCCATCCCATTGTATCATGAGAGGTTAGGAAACAGAGAGTGCATTTGTGTTTGCGCACACACTTGTGCACTATAATAAATCCTGCGGACGGCCGGTCTGGATTAAGATTGGTCGCCGTGACCGAAATTCGGTCTGTTACTGGTCTGGTTACTTGACTGCACGAATGACTTATTGGTTTAAGTGGTCGCCTCGCCGCTGCCACTGCTCCGAGTGTTGTGGGTTCGAATCCTACACGGGACAAAAATTTGTGTGATCCACAATTGGTTGTTGCAGGTTTAGGTGTACGTTGTTTGAATGAACGTTATGTCCACCGCGATATAAGAATTATTCCCAGTGCGTTTTGAAAAACTTAATTATACGCCATACTTGTTTACAAAATAAGACAATTATGTAAAATCGACTATACGAACGAATAGATTATTTATCGTAGTTCTAATAAAACAATTAATATTCGTTACACGGTGTACCCCGATGTATGTCTGTATGCGCATACATTAGCATAACATTACCTTAAGGACGAGCAGATATACGTGTAATTAGACGATAAATTAAGTTTTAGGGGAACCGATATCATCCGATATGTTAAGATAGAGCTCCATCTTGTAAAGTCCACTCGATGTTATGATGTGCGTTTGTAAATATAGACGTAAAGAGACGTGTTTTAAGTGAATACATTGTTACAATACAATGTTGTTTAAACAGACATTCAGGACAATTGAGATATCAGATTTTCATGTGAATATAATACAGTAGTTTTCTAGCGTCTTTAAATTGTATCTCGTTATCAATTTTGAATGATCAATTTTTATTTTGAATAATCAAATTAAAAAGCATATAGAACGAATACGTTTTATATGTTTTTCTTTAAATAAAAGACTGCTCCTGCACTCAAAGTTTTGTCCCGTGTGGAATTCGAACTCACAACATTCGACACAGTGGCAGCAGCGAGGGGACAACTTAAACCACTGCGCCGACATCCATGCAGTCTCACTTTAGCGTTGAAGGAAAACATCGTGAGGAAACCTATAAAATGTTCTCGAAGATATGTGAAGTCTGCCAACCCGCACTAGGTTAGTATGGTGGATTATGGCCTTACCATTCTCACAATGAGAAGAGGATCTTGCCCAGCAGTGGGACAGTTAAATGCAGGGCTTGATAATCCATCCCAATTATTTAGTTTATAATATCTCCAACATCACACATACCCAAAATTTTATAAAATTAAGTATCACATCGAAAAGACGCACTTTATTCGGTCGTACACAAACAATTAAACATGCGCACTAATGTTGATTTTATGTAAAGCGCACACGCGCCTGCGCAGTCCGCGCCTGCGCACACCGCGCCTCCAATTATGAGCGCATCGCGATCTCATCAACTGATACCTACAATATGCCGCGGATCTAGATGGGTGGCAAACTTTATTGGATGATTTATTACTTTAACAATTATATTTTAAGTCAACTAGTCATCTTGTTAGTAAGGGGAGTGATTGTATTTTGAGCGATAGACTAAGCTTTCTAATCTAGGTTATCGAGATTGAGGCAGAACATAGATAGATACCTACCAGATAATTCACTGGGGAAAACAGAGCTGTATAACACCTTCAGATTGCACGGATGGCGTAGCGGTTAAAATGGTTGCCTCGCCACTGTCGCTGCGCCGAGTGTTATGGGTTCGAATCCCGCACGGGACAAAAAATTGTGCGAACCACAAATGGTTATTCCATATCTGGATGTATGTTTGTAAAGTCCCCGCGACACAGAAATTATTCGTAGTGCGGAAGAAATATAAATGCGAATATGAGTTTGTTTGTTTCGCTTATCCGCCTTAACAACTCAACCGATCATCATGAAATTTACAGTTCTTTTTTCTGGATGAAACATTTCATAAGTACTGTTACTAATCTAACCTAACATAATCTACATTTACGCGAGCGAAACTGCGGGCAAAATATAATACTTAATAGATATAATACTGCACTCTCTGTTCCCTAACTCTCATGATCCGATGGGACGACACCGACACAACCGGAGAGAGATCGAGCGCAGGACCAACGTCTTTATGTGCTTTGCGAGGTAAGGGGGTGTCTAACACCATCAACTTCCTTACTCCGGCATGCTAATAAGATTTCTTAACAGGAAAACCTAATATATTTTTGTTGGCCCGACCCGTGATCCCGGGTCATGAGCACCGCAGTCGAATTCACTATCGCTGTGCCACGAAGGCATATACGAGATCTGATAGGTCACTGGGGTAAGCAGAATTGTATACAACTTCATTTTGCCAACTTTGTTAATTAACGGCGAGATTATTAATATTTATTTCCATCTCTGTGTTGCCACAGAAACATAGCTTAAACAAACGCTGACTGACATTAGTAACAGACTTTTGTTTGTTTGTTTGTAAGGATTTATCTCAAAAACTATTCATCCGATTTTAATAATTCTTTCACCATTAGAAACCTATATTACCAATGGATAACATAGGCCACATTTTTAAAAAAAGTACATCTTCAAACATAACTTACCATATCTTTCACGCGAGCAAGCCGCGGGTGAATCTAGTGACTAATATATTTAAATGTTCTGATTGCTCCAATACGGCAATACAAAACCATTTATCGAAAGATCAGTGCATCTAAACGTGGTGTCAAACGTCCACAATAACAGCGGCCATTTTAAATACAACTGATTCATATTTCAAAATTTATAACTTAAGGTACGGCGACACGAAAGTGCCGGACCTGATATGAAATTATATAATACTAGCTTTTGTCCACAGCTTCGCTCGCGTAAAAGTAGGATAGGTTAGATTAGTAGTAGTACTTCTTTCTGGATAAAATGTACCATATGTCCTTTTCTGTTTCCCTGACAACGTGTATCTGAAATTTCATGATAATCGGTCGAGTAGTTGAGACGTGAAAGCGTAACGAACAAACAAACTAAAATTCGAATTTATAATATTAGTTAGGTTTCGTTTTTATTACCATGTTAAAGCTGATGTTGTGTGAATAAAAATGATTTTTAAGGTATTTTTTAGTTGTTATGTGAATTGCTGAAGATTTAATAAAATCCTTGATACATGCATTTTACACCCGCCGCACTTGTACACATTAATAAATAATTAAATGAATCAAAGCTGTCAAGTTTAAAATTATTAGTTTATATGAGAAGGCAAGTCACGGGAGATCTACGTAATCGCTTCATAGTTGTATGATACACTTGAAATAACAATAGAATTCCAACAATCCAATTAAAAATCATAGTTATAGGGCAGAAATAGTTTTGTATCACTTAGATAATAAAACGTGTGTGGGAAAAAGTATTAACCAATTAAGTCGCAGTGGCACATCCGCAATAGATTTTAAATTATGTCTGGCATTCCAACAATTGACTGATTAAACAGTTAGTAGTGTGGTATTTGAAGGATATACTTAATTTACGTTTATTGGAGTTGAGTAAGTTGTACCCAAGAATACTATTCGTGCTAAATCTATACCGAGATCCCGGTCATCTTATATTTAGATTTATTTATTAAGTGGATTCGTAGCAAATGTAGGCAAAAACACAAAATTGTGTCTATTTTCACGTGAAGAAGTCTATATAAACTAGACGGTGATTTAACCGAAGAGATTGCTTGTTAATATGTATCAAAAACGTAACACGCATTGCTTGTTCCATTTTCATTGAATGATTATTTAATTTGTCGAAAGCTAATAGGGATATCTAGTTAACTTTATATCTGTGACATTGCCAAATTAACTGAATAATTTACGCGGAGCTTAATTTATTATCCATAAAATAAAATAAAGCCGCAGCAACAAAATGGCGAACCAATACTCTCGTAATCATAACACGTGAAGTGTCAACGCCGACATTGATTGGCGCTTGGTTTTATATTTTTTTTATTATTTTCATTTAATTATTCGTGTGATAGACAGCAACAAAATTGACTATTTAATTACCCTAATACGTTAAATGAATTTTGTATTTATCGCTCTCTACTTTCGATTGTAATTCTGTATTGAGTGTAACGTTTTATATAAGCAGAAAGATGACGTTTATTGCATTATCTATACTAATATTATAAAGAGGAAAAATAAGATATTTTGTTTGTTTGTTTGTAAGTGTTAAACTTAAAAATTACTTACGAAACTGATTTAAAAAATTCTTTCAACATTAGAAAGTTATATCATCACTGAGTAACATAGGCTGTATTTTACGCAAGCGAAGCTGTAAGCAAAAGCTGGTTTTTAATAATAGTACCTACTCTACCTATTTATGAATGTAGAAATATCTGCTCTTAATATAGTTGTACTGACCTAACATATTCTGATTTATATACCAAAGTATAGGTTGTGATCAGAGATAATATTGTTTTTTATTATTTAACCAAGGAGCTACTTAAAATAAGTATTTATAAGTATTAATTTGTTGTATTTTTGAAAAGTATTTAAATAGATATCAAGATAAAATGTTGGATGGTTTAATACGTTTTTCAGATTTTCAGGATGTTGATGTTTCAGACTTAAATAAATTATTTATTTTTAACTGTTGATTTTGTACAATGATATGCAAATTGTCTTTATTTCAATGTTTGTTAGTTTATTGTGGGCTGGCTTGCCATGTGTAAAATTTCTATTAGTGCAGTAATTTAGTACTAGTACAAAATATGGAAGAAAATAAGGCAGATTTTCCGTTGCTATATTTAGAAACCAGCTGCAGTACCTACATCTAGTCTATCTACGTGGATTTAGGTTACTCTCCTATATACATATCTATATACACAGACACTCCTATCTTCTTCTACTATCTTCATTTATCTATTATTGAACATTAAATTTAAAAATAGGAATCAATAAAAAAAACGTATTTATAATAAAACCAATGTCAAACGTAAATAAAAATATGCCCAGCATTTTCTAAGTGCCGTACCATCGAGGGAGTGTCCAATGACACCTCGCTGTTTTGAAATAAGAACACCGCGTTCGCAATTTGAAACTACGAATTACATGTTTAAAAAACGTAGGGAGCTGTATTTTTCTTTTTTGCTTATATTTAATACCAATATATCAGTACTGTCCGTAGAACTTGTTCTACTCTAAATTCGACTTTATTATATAAAGATACGGTCGTTTCTATTATTTGGTGATAACAAAATGTAAGTTGGTCGAATTACACAAAGCCGTTTATTTTTCCTTTTGTTGAGTATTAACACGTCGATTTGGGCGTTAAGTTCCTTTTTTGATAAATGAATAGGTAAATAGTGTTGGGTCGTGTTACAAAGCTTCGAAATCATAGATATTTAGTCGATTACAGACTTAGTAATACTACTCTAACGGCTTTGGAATAAAGTTTATTTTATTTATATTGTAAGTTTGCAGCTCGTCTGGGATATTTAAAATAAATTGTAACTCAAAAGCTCTTTATTGTGTCACCGATTGAAATTAGAAACGAATCACTTTATATTTTAAAATGCATTAGAGCTTGCTCTTTGTTGAATGTTTTAGGTTCTTTATTATTGATCATGAGAAGAATTGGGTGTCAGAAGCAAACGGTAGGCAATCAGATAATGGAAATGCAACAGGGCTTAGTTATATATAAATGTTCAAGATAGATATGAATATTTAACACTTATACACTATGAAATTATATCGCTTATTTTATTATTGGGCATATCGCATTCATAGTTATTAGTACTCACAGCCGTAATATTGTACAGCGTGTAAGAATAAGGTGTGAATATATAAAAAGGTCACATAGAGACTATCAATAAACTAAATACCGGTTAATATAATATGAAAATTCAGAATTATTATTTCCCAGCAAAGTCTCTGTTTGCATAATTATATACTTGAAATTATGGTAATATTAATATTGTTTAAGTGATTATCTCCCTTACATCATAAAACACGTAAAATTTAAAGAAAGAAGTCTGGAGGTCTGCATGTTTGTTATTCAATCTTGTAAAAACCGTTGAACTGATATGGATGAAACTTGACAGACAGATAGAACATGTCCTGGATCAACAAATAACATATTTTGTTCAGGTATTCTTTCCATTATGAGTCATAGGAGCATAGCTGCGGACAGAAACTAGAAAGTAATAAACACGTAGGAGATTTCTGGCATAACCATATTTGTCAAGAAATGGCAGTAATTAATAAAAGTAAAAAAATTGCAGAGGTATTTTATTATTACAAGTGACCAAGAAATCTGTCGGTAAAGCGTCCATTTAACTCACTTTAGTCTTGGGATATAGTATGCATTTTTAGATGTAATATTATTATTTAATACTAGATTTGGCCCGCGTCATTGCTCGCTCGAGTATAGTACTTTTTCTGGATAAAAGGTATTCCATGTCCTTTGTTATAGCCCTGACAACGTGTATGCAAAATTTTATGATGATCGGTCAAGAAGTTGTGGCGTGAAAACGTAACAAACAAACTCACATTCGCATTTATAATATTAGTTAGGATAGATTCATATCGATCGATCGACGTCATGTTTTATATACCTATGTGATATGTTCATGGGCTGGCGAGTAACATAGTCTAGGCATTTTATCTTTGAATAGTTCCTGGTTAGATCTTTAGAACCAAGGAAACAAATACACGATGCACCGCTATTAATAATAATATTAAAATGATGGTTTAACATGACAATAGTGATGCGCATCATTTCCGTTACGGATAGTCGATTATAGAAGTATAATTAAGTGCATTAATGGCACTCGAATTAGATACGAACTAAAATGTCACTATTCAAATGTTAGGGGTGACAATGTTGCCTTTATTTTTAATTGTGACGTTATTTAACATCTGCTGTTAAGTTTTTTTTATCGGAAGTGATACTGTAGATAAGGAGTTAATTTATTTGATTAAAATGCTATTCAAGATATCTATGGTGTTGTTATTTATCTTTTGTTGAATACTCGATGGTCCTTTGCCATAATACACTTGCGGTCTCGGGTTCGATCCCCAGGTCAAAAATAGTGTTACTGCATTATCCGTTAAGCAATTTATTTATTTATTTAGGCATATTTGCAGGTTAAACACAGACATCACTACATTTTATAAAACAAAGTTCCCCGTCACGTCTGTCTGTCTGTTCACGATAAACTCAAAAACTATTGAACGGATTTTGATGCAGTTTTCACCAATAGACAGAGTGCTCCATGAGGAAGGTTTAGGTGTATAATTTGTTAAGGTTTTGTATTACCCGTGCTAAGCCGGAGCGAGTCGCTAATTCACATATAATTGACAATTATCAAAGTACATGTGCTGCACAGCACTGGTAGACAACATGCGAAAACTAAAACCAAAACTTAATACTTAACTAAGATGAAGTGTTTCTTCAAAAGGCCGCTTACAGACTTAAACCTTCATTCAGCTCACATACCACAAATATTGCGTGGACTTGGAAAGAGACAGTGTATGGGTCATGTAAACGTAATAGGTATTGCCTTTTGGTAAGTAAGACCAAAAAGCCTCTTCCTTCCGTCGGGAATATAAGTGTGGATTGAAAGAAAGAAAGGAAGAAAAATATTTATTTTGGCATACAAAAGAGCACAACCAAAACAGGATAAAAAGAAGAAAGCAGAACAATAATAAAAACTAGAAATTATGTAACTGATAATAATTTATTATTTTTTGTATTGTTAATAGAAAAATGCTTACTGGAATAACAGCAAAAGGATGTTAGGCGACGCATTTCTGTAAGGAGGAGATATTTTCTACAGACAGGCTGGTTTGTAAACGTACATTATCTGATTGCCTACTACCTGGCGGGACGCATGCTTGGTTGTTACCAGAGCTTAATTATCAGCCCTGTAATGAACTGTCATTGCTGGGCACGGCTTCTCAGTGTGAGAAGGATTAGGCCGTAGTCCAACACGCTAGCGTGAGTGTGTTGGAGCAGACTTTACATATCTTTAAGAACTTTATGGAGAACTCTCAGACATGCAGGTTTCTTTACGATGTTTCTCTTCACCGTTAGAGTGAGCGATCTCTCTCTCTTCAGTCGTTTACCTCGTTGTTGAGGGTCGTGACTCCATTTGACTCTGTCAACTATCTGTCTCCATCGGTTACGATCCGTTGCTTGATGTAAGGCAACATTAATGAATGAGTGAGCTATAATTAACTATTTAATACGCACATAACTTTGAAAAGTCAGAGATGCGCTCTCTGGGATCGGAATCCCGAGGCTTGTTGACCTCTGTGTGGCAGTCCAAACGGTCTCCCACTAGACTATCGCTGATACATACTCGCTGCTAAAGCTTAATAGAAAAAGAAAAATGTTATATCCCTTTATACCATACATATTGTGGCATGGAGAAGTTAAAGTTTATAGACAAGAAGAGATGAATGAAATCTAGCATAGTTAACATTTATATATTTTATTTTAATTACGGTCCGGTTATAGGCGGCCAGTAGTTATGAGTTGACTGAACGGATGGCGTAATGGTTTAAGTGCTGCGTCGAGTGTTGTGGTTTCGAATCCCACACGGGACAATAATTTGTGTGAACCACAAATGGTTGTTCCGAGTCTGGGTGTTCTTTGTGTCCGTTGTTTGAATGTTTGTAAAGTGACACAAAAATTATTCCTAGTGTGGGAGTTGTCTATTAGGAAATAAAGAAGTTACAGTCGAATTCGTCTAGGTATTGGGCAACTACAAGAAATTGAAAAATTTGATTAGGAAAGAAAATAAACAAAATATATGTTATAAAACAACACCCCCCGCCGCGTCTATCTGTCTGTTCGCGATAAACTTAAAAACTACTTAACGGATTTTCATGCGGTTTTCACCAATAGACAGAGTGATTTGTGTTGAAGGTTTAGGTGTATAATATGTTAAGGTTTTGTATTACCCAAGCGAAGCCGGGGCGGGTTGCTAGTAGTACACAATTTTGATTAAGAAAGTAATAAGAGAATCTAATATTATTTTATACAAAGAAGAAAACATCAATAGCTCTTGCTAATTAATAGAACAACAACAATAATAATTTGAGTCGAAGACATGGCCACACATTTTATCACTAAATAAACGAATGGACGATGTCTAACAATTAACGTTCGTGACGCGATCGCCATTAATTTTGTCCCTCTCGCACACCCACCTATATGAGTATCACTACGTATTGTGTGAACTTGTGAACATAATAGTAATCACATTTATTTTATCTATATTTTGCCCGCGGCTTTGTTCGTGTAAATATAGGTAACAGTACTTCATTTCTGGATGAAACGTGCCATATGTCCTTTTTGTTCTCCTGAAAACGTTTATGAGAAATTTCATCATGATCGCTCAAGTAGTTAAGGTGTGAAAGCGAAACAAACAAACAAATCACATTCGAATTTATAATACTAGATTTAGACCGCGGCTTCACTCGTGTAAATATATGTAAGGTTAGTTACAGTACTTGCTTCGGGATGAAAGGTAAAGGTCTTGACAATATGCATGCGAAATTTTATGATTATCCGTCAAGTAGTTAAGGTATGAAATCGTAACATACAAACTCATATTCGCATTAATAATATTAGTAAGGATTGAGATCTCTTTCTTAAAAAAGCAGTATCTATTTTTAAATAGGACCTATTTATCTGGATATTGGACTTAGACTTAAGTTTGTAGTGTCCATTCTGCCCTGTTTGGCAAAAGCCCCAAATCTACGTATTTATGCGTAAAGAGAAAAAGTGTACCTATTATTATTAAAATATTTAAATTTAATTTTTTACCTACATTTTGGTGCCTTTTTAGTAGCCATGATCACGAAAAGACTAAGATGGTGGTTGTCTTAACTACTGCACCATTCATGCGCTCCACACTTTTTCATTTCTCTTATACTGCCCAACTTTATCCGCTATTCAAAATCAAATCAAAAATATGATAATTCATGTAGGTCACAAAATAACACTTATGGACGTCAAAGTTACACTTATTAATGTGAATACCTATATACATTTACCTGTTGTCATGTTCAGCAAAGCAAGGGCGTAGAACCAATGAGAAAAACTGGCAAGAAACTCAGGGCCACTCTTCAATCGCCAAGTTTACAGTTTAAACCACTTACCAATCGTAAAACACTCAAGCAATAAATCATATTATTAAGTTAGCCTTTAAAAATAGTTTATGGTATTCTTCTCCAACACCACATTCTAAAAGCTTACCATTCTCTATCGTTCAAAGTGTACCTAACTCGAAACTCTTCGTGTTTTAAAGTTATCAGTTAAAACTAAATGAATAAAGCAGTTGCCAGCGGTCAAAATATACCCTATCTAATTGTATTTTTATTTAAATATTGCCATACTAACAGCTAACGTTAGGGGATGATATTTGAAACGGTGAACGACTGATAAGCATCTCCGCTCACCCTTGGCGAGCACTGATGATATTCTAATAAAATGGGGCATTTTGGTAGTATCTAGATTAATTGTTTTATTGTAGCCGTTGGATTATACTAACTTTAAGAGTAGAGGTCATACTCTTCCGTATCCATTTTGTTTTTGTAGATATATGTATTTTTTGATCCACTACTGGACTTTAGCGCTTCACTTACATAGTAAAAGTACTTTTTCTAGATGAAAGGTACCCTATGTCCTTTACTGGACGCCTGACAACGTGTATGCGAAATTTCATGATGATCGGTCAAGTAGTTAAGGCGTGAAAGCGTAACAAACAAACTAACGCACATTCGCATTTATATTATTAGTTAACATTATGGCTAGTTAAGAAGTTAGGATACGCACTAAACACACACTTATTTTAACAAACATAAATACGCTCACTCACGTCTACGTCGGTTTTCTGGAACAGACGTACTAATTTGTTTTCAATACCCTACGTAAGAGTAGCTTCGTGTAGTTGGGCAAAAGCTCTTCTAATATGAAACAAAACTATTTATGAACAACTTTACGCATACCACATCGTCTGGGGAAAGCAAATATAAGGCTGACACCCACTGAAAACACCTCAACACTCCGCTTCTTGCATAAACAGACCATCGAAACTCTGTAATAATAATAATGTCCTCCAGACCGAAATTCAGCCACGGTGGCAAGTCTTAACGGAGACTGGCCATCTGCGCAGGAGATATTATAGTGCACAAGTATGTGCGCAAACACAAGTGCACTCTCTGTTCCCTAAGTCTCATGATCCGCTGGGACGGTAATTCAACACGACCGGAGAGAGATTGGGTGCAGGGCCAACGACTTTACGTGCTTTGCGAGGCCCGGAGGCGTCTAACACCGCCAACTTCCTAACTCCGGGCTGCTATTGATTTCTTAACAGAAAAACCCAATAACTTTTTATTGGCCCGACCCGGAATTCGAACCCGAGACCTCATGCACAGCACTCGCATTCACTACCGCTGCGCCACGGAGGCTCCGTAATACGCCGTTAGTAACTCACCCAGTGATTGAGAACATTAACGTAAGCTTAACCTAAACAAAAAGAAAGAAGGAATTCTCCATTTTTATTAGTAAGCCTACAGACAATTTCCGTACGGCAGAAAATCGACTAATCAAAAATGATTTTGGGTGTGTTGGCATGAGGCAACATTAGCGCATGGACGTCGGAGTACGTATGTGGCGTGTGCCCATAAATACAGCCCGGCTAATGACTGCATAACTGATATTTACGTTCTGGGTATTCCTGGTAATGTAGCCCGAGTTCGATACTTAGACGGACATTATTTTAATAAGTGCATGAGTTTTACTATATTGCCTAATATGTTTTTATGACAGTGCTAGGGTAAAAGTGGAATGCTTGTGACGTACCACAGTCAGGAACCCTGATTACTAGTTCACAAAAGAGCGAGATAGAGAAAAGTAATGAGTGTGTCCTCGCTTTAAGTTTAATTAGCCGGACAGAATAAATCCTTTCACCTCATTAAAAGATCGCAATCAAATAACTTTTATTGTTTTACGGCGAATGAGATTTCGCAGAACTTCTTCAGAAAGGAAGCGCTATTTCATCAACCGAGGAAGGTTTTTGTAAATAGTTACTACAATTTTTTCTTCAATTATCAATAAACTCTGACCCAAGAAATTCCTAAATCTGGTGTTTCCTGAAAATTAAAATAATACACTTCTGCTCACATCACATTTTCTCAAAAGTTACTAGTAATTCAGCTTACAAATTACCAGTATTCTTCTTAATTGTTACAATTATTCTGAAGGCCATGTTGCATAATAAAATAAATTAAAAATAGAGCACCTATCTAGCCTAATAAACGTGCAATTTAAACTGAGATGTAATTTATATTAATGTCATCTATTCTATAATATTATAAAGAGGAAAGATTTGATGATTTTCTTTTTGGTTTGAAACTATGGTTTGGTTTTTTGGTATGAATTTAAAAAAAAAAATCATTTGAAAGCTATATTATCACCAAGTAACATAGGCTATATCTTATTTGAAAAAAGAAGTACTGTTACTAACATAATCTAACGTAGGTACTTTTACGCGAGCAAAGCCGCAGGCAAAAGCTAGTTTGTGATAATTATCACACTGAGTCTAAATCGGCAGTTTGCTTTTACAAATTTTTAATACGAGAATTGCCGCCCACCGGCCTTTTCCTAGATTGGCCTTACTCATCATTTTCTAAATATTCTTACATTTACTGTTTGTCTCCGTTTCTGACGCTTGTCTTAGTATAATGATCACCGATTATAATACATATTCTGCTAGAAAACCCTAAGAAATAAATATTGTTATATAATCAAAACAGCTATAGCCTAGTGGGAGACCAGCGGCAGACTGCCACGCAGAGCTGTAAATGTAAATTCACAGAAAAATATTTACGTGTAACTTTGACATTCATAAGTGTTACCTTGTAACCTAACTTAAATAAATTAATTTTGATATTGATTTTTGATTTCGAGCTCTCGAGTTCGATCCCAAGGCACGGATCTCTGAATTTTGGAGGTAATATGCGTATTAATTAGTTAATTATCGCTCGCGTTAACGGCGTATGTTAAGTCTGCCAACCCGCACTGGGCCAGAATGATGGACCATGGCTAACCCTTCTCACACTGAGAAGAGGCTGTCCAGCAGTGGGATAGTCTACACAGGGCTTATATTATATATTATAACATAATATCGAATGCACCGACATTGACCGAAGTGTCCTTAACACTGAACCATAGACTCGGCCGAAAGTAATATATGTTGAACAAAAAATCCGTATTCACTACAGTTATCATTGTAAAACGAATTAAAAAGAGCCCGCCTGAAAGTACGGTTTCGGCAAAGGATTGAATAAAAATGATAAAAATGATATATGATGGGCCACGTCGGCTTGATGCGAAAGTACCGCGGCTTATAGGGATGGGACCGAGCGATGGATTTTGTCGATGATTTTATTAAGTATAAAAACTAGATAGGTATGTGTTTTTTATTATAACCAAATTTTCGATAATGTATGGATAATAAAGTTTTTTATTTTTAAATCAGTACTAGCTTTTGCTCGCGGCTTCGCTCGCGTAAGAGTAGGTTAGGTTATGTGAGAAAAAGTACTTAAAAAAATATATATAGTCTTTTTACTGGCTGATAATACAGCTTTCTAATGGTAAAAGAATATTTACAATCGGTTCAGTAGTTTTTGAGTTAAACCGTAACAAACAAAAAATCATATCTATTATTAGTTAATATTAGTATAGATAAAAACTAGATATGTTGTTTATTTTAAATTTTTATAATAACTAAGTTTTCATTAAAGAGGAGAAACAGGGTATTTTGGTTTTAAATTAGTATAATAGCTTTAATAACATTATCTTTATTTCATATGTGGATGAGAAAGTATTACTAGATGTGGTGTTAGGAAGTGGTAGGAAAGTGTTTGTAAATGTGCCTAGTTAGTGTACATCTCTGTTGAATTCTTTGGTATGTATACAGGTGTCCTGTAAATAATGAATTATCCTAAAAATAAAGTATGTTTCCCCGGTAATACTTAAGATATGTCAAAATGTCACTATTTCAAAAATACTTTGCTTTTCTGTATGGTTTTTATTTATTTGCGGTTATTGTAACATAGCCTGTTGTTCTTTGTGGTTTGAAATCATCAAATGTATGTCAAGTATGTCATAATTCTACTGACTTATACCACACTTGTGTTCTTTCTTTTGCCTTTTGCATTTCAGAGCCGCCGGATGCCGTTCGGATTGCACGTGTCATAAACCCTTGGAACCACATAACAAATTCGCAAATAAGAGCAATAAAATAATAAATCCTTATTATAATAATATCAGCTCTGTATTAAACTGTCCCACTGCTGGGCACGGGCTTCTTCTCAGTATGAGAAGGATTAGGCCATAATCCACCACGCTGGCCCAGTGCGGGTTGGCAGACTTCACATTACATTCACATAATCGGGAACATAATGGAGACCTTTTAGACATGCAGGTTTCACGATGTCTTCCTTCACCGTTAAAGCTAGCGATAATTAATTATTATTTGATATACTTATTATTGGTGTATATTATGTATATTATAATTAACAATCTGGCTGTGAACCTAATTGTTAATTTTAATACTACACGTTATCATGGACGTAAATTACAGATTTTATCGATATAACACGGACATCCTTAGGTAATATTTAGTAAATTGAGCTTCTTTCTCACTAACCGAACTTCAATTTCAATTCCACACATTCACATTAGTATTTTAAAAGTTAACGATGTAGATATATACATAGGTATGTCGTTAACTTGTGTTGAGTGTATAGCCATCTACATATGTATATAAAATAGAATCTGAAGCCATGGTTTCAATGGCGTGCTGTGTGTTGTAAAAACATGCAGCATCTTTTATTTCAGATTTGTGATTATTTACGTGATTGTTACGTTTTGAGAATAATTATTATGTATGTATTAAAAGTTTAAATATGATTAATTGCCCTTTGTGTTTATCTAATTGCGTGTTTTCTGTACATATTAGACTGGTTATTTTAAAAGTCAATAATATATATCAATAACATTTTAAACACACAAGATGATACAAGCATCTATACATGAAAAAAATAAAGCAATCGAATTGACCATTCAAAAAATATTGATTAAATAGTACGAAAGCCACAACGTTACTGATTTTTTTGATACAAAGCAGCAATTTCATATTTAAATACATACATACATAGATTCACGACTGTTTCCCAGAGGGGTAGGCAGATACTACGGATTGCCATTTGCTACGATCCTCACACACTTTTTTAGCTTCATTCACTCATACTCGTTCGCCGGTTTAAGGTGCTCTTAACCTGACCTTTGTCCAGAACGTCTCCGATCTGATCAAGAAACGTTCGCCTAGGTCTGCCTCTTGCGACTGTTCCATTCACACTTGCCTTATAAACTTTCTTAGTCAGCTTTTCTCGTCCATTCTTCCTACATGCCCAAACATATCATATTTAAATATATGTTTAGTATTTTTATAAAAAGTATAGCTTATGTTGGCTGTTCTTACTGATATATGCGATAACAGTCGTTTCATTGACCCTTTTTAACATGGAAAAGATAAGTTTGGGCTGTTTTAGAATTTATATGTAGGTATGTATTTGATGGGGCCAATGGAGGAATTACCGTCAAGTAGATAATAATAACAAATTAAAACAATGGCGATGTAGCTACAACATATTTTAAAACAAAGTCCCCTGTCACGTCTGTCGGCCTGTTCGCGATAAACTCAAAAACGATTAATCGGATTTTCATGCAGTTTTCATCAATAAATAGAGTAATTCATGAGGGAGGTTTAGGTGTATAAATTTTATCGTAAACTCTCGTCATACTTTATGTGACATTTGAAGGTTTCTTTTAGCCCTTAAATATTATGTATCACAACTTGTGGCAATAATGTGTAGCTTATAGCGGCATTTTTCAAACCAGGGATCTCGCTTAAACTGGACTTAGCCCGACTGTAAAATTACCTCTGCACTACAGAAGTTCGTAACTAAAGAATCTGGTATTGTGTACACAGCAACTCTTAGTTTAAACAGTTAGTAATAAGTGAAAAATGCTTCTGGAATTGCAAGCCTATGAGTTACCGTAGTTGTTGATGATGGAAGCGGGCTATTGGCAGGTTTGCTACCAAAATAGCATGGAAAATATGTAAGCAATCCGCTCCGACTTCGCATGGATAGTACAACCTTAACAAATCATACACCTAAACTACTACGACACTGCATAATGTTAAGGTAATACTGTTTTACTGTACATAATTTAACGGCGATTAAAAAGTGGCTGTGTTTCTGCTGGTATTTTTTAATAGGCTCAATCATTTTTGCTCTTTGCCTTTGATTAAATCTAGCAAATTCAATAACTTCAGTAAACACACATAACTATGACGATCTTAAGCATTACCTTGTGTAAAAAAATTATGTATAAGCTTCCTTTAAATAATTTTACTAATTTGTATGTTATGTTAATAATATGTAATACCAATTTGTAGGTAAATTGTTAGACTGGCAACATTAGCCGCCTGATTATTATTTTGAAGTATATTAATATAGAGGTATGTATTATCTGTGGTATAGGTGAACGCGGGAGAGCCACGACTTGCTAATTGAGATGATTTAATATTCTTGCGGAAAGATAATAAAGCCAGTTTAGTTATTGAAATTTTATTATTATTTTTCTAAGTTGTAAACCGTGGTCTTTTAAATCTATACTATACTATATATCTTAATATTATAAAGCTGAAGAGTTTGTTTGTTTGTTCGCTTGAACGTGCTAATCTTAGGAACTACTGATTCGAATTGAAAAATTCTTTTAGTGTTAGATAGCCCATTTATCGAGGAAGGCTATATAACATCACGCTACGACCAATAGGAGCGGAGCAGCAATAAAAAATGTTGCAAGAACAGGAATAATTCTCTTATGTGAAGCATAAGAAGTTGCGCGAGTCAGTCGCTAGTTATAAATATAATTGCAAAATAATTTTGGCCTTCAGTGGCAGTGCAAACTAGACTACGTGTAAAAAATACATTGATGAAGTGAAAGTCGGAGTATTCGGAGGCAGTGTGTAGCCCTCTCAACACACACGCGACCCCTGATGCCAGCGTCAAAAGAATTAAAAAGTGCCTCTCTCCGTAGCGAATGGGTTGCAAAAAACAGCCACCGAGCGACGTCGACGCCGCGACTCAGAGTAACGTTATTAACGAAGCTTTGAGCGTGGATTATATTCGGTACGCTACCCAAAAATTGGTACATCACACTTTTAGGCTAAAATTGGTGGGTATTTCGCGGGTATATTGACATTTTGCTCGTGTTGTTTAGGTAATGCCTTTGTGCAACGCTGATGCAATAGCATGTTTCTTTATTACGATAAGTCTCTTTTGGTTTGTTTGTGAATTCAGTTGGTCTTATGGTTGGAACTCGGGTTGCTGGATGAAGTGTTTTTCTGTTACGGAATTTTAAGTATGAGTTCTAGTTAACCCAATATACTCGACGAGCTAAAAATATAGTTTTTAAACAATTGTGAGTTATTTTAGTATCTCTGCTGGGTTTTACTGTCATGATTAGTTAGTTTAAGTAAGACTTATTCTTACTAATATAATAAAGAGGCAAGATTTGATTTTTTGTTTGTTTGTTTGGATTTAACTCAATAACTACTTAACCGATTTAAACAAAATCTTTCACCATTAGAAAGCTACATTCAACTATTTAAAAAAGAAAGTACTGTTGTATATAACATAACTTACTTTTACGCGAACAAAGCCGCAGGCAAAAGCTAATATTTAATCAATAATTTTGCTTACCTTTGGTAAGTGACCATCACTCACCAAGGGTAAACCAAACTATTGATTGATTGAGTTCGAGTACATGCATAATAACGCTGAGCGTCAAGTCTTGGGTTTTCAGCCAAAAAGAAATTACTTAGATTAGATTAGGAAATGTAACCGGTTGTCAGGAAGCCGCAAGCTTTTCTTGCCTACATTGGTCCTTGCTGGGTGGGTCGCTAATGTAGTTACAGTTCGAGCAACCCACCCACCGTTCAAGCCAGCGAGTTGGCACACCGTGATAGGTTTAGTCGCTAATACACGAGATGTACCATCTTTCCCCGGGTAAGCCCGACTTAACCTCTACGCGGAAAAAGGGAGCGGAGAGGTAAGCGTTATTACAATCCCCCAGGTCAATAAAAAAGGATCTGGAATAGTCAAAAGGTGGTTTTCAGTTACTGGGTAGTCAGGCTTGGTATCTCTGGCACTTTTGCAATGTCAATCTAACACAGCCATGTTCATAAATGGCACTTATCGTTGACAATCAGATTGACTGCTCAGATGGTGTAGTGGTTTAGGTGGTCACCTCGCCCCTTCTATTGCGCCGAGTGTTGTGGGTTCGAATCCCACACGGGACAAAAAAATTTGTGATCCACAAATGGTTGTTTCGAGTCTGGATGTTCTTTGTGTCCATTGTTTGAATATTTGTAATGTCTCCCGCGACACAGGAATCATTCCTAGCGCAGGACTTGCTTTTTTAAAAAGAAAATAAATGGTAATCTAACGCAACCGTGTCCATTAATGGCAGTTATCATTTACTATCAGATAGCGTGGCTGGCTCAACTGCCACCGACGGCAATATAATAATACTTGCAACGAAAGTATGTCGAACGATCTTTCTGAAAAGATCATATTGATATCGGTTAGGATATATAATTATATCTGCCCTGTTTTAAACTGTCCCACTGTTGAGCACGGGCCTATTCCCAATGTAGAAGGGTTGGCAGACTTTACATATTTTCGAGTACATTATGGAGAACACTCAGACATGCAGGTTTCCTCATGATGTTTTCCTTCATCGTTAGAGCAAGCGATAGTTAACAATTTAATACGCATATAAGTTCAAAAGGTCAGAGATGCGCGCCTGGGAACCGAATTCGAGACCTCTGCATGGCAGTCCAACGGTCTCCCACTAAGCTATCACTGCATTAGGTTATAAATATCTATATAATCCTTATAAATGGTTCCCCTAAGTAAAGAAAGTATCATATTAAAAATACATTTTTCGTACAATTCGCAAAAAATCCCCTCGCTTATAAAATTCACTACAGTATCAATATTATGTAGAAGACAATTGATCTGTCGGTAGGAAGATAAATAGACAGACATATAAAAAAACTGTCTGAGCTAAACAATGGCTACTTGCCGACAAAAGATCCGATAACTCTGTGTAGATAGAATCATATTTTTCATACACTTCGCTTTTTGGTTAGTACAAGAATATGAGAAATAGCGATTTATTATAATTATTGAACGATTTACATTAAAAAAAGACCAGTGCTTATTTTATAATAATTATGTTAAAGGCTACACTAAAATATTAATTTAATAATATTACATAAAAATAATATCGTTTGCAAATGGAAAATCAGCAGATTTTACACAAATAAAATGTTATTTCCTCGTAAGACCAAGTAGGCACGGTACCTTTGCGCGTTCTGAGCTTAAGATAAGACAAAAAGAGCTCATTGTAAAGTTGCTAATAATTGAAACCGCACGGAATATAAAAGAAAATGGTCCTAGGGCTGCAGCAGTAGCGCTCCTGCCTGGTCGGACACAGTGATATTGGGATTATATTTTACTAGCTTTTGCCCGCGGCTTCGCTCGCGTAGATATAAGTAAGATTAGGTTAGATTAGTAACAATAATTTTCTGGATGAAAGGTACCCTTTTCTGTACCCCTGATATCGTGTATGCGAAATTTCATGATAATCAGTCGACTATATAAGGCGTGAAATCGTAACAAACAAACTCACATTCGCATTTATAATAGTAAGGATTCGATTTTTTGTAGCAGAATGTCATATGGCAAATAAAAACCCGCTGCCCGCTCAGCTATTCTCTACCTCTTATAACTTACTACAAAACCCGGGGGAGCGTTAAGGGCTCTTCACACGAGTTATTAGCCCTTTTGTGGAGAGCTCTTATATTTCACGCACCGCTGCCGGCGCCGCCGTGTGGGACGCCCTTTGTGACCACGTAATGGACGATATTGATTGCTAATGAAAATTGCTTCTGTTTTATTTAAATTTCTGTTTAATACAAAAACATTTCAATATTTTTTATGCCACCTCTCTAATAGCTTAGCTATGAAAAAGATAACTATTAAGCTTGCTTCAAAAAATAATATCAGCTCTGTATTAAACTGTCGCATTCCTGGGCACGGGCCTCTTCTCAGTGTGAGAAGGGTTAGGCCATAGTCCACCACGCTGGCCCAGTGCGGGTTAGCAGACTTCACATATCTTCGAGAACATTATGGAGAACATGAAGCACAGACATGCAGGTTTCCTCACGATGTTTCCTTCACCGTTAAAGCGAGCGATAATTATCGATGGCGTAGTAGTTAGCGTAACCGACTGCTACGCCTGAGGACGCGGGTTCGATTCCCGCACAAGCCAAACATTTGTGTGCATGAACATGGATGTTTGTCTTGGTCTGGTGTTTCTATGTATAATAAGGATGTATTTACAAAAAATATATATATATGTATGTTTATCCATTGTCCAGTACCCATAGTACAAGCTCTGCTTAGTTTGGGCTAGATGGTGTTGTGTGTATGTGGTAGAATATTTAGAATATTTTCTTTTTTAGTCGAATCGAGCTCGAGACCGTTGCATGGAAGTCCAACCGTCTCCCACTAGGAGCTTGCTTCAAAAGCTCTAAGTAAAAACTAAGCTTTAAATGAGAGCTTTCTACTAAGATGAGCCTTGGAGAAGTAAAAGTCAAAAATCATTTCATTTAGGTCACAAAGTAACACTTGTGAAAGTCCAAGGCTTTAGTGAGTTTACTAAATGTACTGAATTTACATTTATGTTAGTAGCAAGGTTCAGGCAAAAGGTTGAGCCTATGAGAAGATACCTACAAGAAACTTAAAGCCTCTCTTTTAAATCGCCATCAAATTATAATTTCAGTATTTTTAAACTCATTTATATACCAGGTGTTTCAACTCATTTATATAAAGATGTGTGAAGCATATAAACATTCTGGTTCTGTCAATGGTCGATATCAAAGATAATTTATTACTTTATAAGTAATATCACTAGCTGTTCCCTACGATTCCACCTGCTTTTATGATGACTGCTCCGCTCCCGTAGCTCATAGCGTGATGTTATAAAGCCTATATTATTTCTTGATAAAGTAGCTTTCTAAAAATGAAAGAAAATGAAAGAATGTTTAAAATCGGGTCTGTAGTTTTCGAGTTAATTAGTTACAAACAGAAATACAAATGTTGCTTTTTTCTCGCGTAAAAGTTTAGGTTACGTCATGTTAGTAACAGTACTTTTTTATTGAAGTATGGCCTATGTTACTCGGGGATAATAAAACTTTTCAATGATGAAATGTTTTTTTTAAATCGGTTATGTAGTTTTTAAGTTTATTCATTATTAATAATATGCATATAGATGTTAATTTATTTAGGTAGTAAGCTTAGTAATAAACGTTTGGGTGGTTTAAAATACGGCTAACACTAATCTATACTGTCTGTACTAATATTATAAAGAGGAAGGATTTGATTTTTTGTTTGTTTGTTTGTAAGAATTTAGATCAAAAACAAAGCAACCGATTTAGAAAAAAAATACCTTTAGAAAGCTATATTATCATCGAGTAAAATAGGCTGTATTTAAACTAATTTTACACGAGCGCGGGTAAAACCTAGATATAGATTAAAAAAAATTGTTCAAACTTGTCATTAGCATTGTTGGCGAGTATACTTACATTAAAATTTAAAATACCATACGGTTTAAGTGTTGACGATTACTTAAATGCAATTTCAAAATTGATTGGGTGTTAATAAATTTGCTTATGCTTATGTTAACAGATGAATATGAGGCTTAGCCTAGCAAATAAATTATTGTAATATTCTCGACTTCACATGACTGCACAACTGATCTACTATGTACCCAGCTCAGGAAACTACCTGTAAAATATTATTTTCATATGATTGCATCATACTAATTGTACACTTGAATCCATAAAAAATCATCTCCTCCGATTTCAAAACTTACCGAAAATCGTGCACAATGAAAGTGCAATCACTTACAAATAAGAACAACCGTACCTATTTTAAAATAAAAGGGACAGTTACACAAAAACTAATCCCATTGTTAACAATACGAAAAATGAAATAAACGGATTGACGACGGCTAATTTAACAAAACTGGAATCAATGGCGCATAAAATTACAAATGGTTGTCTATGGCCGCAAGATGGCCGCTTGACAGTTGGTGGAAGCGCGCCAAAACCCTTTGGGATCTGTCAAACGTAAGCAGATGGCGGTAATTTGCTATAATAACGATTTGTTGACGATCGTATTGTTATTTATTGTAGTGTAATAATTGTTTGGACAGACTAACTGTACCAATAGTCAATGTGTTTAATTACGTTTGCAATAGCTCTAGTGGTTAATAGCTGTATTATCTCTCGAGAGAAATGGTGACAGTGACACTGTAGGGTTCCCCGTGGCCACATACATATATGTTACCACGTTTCTAATAAGGTTATGCCATTGTAGTATGTACAATGTTTAAAATGTTAATTAAAATTTCGTAATAACACCAAACAGATAAGACTTTTGAATTGCGTTGCATTGCTAAAATATGCGACGGATAAGCATGGTGATAGATTGTATTATTATTATTTGGGATTAAATATAATGACCATCAAAAATACTAATTTCACAGCAAAATATGCTTACTAAAATATATCATAACGAGCACTTATACACCTCAAATTACTTGGATTCAAATTTCTTGGCATTCTTCTTGGGTTTGACTATTAAAAACTGTTACACTACATATAGTGTAATAGTTTCTAAATTATGTGTCAAATAAACAACGCGATAAAATCTGTATATAGTAGTTTAAGTTCAATGAATAATATTCGCCTAAACAGAAGACAATAATACTGCAAAGACTACTTACTCTCCTTCTATCGATTTCTCTTCTTTCAGATCTCTTTATTTGTAAAAGGAGTCTAGTTTTTTGTCTAGGGCTACCGCAATTTACCTAGCCTTAATTTTTCTTATAAAGACAACTCCCGCACCAGGAATAAATCCTGTATCACGGAGAGTTTACAAACATTCAAACAACGGACACAAAAACACCCAGATTCGAACAACCATTTGTCACACAAAGGTTTGTCCCGTGTGGGGATCGAACCCGCAACACTCGGCGCAGTGGCAACGGTTAGGCGACCACTTAAAGCACTACGTCATCATGCAGTCATTTTGAGGAGCTCATTGGTTATACACACACTCACACACACATACATACACAGACACACTCACGCACATACACACACACACACACATATGGCATTTAAGGCCCATTTCTAGTTTGAGTTGCGACAGATATGGATAGTTCCAATTTAGCACAGCAGCTTTTCTAGTGAAAATTGTGATGAAAAAAATAATTACAGTAAAACCATTACAATATATTTTGATATCCGGCGGCCCCACACTAGGTAAGCCTGTCCTGTTTTATTATGCTTAAATCGGATCAAACTAAATTAAACAAATCTTATTTTCTAAGTATATAATACATATTATAATATTTATGTATAGAGTAGGGTCGAGAATACTGCCTTGTGGTACGCCAAAATTAACTGTGCGTAGTACACTTTCATGACTGCTTACTTTAACATGATGGAACGAATCTTCAGGTTCGTAACCCGGTTTAGAGTAAGTATAATAGTATTTGACTGCACGAATGTCGTAGTGGTTTATGTAGTCACCTCGCCACTGCCACTGCACCGAGTATTGTAGGTTCGAATCCCACACGAGACAAAAATATGTGTGATCCACAAATGGTTGTTCCGAGTCTGGGTGTTCTTTGTGTCCGTTGTTTGAATGTTTGTAAAGTCCCCCGCGACACGGGAATTATTACCAGTGTGGGAGTTATCTCTTTTTAAAGAAACAATATTTTAATGTTTCTCAGGTTATATAGTAATGAGATTTTCAGCCGTGAGACTTAAAGTTATGAGCTCTGAAATATTCGTATTTCAAGCAAGAATTTTCACACAACTTCGGACGTTAATGAATTACGTAAATCGTATGAAAACTACAAAATAATTTTAGTAGAGTTAGTTAGACAAGATTTCATCGAATTTTAATTTGAAAGTACATATCTTGTAAATGTATTAATGAAGAAATTGTACCTAAATATAATTCAAGGTATCCATGTTTAATGTATTTAATTATTATTAGATTTTGATCGCAGTTAATCTAGATTTGTTGGTAAATTTCTATCCTCGGGAACAGTAAGTACTTTTTCCTGGACGAAAGGAGCGTATGTCGATGATCGGTCCAGTAGTTAAGGCGTGAAAGCATAACACAAAAACAAATTTACATTCGCAATTTTAATATTAGTTAGGAAGTTAGGTTTTATATTACTGGCAACGTTATTTTTTAAGCTCTATTTACGTTTGAAGTATGCTGAATTTTACACCAAGGCTGTATGGATTGATATGGATTATGGAGACCTCTCAGATATACAGGCTTTCTCTCGGTGCTTTCATTCACCGTTAAAGCAAGCGATAATTAACTAATTGGTACGTACTTAACTACGAAACGTCTGTCTACGGTGCCTTGTGATTTGAAACCTCTGTATGGCAGTCTAACGGTTTCCCGCTATCACTACATTAACAATTTTCTTTTAATTTTCTTTTGAAACGACTACTAGGTTTAATACTTGTGTCACGGGAAACTTTACAAACATTCAAAGAACGGACACAAAGAACGCTCAGACTCTGAACAACTATTTGTGGGTTATACAAATTTTTGTCCCGTATGGGATTCGAACCCACAACGACCCGATGCGACCACTTAAACCATTGCGCCATCTGTGCAGACAATTAAAATTAGAATTATCTTTATCCCGGTTATGCGTCTTCGAGGGATTTTGGCAGCCGAAGCAGCAAGCAGAAGCCGGCAGATATTGAAACGGTCATTTCGAAAGATTTTTAAGTATACACAGCCCACACAGATACATTTAAAATTTACTTTTTAAGAACTCACATGTAAAAAACGGGCATTCATTAAAAACCGCTATCAGTTACATCGTTAAAAATCGGCCGCGTGCGCGGTGCGCGCCTAGTTAAATAATGATAACGGGTGCTTTGAAGTCGGTAATTATCTGCCTCGGGCTTCTGTTACCGTTATACGCTTCATTTTGCAACTATGTGATGCTTAAGGAGGCTTTACATTGGATATTATGTGGGTCACACTGAAAGTTTTTAGAATAGGCCATTAAGAAAAGCAGCCGATGAAAAATTTATTTAAATTTAGAATTAGAAACTCTTTGGGAATCTGTAGATGTGTAAAGAATTCATATGTCATTTGTTTTTACATATTGGCGGCAATTTAATAAAAGTGTCTGTCGTGCGTTGAAATGGATTTGAGTGAAGAAAATTTTCGCTCAATCATTTATTACGACTTTCGTTGCGGTCTTACTCAACAACAATGTTACGATAGACTTCGATTGGCATTTCATTACGAAGCTCGATCTCTTGCCACTGTTTGCAACTTTTAATGAGTTTAAACGTAGTTCAAACAGACTCACTGATGATTCCCGAGAAGGACGTCCTTCTACGGCGACTACTGAAAATAACGTGAGTGCTGTGCGGCTAATGATAGGAACTGATAGTAGGGTGACATATCAATAGATCCAGGCAGCTTAAGGCATTTGTATGAGTCAAGTACAAAAAGTCTTACATAAACATTTAGGCGTCAGAAAGCTTTGTACTTTATCTGTATCTTTCTGCATCAGTCAATGGTTCTATCCCATGCGACAGTGCTTAGAAAGGACAGGTAAGCGTCATCATTCCGTTTTTTATATTCTAAAAACTTTCAGTGTGACCACTTTATTCCTTCTAAAAGTGACAGTCAATTTAATCGGTGTCCTGGATAGCATACGCTTTATTTGGCAATTATGTGCTGTTTAAGGAGATTTTACATTAAGCATACCTTGCATAAATCACAGAAAATTAATCAGAGACCGCAAAAATGAGATAGCACGTTACAGAGTGTATAGCTATGTCTGTTTCTCATGCATTCTATGGTAATGCTTAAGAGATTGCAGGGAGTAGTCTCAAAATTATAGGGCTTTTTACCTTTTAGCATGTCTGTCGCGCGTAAGTATCGTCGAGTGTACATGAATCTTTATCTACCTCAATAATATGTAGAAAATATATAATATTATACGTTTATTATATTACAAGCAATTTAGACATTACAATTTGTGTAACGAGAATTATCTTCATAAATATATAATTTATTCCGAAAATGTATAACAAACACTGTTATTAAATTCTAGACTTTGCACGTGACGTCGCTCCTGTAAATGTAGGTTAGGCTAATAACAGTTTTTTTTTCTGGATGAAACTTTACGTATGGCCTTTTCTGTTCCCCTGCACACGCTGTGTGTATGCAAAATTTCATGATGATCGGTCGAGTAGTTAAGGCGTGAAAGTGTAACAAACAAACTCACATTGGCCTCTATAATATTACTTAGGAAGTTAGGATTGCAAATTTACCTTCATAATTATGTTGTTCTTATTTTTAATCGATTTATTATGGTTGTTTTAATTCTGCTAGTTGTACTTTTGTGATAAATTATCTTTCATGCTGTTCGGCAAGCCCAATAGATGTTTCAGTACCTACTGTTGCAAAAGAATAAGTTTTCAATAATGTCTCTGATGATGGACAACTGTGTTGGGTTCTGGGCGTGCGTCAACTTGCATTATTCCACTTTAAATACAATATAAGCTCCGTCTCGAGTTTCCGTTTAGCTCGAGGCATCGTCAGGACAATGTAGGGAATTAGCTGAATGAGAATGGGCATGCCAAGGATATGTATGTTCAGCTCTTCGTTTTAATACTAGGTCAACAGTGAAGGATATCGTTTGAGTGCTGTGCAAAGATACTGAGTTCGACCTTAAGACACGCCTTTGTGACTTTTTTAGAGACATCTCTCGCATGTCTAGGCGTAATTCCTGTGTCACAGGGGACTTTACAAACATTCAAATAACGGACACAAAGAACACACAGACTCGGAACAACCATTTGTGGATCACAAAAATGTTTGTCCCATGTGGGATTCGAACTCACAACACTCGGCGCAGTGGCAGTGACGAGGCGACCACTTCAGCCACTACGCCAGCCGTGCAATTTTTTGAAGTCATACGCATATTAAATAGTTAATTACGTTTTTAAAACATCGTAAGGAATCCTGCATGTCTGAGAGTTCTCTATAGAGTTCTCGATGATATGTGAAGTACTGAACCAGCGTTGTGGACGTGGCCTAAACCTTACACTGAGAACAGGCCAATTTATATATAGGGCTGATATTGTGTAGGCTGCTTTCATTGGAGTGAAATCCTAGCGAGAGAATCCGGTGTGCCCTAACTGTTTTCAAACAGTTGAAATACATATTGCAATCCTTCTCATTGTTTAAAAACATACATAAACAGTATTTTGCTGTTCACCGTGCTCAGTACGAGACTCCGTGCTGTCACTGAGGATATATTGACTAAAAAACCCATTAACACTTTGTCCAAAAATCGAACCTGAAACCTCATGCACAGCAGTCGCTAGACAACCGCTGCGCCACCGAGGCAATTTAAACAAACACCACAATAATAACCCATAGTTATATACACAACTAGATGTGGCCGCGGTTTCTCCCGCTTTTATGATTACTGCGCCGCTCCGTGTGTCGTAGCGTGATGTTATATAGCCTATAGCCTTCCTCGATAAATGAGCTATCCAACACTAAAAGAATCTTTCAATTCGGGCCAGTAGATCCTGAGATTAGCGCGTTCAACCAAACAAACAAACTCTTCAGCGTTATAATATAAATACCTATAGATAATTACCGGACATATAAAAAGCATTTCTGTCCTAACCCTGTTCGTAAGCCGTACATCATAATCACATGGTCCCATTAACCGCAGATTAAAAATCTGCATCGCGGGGGTTGGTAATTGCTAAATCATGTAACAGTACCCGTTAGTACCCCTATCCTACCCTTCTGTACTACCCACCGTTAAGGGTCGTTATGTTAATGCACCCACCCAATTTGTTTGTGTTGATTACATATGATTCGGTTATCTTTATACTTTTAATAGCTAATAGCTGAAATTAATAAACGATCTATTCTTAAAGTCTCGCTTAGTGTCAAGTAGATAAAAGAAAAAGAGAGATAATAGAGTTATGATGTTTTATTTGCAAACTAAGTGTAGGTACATACATTCTTCTTCTTCTTCCTAGCCTTTATTATTCCCAAGTCACTTGGGGTCGGCTTTTCTGGTCTAACCGGATTTGACTGGATATCAGTTTTTACACGGAGCGACTGCCACCTGACCTCCGCAACCCGAAGGCTAACGATACTCTAAGGCTAGACCAGTGTCAGGATATTATAGGGCACTGACTTCCCAATAATGACTGCCATAGATGTTCATGGCAGCCGGAACCGACGGATTAACGAGCTCTCCGAGGCACGGAGCAGGCGATAATTGTCAATCAATACGCACATAATTTCGAAAAGTCACACAACTTCCGAAAGTCAGATGTGCGCGACGTGGGTTCGAACCTGAGACCCTCTGCATTGCAGTCTGTTGGTCTCCCCACTGAGCTGTCGCTGCTTCTTAAGGTACATACATTGTCTTAAATATATTAAAATTTAACTACATTATACGGATTTTGTCGTGTTGTTTATTTTGAAACATTTTTATTATAGAATTTTGAACAGAACACTGCTATTATTGAAACTTTACTACAATTTAAGCTATTTAAATCAATTAAAATTATTTGTATTTAAGTATACACTTCTCTCCGACGTTTCGGTTGCTTTACAGCAGCCGTTTCAATAATAATAGTGTTATAGTTCTAAATTATGTAATAATAGTGTTATAAAATGAACAACGCGATAACATCCGTATAAAGTATTTTAATTTCAATGTATAAACATTCGCATAACCGTAAAACAATATTATTGTCTTAAATATTTTATAATTGTTGCCTAAAACGAAGGTAGCGGGCTCTTTTTTTAGAAATTCTTTGTTGCAGTTTGACACGGTAAAAAGGTGCGTCCCTATCACGTGGAATTTAAAACCATGTCTGGCAAAATATAGGGGTAAATACCTAGGTAAAATAACACAAGCCTACGAATAAAAATAAGCTAATACGGCGATCTGAAAGAATACAAACAGTGCTTTATAAATGATAGGTTTACTAGATCTTGCCCGCGGCTTCGCTCGTATAAATGTATGTTAGGTTAGTAACGGTACTTATTTCTGCATGAAAGGTATCCTATATCCTTTTTTGGTCCCCTGACAATATATATACAAAATTTCAGCATGATCGGTCGAGTAGTTAACAAACTAAAATCTAATATTGCTCTTTATAATATTAGTATAGACAGACATAATTAATTAAATTGATAACAATGATAATGTTTTGACTTACTATTACAATGATATGGCCTTATGTCTAATGGTTATCGGAGACTATAGTTGAAACAATAATTTCTATAAGTTATGATGTTTTTACCTATGATACACTTTTTTTATTTGCTCCTTAAAATGACCACACTCCGCCTGATGGTAAGCAGTCGTGTGGTCTAAGAGCAGTGGCCTCCACATCGTCCTCATAGCAGCCGAGGCGATGTTGACGTCTCTACTTTGACGACCTGAGAAGGTGCTTTTTCACGACCCGCTTAAAGGACCCAGGATCGAAGGAAGAAGGAAACACGTGCCTTGGCAGAGAATTCCATGCCTTGATCGTTCTGCAGAGGTATGAGGACCCAAACTTGTTGGTACGCACTCTAGTCGACTCCACCGTGTAAGGATGGCATCTGAGCCCAGCACGTGTTGCTCTGGATAGGAAAAGGGAGGGCGGATTTGATACACATAAATAAAACTTAAAACTGCAATGAACCATCCTGAAAGCGCTGTTTTATTGCAATTTAATATTATTTTCTTTTGGTACCCTATGGCCTCTTCTGTATCCCTGACAACGTGTATGCCAAATTTTATGTTAATCGGTCGAGTAGTTAAGGCGTGAAAGCGTGACAAGCAAACTCACATTCGCATCTATAATATTAATGTTAGGATTGCTAATTAACCTTGCTAAGTTGTTCTTATTTTTAATCGATTATTTTATTTGATTTTACTAGTTGTACTTCTGTGATATAACTCACAGTCGCATTTATAATATTATATTATTTAGGATTAGGGTTAGCTTTGCAGTATAAATTACTTAAAACATAAAATTTGCGACCATTGCACGCATTATAAAATCCTAAAATGAATTCAAAATGGCGCAGACATTTTTGTATAAACATTAAAAAGCCCCACAAATAGTTTGATCTATTTACAACGTCACCACATGTTACCTCCACTATAATAAAAACATCACGAAGCCACGATCATCCATAAAAAGATTGTCTAAACAACTGTGCAAAACATGTCCAATTTTATGGACCCTAGTCTGTGCATTTTTAGACCCACACACACGGCACGAGCGGGGCGTTTAACGGAGCGATTTTGCTTTATATTACATGTAAAAGTTAAATATTTGGGTCACATGATGACAGAGCGGCTACTGGATGATGAAGACCTGGAGAGGGAAAGGAGGGCGTTGGCAGTCCGTTGCAATATGTTAGCCCGTAGATTCGCACGATGTACTACAGATGTAAAACTGTTACTGTTCAGAAACTTCTGTCAGTCTTTTTACACGTGCAGTCTATGGATCAACTTTACGCGCCGGGCTTACAATGCCTTACGTGCTCAGTACAATGATGCTCTGAGGGCAGTGTTGAGGAAACCAAGGTACTGCAGTGCTTCTTTGATGTTTGCAGAGGCTTCGGTCGATGATTTCTTTGCCATCATCAGGAAAAGAACTGCATCGATGATGAGCAGGGTCCGTGGTAGCACCAACACTGTCCTCCGAACGCTAATGTGCAAAATGAACAATCCTTTCATTATATTCTGGGCTAATGTACACTTGCTCAGAAATAAAAAATAGCGCTTGGTAATTATAGTGTATTCTTGTTTTGTTTACTAACAAATTACTAACACCCTGTTCTTTTTGTTTCTTTTTTGTTATTATTTTTATGTGTGTTACTAACAATGCCTACTACTAACTTTCTTTGTACACTTTTTATGGACGGAAGTCTGAAATAAAGATTATTATTATTATTACTTTTTGCCGCTGAACATGGCAAGAGGTAAATGTAAATTGACATTGTACACTTAGTACATTCGTGACCTAGATGAATGCATTGATTTTGCTATGTCGGCAATATGTAAACCAAAATTTTAGTAAAAGAAATTGGTAAATTAGGCTTTGTAACTAGCTTTTGTTCGCAGCTTCGCTTGCGTAAAAGTATGGGTTATGTTAGTAACAGTACTTTTTAAAAATAAAATATAGCCTACGTTATTAGGTTCTAATCTAGCTTTTTAGTGAATTTAATTTCTAATTTTTTAAATCGGTTGGATCGTTTTTGAGTTGCCTCGTTAAAAAGAAACCAACAAAAATCTAATATTGTTCTTTATAATATCGGTATAGATAGACGTAATGAATTAAATTGATATCAATGATAATGTTTTTACTATTATAATGATATGCTTATGTTTAAAGCTTATCAGAGCCTATATACTGAAACAACTATTTCTCTAAGTTTTGATGTTTTTTGGTACCCTATGACCTTTTCTGTATCCCTGACAACGTGTATGCGAAATTTCATGTTAATTGGTAGAGTAGTTAGGGCATGAAAGAAAAAACAAAGTAACATTCGCATTTAAAATATTTGTAAGGATTTTATAATTAAACACAATATTCGAAATTATTAAAGAACAAATGACTCACTTGGCATTCCAAGTAAGACATTTGTTCACTGTTTTTTATTGTTGTTGTTTTTTGTTATTGCGGAACATTTCCCGCTACTCGCTCAGCTTGTGCCGTGCCCTCACCCTTAGAAGATGGGTCCTTAGGGGTTGGGTCCCAGTAGACGGGGGTCGTTAATGATTATAAACACTAGTTAAATGATCGAATGGTGATGTCCTTTTAGTTAAGTGCGGTGGTGCGTGGCGGACTATTAGAAATTATTGGCAAGAGGATACTCTGTAATGTTTAATAATAATATCAACTACGTTTGTAAACTAGCCTGCAGGACACAATGACGTGTCTCTATTCAGTTTTAAAAGGGTTTGGCCATTGTGCCTTACGCTGGCTTAGTCTAGTTTAGCAGTTTTCAAATATATTGGAGAACATTATAAAAACCTTTCACACTTATATTTTTATATACTTGTATACGTGTTTCTTATGATGTGTGTGTTAAGCGAATCATCGGCAATAATAATATTATACCAGCACGTAATTTTAATAATAATATAATATTCTATCACATACATATATATTATACATAGAAACACCCAGACCAAGACAAACATCCATGTTCATGCACACAAATGTTTGACTTGTGCGGGAATCAAACCCGCGACCTCAGGCGTGGCAGTCAGTTACACTAACCACTACGCCATAGAGGCCGTCGTAAATTTTAAATCAAATCAAATCAAAAATATTATTATAAAATATTTAAAATATTATTTGTATAACTAAGTGGTACATGTACGAGCAGCGATAGCTCAGTGGGGAGACCAACAGACTGCAATGCAGGGGGTCTCGGGTTCGAACCCACGTCGCGCACCTCTGACTTTCGGAAGATATATGACTTTTCGAAATTATGTGCGTATTGATTGACAATTATCGCCTGCTCCGTGCCTCGGAGAGCACGTTAAGCCGTCGGTCCCGGCTGCCATGAATATCTATGGCAGTCGTTATTGGGGAAGTGGACACAAAAGATCCCACTGGGTCGAAGTGTCGCCGGTCTGTACTGACTGGCCCCCACACAAGATAAGATAAGATAAGTGGTACATGTTGTTAATAAAATATTATAAGTTCACTATGCTAAGCCTTTTAGGCATAAAAATCAGGAGTAACTTACTATTGTATTTAATCATTACAATATGTGTAAACTATTTGATATTCGACAAAGTAATGTACATCCTCAGAATACAGTGTACATCATAAATTACAAAAACTAAAAATAAATAAGTTATATATTATTGTAACTTAACAGTATATAAAAACATTGTTATTCAGTAAAATCATCATTTAAGAATAAATGTCTCCCCGTGACCATGGCTGCTAAAAACCGAAACGTCGCGGAAAGTGTAAACCTAAATATAAATAGTTTAAATAATTTTATTAGCTTATAAATTAGTAAAATTCAATAGTAGTAGTAGTGTAACAGTTTCAAAATTATGTAATATAAATAAGAAATTACTGATACTATAATAGGCCCTCTTTATTAGGAAATCAGAGAGGACACTATTAAATTTCTTAAGGTTATCTAATTTTCTTATATATTAAGTCAATTTATTGACAATTTTGGATGCCATCCAGTACAATTTTTGCGTACAACGCTATTTTATGAAGCTTTACACGAACTATACGTTGATGACGTTACTGTTCAGTACATCAAACACATCAAGGTGCTTTCTTATAAACATTGCCACTTAAAAGACGCGCTTGCAATTGCATTTAAAATATATGTGGGTAGCCCGTTTTTTTTAAATTATTATCGTATTAAATTCTAACTAATATTATAAATGTTAGAAGTAGGTACAACAAATGACATAATATGGTAGCTTCCATACAGAAAAAGTCTGTTGCCGAGGGATAGCAATAGTAAAGAGGTAGAAATAATAGAAAATAATTCATAACTTATAATTATGCTTTTCTTTTTTTTTTTACGTGTGGGAATGCAATGACGCATATCCCTCCGCGGGGGCGGGCGGAGGGATTATGTCGGACTCGCCGGGGTAAAAGAAAGATGGAATAATAGTAAGGTACCTCCCGGAATACCGACTAAACCTACCACGGTGTTCCTCGACAAAACCACTATCGACGGGGCCGCGCGAATCGCTTTCGCATGCGGTCGCGACCCCGCCGCGGTTACGGCCCGCCGTATGAAACGGCAGGCCACTACGCGAAGAGACCTACCCAAAGGACTCACTTCTATAATATACCCTACTGTCCCACCCCCTCGAGGGGAGACGGACTCGAAACAGACGCGCGCGTGGGAACACGCACGCTGCCTCTCGGACCTGGTGCTGAACGGATGGCGGGCAGGCCCACAAAGCTCGCCACCCCCAGGTCAAACCTCAGGGTGGCTGGAGGTCATCTCGCGCCCTCCGGCGCCCGGCTCTGCGGTTGGGGAGAGGGTTCAAACGCTCCCTCTCCCGCTCCGCCGCCTCCTTGATGGAAATCACTTCCTCGCAGAAGGAGGTGACGGCGTTCCACGACCTCTCACTCCGGACCATAGACTGAACTACGGCCGGGAGCGAGAGGGCAGCCGATCCGACTGCCGCGATCAAATCACGGCGCTGCGATGTCCAGGCGGGGCAAACCGCCAAAGTGTGCAGCGCCGTGTCCTCGACAACGTCGCGGCAGTCGCCGCAGTGGTGACAACCGGGCGTCTCTTGCCGGCGTATACGACACAGGAACTGGCCAAAACAACCGTGGCCAGTCAGTACCTGTGTCAGCCGGAAGGTGAGGGCGCCATGCCGCCTCTCCAGCCACTCCTCAAACACGAGACTTACCGCCACGATCGTGGCGTGCCCGAACTTATAATTGTCCTGAATCAACCATAATTTTTTACACATTTTAATATAGTGACCAGTATTATTATTATTTTTCATTATTATTGAATGTTGCTATTATTTGTTAGTTTTTAATTGTTTGGATTTCTGATGTTAGCTTTGTATTTATATAAATGTAATATTTGATGAATTTGAATTGTTAATTAAATGTCTTCTTTTTAATTCAATATCTTTATTTCATATCATTATTTCTTTTTCTCTTTTTTACTGACATTGATTTCTTGTAATTTTGAGTAGTAATATATAATCGCATGCAATTAAATTCGATATAATTATTGTACTAACATGTGAATAACGTTGTGAGTTACATACTTACCACCATCTTTTCTGTATATTATTTAATTAAGAACTATATGTATCTGTTTGTTTTCCCAAAATAAATAAATAGCAATTCATTGACTTTATAAAACCAGTCTTTATCCAAATCAACTAAAATCTGTCCATCATTACGGGTAATTCCCAATACTGGCAACCCTTCAAGTGTAGACCTGAAGGCGGTACTGGTACCAATTATATTATTCTACCCTCTTATTGTGCCCCACAAAACATCTTATATTGTCTATTGGCAATAATGGCCGACCACCCACTCGCTTTGTAACTATAGATTAGTAACTTTCCCTCTCGTTTGATATAATAAATGTTGTAAGATAATTCGTTCGAAATCTTTAGTTATAACTAGATTTTGTCTGCGGCTTCGCTTGCATAAATTTAGGTTAGGTTAACAGTAGTTTTCCTGAATAAAAGGTACCCCATGTCCTTTTCTATTACCCTGACAACGTGTATGCGAAATTGCATAATTATCGATCGAGTAGTTAAGGCGTGAAAGCGTAACAATCAAACTCACAATCGCGTTTATAATATTAGTTAGGATACACAAAAATATAATATACCTATGATTAATAACAAAATAAATTAACATGATAATTGCCCAATAAATACAAAACAAAAAGAACGCCAATAAAATAGGATCTACGCCCCCTTCGATATTCAAATGTAGCCCGAGTTCGAGAGTTAAATCATAAACAAACATCCCAATTCGTATCCGAACAAGCTTATTCTAAATTCAAATAGACAATGGTTGGAGGGAAACATTACAGATTTGTAGCGGCAACGCACACTTACCAGACGCTAATAGAAATATTTTCTTTTTGTTTAGTTGATGATCGATTGATGTGACCTTTATCTATCAATGATTACTTACTATGCAAGGAAATGTAAGTGGCGCTTTATACTGGGCACTAATGAGCTACTGCCTCCGTGGCGCAGTGGTAGTCAATTCGACTGCTGTGCATGAGTCCTAGGGTTCAAATCCCGGGTCGGACCAACAAAAACTTATTGAGTTTTTCGGTTAATAAATCTCAATAGCAGTCCGGAGTTAGGAAGTTGGTAGTGTTAGACATCCTTGTGCCTCGGAAAGCACGTAAAGCCGTTCCTGTACTTAATCTCACTGCAGTCGTGTCGGATTACCGTCCCATATGATCATGAGAGTTAGGGACCAGAGAGTACACTTGTGTTTGCGTTTTGACACATACACATTTGTGCACTAATGTATCTCCTGCGTAGATGGCCAGTCTTCGTTATGATTGGCCGCTGCGACCGAAATTCGGTCTGGAGGACTACTAATGGGCTAATTGAGATGATTAAAATTAAATATTTCATTTAGATTTAGAGACATAATATACCTATCCATAATTCGCCTGCTATGTTTAGATGCCTCGTAATAACAAAAAGTGTATCTATTGTCATTATATAGTCACTGTCTCTTAATACCATTCTGAATTGACTGATAAAGAATCAAACTACAATATGAAATTGGTAATGAAACCAGAGTGAGCGTCGCTTTGTTTTTTTTCTTTTGTAAGACTCCTGTTGCGCTTTAGAATATCCTAGTGTCTGCTACACTTTTCGTACACACGTTTCGAACAAACATAAAATTAAGGTACACTAAGAAAAAAAATATCACTCTCTTTTTAACACGTGTGTGTGAACAGAATCAACTTCATTTTTAACCTAATGGCAATAGCGAGGTGAATATTGTGACATGCAGTCAAATGGAATTCCTAACTAATATTATAAATGCGAATGTGAGTTTGTTTATTACACTTTCACGCCTTAACTACTCGACTGATCATCATGAAATTTCGCATACACGTTGTCAGGGATACAGAAGAGTTAAAAAATACTGTTCCCGAGAGATACAAAATTAACACATATAACCTACCGGCGAGCGCAGCCGCGAGTCAAATCTATAGGTACTTATAATAATATAATATTATAAAGAGGAAAAGATTAGATTTATTTACACGCGCCATTTTTACACGCGCTAACTAGGTTACGTTATATTTAAGTTTGTTTGATTGTTTGTACGATTTAACTCAAGAAATACACAACCGATTTTAAAAATTCTTGCACCATTAGAAAGCTATATTATCATTTATCACCGAGTAACATAGGCTATATTTTATTTCTTAAAAGTAGTGTTACACCTTTTTTTTTTTTTTTTTTTTTTTTTACGTGGGGAAATACGCCTGATGCATACCCTCTCGCCACAAGGGGAGGCGAGAGGGTTATGTCCGGCTCTCCCGTACTTCGGGCCTACGGACCAAAACCCCACGGTGTGCACGCTCGCTGCCTTGCATATTGGATGGGCCGAAAATTACTACCTCAGCGACCCACCCAGCAGTCTACAACTCCTCGGCGACGCCCCGGCACTACATAGGGCGTCAGACCGACTCAATGGCTGGCGGACGGAAGATCCCCGTTCTTCCGCCCGCGGCCTTCATTATGGCGGCATTAGGCGCGCGTAAGCGCGCCTGCGCCGCCCTGTTCGCCGGCGACGGCTCGGATCCGCAAGGATACTTTCTTCACGGATCCGCTCCGCCGCCTCCTTCTGCGAGATGACGTCCTCGCAGAAGGACGCGACCGCTGCCCATTTCCTCTCGCTGTCGGCCATGGCTTTGATCACGGCCGGCAGCGAGAGATCCTCACCCACAATCTCAATGAGTTCACGGCGCTGCACCGCCCAAGCAGGACATTGCTCGAGCGTGTGCTGCGCCGTGTCCTCCTCACAATCGCAGTGGTGGCAGATGGGACTCGGTTCCCTCCTAGCGACCGTGTGCAGGTATTTGCCAAAGCAACCGTGCCCTGACAACACCTGCACTAGCCGGAAGGAAAGGGTCCCATGCTGCCGCCCTGCCCACCGCTCCAATACCGGCTGGAGGGCCCCAACGGTTCTGAAACCGGCCAAGGGCACCTCCAGCCGCGCCTGCCACTTTAAAATCATGCCCTGATGGGCTCGATTGCGCGCGTATTCAATCACTGTCGGGAGGGGACGACAACCCGTCTCCTCCCGCACCGCCTCACTCATTGCAAACACTTCGGCGAGCACTTCAGCCTCCAAATCCCACGGGGGTGTCCCGGCCAACGCACAAGCTGCGTCGGCCGACACCGTGCGGTATCCGCGTATTACCCTGACCGCTATGACTCTCTGCGGCCTCCGCAAGAGAGTCCTGCACTGAGCGGTCAGGGAGTCCGCCCACACCGGTGCGCCGTAAAGCGCCATCGACCGGATAACCCCCGCGTAGAGTCGCCGGCAACCAGCACTGGGCCCGCCCAAATTTGGCAATAGCCGCCCAAGGGCGGACGCAGTGCCGAGAAGCTTCGGGGTGAGCTGTCTGAAATGCTCGTCGAAGTGCCACCTTCCGTCCAGCACCAAGCCCAGATATTTCATGTGGGCCTGGACGGGAACGCGCGTCGAGCCCACCATTATCGAGGCGCCGCGGGGTGGACTGCGACGAGGCCCATGAAAGACCAGGGCCTCCGTCTTGTTAATAGCCACCCGTAAACCCAGCGCCCCGATACGCCCGACCACCTGGGAAACCCCCACGGTAGCCAAACGGGCCGCCTCCTCGAAGGTACCCCCACGGGCTGTGACCAGGGTGTCGTCAGCGTAGCTGATGACGCTCAGCCCGGGGGGTAGGGCAGCACGTAGGACCCAGTCGTACCCCATGTCCCACAGGAGCGGACCAAGAACCGATCCCTGCGGGACACCGCACGACATGGGCCGCCGCCAAACCTCGCCTCGAACCTCGAGGAGGACACTCCTGCCTCTCAGATAGTCTGCCACCAGCCGCTCCAGGTAAAAAGGTACCCCGTGATATCGGAGCGCCCCCTGGACACAGCTGTATGGCAGACTATTAAACGCGTTGGCGATGTCTAAAGACACCGCCAACAGAACACCGCCGCCGGCGACCGCCTCCTCGGCCGCGGCCTTCAGGCGCATAATGGCCCCGACCGTCGAACGTCCTTCCCGGAATCCGAACTGAGCGTCCGACAGGTCGGGACCTACCGTGCTCAGGTGCCGGACGATGCGGGTGGCGAGAATTTTCTCAAACATCTTCCCCGCCTCGTCCAGCAGCACTATGGGCCTGTACGCCGCGGCCGACTCTGGAGGCCGTCCCGGCTTGGCCAGCAGTACCAACTTCCCCTCCTTCCAGCACTCAGGGAATCGTCCCGACACCAGGCTCGCGTCGAAAAGTTCCCTGAGGCGGACATCCAGGTGATCGAGGGCCAGCGCGAGAGCTCGCGCCGGCACACCGTCAGGTCCAGGGGCGGTCGTCTTGGAGCGGATCCGCAAGACAGCCGCCCCTATCTCCGCGTCTGTAACCGGGGGAGCACTGAGGTCCGCCTCCCGATGTCGGCCTCCCGATGGGGCCATTGTCGGGGGCACGTGCTCTGCCCGGTCAGGAAATAACTCCTCGATCACCTCGGAGAGGAAGTTGGGCTGGAGGGTCTCCGTAAGGGAGGGGCCCCGCGCACGGAGCTTGTTCAGCGCCGCGCGATATGGGCGCCCCCAGGGGTCATGGTCTAGACCCTCCAACATCTCACTTTTCGCCCGTTCCTTGGCGCGGCAGATGGCCGACTGCAGAGACACCTTCGCTTCGCCATACGCGTCATACAGTCGGCTCTCCTCTCGCTCATCGCGGTGGCGACGGCTTCGGCTGCGTGTGTATAACCTCCGGGCACGAATGCAGGCCGCACGGAGGTCCGCCAGCTCCTGGGACCACCAGTAGACCCCCGTTGGGGTCCAGTGTCGCACTCGGGGCATGGCCGCGTCGCAAACAGCTTGAATGCTGTCGCGAAAGCGGACAGCCCCGGCGTCTACCTCCCCAGACGGGGGTGCAGGAGACAGCCAAGCTTGAACTATGGCTGCCTCTTCCAGTAGGTCCCGGTTCAGCCTTTTCACAGCCCACCGCGGAAAGCGAGGTGTTCTGCCCGCCGACGGGCGCTGACCCCTGCTAGGGTCCCGGAGCAGGGAGACCTCCAGTCGGACATACCGATGGTCCGAAAGGGTCTCCACCTCCTCCAGGACACGCCATCCCCTTACGCGTGCGGCGAGGGCCGGGGTAGCAAACGAGAGGTCCACTATCGACCCCCCCTGCCGTCGCACGCACGTGTTGACGGCGCCCCTGTTCAGCAAACAGAGGCCCGCCGCATCGGCCCACTCTTCGACCGCCCTTCCTCGGACATCCGTGCGAGGGGACCCCCACGCAGTAGACTTTGCGTTAAAGTCCCCCATCACAAGGATGCGGCTAGATGATATCCGCCGTATCGAGGCCTCCAAGTTGTTGAGAAAGGCCTCGAAGTCTGTCTCTAGGGCGGCCGCCGGGGTCGATGAGCTGCCCCCCTCAACGCGTTTTGTGGGCGGGGATTTACACCCTCTGTCGCCACGGAAATGCTTGATGCACTACCCGCCGGCTAGGGGACGGCACCGGCGGGGCGTGTGGGACTCACCAGCCTAGTGCTGGGATACCCACTAAAAAAACCTGGGGTGTTCCCTCTCCCACCCAATAGGGGGGGCCTGTTGGGAGTCTAAAAAGATTCATCCATAGCAGGCCCCCCCGTGTGGGTGCCGGCCGGCGGGTCAATAGGACCCGACCTCCTCTCGTCCCCGGGGGAGAGCAATTTCACCGCTCTCCCCTTTCGACGTTAGAAGGCAGGGTCCCCTGAGGCCTTGCCACCCAGAACCCTTAGGTGGGGGGCAGGAGAGCGACATAAGCGCGTCTCCTGCGCCCCCTCCTCCGGCGGCGGATGTCCGGGGCGTAAGGATCTTCCTCACGCCCCCGCTCCGCCGCCTCCTTCTGCGAGGCTGTCATCTCTCATTGCGCCCCAGCACCTGTCGTCGCCGACCATCATGGATACGACGGTCGGCAACGAGAGGTCGGGGCCAATCACGGCGACCAGGGCACAGCGCTCCTCGGCCCACGCTGGACACTCCTCCAGCGTGTGCTGCACCGTGTCCCGGTCGCACTCCTCGCAGTGGTGACACCTGGTTGTCGGCTCCCTACCGGCTATCTTGCACAGGTACTCTCCGAAACAGCCGTGTCCGGAGAGCACCTGAGTAAGCCGGTAGGTGAGCGGTCCGCGCCGTCTGTCCATCCACTGCCTTAGCACCGGACGGACAGCCTCGACGGTCCTCACCCCGTAGCGGGGCTGGGCCAGCCTTTCCTCCCACTTGGCCTCGAGGACCAGTCGAGCCTGGGACCTTCGCGTCTCCACCGCCCCGTGAGTGGGTTCCTCACCATGGAGCCGGAGGTCCACGCGCCAGTGATACACCGACGCTTGGACCTCCGCCTCCAAATCCCAGGGCGGCGATGCCGCCAGGATGCACGCCGCCTCAAAGGAGACGGTGCGGTACGCCCGCGACACCCTGATCGCCATCGCCCTCTGAGGTTTCCTCAGAAGGGCGATGTTTCGGCGATCGAGGGCGCCGGCCCAAATGGGCGACCCGTAAAGGGCCATCGACCGCACCACCCCCAAATAGAGGCGGCGGCAGACGACACTCGGCCCCCCGATATTCGGCAGCAGAGAGCTAAGCGCTCCCGCCGCCGACATCAGCCGGAGGGCCAGGCGGCTAAAATGGACGCGAAAGTTCCAGCGGCCGTCGAGGTGGAGCCCCAAGTATTTCATACTCGGCTCCACCCCGATGCGGACCCCTCCAACTATGATGTGGGCATCTGGTGGCGGCGCCCGCCGAGGCCCATGAAATAACAGGGCCTCGGACTTTTCCAGCGCCACCTCCAGTCCCAACATCCTAATTCTACCGACAACCAGGGCCACCCCTGCCGTGGCAAGACGGGCAGCTGCCCCGTAATCCTCTCCCCGGGCCGTGACCAGCGTGTCGTCGGCGTAACAAGTTACGCCGACGCCCGGGGGCAGGGCGCCCCGCAGAACCCAGTCGTAGCCGATGTTCCACAGGATCGGTCCAAGAACGGAACCCTGCGGAACACCGCACGACACCTCCCTCCGGAACGTCTCTCCGTTCCGCCCCACACAGAATACGCTCCTCTGGTGCAGGTAGTCCCCGACTATTCGGCGCAGGTAGGGAGGCACTCCATGAAATCGGAGCGCCTCCCTAATAGTCGCCCACGGCAGGGTGTTGAACGCGTTGGCGATGTCCAAGGACACCGCCAACACCACCCCGCGCGAGGCGACCGCCTCATCCGAGAGGGCCTTGACGCGACTGATCGCGTCAATCGTCGATCGGCCCTCTCGGAATCCGAACTGCAGTTCGGACAAGTCGGGGCCCACCCGCACCAGGTGCCTGGAGAGGCGGGCAACTACTACACGCTCAAAGAGCTTGCCCACCTCATCCAACAGCACTATGGGGCGGTACGCGGAGGGAGAGTCCGCGGGGCGGCCCTCCTTTCTCAGGAGGACCAGCTTACCCGTCTTCCACATGGCAGGGAACCGTCCCGACTCCAAACAGGCGCTAAACAGCCTGAGGAGCCGGTCCCCTAGGGCGTCGTAGGCCAAAACCCAGGCGCGGCCAGGAATTCCGTCCGGCCCCGGGGCGGTGTTTTTGCCCCGGAGCCGAACCATTGCCGCGCCGAGCTCCGCCATTGTAACCTCTGGCGCCCCGGCATCGGCACCGCCCTCCTCAATATCGGGCGGCGCCATTTCGGGAGGCGTGTGCTCCGCTCTCGAAGGAAAGAGAGCGGAGACCACCTCCTCTAATTGCCGGCTGGAGACTCTCGGTGACCAGTGGGGCCCAGGGGCGCAACTTGCCCCTGACCGCCTTGTACGGGCGGCCCCACGGATCTGCCTCGAGAGTCCCCAGGAACTCTTCCCATCTTTGGGTTTTGGCCTCACTGATGGCGGACTGCAGGGCGTGCTTCCGCTGTACGTAATCGCCCCGCAGCCGTGCCTCCACGGTCGGGTCACGGTACCGCCTGCGTCGGCGGTACCTAGTGTACTGGCGACGCGCCGCAATGCAAGCGGCGCGTTTCTGACTAATGTCGTCAGACCACCAGTACACCTGACGCCTAGGAGGTCGAGCACTGGCCCGGGGCATCGACGCGTCGCAAATCCGCGTCATCGCGCCCCGGAACCACTCCGCCTCTAGCTCAACCTCCACAGGCCCTTCGCCCATTGGGGTCCAGGCCTGGACGATGGAGGCTTCCACCAGCACGTCTACGTTGAGACGTTTCAACGCCCATCGTGGGGACGACGGGGTGTGCACTCTCCTCGGGCGATCGTCCGGGATCGCCGGCGAGGCGGAGATGTCGAACCGCACGTAACGGTGGTCCGACAGTGACTCCGCCTCGACCAGCACTTGCATGTCCCGGACGCGGCGCGCTACGGCAGGGCTTGCGAACGAAATGTTCACAATGGACTCGCCCTGCCAGCGCACGCACGTGGCGACCGATCCCCGGTTAAGGACCACGAGACCGGTCGCAATCGCCCACTCCTCCAGCGCGTCGCCGCGAGCGTCGGTGACAGGGGATCCCCAAGCCGTTGATTTGGCATTGAAGTCCCCCGCCACCACGATCGGACGCGATGGGTACCGGTTAATAACGGCCCCCACCGCGCCCAAAAATTGCTCAAACTCGGCGAGGCGCCGGTTCGGAGAAAAGTACACCCCGATCAGGACGGTTCCCTCCCAATCAACACATATATATCCCTCGCCCCTGTCTGTCATCACCAGGAGCGAGGGACCGGACGAAACAATGGCCGCCGAGCCTCCGAGGTCCCCAAACCAGTTGTTTCGGCTGGGGACGCAGTAAGGCTCGGCGACCACGGCGATGTCTATTGACCACTCCGCCATGTGCTGCAGCAAGATATCCTGCGCCCTGGCGGAGTGGTTAATATTCACCTGTAGGAGGCGATGGGCCATAATTAATATTAGGTGTCCATCGCCTCCGTACTGCTCCCTGCTTGGGACGGGGCCGGGGCGGCCGGAGTCCCGGCGACCGCCCCTCTGCCCCTACGTCGTTTCGGTGGGGAGCAAGATTTGCTCCCCATCCGGTGCTCCGCCGGCTTTCCTGCAGCAGAACAGAGGCTGCAGGAAGGTTTTGCGGCGGAGCAGGCGGCGGCCTTGTGGCCGGGCTGACCGCAGCGATAGCAGAGATCGCTGCGGTCAGTTTCGGCGGTGCATTGCTGCCTCACGTGCCCCGGTTCGAGGCAGCGGTAGCACCGCCTAGGCCTCGGCTCCAGGAGATTCACCTGAGCCGAGACCATCCCGACCAGCAAACGGCCGGCCGCCACCTTTTTCGCCGCGGCGATGGGGCAGCGCACCACCACCGTGCACAGGCCACTATCGCCGCGGCGCATCTCCCCCACCCTGACCTGCACCAGGGGGCAGGCTCCGGCTTGTGCCACCGCAGCGGCGACATCCTCAGAGGAGGCCGAGTCGTCCAGCCCGGTTATCCGCATTTCTGCGGACTTCAGCGGGCGGGAGATCTTGACCTCCTCAGGCGAGAACAGGGAGCGGAGTTTATCCGCTACCCTGTCCGCCTTGTCGCCGGAGGTGGCACCTGGGACCTCCAGAATTCTGGCCCCAGTGGCGGCAACCTTGAATTGGACGCCTCCGGCGAGGCCCATCTCGGCGAGATTGTCTCTCATAGCCTGAGTGGCCTGCCGGAGGACGCCCGCATAGCTGCCGCCCTGCCGGAGCCCCTCCTCTGTCAGCTCCACCACAATGGCGGTGGAGCGCGGGGGGCGCAGGTCAGCTGGGCGGAGGCCCTTCTTCTTGCTCACCGGGGGAGCCTGGGAGGCCTTCTTCTTCTTCTTCTTCCTCCTCTTCTTCCCGACGACCTCTGTCCACGGCTGCTCAGCCGAAGTAGAGGCCACCGGGGCGGGTTGGGGCTGGGAGGCGGGGCGCCGCGGCGCCACAGTGGCGGTCGCCCTCCCCTTGCCCTTCCCCTTCCCCTTAGAAGAGGAGGCCGATGGTGTGGGGGCAGATGTCTGCCGCGCAACCGGTGGACTGGAGGGCGCCGGGCCAGCCGGCGTGCCTCCGACCATCCGGGGGCGGCCCCCGAGCGGAGGGCCCAGGGTGGGAACGGGCGTGAGGCCATAGTTGGCCAGGCACGCATCAACTACGTTGCGCGCCTGAGCCACCGTGGCCCGCATCAGTTCGTCCGCCCAGGCGGGACGCCGGTCCTCCGCGGGGGTGAGGGGCCGCGCTGTGCGCCGCGGGAGGGGTGGGAACTCCTCCCGTGGCCTCCCGGCAGGCGCCCCGGCGGCGGCCGAGGGCGTCTTGGCGGCGTTGGCCCGAGCGGCAGTGGCAGCGGCCGCCTTCATGGCCGCCACCTCCGCTTGGAGCTCCGCGAGCTGCCTATGCAGCCCCTCGTTCTCCGACCTCCAGCGCCTCTGGAGGTCGGAGGAAGCCCGTCCCCACATGCCGAAGAAGGCCTCCCTCATGTCCTCCGTAGCCTGTTTGAGGTCGCGGACGAATCCCCCCTTTAGGTTGCCGGACCGGGCCGCCACCCTCAACACGGTCTCGGCGCCAGCCTCGAACCGTTGCCTGAGGTCGGCAACCGAGTCCTCTCCCAAGGGGGACGCATCCGCGACCCCAGCCGTCTTCGAGATGTCTCGACGGGCAGGCAAAGGCTGCCCGGGGAGCCTCCTCGTGGAGGAAGGCGGCATCGGGGAACCAGCCCTTTCCCGACAGGGCATCCCCTCCACTACCTCCACCTCCGTGTCCGAGCACGAACGCGTTGGCACGGGATGCGACGTCTTCCGGCGCTTCGCGGAAGCGCCGGGCGTCGCCCTAAGCTTGCGGGAGAGGGAAGCAGGGCTATCCCCCCCCTCCTCCCTCTCCCGTCGAGCCGCCGACGAGCACCGGCTCGGAGCCCGCCTCGGATCCAGACTCGACGCTGACGGAGCTCCTCCGGCTTCCGTCAGGCGTTGATGCCCCAGCTCCAGCATCGCTGGTGCGTGGTCGTAAAGGGCGCTTAAAGCGCCCTTTGGAGTCGCGCAAAGGCACTCCGCGCTCATCCGTCTTCTCCATCTTCTCATCTTCTGGGTTTTTTGACATTAAATTTTCCATACTGTTCCCACGAGAAGAGACGAACTAAAATCGACCCCCGGGTGACGCTCATTCCGGGGGAAGGCCTATATACTGCTGGGGGACGGCAGGTGCCCAGAGGTTTTTACAACTTCGCTGTTGGGTGGTGTGAGTTTTCCTTCTCGCGGGCCGGCCAACTCAGGCAAGCCCCTCGGTCCCGTTGAGCCGCTAGACATGTTCAACGACACTCAACGGGTAACGAGTTTATTGGAGCAGGATTGGGTTTCCCCTCCCCTATGTGCTCCCGCCCGGGCCTTACAGGCCCCACTGGTGATTTTTATAGAGGTTTTCTTCCTCGCAGCCCAAAGGCCCCCGGTCCTGTCAGTTCAGGATTACGGGTTGGGCCGGATGGGGGTCCATGCTGGACTGATCCACCCGCCCCAAAACCGCCCGACTGGGCAGGAAGCCTAAGCTTCCCAAACCGGCCTAACGGCCACCACTAGTGATTTTTTAGAGAGGTTGTCTTCCTCTATCCCCCCGTGTTGGGCCGGATGGGGGTCCATGTTGGACCAATCCACCCGCCCCAACACCCCAAAATCGCCTACCTGGGCAGGACTCCTAAACCTTTTTTTTTTTTTTTTTTTTGATTCCCAGGAAAAAATGCTTGATGCACTACCCGCCGGCTAGGGGACGGCACCGGCGGGGCGTGTGGGACTCACCAGCCTAGTGCTGGGATACCCACTAAAAAAACCTGGGGTGTTCCCTCTCCCACCCAATGGGGGGGGCCAGTTGGGAGTCTAAAAAGATTCATCCATAGCAGGCCCCCCCGTGTGGGTGCCGGCCGGGTCAATCGGACCCGACCTCCTCTCGTCCCCGGGGGAGAGCATTTTACTGCTCTCCCCTTTCGACGTAAGAAGGCGCGCGGGAACACCGCGCGCGCCCTCTGTGGGTTCTTACTCACGGGTGGCAGGGTCCCCTGAGGCCTTGCCACCCAGAACCCTTAGGTGGGGGGCAGGAGAGCGACATAAGCGCGTCTCCTGCGCCCCCTCCTCCGGCGGCGGATGTCCGGGGCGTAAGGATCTTCCTCACGCCCCCGCTCCGCCGCCTCCTTCTGCGAGATGACAGCCTCGCAGAAGGACCTCATTGCACCCCAGCACCTGTCGTCGCCGACCATCATGGATACGACGGTCGGCAACGAGAGGTCGGGGCCAATCACGGCGACCAGGGCACAGCGCTCCTCGGCCCACGCCGGACACTCCTCCAGCGTGTGCTGCGCCGTGTCCCGGTCGCACTCCTCGCAGTGGTGACACCTGGTTGTCGGCTCCCTACCGGCTATCTTGCACAGGTACTCTCCGAAACAGCCGTGTCCGGAGAGCACCTGAGTAAGCCGGTAGGTGAGCGGTCCGCGCCGTCTGTCCATCCATTGCCTTAGCACCGGACGGACAGCCTCGACGGTCCTCACCCCGTAGCGGGGCTGGGCCAGCCTTTCCTCCCACTTGGCCTCGAGGACCAGTCGAGCCTGGGAAGGACTCCTAAACCTAATCTAACCTAACAAGCCTAACCTATAACCCTAACAACCTAACAACCCTAAATATATATATATATATATATACACACATATATATATATATACATATATACCTAATCTAATCCTACATCCCTACCTACCTAAGCCTGCCCTGGCCTTACGGGCCCCTACTGGTTATTTTTACCGAGGTTTTCTTCCTCTATCCCCCCTGCCTCAAATCCACGTGTCCTCTGCTAATCAGAGGAACACGTGGAGAGACCCCCAAACGCGGCCCTCGCGGGCCGATGACCCCGAGACAAACTGCCTCGGGTTCCCTACGCGTGTGCCAGAGTATTAGCCACAAGTAATAATGCCCCCGAAAGGACATTATTACCCGTGTTGCCCGGGGTGTACCGGCCCAACGACTGCTGTTCCCATCCACGAAAAGTGTAGAAGGGACCAGCAGGCGTCAGGCACACTAGGAGGTTCTCTGGCCACACACCCCAGGATGTGTACCCTGGCCGAACTCCAGCCTACGAGTAGACGCCCGGCGTCAGCCAGCAGCTTGGCCGCGGCGACAGGGCATTGCGCCCACACGGCGCCGACCCCCCCTGGGCCAGGACGGATGGTGCCAATCCGTATGGCGTCCGCAGCACAACCAGTTCAGGCGCTAATGGCACCAGAGACGTCCTCCGCGGACACCGAGTCATCGAGGCCGGTGATGCGCATCTCTGCACACTTCACCGGCCTCGCAATCTTCACACCATCCGTCTCAGGAAACAGATTCCTGAGCCTAGCGGCAATGGTGTCTGCCGCTTCGCCTCCGTCAGCTCCGGGAAACTCCAGAATGCGGCCTCCTGTATGGGCTTGGCGGACCCTGGCTCCGAGGTGTGTAATGTCCCCGGTGTTCCGCCTCGCCGTGGAAAGCACGGCCTGATAAGTCAGGCCGCGCTCAGCCGCCTCCGGTAGCACCGTAATAACCACGGCAGCTGACTTTGGCGCTCGGAGCCTGTTTCGCTGCCGCCTCTTTTTCTTCTTGGCCCCGCCTTGGTTTACGGGGCCAGGTCTTACTGCGGTTGAGGTCGTCGCAGAGGCAGCCGCAGCAGCAGCCGCAGCTGCAGCGGCCCTCTTGGCCTTCTTGCGGCGAGCCTTGCCTATATTGCCCACCGTCCGCCAACCCTCACCCTGAGACATGGTAGGCGCGGAGGTTGACGGCGTGGGGGGCGCAGGCCTAGTAGGGACTCGCCGTAAGCTCTGGGGCGGAGGAGCCCTGGGTGTTGGAAGGGACGGGAAGTCATTGGCAGACTTCCTTCCGCCCCTCCTCTCCGACTTCTTACCGCCTATTGGGGGCGTAGGATGAGGCGGCGCCAGCGGCACCGGCGGCACCAGTGGTTCCGGCGGCACCAGCGGTGACCTTTTGGCCGCAGAGACAGCCGCAGTACTAGCCGCAGGAGGCGCGGCTTGAAGCCGCGATCGGTAGCTAGGCGCTGGCAGCAACCGATCGCCGAGACCGTCTATGCGGGCGTCAACATACTTGAAGATGGACGCCTGCATATCCATCTCCTTTCCGGACGGCTGAGGCGCCTCTTTAGGCGCCCGCCCTCGGGTCTCGGCCCTGAGCCGCACCATCTCACGGCGCAGCTCCGCCACTTCCGCCTCCAGCCGCACGAATTTGTCGGCCAGATAATCGACCGACGCCTTCGTTGTGGCCGCCGCCTCCTTGAGGTGCTTTTGAAAGGTCCCTTTGAGGTTCCGAGACTTGGACGCCACCTTCGTCACCATCTCGGAACCGTCAAGGACCCTCTGTACCGCCTCTGCCACCGACTTCGGGGTGGGGCTGCTCCCCTGCGGACGTATTTTCCGCGCGAGCAGCGCCACCTCCTCCTCTGCGCACAGCTCTGCCGCCGCGCGTTTAGCTGTGGCCTCTTCGGCCGCCTTCGCATGGCTGAAAGGCCCCGGTGTGCCAGGCCGATCCCTGCCTCTTCGGGCTGTGCCAATCTTCGGAGTCGGCGTCGCGCTCGACTCCCCTTCGGAACCCGAGTGGGTCCGACGGGGGCGGCGCTTGCGCTTCCGCGCCAGAGTCGCCTTGTCCGGGACTAGCCCCAAGGCGACACTCATCGCGGAGTCAGTATCCGACTCCGCGGGGGTTTCGGTGCCTGAGATTTCGCGCGGCACAGCGCTGCGATGTGGGTTGCCCCCCCCAGAATACGAGGGGCAGACGGAGCCAGCAGACTCCGTGAGGGATTCTCCGGGCGCGGCGCACCCGGTACCCTCCTGGGGTAGTTTAAAACCTTGAGCCGACATCATTATTAAGTTTTTTGTGGCCCTAATGGCTGGGTTCCCCCCAGTCATACAGCCCCTCGCCGGGCCACTGAAAACTTGGGCTTTGGGTAATTTTTATAGAGGTTTTCTTCCTCGCAGCCCGAAGGCCCCCGGTCCTGTCAGTTCAGGATTACGGGTTGGGCCGGAAGGGGGTCCATACTGGACCGGTCCAACCGCCCCAAGACCGCCCACCTGGGCAGAAACCTGAGCTTCAAACCCTGGCCTAACGGCCACCACTAGTGATTTTTTAGAGAGGTTGTCTTCCTCTATCCCCCTGTGTTGGGCCAGATGGGGGTCCATGTTGGACTGATCCACCCGCCCCAAGGCCGCTCGACGGGGCAGGACGCCACGCGACCCGCACCGGCCTTACGGCCCCCACTGGTGATTTTTTAAAGAGGTTGTCTTCCTCTATGCCCCCGTGTTGGGCCGGATGGGGGTCCATGCTGGACCGATCCACCCGCCCCAAGACCGCCCGACTGGGCAGGACGCGTAATTTTTTATAGAGGTTTTCTTCCTCTAACCCCCCCATCTCATCCCATCCCAACACGTGGAGAGACCCCCAAACGCGGCCCTCACGGGCCGATAACCACGAGGCAAACTGCCTCGGGTTCCCTACGCGCGTGCCAGAGTATTAGCCACGAGTAATAATGCCCCCGAAAGGACATTATTACCCGTGTTGCCCGGGGTGTACCGGCCCAACGACTGCCGTTCCAATCCACGAGAAATGTAGAAAGGACCAGCAGCCGTCGAGCGCACGAGGAGGTTCTCTGGCCACACACCCCAAAGTAGTGTTACACCTTTTTTTTTTTTTTTTTTTGATTCCCAGGAAAAAATGCTTGATGCACTACCCGCCGGCTAGGGGACGGCACCGGCGGGGCGTGTGGGACTCACCAGCCGACTGCTGGTATACCCACTAAAAAAACCTGGGGTGTTCCCTCTCTCACCCAATGGGGGGGGCCTGTTGGGAGTCTAAAAAGATTCATCCATAGCAGGCCCCCCCGTGTGGGTGCCGGCCGGGTCAATAGGACCCGACCTCCTCTCGTCCCCGGGGGAGAGCAATTTCACCGCTCTCCCCTTTCGACGTTAGAAGGCGCGCGGGAACACCGCGCGCGCCCTCTATGGGTTCTTACTCACGGGTGGCAGGGTCCCCTGAGGCCTTGCCACCCAGAACCCTTAGGTGGGGGGCAGGAGAGCGACATAAGCGCGTCTCCTGCGCCCCCTCCTCCGGCGGCGGATGTCCGGGGCGTAAGGATCTTCCTCACGCCCCCGCTCCGCCGCCTCCTTCTGCGAGATGACAGCCTCGCAGAAGGACCTCATTGCGCCCCAGCACCTGTCGTCGCCGACCATCATGGATTCGACGGTCGGCAACGAGAGGTCGGGGCCAATCACGGCGACCAGGGCACAGCGCTCCTCGGCCCACGCTGGACACTCCTCCAGCGTGTGCTGCGCCGTGTCCCGGTCGCACTCCTCGCAGTGGTGACACCTGGTTGTCGGCTCCCTACCGGCTATCTTGCACAGGTACTCTCCGAAACAGCCGTGTCCGGAGAGCACCTGAGTAAGCCGGTAGGTGAGCGGTCCGCGCCGTCTGTCCATCCACTGCCTTAGCACCGGACGGACAGCCTCGACGGTCCTCACCCCGTAGCGGGGCTGGGCCAGCCTTTCCTCCCACTTGGCCTCGAGGACCAGTCGAGCCTGGGACCTTCGCGTCTCCACCGCCCCGTGAGTGGGTTCCTCACCATGGAGCCGGAGGTCCACGCGCCAGTGATACACCGACGCTTGGACCTCCGCCTCCAAATCCCAGGGCGGCGATGCCGCCAGGATGCACGCCGCCTCAAAGGAGACGGTGCGGTACGCCCGCGACACCCTGATCGCCATCGCCCTCTGAGGTTTCCTCAAGAGGGCGATGTTTCGGCGATCGAGGGCGCCGGCCCAAATGGGCGACCCGTAAAGGGCCATCGACCGCACCACCCCCAAATAGAGGCGGCGGCAGACGACACTCGGCCCCCCGATATTCGGCAGCAGAGAGCTAAGCGCTCCCGCCGCCGACATCAGCCGGGGGGCCAGGCGGCTAAAATGGACGCGAAAGTTCCAGCGGCCGTCGAGGTGGAGCCCCAAGTATTTCATACTCGGCTCCACCCCGATGCGGACCCCTCCAACTATGATGTGGGCATCTGGTGGCGGCGCCCGCCGAGGCCCATGAAATAACAGGGCCTCGGACTTTTCCAGCGCCACCTCCAGTCCCAACATCCTAATTCTACCGACAACCAGGGCCACCCCTGCCGTGGCAAGACGGGCAGCTGCCCCGTAATCCTCTCCCCGGGCCGTGACCAGCGTGTCGTCGGCGTAACAAGTTACGCCGACGCCCGGGGGCAGGGCGCCCCGCAGAACCCAGTCGTAGCCGATGTTCCACAGGATCGGTCCAAGAACGGAACCCTGCGGAACACCGCACGACACCTCCCTCCGGAACGTCTCTCCGTTCCGCCCCACACAGAATACGCTCCTCTGGTGCAGGTAGTCCCCGACTATTCGGCGCAGGTAGGGAGGCACTCCATGAAATCGGAGCGCCTCCCTAATAGTCGCCCACGGCAGGGTGTTGAACGCGTTGGCGATGTCCAAGGACACCGCCAACACCACCCCGCGCGAGGCGACCGCCTCATCCGAGAGGGCCTTGACGCGACTGATCGCGTCAATCGTCGATCGGCCCTCTCGGAATCCAAACTGCAGTTCGGACAAGTCGGGGCCCACCCGCACCAGGTGCCTGGAGAGGCGGGCAACTACTACACGCTCAAAGAGCTTGCCCACCTCATCCAACAGCACTATGGGGCGGTACGCGGAGGGAGAGTCCGCGGGGCGGCCCTCCTTTCTCAGGAGGACCAGCTTACCCGTCTTCCACATGGCAGGGAACCGTCCCGACTCCAAACAGGCGCTAAACAGCCTGAGGAGCCGGTCCCCTAGGGCGTCGTAGGCCAAAACCCAGGCGCGGCCAGGAATTCCGTCCGGCCCCGGGGCGGTGTTTTTGCCCCGGAGCCGAACCATTGCCGCGCCGAGCTCCGCCATTGTAACCTCTGGCGCCCCGGCATCGGCACCGCCCTCCTCAATATCGGGCGGCGCCATTTCGGGAGGCGTGTGCTCCGCTCTCGAAGGAAAGAGAGCGGAGACCACCTCCTCTAATTGCCGGCTGGAGACTCTCGGTGACCAGTGGGGCCCAGGGGCGCAACTTGCCCCTGACCGCCTTGTACGGGCGGCCCCACGGATCTGCCTCGAGAGTCCCCAGGAACTCTTCCCATCTTTGGGTTTTGGCCTCACTGATGGCGGACTGCAGGGCGTGCTTCCGCTGTACGTAATCGCCCCGCAGCCGTGCCTCCACGGTCGGGTCACGGTACCGCCTGCGTCGGCGGTACCTAGTGTACTGGCGACGCGCCGCAATGCAAGCGGCGCGTTTCTGACTAATGTCGTCAGACCACCAGTACACCTGACGCCTAGGAGGTCGAGCACTGGCCCGGGGCATCGACGCGTCGCAAATCCGCGTCATCGCGCCCCGGAACCACTCCGCCTCTAGCTCAACCTCCACAGGCCCTTCGCCCATTGGGGTCCAGGCCTGGACGATGGAGGCTTCCACCAGCACGTCTACGTTGAGACGTTTCAACGCCCATCGTGGGGACGACGGGGTGTGCACTCTCCTCGGGCGATCGTCCGGGATCGCCGGCGAGGCGGAGATGTCGAACCGCACGTAACGGTGGTCCGACAGTGACTCCGCCTCGACCAGCACTTGCATGTCCCGGACGCGGCGCGCTACGGCAGGGCTTGCGAACGAAATGTTCACAATGGACTCGCCCTGCCAGCGCACGCACGTGGCGACCGATCCCCGGTTAAGGACCACGAGACCAGTCGCAATCGCCCACTCCTCCAGCGCGTCGCCGCGAGCGTCGGTGACAGGGGATCCCCAAGCCGTTGATTTGGCATTGAAGTCCCCCGCCACCACGATCGGACGCGATGGGTACCGGTTAATAACGGCCCCCACCGCGCCCAAAAATTGCTCAAACTCGGCGAGGCGCCGGTTCGGAGAAAAGTACACCCCGATCAGGACGGTTCCCTCCCAATCAACACATATATATCCCTCGCCCCTGTCTGTCATCACCAGGAGCGAGGGACCGGACGAAACAATGGCCGCCGAGCCTCCGAGGTCCCCAAACCAGTTGTTTCGGCTGGGGACGCAGTAAGGCTCGGCGACCACGGCGATGTCTATTGACCACTCCGCCATGTGCTGCAGCAAGATATCCTGCGCCCTGGCGGAGTGGTTAATATTCACCTGTAGGAGGCGATGGGCCATAATTAATATTAGGTGTCCATCGCCTCCGTACTGCTCCCTGCTTGGGACGGGGCCGGGGCGGCCGGAGTCCCGGCGACCGCCCCTCTGGCCCTACGTCGTTTCGGTGGGGAGCAAGATTTGCTCCCCATCCGGTGCTCCGCCGGCTTTCCTGCAGCAGAACAGAGGCTGCAGGAAGGTTTTGCGGCGGAGCAGGCGGCGGCCTTGTGGCCGGGCTGACCGCAGCGATAGCAGAGATCGCTGCGGTCAGTTTCGGCGGTGCATTGCTGCCTCACGTGCCCCGGTTCGAGGCAGCGGTAGCACCGCCTAGGCCTCGGCTCCAGGAGATTCACCTGAGCCGAGACCATCCCGACCAGCAAACGGCCGGCCGCCACCTTCTTCGCCGCGGCGATGGGGCAGTGCACCACCACCGTGCACAGACCACCATTGCCGCGGCGCATATCCCTCACCTTGACCTGCGCCTGAGGGCAGGCTCCGGCTTGTGCCACCGCAGCGGCGACATCCTCAGAGGAGGCCGAGTCGTCCAGCCCGGTTATCCGCATTTCTGGGGACTTCACCGGGCGGGAGATCTTGACCTCCTCAGGCGAGAACAGGGAGCGGAGTTTATCCGCTACCCTGTCCGCCTTGTCGCCGGAGGTGGCACCTGGGACCTCCAGAATTCTGGCCCCAGTGGCGGCAACCTTGAATTGGACGCCTCCGGCGAGGCCCATCTCGGCGAGATTGTCTCTCATAGCCTGAGTGGCCTGCCGGAGGACGCCCGCATAGCTGCCGCCCTGCCGGAGCCCCTCCTCTGTCAGCTCCACCACAATGGCGGTGGAGCGCGGGGAGCGTAGGTCGGCCGGGCGGAGGCCCCTCTTTTTGCTGGGGGCCGGGATAGCCCGCGAGGCCTTCTTTTTCCTCTTCCTCTTCTTCTTGGTGACCTCCGTCCACGGCTGTTCAGCCGAGGTAGAGGCCACCGAGGTGGGTTGGGCATGGGGACCGGGACGCGGTGGCGCCTCAGTGGCAGTCGCCCTCCCCTTGCCCTTCCCTTTCCTCTTGGAAGAAGAAGAGGAAGCCAGCGGATTGGGGGCAGATGTCTGCCGTACCACCGGTCGGCCGGAGGGCGCCGGGTCAGCTGGCACACCTCCGACCATCCGGGGGCGGCCCCCGAGCGGAGGGCCCGGGGTCGGGATGGGCACGAGGCCGTGGTTGGCCAGGCACGCCTCAACCACGTTGCGCGCCTGAGCCACCGTGGCCCGCATAAGCTCCTCCGCCCAAGCGGGACGCCGGTCCTCCACGGGAGTGATGGTCGACGCTGTGCGCCGCGGGAGGAGCGGGAACTCCTCCCTCGGCCTCCTGGCAGGCGCCCTGCTGGTGGCCGGGGGCGCCTTGGCTGCGTCGGCCCGAGCGGCAATGGCAGTGGCCGCCTTCATGGCCGCCACCTCCGCCCGGAGCTCCGCCAGCTGCCTATGCAGCCCCTCATTTTCGGCCCTCCAGCGCCTCTGCATGTCGGAGGATGTCTGTGCCCACAGGTGGAAGAAGGCCTCCCTCATGTCCTCCGTAGCATTTTTAAGGTCCCGGACGAACCCCCCCTTCAGGTTGCCGGACCGGGCCGCCACCCTCAAGACGGTCTCGGCGCCAGCCTCGAACCGTTGCCTGAGGTCGGCAACCGAGTCCCCAGCCGAGGGGGACGCATCCGGGACCTCAGCCACCTTGGGGGCATCCCGACGGGCAGGTAAGGGCTGCCCGGGGAGCTTCCTCGTGGAGGGAGGCGGCATCGGGGAACCAGCCGTTCCTGAACCGGGCATGCGCCGTCTTCCTGCGCTTCGCGGAAGCCTCCCTTTGTCTTCGAGCCGCCGACGAGCACCGGCTCTGAGGCCGACTGGCCTCCGAACCGGAGCCCGCCTCGGACCCAGACTCGACGCTGACGGAGCTCCTCCGGCTTCCGTCAGGCGTTGATGCGCCAGCTCCAACATCGCTGGTGCGTGGTTGTAAAGGGCGCTTAAAGCGCCCTTTGGAGTCGCGCAAAGGCACTCCGCGCTCCTCCGTCCTCTTCTCCTTCTCTTCGGGTTTTTTTGAGTTATAATTTTCCATTTAATTCCCACGAGTTGAGACGATATAAATTCGACCCCCGGGTGACGCTCATTCCGGGGGAAGGCCTACATACTACTGGGGGACGGCAGGTACCCAGAGGTTTTTACAACTTCGCTGTTGGGTGGTGTGAGTCACCGCCCCGTGAGTGGGTTCCTCACCATGGAGCCGGAGGTCCACGCGCCAGTGATACACCGACGCTTGGACCTCCGCCTCCAAATCCCAGGGTGGCGATGCCGCCAGGACGCACGCCGCCTCAAAGGAGACGGTGCGGTACGCCCGCGACACCCTGATCGCCATCGCCCTCTGAGGTTTCCTCAGAAGGGCGATGTTTCGGCGATCGAGGGCGCCGGCCCAAATGGGCGACCCGTAAAGGGCCATCGACCGCACCACCCCCAAATAGAGGCGGCGGCAGACGACACTCGGCCCCCCGATATTCGGCAGCAGAGAGCTAAGCGCTCCCGCCGCCGACATCAGCCGGGGGGCCAGGCGGCTAAAATGGACGCGAAAGTTCCAGCGGCCGTCGAGGTGGAGCCCCAAGTATTTCATACTCGGCTCCACCCCGATGCGGACCCCTCCAACTATGATGTGGGCATCTGGTGGCGGCGCCCGCCGAGGCCCGTGAAATAAGAGGGCCTCAGACTTTTCCAGCGCCACCTCCAGTCCCAACATCCTAATTCTACCGACGACCAGGGCCACCCCTGCCGTGGCAAGACGGGCAGCTGCCCCGTAATCCTCTCCCCGGGCCGTGACCAGCGTGTCGTCGGCGTAACAAGTTACGCCGACGCCCGGGGGTAGGGCGCCCCGCAGCACCCAGTCGTAGCCGATGTTCCACAGGATCGGTCCAAGAACGGAACCCTGCGGAACACCGCACGACGCCTCCCTCCGGAACGTCTCTCCGTTCCGCCCCACACAGAACACACTCCTCTGGTGCAGGTAGTCCCCGACTATTCGGCGCAGATAGGGAGGCACCCCATGAAATCGGAGCGCCTCCCTAATAGTCGCCCACGGCAGGGTGTTGAACGCGTTGGCGATGTCCAAGGACACCGCCAACACCACCCCGCGCGAGGCGACCGCCTCATCCGAGAGGGCCTTGACGCGACTGATCGCGTCAATCGTCGATCGGCCCTCTCGGAATCCGAACTGATGTTCGGACAAGTCGGGGCCCACCCGCACCAGGTGCCTGGAGAGGCGGGCAACCACTACTCGCTCAAAGAGCTTGCCCACCTCATCCAACAGCACTATGGGGCGGTACGCGGAGGGAGAGTCCGCGGGGCGGCCCTCCTTTCTCAGGAGGACCAGCTTACCCGTCTTCCACATGGCAGGGAACCGTCCCGACTCCAAACAGGCGCTAAACAGCCTGAGGAGCCGGTCCCCTAGGGCGTCGTAGGCCAAAACCCAGGCGCGGCCAGGAATTCCGTCCGGCCCCGGGGCGGTGTTTTTGCCCCGGAGCCGAACCATTGCCGCGCCGAGCTCCGCCATTGTTACCTCTGGCGCCCCGGCATCGGCACCGCCCTCCTCGATATCGGGCGGCGCCATTTCGGGAGGCGTGTGCTCCGCTCTCGAAGGAAAGAGAGCGGAGACCACCTCCTCTAATTGCCGGGGCTGGAGACTCTCGGTGACCGGTGGGGCCCAGGGGCGCAACTTGCCCCTGACCGCCTTGTACGGGCGGCCCCACGGATCTGCCTCGAGAGTCCCCAGGAACTCTTCCCATCTTTGGGTTTTGGCCTCACTGATGGCGGACTGCAGGGCGTGCTTCCGCTGTACATAATCGCCCCGCAGCCGTGCCTCCACGGTCGGGTCACGGTACCGCCTGCGTCGGCGGTACCTAGTGTACTGGCGACGCGCCGCAATGCACGCGGCGCGTTTCTGACTAATGTCGTCAGACCACCAGTACACCTGACGCCTTGGAGGTCGAGCACTGGCCCGGGGCATCGACGCGTCGCAAATCTGCGTCATCGCGCCCCGGAACCACTCCGCCTCCGACTCAACCTCCACAGGCCCTTCACCCATCGGGGTCCAGGCCTGGACGATGGAGGCTTCCACCAGCACATCTACGTCGAGACGTTTCAAAGCCCATCGTGGGGACGACGGGGTGTGCCCTCTCCTCGGGCGATCGTCCGGGATCGCCGGCGAGGCGGAGATGTCGAACCGCACGTAACGGTGGTCCGACAGTGACTCCGCCTCGACCAGCACTTGCCAGTCCCGGACGCGGCGCGCTACGGCAGGGCTTGCGAACGAAATGTCCACAATGGACTCGCCCTGCCAGCGCACGCACGTGGCGACCGATCCCCGGTTAAGAACCACGAGACCGGTCGCAATCGCCCACTCCTCCAGCGCGTCGCCGCGAGCGTCGGTGACAGGGGATCCCCAAGCCGTTGATTTGGCATTGAAGTCCCCCGCCACCACGACCGGACGCGATGGGTATCGGTTAATAACGGCCCCCACCGCGCCCAAAAATTGCTCAAACTCGGCGAGGCGCCGGTTCGGAGAAAAGTACACCCCGATCAGGACGGTTCCCTCCCAATCAACACATATATAACCCTCGCCCCTGTCTGTCATCACCAGGAGCGAGGGTCCGGACGAAACAATGGCCGCCGAGCCTCCGAGGTCCCCAAACCAGTTGTGCCGGCTGGGGACGCAGTAAGGCTCGGCGACCACGGCGATGTCTATTGACCACTCCGCCATGTGCTGCAGCAAGATATCCTGCGCCCTGGCGGAGTGGTTAATATTCACCTGTAGGAGGCGATGGGCCATAATTAATTATGTGTCCATCGCCTCCGTACTGCTCCCTGCTTGGGACGGGGCCGGGGCGGCCGGAGTCCCGGCGACCGCCCCTCTGGCCCTACGTCGTTTCGGTGGGGAGCAAGATTTGCTCCCCATCCGGTGCTCCGCCGGCTTTCCTGCAGCAGAACAGAGGCTGCAGGAAGGTTTTGCGGCGGAGCAGGCGGCGGCCTTGTGGCCGGGCTGACCGCAGCGATAGCAGAGATCGCTGCGGTCAGTTTCGGCGGTGCATTGCTGCCTCACGTGCCCCGGCTCGAGGCAGCGGTAGCACCGCCTAGGCCTCGGCGCCAGGAGATTCACCTGAGCCGAGACCATCCCGACCAGCAAACGGCCGGCCGACACCTTCTTCGCCGCGGCGATGGGGCAGTGCACCACCACCGTGCACAGACCACCATTGCCGCGGCGCATATCCCCTACCTTGACCTGCGCCTGAGGGCAGGCTCCGGCTTGTGCCACCGCAGCGGCGACATCCTCAGAGGAGGCCGAGTCGTCCAGCCCGGTTATCCGCATTTCTGCGGACTTCACCGGGCGGGAGATCTTGACCTCCTCAGGCGAAAACAGAGAGCGGAGTTTATCCGCTACCCTGTCCGCCTTGTCACCGGAGGTGGCACCTGGGACCTCCAGAATTCTGGCCCCAGTGGCGGCAACCTTAAAGTGGACGCCTCCGGCGAGGCCCATTTCGGCGAGATTGTCTCTCATAGCCTGAGTGGCCTGCCGGAGGACGCCCGCATAGCTGCCGCCCTGCCAGAGCCCCTCCTCTGTCAGCTCCACCACAATGGCGGTGGAGCGCGGGGGGCGCAGGTCGGCCGGGCGGAGGCCCCTCTTTTGGCTGGGGGCCGGGATAGCCCGGGAGGCCTTCTTTTTCTTCTTCCTCTTCCTCTTGGTGACCTCCGTCCACGGCTGTTCAGCCGAAGTAGAGGCCACCGGGAGGGGTTGGGGCTGGGAGGCCGGGCGCCGCGGTGCCACAGTGGTGGTCGCCCTCCCCTTGCCCTTCCCCCTCCCCTTAGAAGAGGAAGCCGATGGTGTGGGGGCAGATGTCTGCCGCGCAACCGGTGGGCCGGAGGGCGGCGGGCCAGCCGGCGTGCCTCCGACCATCCGGGGGCGGCCCCTGAGCGGAGGGCCCGGGGTGGGGACGGGCGTGAGGCCATAGTTGGCCAGGCACGCATCGACAACGTTGCGCGCCTGAGCCACCGTGGCCCGCATTAATTCGTCCGCCCAGGCGGGACGCCGGTCCTCCACGGGATTGAGGGGCTGCGCTTTGCGCCGCGGGAGAGGCGGGAACTCCTCCCGCGGCCTCCCGGCAGGCGCCCTGGCGGTGGCCGAGGGCGCCTTGGCGGCGCTGGCCCGAGCGGCAGTGGCAGCGGCCGCCTTCATGGCCGCCACCTCCACCCGGAGCTCCGCGAGCTGCCTATGCAGCCCCTCGTTCTCCGACCTCCAGCGCCTCTGGAGGTCGGAGGAAGCCTGTCCCCACATGCCGAAGAAGGCCTCCCTCATTTCTTTCGTCGCTTCTTTAAGATCCCGGACGAACCCCCTCTTTAAATTGCCGGACCGGGCCGCCACCCTCAGGACGGTCTCGGCGCCAACCTCGAACCGCTGCCTGAGGTCGGCAACCGAGTCCCCAGCCGAGGGGGACGCATCCGGGATCTCAGCCGTCTTGGGGGCATCCCGACGGGCAGATAAAGGCTGCCCTGGGAGCCTCCTAGTGGAGGGAGGCGGCATCGGGGAACCAGCGCCCTCTCGACAGGGCATCCCCTCCACTACCTCAACCTCTGTGTCCGAGCACGAACGCGTTGGCACGGGATGCGACGTCTTCCGGCGCTTCGCGGAAGCGCCGGGCGTCGCCCTGAGCTTGCGGGAGAGGGAAGCAGGACTATCCCCCCCCTCCTCCCTCTCCCGTCGAGCCGCCGACGAGCACCGGCTCTGAGGCCGACTGGCCTCCAAACCGGAGCCCGCCTCGGACCCAGACTCGACGCTGACGGAGCTCCTCCGGCTTCCGTCAGGCGTTGATGCGCCAGCTCCAGCATCGCTGGTGCGTGGTCGTAAAGGGCGCTTAAAGCGCCCTTTGGAGTCGCGTAATCGCACTCCGTGCCCCTCCATCTTCTCCACCTTCTCATCTTCGGGTTTTTTTGATTTTAAATTTTCCATTCTGTTCCCACGAGAAGAGACGAACTAAAGTCGACCCCCGGGTGACGCTCATTCCGGGGGAAGGCCTACATACTGCTGGGGGACGGCAGGTGCCCAGAGGTTTTTACAACTTCGCTGTTGGATGGTCTGAGTTTTCCTTCTCGCGGGCCGGCCAACTAAGGCAAGCCCCTCGGTCCCGTTGAGCCGCTAGACATGATCAACGACACTCAACGGGTAACGAGTTCATTGGAGCAGGGTTGGGTTTCCCCTCCCCTATGTGCTCCCTCCCGGGCCTTACAGGCCCCACTGGTGATTTTTATAGAGGTTTTCTTCCTCGCAGCCCGAAGGTCCCCGGTCCTGTCAGTTCAGGATTACGGGTTGGGCCGGATGGGGGTCCATGCTGGACCGATCCACCCGCCCCAAAACCGCCCGACTGGGCAGGAAGCCTAAGCTTCCCAAAACGGCCTAACGGCCACCACTAGTGATAGAGAAAGACAACCTCTCTAAAAATAGAGAGGTTATCTTCCTCCATCGCCCCGCGTGTTGAGCCGGATGGGGGTCCATGTTGGACCAATCCACCCGCCCCAACACCCCAAAACCGCCTAACTGGGCAGGACGCCTACACCTAAACCTAAACTAAATTACCTAGGTAGGTAGGTTACCTAATCCTACCACCCTAAACCTAACAACCCTACTCCTACCATCCTAAACCTAACAACCCTAATCCTACTACCCTACCTACCTAGGCCTGCCCTGGCCTTACGGGCCCCTACTTGTTATTTTTTACCGAGGTTTTCTTCCTCTACCCTCCCTGTCTCAAATCCACGTTTCCTCTGCTAATCAGAGGAACACGTGGAGAGACCCCCAAACGCGGCCCTCGAGGGCCGATGACCCCGAGACAAACTGCCTCGGGTTCCCTACGCGTGTGCCAGAGTATTAGCCACGAGTAATAATGCCCCCGAAAGGACATTATTACCCGTGTTGCCCGGGGTGTACCGGCCCAACGACTGCTGTTCCCATCTACGAAAAGTGTAGAAGGGACTAGCAGGCGTCAGGCACACTAGGAGGTTCTCTGGCCACACACCCCAAAGTAGTGTTACACCTTTTTTTTTTTTTTTTTTTTTTTTTGATACCCAGGAAAAAATGCTTGATGCACTACCCGCCGGCTAGGGGACGGCACCGGCGGGGCGTGTGGGACTCACCAGCCTATTGCTGGTATACCCACTAAAAAAACCTGGGGTGTTCCCTCTCTCACCCAATGGGGAGGGCCTGTTGGGAGTCTAAAAAGATTCATCCATAGCAGGCCCCCCCGTGTGGGTGCCGGCCGGGTCAATGGGACCCGACCTCCTCTCGTCCCCGGGGGAGAGCATTTCGCAGGTCTCCCCTTTCGACGTTAGAAGGCGCGCGGGAACACCGCGCGCGCCCTCTGTGGGTTCTTACTCACGGGTGGCAGGGTCCCCTGAGGCCTTGCCACCCAGAACCCTTAGGTGGGGGGCAGGAGAGCGACATAAGCGCGTCTCCTGCGCCCCCTCCTCCGGCGGCGGATGTCCGGGGCGTAAGGATCTTCCTCACGCCCCCGCTCCGCCGCCTCCTTCTGCGAGATGACAGCCTCGCAGAAGGACCTCATTGCGCCCCAGCACCTGTCGTCACCGACCATCATGGATACGACGGTCGGCAACGAGAGATCGGGGCCAATCACGGCGACCAGGGCACAGCGCTCCTCGGCCCACGCCGGACACTCCTCCAGCGTGTGCTGCGCCGTGTCCCGGTCGCACTCCTCGCAGTGGTGACACCTGGTTGTCGGCTCCCTACCGGCTATCTTGCACAGGTACTCTCCGAAACAGCCGTGTCCAGAGAGCACCTGAGTAAGCCGGTAGGTGAGCGGTCCGCGCCGTCTGTCCGTCCATTGCCTTAGCACCGGACGGACAGCCTCGACTGTCCTCACCCCATAGCGGGGCTGGGCCAGTCGCTCCTCCCACCTGGCCTCGAGGACCAGTCGAGCCTGGGACCTTCGCGTCTCCACCGCCCCGTGAGTGGGTTCCTCACCATGGAGCCGGAGGTCCACGCGCCAGTGATACACCGACGCTTGGACCTCCGCCTCCAAATCCCAGGGCGGCGATGCCGCCAGGACGCACGCCGCCTCAAAGGAGACGGTGCGGTACGCCCGCGACACCCTGATCGCCATCGCCCTCTGAGGTTTCCTCAGGAGGGCGATGTTTCGGCGATCGAGGGCGCCGGCCCAAATGGGCGACCCGTAGAGGGCCATCGACCGCACCACCCCCAAATAGAGGCGGCGGCAGACGACACTCGGCCCCCCGATATTCGGCAGCAGAGAGCTAAGCGCTCCCGCCGCCGACATCAGCCGGGGGGCCAGGCGGCTAAAATGGACGCGAAAGTTCCAGCGGCCGTCGAGGTGGAGCCCCAAGTATTTCATACTCGGCTCCACCCCGATGCGGACCCCTCCAACTATGATGTGGGCATCTGGTGGCGGCGCCCGCCGAGGCCCGTGAAATAAGAGGGCCTCAGACTTTTCCAGCGCCACCTCCAGTCCCAACATCCTAATTCTACCGACGACCAGGGCCACCCCTGCCGTGGCAAGACGGGCAGCTGCCCCGTAATCCTCTCCCCGGGCCGTGACCAGCGTGTCGTCGGCGTAACAAGTTACGCCGACGCCCGGGGGTAGGGCGCCCCGCAGCACCCAGTCGTAGCCGATGTTCCACAGGATCGGTCCAAGAACGGAACCCTGCGGAACACCGCACGACGCCTCCCTCCGGAACGTCTCTCCGTTCCGCCCCACACAGAACACACTCCTCTGGTGCAGGTAGTCCCCGACTATTCGGCGCAGATAGGGAGGCACCCCATGAAATCGGAGCGCCTCCCTAATAGTCGCCCACGGCAGGGTGTTGAACGCGTTGGCGATGTCCAAGGACACCGCCAACACCACCCCGCGCGAGGCGACCGCCTCATCCGAGAGGGCCTTGACGCGACTGATCGCGTCAATCGTCGATCGGCCCTCTCGGAATCCGAACTGATGTTCGGACAAGTCGGGGCCCACCCGCACCAGGTGCCTGGAGAGGCGGGCAACCACTACTCGCTCAAAGAGCTTGCCCACCTCATCCAACAGCACTATGGGGCGGTACGCGGAGGGAGAGTCCGCGGGGCGGCCCTCCTTTCTCAGGAGGACCAGCTTACCCGTCTTCCACATGGCAGGGAACCGTCCCGACTCCAAACAGGCGCTAAACAGCCTGAGGAGCCGGTCCCCTAGGGCGTCGTAGGCCAAAACCCAGGCGCGGCCAGGAATTCCGTCCGGCCCCGGGGCGGTGTTTTTGCCCCGGAGCCGAACCATTGCCGCGCCGAGCTCCGCCATTGTTACCTCTGGCGCCCCGGCATCGGCACCGCCCTCCTCGATATCGGGCGGCGCCATTTCGGGAGGCGTGTGCTCCGCTCTCGAAGGAAAGAGAGCGGAGACCACCTCCTCTAATTGCCGGGGCTGGAGACTCTCGGTGACCGGTGGGGCCCAGGGGCGCAACTTGCCCCTGACCGCCTTGTACGGGCGGCCCCACGGATCTGCCTCGAGAGTCCCCAGGAACTCTTCCCATCTTTGGGTTTTGGCCTCACTGATGGCGGACTGCAGGGCGTGCTTCCGCTGTACATAATCGCCCCGCAGCCGTGCCTCCACGGTCGGGTCACGGTACCGCCTGCGTCGGCGGTACCTAGTGTACTGGCGACGCGCCGCAATGCACGCGGCGCGTTTCTGACTAATGTCGTCAGACCACCAGTACACCTGACGCCTTGGAGGTCGAGCACTGGCCCGGGGCATCGACGCGTCGCAAATCTGCGTCATCGCGCCCCGGAACCACTCCGCCTCCGACTCAACCTCCACAGGCCCTTCACCCATCGGGGTCCAGGCCTGGACGATGGAGGCTTCCACCAGCACATCTACGTCGAGACGTTTCAAAGCCCATCGTGGGGACGACGGGGTGTGCCCTCTCCTCGGGCGATCGTCCGGGATCGCCGGCGAGGCGGAGATGTCGAACCGCACGTAACGGTGGTCCGACAGTGACTCCGCCTCGACCAGCACTTGCCAGTCCCGGACGCGGCGCGCTACGGCAGGGCTTGCGAACGAAATGTCCACAATGGACTCGCCCTGCCAGCGCACGCACGTGGCGACCGATCCCCGGTTAAGAACCACGAGACCGGTCGCAATCGCCCACTCCTCCAGCGCGTCGCCGCGAGCGTCGGTGACAGGGGATCCCCAAGCCGTTGATTTGGCATTGAAGTCCCCCGCCACCACGACCGGACGCGATGGGTATCGGTTAATAACGGCCCCCACCGCGCCCAAAAATTGCTCAAACTCGGCGAGGCGCCGGTTCGGAGAAAAGTACACCCCGATCAGGACGGTTCCCTCCCAATCAACACATATATAACCCTCGCCCCTGTCTGTCATCACCAGGAGCGAGGGTCCGGACGAAACAATGGCCGCCGAGCCTCCGAGGTCCCCAAACCAGTTGTGCCGGCTGGGGACGCAGTAAGGCTCGGCGACCACGGCGATGTCTATTGACCACTCCGCCATGTGCTGCAGCAAGATATCCTGCGCCCTGGCGGAGTGGTTAATATTCACCTGTAGGAGGCGATGGGCCATAATTAATTATGTGTCCATCGCCTCCGTACTGCTCCCTGCTTGGGACGGGGCCGGGGCGGCCGGAGTCCCGGCGACCGCCCCTCTGGCCCTACGTCGTTTCGGTGGGGAGCAAGATTTGCTCCCCATCCGGTGCTCCGCCGGCTTTCCTGCAGCAGAACAGAGGCTGCAGGAAGGTTTTGCGGCGGAGCAGGCGGCGGCCTTGTGGCCGGGCTGACCGCAGCGATAGCAGAGATCGCTGCGGTCAGTTTCGGCGGTGCATTGCTGCCTCACGTGCCCCGGCTCGAGGCAGCGGTAGCACCGCCTAGGCCTCGGCGCCAGGAGATTCACCTGAGCCGAGACCATCCCGACCAGCAAACGGCCGGCCGACACCTTCTTCGCCGCGGCGATGGGGCAGTGCACCACCACCGTGCACAGACCACCATTGCCGCGGCGCATATCCCCTACCTTGACCTGCGCCTGAGGGCAGGCTCCGGCTTGTGCCACCGCAGCGGCGACATCCTCAGAGGAGGCCGAGTCGTCCAGCCCGGTTATCCGCATTTCTGCGGACTTCACCGGGCGGGAGATCTTGACCTCCTCAGGCGAAAACAGAGAGCGGAGTTTATCCGCTACCCTGTCCGCCTTGTCACCGGAGGTGGCACCTGGGACCTCCAGAATTCTGGCCCCAGTGGCGGCAACCTTAAAGTGGACGCCTCCGGCGAGGCCCATTTCGGCGAGATTGTCTCTCATAGCCTGAGTGGCCTGCCGGAGGACGCCCGCATAGCTGCCGCCCTGCCAGAGCCCCTCCTCTGTCAGCTCCACCACAATGGCGGTGGAGCGCGGGGGGCGCAGGTCGGCCGGGCGGAGGCCCCTCTTTTGGCTGGGGGCCGGGATAGCCCGGGAGGCCTTCTTTTTCTTCTTCCTCTTCCTCTTGGTGACCTCCGTCCACGGCTGTTCAGCCGAAGTAGAGGCCACCGGGAGGGGTTGGGGCTGGGAGGCCGGGCGCCGCGGTGCCACAGTGGTGGTCGCCCTCCCCTTGCCCTTCCCCCTCCCCTTAGAAGAGGAAGCCGATGGTGTGGGGGCAGATGTCTGCCGCGCAACCGGTGGGCCGGAGGGCGGCGGGCCAGCCGGCGTGCCTCCGACCATCCGGGGGCGGCCCCTGAGCGGAGGGCCCGGGGTGGGGACGGGCGTGAGGCCATAGTTGGCCAGGCACGCATCGACAACGTTGCGCGCCTGAGCCACCGTGGCCCGCATTAATTCGTCCGCCCAGGCGGGACGCCGGTCCTCCACGGGATTGAGGGGCTGCGCTTTGCGCCGCGGGAGAGGCGGGAACTCCTCCCGCGGCCTCCCGGCAGGCGCCCTGGCGGTGGCCGAGGGCGCCTTGGCGGCGCTGGCCCGAGCGGCAGTGGCAGCGGCCGCCTTCATGGCCGCCACCTCCACCCGGAGCTCCGCGAGCTGCCTATGCAGCCCCTCGTTCTCCGACCTCCAGCGCCTCTGGAGGTCGGAGGAAGCCTGTCCCCACATGCCGAAGAAGGCCTCCCTCATTTCTTTCGTCGCTTCTTTAAGATCCCGGACGAACCCCCTCTTTAAATTGCCGGACCGGGCCGCCACCCTCAGGACGGTCTCGGCGCCAACCTCGAACCGCTGCCTGAGGTCGGCAACCGAGTCCCCAGCCGAGGGGGATGCATCCGGGATCTCAGCCGTCTTGGGGGCATCCCGACGGGCAGATAAAGGCTGCCCTGGGAGCCTCCTAGTGGAGGGAGGCGGCATCGGGGAACCAGCGCCCTCTCGACAGGGCATCCCCTCCACTACCTCAACCTCTGTGTCCGAGCACGAACGCGTTGGCACGGGATGCGACGTCTTCCGGCGCTTCGCGGAAGCGCCGGGCGTCGCCCTGAGCTTGCGGGAGAGGGAAGCAGGACTATCCCCCCCCTCCTCCCTCTCCCGTCGAGCCGCCGACGAGCACCGGCTCTGAGGCCGACTGGCCTCCAAACCGGAGCCCGCCTCGGACCCAGACTCGACGCTGACGGAGCTCCTCCGGCTTCCGTCAGGCGTTGATGCGCCAGCTCCAGCATCGCTGGTGCGTGGTCGTAAAGGGCGCTTAAAGCGCCCTTTGGAGTCGCGTAATCGCACTCCGTGCCCCTCCATCTTCTCCACCTTCTCATCTTCGGGTTTTTTGATTTTAAATTTTCCATTCTGTTCCCACGAGAAGAGACGAACTAAAGTCGACCCCCGGGTGACGCTCATTCCGGGGGAAGGCCTACATACTGCTGGGGGACGGCAGGTGCCCAGAGGTTTTTACAACTTCGCTGTTGGATGGTCTGAGTTTTCCTTCTCGCGGGCCGGCCAACTAAGGCAAGCCCCTCGGTCCCGTTGAGCCGCTAGACATGATCAACGACACTCAACGGGTAACGAGTTCATTGGAGCAGGGTTGGGTTTCCCCTCCCCTATGTGCTCCCTCCCGGGCCTTACAGGCCCCACTGGTGATTTTTATAGAGGTTTTCTTCCTCGCAGCCCGAAGGTCCCCGGTCCTGTCAGTTCAGGATTACGGGTTGGGCCGGATGGGGGTCCATGCTGGACCGATCCACCCGCCCCAAAACCGCCCGACTGGGCAGGAAGCCTAAGCTTCCCAAAACGGCCTAACGGCCACCACTAGTGATAGAGAAAGACAACCTCTCTAAAAATAGAGAGGTTATCTTCCTCCATCGCCCCGCGTGTTGAGCCGGATGGGGGTCCATGTTGGACCAATCCACCCGCCCCAACACCCCAAAACCGCCTAACTGGGCAGGACGCCTACACCTAAACCTAAACTAAATTACCTAGGTAGGTAGGTTACCTAATCCTACCACCCTAAACCTAACAACCCTACTCCTACCATCCTAAACCTAACAACCCTAATCCTACTACCCTACCTACCTAGGCCTGCCCTGGCCTTACGGGCCCCTACTTGTTATTTTTTACCGAGGTTTTCTTCCTCTACCCTCCCTGTCTCAAATCCACGTTTCCTCTGCTAATCAGAGGAACACGTGGAGAGACCCCCAAACGCGGCCCTCGAGGGCCGATGACCCCGAGACAAACTGCCTCGGGTTCCCTACGCGTGTGCCAGAGTATTAGCCACGAGTAATAATGCCCCCGAAAGGACATTATTACCCGTGTTGCCCGGGGTGTACCGGCCCAACGACTGCTGTTCCCATCTACGAAAAGTGTAGAAGGGACTAGCAGGCGTCAGGCACACTAGGAGGTTCTCTGGCCACACACCCCAAAGTAGTGTTACACCTTTTTTTTTTTTTTTTTTTTTTTTGATACCCAGGAAAAAATGCTTGATGCACTACCCGCCGGCTAGGGGACGGCACCGGCGGGGCGTGTGGGACTCACCAGCCTATTGCTGGTATACCCACTAAAAAAACCTGGGGTGTTCCCTCTCTCACCCAATGGGGGGGGCCTGTTGGGAGTCTAAAAAGATTCATCCATAGCAGGCCCCCCCGTGTGGGTGCCGGCCGGGTCAATGGGACCCGACCTCCTCTCGTCCCCGGGGGAGAGCATTTCGCAGGTCTCCCCTTTCGACGTTAGAAGGCGCGCGGGAACACCGCGCGCGCCCTCTGTGGGTTCTTACTCACGGGTGGCAGGGTCCCCTGAGGCCTTGCCACCCAGAACCCTTAGGTGGGGGGCAGGAGAGCGACATAAGCGCGTCTCCTGCGCCCCCTCCTCCGGCGGCGGATGTCCGGGGCGTAAGGATCTTCCTCACGCCCCCGCTCCGCCGCCTCCTTCTGCGAGATGACAGCCTCGCAGAAGGACCTCATTGCGCCCCAGCACCTGTCGTCACCGACCATCATGGATACGACGGTCGGCAACGAGAGATCGGGGCCAATCACGGCGACCAGGGCACAGCGCTCCTCGGCCCACGCCGGACACTCCTCCAGCGTGTGCTGCGCCGTGTCCCGGTCGCACTCCTCGCAGTGGTGACACCTGGTTGTCGGCTCCCTACCGGCTATCTTGCACAGGTACTCTCCGAAACAGCCGTGTCCAGAGAGCACCTGAGTAAGCCGGTAGGTGAGCGGTCCGCGCCGTCTGTCCGTCCATTGCCTTAGCACCGGACGGACAGCCTCGACTGTCCTCACCCCATAGCGGGGCTGGGCCAGTCGCTCCTCCCACCTGGCCTCGAGGACCAGTCGAGCCTGGGACCTTCGCGTCTCCACCGCCCCATGAGTGGGTTCCTCACCATGGAGCCGGAGGTCCACGCGCCAGTGATACACCGACGCTTGGACCTCCGCCTCCAAATCCCAGGGCGGCGATGCCGCCAGGACGCACGCCGCCTCAAAGGAGACGGTGCGGTACGCCCGCGACACCCTGATCGCCATCGCCCTCTGAGGTTTCCTCAGGAGGGCGATGTTTCGGCGATCGAGGGCGCCGGCCCAAATGGGCGACCCGTAGAGGGCCATCGACCGCACCACCCCCAAATAGAGGCGGCGGCAGACGACACTCGGCCCCCCGATATTCGGCAGCAGAGAGCTAAGCGCTCCCGCCACCGACATCAACCGGGGGGCCAGGCGGCTAAAATGGACGCGAAAGTTCCAGCGGCCGTCGAGGTGGAGCCCCAAGTATTTCATACTCGGCTCCACCCCGATGCGGACCCCTCCAACTATGATGTGGGCATCTGGTGGCGGCGCCCGCCGAGGCCCATGAAATAACAGGGCCTCGGACTTTTCCAGCGCCACCTCCAGTCCCAACATCCTAATTCTACCGACGACCAGGGCCACCCCTGCCGTGGCAAGACGGGCAGCTGCCCCGTAATCCTCTCCCCGGGCCGTGACCAGCGTGTCGTCGGCGTAACAAGTTACGCCGACGCCCGGGGGTAGGGCGCCCCGCAGCACCCAGTCGTAGCCGATGTTCCACAGGATCGGTCCAAGAACGGAACCCTGCGGAACACCGCACGACACCTCCCTCCGGAACGTCTCTCCGTTCCGCCCCACACAGAACACACTCCTCTGGTGCAGGTAGTCCCCGACTATTCGGCGCAGATAGGGAGGCACTCCATGAAATCGGAGCGCCTCCCTAATAGTCGCCCACGGCAGGGTGTTGAACGCGTTGGCGATGTCCAAGGACACCGCCAACACCACCCCGCGCGAGGCGACCGCCTCATCCGAGAGGGCCTTGACGCGACTGATCGCCTCAATCGTCGATCGGCCCTCTCGGAATCCGAACTGCCGTTCGGACAAGTCGGGGCCCACCCGCACCAGGTGCCTGGAGAGGCGGGCAACCACTACACGCTCAAAGAGCTTGCCCACCTCATCCAACAGCACTATGGGGCGGTACGCGGAGGGAGAGTCCGCGGGGCGGCCCTCCTTTCTCAGGAGGACCAGCTTACCCGTCTTCCACATGGCAGGGAACCGTCCCGACTCCAAACAGGCGCTAAACAGCCTGAGGAGCCGGTCCCCTAGGGCGTCGTAGGCCAAAACCCAGGCGCGGCCAGGAATTCCGTCCGGCCCCGGGGCGGTGTTTTTGCCTCGGAGCCGAACCATTGCCGCGCCGAGCTCCGCCATTGTTACCTCTGGCGCCCCGGCATCGGCACCGCCCTCCTCAATATCGGGCGGCGCCATTTCGGGAGGCGTGTGCTCCGCTCTCGAAGGAAAGAGAGCGGAGACCACCTCCTCTAATTGCCGGGGCTGGAGACTCTCGGTGACCGGTGGGGCCCAGGGGCGCAACTTGCCCCTGACCGCCTTGTACGGGCGGCCCCACGGATCTGCCTCGAGAGTCCCCAGGAACTCTTCCCATCTTTGGGTTTTGGCCTCACTGATGGCGGACTGCAGGGCGTGCTTCCGCTGTACGTAATCGCCCCGCAGCCGTGCCTCCACGGTCGGGTCACGGTACCGCCTGCGTCGGCGGTACCTAGTGTACTGGCGACGCGCCGCAATGCAAGCGGCGCGTTTCTGACTAATGTCGTCAGACCACCAGTACACCTGACGCCTAGGAGGTCGAGCACTGGCCCGGGGCATCGACGCGTCGCAAATCCGCGTCATCGCGCCCCGGAACCACTCCGCCTCTAGCTCAACCTCCACAGGCCCTTCGCCCATTGGGGTCCAGGCCTGGACGATGGAGGCTTCCACCAGCACGTCTACGTCGAGACGTTTCAACGCCCATCGTGGGGACGACGGGGTGTACACTCTCCTCGGGCGATCGTCCGGGATCGCCGGCGAGGCGGAGATGTCGAACCGCACGTAACGGTGGTCCGACAGTGACTCCGCCTCGACCAGCACTTGCCAGTCCCGGACGCGGCGCGCTACGGCAGGGCTTGCGAACGAAATGTCCACAATGGACTCGCCCTGCCAGCGCACGCACGTGGCGACCGATCCCCGGTTAAGGACCACGAGACCAGTCGCAATCGCCCACTCCTCCAGCGCGTCGCCGCGAGCGTCGGTGACAGGGGATCCCCAAGCCGTTGATTTGGCATTGAAGTCCCCCGCCACCACGATCGGACGCGATGGGTACCGGTTAATAACGGCCCCCACCGCGCCCAAAAATTGCTCAAACTCGGCGAGGCGCCGGTTCGGAGAAAAGTACACCCCGATCAGGACGGTTCCCTCCCAATCAACACATATATAACCCTCGCCCCTGTCTGTCATCACCAGGAGCGAGGGTCCGGACGAAACAATGGCCGCTGAGCCTCCGAGGTCCCCAAACCAGTTGTGTCGGCTGGGGACGCAGTAAGGCTCGGCGACCACGGCGATGTCTATTGACCACTCCGCCATGTGCTGCAGCAAGATATCCTGCGCCCTGGCGGAGTGGTTAATATTCACCTGTAGGAGGCGATGGGCCATAATTAATTATGTGTCCATCGCCTCCGTACTGCTCCCTGCTTGGGACGGGGCCGGGGCGGCCGGAGTCCCGGCGACCGCCCCTCTGGCCCTACGTCGTTTCGGTGGGGAGCAAGATTTGCTCCCCATCCGGTGCTCCGCCGGCTTTCCTGCAGCAGAACAGAGGCTGCAGGAAGGTTTTGCGGCGGAGCAGGCGGCGGCCTTGTGGCCGGGCTGACCGCAGCGATAGCAGAGATCGCTGCGGTCAGTTTCGGCGGTGCATTGCTGCCTCACGTGCCCCGGTTCGAGGCAGCGGTAGCACCGCCTAGGCCTCGGCTCCAGGAGATTCACCTGAGCCGAGACCATCCCGACCAGCAAACGGCCGGCCGCCACCTTCTTCGCCGCGGCGATGGGGCAGCGCACCACCACTGTGCACAAGCCACTCTCACCGCGGCGCATCTCCCCCACCCTGACCTGCGCCAGGGGGCAGGCTCCGGCTTGTGCCACCGCAGCGGCGACATCCTCGGAGGAGGCCGAGTCGTCCAGCCCGGTTATCCGCATTTCCGCGGACTTTACCGGGCGGGAGACCTTGACCTCCTCAGGCTTGAAGAGTGACCGAATTGTTTCGGCCACCCTGTCCGCCTTGTCGCCGGAGGTGGCACCTGGGACCTCTAAGATTCTGGCCCCAGTGGCGGCAACCTTAAAGAAGACGCCTCCAGCGAGGCCCATCTCGGTGAGGTTGCCTTTCATGGCCTGTGTGGCCCGCTGGAGGACGCCTGCGTAGCTAACGCCTTGCCGGAGCCCCTCCTCCGTCAGCTCCACCACAACGGCGGTGGAGCGTGGGGGGCGCAGGTCAGCTGGGCGGAGGCCCTTCTTCTTGCTCACCGGGGAGGAGGCCTTCTTCTTCTTCCCCTTCTTCCTCCCGACGACCTCTGTCCACGGCTGCTCAGCCAAAGTAGAGGCCACCGGGGCGGGTTGGGGCTGGGAGGCGGGGCGCCGCGGCGCCATAGTGGCGGTCGTCTTCCCCTTGCCCTTCCCCTTACCCTTGGAAGAGGAAGCCGATGGTGTGGAGGCAGATGTCTGCCGCGCAACCGGTGGACTGGAGGGCGCCGGGCCAACCGGCGTGCCCCCGACCATCCGGGGGCGGCCCCCGAGCGGAGGGCCCGGGGTGGGGACGGGCGTGAGGCCATAGTTGGCCAGGCACGCATCAACAACGTTGCGCGCCTGAGCCACCGTGGCCCGCATCAGCTCGTCCGCCCAGGCGGGACGCCGGTCCTCCGCGGGAGTGAGGGGCCGCGCTGTTTGCCGCGGGAGGGGTGGGAACTCCTCCCGTGGTCTCCCGGCAGGCGCCTTGGCGGCGGCCGAGGGCGTCTTGGCGGCGTTGGCCCGAGCGGCAGTGGCAGCGGCCGCCTTCATGGCCGTCACCTCCGCCCGGAGCTCCGCCAGCTGCCTGTGCAGCCCCTCATTCTCTGACCTCCAGCGCCTCTGAAGGTCAGAGGAAGTCCGTCCCCACAAATCGAAGAAGGCCTCCCTCATATCTTTAGTGGCTTCTTTAAGGTCCCGGACGAACCCCCCCTTTAAGTTGCCGGACCGGGCCGCCACCCTCAGGACGGTCTCGGCTCCAGCCTCGAATCGTTGCCGAAGGCCGGCAACCGAGTCCCCGGCCGAGGGAGACGCATCCGGGACCTCAGCTGTCTTGGGGGCATCCCGACGGGCAGGTAAAGGCTGCCCGGGGAGCCTCCTCGTGGAAGGAGGCGGCGTCGGAGAACCAGCCCTTTCTTGACAGGGCATTCCCCCCACCACCTCCACCTCCGTGTCCGAGCACGAATGCGACGGCACGGGATGCGAAGTCTTCCGGCGCTTCGCGGAAGCGCCGGGCGCCGCCCTAAGCCTGAGGGTGAGGGATGCAGAACTATCCCCCCCCTCCTCCCTCTCTCGTCGAGCCGCCGACGAGCACCGGCTCTGAGGCCGACTGGCCTCTGAACCCGAGCAAGCCTCGGACCCAGACTCGGCGCTGACGGAGCTCCTCCGGCTTCCGTCAGGCGTAGACGCACTAGCTCCAACATTGCTGGCGCGTGGTCGTAAAGGGCGCTTAAAGCGCCCTTTGGAGTCACGTAATCGCACTCCGTGCCCCTCCATCTTCTCCTTCTCAACATCGGGTGTTTGTTTGGTTGAATTTTCCATATAATTCCCACGAGTGGAGCCGATATAAACTCGACCCCCGGGTGACGCTCATTCCGGGGGAAGGCCTACATACTGCTGGGGGACGGCAGGTACCCAGAGGTTTTTACAACTTCGCTGTTGGGTGGTGTGAGTTTTCCTTCTCGCGGGCCGGCCAACTAAGGCAAGCCCCTCGGTCCCGTTGAGCCGCTAGACATGATCAACGACACTCAACGGGTAACGATTTGATTGGAGCAGGGTTGGGTTTCCCCTCCCCTATGTGCTCCCGCCCGGGCCTTACAGGCCCCACTGGTGATTTTTATAGAGGTTTTCTTCCTCGCAGCCCGAAGGCCCCCGGTCCTGTCAGTTCAGGATTACGGGTTGGGCCGGATGGGGGTCCATGCTGGACCGATCCACCCGCCCCAAAACCGCCCGACTGGGCAGGAAGCCTAAGCTTCCCAAAACGGCCTAACGGCCACCACTAGTGATAGAGGAAGACAACCTCTCTAAAAAATAGAGAGGTTATCTTCCTCCACCGCCCCGCGTGTTGAGCCGGATGGGGGTCCATGTTGGACCAATCCACCCGCCCCAACACCCCAAAACCGCCTAACTGGGCAGGACGCCTACACCTAAACCTAAACTAAACTACCTAGGTAGGTAGGTTACCTAATCCTACCACCCTAAACCTAACAAAACCTAACAACCCTAAAAATATGTATATATATATAAACACATACATATACACACACACATATATATATATATATATATATATATATACCTAACCTAATCCTACCACCCTACCTACCTACCTAGGCCTGCCCTGGCCTTACGGGCCCCTACTTGTTATTTTTTACCGAGGTTTTCTTCCTCTATCCTCCCTGTCTCAAATCCATAAATCCTCCGTGTCCTCTGCTAATCAGAGGAACACGTGGAGAGACCCCCAAACGCGGCCCTTGCGGGCCGATAACCCCGAGACAGACTGCCTCGGGTTCCCTACGCGTGTGCCAGAGTATTAGCCACGAGTAATAATGCCCCCGAAAGGACATTATTACCCGTGTTGCCCGGGGTGTACCGGCCCAACGACTGCTGTTCCCATCCACGAAAAGTATAGAAGGGACCAGCAGGCGTCAGGCACACTAGGAGGTTCTCTGGCCACACACCCCAAAGTAGTGTTACACCTTTTTTTTTTTTTTTTTTTTTTTTTTTTTTTTTTTTTTTTTTTTTTTGATTCCCAGGAAAAAATGCTTGATGCACTACCCGCCGGCTAGGGGACGGCACCGGCGGGGCGTGTGGGACTCACCAGCCTAGTGCTGGGATACCCACTAAAAAAACCTGGGGTGTTCCCTCTCCCACCCAATGGGGGGGGCCAGTTGGGAGTCTAAAAAGATTCATCCATAGCAGGCCCCCCCGTGTGGGTGCCGGCCGGGTCAATGGGACCCGACCTCCTCTCGTCCCCGGGGGAGAGCATCGCCGCTCTCCCCTTTCGACGTTAGAAGGCGCGCGGGAACACCGCGCGCGCCCTCTATGGGTTCTTACTCACGGGTGGCAGGGTCCCCTGACGCCTTGCCACCCAGAACCCTTAGGTGGGGGGCAGGAGAGCGACATAAGCGCGTCTCCTGCGCCCCCTCCTCCGGCGGCGGATGTCTGGGGCGTAAGGATCTTCCTCACGCCCCCGCTCCGCCGCCTCCTTCTGCGAGATGACAGCCTCGCAGAAGGACCTCATTGCACCCCAGCACCTGTCGTCGCCGACCATCATGGATACGACGGTCGGCAACGAGAGGTCGGGGCCAATCACGGCGACCAGGGCACAGCGCTCCTCGGCCCACGCCGGACAAAGTAGTGTTACACCTAATCTAACCTCATCTACATTTACGTGAGCACCAAAATCTATTGGGAATTATAAATAAGAGCGTTAGTACGCGTGTACCCTTAGTGAGTACCGTAGCTATTACACGAGCGGTTGGCCAAATGGCGCGAAATCCGACCCGCCACAGACTAAACAATAACGTTAATGTGTTCTGTTTAGAAATGAGGCCTCCACTGCGGAGTGCGGACAACACTCTATTATCTCTTTTTACTGCTTCTGTGGATAATTGCGTCCTAGATTTAGGAAAGTTTATTTTAGTAGCTGTGCCGCCATTTTACACGCGCTAACTAGGTTACGTTATATTTAAGTTTGTTAATTGCCATCGCACATTTAATTTAAATGTGTTTTTCTACTGCATAACTTAGGGGAATTTAAAGATTTTAGAGTAATCAACTGTTTAGTTTGGATGTTATATAATAAACCTTTACTACTTATTGAAGGTTTATTATGTATATATATTAACATATATGTTTTAAGTTACAATTGATTTTCAAATACATCTGGCATTCCCAATAGATTACGCATTGGACTGGAGTCGAGACTGGAATCGAGAGGTCGCGGGTGCGAATTTTACGCGTTACTTAGAAATATTCTTTCTTAGCCGGACTAGTTAACAAGAATACTAGCTATCATCATCTCAGCCGAAAGAAGTCCACTGCTGGACATAGGCCTCTCCGAGGCTTACCACACCGACCGGTCTTGGGCCACCCGCATCCAGCTGCTTCCCGCGACCCTTACCAGCTCCTCGGTCCAACTTGTGGTACCTATCCCTGCCGCGTCTTCCGGTGCGTTCTGCCCCAACGGCCCTCGGTTCTGCGCGCTATGTGCTTTTCCCACTGCCACTTCAACCTGGCTATCCAGAGACCTACACTACACTTTAAGAGGCTTTAAAATGTTACTTATTGTTAGAGTGTTTTATGAGTGGTAAGTGATTTATTGGTTGCAGCTCCTTACAGAAAATATTTGTTTTACAAAGATTTGTAAAATACAATACTGTGAACTTGGCGATTAAAAAGAGTGGCCTTGAGTTTCTTATCAGTTCTTCTGATTGGCATTTGGTTAGAGGACAACAGGTAAACGTAAGTTCATATTAATAAGTATAATTTTGACGTTCATGAGTTTAGACCACGACAGAAACTGCGACATAAATTTCAGACATTAATTTCTGTATTGTTCACACTTTTACGCAATATTTGTGTCTGAGTAGTGTATGTTTATAAGTGTACGGAAATTGTGTCCGAGCTGTTCATACGCAAGACTCCAGTTAGTGGTGCTCGTTCAGCATGGATAGCCACTATTGCTGCTTATACTGTACTATATCTATACTGTACTATACTATACTATACTATATAAAGCTGAAGAGTTTGTTTGTTTAGTTGTTTGTTTGTTTGGTTAAACGCGCTAATCTCAGGAACTACTGGTTCGAATTGAAAAATTTTTCAGTGTTGGATAAGCCATTTATTGAAGAAAGCTATAGGCTATATAACATCACGCTACGACCAATAAGAGTAGAGCATAAATGAAAATGTTGCAAAAACGGGAAATTTTTTCTTCTGTGAAGCAGACGAATTGCCGCGAGTCAGCTAGTAGAAGGTAAAAATGCTTAGGATTAAGAAGCTTTTACTCACAGGCTATTTCTAACCATATTATTAAGTCTATTGTAAATGTGAGTTGCCGTGATTATTACTTTGTTCGTTATTAAAATGCATCTTAGATTCACCAAACATTTACTTTTAAAATCTCATTGCAATAAACTATTGATAGAAATACATACAGAAACTCATATTATACGAAAAAATGATTTGTATTGATAATAAATGTTTGGCGATTGAAAAGAGTGGCCTTGAGTTTCTTGCCTGCTTCTTCTCATGAAAGCTCTACTCCTCGAACAGGCTTTTTACAATGCTAAATTTTTATTTCCATTTTGTTATTCTTCTTTTCATTAATATACTTTATATAGTTAATTAACTATGTCCAAGAATTGTTTGCATATTTTTATGGAAATAAAGATATTTGATTAGGACAATTATTAATAAAAAAAACCAACGAAAACGCGAAAGAAGTGTTTGGTTACACCAGGTATTTCATTAATCAGTTGTCCTTAAGTTTTTTATTTTTCATTTCTACCACGGTTATTTAAAAAACTCTTCGGCAAAACTTTCCAAAGCCGCTTGCTTTTTACAAAATTTTTGTAATCATAAAAGTCACAATAATCACAAAATAAATTGGTAGATTAGCATTAGTATCTATATATTTTGTAATATTACAATAGGGTAACGTGTGACCCTTTATTTACCGAGTGTAATGATAAGTACTCCGAGTCATCGTGATATTGCAAACATTGTAATGTCACTATTATAACTCACTTCAATATGTGGGACTGTGTGTCAACATTAAAATACATAGTTAATTGAATATTCTTATTTTTTTGTTAACAAGGATGACTTCTGCTCTAAGAATAATTCCTGTCTCTCGGGGGAATTTAACAAACATTAAAACAACAGACACAAAGAACATCCAGACTTGGTACAACCATTTGTGGATCACACAAATTTTTGTCTCGTGTGGGCTTCGAACACACAACACTCGGCGCAGTAGCAGTGGCGAGGCGACTACTTATACCACTACGCCATCCTTGCAGACATAATAACATTAGTAGAAAGAAAGAAAGAAAAGTAATGGAAGGTACCCTATGTCCTTTTCTGTACCACTGAACGAAGTGTAAGCGAAATTTAAAGTAAATAAGATGTGTAAATAAGTGCTTAACAAATAAACTCACATTCGCATTTATAATATTAATTCGGACTAATTATCATTCTTATGTTGAACATTAAAAAAAGGAAAATTGTTCTTTACAATTTAAAGACAAATAAAATTTCGGCTTATTTTTAACTTACCATCAGATATAGTATAATATAACAGTCAAAAATAGTAAATGATCACCAAAATTAAAACCGCAATATATTTAAAGAGATCAAAATAAGTCGACGGCGCCCTGCTTCGCGGGGCTCCTATTTTTGGGTGGGTTTAAGAAGGAACCTAACCTAACCTAACCCTTCTGAGACGGAGTGCAGTGATTTGAGGCGTATAGGTGCTCGTTATGATATATTTTAGTAAGCATATTTTGCTGCGCAATTACTATTTTTGGTGGTCATTATATTTAAGACTGCGCCGAGCGAAATGTGCCAAAACAGGCGGTCACAGTTAAGTTGATAAAATCAACACTTTTTGTTTAATACAAATATTAAATATACATTTACCATAACAATGAATGTGTTTACAATTACTCCGTGTAAATAACTTAAAATAGTTAATATTATCGCCTACAAAATTACGTAAATTTGTACGAAAAATGCAAAAACGTAAGCTCAAGTTACGTGATTTTTAGATTATAACAGAAGATATCTATCCTATTTTACAGCTTAAACGAAACATAAATAGTTATACTTATTACAATTTGTCCGTCCCAAATATTTAAGTTATTGGTTGACAATAAAGATACATATTTATCAAAAAAAACACTTCAAATCCTCCATACAAGTTTACTATGGCGGCCACGCGCCGATTTGAATTTCGAGCTCTGTCATTTAGTCCAACCGCGTCTTACGCTCGGCGCAGTCTTAGCAAATAAACTCACATTCGCATTTATAATATTAATTCGGACTAAATATCATACTTCTGTTAAACAATAAAAAAGGAAAATTGTTATAATTACAATTTAACGACAAATAAAACTTCTATACAGTAAGACAATTTTCTGCCGGGAAATTATATTCGGATATAATTACGCGCATTTAGCTGTGCAATGGGATTTCTTTTAAACTTACTGCTGATTTACATAATATTGTCTTCTGTTTACGCGAATGTTATTCATTGAAATTAAACTACTATATACGGATTTTATCGCGTTGTTTATTTATCACTGTATTACAAACTGTATTACTGCTGATGCTGTCTTTACAGTTTTCATTGCAATATAGTTCTAATAAAATCATCTTCATAGCTAGAACAAACTTTTACATAACCTATGTACCCCATTCTTAAATAAAACATCAAACGGTCCCTTAATCTGTTAAACGACCATTTCTATCCAAATGATAATGTAACAGAAGCCAAGTCTATTTACCCATTTCTAAATAAAAAGAGGGTAGCTAACAAAAATCACTCACGGCACGAAATGAAAAAGGTGTCAAAGATCGTATTTACGATTCATTATACTTAATCCGAGTAGAAATAGGGGAGGAAACTGGGTTTTTATGAAATTCAGCTTTGTTGTTGAGTATTAGAGTTGATTTTTGAGTGTGGAGTGTTAGTATTAGATTTGATAAAATAGTAAACGTGTTCGTATAAGTGCCCATTGTGGCGACAGATGGTCCGGGAGGGAAGAGGGCTCGGTTTCGTTTTACTTCGGTACTATTCTGTTTGGGACTCTTATAGTTGGTTATATTGTGTCTGATTTACGTTAGGTTTTTGGAAGAGTTCAATTAATTTATCGAACTTACCTAATTTAAACTCTTTTTATCTGTGTTTATGAGCTGTCTGCAATGAGGGTGACATGGTCATGTTTGAAAAGGCCTTCGTTTTTTCATTGTACCTTCATAAAGATTGAAAATATCCCTTTATTTTGTGTGTATCTAATTTTTATAATATTGTGGTCTTACATAAAAATATAAATAAATATTAAAAAGTAAGACATAACAACTTTTGAAAACATAAAATTGGCTTAAATTCAAAAGTGATTAGCTGAATTAATAAGCCAAATCAGATGTAATGAATTAGCCTTAATTCCCTCATGAAAAAATAAAGAGTAATCACGTGTTTTTGTTCGAAATCTAGGTGACTGGGTAGCTAAGTATATGTCGAACGAACATTACATATCCATATTTGTATTGCATGAAGTAAAATTTGTATTTTCGCTCGCGTAAATGTAGATTAGGTTATGTCAGCAACTAATCCTAGTTTTCTGCAGGATTCACAAAAATTAGTATTTTTATAATGACTTTGATGTTGTTAATATGTTTCTAAATATATATTAGATTATTTAGTCTTATAATGAATAATATATTGTAAATGTCTCTTGGTAATAAAAATATATATTTCACTGAAAAGCCAAATTACTAGAAGTAATTGTATTCATGCAATTATTTATTAAGACTTATAACTTGGTAGGATGAAATAAAATTAGCCGAATTGGCACAGACCCTTGGAACTAATAATTCTTAAGGGTAATTCGAGCCAAAAGCCACGGTGCAATTTTATGATGTTTTTGTCATTCACTGGGAATTGGGATATCTGTTTAATGGACCCACTTTAGGGTTCCTGCTTGTACCACGAACATAGACAGATTAGAGACCCTGAGTTTTAGAGAGCATTTACATGCCTACAAGATTTTGCTCGCGGCATCGTTTGCGTAAACGTAGGTTACGTTAGCTCAATAACAGTCTTTTTCTGGATGAAAGATACCCTACGTCCTTTTCTGTTCCCCTGACAACGTGTATGCGAAATTTCATGATGCTCGGTTGAGTAGATAAGGCGTAAAAGCGTATCAAACAAACTCACATTCGTATTTATAATATTAGTTAGGATGTAATTATATTGAAAATAATTTTAAAGAAACACGAGTTAATAAATATCCTATATACATATGAATTAGATTACATTCCTGTACATTTTTAACATGTCTCTCGCTTTTGGATAGCCAACGCACTGTAGAGGATTTAAAGGACCGACGACGTTGACTGAAAATACTAGGTAAAATATGGACCATACTTTAAGACATAAAACAATACTTGGCTAAACGCACTAACAATGGACTTATTAGACTTTTTGTGTTAATCGAACCTAGAACCTTACGTTTGACTGCAAACAAGGCAACAGTCAGCAATGCTTTTAAACGCACGTGTTTGACTTAGCATTTCACATGGGTTAAACAAGTTACTTTTGATTGCACGGATGGTGTTGTGGTTTAGGTGGTCGCCTTGCCACTGACACTGCGCCGAATGTTGTGGGTTCGAATCCCACACGGGACAAAAATGTGTGTGATCCACAAATGGTTGTTCCGAGCCTGGATGTTCTTCGTGTCCATTTTTTGAATGTTTGTAAAGTCCCCCGCGACACAGGTAGTATTCCTAAAGAGTTAGTAGTAAAAAGAAACAAAATAGGGTGCTATCCAAATAAAGTAATAAACTCTATACCAAACATATTAATACGGAACCCCATCCCCTAATAGCCGTCAGAGCACAAAGTAACAGCGAGGGTGGCAACACTAATTAAACGGTTATTTCGTGCTGGCAACACTAATACGTGATTTTATTTATTTAATGTTTTGGGGTGGTGATTTGGTTATTGTTTTTGTACATCCGAAGAAATAAACGAAATTGAAGTGTCTGTCTATGTTATATGGGTTTCGGAACTGTCATTTTTTTTACGCGACGGCTGCCATTTTTATTTTGTCGCGCTCTGCAGTATTTAATTCATTCTAAAAGTGATAATATGAACCTAATGACATATTTGGTAGAAAATCGCGATAAGTTTTTGTCCAACTCGGGAATCTAACCTGAGGTTTCATGTAGAAAGGCTACGCCACCTAGACAGTCTTATACTTAATATACTTAGTCTGACCATAAATATTGCTAAAAGGATTTTTTTTCTATTGCGTGAATCGTTTATTACTGAACGTGTGTTAGTTTATACGTTAATATAATAACATAAAAAAAATATGAAGCTCATTCAAAATGATCTCCACTGTATTTATTTAATACAGTCCTTTAAACATTTAAGCCAGTTATCAATAGAAACACGCTCTCTCTTCATGGGTAAATTCTTCACTGCTAATCTTATGGATTGTTTTAGGGACTCCAAATAATCATGGCGTTTAGAGCATGCCATACTCTCCAAAACTGACCATAAATCATAATCCAGCGGATTAAGATCGAGACTAGATGAAGGCGACTGACAACTAGGTATGTCATATGCCAAAGATTTCTACACGCTAGTAATAATAATGCAAAAAAGCTATTACTTATAATTTAAAAGTGGCAATATTTAAGAAAACGTCATCAAAAATGGAATAGTTCGTTCAAAATTTAAAACACCGGATATGACGTAAAGATAGGTGTTGAATATTTTGTTCTCTGACACCGTATGACAGTTAGTATGGCGGTGAATTCGAAAATGGAACGTTGTCAATCAGCCTGTCATCACACCGCGGGCGACGCGCTAACCGGCTGGATGAGCCCGCGGCAAAAATGTATATTTATTTTAATTAAAGATAGAATAAAGCAGCGATAGCTTAGTGGGAGACCGTTGGACTGCCACGCAGAGGTTACGAGCTCGATCCCAAGGCGCACAGCTCTGACTTTTCAAAGTTATGTTCGTATTAAATAGTTAATTATCGCTCGCTTCAACGGTGAAGGAAAACATCGTGTGGAAAGGGTTCCACAATTTTCCAACACTCTCCTCCTCCTCCTCACAGTTCTCCATAATGTTCTCGAAGATATGTGAAGTCAGCCAACCCGCACTGGGCCAGCGTGCTGGACTATGGCCTAACCCTTCTCACACTGAGAAGAGGCCCGTGCCCGGCAGTGAGACAGTTTATATAGGGCTGAACTTAATACAATGTACTGCTACGAATGTGCTACGTTGATAGCTGCTACGTTATTGCTACGGCCATTGTGTCTACGTATATTAATTAGTATTGAAATCAAAGAATTAATTAAGGTGTGTGTCTCTATATACAACTCAAACGTATATGAAACCTCATGGAGGTTTCATATACGTTTGAGTTTAAATATTATGTATAACTAGATCTTGCAGCTTCGCTCATGTTGACGTAGATTTATGTACAGATGATTTTTTAGATATTCTATTTGTTATTCTGGTGTATAAACAATATTATTGTACAGTTTTATCAAAATCCGTTCAGCAGCTTTTGCATGAAAGAGTAACAAACATTCACATTTATAATATTATTAGGATATTTTTCTCTCTCCAAACTTATGTAATTCTCAGCCCCTCTAGATGTTTGGCACATAATTTAATTCCACTCTAGAAATTTCTATGTCACGGGAAATATTACAAACATTTAAATAACGAACACAGAGAACAACTGCGCTGCGTATAGATGTGGCCTCGCTATGCATCTTCTATCGCTTTTACTATGGGGAGTGCTCCAAGGAATTGTTCGGTCTGATCCCTGCCGCCTCTTTTCACCATCGTCCTACGCGACAGAATTTACATCCCCATCATTTAGATGGTTGGAGGTCCACAACTTTTCCAGAAATTTTCTGCCTGGCACAACTAAACTGTGGAATAAACTGTAGCCTGCGGTATTTCCGGACCAATACGACCTACAAAACTTCAAGAAAAGAGCGTACTCCTTTTTAAAAGGCTGACAACGCATTTGTAGCTCTTTTGGTATTGCGGGTGTCCATGGGCGGCGGTCATCGCTTACCATCAGACGATCTGTCTGCTCGTGTGCCTCCTATCTCATAAAAAAAACTATTTATAGGTCACACAAAAATATGTCCCGCTTGGTGATCGAATCCACGAACACCCGATGGAGTGGCACTGGCGAGGCGACCACTTGAATCACTACGCCATTTTATAAATCAAAATTAAAAACTAAACCTTTTTTTGTCGGCCTCGATGGCGTAGTGGATGGTGTAACCGATTGCCACGCCTGAGGTCGCGATTTCGATTCTCGCACAAATCAAACATTTGTGTGCATGAACATGGTTGTTTGTCTTGGTCTGGGTGTTTCTATTTATAATATGTATGTATTTACAAAAAAAGTATATGTGTATGTTTATCCATTGTCTAGTACCCATAGTACAAGCTCTGCTTAGTTTGGGCTAGATGGTTTTATGTGTATGTGGTAGAATATTATTGTTATTATTTATTGAAACTTCGTTTTCCTTATATATACTGTCCGTAGCAGTATAACTAAACTACCCTCATAAAATACATAAACTATATTCACACAACGAAAACGTAGCACATAACCTTAACCAATTTTCCCCAAAGTATTCGAAAAAGTTGCCTTACCCCAGTTTGCCTGAAATCAGAGCTCTAACCAGTCAATTAAAAAATCGAGCCACGTTAGCGCTATAAGTAAACTACTCTGTGACGTAGCAGCTAAGCCGTCGAATGAATACGCGGTGTCGCTCGGCCGCCGCTGATTTCCCAACGGCTCGTGACGCCTGCTCCAATCAGCGCGCGCCATCACACCAAGGTTGTAGCAAGCATTTAGAAATTTGTATTTAGAACACGAGGTTTAATTTGACACTAATAAACAAAGATTTTTTATTTTGAATTTAGAACTGAATGTTATTTCCGATTGTTTATAAACGGTCACATGTAAGGTAAAATAGGCGGCAAAAGCTTAGCTAAATGTGAAATCTGTCATATAATTATATTTTATGTTTGCTAGTATGCTAGGGTTGCGTAGCGCTACTCAATGCGGCTGCTATGCGTGAGGTCTCAGATCCGATTCTTGAGACAAGCAAAGTGATATTCGATTGTATTTTATAAGAAATTCTTATTAGCAACTTAAAATTTGAAACTCTGGACGAAATGTGGCATGGGGTAATAAAATTCATAACCCTTAATTAAGAAATTTTAATCATCTCGAAAGAAAGAAAGATATTATTCGCCAAGAATATGGTACATTAAATAGTGACATCAAGTAAAAGCCCGACATATTCGTCTATAACAGGCATGCGAATATTTGCTTAAGACTAGAATACATACATTATTATATTACATTTTATAAGGTATTAACAATTTTCAACCTGTATTGAAAAACATACTATAATATTAATAATAATTCAATTAGGCAGAAAAGAAAAACAAGTTGAAACAATTAAACAAAAAATTCATTCAGAGTGTAAAATAAAAGCACATTTCAAGTAACAAAAATTTTAATTTTGTTTATTGTTTGCTGCATATGTAGTTCTCTTATGACTTGAGGGATATGGTTATTAACTTTTATTGACATTGTGTAACTATTTCTATAACGAAGAGTACTTTTACACGATTCTCTCAGTACCTACATGTTTTAAACTCGTGTTTAAAACATGTACTGAATAAACCTATGTTATAACTAACACACGTAATCTACTAAAAAAATCGCATACAATGAATGCTTCTGCTTAGTACAACCCTAGTAACTCTTGGCGCCCTAATCAACGTGCACCTCAAACGCCTCTTCAATTCGCGTTCTCATTTCAAGTTTTTAAATATTCGAACGTTCAATTACGAAAGTAGAATACTGTTTTCTAATCCAAACTTTTCAAACTGACATAGTGTTCTTATTTTATTTTTTAATCACAGATTTAAATTATCTATGTTGGCTGTAATCCATTCTTAATCATTATTTAAGACTTTGTAGTCGTTCATTTTTTATGTTGTAATATCATGGCTTTCTTTTTTACGCTAATCAACATACTGTGTTAAAAATATAAATAAACGACAAATCAACTATGCGATTTTTGCTATGCTAGCTACTATTTTGTAAGGCAAAATTCTAACAATGCTAAATTACTGAATTACGGGCTTCGAACCACCAGCTTAGGATCCAGTACTTCAAATACTCGAAGAAGCAAACCACAGCTAGACTTCATGATACTTTGAGCTCATTCTACGTAAATAGAAACACCAATGATTAAATTATGTTCGGGTACTTTGAAATAACTACACTGGAACATTGCGACAACTACCATCTTAGTCTACCCGTGACCATGTCTGCTGAAAAGCAACCGAAACGTCGGAGAAAGTGTAAAATTTAATCTAAATAGTTGTATAAGTAATCTAAATAGCTTAAATAGAAGTAAACAGTAACTAGTAAAAGAGTTTAACAAAAGTAGTTTAAAATTTCAAAATTATGTAATAATAGTGTTTTATATAAAATAAACAACTCGATAAAATCCGAATGAAGTTTGTTTAATTTCAATGTATAACATGTTTGTAATGATTTAACTCAAAAACTACACAACTGAATTCAAAAAATATTTTACCATTAGAAAGCTATATTATCACCATGTTATATAATGTATATTATATTTAAAATATAAGTTCTGTTACTAGCATAACCTAACCTACTTTTGCTCAGCAAAATGCTAGTAATATCTAAAAATCCTCAATTACGGGCATCAAAGCCGGGGCTTTACAAACCTAATCCACCAACAAGGCAATTATATTGACCACCCATCTATTTATTGGCCTATACATAGCTTTACTTACCCTTATATTCAACGCAATGATATAATTATTTATTTTCCATTAACGCGGCAAATGTTACGAGATAATGAGAAGTCGGGGGGCATGTTTAAGCACATTATAGTTACGTGTCGAAGTCCTTGTTGAACATTTCACGCCATTTTGTCAACAGTACTCCGTTGATTACTTGTATGGGAAAGCATAACTATGTAACTGACATTATCCTAACTAATTTTACTAATATTACAAATGTGAAAGGTTGTGAGTATGGTTTGTTACTTTTTCACGCAAAAATTGCTGAACCGATTGCGATGAAACTTAGTATGTACATAGCTGGAAGATCTGGATTAACACATAGGCTTCGACCACGGCATCAGGACATACGTGGATGAAACTGCGGGGCGCAGCTAGTATTATTAATGCGAATGTGAGTTTGTTTGTTTGTTACGCTTTCACGACTTAACTACTCATCATCATAAAATTTCGCACGCATGTGGTCAGAGGAAAAGAAAAGCCCATAGAGATAGATTAGTAACAGCAGTTTATTCTGAATGAATGGTACCTCTTTCATTCAGAATAAACTGCTGTTACTAACTGAGCTATATTTTACGCGAGCGACGCCGCAGGCAAATCTAGTTTCTATTTAAATGAAAACATATGTGACTGCAGGATATTTATGAATTTAAAATTGGTAAAGGATTGAAATGTGCTACAGAATTATAATATGAAACAGATCAAAAATAATAATATCAGCTCTATGTTGTTGGGCATAGGTCTCTTCTCTATTTGAGAAGGGCGTAGTCCACCACGCTGGCTCAGTGCGGGTTGACAGACTTCACATATCTTCGAGAACATTATGGAGAACTCTCAGACATGCAGGTTTCCTCACGATCTTTTCCTTCATCGTTAAAGCGAACAATAATTAACTATTTAATACGCACATAATTTCGAAAAGACAGAGATGCGTGTCTTTGGATCGAACTCAAGTCTGCAAATATAAAATTAAATTATTATGTTTTAGAATACGGTACTTGCTATTATTCGTGGATTGCAGGATTGCTACAAATATTAAAATAATAGACACAAACAGCCAGAATTAGATACAACAATTTGTCGATTACACAAAGGTTTGTTTCGGCATCGAATGCTAAACACGAGGCGCGCTGGTAGTACAAGGCGATGTGTTAAACCACTGTGTCGTTAATATAATCTTTTAATTTTATTTATTTAATTATAACGGTTGTACCCCAATTACAATAATCAAAGACAGAAAAAACATAAAACAAATACAAAATCAAAACACAGATATAAAACAAATAAACAACTACATGGATCTTGGTATCCACACATCTTGTGCTTATATAGACTGTTATAACATTAGGTCATTACCTATAAAAAAATTGTTTATGTCTTACTACCACTAATTTCGTGGTGTCTGTACAAAAAGCAATAGTTATTTTAAAATTCATTCATATTTCGTAAATAGACAATATAATGTCTTCTGTTTACTCAAATGTTACTCATTGAAATTAAACTCATTTATACGGATTTTATCGCGTTGTTTATATAACACTGTATTACATAATTGTAAAACTGTTACACTACTACTACTATTGAATTTTACAAATTTTAAGCTAATATAATTATTAAAACTATTTATATTTAGGTTTACACTTTCCCCGACGTTTCGGTTGCTTTTCAGCAGCCATGGTCTAGCCAGACTAAGATGGTAGTTGTCTCGATGTTCCAGTCTCATTATTTCAAAGTACCCGAACATAATTTAATTATTGGTGTTTCTATTTATCTACGCAGAATGAGCTCAAAGTATCATGAAGTCTAGCCGTGGTTTGCTTCTTCTTGGGTTTGACTATTTGAATTACTGGATCTCAAACTGGTGGTACATTCTAACCATCTTATCTATTGAAATTAGGATGTTTTTTTGATTTCAATAGCCTCGATAAAATCCATATAAATGAGTTTAATTTCAATGTTTTAATTATACAATTTAAATTAAAAGTTATATCGTTTAGTTTCTGCCCGTATCCGTTGTTTTAATTCGCCATAATTAGGCACATTATGGTTGATGTTTTTGTTAATTTAAGACAAACCATAGTGGCCTAAATACAATACATGAATACAATAATATTCGATTTGGTCATTTGTCGGCCTGAATGGCGTAGTGGTTAGTGTAACCGACTGCTACGCCTGAGATCGCGGGTTCGATTCCCGCACAAGTCAAACATTTGTGTGCATGAACATGGATTTTTGTCTTGGTCTGGGTGTTTCTATGTATAATATGTATGTATTTTATTTTAAAAAAAAAGTATATATGTATGTATGTTTATCCATTGTCTAGTATCCATAGTACAAGCTCTGCTTAGTTTGGGCTAGATGGTGTTGTGTGTATGTTATAGAATATGTGATAGAATAGAATATTTTATTCAAAAAATATTGATGTAATAGTGTAAGATTACAACGTTAACTTTTTCTTCATACAAAGTGGCAACTGCATATTTAAACTTATATTATATATACCTGAAATACAGCTTTTGTTATGTCACACTGCTGGGCAAAAACTGTCCCGTGGACTTCCAAACCACTCTTTTCGAAGACATTCCCTGCCACTCCCTTGCGAAGACGTCCAAGTGATGCAGCGATCTTCACTTTTATCAAAGTAGCTGTAAAATGTTTGCACTTACTTATTTCTCGTTCATACTACTGCAATACTATTTCACGGGACGAACCGATGACATTTTCGCTCGATGATTTTTCCGTCCCACCACATTCTCGAATGACTGCGTTCTCATTTAAGCAATGGCATTTGACGGGCGCGCCTTTGTCATTGCTGTGTTGAAAAAAAAAGTATAGACGTTCCATTTTAGATTGGAGTTAGCGCGCTCTGTTTATTTATTTTAATAAAATATTTTTTTGCTTGTCTGCTTTTTTTATTGTTAACAGCTTTTCTTTGGAAAAAGAGTAACACACGGCTTTGCTTGTGGAATAGTATCAATATTAATTTAAGAAGATTATAATATTAATTATCATTTTGTAACATATACTTAAAGATGGCATCGCGATTAAATAGCCGGAAAATCACTATTCTACATATTATAAAACAAAGTCCCCCGCCGAGTCTATCTGTTCGCAATAAACTCAAAACTACTGGACGGATTTTCATGCGGTTTTCACCAATAGATAGCACTCTATCTTTATTTATGAGGAAAGTTTAGGTGTATAAGGTGTTGTACTACTCTTGCGAAGCCGGGGCGCGTCGCTAGTATTAGAATAAGTTTAATTAGAAATAATATGTCTAATAGAATTTGGACAACATGTTAGAGCGCTAAAATTAGCTTTTCTAATGTAAATTTTGTGACAGAAAGCTGCAATACGCTTTGTATGACTTGGCGATAGAACAAGAAACTCTCTAAATCTCATAATGTAATAAAATTTCTTACATCGTCACCCCATTGACATATATATATAACGAATCAATATAATCATATTTAAATGATCTAAACACAATGGAAAAAGCTATTATGTGGGAACACTGGACTTAAATAATATTTAAGCTTTTATGACAAAGAAACCTCGTTCAATGGTGGTTCAATTATAGTTACAAACAAACAAAATACATATGTTTTAATGTTGTCTGTCAATATTTAAATCGGAACCACGTATTTTTCTAATCCGCAAAGATGTCACTATTAATTTTATTTACAAACCCAACGTCATGGAATCAAAACTTTATTAATCTAACAAAAAGCAGAACAACATAAAAAATATCCAATAACATCGGATCTCATTCATATTTATTGAAATAAAGCTATGCCACAGAATGTTAAACAATTTCTCGCGCCATGACAACTCGTCTGAAAGATGCCAACATAACAAAAATGATTTTACACTTTTTTATTTATATTCTCAACCTTATTTCTAACAAAAATAAGAGTGAAATTTGTTTGAATATTTATTTTTGAATCGTAGGTCTAAGTTGTTGAAGTATTCTTATTTCAAAATTGTATTTGCTGTCTACATAGATGCATAAATTGAATTTCCAATCTTATTTGAATGTCTATAAGGTTATTTTTAAGTTAACAAGGTTTTGTGATATGAAAAACCGCGTTGGTTTCATATGATAATACCATTTTTCATATTAAAAGTTATTTCTTTTAGAATATATTCTCTTGGGTATCGGTATTGGAGATTATGCGCGGACTTAATAAACAGGGGTTCTGTGTTAACACTCTTTAAAAATGTTTGGTAAAGCTATTATGGCGGTTTTATTAAGAATTACATTTACACTAATATTGTAAAGGTGAGTAGTTTTTATTTGTATCTAAATTTTATAATAATTACCAGACTGATTGGATTTTTGCGATTATTATAGAAAATTAAAAAGGTTATTAGATTTTGCCAGCAGTTTCGATCGCGTAACAAAGTAGTGGATGAAAAGTAACAGTATCGGATGAAATGTACCCTATGTCCTTCTCTGTTCACCTAACAAGGTGTACTACGCGAAATTTCATGATGATCGGTCGATCAGTTAAGGCGTGAAAGCGTAACAAACAAACTCATTTTCGCATTTATAATACATATAAGTTACGATTATAACGTTGCATTTTAACCCCTGCTAGTACATGAAGAAGAGAAGCAGTTTGTTACTCGCGCATAAATAGTGAAGAGTCAAAACCACCTTGAGACGTTTTCCTATTGGTCTCAAAACAGAATAGGATCCACAAAAGCCATTTGAAAACAGTTCAAAACGCAATTGTTCAAATATGCTAATATTTGAACAATTGCGTTTTGTTTTTTTAGGAAAACTTAGGTGAACGAGATAGCTATATCTCGTTCACCTAAGTTTTCCTATTATCTAATGTGCTACCTATTTATTAGTTCAAATGTTCATTGACCTTTCGTGGATAAAATGTAGTAAACGCCAAAATACTACTTTCCAGGAGAGACAAAAACAAAAATCTGGGACATACTTTTCTCTTTATTTTTATTGTTTTAGTGATTTTTTGTTTTTGCTCTTTATGTTCTATAGTTATGAAATTATATAATAATAGCATTTGTGGCGAATTAAAGTATTATTTAACACTATTATTTTCATAATAAAAGGGTAGTAAAACAATTTTTTGCGAATATCATCATTTTGAATATTGATGCAGCTCGAAAAACTGAATAAGGTTTCATCAACAACTAAATTTCACTAAAATGGCTTTGCACATTTCATCCTCGAGGGGTCGACATGTGCTTCTAATAATAATAAAATAGTCAATATCAGATCTTTGACGTCCATTACAAATAAAGGTTTGTTCCGCATTTGCCCCTATTTTTAAATTATTCCTTTTTCGTCCTACATTTTTGTACATATGGTTAACAAAACAAAACATGACTAACAATTATTTTAAATCTTTTCGTTGCAGGGCTCGTGATGTCATGCAATCATAAGCCCAGTTTTACTGAGAGATTAACAAGGTACTTTAAATTATACCTAAAATATTATATAACAGAAATAAAAAAGATGAAGAAAACTAAAACCCTCTAATAGGTTATATAGAATTCCTCCGCATCACAGTCGACTGGTAGTGTGCCCAGAAGACTGGCAGCATTGGCACGTTAAATGGCAATGCTAATTCTTCTCAAAATAAAATTACAATGTATTAAAGCAGATAAAACCGCGGAGTTTGTTATAAATATCTACATATCTATGGATCATATCTGTTTGACGGCGAATAGATTTGATAGTTTTAGTTGCATAAGCTCTATCCGACGAAGATTTTTAGTTCGTAGAATTGAATTGATTAAAGTGCTAGTAGATATGCAATCGATATTGGGGTAGTTTTAGGTATCAAGTAAAATGGCTGCAACGTGTATAATAATATAAGCCTTGTATATAAACCGTCCCACTGCTGGGCACGGACCTCTTCTCAGTATGAGAAGAGTTAGGCCATAGTCCACGACGCTGGCCCAGTGCGGGTTGACAGACTTCACATATCTTCGAGAACACTATGGAGAACTCTCAGACATGCAGGTGTGAGGAACACAATGTTTTCCTTCACCGTTAAAGCGAGCTATATTTAGTTTAATATAGCTTGCTTTCACTACGCACATACATAATTTTGACAAGTCAAAAGTGCCTTGGGATCGAACTTGTAACCTCTGCGTAGCAGCCCAACGGTCTCTCACTAGACTGTCACCGTTAGTTTATATATATGCCAGTCAATATAATACATTTAATACGTCGCAACATTCAATAGATCAAACTACAAGTTAATCCAACACACATCACATTCAAAAAACGTTAACAAAATTAATCACAAAATCGTCCGAGCCAAGAAACCATTAAATAACCAATCCGAATTTCGAACGTACCATAGACAAGTACTACCCGGGAAACATATTTGGACCTTATCGCACGCCAAAAAGGTTGGTAATACATTTTTAATCTGGCAATATTCAGTATTTAATCATCTACAAAGGACGTACATGCGAGTCGTATTCAAAACTGACAAAGGAAAAAAAGCAATCTGCCAAGATTGGCATTGGGGCTACACAAAAAGGGGATCTTTTGGGGGAATATTGAAAAGCGTTTTGTCGTCAACATGTTATTCGGTAATTTAGTGTTGGAATAACGAGGGCTGTAATTGCAATAGGTTTTAAGCGCATATGTGGATGATTGATTGCTTTTTGCTGCCGATTTAAGATTATGGCGCCTTTGATGTGAGTGTTAATGGCGAAGATTACATGTTGAGCTGAGAGGATTGCTTCAAATAAGTTTAGTGATTGTATTCACGTCTAAGTGTGCACTAAGTAATCAATATTATTAAATATATTGTATTAAATATATTACATATCTAAATTAAATGATAAATTATATTAGATATAAGAAATATAACCACTTATAAAGAAAATCACAATGCCTTGAATCATTGTAGGTATAATAAATATTATAAGACACTACAAGCCAGAGGTATTAAGAGCTATATAATTTTCTTTTTACTAAACAAATATAGAATTAACTAAAAATATAAGTAGACAATACAAAATATTGTCTTATGTTTACGCGAATGTATGAAATGAATTCTGATATTTCGTAATACTTATCTGATGGTTGGATAACTACCGTGCAAGGTAAAGACAAAAACGCGGTGAAAAGCACTAACAAGTCTACCATTGGCTACCATTTGTTTACAGAGCTGTACGCCGTACAGTCACAAAACACACGTTCTTTGGTCCCAATTTGTCTGATTGACGGCCAGCATCCGCATCCGTTTACAAAGCTCAAAGACTGCCACGACGGATCCAATGCAACGTGAAAATTCAAATTGTAGCCGTTAAGGTTAGAACACATTTGAGTTACGCTATATTTTGAAATTAGAATGACATGTTCTTAGTTTACAAAGTGAACATTATAATAGCCCTTTCATATTTCGATTAACAATCCATTATTATCATCCATTTAAATTAACAATTTAACTGGTCTACTTATCTGCCAAAAATACTGTCAAATCAACTTTTACTTTACTTTAAACTCACTTTTAAATGTTGCCATTGCGATATTATATGATCCATAAAGCATTTATATTTTTTTAATTTTGAAGTGATTCGAATTATTGATCGATTCTAATGCCAAATGGAGTCAAACGTTGCCAAATCTTGACTGCAGGTGGAATGACCTATCTGTTTGACTGGTTTCTAGGGAGTCTATTCACTGCTGAGGGAGATGGATGGAGTTAAGAAAGCGGGTATAATGTGGTTGTGCGACAGCAGCTTTCGAAGGCCGATTTTCCGATTTTGACGCTACTGTTCATAGTATTAAAATCTTCTAGATACCCTTTGGTTACATACCAAAGAAACTAGCATGTATGAATAATTTACTAGTGCCGACCAGTGGCTTCGCGTGAATCCTACTGCAACATACACCGGATTAAAAAGTTAATCAAGGACATAGTCTATCTATGCGCTAAATTTCATCCTAACACTCAACAGTTTACCTACAATCTAGTAATCCTTTACAAACCTTCAGATATTATTAACTAGATATTTCCCGCGGCTTCGCTTGCGTAAATGTAGGTTAGTAACAGTACTTTATTCTGGACGAAAGGTACCCTATGTCTTCTTCTGTTTCCCTGAGAACGTGTATACAAAATTTTATGTTAATCAGTCGAGTAGTTAAGACGTGCAAGCGTAACAAACAAACAAACACACATTCGCATGCATAATACTAGCTGCACCCCACGGTTTCACCCGCGTAAGTACCGATGCCGTGAGAATATCGGGATAAAAAGCAGCCTATATGTAAATCTAGGTTTCCAGCTATCGACATACTAAGTTTCATCGCAATGGGTTTAGTAGTTTTTGCGTAAAAGAGTAACAAACATCCATCCATCTATCCCTCCTCGCAAACTTTCACATCCTTACTAATATTATATATGTGAAAGTTTGTGAGGATGTATGGATGTATGGACGTTTATTACTCTTTCACGCAATAACTACTGAACCGATTGCGATGAAACTTGGTATGTAGATAGCTGGAGACCTGAATTCACACATAGGCTACTTTTTATCGCGATATTCCAACGGGAAAACTAGTTTATAATATTAGTAGGATCAGTTAGTATTAAAAGCATTATAATCGTACGCAACCCACGACACTGTTCAATTATATTATTTATCTTGGCGGCTTTTTCATTCGGTAGATGTCAAGTAAAAACGATTTTTATAACGAATATGTGTTGAATACTCTCAGTGGTATGAAGCGGGACCTTAATAAGGCGTGATCACAGTGACAAAGATGCGAACAGGCGATAGATTGCTTTCAAATCAAATAATTATTAGATAGGTGGCACGTGAGTATCATAACTGATATTATAAACGCGAATGTAAGTTAGTTTGTTTGTTACGCATTCACGCTTTAACTACTCGTCCGATCATCATAGGTGTACAGAAAAGGACATTGGGTACCTCTCATCCAGAAAAAATAGTTTATCAACAGACAGTTATTTTTAGACACATTCATTAAAAATTATATCAAATTTAACTGTCTGTAGCTAATACCTACGACTCGTTTCTTGAATATTGGAACCGAGCCATAACATTTTAAACCACGACGGTACACCGGTGACCACACACAATAGATTTTTAACTATGTCTGCTATTCTAAAACTTGACATTATATCAAACACTATGCCAACCGTGCAATTACTTTGTGATCTTTACGAATTAACGTTTTTTTGATAATATTATTTTACGTCTATGTGAATGTTATACATTGAAATAAAACTACTTTACACAAATTTAATCTCACTGTATTATTATATTATATTAGTCTCCCCGTGAACATGGCTGCTGAAAAGCATTTGAAAATCAGGAAATGTGTAAAAATAAAATTAAATCTAAATAGATTTTATAATTCTGATACTTTAAGTAAAAGTAATCAGTAACTATTAAGAGTATTAAGTAACTGTCCCTCTGTTGGCATGAGCCTCTTCTCAGTATGTGAAGAGTTAGGGCTTAACCCTTCTCACCCGCACTGGGCCAGCGTGGTGGACTATGGCCTAACCGTTAGGCCACAGTCAACCACGCTGGCCCAGTGCGGGTTGTCTGACTTCACATATCTTCGAGAACATTATAAAGAACTCTTAGACAAGCAGGTTTACTCACGATGTTTCCTTCACCGTTAAAGCAAGCGATAATTAACTAGGTATTTAATACGTAATAATAGTGTATTAAAAAGTAAAAGTCGTATAGTTTGATTTCAATGTTTTTCCGTTCACGTAGCTTTTAATATCATAGCTTGCAGTGTGTACGTTTTCGATGTACGTAGCACGCGACTGATGGCATTCCCGTGTATCTCTTTGTGTGCTGTTTCACATCCATTCCGCACCGATCCGTCTAAGTCTACATAAGTAATATATCTCCTATTGATTCGGATTTTGTGTCGTCGATACCTCAGCTACGAATATTTGCTTTAGCTACCTAATATTAGGAATTACTTTAACATGCCACTAGGTGTGAGTTGGATGTTGGATAGAGTTCTATCTAACTGTTTGGATGTTCTTTGACCCGGGTATATCCTGGTAACTTCGAGCTACGCTTATGTGAACTGGAAAGTCTCATCATCTCTGTCAGCCTCGTCGTGGTCATACTTTGAAATATAGGTGTGATAAAATAGGCATAATGATTAGTAAAAATTATTGGACACAATTTTCTTTTTCCTGCTATCTAATAACAACGAAGATACAACGATAAATTTCGTGTGACGTCACATGTAGGTACAAATTTTAAAATAGAGTACCGTCGCTTGTTCCCCTCTTCTGAACTTTAATGCGTTATATCTTAGTCATTTTTTTTAGTTAAATGTAAATTAGTTTACCAATATTTTTTGTCAATCAAAGAGCAGCGATAGCTCAGTGGGGAGACCAACAGACTGCAACGCAGAGGGTCTCGGGTTCAAACCCACGTCACGCACCTCTGACTTTCGGAAGTTATATGACTTTTCGAAATTATGTGCGTATTGATTAACAATTATCGCCTGCTCTGTGCCTCGGAGAGCACGTTAAGCCATCGGTCCCAGCTGCCATAAACATCTATGGCAGTCGTTATTGGGAAAGTCAGTACCTCTAATATCCTGACACTGGTCTAGCCTTAGTGTATCGTTAGCCTTCGGGTTGCGGAGGTCAGGTGGCAGCCGCTCCGTGTAAAAACTGATATCCAATTAATCCGGTTAGACCAGAAAAAGCCGACCTCAGGTGGTATGGGAATAATAAAAGCTAAGGAAAATAATATTTTTTGTCGATCTAAAAGATGTACTAATTAGTAACACTTATTTTTAACATTATGCCTATTGTATTAATGTTCGATGACATTTAATTTTATGATACAATAGATTTTGCCCGCGGCTTCGCTCGTGAATGTAGGTTAGGTTATGTTAGTAACAGTAATTTTTCTGGATGAAATGTACCCTATGTCCTATTCTGTACCTTTATAAAGTCTATACGTAAATTTCATGATGATCAGTCGAGTAGTTATGGCGTGAAAGTGTAACAAACAAACTCATATATTCTCATTTATAATATTATTAATTAATTAATTAGAATAATACATAGCAGTGGATTTTATATTATGTCTAACACTTACCTAGTTATTTTAAAGCCTGTCGTTTTATTGGTTGAACTTATAACCGCCGTTCTCGCCGTCGACCATCTATTCCAGTGATAGACTGCACGTATAGAAAATTCGAGCTGTTACGAAAAATACTTAACAGGATTAATATTTATTTACGCCGGTTAAACCATGGCTGCTGAAAAGCAATCGAAACGTCGGGGAAAGTGTAAACCTAAATATAAAGAGTTTTAATAATTTTATTAGCTTTTATATTAGTAAAATTCAATAGTAATAGTAGTGTAACAGTTTAAAAATTATGTAATACAGTGATTAATAAACAACGTGATAAAATCCGTATATAGTAGTTTAATTTCAATACACTTTGCTTTACTCAGATATTGAACCTAGTACACGATTGACGTTAGTGTAAGCGTAGACTAGTTTAACTAAACCAACAAGTCAGTTATAAAGAAAATCCAGGTTATATGTATATATTTTTAACTGAGGAAAGTATCACTTAAAACTTAGCAGACGTCCAGGCTATATATATATATGTGTGTATATATAGATATATATATATCTTGGCTGAGAAGCGTGTCAATGAAAACTTAGTAGACAGCCGTAATTTATTAATAAATTTGATTTAAATGCCGTCTGTAAAGTCTTTAAGTCGTAGACTTTATTTATTTGAATCACAATATAATATCAGATATCTTACGTTTATGCAATGTTATAAATTTAAATTAAACTATTTTATACGGATTTTGTCGCATTGTTGTCTCTCCGTGAACATGGCTGCTGAAAAGCAAACGAAACGTCAGGGAAAGTGTAAACTTAAATATTAGTTTTAATTTATTTAAAAAGCTTAAATAGTTGTTAAATATGTTATAAAATAAACAACACGACAAAAGCCGTATAAAGTTGTTTAATTTCGATGTGATTACATTCCATTTAAATCCAAAACCTCGTCTGTCATAACATCTTGAACAAACAAACGCCCCTTTTTACCAAAACCAACATAAAGTAACGCAATACAATATAGTATACAGCACCTCCCTTGTCGAGTGACAAGTACCTACTGGCTTATCCCCTCTAATACCTTTGATTAAACCATAAACAAGAGAACACCAATCCAATTTCTTAATTCAAATTTTCGAATTATTTCGTTGAGGGGCGAAATTTAAACTTGGAATGTTGATAGATCTAGTTAGATGCTGAATTGTACAATTCTAAATGTGAATCGGGTAACGGTTGGCTTAATGACAGACTAATCTTTTCTGTCCTTGTTGGAAAATAATGATGGCATCAAGATATTTGACTGCTGATGTTTTATGTTGCCGAGACGAACAAAACGCAATAATAAATGATTATACTCAATCCAGAAGAAATACTGCTACTAACCTTAGCGAGCGAAGCTGCGGTCAAAATCTAGTTTATAATGTTAAAATTTGATTGTTTCACCAGATATTTCGAAAAGCCTTTTATAACAACAATGAGTTCTATCCGTACACCTGAGTAAAAACTTACGTCTAGGTGATAAAAACTGTAATTTTCTTTAAAACACAGGTCGGCATTAGACCAAAAGAAAATAAAAAACCAGCCAGTGTAAATTAAAATTCAAATATCAGAAATTTAAAATTAGAACAAAAGTAATATTCGTCTCTTGAGACCCTTCGGCAATTTCCGCCAACGTTCGTACATCTTCGGCTGTACTCGGACATCGGGGGCGTATTAATTGTAATTAACCAACTCTTGCCTGATTAGGGTTCCTTATTACTTAAAATTTACTTGTGTTTACTTTCTTGCGACGCTTTTAGCGGGAATGAAGATCGGTTGAGATTAGTATGGATGGGAATGCAGGACTTTTATTTTTATTTATCTTGTCTTCAAAGGATTAGGTAGTGCTAGATCAGGTTTAATAGCCAGAGTATGTAAGCTTACTGAGAGCTTTTGCGTTATAAAATCTATCTACAATTATAAATTTTTATAAAAGACACCAAGGCACTAAGAATAATTCCTGTGTCGCGGGGGACTTTAAAAACATTCAAAAAACGGACACAAAGAACGTCCAGACTCGGAACAACCATTTGTGGATCACACAAAGTTTTGTCCCGTGTGGGATTCGAACCCACAACACTCAGCGCAATAGCAGTGGCAAGGTGACCACTTACAGCATTATGCCATCCTTGCAGTCAAGTTTAATAGTATTAGGCTTCCTATAGATTTAGCTGTGTGCAGATGTATTACCAAGGAAATATATGTAACTAAGCCATTGCCTGCCTTTAAGCAAGGGG